>CM062848.1:6915835-9315835 GCA_031772225.1 Eubasilissa splendida | reverse complement strand
GTGTCCAAGTGAACGCCGCAGAATTATGTCAAATGGTTTTATGGGCCTACTATGAACCCAAGAAGTTTGAATTATTTTACTACCTTCTCGGCAGACCGCCACGCACCGCCGAAAAGGCCATAAAACCGTTCGCATACGGCAGATGCAGCGGCGTGGTTTTGTAAGTGCGAAATAATATTTTCATCTTTTAACATTTTTTTATTTCGTTATAAATTTACTTAAATGTATTGGCATTTTTTCGTACGGGACAAAAATTATTTTGTTATAAATATTAACGGGATTTCGTTATATAAATGCATTTTTGTAAGAAAAATTGGTTTTAGGGACTAAATTTCGATTTTTCGCTATATCGGGTTTCGTTATATCGCGGTTTTACTGTATTAAAAATACCACAGAACTATATTCTGAAATTGCAACATCACAACAAAATAGTGTTTTCATTAAAATACAGTAATAGCTTCGTAACATATTCCAAGAATTTGAAATTAAAAAAAACTATTCCCTATAATCATTCCACATACTACAAAAATAAATTATCACATCTTTCAATTCCAAGTCAAATGTATCATGAATAAGAATGATATCTATATATCATTCTGATAGACAGTCTAACTCACGCAATCTATAGCTATAAAATACTATGACTTACCTTTTATTCTCATTGGGTTCCGGCTCACACTCGCCCTCTTCAAGTTTTCTCTTATTATTTGGTGCAGGGGTAAAATTATTATTTGAGGCGGCTGTTACATCTCTTTCCCTTTCTCTTTTATCGCGTCTCTCTCTATCTCGATCTCTGTCCTTATTATCCCGCTCTTTATCCCTATCTCTGTCTCTTTCTCGGTCTCTGTCCTTGTCACGCTCGCGATCTCGTCTGTCTTTTTTATGGTTATTTCCTAATTCTCCTCTTGAATTTTTATCATTTGAATGATTATTGTGATGGTGCTGGTTATGATGTTTGTGCCCAGAATTGTTAGTATTTTTAGTAGATTTCTCCTGAAAAATAAAAATAGTAAAGATAAAACAATAACTTAATATTTATATTTCCTCACAATTTGCAAACCAGGTGAAAGGGGGTCAAAAAGCTTGGTTTTGATTTAATTTAATTAAAAATTATATTGACCCACTCACCGTTTCTTTACTTGATGCCTTTGAATCATTCAGGTCATTTTTACTGTCATTGGGATCAGTCTTTTTCAAGCCATATTTATACAATCTGTACAGTTTTTTGGCATCAAAATTAGTGAATTTCGAGACAAAATACCACAAGTTACTTCTCCATTCAACCTTTTTATCAGGTTCCCAATTATTGTCTAAGCACAAATCTATTTGGTTCCCGATCTGCCTAAGGCATGCCCTAGTTCTGTTCATCTGTTCCGCCTCTGACAAAGTTTGGTCGGGATTATCCAGCGCCCTCAGTGCTTTCTTTACAGGTCTCATTTTTTCTTTGCACTGAAAAATAAAAAATGATTAATTCTTATTTTTATAGCAATGAATTGCTCAATACGTTCCCTCTCTCTCAAAAACACAAATTATTCAAAATTATGTAACAGATGATGATAAAGATATAAAAATAAAAAAAGAATACCTAAATGTTATGAAATAAAAATATATATATATATATATAAAAAAAAAAAAACCCAGTCGAGCAACTTCCAATACATCATTCAAAATTATTAAATGTAGTCATCATTGATTAAAGTGATAAATTGTGATAATAAACTAAGCCACCGAGTCGCTAGAATCTGTATAAAACAAGTATAATATCAATCATACTGCAATTCTTGATATGGAAACTATGTCATCGACATCATAAACTATGGCATCTTTTCTTCAAATATTGTTAATAAAGTCTATTGCTTTTGGTCAAACTAAATGCGATCCTATGTGTAACCAATATACAGACGATCATAATAAGACTCTTAGTATGGTCGAACACCACCCTTACAAGAGATTGAGGGTTAATAGACCATATTCTACTCTACACGAGTTCTTTGGTTACATTGCACAACTCTAACGACCCAACAAGCTTCTCACCAGAACCCCACCTACACAACTAATTGGCAGATCCTCATCTATGGACCCAGAAACCACCACCTGACGGTGTGCGGCAATGGCGGCTAGTATCGATCTTTTTGAAAATTACCAATATGCGGCAGCAGGTATTACATACAATATCGATCTATTTGAAAATTCAGCAGCTGCTAATATGAGACATATAAAGAGATTCCACAGGCAGAAAGCCGTAACAGTCAACATTATATAACTTCAATTTAATTTCAAATTACGTAATGTACAAAAGGTATTGAAAGAGATTTAAGATTTATGACGCAAGACTCTAAAATTATCTCAAAATATGAATTACTGGGATTTTTAGTTAATGCGATATTTTGGGTTATACAACTATAAAAATGATATATTTGAATTATGTTGAATTTCAAATTATCGGGATCCGAACTAAGGGACTTTTACTGTATCACTATTATAATATAGTTGCAATTGTTGGACAATGCTGACCATTTATTCTAAAAAAACTATTGACATACATATATAACAATACCCTTGAATATGTTATATATATTTTGTTCTCAGTTTTTATATAATAAACCTTTGTATTGCCACCAATAGTCGTTTTAATTAATTGATCCTTGGCTCTGCTTTTTATCAATCAAATGAATCTGAAAATGTCCATGCATCCCATATAAATAAATAAATGCCCCTCTGAATTCTTGAGTCCTCATGGCCGTGGCACTCTAACCGAAAGGTAATCAATTGTTATTGACCCCAAGAAAACCTGTGTCGACTATCACCGACAGAGAAAGGGACAGCAATAAACGTCAGAATATTTACGCTTCACCATAGATAAGAAATATGCTGCACCACGTGACAGCACGCGTGCAGATGCTGGTAATTTTGTGTTGCCAGATTTCTTCTTTATCCGAATGACAGGATTTACAGTAATATTATATATATATGATATATCGACAACAAGCGCATTGCACATGCTAATTACGCACTTTTAAAATACCAAAACTTTCCGAAAGGAAAGTACTAGTAAGCTACATTTTGATTCCAGCCGGATTCAGAATTTATCCTGCGATACACATATATTCACAATTATACCCTTATTTCGCGATACTTATTTGTTTGTAAGTAATTAAAGTGAATAAGATATCATTTTTTAATTATTAGGCGCGTTTCATATTGGCCATTGGCGCGAATGACTTTTTATGCGTGTTAGTGTTATATCATAAATCTGATGTGAAGTGCTAATATATATTTTTTTGTTTAAAGTTATCGAATTTTTTTTAAATTTACAAACATTTTTCTACAGAATGGCAGAGGGTGACTTTTTCGATAATGGAGATATTGCTGACTTTTTAGACATTACCGATATGCTCATTACTACCGCAGAGTCCAATGATGAGAAGGATGCAATAAGTTGGAAAGTATCTGGAACGTTCCAATTTAAGTAATTGTCAGTTAGATTTTGATGTACATCAGCGATATTTCTCATTTTTGTTGCCAAGTAATTCAAGTGAATAAGATTTTATTTTTTAGATATTAATTAGATTAAAATACAGGTGTTTTACTATAAACACAGTGAGTGCACCATTAGGCAGCATCGATGTTTGCCACAGCCGGCGGCATCATTTTATGTGTGTTGTTAGTGCGACGATAATGTGTACTTAGTTATGATGTGAAGTGCTAATATTTTTTTGTTTTATGCATCAATAATATTAATAAAATCTGATGTCGTCCTTCCAAAAAACAAATAATAATGTTCCAAGTGTTATGGCCTAACAACACTATCAACTTTTATTTTTTCCTTTTTTCAACTCAAAACCGTACGAAATCGCGGTCGGACGCTTATGATGAAATAGAAGTTCCATTGATTTTTTTAGATATACAAACGTTTTCATGGTTTTTTTCGTAAAAAACGTAGCCTGTGAATTTTGGCGCCTATTGGTGACATGCTGTTTCACCTAGGACTTTTTTTGGACAACTAACAGGTTAACAGATTATATTCCCTAAGCCTGATTATACACATGAATTATAACATTATTAATTATAACAAAGACTCGGCCCTAATCTTGAAACGATTCATCTTATTTGTTATCAGACATAAAAATGCAGTAATTTATTTTATGTAATCATGTTAATGCACATGTTCATACGAATAATAAAAAGGAACAGTCCTACACAAATTTTAATATATTTTCCTAAAAATGCATAAACAAAGTAAATACCTCCTCAAATACTGAAGGATCCAGGTCGCCTAAAACTTCCAAAGCTCTAGGTTCATTATTGGCTGTAAAATGCATGGGTCCAGCAGGTTTTTTCTTCATAATATTTTTTGACTTTGGTTCTTTTTTTTCTTTCTTCACTTTCCTCTTTTCTTTTTTCTCATTTGGTACTTCCTCGGTAGCATGGTTAATTTCTTCATTAATCTGCAAATATAAATTGACAACCAATTATTTTGAAGTAATAGAATTACAAAAAAGTAATGCAGTAAAATCCTGTTTATTCAAAAATGATAGTTATAAAAAGTTAACCTTCTCAGTTTTCACCTTAACCGCCTTCTTAGTGTCCTCTCCGGAGACAGGTTCTTCATTTTCAACAGTTTCTTTTGATACGACTTTGGGTTTTCTAGTATTTTTCTTTCTAACTTTTCCAGCTTTTTGATCTTGCAGTTTCTTTAAAACTTTTAGCAAATACTCCGCTCTCGACTGCAAGTGTTTAGCCTGAGGCTTTCTATCATCGTTGAATAATATTTTGTCCCCCAGGCCAAGACTTTGGTCCATTTTTATAGCTTCCCAAGCACTCATTCCATATTGATATATCCCACAAAGCAATTTGGAATCTTCGATGACTCCCCACTCTATGTCAAAATTAGGAACTCTCGTTCTATAAATAAAAAATTTAATATTTAGGTATGTAAAATATTAAAATATTTAAAATTTATAAAATACAAAATAATTTAAATTTACCTAAAATCAAGCTGCCATTTTAGTCGATCCTCCCTTTCAGCCGGAAGCATCTCGTCCAGAGGCGCCATCTCTGTCTCACACTGACTGAGTGTTTTAGCATTAACAGTAATACCTCCCAGCATGAAGGTGATCCGGGCTTTCCTCTTTCCGGCTGCACCTCCACCAGGCTGGCTAGCGTCCTGCGGAGTGTTTTTCGCGCTACCCCCACTGGCCAAGGATGCCAATTGGGCGTGACAGCGGTCCCTCAACATTTCACCCAGCTTCTTGAGATCAGCTAAAGGTTTCTCCTGCAGTTCCGCATCACACGCGATGTCCTCTAACCGCTTGAGAGGTGCAGAGTACTTCTTATAACTCTTAACAAAGCGTCGAATCTGTAAGGGAAGACATTTAGCTAAATTATTTCTGCTACATACTACTCTTTTCATACATTTTAACACTATTCCCTACACTACAAGGCCCAACATCGCACATTGGAATCAAGGAATTTGCAGGACAGAGAAATACCGAAGACTGGTTGTAACATAATGTTGCTTGTGATATATCTATTACATCATATGTATATTTGTATAACTTCATTAATATAATGATGCCCAAAACAGGTTATTTAAATTATTTCACTTCACAATCTCAATATTTTTTAAAGTAGTTCTCAAAATAACTCATATAAAACTGTGACATTAAAATACAGTGGAACACTCTTATAACGAGACTAATTCGTTCCAGAATCTTACTCGTTATGTGAAACACTCGTTAAGCGAAACAATTATTGCCATACAAAACAACGTAAATAACAATAATGCGTTTCCTGCCAAAAAAATCTATTTTTATGTTTTTAACGTTTATTCTAATTATATTACATGCTTATAAATTGTTAAGGAGCATAACAACCTCGTTCTCGCTTTTCAATGATTTTACGTTTCATTTCTACAGTTATTTTTATTCTCTTATGGCTGTCTTCTTGTGGCTTTTTCTTCAGAGACATTTATGCAAGGGTTATTAAACTTTGCACAAAAAAAATTACAAATAATGTCTGAACACAAGTTTGGAAAAATGTGTGATCACATGCGACACTAACGTGCTAGCGGAACGAATGCTAACCAGAGACGAAGTCCCGGCTCACGAGTGATGTGAAGATGGGACTTCCCCACTCGTTATGCGAAATGTCACTCGTTAAGGGAGCGTTTTTTCCACAATATGTTTTGCTCATTATGGGAGGTGCTCGTTATGAGGTTCCACTATACAGTAAAACCTCGTTTAAACGAACCACGCTATACCGAAAAATGCTAAATATCAAAATTAATTCCTTACAAAATCAATTTTTCATATAAAAAATAACTTATATAATGAAATTTCTTTAATATGTATAATGAAATTTTTTTGTCCCTTACAAAAAAATACCAATATATTTACGTAAATATATAACGAAAAAAAATTTTTTACAATAAAAATATTTTTGCCGTTTACGGTCTTGTTAATTATTTTATTGCCTTGTCGCAGCGGGCTGCCTGCGCTGACCGGCCTGCTGCAACAACTTGTAAAACTTCTCCTTAAAGCCATTTGGCATAATCTCCAAGTTATCCAAGGTAGAATTTATTGCAGATTATCAAAATAGGTTAGAATGGCACCCTTCTCACGCTCTAAAGCGTACATGTGTTCACACCTCTAAAAACGGGTCTTATCTAGACCAGCTGGAGAAAATAAAAAACCCCGAAATCGAGCTTGGCACGTCACTCTTTAAGGCGCATGCGCATCGTGTATGATATCGCTCGCAAAGCTCGAGATAACTACAATTCCTCAATCTTCACTATTGGTTATCATCATCAACTTATGTCACTTTTTACATTATAACTGAACATTTACGTCGATTCCAGTTAACAGTAATATTGCGTATGACATTTTTGTTAATGTGTTTATTTTGACAATTGTTTTTGTGTGTTTGTTTACCGACATTTATATGTACTAGCATTCCGTAATTTGTTCTTTAAAGTACATTTTTTAATATTTTGTGGAATCCTAAAATGGCTTCAAGTCGTGATAATTCCCGCAAAAATTTAACCCTCGACAAAAAACCTATAATTCCGAATTCGTCTCTCTACGATTTAAAGATATAGGAATTTCCAAAAATATTGCCTAATTTTAGGTTATCTTATATTGTTTCGCAAAATTAATCTGTTAAAACAGAGTTTTCTTTATACAGAAAATCCTTTGTTTGCAGAATGCCTTATTATGTTATATTTCATATTAAACAGACAATGGGCGTCTTGTTTGCGGAATTTACAAAGTTTTTAAATAATATAAGAATATTAATATATTAGGAAATTTTTATATTTTATTTCGCTATATTTCCCTTGGATTTCGCAATAACGAGATTTTACTGTATATAGCTGAAATTATTCAATGTTACCTCAATATCTGTGAAACCCTTAATCTTCTCCCTTGTGGTAGATGGTTTTGGCCCTCTCTTGCGCGGACGATCCCAACCTCCCTCCCCCTCACCATCAGCCCCCTCGCCCCATCCTCCATCATCGGAACCCGAGCCTTCTCCTTCACTCTCATCCTCACCTGTACCAGTTTTGGAGCGTTTTTTACCTCGCCCTAAAAAAATAACATTAAAATTTCATTAAGATAGATTCCAGAGTGAAATTTAATAATAAAATCAACAATATAACAAACACAAGGTTTTAAAAAAGAGTTCTTACGAATTTATATCTATTTATGAAATCTATATTATTGTCATTTAATTAAATCTTATTTAAAACTATAATAGAACCCGGATCTATACTATAATCAGATATACATCTTCCCACAATTTATGTCATAATTTACTGGTCTTGTTTTAGTTACAATCAGGTACGCACAATATAAGACACAAAGAAGTCTTATTCACCCCTGCGTTTGAAATCTGTCACTTTGCTGGCAAAAAATCTTCAGGTTATATAAATTAAAACAGCGAGATCATCAGCAGACAAATTCCCATCACTAAAATAATGGTATATTGAATGATTTGTCCGCCATTTATAAGTAACGATTGACGATTTTGCCATCGGAAATCATTGAATATATCGGATGTACTTTCAAGTAAATATTTTTTTAATGATCGAAAAACAATTTTTTTACATTAGCAACATTTTTTACCATAGTAAAAACTTACCACTGAATACCACTTCAAAATAACTTTGCTTTCTCATATGATCATTTTATTGTTTTAACTGTTATTTTTTTATTTATTTTGTTATTTTTTTATTTATTTTGTTATTGTTTCTCGATGAGTGTCAAGTAATAGCAGTAATAAATTCACTATTAAATCACAAAACCAAATGTAGAGAAAAATTGATTACCCTCAATTTACACATTCCCTAACTTGACAACATTTCTCGCTCAGTCTTTATATAAGAGAAAATATATCTTACCATCTTCACCTTGCTGGATTTGCTGCAGTGTCTTTCTTGACCTCGGCGGCAAGTACAGATCCTCCATTTCTTTTGTCTTCTCTTCCTCCTGAATGGCTTTTCTAAAATCTTCCGGTATAATGTCATCCTACAATTTATTTATTTATCAACAACTTGTCATGGCGGGAAATTATTTTTAATGATTCCGAGTTGTAAATGTACATACCCAATCCCTAGTTTCCTCATCAGGTTCTTCTTTCAAGTCATTGGTTTTTTCCTCGTCAAATGCAAAACTGGCCACTTTAAAAGCAGAAAGCAGTTCATCTCCTACCATAGGAGGAGCTTCATCGCGTGTCTCGGCTCTTCTCAATATTTCGTCAATATCACACTGAAACAAAATAAAAATCACAGCTTAAAAAAGTGATTTATCCAAGCAAAGTATTTAATGAGTTATAAAACCAACCACAAACTTATTGCACTCAATATTGCAAAAACATTAAATGGACTTATCTATTTAAATTTAAAAACACTAACAAATAAATAAAAATAAAAATTTAAATCCTATTCTAAGTTATACCATGTTCCAACATTTTCAATTTCATATTCTATTCAATTACTTCCACTTTAATTTGACTGCAACTGGGTAAAACAAAAAAAAATGTTTTATCACTAATGCGATCAATAGGTTAAAATTATAAGTCCCCACAATAATCGCGACCCATGTCACGGCAGGCTTTTTTTTAAATGTAATTAATCAATGCTCAATCATGTCATACTTTAATGTGTTAACCTAGATGCTTATATTTGTTTAATAATTATTTGTGAACATCATCTAAAAAAGTATTTTTTCAATCTAGAATCCCACATGTTTACTCAGTTTTTCTAGCCCTAAAGTGGAATGACATTTGAAACGCTACTACGCAGTAAAAGCAATCGATAAAGCCAATTGCATTGTTCAAGTATTTTTTTGTATCATCAGTTTAACCTTTTCCCTGCCCAAAGTGAATATATGCGCACGCGCTAGCTCGCCAGTCCCGCCACGCCGTGAGCGAATAAATTCACAGACATCTTTACATCGTTATGAGCGCGTAAATAAACATGAATTTTAACTGTCACATATAGTATCTCCTACTGCCATCTGTGGGGATAAATCTTAAGACCTTATAATCAACTCATTGTCTATCTAAAAGACAGTTTCTATAGGGATTCCCACAGGCGTCAGTGTGTTTCCTTTGTTCGGAGATCGCGAGGTTTTTTATCTCACATTTGTTTTATTTTCGTGTATAGTATTGAGATTTTCGTGTATGGTATTGAGATATTCGTGTAGTATATTATTATAAATAACTTTCAAGATTCATAGTGAGTTTTTTAAGGATTATCGTGTAGTGATTTTATTATCTCAGAGTTGCATTGTTTGTTGCATTTTGTGAGATTTTATAACATTATTATGGAGTTTTAGTGTATTACAATGGCAGATTTTACATACAATGACTACAAACTCATTCTAACTGACGAATCTGATAAGTGACATGGAATTTGAATTGCCAGAGATTTATGAGCCCATTGAAGACAATACTGAATCGGTAAATGTCAAACAAATATTGAGGAAGATAATATTGGTTCAACTAATGGTGTTGAAAGAAATCCTGTATTTCATTGGAACAGTGATCCATTTTTATCGCAAGTGCACAATTTTAATTCCTCTTTTTCCGGCGTTAAATTGTGCACCGATGTAAGTATGCACGAGGTAGATTTCTTTAAAAATTTTATTCACCAAAAATTAGTTGAGCTAATCGTTACTGAAACTAACCAGCAATATAAATGTATAAAAAACAAAAGTTCCTCAATAAGCTACAGAATGCAACAATGGGTCGACACAACTATCAATGAAATTTACATTTTTCTTGGTCTTTGCATACTGATGGCAAGAAATTCTAGGAACACCATTGAAGAGCATTGGTCGACAGATATTTTATTACATTCGCCGATTTTTTCCGATGTAATGCAAAGAAACAGATTCCAAATTTTATTAGGAATGCTCCACTTCTGCAATTATGAGGAACAGCCGCCTGGAGATAGGCTTTTAAAAATAAAAGCAATAGTCGACATGATCACGATCAATTTTCAAGAACAAATGTATCCATATATGCATAGATGAAAGTTTAATATTATTCAAAGGTCGCCTCATGTTCAAACAATTTATTCCCACAAAAGAAAGTCATTTTGAGATAAAGCTATTTGTAATTTGCGATTGTGCTACGGGGTATGTTTTGAATATTGTTTATACAGGAACTACCACTATTTATACACAACATAAGGAATTGGGAATATCTGGAAGTATCGTTATGACTCTGATGGATCCATACCTAAATCGCAGCCATACTTTGTTTGTAGACAACTGGTATACAAGCCCATTATTATTTCAATCACTTTTTGATAAAAAAAAAAAAAACAAATGCATGCGGGACTGTCCGGAAAAATAGGCAACACATGCCAAAGTTTAAAAAAAAACTAAAAAAGGGTGAAATAGAAGCTTACCACAGACTCTATGGCTGCGCAAGTATGGAAGGACAAGAGAGACATTGCGTTGCTTACAACTCTTCACCCAAGCACGCTTGCAGAAACCGGTAAAATACACTATGCCACAAATGAACCAATTTGAAACCAGAGAGCATAAATGATTACAACAAAAATATGAGAACAGTCAATAAGTGTGACATGGTCATATCATCGGTTCATTCATCAAGGAAGACAATGAGATGGTACAAGATTTTTTTCCATCTTTTAGACCTTTGTTTTCTAAATGCACATGCCTTATACCACGAAAAGACCGGTAAACGCAAACCTTTAGCAGAATTTCAGTTAGAAGTGATACTCCAACTGTTTTATAGACACCAACAATCCTCAGAGCCGAAAGCAGGGTCTTTAAGGAAAAGGAAATCTGATTCACCGTCAAGATTAGTAGACAGACACTTCATAGGGAAATTTTTGGCGACTGCTCAGAAACAAACAGCAACCAAAAGATGTGTTGTGTTTTAGCAAAAAAGAAAAGGCGGGAATTGCGGTATGTGTAAACAATGTAACGTAGCTGTGTGTGTTGAACCATGTTTTGAACAATATCATTCTCTGGAAAATTTTAAGTAGAAAAAAAGTTTTACAACATTTGCAATATGGATTAAAAATAAAAACATTGTGTGTTATTTTGTGAACTTGTGACAAACCTGTTTATAAATTTTGTTCAAATAATTTTAGTGATTTAATTGAAGAAAAGTCGTTATTTTTTCAAAAAACATCGTGATTTGGTGAATTTTCACATTTTTAAATCAAGGCTGTTTATAATTAATTCATTTTTATTAAAAATTATTAATGTTAAAATGCCCGGCGTACGGGTACTATCCAAGTTTTGCATGGCCGGCAAGGAAAAGATTAAATAAAAATACATATTGAAGTGACATAATATGACATATAGTATAATTTTCAGCCTTAAAGACACTTTATATGATTTGTCTTAGATAAAATGTTATTTGGTATACATTGTTTCCATTGCATTTGTCTTCCACAAAGAGATAGATATATATATATATATATATTTGTTCAACTTAACAGTATACTTACAACAGGTTCCTCATCACCATCCTCGTCATCCTTAAACAATTCTTCAGCACCAAACTTCAGAATGGCATTGAGGTCATCTTTGTTGAAGGGAGTGCTGTTAGAAGAACCTGCACCTTTTTTATCCAAAACAGTGCGACCAGTTGTGTCCATACGCTGTATAACAAGGTGATCCAATACCATTTTCCGTTTGGCTCTTTCTACTATTTCTTCTTCCACAGATCTTGCGGTAACAAATCGGTAAATATTTACCTATATAAAAAAGTAAAAAAAATATATATTTAATAATTATATTTATTCATATTCATTACTGTTTAACTGTTTTATAAAAATTATACGCAATCGAATAACCCACCTGATTTTTTTGTCCTATCCTATGTGCCCTTGCTTGAGCTTGTAAATCATTCTGAGGATTCCAATCGGAATCAAATATTATCACAGTATCGGCAGTTGCTAAATTAATTCCGAGACCACCCGCTCGTGTTGATAGTAGGAAGCAAAAATCCTGTTATAAAGAAGAATTATCTGATTATATATTTTTTGCGAGCAACAAATACTTATGGCTGGTAGTGTACATATACAGAGTGTAACAGACCTAGTCCACAATATTTTATGGGTGGATGGATACTTGAATAAATTATGAGTCGAAAATGTTCAAGGAATATGTGCCTAATCTCAATCATGTCAGAGATATAAGCATTTCAAAAAAAATTGTAATTATGCGATTATTTTGATTAATTTAAATATTTTATTGATTACAAATAATTAAAGATTAAAAATAATTGATTACAAATTCCGAGCGGCCAGCCTATTTTTTATTACAATCCTGTCCTGTCCTGATTAGTTCCTGAAGCAAAGATATAAACTAATAATAAATAAATTTTACAAATATTTATATCAACGTATGTAGATGTAGATTTTGTAAAAATTTCAATAATATTTTTCATAACGGTGCAGAATTTGCATCTATTCCTTGAACAATTTAGACTTAATTTAGTTGGGTATTCGCCTATAAAATATTGTGGACTAGGTCTGTTATATCCTGTATATACACGTGAAAGCGAGCAGCTTAGCTGTGGGTTTAAAAATTAACAAAATATTTATGTGAAGTGTACTCACTACTGAGCCATCAGCATTGAAATGATCCAATGCCTGTCTCCTGAGTTCTCCCTTGATGCTCCCATCTAACCGTTGGAAAGGGAAATGCCTTTTGGTTAGGTACTCTGCCAATATATCTAGCATCCGGACCATTTGGGAAAAAATAAGAACCCGGTGACCTGTTTCTCGAAGTCTGCACAGTAGTTTATCTAAAAGTACTAATTTGCCAGACCCCCTTAAAAGTTGCTAAGGGAAATCAGAAATAAGGAATTAAAACATACATTAGATAATAAAAAACAATCTACTTTTAAGTCATTTTTAATTAAGTTCAGAAGTAAAGAAATAGAAAAATATTGACTATTCATTTGTACACAAAGTTTAAGAATGTAGTTTTTTAAATTGACACTAAACATTTCAAAACTATTAAGGTACGACTTCCATTTTTCCAGTTTAAATTTAGAGATATTTTTGCATTTTGCATACCCTTTCAAGATGAGACTAATAGTTAATTCTTTTACAATACAGTAAAACCGCGATATAACGAACCCCGATATAGCGAAAAATGACGTATATCGAAAAAAAAATCGAAATTTAGTCCCTAAAACCAATTTTTCATACAAAAATGCATTTATATAACGAAATCCCGTTAATATTTATAACAAAATCATTTTTGTCCCGTACGAAAAAATGCCAATATATTTACGTAAATTTATAACGAAATAAAAAAATGTTAAAAGATGAAAATATTATTTCGCACTTACAAAGCCGCGCCGCTGCATCTGCCGTATGCGAACGGAAACGCCACGCACGGCCTTTTCGGCGGTGCGCGGCGGTCTGCCGACAAGGTAGTAAAACAATTCAAACTTCTTCATGGGTTCATAGTATCATATTTTGAAGTGGTTGCTGCCGTTACCGGTAAGTACCTTCGTAATTTATATACGACTCATTTTATAAAAATGCCGCGATTCAACTGTCAAATTTTTATTTTTGAATTATTCTTTATGTTTCATGCTCAAAACTATGTTTGAAGCGGCTCTACATTTAAACACAATTAAAATATTGTTTTGTGTTTGCAATATTCTGGAATTTACAAAAATATCTTCCAATTGGTGTTGAATAGGTTCTTTTCTTAATTTAATTTCTTTGATTATCTGTTATAATAACAAAACTACTAAAAATATGTAGGTATTCAGTTCCCTATGGCCTTCTTCCTCCTTTGTTTGCAGAATTTGCGATCTTTTTTGAAGCCGCGCAACATTTTTTTGCGACGGCGCGTAATATATAGTAGGATTTTTTAAATTTATTTCGTTATATGTGGGAATTCGTTATTACGAATTTTTATTTTTTGGGCCCTTGGATTTCGTTATATCGCGGTTTTACTGTATCAAGTAAACATAAAAGTGCATTATTTTTTACGTAAATATTGCTAGTAAAAGGTATCAATAGAAAAAGAACAAGTATACAATTGTTGGTTTTCTTAAATAGCAATTTCTTGAGCATTCATAATACACATGTGTTGCCATTTGAAATTATCAAGCGAAAATTAAATAATTTGTAAAAGTTCGCACCTAAGAATTGTTATGTTTATACTATGAAGAATTATTATGTTTATTATAAAAACCATTGTTTGTGTCAATAAACATACGAATATAAAATATTATACAATTTTGCCCCGATTTATAAGGAAAAAATTGATGTAAATTCATACTGATAAATAATGTTGATAACTTTTGAAGCAGCTGAATTTGTGAAGAGAAAACTATTTATGCTAATATTATATTATATAATAATCATACTCCGGTTGTAACAAAAAAAAACGATAATTGTACACTGTTCTGCATTAACTGAACTTTCAATACGTTTCCGGAATTTAAAATATCGTATTGTTTCATCAACATTTTTTTATTGTATGAATAGATTTTGTATAATATTATGTATGTATAAATAATACGTAACTAATCAACAATTTTTATGCAAATTACTTTATTTATTATTGTTATTACATAGTTAGTTTCAGTTCATGTAATTGTTAAAAAAATATATATATGATGTTCGAAATCCGATAATGTTCCGTTTTCGGAGACACCATACCCCGTTTCATTAGGAGCTTTAATTAGCATTTCTGGTGTATATTGAGAATACGTAACTTCTCAGATCTTTATAAAAAAAACATGTTTTTCGGTAGAAGCAAATTCGCAATGGCGAATATAGGTGCTTTTTGAGTGGTACAATGGCAACTAGAATCTAGAAGTTTTGATTCAGGGCCCACAACTATACAGAAAAATGCATTTTGCAAAAATCAAAGGAGTTACTGTTTTATCAAGTTTATCCGCGTTTCTTAAAAAATAAAATTACTAATGTTTTGCGACTGATGGTTAGCGCTTTTCTTTCAATTACCTTGTGCCATGATATAACAAGATATATATTTGAAAATTTATCGACAAAATCAAAAAACAAAGCAGAGCGTTTAAATATGTACTGAAAAATGAATTAATTCTAAAAAAAATTACCCAGCTGATTTTTTTGTTTGCTTTTTACATCGGAACAAAATAAAAAAATTTAAATAAAAATTATATTCTAATCATATTTATGATTAAAAATTAAAATCATATAAGGACAAAAATGATAATGTATTTTCGCATAAAGTTCGGCCCTGCCGATGTAAGATGTCATCTAAATAATTTCTTGGAAAATGTCCTTCAAATGAGATTCAGTAAGGGTGAATATTACTCATACGAGCATTGAGAATATATGTAAAAATCACCAAAAGGGATCAGTTTTAGGTAGGAGGTCAAAACAGGTAACTATTTACAAATAGTACTTTTTAAAAAATATGCATTCAAGTTGAACAGCAGGAAACACAGTACGTTTTCTAAGTAAAAAAAAAAAATACGCTTTGTAAAAAAAATAAACTTAATGAAAGATAATAAAATAATGACTGACTTACATGTAATATCTTTTGACATATTTTATCTCCTATTACGCGTGACCTTTCCTTTACGATAGAAAAAGCGCCGATTTAAATTCTAAAATTAATTTCAGATTTTTGTCTTGTCGGTGATTCTACTTCCGATTTATTTTTCTTTTAATATTTATTTGATACTTTCTAGCATTATTTTTGCAGTTTAGATAGCTATTCTTTGAAACTAGTAAGAATATTGATGTGACATGAATTCCATGTACGTGTCTATTTAAAAAAATAAAACCATTCTAAAATAATCGTAATATTAATGTAATGTTAGTTAAAATGCAAAATTAGATGTCAAATATAAATTATGCAAAATCTCTGCTAATAAGTTTTCACACTTAATAGGTTTGAATTTGCTGGTCCCCTGGAAAACGTATTAAAAAGGAGTTCACTGTAATTAAAAAGGCATCTTTATTATGAAACCAATTATCACCTGTACTACGTCTTCGTGAGATGTTCTGGCTTCATACTCTACAGGCCTGGTCAAGAGGGCGTGATTGCAGCACTTTTTCAACTCCACAACAATATTGAGAAAAGTATTTGTCGACCCTTTGATACCCTTCCTTAAAGCGCTATAATTTTTGGTCAATATCCATTTGTAATATTGCTTCTGGATCGACGTCATTTCAACTCTTAAAATTTGCTCTACCTTTGCCGGCAATGACTTTTCAACATCTTTTTTCTGCCTTCTTAAGATAAATGGTTCTAATTGTCTATGTAGCTTATCATATCCCTTTTGAGCAGAATTTTCATGATCTTTTTCAAATTCTTCCCAAGTAGCAAATCTAAAAGATTTTTTTAATATTAAACACCAGGATATGTCAGTACAGAAAATAAATCTCCCTATTAATATTGATCATTACTAGGCAATAAATACCTTTACATACCTTTGTGGCATTATAAAATGTAATAGCGCCCAAAGTTCTTTAAGAGAATTCTGAAGGGGAGTTCCAGTAATAAGTAATCTATGATTTGTATCAAATTCTTTTAATGCCTTATAGAGCAGAGAGTCGTCATTTTTCAGCCTGAAACATTATAAAACTCTAGTTAGTAAATTGATATTACAAATTATGTACATTTATGGCTGTCACTTCTCACTGCAGACTCACCTATGTGCTTCATCTACTAGAAGAGCGGCCCAACTAAACGATCCGAGAAAGAGCCTATCTTTCAATACTATTTCGTACGTGGTAAGTATTGTATTGAATTTTAAACGCTTGGAGCTTGCAAAATCCCACTCATACTGCCTTATCTGGAAAAGATATACATATTTATAATTTTACTAAATTGCTTATACTTATTATAAATAACCTATGTATTTGAAAATTCCAAATTTTTATAATAATAAAACATTACAAACTAACAATTTCTCTTGACGAAACATCTCCGAGATAGGTGACCACATTGATTTCTGGAGCCCAAAGCTGAAACTCCCTTTGCCAAGCTGTCATAGTGCTTAAAGGAACCACACACAGGTAGGGGCCGTGAAGAGATTGGGAATGGAAGAGTTGGTTTAAGAAACAAATTGTCTGCAAAACAAAAATATTACATTATTAAATTGAAAGCAATAAAAAACATTAAATTAATTTTGTTTTTAGCCAGTACATTATTTTGTATACCGACCGGTTTGAAGTATTGCCAAGAGCCGTGTAACAATAAGATAATCTAAATTAATTTAATTCTGCCCCCAAAGAGCAATCACCGCATCTTGTTTGTGTCAAAAAATTAAACCCAGCAATTTAAAAACACATTTTTTTTACTTAGTCATTTTCACTTTCGTTTAGATTAATTAATGGTCTAAATATATGACTGTTTATCTACATCTACAAAAATAATATTGTACCTGGATAGTCTTTCCTAAGCCCATTTCATCCGCCAGTATACAAGAGTTTTCTTTGCACCAAGCGTGCACCATCCAATTCAAACCATCCATTTGGTAATCGCGCAGAATTAAACCCTAAAAATAAAATGATTTTGTGAATTGCAGAAATCAGTTTAATAACTAACAAGTAATCTTACAATTATAGAACCTCGGTATAAGTTAATTAGATATCTTATACCAATACTGAAAAATATACATCTGGCATCATTCCACTTCCGTGAAATTGGCAATTTCCCAAATGTGTATCCAGGATTGTACAAAAGTACAAAAACACAAAGTTAATATTACCTTGATTAATATAGAAATAACTTTTTGTATAACCCCTTGGGTTTTATTATTTAAAACACCAACTGGTTTTGAAATTAATGTTCCCTGATTTAAGGAACAGACGTTCTGAAAACAGTTGAAACCCAAGCATTATATACAAGGATATTTTATATAAATTATTAAAATGTATAACTACAAAGTTGCTAACATTGCTTCAAATATTACAAATATAAAATGACCTTATCGCCTCCCATGTATTCTGGTTGTTCCCTGATCTGGTGAAACTTGGGTCTGTATTTAAGGGCTTTGCAGTGCCTTGATGGAGTAGTGCGAGAATCTTCCCTCATTCTAAATTCTTCAATCTTCGTAGGCCACTTGCGATGAATGAGAACAGAATCTTCCCACGTAGCATCCGAGTAAGGCAGCGACTCCCACTTGCAATATAAGTCCGTACCGCTGCCATCCTCTCGAATGTGTTGGGCTAAAGTTGGATTTGTACATCTTTAAAGATTTTTTAAATAGAGACGCATATGTTGAGTGTATGTCACATCAGTTGTCTCACTGTCCTCAAACTAAGAACTTGTGCTATTACAGAACTAACTTGCTGCTGATCGTGGGTCTTATTGCCGGACCAATAAGTGTGTCTTTTTTTTTTTTATAATATGAGTTAATTGAGTATTGTACATGACTAAAATTACATATTTTTTAATCGCTTACCTCTCCAAAAAAGAGAGTAGCTCTTGTGTTTGGAGAGGGAACATGTTACACGTTGCATGTTCATTTCTTTTTAAATTCTCCATCAGGATAATAAATAGATATGTATCTTTGAATATCTTTATATCGTATCATAGTAGAAATGTATGGAATAATAATGTTTTATTTATTAATTAAAGGGCATTATAACATGATTAGTTTGTTTTAGTTTAGCAGTGAAATCAGCGCTACTCGTTTAATGAAAGAGATCGGGGGTTCGATTCCAGACCAGCAAGTTAGTCCTATTTTTAAGACCACACTTGGCTCAGTTTGGTAAATGATATGTGATTCTATAATAGAAATTAATTAATAATTACTATATTTCATTTCGTACAAGTGAAACCTCATAAGATGGTCTCTTGAGTATTACGGGATCTATGTTTGACAAAATATTTGTAAGGTCAAAAAGCCAAAAATAAATTATAAATCTTCATGCAATTGGAAAATTACTCTTACATACTTTAATCTAAGGTACCATTCAACTGACGGTTATCCTAAATGAAACCTATCAACTTTTATTCCAATTAAAATATGTGTAGGTCAAAAAAAATGCTGACAAAAATAAGTTAATCAGATTACATCTATTTTAATTAAAAACTTAATGAAGCTTTCTAAAAAATAACAGGATACAGATGTACAATGCCTACCTATTATTCTTTCTACATTGTAATAACTCTTCAAAAGTTCTTGCTGCAGTTCCAGCTGACATTCATAATAATCAATGTCCTCTGGTCCGGCGTGTCTTCTCCACCACGCGAGATCGGCTTCCTTCTTCACAAAATTTTCCAGCTTCTTCAGACCCTTGACCTTTTGATCCTTCAAGCTCTGTTCTGACTCCCAAGTATTGTGTATATGTGACCAGTCTTTCCATTTTATTAGGTATTGAGGTTCTGTAGAATCGGCGTCATTTGAATCTACATCGGCATTCGGGTCGCCATTTTCTTCTACGTAATAACAAGTCGTTACATTTCCAGTAACTGAAAAAATTAATTAAAATTTATTCACTATTATAAAAACATATTAAAAAAAAAAACTCATTTAGCAATATTACTTCTGGAGAGAAAAATTTATGACAAGAGTGTTAAACTTAATGTTTTGTTTTGGCTTTCATATTTCCCTTTGATATTTCCCTAAAACGTAAATGTGATAGTAAAACATATACCTAAAATGAATCAAATGAAAAATTAGATAAGTCAAATTTATGTAAATTGTGATACAGTAGAACCTCGATATAACGCACTAATGCAGGTGAGGGGGTGTCTGTTAAAGTTAAAAGTCTGATATATAATAAGGTAGTTTTCCGAATGCATTTTTTATTTGAAGAAAATAAACAGCACAGTACATATATATAAAAGGCCAGTGAAGTTATTTTAAACGTAATTAAAATTTTATGTGATTTAAAAAAGTGATGAAGGCTGTCCTGAAAATACAATTTAATTATATGAAGTTGCTTTTTTGGTCACGGCCCTTCAAGAACATGTTGTGTACCGATACATGTCAATGTATACGCGCAAACGTTGTCAAAGTGAGAAAGAGACAAAGTTATATGACCGCTTTACGCTAGACAGTAATGCTACAACACACTAGATGTCAGTTGACACATGCTATCAGTTGGATTTGTCTTATTTGGATAACGTTTTAGAATTGTAATTGATAAAAACGGGTGAAATCGGGACTAATCAGGCTTATGAAATTATTTTACATGTATACGAGTTTATGAAAAAGAAAGCAAAAGAATACAGCCATGTGATACTTCATCTGAATAACGTACAGGAATGTGTTAAAGAAGCGAAGACGTTAAGGGCGTGCTTTCATTTTTCCAGTTTACATACGATTTGAAGATGTGGCTAATAGTTAACCTGTTAGCTACCCAGAAAAAGCCCTAGGTGAAACAGCATCATGCCACCAAAATTCGTAAAATTAAAAATTCATAGACTAGCTTTTTCCGAATTTTATTTTTATGAAAAAAAAACCATGAAAAAGTTGGTATAACTAAAAACCCAACAAACATGGAGCTTCTATTTTATTACATGCGTCCATCGAAAGCGATTTCGTACAGTTTTGATGAAAAAAATTAATAAATAAAAGTTTATAGTGTTGCCAGACCTTAAACGTTCAGGATAAGAAATTATTATTTATTTTGTATTTGGAAGGATAACTTTAGATTTTATGTATATTTGGAACGAAACAATTATCTGTCTCGCATTCAAAATACTGGCCTAACTCCTGGTCGGGTGATGACTAAAGGGTACGCGGCGCGTGGGAGATTCGCACGTTTCAACATGTCTGGTTGGCATTGGCCAGCAGTCACCGTGCCAGTCGCATCGCGAACAGTCTTGTCTACAGTGGTCAGCGCAAGTCGCGCGTGTGTTACAAAGGTACCTTCTTGAAGAATAAAGTTATTGTATTTTTCCATCCAACTGCACATCCTACAGGTATTTTTGTCATCAATTTAATATGATAATAATTTTGTATCAGTGGCTGTTGAAAAAATTATATTTTATAAAATTTTTATGTGACCTATTTGACGTGGCTACCAAAAAGAAGCAAAGATAAACGGAAGATGAATACCGTAAATTTAGAGTTGAGTGGACCGCGTTTATTCAAAACATAAATGGTCATCCGACATGTCTTATTTGTAAGGAAAAATTCGCGCATCACAAGAAGTCAAATTTGGAGAGACACTTTACAAATAAACATGCATCATTTAGCACTAAATATCCTGTCGGTGTTGCAAGGAAGAAAGCAGTTGAGGAACTTCAGAAGAGTCAAGAGACATCAACTTCTGTATTCAATAACCGGATGCAATCTTTCAGCAATATTAATATGGCAAGTTTTGTTATTAGTCAAGAGATTACTAAGAGAGGGAAACCGTACTCAGACAGCGAATACATAAAAAGATGTTTTATAAAGGCATCCGAAGAGCTATTTCGGGATTTTAAAAACAAAGCAGATATTCAAAAAAAATTAAAGAGTTACCATTGTCTGCCAAAACAATGAAAGATAGAACAATTAAAATGTCTTTGAATATAACCATCCAGCAAATCAAAGATCTGAAATTGGTTTTGGCTTTATCAATAGCAGTTGACGAGTCTTGTAACATAAATGATACAGCGCAAGTTTCGCTTTTTGTAAGATTTATTTCTCATAAGTCCTAAAGAACTTTTAAGATTATTGCCACTCAAAGGTCAGACGCGTGGAGAGGATATCGCAAATACTGTAATTGAATGTATGGATAAACATCATATTCCTCTCGATAAAATTGTGTCGATTTCAACAGACAGGGCCAAAAGTATGACCGGCGTAAGAAAGGGGTTTGCTGCTATTTTGAAAGAAATAATTAATCACGAGATACTTGCTTACCATTGCATCATTCATCAAGAAGCGCTTTGTGCGCAGACATTTCCAGAAGAAATTTGTAAAGTTATGGAATTGGTGATTACGATTATCAACTCCATTTTAGCTAAAGCTCTTAATCATCGCCAATTCAAAGAATTTTTAGTTGAAATGGAGAGTGAGTACGATGATCTTCTGCTTTATAACAAGGTATGTTGGTTATCAAGAGGGAACGTTTTAAAACATTTTGAATTCCTGTTACTGGAAATCAAAGCATTTCTCCTTGAGAAGGGTGTTCACCATCAAGAACTAACAGACGATCAGTGGATCCAAAAAATTTATTTCATGGTAGACATTACGTCTCATCTAAATCAGCTTAATCATAAACTACAAGTGAAAGAAAACACAATTTTTTCAATGTTAGAAGAAGTCATTTTATTTGAAAACAAATTATCCCTTTTTGCTCAAGATTTTGAAAGGGAAACATTGTTTCACTTTCCGAGTCTGCTGAAGCTCGCCAAGAAAATAATTCCTCTATTGACAAACACTATTTCAAAACAACCATTTTAAATATAAGGGAAACATTTCTCAGCAGGTTTCAGGAATTTAAAAACAGCAGAGCGACCTTAGCATTCGTCAAACACCCGCTTAATGCTACAATAACAGATTTAAAATTTTCTCCTTTTGGCATTGATATTGGTAACTTTGAAATACGGACTGGACTTAAAAAACAAGGAAATATGGAGCTCTAAATTTGAACGTCTTTGTGTTGATTTGGAAATATTGGATAAATACAAATGTTAGCTTAGTTCACAACACAAGTGGTCTGCTTTGAAAGACCTGGAGAAGGAAGACATGATCATCTTCAACGCCTGGAATAGTATTCCTTACTCTTATGATCAGCTGAAAAAACTCGCATTTGCTGTTCTTTCCCTTTTCGGTTCTACATATTCATGCGAACAATCTTTTTCAAGCATGAACTTTATCAAGAGTAAACTGAGAAGTCGTCTTATTGATGAGAACCTGGAATCGTACCTAAAATTAAGAATAACAACATACAAACCTGACTTACTCAAACTTTCCAAGAATATGCAAGGACATTGTTCGCATTAAGTGTTTATCAGTCATTGTCATGATTTAAATTTATGGATTCTTTAATTACATATTATTTTTTATCAATGAATAAAATCTTTATTAAGTACGAAATCAAGTTTTATTCAGTGTACCCGTAATTTAATGAAGTGCTAAAATTATAATAAAGGTTTGCTAAATCAATAAACAGATTTGGCTCTCAAATTATTTTTTGGCTAATAAGTTTGCCGACCACTGCCCTAGACGATGGACAAGATTTTCGGAAATTGTTCCCTTGGAACGGTGTGATTTTTAAACATTGATGGTATAATGCAAAATTAAATTACACCACACAAAATATATACAGCTACAGAACAAATTGCATAATGGGTCGAATATATCAATTTCACAATAAAATCGGGATTTATAATGTATAATTGTGTAAAAATTATATAAAAAAAAATACTGCCTCCATGAAAATAATCATTCGCAGAATAATAAGTGTAATGAGCACCAACACAAGCGTGCTGGTATATCCTGATTGGTTATGGTGACCCAGTACATAGATTATCTCTTGGAATTTGGTGTTTGCAGAATGTGAGAAAATGTCAAGCTCTCGATGATGAAATTTTTGTAAAAATAAACCTTATTACTTGTAAATGAAAAACAGTCAGGCAAACATCCTTTTTAGTTTTATATTTGTACATCACATGAACCTTTATCGATATGACGTCAATTGTACAGAACGCGATTTTCTTGTACCACTTTATTGTTTTTCCATTATTGTCATTCCACAAACAATATCATTATATCAGACTTATCCACATGAGATTATTACAGCTTAATATAGACGATAGTTTCGTAATTTGAATTTTGGTTTTGTAGTTTATTTTTCCCGTTTGCATTATTGAAGCAACTTGTGCTCTTTTATCGTTCAATTTTACAGCAAGTAAACATCCTGATGTCTTTGAATCGGTTTCACCTTTTGGTACATTTCCAAATTTCAGCATATTCTTTCTCATCATCGCACAGGCATTGGTTTGAGTATGCAAATAGCGAAACACTGGACTTGTACACCAATTATCCATACAAATTGTGTGACGTTTTACCTGGGAAAATCTGTCATTATTAAGATGTGATTAATATTATTTCATTCCCTATCTATAAAAAAATTTAAACAAATTTATGTACTATTACATTATAATTATACTACCAGTCAGTGGCCAACTGTACAGTGGCGCGAGTAAAACATCAGCCTGTATAAAGTTAAAAAAATATATAAAAACACAAATCAAATTCTGATTATTTGTCTTCGAATGATATATCCAAATACATCAATTGAAGAGTGATGTTAACGTTTGATGTCGAGGTGCTTGCTTTAGGTAATCCTACATCAATTTTTTTTGAACTTTTAAAGTCTGCTGTGGGTGTAATAAAGCCGAATTTCATCATGACTAGACTTCGAGCGAGATGACGTGCTAAATTATACGGAAAAAATAGTTTACCCCCTCTTGTACCGTGCTAATCATAAGCAAAACATTATTTGCCCCGCTTGTACAAGTGGGGACACTTATATTTGATCATGTATATTATTTACACATGTGTTAGAATGTGAAATCACCCAAAATAATATTTTGTTCAAGGATACAAAAGCACTTAGTCGAAGTAAGGGACGGAGGCTAATAAAACCAAGTATTGTTAGACGCAGGTGGACCGACACAGCGTGGGTACAGAAATAAGAAATGCGGCATACGTGACTAAAGTTACATAGACCAATGCATCATAAGGGATGCATCACCTTAGGCGGGCCAGTCTGGACAGAATCTCGACCGGGAGAACTGGCTCCACAAAGACGGGATTTTATAGAAAATAGAATCAATGTCGTCTCTGAAATATCAAGCAAGCGCTTTATAAATTGTAATTCCAGGGAAAATTTAAACCGTGCGCCTCGAGTTTAAGCTTAGACTGTGATGTACTCTGTGTTTAATCGTTGATGTAAAAGTACCAAAAAGGGTCCTGGTGGATCTATAAAAAGTTGATCAATATAATTTGGTGTAGCGAGAACAGACTGTCGCTATTATATAAGAACATCGCGTCCAGAGTCCCGGTTTGCCTGGATAATTGGGCATTGTCTGGTGCTCAAACAGTCAAAAAACAACACCATTTTCAATGGAGGACTTCGTTCTGAGCAAGCTGTCTTTACGTTCCTGTATGCCATATGAATTTCACCAAAATTTCGGCAACCAAAAACATTTGTGCTGTCTATGGTGAAGTTTTACCTAGAAGTGGAACACCAAAAATCATTCATGAAAATCGCATAACTGCAGAAATCGAGGCCAATTCAGAGATTTTGATTCAAGAATTAACAAATAAAATTGTATTTTCATGATTCAACATTCAAAATTTTAAGAAAATCGGAAAGGTATGGTAACATGGGGTGTGGGTACCTCACGCACTAAGCGACAAGAACAAGGCAACGCACATACAATGTGTGAAGCTTTGTTCAATCAGGAAACGAATACATCTTTTTTAGATCACGAGTGATTGGGGACGAGAAATGAATGATGTATGACAAAAATGACACAAAAGGCAATAACTATTGACACAGCAACCCCGAAACCCAGCCTTCATTAAAAAAAGTCATATTGTCTGTTTGGTGGTACATTCACAGCGTAATTTATTTTAAATTACCCAATGTCGTGAGATATTTATAATCAAGACGTTTATGTATTAAAATATTCCCAAAATCCCTATTAAATTACATTTGCATGATTCCCGTACTAAATGAATTGTAATAATCACTCTCTCTTTCTATGTTAGCCGAGAGCAAAGTATATTATTTTAAAATATGTAAATTATCTCTCTCCAGAAACTGTACAATAATTGACCTTTAGACTGTAACACCATGAAGTCAACTCTATCATCCAATGTCTGGGAATTGTTTCAAAAGTATTTATTTCTTCTCAATTTACATGTAGTTAAAGTGGAAGAAACACACAAACTATTGTAGATTACTTACTATACCTTTCCCCGCACCTCCTGGCAAGTAGCTTACCCCTTTACCCCTGACCTATGATGGACTGGCGCGTTCAGAGCTTCGGTAATGTTAGCATTTTCCCGAATAAACCTTAAGACATCTCACCCTCCGGGATCATCCAATCGGATCGAATCAGTACGTACCTACCATCTGCCTATTGAGCACGGATATGTCTCTGGCCATAATCGGATAGAATAAATATCTTGAATTTCAAAAATCATGAGTTCTACGAGTGTTCATACTGTTTTGTGCACGGTCATAATCCATTTTCCTATTGCTGCTATATCAACAGTTGTAATAAACAGGACCAAATATCTTGTGCTATTGACTTATTGAATCATCACACCCCTCGAAGCCATCCAAATAAATACTGCATTCGTCCTGGCAGTACCTATATTATTGGTCTTCACCTTGGACAACGCATCGTTATCGACTCGGTAATTCCACTCTACTATACAACTCTCCGTTCCGGTGTTCCTGGCTTAACCTGTTTGTCTAGAAAATTCATGCGCTGTAAGCGTGGTCAGTCCCTGACTACTTGAAGCATAGCCACACCAGTTAACCCAGATCTTATCTCTGTCTTTTGAGTGCTGTCGGATTTCGTCGTCGCACCCGCGGCGAAATGCATATATGTCTGCAGTCTTCCAGCTGCCATCTCCCTGACGACCGCCTGACAACATCTCACCCATCGTCGAAACCTCCAGCTGTCAATCTACTTACTTAGTGCCATTGACTTTTACACTGTTTATATGTATCAGTGGCCATAGTCAAGTGTAACTTTTACTGAGAATTTAATAAGAATTAAGCAATCATCTCACTCTTCCATCCATAGTAATGCTTCAGTATCCAAAATTACTTTTACCTTGTCAGGCTTAGGTATATGTCATTCTGTTTTAAATTATAAAATAAATATATTTGTTGAACTTTTTTCATTTGAGAGAACGATAGACCTTGACACTATTTACCATCATATTCAAACTTGGTACCCACAACCCAAATGAGATAAAGAAACTGTTCTTCATCTACTGAGTTATCAAATTCTTTTAGAATAAAACATAACCTTTACATTGAGTTGTACTATAAAATATTACAAAAACATCACCTACATCAAACCCAGAGAAACAATTACGCACAACAAATATTACAACCAAACGGATAAATTGCAATTGAAAAAAAGAGAGATCTGCTCTGATGAATCGACATACACTGTTCTTGCAAAACAAAAATGCAAAAATAACACGAGAAAAAATTAACAGTTTCGGGTGGAAAACTGTTGCGCACCCTCCGTATTCTCCTGATTTAGTAACATAGAATTACCATTTGCCCAAATATTTACAACATAATTTAGATGGGAAAAATTTTAATAGTGTCAGTGAAGTGAAAGCAGCCCTTTATTTAAATATTTAAAATCAAAGCCTGTTAGTTTTTACAAACGAGGGATTAAAAACTTGCTTGAACAGTGGAAGACGGTTGTATCTGTCGATGGAGACTATTTATTTATTATAGAATAGAATAATATTATTAAAATAATTTTTTTGTAAAAAAAAAATTTTCATTTAAAAAGCGACATTTTTGGGCACCTCTAATATATTAACCATTCAAAGTCAATGGACAGTCCTACATAAACCATTTTATAAAATGCAAACTTTAAAATACCATTCATAACTGGACAAAAGCATTATCTTGATATCCGATTACTTCAGTAAACCCTTCAAATACACAGACACACATGTTTATTAATTTCTTATTTTTTTGTTCTTCAAGTGATTTTTACATCTGTTTATAATCTTACAGAAAATATGTATAAAATAGAATTTTTTTTATATAAAATGAAATTCAATATATCATTTTTGTTTTTTAATATATTATAGACATGCCAATGGCTATGTGTCAATATTTGTTACCTCATTTGAAAAATTATGGTTGAAGCTATTGGTCAAATAAAAGTTTTGTGGAGAAAAGACAGCAATAGCAATTGTGAAAGGCTTGTGAATGTATAGCAAGCCAAGACAAGTCCCTACAAAAATATGACTTCATTTAAACTATCCTACATGTTTGCACTCGTTTAAATTGAGAACTGCCAACAACAACAATCCAAATAACTGACAAGAGGGCCCCCCCGCCTACATTAAGAGATTTTTGTAAAAATTATAATATATGGAATACAATAAATATTATCCCAGATTCATAGGCTGAAATAAAACCGTTGACAATGAGCAGTTGGAAAAAAATATGACCACAAATGATGGACGTGAATTTTGAAGGAATTCCTGAAACTATCACAGTCAAAATTGTTGATGTAATGAAGGATATAAACTTAGAAGTTAATGCTGAAGATATATGTGAATTAATTCAATCTCACTCAAAACCATTGTCAAATGAAGATTTGATTAAACTACAAGAGGTGAAAGAAATACAGAAGAACCTGATGATGAACCTGTTAAGACTTAGACAATAAAGAATATGGACAAAGCCTTCATGCATCTTGATGATTTTTTAACCATCATAGAAGAATGTGATTTCAATGGAGAGCGAGTATCTTATGTACAGAGAGAGATATAAAAAGATACAGCGTGCTATAGAGCTTTGTAGAGAAAAAAGAAGAAAAATATGATACAATCAACTCTTGATAAATTTATTAAATAAATATACTTTTTACTATGTTTTTTTCCCTCTTCTTTTGTATATTTTTGAAGACCAATCATGTACAAAAGTCGAAGTCCGCCTGTATACGTATTTTTTTATCGAAATAACCAGACTAATTTCGTTGTTTTTAATAATTTCGACAAATCCATTTATTATAATGAAGAATTGGTTCCGTGCAATAAAATTTTTTGATGTCTTGAATTTCAAGTCAAAAGGGAATTCCATAATTCAAATTAAAAATTTTTGATCTCTTCAATTTTGAACGAGGTTTTACTGTATGTATTATTTGCTGTTTTACAATACCTTTGTGAAGATCATACTTTTTGAAAAGTAGCCTGATATAAGAATCAAAATCTCCAAGAATCAAAATAATTAAAACTCAACATTTCAATAGAAAAAAAAATCCAATTTACTTAGAATTACTATTCAATGCGGGATATTTATCAATCAAACGCGGTTTCTATTTAAAAATTTGTTATCAGTGAGGGTTAACATAAAAATCATATGGTTCCCTTAATTAAGCTAAAACTGTGGCCATTATAACTACATGTGCAGAACAAATATTTATTTCCAAAAGATTTTACAGATCAACAAAAAATTGCAAAACTATTTCAACATTTTGGGTATACACATTTGCTAAATCACTCAATTAATAATTTTAACCATTTTTTATAACATTTTAACATAGCCAATTGGTGCGTTAAAATATTATAAAATACTGACAAATAGTGACCAACACCACCCGACCTGAGTCTATTGTTACAAGATTGAAAGCTACACATCGGTTTAGTAACTCAAAATGCACTCACCACCCTTCTTGCCTCTTCTGTGTGAGAGCACCCTCTCTATAGTCTCGCTCTTGTCTTCCTCTGCGGGAAGTTCTGGCTCCGCTGCCTCCACCCCTTCCACTTCCAGCAAGTCTGAAGAGTCAGTCTTCTCATCCTCACTAGCTTCCTTGTAGCTCACGGCGGCTGTGCTCGCCACCCTGCGTGACACCGCCCTTTACCAAAACAAGCCGCATGTTATATTGGCTAAAATTCTATGTATATACCGTTTGCAAACAATGGCTGTTAATGAATTACCTTGAGGAACTCTACTTAAATTTCATGCCACTAAAAGAAAAATTTAAGCATTGAACATTCGTCCCAAAAGTATTTAAAACCCAGTGCAAAAAAAAATATTGTGTAAGAAAATACCACTAGCCAATCCATCTCTCCTAACATCTGAATTGACTGTGGGGACTGAATTTACCTCTTAGCCTCGTCATCACTACTCTCCGTCTCCTCATCGCTGGAATATCTATTTCTTCTTCGAGGGGGTTTCTTCTTTAAGGGAACTTTTTTCTGTCCCGGCCTCTTGCTAGGAGGGGCTGGGGGTGGTCGGCCATCAGTATCACTTCCTGAACTATCAGAATTCCAATTGTCAGATCCACTGAAAGCATATTGGAAAGAATAATACAAAAAAAGGTTTTATAATACCAATTGTTAGGGTATATTTTCACAGATGAAATGCTGTCATCTAAACTTGTGTAAAAGACAATGGAGAATTAGTGTTGAACTTGTCTATTATTTGAACCGAGGCCAGACTGATAAACTGATGCATACCGACTTTGACAGCAAAATTTTATCTGCGTAAAGGCCGGCTAGATGATATTTTAACATTAATAACTTCTTTAACACATCTCCACACCAGGTGACACTTACAATATAAGAATTTGATTGCTCAACTTAAAAGTGACCTCCGTCAATACTATTAACTTTTAAGACTTACCTTTTCTTTTTAAAACTCCTTTGCACTATTGGTCGCGCCTTATCGCTGGAATCACTGTCGATCAACTTCAACCTTTCAGGTTCTCTACGAGATCTCGCTGATCTTCTAATACCATAAATATCCGGGTTTTCATCCCAAGGCTCGGAGCCAGACTTAGATCGCCTGCTGTTTCCAGACTTGTTAGAGGAACGCTTTTCTGGAGATGACTGACTCTCTGAAAGGTTTTCTATTAGAGAATTTTCCTCCGTCTTTGGTGATGCTTCTCTTTGCGGTGAAGAATTAATTCTAACTGAACCATTTTCTCTGTCAGATCCTGAAACTGATCTGGACCGTGACCTGGATCTTGACTTTGACCTAGATCTTGATTTTGACCTAGATGGGGATGCTGACTTTGATCCTGATCCGGAGCTGGATGAACTCGATCCAGAATCGCTATAAAATAAGCATTACACATACTATTAACACGGACTAATCATAATTATATAAAAGCATGCTAATTAATCACCATCAAAACGAACCTCTCTGATCCTGAACCGGAACCTGAAGAATTACTCTTACTGTCATTATTGCTACCAGACTCACTCCCTGACTCTGTCATGCATTCTTTCTGAAAATAAAATTGTAGCATTTTTTAAACATACTAAATGAATCCCATAATTATGGTAATATTGCATTTTTCATACAAAAAATTCGGTAAAAAAAATATATATATAAATTGTAATAAATAAATTAACAGTAAAATATAATAACTGCGAAAAAGTAATTTCTGAAAAATTTACATACTGGAAAATAATTCATCTAACCCCATAATAAATTACAAACATTTTATAAAATGAGAAACATATATATGATTCCTTATTACTGCAATACAATTTAAACAACACGGAGTCCTTTCTGATTTGAAAATAGTCACACGTACAAGTGCATGACTCTAACTTAACAAAAACATTTATAGCATACCTCTTGAAAATAAATTATTTCCACCATTAGTGTCCATTATAGTGTTCAATCCAACCAACAGAGGTTTAATTAATATACATCTTTTTAATTGTAAACTACTTTTACATACGTTTGATTATTCCCAAATTCCTTAATGAATTTTCCAGAAATAAGAAAATGCTCCATTTGAAAAATAACCTATTTGTGAAATGTATATTGATATGTGGACACAAAACATTAAAAGTATCTATCAAACTGCTTATTTTAGAATACATTTTCAAAATAATTCCAGAAGGTAACAAAAAAAAAAATATTATAGATAAATGTTTCCCATACAAATAAAAAAATATGCAAAGTTGTAGTATGGTTTATACTGATATAATGGGAAAAATATGATTAATTTTTGTTAATGATATTAACATTTGCTAAAAGAAATATATAAGTAATATTTTAATTCAAAAACGTTACTATCCAAAGTATTTTGACTCCAGCTATTATCATTCACGATTATTTATAAAAATGAGTTTTCCCAATTATGCAAGAATATGTTTCAAGAAATTAACTATATAAAAAGCCAATATTGAGAATACGTGCCATATAATTTCTGTGTCAATAATTTTAATTTCTATGGTGCATCGATACTCGTTTCCGTCGTCCACAAATTAAAACACTACCACAGTTCTCCAAATGTCAACAATGTTTTGACATTTGGGAACAATTAATACACACAATAAGCATAAAAAGATGTTAAAATATTAATTATAATTGAGAAAACACAGTAGAATATAAATATTTTTATTCAATACGAAGCGAGCTGCATTTCTATCTTTACAGAGAATAATTAATTGGCATAACTTAATCTATTTTTTTATATTTTTGTTAATCCTCAGAATGACCAATTACTGCAGTTGTGCTGAAAATTTTTGCTTGATGATGCATTGCTCGGGTGGACAGGTTAACAAGACACTCACAGCCGACCTGGGATACATGGGTATATGTACCAAACACAAAAATTCACAAAAATACCCTTAAAATATGGTATTTCACACACATTCAGCACAAGATCCCTAATATCATTTTGAAATTATTTGAAGCACGTCAAGAGCTAATTGATGATTCGACCAATACCTAAAAGGTAAAAAACACGACAGTATTAAATAAAATTGAGGTTAGCTCTCTGGTAACTGCATATTTCAACTTTAAATTGTGAAAAAGGGTCCACTTCAGATTTTTATGAATTTGGGGTCAAATGAAAGGCAAAAGATTGTTTCACAATTTTCAATATGAAAAGCGATGGAACAACGATGTTTTCATTGATAAAATATTAATTTTGTGATGTAAACAAGCCCAAAAGGAGTGAAAATGTATGAAAACTTCAAACATATGCTGAGGGCCACACCCTGCTGAAAAGCCCGAAAAAGCATTACCACAAACGTAAAAACAACACAAAAAAGCACGAGAAATATTACAAAAGAAATATAATAAGAGAATTTAACTGTAAAACCTACCTGATGCATTTTGTGTCAGGGTAATGAAGATATGCAATTATTATATAACTGTGCGACCAGGTTGGATTAAAATTTGATTAAATCAATAAACGGAATTGAATAGAATCATTTGAAATGTTTTTTGAAACTCTTATTTACTTGGCGAGGGATAAAAAGACTTATAAATTATTTTCACTTCGCGAATGCTGACTGACGCCATTTTGTGAAGTGCTAAGATTTGGATGATGACGACTATTCCTAAACTAGCTTTATGAAGTAATTTTAATAAAAAATATACATGTAACAATAAACAACGACGAATTTTTTAAAGAGACTACTATATAAACACGCGTAATGTAGGTTAATGCACTCGAATACTAGTTGGAACACAGAGCAAGCGAACCGAGCGACTTGCAATGTCAGCCATATTGACTTTCCTCGGCTGGTGCTTTCGCAGAACGATTTCCGTTTCCTCTCAGTGTCGCTATTGCACAAAAATAAATATTATTATATCTAGGTCTCTACCTAGAAAAAATTTAGATTTATGATTCTGTCATTATTTTAAAATACGCTGTATACTTAGATAAGGTTTTTGAGAAGCCTCATGATGGAATTATTGAAGCACTTATTTACCAATCTATAAGTTGTGAATTTGTTTCCCGACCGAATTTAAAAAATAAGGTACGATAAACCTTTTATTAACCACTTTGAATATTGCGATTGTGGGTTATGTTCGAAGTTTAAAAAATATAATAAATTGCTTCACATACACAATAAGAAATTTTAAAACAAATTTAGAGATTTTCAATTTTTAAAGTTTTTCACTATTAAAGCTGAATAGCAAATAAGCATGAAATACAACTTACAATAATATTCATTAACCCAAATAATCCTACGATGATCCGTCGTTATACTAATTTCTAGAATACAATATGTAAATTTATATGTATGGTATTGTTTTTTGTAAAAATTATTTATTTATATTAATTATCTTTATTCTACTTTTGTATGCATTATTTGATTTTGTGTGAAGAAAATCTGTGGATCTACATTATTATTCAATTGCTTTAGGTGATAAGTATTATTTGGGGGTTAGGACGTGATCAATGACATCTGAGCTATGCGCGTGTGGCGGTTTTTGAGACAATGATAACAACCAATGAAGACAGAACGAAATGCAAACAGTGGAATGAAGATGTTTCCAGAAATTCTGAAATGAAATGCACGTGATGGTACTTGCGGTCGGTCGAGGGAAGCCCACAAGTGAAACGTGAAAACTGGAGAGACCTGTCTGGCGGTGAATTTGAGCAGAAATTGTGGAGCAGGGCGCTGGTCGTAGCGTCGATGGAAGAGCTGCGGGTAGGATTTGAATTCTGGTGTACAGCACTCCCCTCAGCGACGAGCAGGAGCCGGTGCGCTACGTTGAGTGCTCGTGATGGGTTATCGCTGCTAAGAATGCTGTGGACAATTGTATGCGTGGGCTTACCAGTTTTGATTGCATGACGGCTGCACTTTTTGCCGTTGATGCAGGGCGGCGGCGGGCCTAGCGATGGCACCCAGGCTTTGGATGAATGAGGACGATGAGTGAGGACGTAAGGAAGTGTATGTATTGATTGATTGGCGAAGCCAACTTGTCGGGGAGAGAGTGGAGTCCCGGAAGTTGGAGTTTGTTGGAGGCTGTGCAATGTCGCCGTCCGGTGAGAGGTGGCGTAAGAGCGTTGGTGTTTGTGTTGTTGTTGCCCGCGACATGTCGCGCCGATGCGTGAGGGGCAAGGCATGTCGGCTTGAGCGGTTGCTGGTCTCGTAGATCAGTGATGCGATGAGAGTGGGCACATACGTCGTAGTCCGCCGGATGAAGCAGTTGAGTCGGCGTTGTGTCTGAAGATCGTGCATCGTGGGACCACACCCGTCAGAAGGATGATCGTTGTTGAAGTGTACGGCGGGTGTTGATGCGTGAGAGCGTGACAAAACGATCGGTGGTCGGCGTTGGTGTGATGAAAGGTGTCAATGTATGCACTGATGCTTTGGTTTCCCAGCAGCTCGTGTATTGTCTTTAGTCCCTGCTCAAATTTGCAGACACGTGTGCGGTGTAATGCCATGTCCGTTGTTGACCATTATTCGATGTTGATTCTTGATACAATTTAAAAAAGCATTGTACAACTTGTTAATCGTTGTCGCGAGTTTTAACACGTTAATCCACATGTGATTAAATCAGTGGGGACCACTTTGGGGGTTAGGACGGTGGTTTAAATGAAATACATGTGATGGCGCGTGTGAGGTTTATTGTGACATGATAACCAACATGATGACAGATAGAAATGATCAGTGCATGGCAGTGTAAGAACTTATGAACTGAATGATGATGTCTAGCCGGCTAAGGGAGTGGATACCCATCGTGAACGCTGAAAATGGAGAGATGTCTGGCGGTGAATTGAGCCGAATTGTGGCGCTGCGGCAGCGCCTGTCGCTAGCGTCGATGGCTGAGATTGGATAGATTTGACTTATGGTCGCACACTCTTTTTTTATAGTAATGCATGAATCAATTCCAGTGAAATACTATATAAATATATGTGACGCAAGATGTATTAATGTGGAAGAGGCGAAAATTGTATACCAGTACTGGCAAGTGTGACGTTCTGTCCTCTCTGCCTACTCCCTACGGGTAAACGGTATCATAGTAGGTTAATCACTTTGCAAGTCTAAAAGGGCGATTCTCGGAATGAGATTTAATCCCATTTTTTTCTTCCATGGTGGTCGTTACACGTGTCTTCACTTGAATTTACTTTTAAACAAAAGGGAACGATTCTTTGTTCCATCTGCTTCGGAGAACAAAAAGGTTGTGGAAGCCATAAGGGATTGATCTTTGGGTAGTGGGATCGTATTCCACCTTCGGACGAACCACCTCTTTTCATAATGGTTTTCGTGAGAAACAATTCATTCGGAAGCAATTATTCTTAGATCATGTTATTGTTTTTGTTTAATGTTTATTCTTTGCTACCCGGGCTAATGGGCATGTTACTTCGAGACGTGATCTATCGACGTTATGGTATGTCACCCGTAGACGAAATAAATCTTAAGAACAATGCCTCCAAGGAAATGTCTACTTACTTTAAATTACTTTGATTTTTGTCAAAATTTACAGTCTTCGCCATCTGGACCACCGTGGCTGATAAAAATAAAATAGTCCTCATGCGTTTGCGATATTATTACGTAATTAATAGCATCGAAGCTGGCGCGCTTACGTCACAACCGATGTTGGGGGGTAACATGCTCAAGAATTCAGACGAGTTTTGCATCGTGATACATTTATCTAACTTAGCACCCTTATCTTTATATTTCTCTGAGCTATATCTATTTATGGTGGGGTCTCTAATTCGATTGTTAAAATGGGGAAAGATAAGATAAGAAGTAAAGAAGTGAAATGAGACGAAGATGATAGGGATCGAATAAAGGATCATATAGGCCGAGGGAGTTTATAGAAGGGTTTGGGGTGTAAATTAATTTAGAAGATAAATTATATATGTGTTGTTTGAGTGAGAGTATGTTTAAGTCTCTGTGAATGATTGTTTCTGACAAACCAGGGTGAGTTTGTAATTCTCCTAAGGATGTAGTTTTGTTTGGATTCTAAAATTGGTGTGTTACTTGAACCCCAGATGGGGCTCGCGTATATGAGTATAGGACAGATGATTTCTTTGTACAAGAGTAATTAGTTTTTTTAGGGATAATGAACTGTAAGAATTTAGGAGGAGGTAAAGTCTGTTGTATGAGATTTGAGCACTGTCGCGAATGTTATTAATGTATTGTATCCAGCGAAGTTTTTTGTGAAATATAAGTCCAAGGTATTTCACAGTATCGACGATATAGAGTACTTTTTTTTCTAGAGAAATAGATAGCTACACTTTTGCTGGGGTTCACGATCATATACCAACTGTCGAAATAATCTTGAAGTTTGTCAATATTTTTCTGTAGGCCAGTGATGATCATGCCTGGTGAGTGATATAGAACTAATATGACTGTGTCGTCGGTGTAGAGTGCTTTGTGAGAATTTTCGTAATTTGTATTCGGTACGTCGTGAGTGTATATATTGAAGAGAGACGGTGAAAGAAGGGAAACTTGAGGGACTCCCGCTGTTATAATACGAGTTGTGGGAGTGTTTTCGATTTTTACCTGAAAGGTCCAGCCTTAAAGAAAAGATTAAAGAATATCTAGTAATCGGGGATGAATTCCGGAAATATATCATTTCAAATGTAGGCTGTTGATTCTTACTTTTCAAACGCTTTGGCGATATCCTGAAAAATATCGCCTGTGAAAATGTTACGAAAACCTTTAGAGATTATCTCCACCACTCTGAGGAGTTGATGGAAGGTAGAGTGATTTTTCTCTGAAACCGTGCTGTTTGCTGGGGAGGAGACAAACATCTTTGTTGTGCTCTGTTTGTCTCGTGGGTAGTATTTTTTCCAATATTTTACAGATGTTTAAGATGTCGGTGGTTTTCGCAGAATTTGTGAGGTTTCCCAGGCTTTGGAATAAGAATGACGTGTGCGTGTTTCCAACTATTTAGAAAGTAACGTAATCTAAGAGCCGAATTAACCTATGATATAAAATACCCGAACGCAGCCATGCTATCAACTCGTATTATCGTAAATAACAGTTAGAAAAAATGTTTTTATTAGCTTAAATTGATTTAATCGCGCGAATTTACTCTAAATATTGAGCATTCAATTTTGAAAAAATAATTAATAATATAATTTAGAGCGTTCATTAAGTCTTATACAATGTATCCTTTCTTCTTATCTCTCTTCGTTTAGTTAGTGAGAAAGAGACAATTATATTTGTATGTTTGTTGTTCTTTTCACTCTGAAAATAGTTTGTGATCTCTGTCTTTCATATCATAAATTATATTTTACCAACGTATTAATTTTACAAAGGATTGAATAGAAAAAAATAATTGTTTTTGTACGATTCCCTTTTTATAATAGGTTTTTCACTAATCATTCCTAAGCGCTAATAATTTCTTTAGGATTATCTAAAATATGAATTTTATGTTACATGTATTTACCGAAATATTACAGGTTTGATTATAATGATAAACTTGTGTTACTGTATGGTTTGAGAAGGGTTAATGAGTTGACAGATAGCTACTACACTTCTTTGTTGAAGAATGTTCAAGACGAGATTTGTTATTCCGTCAGTGCCGGGGGCTTTTTTGTTACTACGGTATCTGAAGGTGTTCCGAACTTCGTTCGGAGTAGTGAAGACGATTGATATAAATGGGATACCACGTTGTGCGCCATATGATTTGTGTCGGGGTTCGTTTAGGAGTTATAATTCAATTAATCGATGATTAATTGAACACGTATCATGCTCCTGATCGCTCGTCAGAACGATACCCCGCACTCTAATGAAATGTTCGCTTCGCGACCCATCCATCAGTACCATGATTAGAGGAAAAACACAGGTGAATATGAACACACGGAAGATGCACAAATTATACACACATTTACATTCACGGGCAGGTGGAAATACTTCTAACTAACTTAATCTAAAACTATGTCTACCTCGGGTTATTTAGCGACGTTCCTCCGGATCTTCTTTCGGAGACCTGATCTCAGGCTGGCAGAGTGATGCCGTTAGCGCCTGGCCGACTGCTCTGCAGGACTGCGGACTTGTCTGGGCGGCTGCTCCTGGGTGGATTGCGGTGAACCGTGGCTGCTTATCCTCCGATTCTCTGGCGACGTTCGGTCGAATTTCCGGTGTTGGCTACCACTTCGATCTCCACTTTCGAATTCCTTCGACTTCTGACTCTGGTTCTCGTTCTCAACTGTGTTTTCAACTAACGTCTGGGATTCAACTGCCGTCTGGTATTTAACTCATGTATGAGATTTAACTCGTACCTCGACTTCCGAATCTTGTGTTCGACTCTATGTGTCTTTCACTGTGTGCTTTCAACTGACTCTTCCGGGCCTCGTCCAACTCGTCCTCCCGGACCTCGTCTTCGACTCACTTCTCCGGATCTCGTTTTACAACTTCTCTTCTTCCCAAATCTCGCTTTCAACTCCCTCCTCCTCCTAAATCTTGCTTCCAACTGATCTTCCTCCTAAATCTTTCTTCCAACTGATATCCCGGGCCATGCGTAGGCCATTTTTTTACCTTGACAGTGGGGTGTTTCCCATCTGCCGATCCGCCCTCTTCCCGTCATGGGACGGGTCACCATCTCATTGATCCATCCGCTTCTTCTGGAGGCCACGCCCAATCCAAATCCATCCTGACTCCTCCTTCGTCTTATATATACATATTATTTATTTTATTTTAAGTGATTAAAATAAAGACTGAATCGATGGACATGTTATTTCTTGCAATATTCTAGGATTTAGGTATACATTCATTTACATTTCGAACCGAGCCATGGGGTTTGTTCGGCATTGCACTCAAAGCAGATTACACAAAGGAACTGCGTCTTTTGTTTTTATCACGTTTCGACCCTGGACTGTAATTAATTTGCTCGTAACGGTGCATTCCCTAATCTTTCTTCGGAAATCGATTGTTTCGCCGGTACAACGGCCAGCTTTAATGATTTTAAGACCTTCGGTTTTATCTGTCGGCAGGGTGCGTTCCCTCGAAACAAAGCGCGCTCTTATAGATTTATGATCGCTTCTCGAGAAACCTTCATATTCCCGTTATTTTCATCCCCCCGTCTTAATGTATATTGCACAACACTTGGGCTGGAGGTCACTACGGCCGTTATTCGCTTTTGAAGGAGCCGCTAGGTTTTTTTTGTTAAGAGATGTCCAGTCCCGTTTATATGAGCTCGTCGTCAGCGACCTGCATGTACTTGCGAGACGCGATTTCCTGCCTTTATTTTATCTCGTTTTTTTAGGGCTAATTAATATGATAACTTCGCGTCGCTTCACGCCGAGGTATATCAAGATGTTTTCATCCGGGAGAACAAGCAAGTATTGGAGTATATTACTTATCTATGAGTATAATATGATATTTATAGATTTAACCTTATCTATGGATTTAACACAGCAGGCGTACTATATTGTCTATGCAAGCATTTGACGCATGTTGGATGCTGGCCTTATCTATGATGCTGGCATCAGACCATAGATAACATCAGACCTTATTTATGCATCAGACATATTCAAACACTGTTATCTATGTTTTTGACGTTTGACATTTGACGTTGACAGTGAATTCCAGTTCCTTTCATTTTAAAAATAATATGATAGGTTGCTACAGATACGTAAATACTTTTTTTATTAATTTTAAGAATATATTAATATTTTCGTTATCAGATAAAAACGCTATAGTTGAAAATGTAGGATAATTTTATGTAATGTATGTATTTTATTCCATCTGTAATGTAAGTCGTTTTTATCAGATATGTAATGTCGAAAATAGTAAACATTGAACATGGTATATGAAGTCAACATTTAATTATCGAGGTGATTTTTTTTTACATAACTGCAGAAGTGACGTTTCAGAGATGTCTATAATTATAATCATGTTTAAAACCATATTAAGAAATTAATTAAACACAATTCTCACATATTTGTATTATTTGTTTTGTTACACAAATAAGCTATAATATTTATTAGAAATAGTTAGATTAAGATTTGTCTTCATCTGATGCAAATTGTTTTATTGTTCCTTCTTTTCGGAAATACTTGAGTTGGTTTAGTCTTCGTTTTCTAATGTAAAATCCTTATTGATACCTCATTGAGTCATCACAATCACTAGCTTGTAGACATTCATAATTCAACCAATCACTAATTATAACTTTGGTCCCACTGTCTGCCATGGTAATAGCTTTAAAGGAAATTGAAGGTCCTGACATTGAAATTTAAAAAAAAGAAAAATACATACTACAAGTCCCATTCTAAATTTTTTTCCTAAAAATTATTCAAGTAAATTTGTATTCAGTAACAATTTGGGTTAGGTACTAAATTTATTTTTTAAATAATTGTTTTTTTTTTTTTTAAATAGATTTTTTAAAAATAGATTCTGGTAAAGAAACAATAATATATGTTTTAGTTAGTAAAAACATCCTGAAGAAGAAAATGGTATTTTTCGAAACCGGTAGATGTATTTAAACTCAATTAAGTGGTCAATAAAACAAAGATAACAAATAAAAATATGAATTTTAACCACAAAGTTAATATTGCTAATTTAAAAGTAGAAAAATAATTCATTCACCAAATTACATTGATACTGAGGTGACATCTGTAAGACGCTGCAAGCACTATATAAATAAGCACACTGCCCTAATAATGGTCAAACACAAACTGACAAATCCGTACATGTGAAAAAGGAAACTACACAGAGGGACAACATTTTGCAGTTAAAGGTGGTTCGAGTTAGGTTAGAGGTTTTCAATTGTGAACGTTTGTCAAACACCGCCTCAGTAATTAAAGGTTAATATGGATATATTAATGTATATATTAAAATTTATAGTAAACCAGACAGGGAGGACAGTCCTTTTTCAGACGTTTTGTCCTGCGTCCTTCCTCGAGATCATGATGGATGCATTTTTCCCTTCTTTATAGTTGACTTTTTTTCTATTGTCATCTTTTGTCAAAATAAGTACAACTTTAAAAATCAATTGAAGAAAAACAATGAATAAAATAGAGAGGAAAAATGTTTTATTTTTTTGTAGAATGAGTTTTATGATTACATTTTTTTAAATATATTTGGTGTTTTTTCTTTATTATGATGTACAATTGACATTTGTCAATTTGAAAATATTTTTACACACAGTTGTCTGAGTATTTTGACCGGCATCCTTCCCTGGCACCTCAGGAAGTTGGCAATCCTAGTTGCAGGATTTTTATTAAAAACAAAAATTTAAAGATTTTATGTAAAAAAAAAACCTCTGAAGAAAATACATTAACTCTTTTCAATGCTGTCATCATAAAATATATTGTCTCCTCTACTTATCTTCTTCCAGAATACTTCTTTACATTTTTAAAGAATGAATGTATTGATTTTTGGTTAGTTTATTAGCATTTTGAAGTCACAAAATCAAGCGACTGACAATTAGCTTTTGATCTCTTTCCCACCACTGTTTTCATATATGTTCATCTCTTTTATCTTTCCATTAATGTACACATTAAGTTTAATTTATTTTATTCACCGGCAGCTTTTAAGTTCCTTTCCCATGAATGTATCTTCTAACTTATATTCTGTATCTTTTATCTTCCTACTAATTCTCACAGTTTATTCCATTTATTTCCTTTGGGTGTATCATTTAAGGTTATTGTATAGTAGATGTAAAAATTTATTTTTTTGCCTCCAAAGTTTTCATAATTTCATCAATATGAATTCCAACAATTACTTAATGATGATTGATCTAACTAAAAAATATTTTTTAAATTTGCCATTACCTCTTGTGTACTACCTTGGTGGCAGTGGCGTGCAGTAGGTATAGATTTAGGTTATGCTGTTACCAATGATGTTATACAATCATATATAATATATGTAATACAATATATGTTGTACATAGGATTATGAACTTTCGTTTAACCAACGTCTTTAGACAAAATGAATCCGTTGTTTATACGACCCTACCATGTATTTATTTGTAATTTTAGAGTACTATTAAAAGTGTTTTTAATGTTTAAGTTTTAACGTAAAATAATTCCTTCTTATCCATATAAAAATCAATATAAAAAATGTATGGACGTTTTTAAGAACACTTTCTATGACTGAACATGATTCTTTTATTGTTTGAAAATCCTTCACGTAATAACTAAAGGAAATAATTATTTTTATTAAAGGTTAATGTAGGAAATAGTTCTGCCAATTGCTTTTTGTTTTTCCCAAATCAGAAACAAATCCATGCACCAAATGCAAAGAACAATCATGAATTCAACACGTTAACAGTAAGATAGTAAAATTCGCAAATTAGTAAAAGAAGAAGTAGACACTTCAATAATTTGCAAGTAGTTGAGTGCAGCTTTCAAATGTTATTCTGTTAAAAAACAGCATAAGTAACGATTCCATACAAAACGAATCAACCGAAAGGAATTTTCAATTTTGTAAACAGCTAACTGTACGACTTGAGTAATACACTAGCTTAAAAATAGTTATGTAAAGTAATAGTAAAGATAGTAACGTGAATAGCTACAATGTGTCGATTGTAGCCACTAGCGCTACGACTGCAGCGATGGGTTGTCGTGGTAGTTTTTAGAACTAAACCATTAAAGTTTCTATTGGTACATAGATGGCGCTAATTGTAATAAATCTGTAAATATACGTCCACAATCCATATTATAGATTATTTAATTTATATTTGTTTCCCAGAATTTTTAGTAATGCAGTCTTTTTGCTTGTATGCATTGCACGCCCCTGCTTGGTGGGTTAGAATGCATTTGCTGTGGTCGCTCCAATTCATTTGTGAGGCATGAAAGATATGCCAGGCAGAAGCTACATGATAAGGATTCTTGTAACAAGGCTGAACGTTTGTAATATTTAACTAATAGGCAAACATTTATTAAGAGTCTGAAAAAACTTTGTAAGTTAATGGGACTTAAAAAAATCAAAAATCATTCCATGATTTGTAAGTTTGGAAAAAGTATGATAATGCAGAGGAGTGGTAGACATTGTTTTCCAAATATTAAAACATTCTAGTAAGAGGAAATAATTTGTCTTTAAAATACAACAACCTTGAAGATAGGTCTGCCTAGTAAACGCATCAAAATGAAAACGCTTGTATTTTCTATCCATATTTAAATTGAAGGTGATTGGAGGAATTTGCATTATTAATTGTTTTATCTAACAGCAAGTGTTTATTCTTATCTTCAATGGTTTAAGGAATGATTTTTTGGCTTATGTTCCTCTTTATCCTTGGTCTCCTTAAATTGTTGATGAGTTTCTTTATTTGTGACAATCATGTTATACAGCATCAATTCAGCCATTGAAACTCTCCCTCTCCCTACACAGTGTATATTGCTTAAATCAGCATCGCCTATGAGGAGTATTTTTAAAGGAGTAGAAGTTTTTGAAAATAAACCAATTATTTCATAATGGTTCACATCAAAGAATAAGAGTTTGATTTAAATCATAACAGGTCTAGATTATAAGGAATTTATCAAACATTATGTTTTAATCCTCGTTCCTTTTCTTCTTAATTAATTTTATTTTTTACGAAAAAACCATGAAAAATACGTGGATACTATTTCACCATAAGCGTCCATCGACTGCGATTTCGTATGGTTTTGAAATGAAAAAATTAAAAAAAAAAGAGTTGATAGTGTTGTCAGGCCATAACACTTAGAACATTATTATTGGAAGGACAATATCAGATTTTATTAATATTATTGTGTTTAATGTGATGCTTAAAACAAAAATATATTAGCACTTCACAACTACGTACACATTACATATAGCACTAACAAGATGCCGCTGGTCGTGGCAATGGCCGATGCTGGCTAACGCGCACTCACAGTATTTATAGTAAAACTCTTGTATATTCATTTTTATTAATAACTAAAAAATAATATATTATTCACTTGAATTATTTGGCAAGAAAAACGAGAAATATCGTGAACGTAAGTCAAAATCTAGCTGACAATTTACTCAAATTGGAACGTTCCAGATACTTTCCAACTTATTGCGTCCTTCTTATCATCGGACTCTGCGATAGTAACGAGCATATCGGGAATGTCTAAAAAGTCGGCAGTCTCCACTAACGAAATAAATCACCCTCTGGCATTTTGTAAAGTAAAAATAAAATCAAAAAAGTTTTTGAAAATTCGATAACTGTAAAAATATCAGCACTTTGACGTCGACGTGTGTGTTAAATGGTCAAATTTAATAAAATTACGATCTGGCAATGCAAAAGTAAACGCCAACTGTCAATTTCGTATGGAGGTAAAATGACGATTTTTACACTCGATTTCAGATGTAATTCGTTGTGTTCTTGAGTTGAAACAGATTTCTATGGGGCGCCGTACGATATCACTACTGGTAATAACAATTTGGTTAAAGATACGATCCGCAGCGCCGGAGATATCATGCGTTATTTGATGGTCATTTGCAGCAAGAAATAGACGCCGTGGAATGTCACGTGGTTGTTCGCTGTACTCACGATAGCCAATTTAAATTCTGACAGTTCCCATTCCATCTCTTTCTTTGTTGTAATCTTGCGACGTGGTGGCCAAGGAGTTAAAAAAAATTTACATAAAATTATTTTAGTAACCTTTTTAATTGTTACGACATTCATAAATGAAAATAGCTTTTGCAATTTCAGTTTCATATAAATATTTTGTATATTTTGAATACTGGAACATAATAGGTACATAAGTATATATTTTAGTTTTGTCTAAGTTAAATTGTATTTTCTTTGATGGCAGCATTTTGATGATACGATCCGACTGATCACAATTGTTGTAAAGCCTAAAAGTGCACTCCCCCCGCAAACGTAAGCCAGAATCTGCCTGTAGTATTGTGGACAGTCTTCTGGGGTTTCACATTTACTGTAATAAAAATAATATGAATTAATTTTGTTTTACTGAACTAAACTTTATTTTACCATGTATAAGGTTATAGAGGCACAAAAATTGCAAATCTATTTATAATATAGTAGAAAATGAACAAATTAAGAGTAAATGCAAAGCCAATCATAGAATAGTGAACAGAATAAAGATATGACGCTTAGATGATTTGGTTATGTGGAGTGAACAATTGAATGAGGAGAGGATGATATGTACAACACAAGTCTTGATGTCACCAGAAAAATACCTGGCAATACCAGATTAACCTCGCCTTCCCGAAGCGGGGTATTCACATTCCCCATAGATCGCTTTAAACTCGATAATTATGAAAACGATTTCATTCTTATTTTTTGTAATCTTCACGGAAATAGTGACGAAAATTTTGTAATTTTTTGTTTTTCAAATTTCTAAGCGTATAATATTTAAAATATTGTTTTCGGTCCAGTGATCTTCGTGCGGTACATACACCTGCGCATGTCGATACCATACCCGTGTGTCTTATCTTTAAATTATTGTGCTTATTATTTGTTTCACTCTAACTAATGATGTGGGGATTATGTGAGACTATAGTGTTCTATCTTATCTGCCTACCCTTATGGAAGGCATAATTATAAATATGGAAGTCAGCAAACTTATTCTGATGAGTAAATGAATAATTAATTAAATCTAATTTTTATGCACAATGTTTGTAGAATTTTTATGAATAATCTTGAATAGATTGTACACAAAAATAATAAGTAACCTTTGCTGGTGGATTCTGGAGACTGCTTAGAACTGAATCCGAATCGATTGGACCTATTAGGTTGGAAAGCTACAGGGCGACCTACTATTCCCCTCTCCATTAGTTTGATTGACTTCAACTTGACGGTTAAAACCTAGCGGTCTATTTGACTGGCGACCTGGAAGCAGTCCTACTCTACTCGGCACAGAAGTTCTTTGAGACAAAGCAAATCTATTTATAGGTTTTGCTGTTGAGGTTATAATATCATTTTGTTCTTCTTCATTCTTCGCTCTCTGAATTTTCATTGTATTTATTTTCTTCATTCAAAGAGGGTTCATCAACAGTTGAAGACAATACAGGGGCTCGTGTAAAAAGTTTATCCAAAGGTACAAAAACAAGATTCTCTTCTTTTTCTTCAATATCTTCATTCGGAGTATCTTCGTCACTGTATTATTGCTCATCGAGAACTGTTGTAGTACGACTGGTGGTAATAAATGGTCTTCTACCAAATGGTCTTACACTAAATATTGGCCTCCTGGTTAGCCCTAGTTCAATTCGGGGCCTTTCTGTAATACCAGACTCTTTCCGAAGGCAAAATTGGTGTGGTATACGGACCATTATTATATCTTCTGCTGTACACTTTAGGAGTAGTGGATACCTCAGTTGTGGTTGAAAGATTCAACGGTCTCTTGGGTGGTCTATATGACGGTCTAAAACGAGTGGTAGAAGTCGGTAATATCTGGTCTGTCTGTAAATCGACTTCTTCTGCCACATTAGTTGTAATTATATTTTCATTTCTTGTAACAGATTCCTCGGTGCTCGTATTTTCAATCTTGTCTGAAGTATTTTAAATCTTCTCTGGAGTATTTTCAATCTTCTCTGAAGTATATTCAATCCTCTCTGAAGTGCTTTCAATCCTCTCTGAAGTGCTTTCAATCCTCTCCGAAGTATTTTCAATCCTCTCTGAAGTATTTTCAATCTTCTCTGTAGTACTTTCAATGTTAGGGTTTGCCTCATCTTAGTTCTTCTTCTGGAGAATACGTATCTTCCCGCCGTCTGTTAAAATTGGTTTTAATTTTTTTCTTATGATTTTTCGTATTCTTGGTAAAGGAGCATCTTGGAACAGATTTGTTTTATTCAAATCGAACTTATCATTTTCTAAAAGCTCATTGCGAATTCTTTCTGTGGTTGATTGTTCTTCAGCAGTTGTTGAAGTTGCCGGTCTCCGCCTTAACACTTTTCTAATGCGCAGTCTTCCAGTTTCATTTTTTCCATTTTCACTACCGACAGGTTCACCAATATTTTCTACGTTTATTGCCTTATTGAATTCAAAAGGCGATTGTTCTGTAGTGGGAGTATCAGATAAAGCGATCGTCGAACGTAACTTTTTCACAATTATCCTCTTCCTCGGGCTTTCTAATAATAAAGCAGTTTCTCTTGCGAGTCCTTTATCTTCAATGTTTGATTCTGACAAATGAATACGCTCTAACTATTCGTCAATCTAGATTCTAGATTCATTCACTGCAAAAAAGAAATGCAACTTACTAATTCTCTATGATGATCACAGCTAAACCTGTGATTAATTTATCAGCAAATGTGACCACCGAATAAACAACAGCACCCTGATCTGAATGTGGACCAATCAAATCTGCTGTGATGCATAAACTTGATACCATCGTTATCGAACTTCCAGCACCTAAAACATATGCATTATCCTTTTGAAATAAATTACTTTTAATGCAATATTATGACAGTTTTCATCCATCACTACTCTTCTTCTTCCTATTCTTTTCTGTCTTTACAGAAATCAAATGTTTATAACTGGGGTGACTAGCGAGTCAATTCTCAGACAACTTCATTATAGTCTAATCTGTTAAACCATTCCAGATATATCTTCATACATTCATTTTCATCTCAATCTTCTTCCTGGTGATTATGACAATCGGTTTACACATGACAGAATCTTGTGAGTTACTGATCTCATCACTGTACGCCCACCCCCCCCCCACAGAAAATTCCTCATTTTCACTTTTCTTTGGGTTCTAGGGATACAGTGCAGTTCATAATTCTTTAGATTTCTTAATTTTTCTGCTAGATTATCTTTAAATTATGCAGAAGACTTTATATTGCACTGCCTGCAATCTGCTTTTCTGTGTAAAAGACAAAATTTCACACAAATATAGGACACATCAAATCCATCCATCACCTTTCTATTTAAAAATATGATTTTCCAATTGTATCAAATCCCATTTCAGACTTTCTAGATTTTTCATTATTACGCTATATCTAATACATTTAAATATTAATTGATTGTATGTAGATAGATCAGGATCTAAATTTCATTACAATATGTGCTTAAAAATTCATCTTTAAATGAATCAGAATTTTTTCTTATAGTGTTAATATTTCCAGGTATCAAATTTTACCTTTTTTTTTATTGTATACCTTAGTTTTTTAAAATATTATAAAGGCATATGTATACCAAAATGATGGATTTTTACTGATGTGAACCAAAAACGATTTTATACAACATTTTTTTGTATACATGATATAAGATATGAGAACACAATTCATTAAGATGAGTCATTCGCAGTTTGAATAATGTTATTGTAATAAGATATACAATAGTATTTTAGCGGTCAACCATTGTTTATCCATATATGCATGTATGTATGTATATATGTATGAAAATATTATTTAAATACCTTTACCTAAAAGAGCAGCTGCTGAATAAAGTTGTAAGGATCCAGACATTGGGTCTAAAGATATTGCCACCCATATGCAGCCAAGTATACTTACTAAAGACCCGATTGTGTATAATAACTGAAAATGAATGAAAAAATTCAGGAAAATATTCTAATAGCCTGCGAATCATTCTAAATTATTATATAATTTTTAAAATAAATATCTGTATTCCAACTAATGTGTTTTTTGACCAAAACTCACAAGCACTACCTGAAGGAACTCGGTACATATTAACAACTATGTATTGATAGTATCATTTACTTCAGTACATATTCTAAGTCTGTGTTGCGCCTTACGCATCTAGTCTCCTCTTAATAGTTGTGAGCCTTTTGGCCTGCGAAATGTTTTCAAAAGAAGAAATGGTCCGCGGCTAAGAGAAATTGGACAACACTGTCCTAGAGTATAATCATATCTTGTGTATCCGTTTTCACCAGGACACATGTCAAGTAGTCCATCATATATCTATTTCCTTTTACAATATTAAAAAATATTTTCATTTAGAATAAAATGGTTGATTTACCTTATTGCTAATGTACTTATTGCTGTACTTTAATAGCAAAGAAGAAAAGAATGACGCAATATATGAAGCTAGTGGTACACTGGCAATGGACTCCACTGTTTCTGTAGTTTCTGCTGAATTAAGTCTTTCATCTAAAAATAGTGGCATGTACACCAAACTTAATGCGCTAAAAAGGCGCGATGCTACATATCTAAAAAAAATAATTATAAGGTATTGCAGTTATTCTAGATTATAAAAATTATAAGATTATACAGATGTTTTAGATTTAAAAAAATATATATTTATATGGTATTATAAAAGCTCAAAAATAAAAAAATTATATGTATTATAGATATTTTAGATTTTATTGATAAAAACTCTTGCAGCAATATGTGCAACTAGGTTTATAAGTACATATTATGATCCTCGCTTATATGGCAGGTTATGTTTCAGACTATTGCTTTAAAGCGACTCTTGTCATAAAGTGCATAACAGCCATTTTTTTTTCACGTGCACGATTTACTATTTACATCTCTTCTCTAGCTATTGTACCATATTTAAGAATTACAATAATAATACAACTAAAAAGTTTAAATATACAGTGAAACCTTTATATTTATCAATACAAATTAAATTAATCAATTAGAAAGATATATAGAAAAAATCTATCTATTGAAACAATATTTAGTTGCTACCGGGATAATTTACATTTATCATTAATTCGATCCTGAGGGACACACAAATAATGAATTAACTAAAATTGGAATAATCCGTTCCCAGCCATGAATCTGATACATAAATAAAAAATTAACCAAAACTTTACCTACTATCAGAAAAGGGGGAAAGAGAATTAGAAGAGGAACCTTCCATTAAAATATCAGATAGCTCCAATTCTGGTGATCAATGTCTTTTTTGTCCATTTCTCAATGATTCACTAGCATTGGATTTAGCAAACTTGTCCAATGTTGTCTATTTATATATGTTTTTTTTTTAAATTTGCACATAATTGTGGATGCCTTTCATGTCAAATGTTGGATTTTTTGACCACTTTTTAAATACTACAATGCGGCACGAGGGCGCAAATGCTGTTTGTATTATATAAAAATAAATTGTGTGCAGGGTATAACAATAATGCCAAATCAAGTATCATTATCATATTTTGGCTGATTGATGTGGTGTTACATATCACCTGACTCGTTTGGTGTCATGTAATATGCGCGTCAATATTGCACCATAAAAGCAATGCATGCACTGAAAATAATATGTGAATTAATTTATGTAAATTATGCTCCATTCCTGTCGTCTTTAACACTCTTCATATATTTTCTTTACCACCCTCTCCTCGCTCATACATGACCAAAGCATCTCGGCAACCTTTTCTTAATTCAATTGTTATAAACAAATCTACATTTGCTTCTAATTTGTTAATTCCTCACTTATATCTGCATTTCCACTTTATTAAATGTATAAGCACTGTATTAGCGAAGTGCTATATAGCGAGGGACGCCTGTAAAACCCAGAGAGTATTTAAAAATATATTTTTATAAATATTACTTACAATAATGCTGATTGATATAACAATGGTGATATAAAGAAATTCTTCTTTTCAAATTGTGGTCCTACTATTGTACCATTGAGATTCATTTTGGAACCATATAAAGTGCAACTTAATGACGCTTTCTCAACTTGTTCATTTTTTTCCAAAGCTTGATTTTGCCTTTGGATTGAATTGCGACTGTCAATGTTTTTTTGATGCTGAAGACCGATGTGAAAGATTATTGTTAAAATGCAACCGATAGCTGTTAGTACCAGGGCAACATCCTATAAAACAAGAGAAAAACTTAATAAAGTGACCATACATAATACATACGGTTGTATTTACGAGGAAAATATTATTTTATTACCCTAAATTTGTAATCATCAGTGGGTCCCAAAGAGGCTCCGTTGTTATCTTCTATTCGTAAAACTCCCCAAGTGATTAGATATACCGTTACACCAGAGCATACTGAAGCAGTGTATCTGGAATTGAAAAAAATGATTTATGTTAATCCTGATAACATATATATATACATAGTTACATAAAAATCAATGTAAATAATTATAGTGTATCTCAGCTGCAGCTATTATCCGGCTGCTCCGATTGTGGTGTCTTTATGGTGCTAGCTATTAACCACTGCACCAGATATTAATTCTTCTCCTAAAGAATGTTGTGGATTGGTGACATGAATAATAATCTGCTTCCAGGTAATAATATAGTATTTATTCACATTCACAATAAGTAGTTACAATGAAATGCAATGATCTATCTGGGTTGACGATTCGAAGCGAAGAGAGCTCGATCTCCTGCCCGCACACGTGCGTATAAGCAACCCACCCGCACACCTTTTGTACACGCATGTACTGTCACGTGTCAAACCATCAACATCGCAATGATATTTGTGATTTTTTGATAATAATTATTAATATATAGAAAATGTTTTATCGGAGGCTTCCCAGATAAATATGCCACAAAAAGAGCATACCATTTTATCTGTGATTTGCGGGTAGAGGTGTAATGTATAAGCACGTTGTTGGGTATTTATAAAAGCATCTTTATAGATATCAATGAGGAATAAATATTTTCACAAAGAAAAAAACACCACTTAAGCTTGAAATAAAATTCAGACGATATTTGAAAATCAAAATGAAATACAATGATGTGTATATGATATAGGGACAAAATAACATATTATATGCAGGGGTGGTATGTTACATGTGTCTGAAATATGTAACTTTTTTTTTGGCAAAGATATTTGAGCTTAAGAACCTTTTAAAATAATATTTAAACCATATTTTTAGTTTTTAGATTTACAAATTCAATGATGTTTATAAAGGCTCATGACAATTGTTATATTCAAGGGTTTTAAGCAAATCAAATACAATACACTGCAATTCAAATGTTTAGCTTAGCGGTTTGTAACAAACAATGGTATTTAGATGCCATTAGCATCCATTCCAGATATGTATAAAAATGCACAAAAATAAATATTTATACATAACTTGGCATAAAAATTAATCTATAATTTTAATATTGGGTTGTGTAGCAGAATTAGTATAAATAGAATCATAAATTTTAGGTTGACAGATCAATGTATTTATATTTACCTGATTGCTGTTAGTTCCGACCGTTCATTTAGATTTTGCGTTAATGTAGGAATCATGGCAAGATGAGATATTTGTACTATCGCCCAGCCACACTGAAAGATGACTATAACTATTGCGTAGTATAACGGTTGCCACCACCTTAAATATGCACCTGTTGAGCTCATCCAACAACCAAGGCACCGTGAAAAAATAAGGGGAAAGCTGAAGAGAACTAATGCAGTTCCTGAAACAGATAAACAATTATTGGGTAGGGGAATTCTATTATCATAAATGGCTTTAAAAAGTTTGTAAAAGAAAAGTACCTGTTAAATGCCATATGCGTTTACTGCCCCAACGATCTGCAAGAATCCCTACAACAGGTGTTGCTAAAGCATCCATTAACTGTCCTAAAATCACAAAATGATAAAAAACTTAGTGTTTATATTTTTTCATAGTTGAATAAATTCCCATTTTCCACGAGTTCATTGCATATCATGAACAATTGTATTGTACCCTGAAGGAAAAATGAGCAAGAGTAGATTTATTAGGACCAGATACACATGTTATCTTTGCAGGGTTAATGTCAAAGGTAGGTTGTTTTAATTTGTGTTTGCATTTAATTATGTACAGTAAGTGGCGTAACTACAAAAATTGGATCCCAATACAGAAGTTGAAAAATAAGTATTGTTTATGTATAAGATATACAAATATTAGTACTGGTTGCGTGGTTTATCCATTAAATACTAAGAAAAAATTAGTCTCTTGTCTCATATAATATTCACGCTTTGCAAGGCTTATATGAACATGCATTTGAAAATAGTTGCTTCGCTTTAAAGCGATTTTCATTTTAAGGTGATGGTCTGGTCCCTAATCCGACATATTAGCGGGGTTCTGCTACTGTATAGGTACATCGATAATATTTTCACGTGTTTCGTAATATACATAAGAAACAATTTTTTAAATGTTGTAATTCCATTTCTTGCTGTGGAATACTATTAACAGTGGGAAAGATAGCGATACTCGTAAATTTTGGGCCGCTATCTAACGTGGGTAGCATTATGCCGCTGAGTATAGTGGACCCTCTGTATTTGTCTGATTCAATATTCGTCACATTTTGATAAAAAACAAATATTCTATATTCGTTACTTCTATCTCTCGGCACTGCGTATCAGGTAGCTAACAACAAGAAAATGGAGGTAATTTCGTCTGGTGAAGAAGGGTAAAGTAAAGGCTCCATATCTACTTTTGTTATTAAGAAAATGCTGTCTAACTGAGCCAAAATGCAGAATATAGTTTTAAAGTAGCACCCAAATGTTGCCATAGTCAATCAAAACATTAATGCATTTATATATATACATATAATATATATATATATATATTTTAATACATTGAACATTGGATTTACTTTAAGTTTTTCGTTTTAATTATATGTTATTTAATTGCATCTTGCTTTATTCTTTACATACACCATACATTATATCTTATATATCAAACAATGCATTTACATTAAGTTTTACAAAGTATTTACCTAATCTAACGACATCTTGTTTAACTCTTTATATATATAATTTTGTACATTGATCATTGCACTTTGTTTACTACTATACCGGAAGAACACTGTCTGCAGTAAAATACTAGTGTAGCAGGCAGGGTACCCAAATATATGCCTTACTTTTCTGAAATGTTTATCCGATTATAATATAACACACTGGACTAAGAATCAAATAAATAAATAATAATAATTGTTATTATTATTCAATGATAATATGAGTAACTACTTCAGAAAGGTTTTAAAAAAATAGACAGAAACAGGCAACAATAGACAAGTTCTTTGTTAAATCGAGTGCTACTGAATGGGAAAAATGAAAACCATTACCAGAATTAGAGTTACCTGATGTTTTAATTGATGATGACTCTTCATCAAAACAATAGTAACTTTCCTTCTCTTCCGCTTCTACCATCATATCTCCTCAGTATAATAAAGGTAAACTTTTGACAAAATTTTTATTAATTTATGTACTATTTTTGAGGGCTGGGAACGGATGAATTAAATTTCAGTTATTTCTTACGAGAAAAACTGTTCCTATTTTCGTCAGACCCTTGAGAACAGATTAATGACGAATATAGAGGTTCTACATACCGACATGCAAGTAACAATGTACTAATGACACTATTCATATTACTTGTATGGGTGATGTGAAAACGATTTAAATCCACAAAGATCACATTTAATGTTGTTTTTATTTATCTTATTCCTATTTATGTTGACCAAGTGTTAACATTTTATTTTTAGTATCTTCTTGGTAAGTTCTTGAAGCATTTGATACCCAAAAGTTATCATGGACATGATTTGTCTTTGACACCATAGTGTGAACCAGTATTTAAATACAAACATCCAATAGTCCCGATAACATTCTTTGCACTGGCAAGAGAGTTCAGATCATCGTAGGTCATAAATTTTAAAAAGGTCCTGATTCACAACAGACGTGTATTCGGATTAGTTATATTGGTACCTACCCAACAACAGCATAGAGCCAGCTGCCGTTGATTCCATATCCAGAACAACTTGGAGAAAGAGCAGTGTGTAGGAGAACCACATGGCAGCGCAAAGATCGTTGTAAATGTGACCAACACCGAAAGCTGCCTTTTGTAGCCATGTTAAGGGACTGAATCAAAACCATTATTTTTATTTATTTATCTAATCTACATAATTTTATGAAAAAGTTATCTGGGATACTAAATAATACAAAATTATGACCTTGTTAATAACAACTGCTATTAATTAACAAGAGTATTAATATTAATAGTCAGGGTAAGTGTAACATAAATTATCGACATAAACTTTTAACTGTTCTTAAACTTCATAAGATTATGCTATGCCTTTGAAACTGATAGTAGAAGGATCATTAACTATATCTTAATTAAAGTCTTTAAAAATCGGAATATAACATTTTAGGATAATTGATGCTGAAAGCATTTTATGAAAATTGGACGAGTAGATGCACTTATCCCAAATTTGGGATAAGAGCATCTAGTTATATTATTTCTGATAAATTGTTAAAATAATAAAAATGTCTTTACTGATCTGCATGAATTAGCAATGTTGTTCTTTAATGACGGGTGATACATGCCAAGTTTTAAAAAATCTAGTAAAACTGCACAAATGGAGGAAATGTTGGAATTACAATTACGATAATTAAATAACATATTATATTGTTTATTTCAATCTTCTGAAAAATACATATCCTGTGCAATTCAGTAAGAATACATATATTATGCATTAACATATTACATAAATGTAGAATTGTATCATCAATTTACCCTTTGATTGCGGATCTGATTGATTATATGTTACATTGCATTGTAACATATAATTCCGTATTAGAAAAGGAACTATTGCGTTGTGAGAGAACACTCTTTTTCAAAAGACAATGGAATGTTTAATTTACGCTTGTCGTTTGTGTTATACATTACTGTATTATACAAACAACGAGCTGACATTATATTTTGCATAATGAATTTTGAGAACTGTTTTGCACGCATTCCGCGTTGAAAAGAATAAAAGATTCGCAGGTACTTTAATGTTGGTAAATTTACTAGAGCAATTTAGTTAACTGTGAATTCAACAAAAGTTAAGTCGGATAGGCATTGCGGGGCCCAAAGTATTCCTTAAACTTTTGTCGATTTGAGGTATTGACTTCATATCATATTGGTATTATTCAAGGGAAAAAATGGCATTTATTATTTTTTTGTATTGTGATCATATGAAATGACTGCGCAATTGTATGAAACAATCCAACTCCTGTGGCAATGCTATACTCGACTAAGGTAAGATAATCCATCGGTACGCGAAAATCGGGCAGCTGTTAATTGCATGACGGCCAATAGGGCAATATACATTTTTTTAAACTTGCATGCTTACGATTTGGAGGAATTTTTTGTAAATATACATCACATATCAAAACTTGTAGAATCAATAAAATATTCATTAAAGTATAAGAAATTCGAAACAATTTCTTTGTTTCAAATTTATTAATTCATATTATAATTGTTCTTTAACCACGTAAATTTTCTATTATATTTTCCCTATCTCAATTTAAAACTTTTATCAAAATTCTTTGATCAGCTTCTTCGTAATGTCTACTTTTACCTTGATGTTGAAAACTTGCTACTGTTTTTTCATAATCAACATCATGTTTCCTTTGTTTTTATTTTCACATCTCCAAAATTTAATCGAAATTCCCTTAATCTTGTCTAAAATAAAGATATTCCTTCCAAGCATATTTTTTTTCTTTTTGACTTTATATTCTTGAATTATCCATTTCTGTAGACTAGAAATCAGAGTAAACGCAATGAATAATAAATAATTAAGGATATTTTATTATTGAAACCATTTTTTTTTGGTTTTTGAAATTAAAAAAAATATTTGCATTACATATTAAATTGTATTGCATTATTATCGTGCCTAATTATCCGTCGCTCAATCGTCCATCGCCCAAATGACCATGTCCGTAACCAAATCAATATCTGGCTTCATTGATATATTCGGTATATATACTGTCAATATTTAGTTTATAATAAAAAAAATATTATATCTGACGTCTGGGAAAATGTATGATCTAATGCAGAGGGAACAAATCTAGGTCAAATAATCTTACAGTCAAAAATACTAAATAATCTTACAGTAAAAAAAATTATATTCAACATCAGATGCGCATTAGGGAATTTCGTGTTAGACAAGGGACTATTGCATTGTGAGAGAACACTCATTTTCAAAAGACAATGGAATGTTTATTTTACGCTTGTCATTTGTGTTATACATTACTGTATTATACAAACAACGCGCCGACATGATATTTTGCATGAATTTTGAGAACCGTTCTGCACGCATTCCGCGCTGAAAAGATTCACAGGTACTTTAGTTTTGGTAAATATGTTAGAGCAATTTAGTTAACTGTGAGTTCAACAATAATTAAAAAAGTGAAGTCAGCCGGACATTGCGGGGCCTAAAGTATTTGTTCAAATATCGTCGATTTGAGGTGTTGACTTCGTATTATATTGGTATTATTTAAGGGAAAAAATGGCAATTTATTTTTGATGTGAACATTTTTTTATTATTTGGAGTAAGCTTGCAACTGTCACGAAATCGTACAATGGCTAGACCGTCTATTCTACTACCACAAGTACATCAGCGCTAATCGCTTTCTTTCACATCATAAGTGTTTTATATTAATATCATGAATTGGAAGGGTAAAAAAGTTTAATGAAAAATCCTCAAGTAACTACTTCAACACCAAAACTTATGATACAGCGTCAGTGTAGGGCGGCGACTAGCCGATTTGAAATTATTTCGGTAATTTTTATTACCGCAAATCGTACCTATTTAGTATTTAATAATACTTTGTAAATATTTAAATACAATTTTTTTAATACAAGTTCCTGTAACATGTCGTTCGTTTGTGCTCGGTATGAGCATTTTAAAATGGAAAATATTAATACGTACATTAAAAAAATACTTTGTTGAACGAATTATTTGTTCAATAAAATAATACAAAGTTAGCTTAGGTTTTTTTTATTGAATTTTTTTTTTTTTATCAATAAAATATCTCGCAGAGACGAAGCTATGTTTTATTATATTTAATGGGAATATATGGAAGTATGGGTAATTACAAGGCTTTTGACCTATCTTCGGCTGGCTTATGTGATCATTTTAGGTGAAAATCCAGTAATTGTGTGTTCTTGGAACATATTCAAATATTGCCAAAGGTATATTTATTTAATGTTCATTTTTTTATTATTGTAATGTACAAACAATTTGTTTTATGGAACAAAGTATTCATTTGAATGCACTTATCTTTTGAAATAATTCCCTATTAAATCGTACCCTTTTAAAAATAAACATCGACTATACTTTTGAAGCCAGCAAATTCAACAAGATGATATAAATAAAATCAATAATATGTATATACTTACGTTAAAAATAACACAAGTCTTTATTGATTGCAGGTCCACCCTTTTTTGTAACGGGACCACGAGTTTCAGAACAGTGGGTTGTAAAATTATCTAATTAGTTAATTACTTACATATCGTTGACTGCGTTTACATTTGTAGATGTAGACCCCCCGTTTTGATAATGCGGATTCGAAGAAATTCCATTTTGATCTCGTTCTGAACCTTCACGGTTGCTCAGTAATTTTTGCCTTTCACCTTGGTTCATTGTTTCGGCTTGAAAATATTATATTATTAATTAAAACGTTGATGGCAGGCATCTGTAAAACATAAGCGCAATATAAATAATACGATGTCACCATGGTGATGGATTTTAAGGTACTATAATTTTATTACAGAGGAAAAGTGCCTACTCCCTGATATATAAATAAGCCGGAAGCAATTAATTAAGTAATAATAGGTATGTACCTACTTACGATTTAATAAATATTGTAGAATCTATCTATATATCATATGTTACGCTATATATATTGGGTTGTCTAATAAGTCTTTGCGGTTTTGTTCAATTATTTATTACAAAGTCAATTTTTTAAACAAAAAATATTTTAATCATTGATGTATTTTTCATTATTTTTCAGGACTTCTCATTTTTCAGACAATTTTTCAATGCCTTTTGAGCCTGTGTCATGAAAAATATGCAGGTTAGCATTAAATAATGAAATCTAATTGTAGTAATTGAATATTCTTGATAGAGGAGATAAATAGTCTAGATTGGTTTTGTAAAACTTGGTGTGCAATAGAGTTGGAGAATTCGTTAATCATATTTAAATATATTTGAAAGGGGTACGTATCGTGTTAGTTACGAATTATTTTATTATTATGGAGAACACATTTTTATTGTGAAGTTGTAATTATTCAGAACAGACGGTCTGTAATATTTTAAATACTAATTAAATGCATTAATTATAAAGATATACATATATAATCAATTTTATCGAAAAATATTGTTGTTGCTACCGGGATTCGAACCTGGATCTCTTTTAAAATCCTTGGAAGGTGCATTACCAACTATGCTACAGCGACAGTATTTTTGTCGACAATGGAACGATGGATGTATTAATTTAAAAAAAATGTAACATATAGGTTCGAAAATTTGTCGACAAAAATACTGTCGCTGTAGCATAGTTGGTAATGCATCTTCCCCGAATTGGAAAAGAGATCCAGGTTCGAATCCCGGTAGCGCAATAATAATATTTTTCGATAAAATTGATTTTATATGTATATCTTTATAATTAATACATTTAATTAGTATGAATTATTTTGCCTGTTTGTGAATTATTGTAGATTATAGGTGGGCGTACGGTAGGTATAAAAACATTATGCGAACACTAATATTTAAAACCCGTCCTAGGACTTTCGCTTTTTCGATCTTCCTCCATTTTAATTATTCACAAAAAACACATTTTTGATAACAAATGTCTTAAAACGTTAAGAATTATAGTTTGACGTTTTAACTTTTAAAAACGATCGATGTGAACAGAATGAAATTTATAAAAAAAAGGAGTTTATCAAATAATAATTTATTACCTACATAATATTTCTCTTTTCCAATAATATTACTGTACCTATCCTAAGAAATATTACCGTTTTACAATTATCCAAACTGACGATATAAATAACTTTTTTTTCTGTTTGAAAAGTGTCTCTTCAGTTTAAAAAAACTCATATAATATAAATCTAATTCGTATATTTCAAAGGAAATTGATTCTTGGCCCCAATGTTATGTTTCGATTTCCTTTCAAATTTCCCTACGCGTGACACACAGAATGGAATTGGGAAAATATATGTAAGTTATGTAACTGAATTAATCATTAAATTTAACAGGTCGAAATGTGTCAATTAAAATTATTGTAGATCGATCTATATTTATTAGATTGAAAGGAAGCCGTAACAATAATGCCCAATTACTGTAAAATATAATTTTAAGCAATTTTTGTTGCTTAAGATACTGTACGGTTCAATAACACAAGCAAAAAACTCACCTATTTAGCAGAGGAATCTGCATAAAAACGTCAAAATAAAAATTGAGTCGATCGTCAGCTAAGACTGACTTCGAGGCACTGGCACATTGCTTACATCACCTGTGACGAGTTTGGTATCCTTGGTGTTCCGTGACCTATCGGATGTGCTCCGCGGACGGCTGGTAGGAACTGACGAGACCGGGCCGAGCTCCCTCGCGTAACACGATATCACCCCGCGACAAGGTGGGTGAGGTGTCGGGTGTCCCGCGGCCATTAAAGTGTAATGTAATTTCGGTAGGGCTGGCGATTTTCAGGAGCCAAATGAATAAATAAATAAATCATTTTTGTATTTTTAAGGAGAACACATTATTACTGTGAAGTTGCAGTTTTTTCAGAAAATAGTTCCGTGGTATTTTAATACAAATCACAGACGAGTAAATGACTAGACATGAAAGAAAGAGAGGTTTGGAACATTAGTTGCGGGACGAGGGACATTCTACATACATTTTTGGTGGAAACATAAATCCGATAGTTTATAACACATTTATGAAACAGTAAAAGTATTTACTCTTCGCAAATTAAATCTTTGTGTTAACAAGGCGTATTTTTTACATGGATATTATATTGTCAGCGTTTAAGTTTTCGTTCTAATAGAGTCATATTTAAAAAAAAGTTGCGGAGTGGCATCAAAGTGGTCATGTGCGTGACAACAAAATTAAAATATCGGGACAAGAAATTTGCGTTAGTTCATGTCTGTGGTTGCTACAATTGATTGTTGCAAAAATATTTTTTCGATAAATTGATTTTTTCTGTATATCTTTCTAATTGATACGTTTAATTTATATTAAAACATTTTAAAGTCAAGTTTCGTATTATTCTGTCGCGTGTCTCTGACCTCTCATTAGTGCTGATGTCGCTGATATGAAGTGTAGGTTGATGTTGTTTTAAATATTTGCTTGCAATACCATATTCAGTTTATTTGCTTTTCTGTCTTTGTTCTTATTGTTATTAAATTATTAAATAAAGCGATTTGGCAAATTATTAAATAATGCTATATTACTGCGACGCAGCACGGCCTGGATTAGTATAGAGGAAAAAAATGCTAACCTGGCGGCGAATGAGAAGGACCGATACGGTTCTGGGTAAACGGATGGTCGTCATCCACTGTAATACCACATCGAAAGCATGCACCTGATGTTGCCGATGATAAGTGTAGGTGTTATTTTAAGTATTGGCTTGCAATATCATATGTCAGTACTGGGTTGCAATTAGTGATGAGCTCAAAATCACAAACTGTGAGTCAATCACTGATATCTTTGAGTCACACTCAGTGATTAAATATCTGGGAATTGGGAATTGGGATTGTGATTAATTTTTTTATTTTATTTATATTTGGTTGTGAACCATGATTCGGCGCATGTGCATATGCGACGAAAATATGAATGAACGAATTGCGTTATAATTCGTGATCAGTGCCATCAAATAGATTCTGCCAAAATGTTTTACGCATTTGAACCGAATTGATGATCAGTATCTGGTCACGTTAAATGCCACGAGCGCATTAACACGCCAAAATTTGTATGTTACTCCAAGTTATAAGCGCATTAACACGCACTTTTGAACCTTGCAAACTTTCAGGGATTAAAGTAATATTTTTAAATCATTTTGCCATCTGTGGATGACAGGTCCCAGCTTTTGATGAATAAATCATGACCCTTAAAGCCTAGTCTTACCCTATGTGATGTTTTGTATTTCAAATAGAGTTGGTAGTTAAAATGTTAAAAAAGATTACATATTACGGCACGGTAGCGCACCAGCGTACTTTAAGATGCATACAAAATAAAGGATTTAGCATAAAATTCCAGATTATTACATTAGTGTTACATAATTTGAATATTTTCATTGTAAACTAATAGAAAAAATATTTAAAATACACATTTGAAAATAATATATCGTAATTTCTACCCCTGGTATACATAGGTGATATCGGGATTAACACACACTAAGACATTTCTGTAGAGTAAGGAGAAACACGTTGTAACAAAATGGATCCATAATATTTACTCACGATACTAACTCACTGAAAGCGAGTATTATGATTATTTTTGATATGTTGTTAATAGAACATATATATCCAAAAAATTAATAAAAATAACAGTGAAATTTGACAGTTAAGATATAAAAATATGTGAAAATAGCAAAAATATTTAGAAAGAGTAAATAATAAATGCATATATTATATTATATATGTATAGCGAAAATAAAACATCAAAAAACTTTTCACGTAGAAAGTTAAATACAATTTTTAAAAAGAGAAGAGAATAACAGCAATTATCCTTGATTATACAAAGCGACAAAAAATAATTATAATGAAACAGTGAGAAAAATAAAATGATATTAATAAAGGAGAAACAGAAAAAATAAATAAAACGCTAACAAATGCCTTACATGCCATTAAAATATTTGTACAAAAATGACAGTGTATCACCCAAGTAGGTATGATATTATTATCAAAATGACAGTGTATCACCCAAGTAGGTATAATATTATCATCAAAATGACAGTGTATCACCCAAGTAGGTATAATATTATCATCAAAATGACAGTGTATCACCCAAGTAGGTATAATATTATCATCAAAATGACAGTGTATCACCCAAGTAGGTATAATATAATCATCAAAATGACAGTGTATCACCCGAGTAAGTATAATATGGTCTCAGATTAGTTCTTCTGATCTGCCAACAAGTATTTTAGAATTTTGTTATATTTCGGTACAGTTAGGTTCCAACGTCAGCGACATCTCCGTACTCGTTACTCAAGTTTTGAATTCTGTGAACTGGAGAACTAAACCGAGCAGTCGTTATAGCATTGTTATGATTGCTATGATTAAAACGAGATATTTCATTCAATCCATGTTTATTTACAATGTCAGTTAGTTTGATTGGTCACTTAATGATAATAATACAATAAAATGTTCCATTTTTTAATACGGCTGATTACTCGACTCGCGTAAGGAAAGACTAACATTTTAAACGATCATTTATCATTTTTTAAGCGTTTTCAATATATTGTTATGTGATACCATAATGGATTTAATTGATATCTTATTTATTAAAGAGAACACATTATTATTGTAATTATTCAGTACATAGGTCTGTGGTGTTTTAAATGTATTAATTATAAAAAAATGTCGTCAAAAATACTGGCGCTGTAGCATAGTTGGTAATGCACCTTCCTCGTATTGGAAAAAGAGATCCAGGTTCGAATCCCGGTAGCGCAAAAAGAATATTTTTCGATAAAATTGATTTTATATGTATGTCTTTATAATTAATACATTTAATTAGTATTTAATATCTTATTTGTATATAGTCGAGACAACCGACCTGACTTCGGCTCGCTCGTGTACGTGAGACATCAAATTAAAAAAATTAAATGCTGAAACCGTGTAAACAGAAAAAAAACAGGTTTATCATTTTTGTTAATCAAAAAATAAATAGAATATAAAATGCGCGACTTTGCATTTTAACGCTCAGCGAGTATGCTAATTATCATCGTCCAGCGATGAAACATAACATTATAATTTTTAAATTCTTGTTAGTTTTATTCGAGGTTTACAGGTTTCAAGGTAAGGCTATGGTAAGGTATGTTTTTATTTTACACGTTTTTACTTACAAATCTCCACATTTTTACGTATCTACTTATATACTCCTAAATGAAATGCTCTGTGCAATGCAAATAAGATGGCAAGACTTTCAAATGTTTAAAATAATATTATAATTTGATATCATAATTTTCAGATGTCACTGCCAATAAGCATATGCAAGGAAGGTCCACTTACTGACCCGAAAACTAAGGATCAGATTTACAAAGTACTCCCGAAGTCGGTTTTCACGTATGGATCTGATCAGCGGCATAACTACGCCATTGGAACCTACGTTAGATAGAACACAAAAGAACCGCGACCTATTAAACTTTTAAAGGCGATACTTTTCCCACACTAATATAAATCAATATCCTGTATTATTCTGGTTTTGTTAAAATACTATGTAGTGTGCAATTCTTGCAATAAAACTAATCGTAAGCTATAAAAATAAAGCGAAATAACACATTCTCATGTTTTTATATATTAGTATAGTCTCAGCAATTGTAATCTTAGTTTTTGTTATAGTTTAGTATAATTTCTTATACCTTACATTAGTCTGTTTTTGTTCTTGTTTCATTATGAAATAATAAATATTTTATCAAATTGTTTTTATTTGATTATAAAATTAATATTAACGTATGTTATAGCTACTGTACATCATACATATGAATATTTATTATTATTTTTATTTTTTTAATTAAATAAAATTCATGGTCTCGATTCCCGGGAATTCCCGGGACATGAACATTTTGACTCTTGTGTCCCGGAAATTAAAACAGCCGAGAATATAGAATCTCTGGTTGTGGTTGTTTTTTCAAAAAATACAATCAAAAACCCTGAAGATACCTATTATCTAGATTAAACTACATCAGATATTTTTGAAACTCATCCTAGAACGGGCGCAAAAGGCGTCCAGAAGATATAATTAAAAGTTTCAAATTTAAATTTTAAAATATCTTACAATAGAAATGGACTTGTTTGATCTGTATTTGAAAAATGTGCATTTAATACAAAAATATCGTATATTATTCCAATTCTATTTCAAAGGAAATTAATACATCACTCTAATGCAACGCATTAGTTTCCTTCCCTACGCATGACACTCAGAGGGACCTTGGGATGTAATATATAAGATAAGGATAGACCTTTCTGAGAATATCTTCACAGTGATAACGTATAATGACTCCAATCAAATCCAAACTAACAAAACAAATTGTAACACATACAAAAATAAGGAAGAAAGGTAAATTATATAAATCTATAAACCATACTCCTCCACTCGCCCAATTTTCAGAATGCTGTTTCGAAAAAAGATGTAAAACAATTTTAAGTTTTAAGCAATATTACATAAGACACAAAAACAAACATATTTCCTTGTGTTTGTCTTTCGTCTGCTTTGCATTACAAGACATGATCAAACAAAAAAAATCTGGGTTACAGGTTGAATATGAGTGGCAGTAAAAAGTTTAAATCCTGTATCTCATTAATTGATTTCATCCAGATCTTTTCAATGATTCGTGACAAGTTGGTTTAATAAAATATCGTCAAGTTTTTGAAGGACGATGATACACAGTAGATGACCACTAACTTTTGTTTTAAAATTACAAAAGTCATCGTAATGACTCGAAAAACCCTTAAGTTTCTTACTTTAGAGAGCTTTTGTAAAAATATATTAAATAAGACAAAAAAAAACACCGCGCAGATTTATTTGCAATAAATACAAAAACCTTACACATTTATGTCATTCACAGACACACATATTTATTTATCTGTCTATTCAACTGTCATATTATTTATTGTAGTTTATTTTTTTATACGCCCGTCTCGACACAGAGTTTCTCTAGTGAGACGGGCACGGTCCAAACAGATTTTTACATTGTATTATATAGTTACAAATAAAATAAATAAATAAAATTTAATGGAAATATGAATTATTAGTCTTAATTTAATGTTGATAAAAATCGAAACCTTATTTTCCAAATATTATTCTCTCGAGTATTGCATAAAAAATATTTCAACAAAATTATAAAACAATGTTAATTTTTCATATTTAAAAAAAAAACCCAACACATTCTATTTCGTCTCTTACGACCATAGATGTCGCATTAAAATGTCTGTAGTTTACTATTGGTTTTCTTTACAAAGGCCATATAAATTAACACATTTTTGTAAATTATCAAAGCCTAACGTTCCACATCGAAAATTGTTGTAGGCAGTGTTTGTCAGATGGCGTTAATGTGTAAATTTGATAGGATCATTAAAATGAGCCCTTGCACAAACGGATGTTTATGGAGGTAAGTATATTTTGTTTTGTCTTGTTTCATATTATAACACCCAAACATACTTATCTAAACACATTTTGCATAAAATTTAAATATTTTTCATGCAAAAATGATTGGGTATGTTGTTGAAATATATAGAAAATCATTTTGATATTTTTACAACCCTATCTGTATTTATTCAATCTTAGTAGAATAAAATGAAAGATAGGATCCTTCTGGTGAAATTAAATGCCGCATTGAGCAAGCTCGTGCAACCCTTATACGCATGAAAAAGATGTTCTGCAGTCATGATTTCAACCATAGATTACGAATGTGAATGGTCAGATGCTATGTGTTCTCGGTTTTATTTTATAGAATGCAAGTAAAGATGTTAAAGTTCGGATGAATAAAGAAAAATAAGTAATTAAAACAGTAAAAATCCGAAAACTTCAATATTTCGGACATGTAATGAGACATCCGGAGGAGTATGAAAATTTGCACCTTATGATGCAGGGAAAGACTGCTGGAAGTCGGGGCCTTGGAAGAAGGAGAACATCATGAAAAAACCTGAGGCAATGGTTTGGCCGGTCTACTGTAGAGCTTTTCTGGGTCGCAGTAAATAAACATATGATAGCCTACGTCCGTTGAACAGAAAGGGAACAAGAATAAGAAAAAATTGAAAGATTTTCAATAAAGAATATAATTTTAAATACTAATTTAATGTATTAATTATAAATATATACATATAAAATCAATTTTGTCGAAAAGTATTGTTTTTGTGCTACCGGGATTCGAACCTGGATCTTTATCTCCAATCCAAGGAAGTACACCACCAATTGTGTTATAGCGCCAGAATTTTTCATGACAATTTTTCTAACCTAATGTTACATTTTTTCAAATGAATACATCTGTCGTTCCATTATTTGAAAGCCATCTACATTGTTTTTTCTAACATCACAGTTCTGAATAATTACAACTTCACAATAAGAATGTGTTCTCCTTAATAAGAATATAATTAATTAAATAAACATAGGCACTTTAAATTTTTTTGAGTTTTATTTAAAACGACTGCGACTGTTTGCTGACTACAAAATATATATTTAAAATGACTTAAACATATATATTAATAATTAGGTAGATATGATGAAATTTTCAGAAAGTTTATGGTATTAGTTGTACTATTATATATTTAAATCAGAACGAATTTAGTGTCAACTATAGAAAAACAAACAAGAATTAAATCTTCTATTCATGTTTTGTAAATTAATATTATCTATCTGATAAGTCGTAGGCATAATGTAAAAAGTTATAAGACGCTAATGTAGCGATTATTTCACACCAAATATCCATAAGAAATAGAACGAGAAAATTGAACGTATTTCTGAGAAGCTTTTATACTGTTAAGCATCAGGCTTATGTCATAGCTATAGCATATGTGTATGACCGGCGCGGGCGTTGCAAATTCAAACCATTGAATATTTAACTGAGTAGATAAGTACGTCTAAAAAAAACATCATTTTGTAATCGTAATAGTAATACTTTCCTCTATGAATTATGAGGTTCGTCGTGTTTACAGACTTCAACATCATTCCACATAATAAACGCAACATGAGAAATGCATAAAAGATTTAATTAATAATTAATATTTGTCAGAAGTTTATGAATTTATTTAATTTGCAGGCTTTAGGAATTCAGATGAGTTCACCATCATGGCATTTCAGAGAAATATATTAGTGGGTAGCCTTTCAAAATACAGTTAATGTACAAATTTGCATTTATTAGGAGAACACATTCTTATTGTGAAGTTGTAATTATTCAGAACATAGGTCTGTGATATTTTAAATATATTAATTAGAAAGATATACATATAAAATCAATTTTATCTAAAAATATTGTTGTTGCACCACCGAAATTATTAATGGAACGATTAATTGTATTAATATCAAAAAGTAACATATAGGTTCAAAAATTGTCGCTAAAAATATTGTCGCTGTAGCATAGTTGGATAATGCACCTTCCCCGGTTAGGAAAGAGATCTAGGTTCAAATCCCGGTGGCGCAACAACAATATTTTTCGATAAAATTGATTTTATATGTATATCTTTCTAATTAATATATTTAATTCATATTTAAAATTTTCATTTTACTTTTAATATCGTAAAACCGCAATACTGGAAGTAACAGCCTAACGTGAGACAAAGGTAATTATTTTAGTTTTTTGTCAATATTACACCGATAGCGCCACAGATTATTTTTATGCTATATTTATGTTGGACGTTGTTGAACGTCACAATATGTACTGATGTGGAAAATATGAACTGTGATGAATATAAGAAGTAAAAGTTCAAATTGAAGAATCCATTCTATATGTTTGTACATACGAGTATATTATTTTTATAATTAATATCTCTACTCATATATATTTTTTCCGAGGTAAGTTTGTACAACTCCATAATCTCGTATGTGAAAATATAATATTTGTTTTTTGATTTTACTCGTTTAATTTACTTGAGATGAGACGCGTGTTCGCCTTGAAAGGGCATTATCAATTTGATTTGATAATGCCCTTATGATAAAACAAGTATTTTATTTTCACATATGTGATCTCTACTCATGTTTCGTAACCTTGCTGTACGAGAAATACGTATAATTTATAACAAATAATGTCACGGACCGGAATTCTTTCGTAAACTGAAATGAATTGCCATAATTACTTTATTTTTTACACCATGTCAATGTTTTCATTTTATTTTTACCTGACTGCATATGTACTGTAGTATCATTAAAAATATGCCAGGTCAGTCATCGTCGAAAACAAGCAAAACACGTAACATGTATAGGTAGGCACGTAGTGAAGTAACTGTTATAAATACTTAGGTAGATAGTGATAAAAGTTGAAGAATTAACACGGGTAATACATATTTTTATTTATTCAAACATAGCAGTACCTTGCTTTGAATTTCAGTTATCTCTAGAATTCTGGAATGACCAAATGATACACAACCGATTTATGTATATTAGCGGAGTTGCGAGGAATGCGGAGCGCGCGTTCTAAATATCAGTAATTAACTAATATATATACTAATATTGTTTTACTTGGGATAGTCGCTATCATTACAACAATTTATGGAATTATTTTAATGGAAACCTCTGGTAATATTTAAAAATAGCGCCAAACTTACTCGTACCACTGGCAAAGAATATATAATCTTTCAAACCCATGCACAAACAATATTCGCTTTTTCTAATTCTACATATTATTCACACTTCTCGATTACTAAAGATCATTTAATCCGTTCTTCTCAAAGGCTATTTTAACACTGTACAGTGAGGCTTCGTTTCCAGTTCAAACGGTTGCTTTGTGGACTTGTCGAGATGCCTTCCGGGAAAGCGTGGATTAAGCAGGTATCCTCGATATGCAAAGGAGGATGCCTTTGTATTGCGCAGGCGAATCGCAAAATTTAAACCAGGCGGGGGAAGGGTATGTTGTCCGCGGAGGGATGACTATATTTTCCTCGGGGTCCTAGAGTGCAACTGAGAAAAATTAGTAACGGATGGCATTAAATATAATACACATTTATATCGAGTAGAGAGGGCGAGTTGGACAGAAGGAAGGAAGAGGTTACCTATGTTTTGTCCATAGTCCTAAAGAGAAATTATGGAAAATGTTATTTAGATCGATCAAAGAGTGTAGGGTTATATAAAAAACAAACACTTTTTATATTCATATATAGATTGTGAACTTAGTAAAAAAGTAGTTAAAGTTAAAGTACACCCGAGGTACATAATTTTTTTCAATTTCTGATAAAAAAATATGAAGCTTCAACGTACCTGATCGATTAAGGCTTCCAGTAACTTTATAGAAACACGATATTATGGAAACCTAATACGCTAAGAAAAGGACCCAATTTTTGGTCTTAATTTAGCAAAAATTTCGATGTGTGGATTATTGGTAACCCGAGCACATCCGGAGTATTATTTGAAAGGGTCTCGTGTGTCAGTCGATAGTTCTCTGAGGCGAGCAACGGTCAACTAGTTGCTCAGTTGAAATCTGACTCGTTCTTGTTTATGTAGATTTTACTGGAGTAATGAAGAAGAATACAAAGTACCAAATTAGAAAAAGAAAGCCGAGATATCCCGAGCCGTCTACATAAATGCTTAGCAAATGAACAAAGGATTTCAGTATTTACATACCTATATAATTTTATGGTCTGATATATCTTTGGGGGCAAGCACTATGTCTACTGCATTAATACTATGCATCTATGTATTGGTTGTTTCCATAGAAGACTTATTTCCATGCAGAATATAATAATATAATATTGATCCCAAAATAAAAAAGTTTCACAAGTAAAAAGTTTTACAAGTAAAAAGTTTCACAAGTAAAAAGTTTCACAAGTAAAAAGTTTCACAAGTAAAAAGTTTCACAAGTAAAAAGTTTCACAAGTAAAAAGTTTCACAAGTAAAAAGTTTCAAAAGTAAAAAGTTTCACAAGTAAAAAGTTTCACAAGTAAAAACGTTAGTACTTTCCGTTCGATTGGCAAGGTATAATAATTTTACAAGACATATAATGTAGGTTTACATTTTTTTTCGAGAAAATAGATCAGTATTTTACAGATAGACTACAATATGTCACTGACCAAAGCTTAAAATTGAAAAATTAACGCACCGGAGTGGTCGATAATATAAAATTGGGCGGCCATGGTGGCCACTTCGCGGTCAATAGTAGCCGCTACGTGGCCGTCGGTGACTTGTGTATCCTTATTATATTGCTTTAAATGAAATATAGATTCTACGGAAGCCACGGGCCACCACGGGCCGCCTAGCGGCCACTATCGGATGCTTCGCGTCCTCAACAGCCGCCCGTAGGTCCTAGCCGCAAAAAGCAATCGGTTTTCTGCTTTTTGCACTGACAGAAAAGCAATCGGCGTTATTCAATATTACAAAGCATTCTGTATCGCTGTCCCTGGAATTTGCAAACGGTGTTTTTACACATTAAGTTTAAAAAATATATATCCACTTAAAAAAATTCTTGAAAAACACGAACAAAACATTAATATTATGTCATAATTTGACAATTCTATCATAGATAAGAAACTGACCGTAGAGTGCGACGCGATACGACCGTGAGAAATGAGATGACAGGATGACAGATGCTCAATATATTTGCCAGCCGTAATACGGTTTCGCGGATATATATTTACGTACTGTTATTGAATATATAAAAGAGAAAACATTTAACTAATCTTACCTTTACTTAGAAAATACGTTCGTTTTTGCCCTGCTGGCGTCTCATAGACCTGGCCGCTTAAGCATTATATAGCCATAATGAAACTACATCCTAGACGTCCAGAAAGTCATAGAAAATAGACGGGGAGACGTAATATTATTATGGATACACTTACATTACAATGCTACAATATATATTTATTGTATATATCGACTAACACCTTTGTGCCGTTCTAAGAAGATTGATTTATGACTGGAATGGTAGCTAATATTAATTCTGATTAAAGCTATATATATATTACTTATTTTAATTGCCGTAAATAAATTTGTTGGTAATTTTTATTAAATCCAAAGTAAAAAATGGGAACTGTAATTAAAATTGAAAGAATATCATAAGCCGGATCTATATTTGCGACATTTTCGCGAACCGTATTATTCTAAGTCTTAAAAAAAACCTGCTTACTTAACATTTCTAAGATTTTCATCATTACCCAATGACTAAGAGACGGTCTTGGATTAGGTGGGATGAAACAGAAGTAAAATAGATTGTGGTAACGGGTCGGCTTGTACATAATATGATCGCTCGCACAAATTGCGACATCGCACATTGTAGCTTATCATTAGGCCAAGGCGCGCGTGCTACCGAACTTTTCCAATACCTAAATAGTTATTTATGGAGCGTGAATATAAAAAAAACTTATAATGTATTTTTCGAATGAACAATACGTGTCGAAATATGAAAAATATTTGTACGTTTCGTCGAGTAAATAGAGTAATAAAATCAACTTAATATTCAGTCTCGGATTTCATTTCAGGCGAAGATAAAAGGTGCCTTTGAGATTTCTTAAGAAAAAGATCTCATAAATGGGGAAATTTTAATTACTGCGGAAAACCCGTGGACGTTTATTTCTGCCGCTTATAACTTATAACTAGTTCGTGGCGAAAAAGTATCCAGAGTGCTGCTCTACCAACTGTTAAATCGCACGTTCAATGAATTCTTCATATTCTCTCCTCTTCTTTGATAATATTTCACAGCGTTGTATTTAATCTTAAAACACGTTCTACTTTTTTCTTCGGTGAACATTACTTTCTGCAGCGTATTAGAATTACTTACGTCAACATTTTTACATGCCTGCTAATAGAATATGTCTTACGTTGATTTTTATTGCAGTAATTCGCGTGACAGTTGTGCGATGACAGAGAAGCCATCTAAATATCAACGGTCGTCTGCGGCTTTTTAACGCAGTTTTTATCTTTTTATCAAACCGCAAATTAAACATGATAAACATGAATGAGTACCATAATTTTGACATAAAAGTAAATCGAAATTGGCCTTATGTTATCTGTTCCGTACAGGTAACAAGAAATGTAGACAAGGGCGGTTCGCCGATCTTCGCTTCTCTCAACTGGCGATGATGATGATGATGATGGTTATCAGGTCGAAAGAAATGAAACACAAAAGATGTTCACTCTAAGTACACTACAGTGACAGAATAGAGAATGGCGTTCCCGAATGCAGAATACATCATTTTTATTTCAGTTACAAACAGTATATTCATTTATTCATATTTTTCTGTATTAGCAGCGACGGGCGCCGCCGTAACGTACTTTATTAAAAATGATAGTCTTTGTGTACCGAAATCTCTTACACGTATTCCTGGCACCTCGCTGATAATTCATCGTTTTTTTATATTTAAATAAGTGGCGTCACCTCGGTGACTGATTCTGTGCGTTACGATATGTAATGATCTCTCTCGTTGAGAAAAAAAAAAATTACCTTACTAGCCTTACTAGTCTTAAAGCTCTATAGACGTATGCTAAAATCTCCTTGGTTGACCACTTTATTAATGAAGACGTGTTATGACACGTAATTAAGTCAAATAAACTAATAACAAGTAGGTATCATGGAAAGCTGTGTACTTCTGACACATTATCCGCAATAAAATATAAACTCATTATGCAGGGGAATATAGGAGGGAGCAGACCTAGTAGTGTGGGTAGATAGAGTTTATCTAGGCTGTGTTACCCCAGAAAGCGGTTCAATATCTAAAATTTTGGTAATCTTATATACGAGGGAGAGTCAAAAATTATCTACACTTTCGCTATAATACACCTTTAAAGTCGTCATACTGCCTTCTGCGCATGCGTACTTAGAGTTGGTACGACTGTGGAATACGGTGTTCAAAATTTAATCTCCATCACGTCATTTGCCTTCCGGCTATTGCAGTGTAATATGTCCGCTCCGCTAGCAGTTTGCATCAGAGAGGAACGTTGATCCGATTTCTTTGGTCGGAGGCTGAGAAAGGGGCTGAAATTCATCGTAGATTTTTATCACAATACGGGGATAGTGCTTTATCATGTAAAAGTGTTTTTTTTATGGATCGAGAAGCTTAAAAGTCGCCGGACCACTGCGACGCACGAAGAGGGAGCAGGACGCCCGTCAACCTCCACTATGGACGACAAGATACAGTAAGGTTGAGAGATGGTTCTAGCGAATAGGCGAGTTACCATCGGTAAGGTAGCGTCTTCTTTGAACATCATTCATGGTTCTGCCCATCAAATCATCCACGGCGAGCTTAGCTTGCGTAAAGTCTGTGTAAATAAATTACAGAACGATATATGTAGATAATTTTTGACTTACCCTCGTAAATCGACATGCTGCAACACGGTTGCCAACCTTCGATAGAAGGCGGCACACGCAGAAATCTTGTTAAAAAAATGCGGATTATATTTTTTTGAGCGCGCTATCATGCTAAATCGTGTGTGCGCGCACACCCACACACCATAGAGGGAAGATTGCCGTCACTCTTCGCGATCTTGGACCTCCGGTCATGTCTTGGACTTGGTCCGTTTATTTTATTGTTAATTTATAATGAAGATTATGTCACATCTAATGATATTAGTTGTGAAATAATCTTCTTCTTCTTAGTAGTCTCATAGTCTCTAGTATATAATATATATAAAATCGTCTCTAGTATATAATATATATAAAAATTCTATCCATCGAAAAAATATTTTTCTTGCCGGGAAATTGCGATACCAATTTACAAATACACATTTTTCGGAATTTTAACGTAGCGAAATTTTAATATATGTATTTGCACCGATATATATGGTAGGTTTTATGAACTGAAGTCGAACCTAAACTAAAATGCGTTTTTGAGTTAATTTTTCAGAATAAACGGTTCTATCTCTAACACACATATTTCTTTGAGTTTTTTCCCAAGAACTACAGCACATAAAATAATCTATAATACATCTCACAAGTTTGACGTTAAAAAATTAACATATTGACGTATTATCTGGTACAACATTTTCAGTATATAATAAGAGAAATCCCATTTATATATCCATTAAAAATTGATTTGCTTTTTACTTATAGTTGGCTTAAAGTCAATCCTCAATCTTGAAATAACTTATTTTCCTCTCTTCTGAGAAGTTGACATTTTGTAGATAGACTTTTATATTATTAAGCAATCGAATAATGATTTTCTAGTAATCTGGCTACATTGGTGACCTTTTCGCTCTCTTAAGGCATTATAAAACGGTCCTTAATTCATATATATCCTGGCAACATACGCTATTATATCGATGTTTTTATACAAAATATTAAACATACAAATTCATCTTAAAATAATTAAGTTAATAAAAGTAATTCACGTACTAACTTGCCTTGCATCAAGTATTTTAATATATTACAAATTAAATATTTTGAGAATAAAAAATAAATATGAAAATACACAAATTTGGCGCGTCAGACAGTCGCCCTTTTAGTCCATATTTAGCCGCTACTGAGAGCAAAGCAGTCAGCGATGTAAGTGCTAATTCACACAGTGCCTGTAATTAAGCAGTGAGTTCTACACGTATTTAGTTGTTACATATTATGCAATGCGCACTGGTATAACTGTTCTCACCTATCTACTTATCTACAATATCTATGGAAAATGTTTGGGGGAACTTCCAAGTCGAAAAATTCCAATTACTCACCTATAATATCAAGAGTACCTACCATATAAGAACTATGTAGGTAACCAAGCCAAAAAAAAGTATATATATACAGACCTAGTCCACAATATTTTATGGGTAGATACCTGGCTAAATTATGAGTCTAAAATGTTCAAGTGCATATGCAAATTCTGCACCGTTACGGAAAACATTATTGTTTGAAATTATATTATAAATATCTAAATTGGCACTATTTAGATATTTATTTGAAAGTTAATTAATACAGTTTTAAATGATGTATATTGTATTTATAACTTAAAATACAAAATTTGTACGTTTATTTTATTCCATAAATATTTTTTTCCGACACCTACAGTGTATTTGTTCAGTTTTGAAACATAAATTTGGTATTCGTTTTTATTTTTGTGTTTCCTAGTAATGCTTTTAGAAACAGTATATTTTAAAATATTTTACATATATGTATAGTAGTATCTAATATTAAGGTACAGGCATATATTTTTTACTCACAATATATGGTAGAGAACCATATTAAGAAATATATAAATTAAGAAAAGTATAGATAAATGATTTTCAAAAACCAATTAAATATGAAAATGTGTTGATTTTTACGAAATTTGTGATTACGTACGTATGTATGTGTAATTAGAATAGAATTAGAATAATGCTTTCATGGAAATGTAATAATAATTTACAGTGAGAAAATGTAAAAGATCGAGCAAGAAAGGTCATGTCCACGGAGAAACCTTTGTCTCATGAGAAACTTCAAAGGTCAGACCATAGTCACTCTTGACTCATTCTTACAATGTTAAATTGTGTGCAGCGAAGATTGAACCAACTATTTTGTATCTAGCTTTACAATTATTGATCTCGAGACAAAAGTGTCTCCTTGATGGATTGGAAATAGATATCCAGGTTCGAATCCCGGTAGCGCAAAAACAATATTTTTCGACAAAATTGATTTTATATGTAAATATTTATAATTAATACATTAATAAATTAGTATTTAAAACAAATAAACTAATATAAAATCATTCTAAATGGTTCGTATAGTTTGTCATCGGCAATCATAGCATGATGGTATATGTCTATCAGTGGCTTGCAGTCGGTATAAACATAGATATCCTATGACCAACGACTGTAGGTATTACTTATGTGCTTTACATAGGCTGCATGAAGAACTTTCGTACAGCCGCCGTTTTCAAGCAAAATGGAACAATGGTTTATATAACCCTACCATTAATATATTATTATTTTTGATTAATATTTCAAGTTTATGTTTGAACTACAATTAAATTATCTTCACATAATATAATACTATTTTTAAGATATACTTTTTATAAAACCACAAGATTTTATTAAAAGCTTATAATTCAAACGAGTGATGAATTCATGAAAAAAAAACAATATCAACAAATTTTCATGTTCAGTGTATCTAAATTGAATCAATTACAAGTTTTATAAAAAGTCGAGTTTTTATTTTTAATCAAAATATTTGATATGTTTGAATTTATATTAGATTTGAATTAAACAACATTTGTGTCAATTTTTCGAAAGAACTTTACGATGGCCTTATTGTTAATTAAATATTGGATACATAAAAGATGAACTTGAAAACAATAAAGCACAAATTACAAATTCAAGAATTAGTAATGGATAAAGTGATACAAAAAGGAATAATGGTAAATAATTTAAATATGAATGGAAATCAATTTTATCGAAAAATATTGTTGTTGCGCCACCGGGATTCGAACCTGGATCTCTTTCCAAACCGGGAAAGGTGCATTATCCAACTACGCTACAGCGACGATATTTTTAGCGACAAATTTTCGATCCTATATGTTATATTTTTGATATTAATAGATTTAATCGTTCCATTGTTTGAAAGAGACATCTACCTTATTTTTACGGAATCTCAAATACCTTTGAGTAATCTGTTAGCAGACGCCAGAATTATCAATTCATTTTTATTAAATTTTAGACACATTGATACTATTATGTTGTATCAATAGGTAAATAATTGTTCGAGAATTCATGTATTTTGGCAATGATTCTATAGATTTATTTAGATAGTTGCGAATCTAAAGCGTTAATAAGCAGAGTATTTAATTGAGTATTTATATGGATTAGCTGCAGCGAAATATACATAAATACTATTTTCATATACAAATATAGAAATTAAAGAAAAAAATATGTGATACATAATAAAATAAAAATGTGCTACTTAAATCAAAATAGTTCAGAAGTAAATATCACTATAATTCATTCGAAGATCATGGTCCTTATAAGACGAGTTCTACGTAATTATATCGTCCATTCCTAAAATCTGGATTATTTCATTAATATTTATTTTACAGAATTTCTAGTACGCAATAGGTACACGAATTCCTAATATCTGTAATGTTTTATAAAAGGGTTGTAATTGGATGTGTGTAATTTGTTTCATAGCGAATTGCACCAAATCTCAGTATTGCGTATGACGTTCTAACACAACTTAATAAAAAAATCTGGTTAAACAAACGGGCAAAATTTATTTAGAAAGCGGCGCGACAGCGTGGTGATACGTCCCGTGATGATATCGTATAAATAATGAATACTGGTTATTATTGGACTGACATTTGAAAACCGCTGGACGTATTGGCTGCCAACAGATATCGTTTCAGATTAAAAATAAAAATAAAACAATGCGGTAGCGAACTCTGCTGCATAATTTCATACAAAGCCGTCTCTTACATTTAAAAAAAAAATATCAGTGAGAAATAAAGAGTATTTTTATCACCGAGAGATTTTATTTTAATTTTTGTCTCTCTCCTTATCACAATTAACACATTTTTTTAAATAAATAAAAATAAATCATACGAAAAATTTAATGTATAATAATTGTTACTCGTATTGTAAAAACGCACTATCCATACCAAATGAGTATAAGTACTCGTACTTACATATTTATACCGAAATTAATCCGTGAAATGATTAAAATATGTATTAGAATTATAACTTGGAAATGTTTTCCGTCAATTATAAAAATATATATATATTATTAAGGAGAACACATTATTATTGTGAAGTTGCAGTTTTTCAGAACATAGTTCTGTGATATTTTAATAAAAATTAAATGTATCTATAAGAATGATATACAGTTAAAATTAATTTATTGAAAAATATTTTTTTTGCCACTCGGATTTGAACCAGGAACCTTCCTATCCGGGAAAGTGCGATGACCTTATTACACCACGTCAACATTGTATGTTAACGACAAATTTTCGTACATATATGTTGAATTTTCAAATTGATACATCTGTTATTTCATTATTTGAAAGCAATATACTTTAACGCACTTACCCGGATAAGGTTTCCTGGTTTGAGACCGGGTAGCAACCAAAATATTTTTACTTGAGATTCCGTAAATATATAGAATATGGCTTTCAAATAATGGAACTACAAATGTATCAATTTGAAAGTGCAACATATAAGTTCGAACCTTTGTCGTCAACTTACTATGTTGGTGTAGCATAATCGGTTAATGCATTTTTCCCGGATAGGAAGAAATCCAGGTTCGAATCCCGTTAGCAACGAAGATAATTTTTCGATAAATTGTTTTTTTCTGTATATCTTTCTTATTAATACATTTAATTTGTATTACTCAATATTTGGTTTAGCGCGACAAAGTCCAATATATTTTTACTATCTGTAGACTTAAAGATTATGTTGCTTGAAAGTAAATATTAATTAATTCATCTAAAAATATAGGACATTTGCATTAATATTACATAAATATTTCAATTTTGCATCTGAGCAACCTTCTCAAACTATAATTTAATATAAAATAGTTTCGCGGATCACGTTACTAATATACAGGATATAACAGACCTAGTCCACAATACTCTATGGGTGGATACCTGACTAAGTTACGAGTCGAAAATGCTCAAGCGATATGTGCCTAATCTCAACCAACAAAAAAAAATGCAATTATTTCGATTAATTGAAATATTTTATTGATTCCAAATTATATATTGAATACAAAAAATTAAAGCTCATTGAATTTCGAGCAGCTAGACTGTTTAATCTTAGATGATGGACCTGAAGCAAAGATATAGATTAATAATGGAACAATTTCTCAAATATTTATTTCAAAGTACGTAGACTTCAAGTTTAACACGATTTTGTAAAAATTTCATACAATAATATTTTCCGTAACATTGCAGAATTTGCACATATTCTTTGAACATTTTTGACTCGTAAAATAGTCAGGAATCCACCCATAAAATATTGTGGACCATTCGCATGGACATTCAGCACCATTTTCGTAAAAATTTCACCTCAAAGGCGCTATACACCGAGTAATGTGTGTAACGTCTTTAATCCTACAGTAGCACAACATTGTTTGGATTAATTAATATAGAAAAAAATTTGTCATTTTGATTTTAACTTCCGATTTCTATATTATGTACTAGTTTAAACCCTTTTTAAATCAAAATTACATCGGCTTGTTTGTAAAAGTTATTTTTGTTGTATATTCTTATGGTCCTAAAATAGGTCTACAAGCCTTATCCAGTCGTAGCCAATACGGTGTTAAGCTTCCCGCAATATCCTTGTTGACACGTAACACGTCCAGGTAAATCCTGGTAGAGGTCTGTGGTTAAAGCCTATGGGCTTCTGCGATCGATAAACCAATCCCAGCCTCCTATCTTGAATTATTTCAATTATGTAAGGCAAGAGCAAGCATTGGCCCGTGGGTGATATTGATGAGAAATTAATGTATTTGGTGTAGGTGATGGCCAGGGGTGTGCAGTGCATGCAAGCAAAAAAAATGTGCATTACTAAAAAAATTGGGAAACAAATATAAATTAAATAATTGAATTAACATAAACGAAAACATTATTTTAAAATTAGCGCCATTTGTGTACCAGTAGAGACTTTAATTGCTTAGTTCTAAAAACCACAACGACAACTCACCGCTGTACCGATGGCGCTCTTTTGTATTCGCCGCATCGAGCTATTCACATTACTCTGTTTTGTCTTTAAGCTTGTGAATTACTTAAGTCATATAAATGGCTATTTACTGAATTGAAAATTCATTTCGGATGTTCCGTTTTACATGGAGTCGTTACCTATGCTGAATAATATTAGAAAGGCTTACAACTGGAGTGGAGTAATTAAATAATCACTGTCTATGCATTTTATATAAAAAGTATATTGAATTACGTGCAAATCATTGAAGTGTCTACTTCCTTATTTACTAATTCGCGAATTTTACTATCATACAGTTTTTAATATGTTGAATTCATGGCCGTTCTTTGCGTTTGTGCATTTGGTGCATGAATTTATTTTTGATTTGGGAAAAACAAAAAGCAATTGGCAAAACTATTTCCTACGCTAACCTTTAATAAAAATAATTATTTCATTTAGTTATTACGTGAAGGATTTTCAAACAGTAAATAAATCATGTTCAGTCATAGAAAGTTTTCTTAAAAACGTCCATAAATTTTTTATTTGGATAAGAAGGTATTATTTTACATTAAAATTTAAACTTTAAAAACACTATTAATAGTACTCTAAATAAATACATGGTAGGGTCATATAAACGACGGATTTATTTTGTCTAAAGACGTTGATTAAACGAAAGTACATATATTGTATTACATATGTTATATACGATTGTATAATATCATTGGTAACAGTATAATCTAAATCTATTCCAACTGCACGCCACTGGTAATGGCATAACACTGAGTAGCCACAAATGCAATTGCTGTTTAATTTAAAGTACTAATTACTAAAGTAATTGCAGTTACAGCCTTGTAGGAAAATGGTATTAAGAGGGAGAGTGAATATGAAAAGAGTAATGTAGAGAGGATTACCAAAAAATATTTTTCAACAATTTATTTTTTACAATTATATTCATATGTATTTATACATTACTTATAGTTCGTAGAGTAATTTACCTGGAAGGAAGGTGACAATCTCCGTGGATTTTGTAAAATAATGTGGAAATCCTTGAAGTGTTCCAGCTGTCTGATCTAGATAACGACATCGCCAGTATTAGCGAAAGTAAATCTGCCATCGTGATTCTTTGTCGTGTCAAGTCAATTATACATTGCGTTGTTGCAGAATAATAAGTATTACACAGGTAGCTTTACCCAAAAATAGATGCATTTCGAAGAATATGAAATGAGTGGAATAATTAATGTAAAAATAGAGAAAAGCATAATCAATGACATTTAGAATATTATGAAATTATAAAGAATAAAACAAAATAAATCCTTTATATAATTTAGGTCCTGATAGAAGAGATAATAAATTTCGTTTTTTTTAACATGGAAATAAATAACTCCATTGCATATTTTTTAGGATATGACATGGAGAGCGAAATTTTTTCCCGAATAGGTGTACATCTTTATATTTGATTTATTCTCTAATATAATTATGATTTCATATACTCGTTATTATTTTTATTAAGGTAAAATTGCTCGAGCAGAAGAGGCGCTGGAAGTCGGAGAATATTCTGCCTCATGAATTTAAGGATATGGTTCGAAAAGTCCAAAATTCAGCTGTTTCAAGCGATCGTAAATAAAATATTGATATGTAATGTTCGCTGAGCGGTCATGTACGAGAAAAGTAAGAAAATGATAAATTCTATAGATTGAATATTATCAGTAGGTAGTATATAGCTTCACATTACCGAGAAGAACCGATACATTAGTTCAAACTCATACAACAGTTCTTGGAAGGGTAGGTCTTTTCGACATTACATTACTGGAAAATTAACCTGGCGAAATAGATAATATTAAAAGAAAATATCGGTCGGAAATTTTGGTAAACTTTCTACCCTGAATTATTAAATTTAAGTGCCTAGCAACTGTATATTTTTTGTAATATTCTCCGAACATAAAATAAGTTAATTGTGACGGAAAATTTAAAAAAAATATCTAAGTATATTAATATTATTAATTATAATTTGTGATACTTTTAAATACTATCAGACCTTACATAACGTATGCAAAAAATAAAAATATATAACATAGTACAAAAAACAGGAAAGAAATATTAAAAAAATAGTTGAAAATTTAAGAAAAAAATATTAGGTCAAAATAACTCCTAATAATCACAAGGAATACAAGCGCGTCAAATCTAACCTTGGAAACATTAAGAGTATAGTGAAATTATAAGAAAAAAAATTAGGTTAAAATAACTATTAATAATTAAAGCTAATCTTGGAACAAGGCGCTACAAACGAATTTCACCTGCCGCAGTGTTGATATAACAAAAAAAAAACTAATGTTAGTAGTCTAAATAAATCTAATAGACTATTATTTGCGTGGATTTAGGAGTATCGTTAAAGAATTAACACCACAGTAAGATATATGACTAGATAAAGTTGACGGTACTTTAAAGTACCGTCAGGGTAGAAAGGGTTAAAGTATTTTTTGGGCGTGATTAGATTCGGTGTTTTTGATGCAAGCGATTTTTTATTATTATTCCCTACCACTCCAATCTGGAGCCTACTCTATCGATGATTGACATATGTCCGTCATTTAGGATTGTAGGCAAGTATGAATCCTTCGACCTGTACGACAATCAAAAGTTACTATTTTATCGCATCATGCAAAGTAATGAGGGATGTTTTCATATTAATTTTGTGAAAAATAATGAGTTGAAATTTTTAATCGCGGTGTCATTATATTTTTTGTACAAATATTATGACACATACCGCGAAATATTTGATTCTGTATTTTCTGAAAGTTTCTCAACGCCAAATTTCATGTCGTTAAGGTGCGAAGACGGCGGGCGAAGGCAAGACGAGCGCGCCGGTACAGATCGATATACACTCAGCAGTGGAGTAATTAAATAATCACTGTATGCATTTTATATAAAAATAAGATTGAATTATGTGCAACATTTATCTTTACTCTGCGTGCTTTCAGATCCTGTGGACATGTACCATTATTTAAAAAAGTAAACAATATAGTAAAATCATATATCACCTATAAATCGTGTATAAAATTTAGTATCATCATGGTTATATGTAAATATCGTTTGTGGATTGTATATACAGTTCTTTTGGGAAGGAAGGAAGTAATGACAATTTTTTTTTTTAATATATATTTTAAAATTTCATTTGTTATATAACGGTTGCTTAGTATTTACGTTTTGCTTAGTTCTAGTATGTATTATTTAAAGAATTAAAATTTGTATGCAGGTATGGTATAAGTACTGAATTCATAAACAAAATCTTCAAAAATGTGTTGCGGCTTTTTAAACATGTAATTTTATAAACTGTGTCAAAACGTACGTTAATGAGTACTGAGTAAAATGTGTAGTCACCATGGTAACAAGTATAAAAAAATTGTTTTGTCACCTTTTTGTTGAATGGAAAGTTGCGAAAGTGTGAATAATTTTTTGAAATTTGATATTTTCGTGATAGTATTTTGATAGTTATATAAATTATAAAATTTTACTGATTACCTTTAGATGTTCGAGCAATGTTTACTTTTGAGTTTGTACATCGTCTGAGTACACATCATTAACAATGAATATTTGTCAAGCGGTTTGAGTAACGTAGCAAAATTATTATATTCCACAGTTTCGTATTAGTTATCAGGCAGGTACTCATTACAACGTGTGCAAGATTATGTAGGCAAACATTTGAAACAATCCCTAATAATATCGCAGAGTCAATAAATCATAGGCAAACAGGTCGTGTGTTCGCGTCACGACTTCAGGAGACAATCGTTAATACTCTAGACTCGAGGGTGCGCAGTTCGTAACCTGGATAGAATCACAGTTACATGGATATACGCCGTTGGTTGTCCTATTTCATCTGATTGTACTTGCCATTCCTTGAATGCAAAACACGGCGTGTGCGCAAAAAGGTATATCGATTAATTAAAATTATTTGATATCAATTATTCATTGTAAACTAGTTACAACATTGTATATCCGTTAGATTAATGGACTCACGTATAACGTGTACGTATAAATGTATATAATATAGAAGAGATATTTATCAACCACGCTATATAATCATAATACTTTTAATATTACATTATTTCTACGTATATTTAAAAAAAAGTAATCAATTAATTATAAATGTAAATATACATATTTATGTGATTAGTTAAAAATATATAAAGGTGATTAATTAAGTAAAATATTAACTAATTCATTAATTATTAATATGAACATATTAACATAACTTGTTCCTGACGAACTAGACAAATGCCTGTGTTTTGTCAACTTCTACGAACACCATTAAAATAAATAATAGCGATGTTATTTTATTAAACACAAGATTTGAAAAATATTAATTGATTCCTTGCCAAATAAAGTTCATAATGATAACAAATAAAAAATATTTAAAAATAGATTAAACAATTCTTTTTTATAAAATCCCAATGTCGCATTACATCGCGTACATTTTTAAAAAAATATTGTAGTTAAAATAGATGTTTGTTTATTTTAACATTCTAATGCAGCCATGTTATAGATTTAAATTTTTTCACAGAAATTATTACATTTTTTAACTTTAATGAAGAACGTTGTTTAGCATAAAAATAGAGTTAATTTTGAGTAAATTAGTATAATAATTGTATTCATCTTCTTTCATATTAAAGATTTGTATTCTTGTCTGTGTAATTCTTACGATACGTGTCTGTCCTGGACCCAATCCAGAAGTTGTCTGTAGGTGTCCTTGATCATTATTTGGTGAATGTATTTTTGTCTGGGATCTCCTTTCTGTTCTTCCCCCAATCTTTCCCTCAATTACATTTCTGAGGCGTGCATTATGTTTAATGGTCCGTGTCTACAGACTAAGGCAGGATGAGAGTTAGTTGAGATAAATCTCAGTTGGTACTATGTACCGATATTGAGATTTTGATCTGGAGATAAACTCAGAGATTAGCTTGAGATTAATGAAAAGATACAAAAACAGAAATCCGTGTACAAGTCATTCAATTTGATAGCTAGATTCGACATTTCATCTAGTCATACATACCTACAACTATTTATTATAATGTATGTATAAACCATACGATAATCGCGTCTTGCGTTCTGTAATAGCGTCTTAGTACCTACTAATACATATATGTACGCAAGCGAAACCTGAGACAAATAGACTGGAAATTGCTGAAATACCGCAAATGAATGGAATAAAGTTCGTATCTGATACTTAATTAAAGATCCATATTCTTGCATCTTTATCAACATTTGTCAAGCTAAGTACATCGTTTTAAATCAATCAAAATCTTTGAATGTCCACGCCCTTAATAAAATATGTGTATATTAATATTATCTGACCGTAACGGTTCAGTTTTTGTAGAAATGGCTGCAAAAAATTTGAGTAAATTTTTGGTAAGGTCGTGATATATTCATGATAAATTCTGGATAACAAATAGCATATTTTATGGAATAGAAGCATGTATCGAAGAAATGATAAGTATTTGAGATATAACTCTACAGAAGAATATTCAATATTAGTTGAAGATGAATAAGTTTAAATGAATAAGTATATAAAAGTAATTATAAAAAAAAAATCGAAGACTTTCGCATAATCAAGTGCAAGATACCAGGGGCGTGCACTACATAAAAACAAAAAATCTGTACATTACTAAAGATTCCGGGAAATAAAAATAAATTGAATAATCCTTATCTTATGAACAGACTCTATAAAGTTTTAGCCGTTAATATCCGAATTAGCGCTAGTTTTTTGTCTAGCCGTGGGTTATTTAGAAAAATTTCGAATCATTTGTATACAACTGCATGGCAATGTTAACAGGCAATTTGCCTGTACGTCTAATTTGTTTATTCAATCCGTATAAGAATCATACTAAACTAAATATTTTTTTATTGAACCTATGTTGGCTTCATTACGTCGCTAGTTTACTGCATTTTTCAAACAATTTGTAGTTAATTCTGTTGTCTTCGAAAGGGATTCGGAAAACTGAAAACTTAAACGTTTTGTTTTTATGGTGTCTTCCAACGTCATTCCGTATTTCGTATGGTGTTTACATAGATAAAAGTTATTGGTTGCAATTAATTATCTGTCAAGCGAGCGAGTTTGCATTTTTTGGGATATTATTCAGTTAAATTATTACCATTATTAAAACGAAATGTTGAAATAAATTTATTTCTGTTATGAGATTCGGCTGTGGTAATTTGTAAAACTGGTTATTTAAAAATATGTTTTTGAGCACTGTTAATGAAACATGTTAAATCTGTTGCCCAAAGGAGAAATCGTAGATAATATTTTAAGCAAAATTTAAAGTAGAGTACGGTACCGAGCGATAAAATAACTTTTTAAGCCTTTTTTTAAGGTATTAAATTCACTATTATATCTCAACAGTTCTTAAAATATACTTTGTATACCTATTGTATACTTATTGGTAACAGAAAAACGTAAGTGTGTGCCTACTGCACGCCACTGCAAGATACTTCTCTTCAATAGTATCTTGCATCTAATAATTGATGGAATTCGCCCTGGAATAAAGAGAAAATCATGGCTGAACCTGAGATAATAGTTTGGTCTATTCGATGTAGAGAATTTCTGAGGCGTAGTAAAGAAACATGACACCCGACGTCCGTTGAGCGGATAAGAGAAGAAAAAAAAGAAGAAGAAGAGGAGGAATTAAATGATGCAAGATATAACATATAGAGCAAGAACATTGTAATACATATAAAAAATATCAGAGCACAAATAAAATTGTGGTTTATTTTGTAATACAAAGCACTTGGCTCGTACGAGCATAATAACACCCCTCGTTATAAAAGTTCAGCGATGAAGACTTCCTGGTGAAATTTCGTGGTCGCTTAAGTTCTGAAAAGGTTACGTTCATACCCACATACACAATACACACCGCCACCGCTCAGCCACTGAACCCGGCGCGGCGGTGGGTGGAGATTAACCGAAATGTAAATAGCGTTGCTCTTACAAAATTAATTGCTTTCTATTTGTTTTTTTGCGTTGTAACCATGCGTCTCTTAAAATATAAATAACGACTTAATTTACTTTTGGCCAAATTAAACATTTCAAAGCTTACAAGTATACAATATTTTTGGGAGAATTATAAAATCTAGACAGTAAATTATATATATATATACATATTTTAATAAATGATGGCCGAAACTTTTCTTCTATTTTGAAAAATGAAATAAATAAAACATATTTCTTTAGAAAGTGTACGTTTGGATAAAAATAACTACCATTAATAACCCGGTATGCTATAAATAAAGTATTTTATTAATGTATACAATAACTGAATAACTTTTAATTAATAATGTGTGGGAAGTAAGTGCGTACAAAATTTACACATTTGACAAACTAAGATACAGTAAAAATATTGTTTGTGTATATATATATATAATGTTAACATATGAATATTTAATACAGTTTCATTCACAACATGTACTAAGAGCCTATCTTCCATGTCCCTACTAAAAGTTAAATACACGTCTCGGGAGAATTTGTGAGCATTCATTTGCCGGAATAATATGTCAGACAATTAGAAACATTTTAGCAAAATAACGTATACGTACTCATATATACGCAAAGAAAGACAAACGTGAGTGTATTATTTTTTAAAGTTACAATTTAAAATAATAAGAAATCATCATCATAATCATTAACATCAGCCATTGTAAAAGCCTCCTCATGACTCCGTCAATGTTTGCCATGTCACTCCCACTGCTTCGATAAAGTCGTCAGTCCATTTTTGGGCGTACTTTAGGTCGTTTTTTGACTCGTGGTGACCCATCGTGGTGAACCAAATATCTTTGAGCATTTACGCTTCATAGTAGTGATAACGACACCTTTCAACCATATATGATGATGGGCATAATATGGATATTAGGCATAATGTATCTATTTATGTATTGAATAATTTTTGTCAATTATTATTGAGAATATTGAGCCCAAGTTGCTGTAGTTAATTAATGACGCTATTTATTAGCTATATACTTAAATTCAATTATCAAGCTAGTATATAGAGAGGGTTATGTTTCTAGGATTCAGAACACTTGATGTTTTTTGTAAGATGGAAAAAATTAATAATAATTGTTTAAATTTATTTCCCAATTGGCTAATTTTAACACCGTGACTAAAGTCTCTAAATATAATGATTCATAAATTCATTTTCACTTCTTCGCGTTTTCACCAGATGATCCGGAGAAATTATTGAAACAAAAAGCTATAGCGTGAATAATTGTTAGGTTATGATCCTATTTCTTTATTGAACACTTTCGATTTCTTCGCGTCATGCACGAAGTCTCTGCTGTTCGCCTGTTGCGAATTTACAGATTTCGAATAAGATTTTTGTTACAAATATCTCTCGATATTATTATGTGTAATTGTTAAATAAAAACAAAACGTTTTTATTCGAGAACTCAATTATAATTGTTGTGGAACGGAAAGCTTATCTCGCTCAAATTTCAAGTCTACTTTCACTAACTGCGATTATTACAAAAGTGTTCCATCGGAAAAAATCTTAATCCTTTCGTGTAAATATAAATTTTGTGACGTTGCCCTTTTTATTAACGAAACAAACATGAGTTTGAACAATCACACATATGACAATAAAAACACCCTTTTTTGGTTCTACTCGTTCAATTTCCATGAGACGCGTTTCGCCTTATGATCAATCTAACCATCTAAAATTATACAGCTGACCCTTTTCGATAGATTTCGTATAAATAGTTGTTGAATTTAAAATTGTTACATTGATAATGTCCTCATAAGGCGAAACGCGCCCCACGGAAATTAAACGAGTAGAACTAAAAAACTAGTATTAAGGTGAAACATTATTATTGTGAAGTTGTAATTATTCAGAACATAGGTCTGTGATATTTTAAATACAAATTAAATGTATTAATTGTAAAGATATACATATAAAATATTTTTTTTCGAAAAATATTGTTGTTGCTACCGGATCTCTTTCAATCCAGGGAACAAGCATTATCCGATTATGCTATACCAACACAGTGGATTGACGACAAATTTTCGAACCTATATGTTACACTTTTCAAATTAATACATCTATCGTTCCATTATTTGAAAGCCATCTACTTTTTTTTTGTTTTTACGGAATCTCAAATACCTTTGAGTAAACCGATAGAAAACGCCATTTCTCGGATTGGAAGAGATCCAGGATCGAATTCCGGTAGCAACAACAATATTTTTCAACAAAATTGATTTTATATGTATATCTTTCTAATTAATACATTTAATTTGTATTTAAAAAACTAGTGTTTTTATTTTCATATATGTGATTATTGAGTTCTGCAATCTAACCTCCGAATAAAAAAAAACGTTAAATAATGTTGTAGATTTTCGTGGAAAATCTGTTGCCCTCGACCATTTATTGCATCAAAATGATGTAATATTCGTGTATCTGGGTGCAATGTGTACATAATTTGTAAATACATTTTTTTGCATAAGTTATTCTTATATTTAATTGTTTATATATTATTTATTATATAATGGTTGTGGATCGTGGTAATGCATCACAATAAACTTCTCAAATAGCAGGATGTGCTGCAGTTCAAGAGGCAATTTATTTGAGCGCGCAGATCACGAACACTGAGAGTGTGCAGGAAACTTTAAGACGCATACAACTAGCAAAAGTTTCGAGAATATGGAAAGACATTGACAACAAGCATGCGAATAATAATTGGTTGGTGTAATTTAAAAAAAAAATATATATATTTCAACAACTTTGGGTCAAAGAAGACCTGGATCAGTGGCACAACGGTAGATAGATGTGTTGCATCTAGCTGGAGAGACCCTGGACCTGGAGTCAGCTGTGAGAGCATCCCACGATTTGCGGATTTGTGGAGGTGCATTACAAGCGGAGTCTCATCATTGCATTACAAGAGAAGAAGGAAATTTATTTATACTTAGGAGAACACATTTTTGCTGTAGAGTTACATTTAGTTCTGTGGTATTTTAATATAAAGTAGATTGTTTTTTAAAAATGGAATAGTAGATGTTTCAATTGAAAATATTACAGAATATAAGTTAAAAATTTGTCAAAAATGTATTAGATTGCAATAGCGAAATCGGAGAACGCGCTTTCCCGGATAGGAAGAGGTCCAGGTTCGAATCCCGAAAGCAAGAAAATATTTTTTCCATATATAGATTTTTTCTGTATATCTTTCTAATTGATAAATATAATTTGTATTATTTTAATTATAAATAATAATCACACAAGTCAAATAATTGTGCTACTGTGATCAAACGTATCAATTTATTTTGTATGGTGAATAACAATGAGAATATCATACATTGTAATATTATTGATTTATGTGTTTTGAAACAGATGTTAGTATAGTTGTACATTGTGTAATTATTATTTTTTTACTTTTATGTGTTTATTCTCCCTACCCATAGATATAATATATATTTTGATGCAAGAACGAGTGATGTAATTTAAATCTCTTAATTCTGAAGCATTAATCATCATCATCAACACTACCAAAGGTGGCTGCCAACAAGGTTCGTGGCCGTTTCTCTCTTTTAATTCATCATCCCTAGACTATGACGGTCCCCTGCCACACGGTCAAGCCATTTCAGTTTCGCCCTACCCACCTTTCAGCACACTTGCAGATCACTGATCAAAAAATTATTTGCAGGCTGTTGATATTACATGACGCAAGTTCCACAGCCGTCTACCGCTTTTATAGTACCGCATTATACGTGTTGCTGTAGATATAAAACTTAATTAAATAATTAGTTTATCTTTATTTTTAGGAGAACACATTCTTATTGTGAAGTTGTAATTATTCAGAACAGACGGTCTGTGATATTTTAAATATGAAATATTGTTGTTGCTATCAGTTTACTCAAAGGTATTTGAGATTCTGTAAAAATAAGGTAGATGGCTCTGTCAAATGATGGAACGATTAAATGTATTAATATCAAAAAGGTAACATATAAGGTCGAAAATTGTCGCTAAAAATAATGTCGCTGTAGCTTAGTTGGATAAAGCACCTTCCCCGGTTAGGAAAGAGATCCAGGTTCGAATCGATGTGGTGCAACAACAATATTTTTCGATAAAATTGATTTTATATGTATATCTTTAATTCATATTTGTAATTATGTATTTTTTTATTAAATTTAAAAAAAATCGTTCATGAAAAAATGTACATTTTCACGCCAAGGTTTTGAAATGTGAACCTAAGTATTAGAATGTTGAAAGTATGTAATTAAATTAATGTTGTAGGTATTCACGAGTAATATAATCCCAGTTTCCCTTATCCAAATTCAGCCCCAGGCAATCGGGGGTAGACTTCCGCTCAATCACACTTGACGCAAGGCATCGATGAGATGCTGAACCAAATAGCTATTGACCAATCAATAGAGCCTCAGGTCAGACACACGTCCAATGACTTCGGTGCATGTGAATAGCTGCACTACGTTGGAGTGATTGACTGCGACTGCAATTGATCGATCGTAATTGAGATTTTTTGATTTTAATAGAAAATAATAGCAGTCGTATCCGTTTAGTAACGATTTTTAACTATTTTCACTTATTTCATAGAGAAAGCACAGAAACGTGAGAAATTTTTTGTGCTTCTAATAAAATATTATATTTTCAGCCATCTTATGTGTACTTTTCTAAAGTCATAGGTTGAAGATGATGAAAGAGGAACAGGGAGAGAGAGAAAGACAGAGAGAGAGAGAGAATGCTTCATGATATAGGGTTAAGGGTTAAAAAGACGAATCAATAGGTCAAACGTATCAAAAATATTTTTTATTTTTATCTATGTGTTATTCATGGTTATAAAATATACATAAATATTTTACAATATTTTACAAAAATTTGGTCGCAATGCAGAATGGAACAAAGGACCCCCTAAATAAATATTGTGTATAAGATTTACGAATATTAGTACTGCATGGTTCACCAACAAATATTATAGTAAGAACAAAATTAGTATCTTATCTCATATAATATTCACAGACCTATGCTCTGAATAATTACAACTTCACAATAAGAATGTGTTCTCCTTAATAATATAAGTTATATCAATGTGTGCAAAATTTAATAAAAATGAATTGATAATTCTGGCGTCTGCAGTCGGTTTACTCAAAGGTATTTGTAATTCCGTAGAAATAATGTAGATGGCTTTCAAATATAATAGAACAATAGATGTATTAATTTGAAAAAGTGTAACATATAGGTTCGAAAATTTGTCATGAAAAATACTGTCGTTATAACACAATTGGTAGTGTACTTCCCCGGATTGGAAATAGAGATCCAGGTTCGAATCCCGGTAACTCAAAAACAATATTTTTCGACATAATTGATTTTATATGTATATATTTATAATTAATACATTAAATTAGTATTTAAAACATCACAGACCTATGTTCTGAATAATTACAACTTCACAATAAAAATGTGTTCTCCTTAATAATATTCACACTATTATGAAAAAAATATAGGTGTTCTTTGACATTTGCAATTAAAACAAATACTTGCTTCACTTTAAGGCAATGGTCTGGTCCCTAACCCGACATACTCGTAGTAGCGGGGTACTGGTACTATATGCATCGTTAATGTTTACGCGTATCTTCGTAATACATGTGAGAAGCCATTTTATAATTCCATTTCTTACTATGGATTACTATTAAAGATATCGATACTAGCAAAAATAACAATGCAAACGGAATGTGCTCCCCAATGCAGTGCATTAGCACAGTTACGTTACTGCTTACACGTTTGTAATTTCATAATATTAATGTATCTACGTGTAAAAGAATTTGGCTATCATCATTTAACTGTGAAAGCAGATAGTACATGTGACCTCAGACGTAAAGGTGGGTGTCTCTGCTAATTACCGTAAGATATTGTGTCTGGTTTTGGAATATAGTCTCACAAGTTCTGACTCCTAGAAACTGCGAGCAGGTACTCGCGGTTTGCAATATTTATTAAAGGAGTATAATATATCTAATTTTCACTCATAATACCTGAATATGAAAATCATGCACGACTTCGTAGTACACAAACTCTTTTTTTAATATTTCGGTTGTTGACATTCCTGATGACAATATGAATCGCCAATTCTCGGAAATAAAATATACATTTAAGCTCAATAAGATTGTAATATTATAGATCGACAATAGTTAAACCACTTCAAAGCGGAGCGGCTGTCCTATAAATTTCAGGATTCGCAATAATTTTTAGATATATTTTCTATATATAACTTAAAACTATGAATGGCATTTCACAAATATCAGTCCATTTGTTAAGATTTTAAATGTTTTAGAAGAGCAGTAGATTTTTTTTGCTGTTTAAAAATAGTAAATACTTACTATTTTTAAAATTAGCTAAAATAATAAAAAAAAGGACTGGCTTGCCGGTCTTCCGAAACGAGGCTCAAACTTTTCACATATACCGTGAATGGTATATATGAAAAAACTTCCTCTTCTTCTTCGTTCACGGCATTACATCCCAGGTTGAGATTTGGCCTCCTCCACAAGTTCTCTCCACCGAATCCCATCCCTGGCCATTCTTGTCCAGTTTCCAGACCCTCTCATCCTGCTTCAGTCTTCTTTCACACAGTCAGCTCACCTCTTCCATTACCTGCCGCTTGGTCGCTTTCACTGGGGTATCCAATTGATCATGATCTTTGGTGTCCTGTTATCTGATATTCCTTCATCATGGCCAGCCCAACGCAATCTTTGGTACCTAAAGAATCCTACAATTGTTTCTTAGTCAATTAAATTGGCGAGCTCATAATTCATTTTTATTCTTTAAGTTTCGTTTTCTAATGTAAGTTCATAAATTGTTCATAATATTTTACGATTAAATATTACTAATTTGTTTTCTTCAATATGAAAAAACTATAGGACAGTATTTGTGAAAAACACAATTGGCATACATACTTGAATATAACCTATACTTAACAATCATATTAAATATTATAGTACTTCATCTAAATATACTTATTTAACCTTTTAAAAAACATTAACAGTTTAATATTCCATAGCAGCAGATACAGCCAACTCGAGGAAGAAAAATACATCTACCTTGACCAAACCGTCACTTTCGAAGGCACTCGCCTAATTATTATAAATTACTGGTCGTCCAACGATCGATGGAATAGTTAATAAATACTTGGAATTTCACTCATACATCGTAAATGAAGTGACTGTTAATGCCTTAAAGCTGACAAAACTGAAATTACTCTACCAATGTTATGTAGTAAGGAGGTAAACATATGAGTGACTACACGGAGACCATGGAGAAATATGTAAATTGCGGGAGCATAAAGGACAACCAACAGGAACAAATAGAGACATTGAGAAATTGGACGAAATTACGAAAAGTTAATAAAATCTCCGTGTTGTTAAAGCATCAAATAAGGCTATTCCAATAGTTGTCGTATATGGTGAGGCTATTGATTGTTTGAAGTTTGATTGATTCGCAGATCGAAGCCAGCGCACGGAGCGGTGTTCGCAAGAAGAAGCGGCGCCACGAGGCGCGCGGCGATAACTCTTCTGGCCGCCAGTGTTATACAGGAATGGATTTGAGCGATAAATAACCCCGCGTACAATAGAAAAATTATAGGTGATCTCACGCGGAATGAATGAAAACTATATTTCAGGCATAATTGATTTGTTCAATGTTCAATCGGTTACACCGCTCAAGGAATTATTACAAATACTAAGTATATTAGGAAACACGACATATATTTTGATACTAAACATTTGTAGATATAATAAAAAAATATTTGATTAGCGAATAAGCGATGTATTTACTTCAGTACTAGCAGATTCTGCAATCATTAATACTATCAAATAAGCAATCTGCTGTCGCCGATTGCTTGCTGCTAGGCCCTGCGGGAGTCTATTATGGCCGCTACGCAAAACAAACCACAGCATCACTGTTAGCAACGAACAAAAGTTTAATTTAAGTAAAGACGGAATCGGATGAATGGTTTTCTTAGCAGATGTTGACAAATATTAGGTCGCAAACATCTCGCGTCGCTTTGACATTGTGACTAAAAAAGTGTTTTATTTTACAGCATAGATAAGAAAAGATGACAGATGTCCATATACTCGCCAGTCATCTCGTACGATTTCGCTAATGTATATTTTTTCTTACTCGTAATAAAGGCAATGTACTCTTCATTTCAAATAAAATATATATTTACGTACTGTTATTGAATATATAAAAGAATAATCTTAACCTAACTTGCCCCTGCTCGAGACCTGGCTGTTTAACCAAGCACTTTATAGACATAATTACACTATCACTACAGTCCAATAAGTCATTGATACAAGATGGGGAACCGCAAGATTATTGTGGATACTAGAGAAACTCGACAGAAACACAAAAAACCGGTTACATGTAAGGTTACAATAAAGATTCATTCTTCGTTCATGCAGGTGTACAGTACGTCTCTCTTCCTCCCGGTCCTGAGCAATGGCGATCGCAGCGTTTAAATAGAAGTCTCTAACTCCTTTATTTCCTCTATCCATCAGAAAACCCTCAACTGTCTATTATCGTTTTTTTTTGGCAACACGTTCAAAATATGCAAGACACCTTCTTCTGCATGTTGTAGAAATTATTTATGTAATACTTAACTCCTGGAGAACAGAGAATTACGCGGCAACCGCTTCCAGCGCCACACCTTGAAGGCATCTAACATGTTCGTTCCCTTCTTTCTAAATGTCCATATTTCCATTTCATATAGAGTTATGGAGAATACCAGAGATTTTAACAGAAGGATTTTTGTTTTTTTTTTTAAAGAACCGATTTCATTATATGTTCATCAGATCGGTCATCGCTGATTTTACCATTCTAATTCGTTTTCAGATTTCTGCTTCATATCCTCCGTGTTTTGAAATGAGGGCACCTAGATATATAAAATCATTAACCTTGATAGTTCCTTAATGTCACGTATTTGAAATGTCAGTTCTTCCCAAAATTGGGTACCTCATCGAAGATTATTGGTAGTCCAATAATGAAACTCGTCAGATGCCAATTGCAATCTTTAGTACAATAATACACAGATATTCACGGAGACAAGCGGCGGAGAAAGAGAGCGCGCTCGGCGCGCGTCGCCCTTTTAAACCCGCTACACACACACTAATCCACAACAGGCGGTGCTCGCGCGATGACATACACACATCGTCACAATTTCAAGGACATCACCAACATTTTTTTAGGTCGTACCTCGCTGTTGTATTTCATCCGGGTAGAGTTTTAAGAATTATATTGTTGGAAGATTATACTCTGGAAAGAGGTAAGTATCCTTATTATTTTGAAATAAAAATAACACTTAAAATAAAAATAATAGTCGACATTGATAGAACATACTAAAACAAACTTATAGCAATTTGACAACAAAATGAAACTTCACAAGAAGTATTGTATACTCGTATATATTCAGTGAAATTAGATTAAGATAATTTTTTTATCTATATTTGTGTTATGCCGTGGCTGTATATATATTAAATAATGTTTTAATGCAAAGGTTCATATAGGTATTGATAAATAAATAAATAATATTAGCAATATTTGAGTACGTCCAAGAACACAGTTACTGGATTTTCACAACAAAGGCACTGTTATTAAACAAATAATAGAGACGAAGCTATTTTTTATTATATTTTCCATTAAATATAATAAGAATTCGGATTCGAAATTCGTCTCTATGAGATTTCTAGTTTTTGTTAAATAAAATTAATTAATTTATTTATAATCATATTGTGTACTTATGTAATTGGTTGTACTTGATTCTCGCTAGCATGCAATATGTCGATATCCAAAGCGGTACGGTTAAAATATGTAATTTCTCTCGCAGAGAACTTAAAGTTGTGTCTGTAATTGTTAATTCTGTAATGTAATAAAACACAAATTACAAGTATGTTTAGTTTTTACAAGTAAAATATACATTTTGAATACAAATAGGCTTTTCCGACATGAAATTCCCGTGTTTCAATAAGCGTCATACATGTCCAAAAATTTGACTATTGTTTACTGTTATTGAAATCTATTTATTTCTGGAAGATCGGTCGTCGCATGACTTGAGACTTCGGGGATTTAGCATCGCTGCGTTGCGTTTTGCGACGCGTTCTGTGTCGACGCGCCGTAAGTTTACACTTTTCCACTGGGCACAGAGCTGGACGGAGCTGAATAACACTTCTCACTTTAGTTTTCCGAATTGTCTTGTGTCATCTTGTTGATAGTTTTCTGTTTTTTGGTCGGTTATATTGATTTACTCCAGATTAGATCTCAGCCGTCACGTTTCAGTTTGGTCTCTTTCCGAAGTGAACCTTATTTTGGACAGTGGTATTTCTAAGATCTGTTGTCTCGAAGGATTTCTCAATTTTAATCATCATCTTACGTCCTAGTCATCTGCAGTATTCAAATGCCAACCACATCAAAGGTATTAGAAATTGTATTGTCAATGGAAATCGTCCGAGATATAGAAGCAACTTCATAGGTCATTTACAAAAATATAAAGAAACTTCACAAAACATTTTACTCCAGAATATTGATTAAACCTTGGCTGTTGCGATTTAGTTTGGCCTCTTTTCGAAGTAGACCTTGTTGTGGACGGTGATGTTTCTAAAATCTCAGAGGATTTTTTGTATTTTGATTATCATTTAACGTTCTAGTCATCTAGGACGTGAGATAAAGATCAAAATTCAAAAAATTCTGCAAGATAAGAGATCTTAGAAATACCACTGTCCACAACAAGGTCCACTTCAGAAAGAGTCAAAACTTTATAACAACAGCCGATGTCTAATCAATATTCTAGAATGAAATGTTTTGTAAGGTTTCATTACGTTGTTATATGTTATGTAAAAGTCCGAATAAAATGATGCAGTATCTCAGACGAATTTCATCAAAGATACAATTTATAATACATTTTATGTGGTTACATTTGAAGGTTGTGAATGTGTCCTGTCGACGGTCTTAGCAGGTGAAGTCTCCGTATCAGGATTTTCTTATGTTAAATATTTGACGGGTTCCGCAATTAATAAATCTGATGTTTTTGTCTTGTTTTGGTACGTTCTTTTTATTTGAAATATTATTTATCTTTAAAAATAATACTAGTACTTCCCTCCAATGTATAAACCTCATACGAAAGTGATATCTACCTACAATAATTCTTAAAATTGAACCTGAATGAAATATAACAGATAAGTACGATATGAAAAATGTTAATTAGGGTAGCATATGATGGAATTTACCCCAATAAATGGGCGTAAGTATTGAATCATGATTATTAACATATAATTATTAAAAATAGATAAATTTTTAAAATAATGTTTTCAAAGAATAACTGAGATGTAGCTAAGATAGTTTATTTACTATTAAATACATACTATGTTATTAAATCCGCTGTAATAAACGTGTAATTAATACCACGTTTTTTCTCATTAATCCCAAATGAAAGATGCTGTATAACAAGAGAAGCAACAAACAAAAATGTAGAAAAGTAAATAAATTTAACTGTTCAGATTATTCATCATAGAGCGTTATTATTTAACAACATTTTTATTTTAAATCGTGGTCTCACACTTACACCCTTTTCCTCCAACCCCTTAAAATTATACAAGTAGCTCTGCGGTTTATAACAAAATCCTTTAAAATAAGTGGGAACTTGAATTATTTACGAAAATGGCAATATATAAATTATCCAATCTTATTATTCATATAATATACAATGTATTTTTAAAAAAAAGATGTACAGTGTGATTTGTTGCATTGGGAACCGAGTAATGTGGCATCGTCTGTTAATAATAAAATAATGAAAGTAACGTCTATAATAAAGGCTAATTACGTGTGTACTTTCATTTTTCCAGTTTGAAGTTTGAGAAATTTTACGCAAATTACGTACTCTTCCAAGTCGGGAGTCATAGTTAAACTTCTCATAAGTGTCACCTAAATACTAAAATATGTCATTTGTTACGTAAATCTCGCTAGAGAGAACAGTTATTATGTAAAGAGATGGCAAAAAATTGTTAATATTCTCGCATTCGAGATAAGTCTCAAAAATAACTCGTATCTAGAGTTTTATACAAGTTTTTTTCATATTAATATTATGGAATGATATAAAATATGTGTTGTCATTTGAATTAATCCACCGAAAATTAAATAATTTATTAAAGTACCTAGTTCATAACTATAAATATGTTTTGAGATTGGTCAAAAGTACATATATCATCTCGATGTTCCGAATTCAAAGTCATCATGACAGCTTCAATTTACTATTTTATTTTCAGAGATCGATTTAGACGTTGCTGTTTGGTCATCTGTTTGTTTCAAAATTATCAGTATTCTGCCTTGTTTAAAAGTCAACAGTATTAAATATTACATATACGAAATATTCAATTGCAACTTACAAGTAAAATAATGTGCATGAAATAATTACTTTATTCAAGAAAACGTTGTTTTCCATTAAAAGCATAAAAAAAAACATCTAATTTATGAAATTTGCAACTGTTGTGAATCAATTCAATATTAATTAATATTGTGCCTGAAATATACGTGAAAATATATATTTTCGACATTTTTTAATGAAAAATACGAAAGCGCAAATTTGACGTCTATCATGGCCACTCGGGATATGCGGAATGAAGCAGAAAAAAATAATAAAAAATACACATTAATAGGATCGATATAAATATTATTGAGTAAGAAATTATTGTGTTATTGATATACAACTTTAAAATAGTAGCTTAAGCCTCAAAGCATGCGAGTAAATACAATATTTTATTTAAAAACGTATGTTTTTACTAAAATAAAGTATTTTAAAAAGTCTATTAATTTTAAAAAAAAAATTGATTTGTCTAAGTTCAGATTTGTTTTCATAATCTTGGCTTCAAAATTAAAAGAACATATATTTCGCATATACATGAATTTTCCATTAAAAGTCAATTTTGTAGAACACGGAAAATGAATTTAACTGTCTTCCGTGTAATGCTTGGATTGTATTAATTATGGCAAATAATATTCAGTTTATTAATTTTAAATCTAATATAAGCAATATATTTAGAATAGTCTAATCTAGTGCTTCTTAACTTCTGATAATAAAAACCCACATTTTCGTAAAAAAGTGAAAAATTTAATTTTTATTGAATGTGACACCCTGATATAAATACATATAATTAAATACTGTGCGACGTATAAGTGTAAAATGAAAAGTCTACTCTCGTATAATGTAGAAATAAAACAATTTTTTAAATTTTTCGTTTACTTTTAAAAAAAAATCTTTTTATTTATATCAAAAAGACTACAAATTGAATAGCTGTTAAAAGTCAATAATTCATTTTAATTAATCTTCAACACATTTTGATGATAAATAAATCACATTAGAAATTTTTATTTTTTAAAATTATTTGTATGAATATAAATTTGTGTAGCTGTTACGTTTTCAGGTAAAATTGCTATTACTTGTACGTGGATCCAGCACCGAATTTTGGTGTATAATGTAAAGCCAATATTATTTGTTATGGGAGCAATTAATTACCCCGGGGATGCAGGAAGCTGCTGATCACTGAGGCACATAATCGACATTTAAATATTCATTATGGGACTGATGTTTTTTTTCAATTGTGTTATATACCTCTTCATTGTCGTGATAAGCGATTTATGCCAATGTGTGTATCTAATCTAATAATATGATTACACTTTGTTGCTATTGGATATGTTAGCGTCCATGGCCATTGCCAGTAAGAAAGAATACCAAAGTAGCGAATATGTCGAACATGTTTTTAATATTTCTAGGTTAAGATTACTTAAGTGTTTTATTCTCTTTTAAATATTCAATAACAGTACGCAAAAATATATACATAAATTCAATTTTTATAATTTAAATAATGTCTGATTTTTATTACGTTTAAAATGCCTATTACCTATGACCAATCATACGTGCGATAATATTGTAGTTCCCTAAGATGACTTTACAAATCACATCTACTTTTTAATATAATTTTATTCGAGTAACATTTTTTTAAATGTGTTACAATATATAATAATATGATATTAACGTTACCCAGGTCTAAAAATAAATTTTCTTATGTTTAGAAATAATGTTATTTTGAATTCACAATTCTAAATCATTAATAACTTCACGTGGAATAAAATTCATTAATATATATATAAAATTATATTCATGTAAACGATGCCCAGCTTGAACAATTCGATAATTATATCCGGAGGCATATCTGACCAAATTGTTCGCAGAACAAAACTGAGCTGTGGTGCATTTAAGAGATGCCTTAAAGTTATCTTTCACTGTGTTTAAAATGAAACGGTTTAACCATTGCATACGCCCAGTGCCAACATAATGGCAATGGGCAGGCTACATCACTTTGCGGAAATGCGAATCAGCGATGAACATAAAAAAATGGGTGCACTTGAAAGGGAGATAGAAAACATATTGTAACTTTATAGTTAATGTAATTATTTACATATTTTTTAAAATTCAAATTAAATATATTAATTAGAAAGATATACATATATAATCAATTTTATCGAAAAATGTTGTTGTTGCTACCGGGATTCGAACCTGGATCTCTTCCTATCCGTGGAAATTGCATTATCCGATTATGCTACGGCAACACAGTGCATTGACGGCAAATTTTCGAACCTGTACGTTACACTTTTTAAATTGATACATCTATCGTTCCATTATTTGAATGGCATATTATTTATTTTTACAGAATCTCAAATACCTTTGAGTAATCCGATAGGAGACGCCAGAATTAAAAATTTGAATTTGAAAAGTGTAACATGTAGGTTCGAAAATTTGTCATCAATGCACTGTGTTGCCATAGCATAATCAGATAATGCAATTTCTCGGTAGCATCAACATTATTTCTCGATAAAATTGATTTTATATGTATATCTTTCTAATTAATACATTTAATTTGTACTTAATAAAATATCACAGACCTACGTTCTGAATAATTACAATTTCATAATAAGAGGGTGTTCTCTTTAATAATAATTACATCTTGTTAACTAATACTTGTAATTATAATTGCAATATTTTCACCATATATTCTTGCATGGTTTACGACCGTGCCTGGTCCCGGTAAGGTATCCCCCGTAAACTATGCCCTATCTTTATAGGCACACCTTTGTATTTGCTATGACTGACTGCGCGTACGTGCAGTGAAACCGCGCGCACGCGTCCCTCTTACCCCCCCCCCCCCCCGTTAGTGACTAGTGCGCGTATCCATTGCAAATTATGGTTGCATTATGCTCGACTTACTTTTCTTTGTCGAGAGGATCTGGGGCGAGAGTAACCACTTCCACAACAATTCCGAATAAGGGTAGCTTTTTTCCTTTCTACTAAGTGGATATGAAACTAATGATGATCTACTAGATGCAACAGTAACTTTTCTAGTATTTTATTTGCTGTCATACGTTCTCTATTAGCAAACTTACATACATGAATAACTTTTTAAATATCAAGAAAAATGTTCTGGCATCAATTCCGAGCGGATGCCAATCAATTACCGATCGGTCCCTGAAGTAATTACGACCATCAAACCTCACTTTGGGTAGATGGTCAACTGAATGCAAATCATCCGGGACTGTTCATTCATGGAGACCTGAAAACGACCAGGTTTAAATGCATATGTAGTATGTACACACGTGCGAGGTAATCTACTCGTTCGTCCAACTCATCGTCGCATCAGGTTGTCAAACACACAAATGTCCCGACATATTCCGAAATTTTATTGAAAGGTTGTTGTTGCGTAAATAATTTTAACACAATTTAAATCCGTTTTTATTTAAAAAATTGAGTAGCAGTGCAGCTTCCAAAAAACATCACGATTTGAACGGAATGACTAAAATAATAAATATTTTTGAACTGATTGATACAAAATACAAGATTCAGAATCGAATATTTGCCTAATAATGAGCTAAAAAATAAGACAACTTTTAATGATTTCGTTTGCTGTTGTATATGACCAACGTCCATGAATGAGATTTTCGACTTGATGCAATCTCTGAGATGTGGATTATGATCCCATGAGATTCTGTGGACACAACTCTCGTAGTTCACCGTGTACATACCAAGTCTCGCACCACATTTCACGCTTGAACGAAATGTATCAATCCATTGACCATTACGTTCCGTTCGTCAGTTGGGTGAATTGAAATCTTCCCAGCAGCAGTTAAAACGGAAAAAATGTTTGTAATTTAATGCGTGTAGAAGTTTTCATAATAAACAGTTGGACAAATAAACTAACAGAACTAATCGAACGTTGTGTACACGGGTATTTTGTCTTTTTTTATTAATCTCAAGTTGATCTCTCAGTTTATCTTTAATTCAAAATCTTAATAGGTATACATGGCACTGAGATATCTCTCATCGTGTCTCGATCCGTGGACGCGGGTCATTATATCGCTCATGTCCTATACCCCATCATGACATTATGATTATGATGATGACGATGGTAATGATCATCATGATGATAAGGTAACATGAATTTTTCCACTTTATCCGTTTTATTGCATACTGTATACCATTTCTCTCCTAATTAAATGCCTCCGAGTTGAATGCAGTAGCCGACTATTATTAGGTTAACAAAACTATATTTGGCCACGGCCGATTGTAATGGTGGACTTGGCAGGCGAGGCCATGAGCTATTGGATCCCGCCTCGACAGAGTGACATTGATTGACAGCGTGAGGCTTATTAAGATATTGTTGTTTTAACAGAACTCTGAGAGATTTGTAATCACACAGACTACGCCATGAAAACCATTTGTTTATTTTTTTTTATAAACTGTACATTTGCATTTTATTCATCATCACCAAATAGATAGTAGGTACCTACATTATACTTTACTGATGAATTGTGATTATATTTACAAATTTCAATTTTATTTTTAGTCTTTAAATCATCTATCAAAATATTATGTACCACGATCATAATAACCCTTAAATGTACACATATTTTATATATCATATTAGGTATAAGCGCATCAATAACGACGTGAAAAATCTTGTTATCGAACACTTGGCAAGTAGGCACCTACCTACATCGGTTGGAAATGCAAAAACTCAGCTCAGATGGCGACACCAGCTCTTATAAAAAGCTAGGAAGATTTAAAAAATATAAATAATAAAATTGGTACACTATTTCCATACTCTGTAACATTTTCTAATTTCTTCCAAAATTTCATCTGTAAATCTAACTTCCAACCACAAAACTTAATTTGTCGGGGCTTTTCTATAGTAAGCATTTTTTCAGTACATTGGTATGTTTCTCAAAATATCAAAAAACCTTCACATGATATCTTGATTGGCACAAATATCAATTCAATTTTTAATTGAATGAATTATTATTATATTTGTCATCAATGAATTATATTAAATAATTTGTGGGAAGTAGATTTTATGCAACATCGAACCGTTCAATTCACATTTATTAATAGATTGTACTATGGTAGACCATTTCTCAATGTTTTAAAATATATTTTATGTGGGATTCCCGAAAAAAATAAATCTAAAATGTTCAAGGAGTATGTAAAAATACTTTACCGTTACGGAAAATAACATTGTATGAGATTTTTACAAAAACATGTTAAGCCTTAAGTTTACATACTTCGAAATATATATTTGCGAAATTGATTCATATTTATTCAACATTTTTGCTTCAGGACTTAAGCTCCGAAGCAAAGATGTATGTTCGCCATGATTTAAATCATCTAACAAAAAAATTGTCTGGCAATTCGAAATTCGACGATTTAATATTTTCGATATATAATTTGGAAATAATCGCATTACTTAAAAAAAATGCTTATATCTCTGATGTGATTAAGATTTGGCACACACACCGTGAACATTTTCGACTCAAATTTTTAATATGTATCGACCGCTAAAATATTGTTCACAAAGTCTTTGTGTTACACCCACTATACAATATAGTCTGAAATCGTATTGTTAATATCAATTTGTTAAAGTATAGGTACGCATTAAACATTTTGAATAATACATAACACTTGACGTAATCCTTTATAAGAAATACATCATTAACCTTTACCATACCATGACATAAAATACCCGAACGTAGCCATGCTGTCAATTTATGTTACCGTAAATAACAGTTAGAAAAAATGTTTTTATTAGCTTAAATGGCTTTAATGGCACGAATTTACTCTAAATATTGAACATTCAATTTTGAATGAATGAAAATAACATAATTAAGAGCATTCATTAAGTGGTATACAACATGTCCTTCCTTCTTATCTCTCTTCATTTAATTAGTGAGAAAGAAACAATTATATTTGTATGTTTGTTGTTCTTTTCACTGTGAAAATAGTGTGTGATCTCTGTCTTTCATGACACAAATAGTATTTTTACCAACGTATTACCTTTATAACGGATTGAATGGAAAAAATAATTGTTTTTGTATGATTCCTTTTTCATAATTGGTTTTTCACTAGTCATTCCTAAGTTCTAATATTTTCTTTAGGATTACCTAAAATATGAATTTTATGTTGCATGTGTTTTCCAAAATATTGTAGATTTAATTATGATGGTAGACCTGTGTTACAGCATGGTTTGGGAAGGGTTAAAATAATTGTGGATGTATTTAACGGAGCGAATCAAGTAGTCACTGCATACATTTGTCATGAGTTGTGGGTGAGAATCAAGTCATTCAACACTTGATTCAACAAATGTATACGCCATTGTTTGCAATAATCAGATGTACGAAGCACAACATATGAAATTATATTAACTTGTTTAATTTAAAAAATAATTTTAATGTTATATATTGTGAGAGTAAACACAGCTGTTCTAACCTCTCACCGGCTAGTCAGTGATGAACACAAGATCCGCGGGTTCTTCACCTCAGAAACATATACCCACCTTATTTTGTCACATTCTGCTTTCATCATAAACTGGGAAAAATTTATAAGTAATGCCTGGAGGTGATAAGTAAAAAGGTGTTATTCATTATAAAAATGGCTTTTAATCATAAAATATACATGAACAAAGAAAATAAAATAAAGATGCGATCCATATTTACAAATTCTAATTTCGTCGTGTTGGGCTGAGTTCGACGTTCTGCGATGCAGGCAGGTAACATCCAGATCTTCCACTAAATGGCAACACTCTGGTCCTTGCTCATCCAAGCAATCCATGTCCATGGCCTATCATCGTAGATGATCATCAGCATCCAGGCCGACGTAATTGGATTCGTAAACGGAATTGGTGAAGATCACATCACATCAAAAAATGTAGCCTACGGTGAAAATAACGAAGGCAAAAAAATCAAAGGCAGAAATCAAAGAGAAGCATCTTGTTTTCTGTAAAGATTATTCACTATGCGATTAGTTCAACAAATTTAAAGTAAATTATGTACTGGTGATTGAATAACATGAAAATATTTACCCTTTGATTATATCAGATCGATTACAGTTACATCTTAGAAACGCTGGTCGTGGTAATTCACCGCGTAAATCTGACAGCTTTGCTCGATGATTTGAAAAAGAACCATAGACGGCGACCGTTTTTATAACCTTGAAAAGGGATTGTGATACTAACGTAAGGGCAATTATTTGTGATTTCGAGGTACTTGGCAATACAACAAGTGACGGAGCAATTTCGTGATCCTAATTTGTAATGTCACAATGTACTCTCATTAATTTTAAACAAATTATAGACGAATTAAAAATTGAAGAAGATACAAAAAATTACAGACTTGGGTTGCAATATAAATGAAAGATTGGATACTTCTGTTGGAATCAAATGCTGCATTGAGAAAGCTCGTGAAACTTTTATCCGCATGAAAATGATGTTCTGCAGTCATGACCTCAACCTTAGATTAAGAATGCAAATGGTCATATATTTTGTGTTCTCGATATTATTTTATGCAATGGATACATGTTTAATTACCGAAGAAATTATAAGGCGTCTCGAATTATTTGAGATGCGGATTTACAGAAGAGTGCACAAAATAAGTTGGATGGATGGAGTTACGATGTTATGGTTCGGATGAATAAAGAAAGCGAAGTATTTAAAACAATACAAATCCGAAAACTTCAATATCTCAGACATGTGATGAGACATAATACAGGTAAAGATTGCTGGTTGGGGCTCTGAAAAAAGGAGAACATCGTGGCTGAAGAACCTTAGACAATGGTTTGACCAGTCAACTGTAAAGCTTTTCCGGGCCACAGTAAATAAAGTGATGACAGCCAACGTCCGTTGAACGGATAGAGCACAAGAAGAGAAATAAGATAAACGAATCACTTAGAAAGATGCACAGAAAGAATCTATCTATCCAAAAATACAGTTACCACCAGATCTATATTCACTCTGGATTCTAGATCTAGAAATATGATATATGGTCTAACATATACGTAGTTACTACTAGATCTCGATACTTGTCGATAGAATACGTTATCGATTACGCCACAGTAACCTTATATAATCACGTCAAATTTGAACCGTACTTTTAATTTTTTTGTGAGACTTCTATTAGTTCTTATTAAATTATAAATTCTTCATCAACGTAAATTGAAGTGATTTAGATATTAATATATGTAAAATGTTAATTTACTTTTTTCTTGAATATCTTAACTTTGAATGTCCTTGATTTATATTCCTGGGAAATGCTTCGAAATTTTTTTCACATCATTATTAAACATGTTGCACATAACTGAGTTTCATTGTGATTCCGCATGAATATATTATTATATTTGACAACACTTTACAGCAATTCCTAAGGAAAAAACCCACACGCATGTTATCCCACCCCTGCATATATATATATATATATATATATATTATATTAAAAAATGTATATATTTCCGATTCAAAAAATGCAGTTAAATAAAAAAAAAATAATATCGCCCTAGCTGAGAACCGAATGACGAGAACTTCTCGCGTGATAGGGAAGATACTAACGATTACACTGCTAAAGAATCAAGCAAGACGTGAAAATAGTATTATAATTATAGTAATATGATGTCTAAAACTCTTTATTTATAACTTGTGACCAAGTAAAAAAAGCAACAGAAACTTTTCTGGCGACAGCTCAAAGATCTGCAGGATACCGAGAAAAGCGGAGGAGCATAGTCAAGATGGTGGGCCATCGACATGAATGATGATCTTTGACCTCAACATTTGATCAAATATAACTTATTATTGTATTTTAAAATAAGCAAAACATGTTTAAAAATTGGATAGCTTTAAATTTAATAACAATCACGTCAATTTTGTGTAACTTTTAACACAAAAAGGTACGCCCTTGTTTACATACGTTAAATAACGTTTTAAATATAATGTCTGTGCTCGTGAAAAGATAGGGATGTGTTGTCATACGCTACTACCAGTCTATATTAATGCAAAATTGAGAAACACGTGTAGAAAAACTTGCCTTTACATTTTGATTAGTTCCCAGAAGAAATCACCACTTTACTAATGCATCTAAAGATGGAAATGAACATGAGAACTTATTCTTTCGTACGCGTACCAAAATATTATATAAAGATATCTCCGCGATTAAGCAAACGTTGACAAGCAGAGACCAGTGCATTTTTCATCAGCGAAGGAAGTTCACGAAGGATAAGGTCGGTTTGTTGACGCCCGGGGCTGGCGCCGCCCCCTGTCACTCCGCGGCCCAACGCAGCGATCCCTGCTCGCTTTGTTCCATTAATGATCCGGCCATTGTCTCAGATGTTCAAATCACGAAGTATTGTTTTCGCAGGGACACACACAGTGCGCCATGGGAACACACACCTGGAAATATTTAATTTACTTATAATTAATTTTCAACCAAATAAATCAATTATTACGTATGTACATATAACAAACGCGATAGCAAATATTAAAATAATAATACTATCCGATGGTTTCATGTCGAAAGGGTTGCATACTTGCCTACAGAACGAAAAGTCTAAACTAGCGGTCGTCTAGCTTTTGGATCTCATCGACCACTAAATTCGTCATTTAAATTCGGCAGACCATTAATAGGAGCGTTAAATATATCTAGAAAGTTTGAAAAATAGTGATCAAAGAACACATAAAATGCATCTAGTTAATAAAATGATACTATTAATTGTAAACAAATTATAAAAGCTTTATTAATTAAAATATGTTTTAATTAAGAGATAATTTGTTAAACAAAAAGTACAAGAAAAAGTTTAAAGATCATATGTTTACCCACCTATTATTGGTAGTGGGAAGCAGTAGAAAAAAATAGTGTTTTTAAATAATCTTACTTCAAATTCAATTATAAAAAAAAAATCCAAAATTCTATACATCCAGCTTTTTACATTAATAACAAATTTAAGAATTATTTATTAAATAACAAGGATATGGACGATATTTACGTCTACAAATTAATTTGCAATTATTTTAGCATAAATTTTGATATTAGCTTTAAGGAGCACTTGAGATGCCTAAATAACAACTATTCAGAATTTTCTAATCCCGTTTTGGAAACAAACCATTATGTTGATACTAACAAGGGATTAGAAATTATATATACAAATACTAGAGGTTTACAGTTAGATAAATGAGAAATTTTAGAAATAAGAATAAGTATTAATAGTAAGGTAAATATCATAAATAACCAAATCATCTTTGTAAATAGTCACCTTTTAAATTTGTTTTCATATTAGTTCTTACTTTTTAATGGTTTAAAAAAAGTATTTTATCTTATTATTTAATTAAAAGATGGTTTAATGAAATTAAACTTATGGCATAATCATTTCTTGTATGATGGATATTCCGGCTTGCTTAAAATAATATCCAATCATGTCACTGCAAAACGAAGAATTGCGTTTATTTCAAGCCGAGATCGGTACCGTATATTGATTGCTGTGACAGATGAAAAGACCTTTTCGCATAAATAAGTTGTGGAGAATTGAATCAGAATTTTCATCGCCCTTTCACCAAGCAAAGGGTATTCACTTTTTATGAAAAGCCAAAACTTAGATCTAGATAAGGATAAATGAAATTTAGCTTTGAGAGTGTCGTCAGACGATGAAATTTTCTTTTAGATTCATGCTTAAATTACTATCTTGAATGATCGCTGCAGACGGATCTATTATTCACATATTACAATGAATTAAAGTGGTGTGGATTAAATAATGCAAATTATGTCCACATTTCTCTGCGGACCAGCGAAATTTTCTTACGGACCAGCACTTAGGCGACCGCTAGACGATCTTACTTTCTCACTTATTTGGTTATATTTTTAATGAAAATAAGTTATTAGATCTGGTGTAAAAGTTGTAAATTTTAACGGATCTTTAATACTTATGGAGTCGTGAATAATGTAGAATTACTGTTATGCAAATAATATTTTATTTGACGCAGTCGTGATAATAAATAATAATTTAATAGTATCGTGATATAACTAACGTACCATAGTAATGGTCACCATTAACAATAATCATTGAGCTTTACTCAAACATGACGAATGATACGTTTAATTGCAATCCCTATATTATTATCGCGCTCTCGTGCAATACCTTGGAGTCTAATTTTGAAGCCTCCAGGCGAGAAATACATCATAATCATTATACTATTGCTGGAGTACGATGATGATATAATATGTGAGACGATTAGCTCAGATTTCTTCATTTTGTTTTTAGATTTATTTATTTATTTATTTATTATACATGGTGCTGGAGACACATGTTGCGCGTACCGTTGACGGTGAGAAACACGACTGTCTCCATTTTTCAATTTTTTGGACATCATGCGAAAAGGGAAAATAGATTGGAGAATCTTGTTGTGGTTTGCCACATCGAAGGACGAAGAGGAAGAGGGAGATTCCCAAGACTAATCAAGTTGAAAAGGCATCAGTCACTTCTCTGATCTTAAGATCTACGGATGCCGATAAAAGTAGAGTGGCATAGCTAAGAGAGTGGAAGTTCATAGAGATCACGGTCGTCAGTCATACGGGACCTATGTGGATGATATTTTTTTCTCCATAGTATACACATATTATAGATAAATGATATATTATGCATGTCGATATATCACTTATGACACCAAACACCATGAGAAGTCTCATATCCACCCTATCAGGTGAATAACTGTCTCAAGGTAAACATTATGTACGTTAATTTGAAGAAATAATAAGTCAGACTGTTAGATGTTATTTATTAGTGTGCGTATACATAAAAGAGACCATATATTATATTTGATTGGATTAAAAAAAATTGAAGTTTTGCGTGCGTTTGAAGATATATGAGAATGAGGAATATAAAGTAGTGCCTAAGGGCTAAAAAAATCTAATCTTAAACGTCCTATTCATCGCTAGTCCGCAAAAATGATTTCCTGCGTACCTCAACTTTTTTTATCATGGATGACACGATAGAACCCTCAAAATACCCCCCACAGGGTATATCACTGCGTAGAAAAATGTACATCGCCTTTTTCAGGAGAGAGAACATAAATATTCAACATAATATTAAATCCCTACCTTTCTTGTTTGATTGTACTAGAACCTGAATATATTTTTATATTTAACTCGCCTTTAAAAACTTGGCAAATTGTGTGCCGGCATAGGTTTTTAAATTATTTTCTTTTTAATTATTTATTTTAAATTTGAGTAGCTCTGCTTTGGTATGTTCGTACGTTCGTAACAGCTAGGCCCCGTGAGCGGTTTGGGTGGTTTCGTAACTGTGGCAGGTTTACACCCAACTATTTAGGGTGGTTTCATATCACGACTTAATTGCGGCTTGGACCATAGGTCCCAGCGAGTGTTAATTTTGGGCTTCGTCTACGTTTTATTAGAAAAAACATCCTATTAAAGTTTTAAAAATTAAAGATTTCTGCCGAAATATATACACTCATCACCAAGTTAGTCCTACCGATGGCGTGCAGTAGGCACAAACTTAAGTTATGCTGTTTTATAAAGATTGAACAAACAAATTAAACGCGTACCAATACGTACGTACTAGCAAATTACCTGCCAGCATCGCTATGAAGTTGTATACAAATGCAATAGCAATTTTTCTAAATAACTCATGGCTAGACTTTTATCTAGCTGTGAGTTATTTAGAAAAATTCAAAAGTCAGTTCAATACAAAAGTCTAGCCGTGAGTTACACTAATCCGGGTAATATCGGCTAGAGTCTTTTCATAAGCTAAGAATTATATAACTTATTTTAAAATAGTAAGAATTTTAACGTGATATTGTATCATGTGTCTCTATTTAAATTAAGGATAATTGCATTGTACATGTACTTAGTATTGATTGATGCATAGCCGAGATGCGGACTTAAAGCGTTGAAGTAAGGAAAGGTTTTTTTCAGTATCCCGATATTATTTTGAAAACAGTAACACATATCTTTAACTCTAGGATCGGCATTCATATTTGAACTTCTGTCCCTTATTGCCCTTGGATTTAAATAATATATACATTTTAACGACGCCAGAATACATTTAGTCGCCAACAATGGCTTACCACATCACGCTTTTGAGGGCATTAGCACAGCGCAGCGTACACTTGGTGTTCCGGGTTCAAATCCGTGGATAGGCGGGAACTCCAACCAATCAGAGGACGGCTTTAGTGTCCATTGTTGACACGAAAATAAAATGAATAATATCTAGCTTTCAATATTATTCAATATCGTAACGATTCCGGAGAAAATCAATGCAAATTGTTTATACTATTATACGGCCGTTCGATAAAAGCGCTTATTTTGACTGATTACAATATTATGTAAATAGTTCTGAATTCTATTGAAATTGCCAAACCAATGGGAAACCAAACATAGAGATTCTGTGAAAACACCTCAAGGTGCTTAGACTCAATTGGTGATATACGAGTTTGGCTGAGGTTGGAGTAACACGATAATAAGAACAAGATCGTAAAAGTCTTACCTTGAATTATTTACAAACGTGAAAACCTCGCTACATATGGAGCACCTTTAACTTTAGTTTTTCGCCTTTATTTTGAGTTGCAAAAAAAATTTAAAGATACTTTTTTATGCAAATTAAAAGTTTAAATTATTTTTAATTGTACTAGGCCTGTCTCACAAAAAATATCTGTGAAAAATATTTTTTAATTATTAAGTATATTTAAATACTAATTTAATGTATTAATTATAAATATATACATATAAAATCAATTTTGTCGAAAAATATTATTTTTGCGCTACCGGGATTCGAACCTGGATCTCTATTTCCAATCCGGGGAAGTACACTACCAATTGTGTTATAGCGCCAGTACTTTTCATGACAAATTTTGGAACCCATATGCTACACTTTTTCAAATTAATACATCTGTCGTTCCATTATTTTTGAAAGCCATCTACATTATTTTTACGAAATCACAAATACCTTTGAGTAAACCGACTGTAGACGCCAGAATTATCAATTCATTTTTATTAAATTTTGGACACATTGATACAACTTATATTATTAAGGAGAACACATTCTTATTTTGAAGTTGTAATTATTCAGAACATAGGTCTGTGATGTTTCAAATACTAATTTAATGTATTAATTATAAATATATATAAATAATCAATTTGGTCGAAAAATATTGTTTTTGCGCTACCGGGATCCGAATCCCGTATATTTATAATTAATACATTAAATTAGTATTTAAAACATCACAGGCCGTCTGTTCTGAATAATTACAACTTCACAATAAGAATGTATTCTCCTTAATAAAGTATATTTACATTGTTTTCCCGCAGCGGTAGGTAAAGAGGATAGAACACTACATTTTACCGTCTTGATACATGATTTCCCTTCACTTTCATATATATTCTCATGCGCGCTCTTCAGCTATTGAATCAGGACCGTTTTCCAATATTTGGTTTATCTGATCATTGTAGCCGTAAATACTTCGATGGCTAGTCCTGGGTTTTCTATAGGTACTGTTGAATACAGAAATTCAATCTATGCAAATCCAAAATACACAAACTTTTGTGAACCTGGGCTGGTAGACGCCGATGTTGCTCTCCTTGTAGTCTGGTGGTCCTTAACTTTGCTGGGCAGCCTCGAAAAACTTTCTCACAACCGATAATCCGAAAATATATATTACAACATGTTTTTATATCACTGCCGTAAATAAGTCCGTCCAAACCGAAAAACTGTCTATTCCAGTAGCAGCTTCGCTTTTGTTTTCTGTTTTTAAATCCACACAAAAAGAACACACATATTCAAAATTTTATATCAGGCCTACTTATCGAAGTATAAAAACGCTTAAACAATCATACCAGATCTTTTGCGGACACCTTCTATTCTTGTTACCGTACCTATGTACATGAGATTCTTTTGTAGTTAGCTCTTGGCTTTCATACTATCGTGTACACACCCACACTCACCAAGTCTCAGAGACTCGCTGTTTTACGTCTCACTTCACGCTTGTCGTACGTTAAACGTCAAATGTCAGTCCATTGACTGTTTTGTTCATCAGCTGGGTAAATTTGAATCTCCCCAGTAGTAGTTAAAATAGAATATATGTTTGTAATTTAAATTCCCTGATTACTGTACTTCTTACTTTCAGAATAAAAAATTATACATGACTATGGTTCTAGATGATGAGTCTAGCTTTTGAATCGAACGTCGTGTATATGGATATAAGTTTTATCTCTTCTTATTGATCTATCAATATGTATATATATTTTAGCATTAATATTTCAAGGCGTTTACATGGTACTGAGACTTATCTTTATCTCAACTAAATCTCTGATCTCATCGTGTCTTGGTCTTTTAATTTATTTGAATGAATCTTTTATGACCAAGTAATAGATTACCGAAGTGAATTCTGTCAGCAGTATCAGAAGAAAGATCACCTATTGGAGAACTATAGGAAACAATAATTAGCAGAGCTGTTTGAAGAGAGGCTGTAGCTGTCACTGATTTGGGTCAGATTATGGATACATGGAGGCGCTTCACTCAAACCGTGAAGTTTCATAATAGAAAAGATTATAAAGTCCGTCACTGAAATTAAAATATTTGTAAAACACTTTATGGTCACCATACTCCATCATTTTACATCACCCACCAAAGAGATTTTTATACATTTTTTAATGTGAAATTTTTATGTAACATATAAAATCACTCTAATATGGTTTATCAGTCTTAATTGATTAGCCGGATACGCTATATATATATATGTAAAAATTATTATTAGTTTTTAAAAATTAATTGCATCATCTGTATTTGCATTTTAAATTATATTTACGGCAATAATAAACTTCTTAATGTGCTTCCTTAAGGCAGTTCATTGATATAGGTAGTCAGGTTCACTGACATAAGGCTTTGATCTTGTAGGATACTTTCAATTGAAGGAGTTGTGGGATAATGTCCTCGTATCACTTTTTATTTGAATCGAACACCGTTCAAATTCAAAAAATCAATTAACATTTACTATTTATCGTGTTGCCACAAGTTATAAGCTATCCTTTAAGACAGTACAAAATTAATATTGAGTCATTCGTTCTTTCTATTTTGCATGTAAAGAAAACCTATTAACTAATGCAAACAAATTTTAATCTTATTTTGAACCTATAGATTCCATTTTTTTATACGTTTTCCCCAATTAAGTTTTATAATCGAGTACTTATAACGTTTCAAAATTTTTGGATAGATCACTCTTTTAACTGTATTTCGTAATATTATTGTTTGTAATTCCACACCCTTCTTATTCGCCTGACCTTGCCTCTTGTAACTTTTCCTATTTTCCAATATGTAATTACAACGGAAAGCGTGTCGTTTTGACACAATTGAGGTGGTCCAGGCAAAATCGCTGGGATTCCTCAAAACACTTATACTTGAGATCTTCCATGGAAGTATAGGATCGTGGGGAAAACGCTGGGATCGCTGTATACACGTTCAAGGGAATTTTTTCAAAGAAGACTAGAAACTGAGAGTTAAGTACAGCAATAATTTTTTTTATCTATTGTCAAATTCCCTGAACTTTTGGGTAGCACGTTTTAATAAACAAACTAATTAAGTAACTAGCTAACCATTGCGTCCTAAAAGAAAGAGGAGAGAATGTCAGACTCTTCTATTTTGACATAACTTTCGCCTCACTTATATTCTTACATCTTCTAACACGTGCTCGTCGACTGTTGAAGTTTTTAATAAGACTATTTTCCAGTTTCAGGTTTATCTGAAGTCTTCTATTTATGATGCAATCAAGATTTCTAACCACCTCTATAAAATCATTTCTGAACCATCATGTTTACTACATATATCGATTTTAATCAGTTTTACTATTTCACTTCTACTTCGTTCATTTTTAAATAAAACCAAACAAATTAACTAACATCAGCTTGGTATCTAATTGGTAGTGATATAAAGTAGTTTTGATATAAATAAATTTCTTTTTTTTTTCTGCGCAGTATTTTGCCCATCTCTCCTCACTATTATCGCGTGCTAAAGTGCTTCCATTGTTCATCACAGCGATTCGTTTTGTTGTTGATGTTTCGCTCGGCTTGATCGTGATTCTTTATTTTTTTACCATTGTGTAATCCTCTGTTTCATTTGAATGGTAACATTGAATGCTGTTTAAAGTTCAAGGGCAATGTTTAGGGTAATGGAGTGCTCTTTAATCCGAACATTAATTTTCTTACTTAGAGCCCTCATAAGGGTCCTAAGTGAGTCACCATAATGACTCATTTATACTCGTAATGTTGCTGCTAAAATTAAAAATATTTTTTATGATATTCATTTGAAAATAAAATAAAAACTGAATTTAAACCCTAAAATGCAAAATCGTTAATGAAATCAAGTTATATTTTATTTTGAATTATCTATTTATATTTGAAATATTACATACATTATTATAAAGTGTGTATTAAATTACTTTAAAGGCAATGAGGTAATTGGTCGTGACCCGACTCGCTCTGAACATTCCTGCGTTGAGTCAGGCGGCGAGTCACCATTTATGTCATTTTTGACACCTTAACAAACTAAAAATGTCTAATAAATCACAACGGTGCAGTCGTTGGTCTCTGTTTCAAATATCTAAACTGAATTCGAGCCTTTCCGCTTTATGCCACCCCATGCCGCTCTATGCCGTTCTATGTCGCGCTATGCCACCCTATCTATGCAGCCCCATACCAAACCGATTCATACCGTCCCATGCTGCCCCATGCTGTCCAGACCGCCGCATGATGCACCATGCCACCTTATGTCACCTCATGCTGTCTAGGCTCCACATGTCGACACATGTCGACCCATGCCACCCTATGCCGTTCCACGATACTCAAGCTGCCCCATATCGCCTCATGCCATCCCACGACACCCAGGCCACCCCATGTCGCCTCATGCCATCCAACTCCGCCTCAATTAACTGGCTGAGCTGGTCTAACAGTTAGTGAGATGAATTAATTGAAATTAAAATTTTTGGTTAAAGATCTATGTCGTTTGTTAAACCTTTCTATGAACCAAAATTATTTTCAATCTAATAATATAATGTACAATCAAACTGAAGGTCTTCCTATGGGAGCACCCACAAGTCCACTAATAGCAGATATTTTTGTAGACAATTTGGAGAGGAATATTTTTGATTGTGATTTAAGTTAAGAATGTTTTGTTGTGGAAAAGGTATGTGGATGATAAATTATGGATTTGGTCAGTGGTCAGGTTCACAACGTCAACTAACAACATTTTTAAATCTCATTAATTTTTTTAATAATAAAATACTATTTACATTAGAAATGGAAAATAATTCGACCCTAATTTTTTTGGATCTAACATTAATTAATAATAATAATAAAATTAAATTCAAAATTTTTAGAAAACTAACTTTTACAGATACTATCATACATAGTGAATCGAATCATCCATTATCATACGAGCATTCAGGGTTCCACCCAATGATACATCGTTTAGTCCATATTTATTACAATTTCAATATTGAATTGAATACAATTAAAAAAATAGCAGTTAATAACGGGAATAATACATATTTAATAGACACTATTTAAAAAAATAAATTAATAGAATATATTTGTCAATTTTTATATAAATCACAGATAAAACATAATGATAATAATGATTATTGGCGTAGGACATAAATAAATTTTCGAATCAAATATCTAAACACCTACCACGAAACATTAGACCAGCATTTTATACAAATAATAATGAAGGAAATTTACTCATAAATTCTAAAGACAAGATAATAAATTTAACAATTCTGGTGTAAGGATTGTGCTGCATTTTATATTAGCAAAACAGGTCGAAATTTAAATATAAGAGTACAGGAGCATTTGAGATGTTTAGATAATAGTGGGTTTTCAGAATTATCTAATCATTTAATAGATAATGGTCATGGTTTTGATAAAAATTTGGTATTGTCTATTTTGCATGTAAATGGTGTTGGTCATAAATGAAATAATTTGGAATCGTTGGAGATAAAAAAAGCGTGTAAAACTAATCAAAAAATTATAAACAACCAAATAAATTTGACTACAAATCCCATTTTAAAATTTTTTCCTAAAAATTATTCGAGTAAATTTGTATTAAGTAACAATTTGAGTTAGGTACTAAATTTATTTTTTAAATAATTATTGTTTTTTAAAAACAGATTCTATTAAAGAAATAATAACATATATTTTTGATTAGTTAATGACATCCTAAAGAAGAAAATTATACTTTTCGAAACCAGTAGATGTATTCACGGTAGATGTTCATTAAGCGGTTAATAAAATAAAGTTAACAATTTAAAATAATAAATATTATTGAATTTTTAAATTTAGGTAGAGTTAGTTGGTGCTAGTGCGCACAAGTAAACGTGAATGTATTACTATATTAGTATGGCTTCTTATAATCAGACCTTATGTAGGTAATCGTATATACAAAACGGAACATCACGAGTATTGTAAAATAAATAATTAATTTTCAAATTTAATTGGCATCGATGTTTCGTGGCCATTTTGACTGATCGCTTTGAAAATAGCAAAAGAGTTGAATTGCAAACATAGATTTTATATATATATGTTGATTTTTGAAGGATCTAACGATTTCATTAATCATACGTGAATGATACTACAAGTACAGAATGCTTCTCACCTTATAAAAAGCTCACACATGTGTTATAACATAATAATTTACACGATTACATGATTTGGTCATACTTTTGCCACCGTTGCATTGTACTCCAAAGTTGGGCAAGAAGCGACAGCGAAGTGACCCACTTTTATGATTCTGTAATTGGCTAACAAACTGCGAATTATCGTGTCTTGTCTCACTCACTTTTCCTATTCACGGGTATGACTCGCGGGACGGACTTCGGCGTCGGAACGGTTTAGAGCCATTTCGCAAAACTAGACATTTGATGTGGAAGGTGTAATGTCAGACATATTACAAATTGAATTATAATTGACCATATCATTGTACGGATCTTCGTTTAGCCGTTTTGCGAGGTTTATCTTGAATGTGGTTGTAGAAGATATTTAAAAAATTTAAATCACTTTTTTTAAATGCATAATTTGAAATGTGTATAACGTATTTGAACGTTTTCAGTTATGGAATAACTTATAAAATATATACCGATAAAATTAAACAGTTATAATTAAGATTTTTAAAACGTATAGTAGATAACAGAACAAAGTGTTTGTATAAAGATGATTATTACAAATTATTTACAATATAAAAAAACTTACTAGTTAACAAAAAAGTAACATATATTATAATTTTAGAAGAGATGATAAACAATGTAAATATGAATACTGACCCTCACCATATCTATTCTACCAGATCCTCAAACACATTCTTGTCTAATTATTTGATTTCTCTATTGCATTACATTTAAAAAAAAATTGTAGCTGATAAGATTTTTATAATATTTGAATATGTCCAAGAACACACAATTACTGGATTTTCACCTACAAAGGCACTGTTATTAAATGAATAATAGATATCTCATAGAAACGAAGCTATTTTTTATTATATTTAATGGAAAATATATGGAAGGTATGGGTTATTACAGTGCTTACGACCTGTCTTCGGCTGGCTTAAGTGATTACTTTATATAAATATTAAGTTCACCATTCTCACCCATCAGTAGACTTCCGACCGACCAAAATGCGCACTCCCGTCGCTCGATACGAGTACTGGATGCAATTGACCGCTTGTCATTTACCGCGCTCTTCAATCTCCGAAAAAGGCGACAATATTCACACACATAAACATGACCAAATTAACAACAGTGCCAATCGAAGTAACACAGGTGTGTAAACAATAATTAATAAAGTGACGTTTTTACCACATTGTTGTAAGCGAAAGTAATTAGACACAAACCATGGAAAGTTTATGTTAACCGCTATATTTGAAAAGCCTTTCCCGTCAATTTGTGCTAAGCGACTTAAAAATGTTAAGACAACATTAAAGTTACAAGTTCTATCAAGCCGTTGTTAGCACCCATTTTCGGTCGTTTGCATCGATCTACCAGAATAAATAAGTAGAATTGTGCGGTTACATTCAAATGTCGCGATAATTTTTTTTATCGGTCCTATAAAATATTCTGAAACTGTTGGTTACAACAATGTATCATTCATTTTTCGATATGTGCTGTGAAAAACAAAATATTATCGAAAAAATATTCGTACGCTTCATGAATAATCGAAACAACGTAATGCCATTTCGTGATCTTGTAACAACAATGTAGAGCTTGTAACATGTGACATTTTGTAACATATCAAATTTTTTAATAGTTTAGGAGATAACAAGAATTATTTAAAATTTTATTAGCACTTAAATTTTGTTGATTTGAACATTTAAAAAATGTACGAGTTAATTTATATGGCGGTTACTTTGTATTTATACACACGCTAGGTTATTTTCACTACTAGTTTCGAGAGGTGCAGTGCTTCTCATTATCAGGGGCGGAGCTCGAGAAGAGGGCGGAGGTTTGCACCATTGCCAGAATAGATTACAATACTGTATTTAGTTAAGTTATCACCTGATGATGAGATGGACTGCACTTCTCGAAACTAGTAGTGAAAATAGCCCAACGTGTGTGTAGTACAAAGTTTTGTTGTGAAAATAAAAATAAAAATGTATGAGTTTTATTACAGTGACATTTTTGTAAAAAATTTTCTCTACCGAAGTATACGAAAAATTAATATTTTAAACTTTGAAGCTCTTTGTATCTCAGATACCTTGTTGTTCCAAGGGGTCGATTTGTCAGGCTTCAGTTATATAATTCGGCAACTCTGATTCCATTTATAATTAGATTATAGTTACATAAAATATGAATTGTTATAGTGTGCTTGCACAATATTGCTGGTAAAAAATAAATTTCTAATGGTAATACGTTTCACAATGACGACACACGAGCAATCAATCATAATTCTGCAATGAAATTTTTTGTTAATTTGTTTTTTTTTTTAACTTTCGAAACAAGCATTCGTAACTGATCTTTTGTTAAATATATGTTCTGTAAATGGTTAATTTACGTGTAATGAATGAACGACTTTGACAAGATCTTCATTAATCAACGTAGATACATTTGTAACCAATGGGAATGTGGTATTTGATGTAGGCATACATTACACTATCTTGTCTATGATTTCAGATGAACCTACGTGAAATTAATCGAATCGATTTTTGTGTGTCAATAAAAATATTGATTGAATTGTCAATCAGACTCTTGGCGATATAATTGCAAAACAACTTTTTGTTTTTTATCTGACAGACTCCTTCCGCACAAAAACGCGTCCGCCGGTTGGATTTTTAAATACCATGAAAACATTAAAAAAACGTCGTATCTTCTTCTTCTTCTTCAGCCCACGGTCCAAATCTAATGCTTAATAAAGGTCATTCTTAATGTTCGACAATTTTCTGTATATTCCATCTTCCGCAACTAAATGTTTGTCATTGATTTATCGAGCTGGGGCATGGCCCACAATTCGGCTTCTAGTATTTTTCTATCTAGCATATTTTTAACATCGATTGTGATAGTTCATTTTTATTTCAACTTGGTTTCTATTTAAATTTGGTTTCGTTATCGTCACTAACCATTCAAACTATTAAGAAATATTTTTTATCGAAAATTTCATCTCATAGCAATTTAATTTTTTTTTCCGCAAGATTATTTCATCACGATTACTGGTAATGAAAAAAATAAAAAAGAGTCTCATTTCTTTATATTTTGACCTTGTCACCCTCAAAAACAAATTTAGGTTTCTTAACCGTGTGAAAAAATACTAATGTAAATATATACAAACATGGATAAAATAACAAAAAATGCTACTTATATAAAAAGTTGGTGCCAGTGGAACAAGAAGACCGCATATCATCGTTAAGTCGGAAAGGATAGTAAAATGTGGCCTGACAAAAATTACTTCCAAATCGGCTGTCCCTAGAAAGATATTTTTTATTGCGTTTTTAAAAGTATTGGATCGTAAGTGAAAAATGATATTTTGCTGTTTTTACGGCAATATTTAAAACGTTTTTCGGTTATGCTTTCCAACAAACATAAAGCATGCTATGAAAAATAAATGTTATCTACAAACTTTTACTTTTAATACAAATGAACTACATGTATTGTATAAAAAAATCATAAAATATTAGTAGTTCACAATTATCAAAAAGTGTTCAATGATAGAATTTACAAATAAATAATACATATTTATATACAAATTAAATCTGCATTGTGTAAACGTGACAGAAAATGCAACTACACAGCAAAAAAATGTGTTCTCCTTAACATATTTATATCTTTTACCAAAGCTCGAACATAATTCTAGCTCTAATGTACTTATAATGTTTTTATGACTGAAAATAAATAGGTTTATTATCAAAGCAAAACTGCAGTCATATGGCAGACAATATACCATTCAAGTTCCTTAACCTTTCAGTAATAACCGAGTGGTGGCGTAATAAAAAAGTAACATGTACATTTATATTTGCAGTCCTCGAAATGGATAATATTACGAAATAGAATACATTCTTTATTTAGCTTAGCATTAGGCAAATGTGTGTTTTGAACTCATTGCGTTACAATACGAGAATTTAGAGTAAAAAAATAATACCATTATTACTACTCAGCATTTTTTAATGCTGTTTTACATATAGCAAACTAACTAACCATCTTACCATCACGCCATTTCTCCTCGGGGGTAGGCAGAGAGAATAGAGCGCCACACAATTCTCGCCTCATCCACATTCATACATCTTTTCGTGCGAACTCGTCCATCTTCCATCTTCCAGTATCTGGTTGACTGGATCGTGCCAAGTCTTCCCCGAATGTTCTGCGAATCAACACTTACGTCATGTATCTTTCTTACTATTCTCTCCTCATTTATCCGTTCCATCCAAATCATAATTTTTAATCCTATATAATTTATTATTCATTTTAACATTTAAATATGTCTTACATATTTACTTACATGTGTGCCTTAATTTTATTACCTATTGTATATTATCCAATTTTTTACATATACGTTTAATGATTTTTTTTCATAGCCCTGACTTACTCATACTAGTGTTAAATATGGACACTCACGAATGCCATGATGGCAATGTTCAACGTAGTCCAAAAATCTATAAAGAGATGTGTGGGATTTCATTACGCGAACGAAAAATACGTAGTCAAATCGATCTCAAAGACATACGACACCGAGTAACAAAGTTGGAAAGCCAGTGAGACGATGAGACGAAAGACCGATGCCATATCTACGGAGAATAGCGGGCAGACAGTGGACCCGTGATACCAACAACAGGGAAACGATGGTTGAGCGGCTGCCCTTTGCTGATGGTGATATTGAAATTGGTCCAACTGAAATGTTCTAAAACAGACTCTCAACAAGGATGTCCTGATAGTAATGATGTAATTAGATATAAGGACCTTGACAATGTGTACAAACTATGCACAGCACGGAAAAAGTTGAAGAGGAATACGCAATGATGACATACGCTAAAAGCCCCGCACCATAGACTTAAATAAAATGTATTTATAAATGCCGGACGTGAAAGAATTTTATTACCAGGTAAAGCATTCAGGGGTTTTCCAACACATTTCTGGCACTGATAGATGTATACCGTTGTGATTGACGGGTAGTGGCTAATGGTTATGCGAAAGTGTTTTACGATTCAAGAATAATATTATCTTGTTGTAGAGGCGGATGCAACAGTATTATAACTTTGCAAATGTTAAAAATAGTTTCAGAGCTTTGAATAATATATTTGTAACGACTGATCAGTACCATAATTTTCATCCCCTTATCCTCAAAAAGTCAGGAGCCCCAAATCACAACAAAAAACTTCCATACTTCCCTGTCTTGAGCTGTGTCTAGATTTAATCTGTTTTTATAACGTCTTTGTTGTTATTTATCTCACTTGATTTGGGGTCATCCACAGAAGAAAGGTGGTTACTAAGAACGTAAATCATGGTAGTCGTTCCTCTGGTATTAGCAAGACGTGACACAGATACCTCAATTGATATTTTTATATTTGAAGACGTATGGGCTCCATAATCTCGGAAATTAAAATAAATAGAGGCACTTACATAATATTTCATTTACAGAAATGGGGAAAATTGACAAATAAACTTAACAATAAATCCATTAGCAAACATAGATAAAGGGTGTCCAGCGAAAAAATTTCATGTTTAATATTAAATATAAAAAAACTACAACGTTATTATCATATTTTATTTATACAAAATTGAGTTTAACGATACTAATTTAATGTTTTATAAACAATATCGTCTACATGCCGTCTATTTCTCTCAAGACACAGCAACTTCGCGGGGGATATTTTCTTGCAGGGCCTGAATTTTTCGAAGATTTTTGCTGTAAACTCTCAACTTAAGGAATCCCCACAAAAAAAAGTCGTACGGTGTAAGGTCCGATGACCGAGGTGCCCAGGGTATGTCTCCGTACTTGCTGAGTGTGGAGTGGCCCCGTCTTGCTGAAATTGTGTTCTGTTATTGAACCCGGGAAATAGCTGCATTGCGGCACCAATAACTCATCGATAATTTGGCAATACACATCAATAGTGACTGCCTCTCGCTGGTTAAAAAAATATGGGCCAATTATTCCTCGGACAGAAATTGCACACCACACTATGGTTTTTGGACAATGCCGTTTGCATTTTGATGACGTTCCCTTGGGTTGTTGGGGCACCAGTATCTCATGTTCTGTTTATTAAGATATGAAAATATGCTTCATCAGTAAACAATATGTTTCCAAGCGTTCGTGCTGTTCCAAAACGTTCCATCATCGTTCTTGCTAAGGTTTCACGTAAATAATAATCATTTTCGTCGAGAAACTGCACGACTTGTAGTTTGTATGGGTGAAACTGTAGTTTCTTTTTCAAAATAACTGTAGAATTTTTTATTCTAATACAGGCTGCAATCTTCCTTATCGATTTACGCGGATTGCGCATAATTTCACATCGAACTTGAGTGACATGTTCTGGCGTCGCTGCTGACGTTAATGGTCCCGGAGGAGTTTGGTTAACCATTGTCCCTTCTTGTTTGAATTTTTGAACCCAACACCAGATACGTTGCGTGCTCGGCCCATCACTTACTCGTCGAATATTATAGTGAGTACAAAAAGCGCGACGCGCACGAATCAATGAATCACTGCACTTTAAATATTGCTTAACCGCGAACGCGCGGTGCGCTCCCAAGCAGTGACTCATTACGACTGGCAAATAAGCAAATCACGCGAGTCGAACAATACCCCTCCCACTTACCTTATCCTGATGGTTTACGAGCAATTACAATTCAATCTTGAGATTTTTCCGATGGACACCCTATATTATGTTCATAAACGCGGAAATTTTTTAATGATAAGTGACTCTGAGATAAAGAATCTTAATATACATTGACTTCACCGAAACTAATTACCTATGGGGGAAGGGGTAACTAAAATCACTTAAAAAATTAGATTGTATGTAGTTTATCCAGTTTGAAAAAGGCTTTGACCGCTGAAATAGCTGGAACATTTAAATAATGCTTTACGCAAACTAGCAGAACTCAACAATAATATTTATTAAAATTTGATTGTTTTAAATATAATAAATAGTTTTACAAACTAAACACAATAACAATAAACAAAAATGTTTCCATTGCTATTCTCCTGAGATAGGTACCTTGTTTCAGCAGTCTGGATTTTTGATTTCACTATCTCCGTAAGAATCCATATTTAGTAACAATTCATTGAAATGGAACTGTACACAGCTTTAAAACAGTCAGTTTTATCTTGGCGGTTACTCAGATATCTTTATCACCACATTATAAAGGAAACGTAAAACTAACAGCTAATCTACATAAAATTTAACGTTAGAAATTTTCTCGAAAGGTAAAACATAAAATATTGCAACAGGTAGGAATGTGATTTTTGTGAAAAATATAACTCCATATCAGAATTTAGTTGCAGGTTATGAACTCCAGATATAATAAATACAATTCTAATGACATATTTCTGAACTTTTCAAAACGTGAAGATAATAAATAAGATTTTTACTTTTTTTTCAAAATTAATTAGACTTCCTATAAAAGTTTCATAATTTTATCCAAAAAATGAAGAATTTATATAAAATATATACTCTATTAAATCATATAAAACTTTTTAATGCTTATTTTTATTTTTAAAAATTAAATGTTACGCCAACTATACCTGCGTTACTTACTAAACCATCGCCACCTCAAAATTCTATACTCATCGTACATGACTGCAAAACAAACGACAACACGGCTTCCCTATGCCATTATTGCTCATCAGTGTGAAAAATTGACACGAGTCAAAATTATTCGAGATCTGGGAATGATGATCGATGATCATCTTTACTGGAAAGAACATATACCTATTGAACCTAGCTAAACGCTTAAGAAATCTATTTTTTTTTTAAAGGAACACGATGTATAATTAACTTTAGACTCTAAAGATCGATGTACTTTGCACTCTGTTACTCCTTAATTAATTATGCAATTTTAGTTTGGGGAGGAGCAGCAAAAACGGCATTGGAGTCGGTTAAAAGAGTACAAAAGACAATTCGTAGGGTAATAAATGGTCGTCCTTTTAGATATCCACCAGATCTTATATTTAAATAGAACAATGTTTTAGATGTAAGATAAATTTGTATGTTAAGACTTGCACAATATTTCCATTCAAAGAATAACTCACGCCTAAGACAACGAATAAATATCTACTCACCAGTTCTGAGAGCAACAACGACATTCTTTCAACGTTTTTACATGATTTTAGCTCCGAAACTATATAACATTAACTGGAAATCGTTCACTTACAAAAAAATAACGCAAATATGGAGTCAGTATATGATTCAATTGGGTAGAGATCAGTCAGAAGCATCACTGTCCAACATTCCAACTTAATCATAATACAATACACTAATAATTTACTTTAGATTTGCAATGCATTCACTACATTTTTTTATTGTCTCTATATTTTGTTTTTTACATCTCTGTCGAATCTTACTCTTTCTTTTTAATTTTAATTAAATTACACCACAATAGCACTATAAATACAGGCTATTTTAACACAGACGGAAGTCTAGCAAAGTAGCCAGGACAATACTGTATATATCAGAGGTGGATACCTACTACTTCCTTCAAAGTAAACTAAAAAAAATATTGTATGTTCACTACTGACGTAAATAAATGTATGTCAATAAAGGTTTATCTTATCTTCTATTCAGACATTTGGGTAGGCGGCCACGGGTCCGCAACCAGCGCACTTCGTGTAGCTTATAACATAGCCGCGGTTCAAAATCAAGAGATGCAGCATTGGAACATTGCTTGATAATGGCTCTGAGAAACTAGGTTACGCGATCACATTCCTGCATACATCCATCTCATCTATCTGTATTACACATATGATAGAGTCTTAACATATGTCTTAAGATAAAATATAAAGTTTGCTTATGCCATGCGAACAAGCCATCTTCGATGACCAATAGTATAATTTGAGTATGGTACGTGCATTCATAAATAACTTCTATGATTTCCGATATAAGGATCGTTACAAATTCAGGTGCTAAGCTATGATATATCAATTAGATCCAACAGTAGCTGTTGGATCTCATTGAATTAAATTAATATTCGATTGATTATCTAATTTCTAGCATATTTAAAATGTTTTTAATTTAAAAAAATATAATTTTCTTGACACTGTAATTAGATATGTATAAAATACTGTTTTTTGATTATTATTTATTTATCTCTTTTCAATGAAACATAAGATTTTTTCATTTTTTTCTTAATCTACGATCTACGTTATGTTATGTAATATATATTTAAATGGGAAAACAGTATACATATATCTATTGATTGATTTGGCAGTTACTTCGTGGTGTATCATGTGAATTAAAAAATAAAAATTATATTGACTTTGTAGGTACTACAGACACAATTTTTGAGAGTTAATATCACGACTAGTTTTGGGAAGAGTAGTCCTTCTCATCTACAGATGTAAATTGAACTAAATTAAATACAGTTGATTATGAGGACCGTAAGGATGGAAGTGGTTTTATAGTTTCTTGGAAACATCGATAATAGCAGTGAAGTATTTGAAAATGTGATATTATTCATTAATGTTTTTTCAGAATATAATTTTTCTGGATTTCTGTCATTTCAGGATGAATAATTATTTTCTATGTATAGTTTTCTGGTCTAATCGGCAGTGTATATCTAACCTTTCTGGCCGATGTTTCGGATCCCATTGTGATGTAGGACTGTTAGTTTTGTGATCAGTACTTAGGCCAGAAAGGTCAGATATACACTGCAGATTAGCCCAGAAAACTATACACAGAAGATTCTGAACGGCTGTAAAAACCTAAGAACATTTAAAATTATTATTATTCTCCTATATGGTACCGAGTGAAGTAATTTTATGTCGCGGTTGTCGAAAGAATGGTTGGTTAAAACAATATGCGTTAGCAAATACGAAAAAAATATTATTTTTCAGATAGCGTTGATGTTTTTTAATTCGCGTATTTAAATTTCTCGCGGTTTGGCCAATGTTCATATTTTTTTCATTCATTCAATTTTCACATTATTTAATTTAAATAATACTTTTTTATACTGGAATTTTTAAAATCAATCATATTCTTCTATTTTGTTAATTTTATCTTGATTTTTTAAATGTATTTAATTACATATTTCATATTATTATCTCATAAATTGTAACGGTTAATTACTCCTTAATCGGATAAAGACATTGTGTTTATTTGAACTGTTGTGGACTTGAGATTTTTCAGACTTATGGGGGGAGGAGACATCATTCCATCCAAATGTTTAATTCGAACATTAAAAGTATTCATAATACTGTACAAACTTAATGAAATTTTCTAAAAATAACGATATTACTGTTGTTTTGCTTAAATATTCACTGACGAGAAGATAACTTTTCTTATCATTTATTATTATTAAGGAGAACGCATTCTCATTGTGAAGTTGTAATTATTCAGAACAGACGGTCTGTGATATTATAAATACTAATTAAATGTATTAATTGGAAAGATATACATATACAATTAATTTTATCAAAAAATATTATTATTGCGCTACCGGGATTCGAACCTGGATCTCTTTCCAATTCAGGGAAGGTGCATTATCCAACTATGCTACAGCGATAGTATTTTTAACGACAAATTTTCGAACCTATATGTTACACTTTCCAAATTAATACATCTATCGCTCCATTATTTGAAGGCCATCTACTTTGTTTTTACGGAATCTCAAATACCTTTGAGTAAACTGATAGCGGACGCCAGATTTAAAAATGCATTTTTATTAAATTTTTGGACACATTGATACAACTTATACTGATTCATATTTTTACAAGTATAAAATCAGATACATTTTTATTATGAAATAGATAAATATGATGAATATGATTAAAATAATAAACCACAACATCAAAAATAACTCAATGTCACTTTATTTAACTATTCAATTTTTACGTCATATATTTCATTCTCAAATATTTTAAATTATTTTTGAATCTTCACTGTCAAACACGTTGATAATAATGATTAGATTTTTTTTTTAAATTATCTAAAATAACCACTAGAATTTTTTATATAACACCGGTTTCAAAACGTTTATTCCTTTGATAGAATAAATCTCTAGAAAAAACCATCAAGATCGATCGGCTAAATAATAAAATCTAATTGATTATATTATTATATTATATTATATGACATAGTCATTTTAGATTAATTAATATTTTATTTATTCTTTATATTGTATACACACATAATTATTTTTATATATGCTCTAATCTAAACAAGATCAAAATCGTTTCTTTTACTACAACTTATGTTTCATTTTGAATCTATTTAGTTTCTCCTCTTTTCTTATGTTTTCTGGCATTTCATTAAAAACTTCATCGCACTGTGCATTATCGATTTCTGAGATTTGGCTTTATTCCTGAATGGCAGTCTCAGTCTATCCCTTCCTTTTGTACGATGCTCGTACTCATGTTGATTAGCATAAATTTTTCGTATAAATTCTTCCGATATTTTCTTAGTGGGGATTTTATAAATTTAAAGTTTTTTAATCAAATGAATTATTACTGTTTATTTATATAATTAATCTATATATATTATAAATAAGACGGATTTTATGATAAGAACAAGCTAATACGGAAACGAAATATCGAAACCAAACAATATTACTAGTTCCATAGATTATTACGTATCTCAGGTATATAATAGTATTTCCTGAAAATGAAAAGTTGTATGTATACTCGCGTGTAATCGTAATTTGAAGTACAATACGTTAATATAAGCAAACATCGTCAAGTTCTACTGCCAAAAAAAATCACAAATTCTACTTATAATACTTATAAAATATGACTACCCACACATAAGTACGAACAATTATATATACAAAATAAAGAAATAATATGTTGTAATATACAAATTGTACGTACCTACTGTTATGAAAAAAGTTGTCTAGTAAATCAGGTAAATCATGTCCGGTAATTTGTACTTATATTTCGTAAGTTTTAATTTGGTTTAAAAAGAGTCAAAATTTTGGCGTACAACAAACCGAAAATAGTATGAGTTTACATTATTTTAATACGAGTAGCCTCAGGTAGAGAATTGTCGTTATTATCGTTCGTTTCCTCAATTAGTGAAAACATAAAAAATAATACACGCGAACATAGCCGTACACTTATATCTTACTACCTTATTCAATTACCGTTCATTTGGCAAGCATGCAACGGTATGCAGGAGGGCCATTATATTTTCTACGGAAATATAACCATCGACCGATGTGTTTCTTAGTAAAATCTTCAGTTGCTATCGCTTCCAAAATTCATTCAATGAATGCACCGCCTGCTGCATTCAGAAGCAGTTGCATCGGTGCGGAATCGTTAAGCGATTCTCATATTATATGCAGATGTAAGCAATCCCGAGTTGTCACGCGCCTGCACTGAGACAAGTTATTATTTAGATTGTTTATGATTTAAGGGGGATGGTAATGAGGACGGGTGGGCATGAAACACAATTATCATCCATCGTGCCGCAGCGAGACCAATTTACCTGCACGCAAATAGATAATTTCTACAAATAAATGCATAATCACGTTTACCTTGGGTCTCATAGCGAGATGTTCTCATTATATCGGTTAAATTGTACTGCTTTCAAAATATATCGAGTTTGAGTAAGTTGTGGAAAGTTTTTGTTTCTTTTTTAATAGACAGATTGTTCATATTTCGTTAATAGCACTAGAAGATAGTCCAACAAAGACCATAAAGAACAATTTTAACATATTTTAGGACAATTAGAAGAATTCATTTGTTTGTGGATGAAAAATTAGGAATACTATCAAGTACTAATGTTGCGTTACAAAGAGTGAGAATGAAAAAGATATTAAATCTATTTATCTAAAGACCATAAAGAACAATTTTAACATATTTTAGGACAATTAGGAGAATTCATTTGTTTGTGGATGAAAAATTAGGAATACTATCAAGTACTAATATTGCGTTACAAAGAGTGAGAATGAAAAAGATATTAAATCTATTTATCTAAAGACCATAAAGAACAATTTTAACATATTTTAAGACAATTAGGAGAATTCATTTGTTTGTGGATGAAAAATTAGGAATACTATCAAGTACTAATGTTGCGTTACAAAGAGTGAGAATGAAAAAGATATTAAATCTATTTATCTAAAGACCATAAAGAACAATTTTAACATATTTTAGGACAATTAGGAGAATTCATTTGTTTGTGGATGAAAAATTAGGAATACTATCAAGTACTAATGTTGCGTTACAAAGAGTGAGAATGAAAAAGATATTAAATCTATTTATCTAAAGACCATAAAGAACAATTTTAACATATTTTAGGACAATTAGGAGAATTCATTTGTTTGTGGATGAAAAATTAGGAATACTATCAAGTACTAATGTTGCGTTACAAAGAGTGAGAATGAAAAAGATATTAAATCTAGCGCATAAGTATAAAAGTGCACGGATTTCGAGGTTTACGATGTAGGAAGACATGACGCGCGTTAGTACTCTCAGCATTCGAAAGTAATAGTGTGAACCCGACTGTATGTTAAGCATGTGTTACACACTCGAACGACAATCAACCTTGTATAATAAAAATAATATTTTAAACTTAGCCTATGTCATGAATATATCCGGACTAGAATTAATATGAGAGATCTCATTGTTGTAATTAAGCATGCAAGGCAGGAGAGAGAAATCACTTAGATTGGTATTGTAAGTGAAAAGTATTGGATCCAGAGATGAATGGGCCTGGTCCACCCGCGGGTTGAGGAGAGACCCCGTTGCAACGAGCAAGGAGGCGGCATGCGAGCGATGGCCGATGGATGGGCGTTATGGACAAGGCTGAGACGAGACGGTGTCCGGTCTATCTCCTGGAGCAAGAGATCGCGGGCGTGTGGCGGCCTGGATCCTCAGCTGCATCGGCACCCCACGGTCGCGTTGGCTAATAGATGAACTCCGTAAATAGAAGAAATAAATAAAAGTGACCTCCCTTAGAGGAAAGTTGAAAAGAAGAAAGAAGATCTAAATAACATTTTACGTGCATCCAATGTTTTGATTAATTGTGTTTTATGGATAAATGTGTAATGTGAAAATCAGAATATCTTTGAATCAATGATCATCCTATCTGAGGTTGTAGGCGACACCAGAATACACACACACTTGAGCGGTGGTGGCCTCTATGGCTTCATATCCTCTAGGGCCCAAAGCTACCGTAACAATATATATATTTAGAATAATAGATGTATTAATCCCGGTAGCAACAAAAATATTTTTTCAGTAAATTGAATATTTCTGTATATCTTTCTAACTGATACATCTAATTTGTATTATGATATATTTATAATGTATTAAATGGAATTATATTTTATTTATATGATATACTTTCGGTTGTAGGTACCTTCAGAACAAACCTTTTTATTATTTTATAATTATCATATAAATCAAGAGATCATTTCTATTGCTTTGTGGAAGACGATAGTTAGTTACTGTTTGAGTAAGATAATGTTATGATTAAATTAAATCTTTACGGCACTAAAAAAAAATTATGACCAATATATCAATTTTTTATTTTTAATTAAATCAAAAGTTAAAGTAAATAATAATCTTAAATTGGAAGTAACTATAATCTTCCATGGAGCAGTCAATTTAACAAGAAAAAGAAAAGAGGGGACCGTAAAAAATATTTCAACTTGCTCCGTGAAAACTTACATTTCCTCTCACATCCTGCGATGAGTCTGCGGCAACATCCCAAGATGTGGCTCGAATTTATAGCATCCAGCATCCATTATCTGACTTAATGCAGGTTTACTTTCCAAATTTATCTCACGATTAACAAAAGGGGTTATAAAGTAATGTCCCTAAGACGTATTCCTCAATTCTTTGGATATCTTGATAAAACAAATGATAGTCTGGGGAGGCTGGCTTGTGGTGATGCAGGGATCCAGAAGAAGAGATAGATCGAATAAAGATCGCATCAGATATTACACTATTAACTGCGGGATGCCGAGAGGATTGGTGGAGTACCGTCAGAAGGACTACCGAGAGACTCCACGGATACTGTCTTCAGTCAAGAGGAAATGACTTGCAAGCAGTGATTAGATAGACCGTAAACATAACAGATTATACGATTAATGCACGATGATTGGTGACAGCAATTTTTCGTAATTCGGCAAGTAATCACTGGTATACTACATAGCGAATATTATGTTCCAGGCCAATGTTGTTTTTGAATAACTAAGAAATGAAACTCAATTTTTTATTAAGGAGAACACATTCTTATTGTGAAGTTGTTTATTCAGATTGGCAGAAATCCAGGTTCGAATTCCGGTAGCAACAACAATATTTTTCGATAAAATTGATTTTATATGTATTTATATCATTCTAATTAATACATTTAATTTATATTAACAATTTTTTAATTTGGTTTAATTTATCGATTTTTTGTTTTATTAAACTTTTATTGGTTTATTGTATGGAATATGACATCGGCCAAGTTGCCGCCTCGGCCTGTGCAATGGCACAAATGCGTGTTCTTTTAACCATGTTTTTCATAACATTCTCGCATACTTCGCGTATTATTTTACCAATTTCATTTCGAATATTGTCCTATAGCATCGGAATTATAATTGGCTTATTGGCGTAGACCTTTCTTTCAAGTATCCCCACAGAAATTAGTCGGGAGCCGTCATATCAGGTGATCGAGGTGGCCAGTCGATATCACAACTTTTTGACAGGCCCAATCGACCCAATTCGGCCACCAAGAAGTTTTCCAACGTGTGACGATAGCGATCATCGTTAATGGTTGCTGCATTGCCTCTTGCATCCTAAAAAATAGAGCTCAATGATACCACAATAACTCTGCGTGGGTTATTGGTGTATCAATTGATGATTTTCAGTGGCCCAATAACGGCTGCTTTGTTTATTAATAAAAATTCGTCAAGCTGAAATGAGCTTCGTCGCACATGTTAATTTATTTTAAAAGTCGAATGATTATTTGTTGATAATTTAAATAAAATGTTTTAATTACTTCAACACGTTTTTTTTTTAAACATTCATTTTAATTTTATTTTTTTGCCAAACTGCATGGCAATTTTACTCGCTTGGATTGCCTTTTACCTAGTTAAACTTTTTTTTTTATATAAATAAAATTTAAGTTTGATAAAGAGATGTTAGTTGTGGTGTTAGATGCTTCATAATTAATTGTGATCAACTAATCTCTACGACTACCAAATGCGAATTGACCAATGTCTGCCAAACCAAAATGGCGGACAAACAAAATTGGCCTGGAACATAATATTCACCCTGTAGAACATAAACCTCCAATATTTAAATCGCAAACATGGTTTATTTTATCAGTACTTGCAAGAAGAAGAATTTTCTTTCACCAACAGTTTACAAAAAAAATTCGGAACAAATTGTAGCAAGACTTTTTAATTTGGATGTAAAGATTTAAATAGTCTGATCCTGTGGAAGATATTAGTAGAGGTCCTGTTATAAACTTTGATATTCTGTCGCCTGGTAACAATTGAATCTCAATTTCACAATTAAAATCAAAGAAGTTTAAAATTGTGCAATTCCTGAAATAATTATAGATCACAATTGAAATATATGTATGCAAAGAAATATCTCTGATATCGAATTGAGGTTTCAAAGATGCACATGACGTTATGAATATTGAAAAGGAGAATATTGTAACGTATTTACTGACGGGCGGATCTAATTAACATGATGAACTACGCTATATATTTGTACAGTCGTATAGCCCAATCGTATAGGGTGTTCAGCGGAAAAATTTCAAGATTAAATTGTAATTGCTTGTAAACCGCACCGCGGGTTCGCGGTTGAGCAATATTTAAAGTGCAGTGATTCATTGGTTTGTGCGCATCGCGCTTTTTGTACTCACTTTAATATTCGACGAGCAAGTGATGGGCCGAGCACGCAACTTATCTGGTGTTGTGTTCAAAAGTTCAGACAAGAAGGAACAATGGTTAACTAAACTCTTTCGGGACCATCAACGTCAGCAGGGACGCCAGAACATGTGGGTCAAGTTCGACGTGATATTATGCGCAATCGGCGTAAATTGATAAGGAAGATTGCAGCCTGTACTGGAATAAATAAATCAACAGTACACATTATTTTGAAAAATAAACTACAGTTTCACACATACAAACTGCAAATCCTGCAGTTTCTCAACGAAAATGATTATTCTTTAAGTGAAACCTTAGTGAGAACGATGCTAGAACGTTTTGGAATAGCACAAACGCTTAAAAACATTGTTTACTGATGAAGCACATTTTCATATCGATGGCTATATTAATAAACAGAATATGAGCAACTAGTGTCCCGACAACGAACGAACGAACTTCATTAAAAACGTTTACATTATCAAAAAACGACAGTGTGGTGTGCAATTTCAGCCCGAGAGATGATTGGCCCTTATTTTTTTAATCAGCGAGAGACAGTCACGGCTGACGTATTTTGCCGAATGATCGACGAGTTTTTGGTACCGCAACTGCATCTGTTTCCCGGGTTCAACAACGGAACACAATTTCAGCAAGACAAGGCTACTCCATACAAAGCTAAAGTTTTAATTGAGACGCTGAGGGGAAATTTTCCCAATAAATTAATCATTAAATACAGAGACATACCTTGGGCACCTCGGTCACCGGACCTTACACCGTGCAACTTTTTTTGTGGGGATATCTTAAGTTGAGAGTTTATAGCAACAATCCTCGAATAATTCAGGCCCTACAAGAAAATATCCGCCGTGAAGTTGCTGCCATTGAACCATCGCCTTGCTCTCGCGTGTTTGCAAATTTAAGAGTCCGATTGCAAGAGTGTCTTGAGAGAAATGGACGGCATTTAGACAATATTATTAATTTTGAAATTTTCCAATTTTTTTTTTTTTTTCCATTTCCTTAGAGTCTACGATACTCTGAGTACATGCGACTAGACCGCCAAATCTACTACTACAAGTGCATCAGCGCTAATCGCTTTGACACTTTTACTAACTAACTTATTGTAATAAACATCATATGTGTTTTATATTAATACATGAATTGGAAGGGTAAAAAATTCTGATAAAAAACCCTCTAAACAATTTACTGGAAGTTAAATATTTCAAATTAATTAGGCGCGACACTTTATGTACAGTGCCGCCTTATTCTAACATAATACTTAAAGTTAAACTAAAATAAATCACTACTAAACTTAAAAATATATTGTTTTATTGTTTTACAAGTCATTTATTGGAATCTTGAATTTTTTTCGCTGGACACCCTATTTATTGTGGAGCTGGTTGAATTGTGTTGCCAAGTAGACAGAAAACATCCGCCAAATATTTTTTTATTTTATTGATTGTGTTTTGGTATGCATGTGCGGCGCACCGGTTACAATGCTCGTATGTGGAAATGAAGATTTAAAGTTATAACTCAAGTCAAGTACATTCATACGTGATTAGATTAAATTAAACATCGTGATTGTAGTGTTAATTTATACCATCGGCGAATAAATCTCGCGTGTTAATGCCGTGAAAACACGAAATAACTTATTTGAATGCGGCGGTCTGCGGTTTCATTTCTATTATCCACCGCTGCTATTTACATTAGTAGGAAGAAAAAACATTTTGATGTGGATATTGTATGACTTTCTTCGTAATTCGTAATAACTTGTTCAGATGGGTTACTTTCTTCAGGGCACTTTTCCGTTTTACACCCAAAACCATGGAATAGTTATGTTTTTCGAATGTTTCGATGTTTTTATAGAAGTTCGATTTTACGATTGTTGTATTTTAATAAATTAAAATCTATTAAATGTAAAAAAACAAAACTAGTTTTTTGTTGTTGCGCCAATTCTTTGATCTTAAATATACAAAAAACACAATTAAAAAAATATATTAAAATGTTTAAATAATAAAAGATTGAAAATTTTTTTGTTGTTGTGTAGTAGTATTTTCAGAACATAGTTCTGTAGTATTTTAATACAAATTAAATTAATCAACTAGAAAGATATACAGAAGAAATATATCTGTTACAGAATATGTATTCAAAATTTATCGAAAATATATACGATTACTATAGCGAAAGTGGAGATCACGCTTCCCCGGATAGGAAGAGATTCATTAATTTAATTGATTTAATTCTTATTCTTAATTCTTAACATAGTGCATATATTAGCACTCCTATGTATGCTCTAATATAAACAAGATTAAAGTTTTTTCTTTTACTAAAACTTATCTTTCACATATCTAGTCAGTTTCACTTGAAATCTATTCAATTTCTCCTCTATCCCTTCATTTTGTACGATGCTCGTGCTCATGTTGATTTGCATCAATTTTTCGTATAAATTCCACAGATATTTTCTTATTAAGGATTTTATAAATAAATAAATAGTAAATAATTTTGGTATAAAATAACTCTTTAATTTACCTTATAACTTATTAATAGCGAAAGATCTGGATGAGCCGTATTTACGAATAATAAATAAAATCTGTTTTTTTTTGTTATTCGTAGATACCGTAGATGTCCACTCATAAGATATGGGTATCTTTCTACGCAACCGAAGACAGGATCGCGCGCATTCAGATTTTTGAGTACGTGCGTATATCGAATTGTAGACAACGTATACATTGACAGTTTTGAGTGTTTGCGTGATGGTATGCTGCTGATGAGGTGTTTATTAAAATTATTTTGTTTTAAAGTGTTGTGCATTTCATGTAGATAAATATCAATTTTCCCTGATTATGAGGAAAACCAAACCATCTAATGTGTAGCAACAAGGATTGGTTTTCCTTAATGCGATAATAAATACTTCTTTACTAATTACCTTCCTGTTAGTCACTTCATCTATAGTTACCTGCAGAGTTGGCCTCAGCAACATCTACTCTCGTCAGCAACATCAACTCTTAGTGAAATGAGGAAGCTTCACATTTTTAAAATTATCTTAAAACAATTGAGACGTGTCAAGAAAAAATATTCGTTCAAGAAATAATGAATATCTTGAATAATATATGTTTGTAACATATATTTATGTGTGTACAAATATATATATTTTTTAACGAAAATAATGCATTGTGCCTTCCTCCCCCCTTCCCGTCACTTCCCGGCCACGACACCGACTAGTCGATCGGCGACCTTGAGCCAGTACGGTTATAGATGTACGGTACAGATTACAATATTATACTAATTCGAGACTTCGCATTTATATGGAACCTTTGACGAAATAGTGAGTTTAAAATATACAGTCCACATTTTTGGAGATGCTAGCAGAATCCGGATTGTGGTGAGTGCCAACCTCCATCAGGTCCTGACATTTTTCTGGCTTATGTGCTTTGTATACAACAATATATATTTTATAATGAATTGAAATATGTATATTTGAGCTTCATGTAAAAATACTAAATTAATATAAAACACTTTTGGAGGGAAAAGATTCCTTACTGATTCTGGTCTTATTAAGAAAAATCATAAATTAATTTTTAAACCTAAAATTTACGAGTTTAAGTGATAAAATTTATAGAATGACAAGATATTTTGTAAAGTAAAACGATATGAAAATATCGCTTGAGTAACCGGCAATCGAAATGTTAAATATTGGTGTACGTGTGACGTCACTTTTCAAGTTTCATGATCTCGATTTTCAGTTCCTGCAGAATGGAGACATTCGTGCGTCTCGCCGTCCATGGTATATACAACATGTCTCCAGAACCACATCTCAAAAGCATCAATCCGTCTTCTCTCCCTTGCGTTCAGGATCCATGATTCCATACCATATAAAAATATAAAGTGCACCAGAAACTGTACAAGCCTGACATTCGTTGTCTCGGAAATACCGCAGTCTTTTCATATATTTTTTTCAAAATTATAAATGTAAATATATTTAGTGCAACATATTTTATTCAATATAAATTAGCATAATTAAATTTAAAAACATTTTTTTTTGTTTTTTTTTAAAAACATGTTTGTAAAATCATGAAATCCGTGAGTTCCTAGAGGCGGCTCTGACTGGATTTGAAAAAAATCACAATTGAAACTTAACATAGCTTAATATAAAAAATGTTATAATTCTTGATCAAAAATGTTTGTGATATATAAAAAGTGAGCCAATAGTATTATTTAGAACCATAATACTTGTGATATCATCACCATCTAAAGAAATAATTTGCATTCAAATATTTTACTTTTTCTCTAATTAAAAAAAACTAGTTTATATTGATATAATATTTTAATATTGAATAATCTTTACAGTGTAATAAATTCAACTACTCATATAGATACTTGTCACGTATACCAGGTGGGCAGTGGCAATAGGTGTGCATTTTGCAAAATTATAATAGATTGCCATTAATTATTATATTAACTAAGCTAGATAAATATTTTTACTACGTGATTCCATAATTATGAGGAAACAAATTAAATTTTAAATTTTCAAGTAGATAATAGTTATAAACAGGTAATTTTTTTTTAACTACTTGTGTCCTTTACCAAATAAGTTTTTAATTTATATATATGTTTGATTAAAGGTTTATGCGAGCGCTAGTGTATGGGATCCCTTCTAGGTTAGATCGCGTTTATTGTAGATGGTTTTCTCTGAGGAAACCTACGTCAATGCCTTGACAATGGCTATAACAAGGCGTTGCCTCTAATATATTTAATATATTCAAACCACGGTATTATTATGTTTACAAAATTTACAAAAAGCGTAGAAATTTTTATAATATTTTATTTTAAATATGAATTAAATATATTAATTAGAAAGACATACATATAAAATCAATTTTATCGAAAAATATTGTTGTTGCGCCACCGGGATTCGAACCTGGATCTCTTTCTTAACCGGGGAAGGTGCATTATCCAACTATGCTACAGCGACAATATTTTTAGAGACAATTTTCGAACCTATGTATTAATATCAAAAAGGTAACATATAGGTTCGAAAATTGTCGCTTAAAATATTGTTGCTGTAGCATTGTTGGATAATGCACCTTCCCCGGTTAGGAAAGAGATCCAGGTTCGAATCCCGGTGACGCAACAACAATATTTTTCGATAAAATTGATTTTATATGTATATCTTTCCAATTAATATATTTAAGTCATATTTAAAATATCACAGACCTATGTTCTGAATAATTACAACTTCACAATAAGAATGTGTTCTCCTAATAATATTTTATTTATTTTGTCTGTATCTTATACAATTTTTTAATGAATAAAAATATGTTTTATTTTAATAAAATCCAATTCTTAAGGTATATTATTCCAAAAGATTTTATTTTGACACATTGAATTTCAGAATATTTACAAGAAGAGCGTTATTTTGTTTCTATATTTAAAAAAAAAAAAAAAATACATATATTATTTATGTTTTACTTATGCGATTTAAAAAAAATCAATAACCAGTTTACGTCTTCAATATTTCAATGTTTTTAAAATAAGTATAGTGGGAATCATATCCGCAATGGAAATATGACTAGATACATAAAATTAATGATAACGTGTAACACATAATAAATTATCGACAAAGGAAGATAAATGAAGAAGCTTCGATAGCAGCATGAACAAGTAAAATATTATAAATAATTAATACATTTTATGGGTAATTTTTTTAAATTTTATAAAATAATCTTATAATACGACGATTTTGTTTTTTACTCAACTAACGTATGAATACAAAGTAACAAACCATTGAAATTCTATATTACCGAAATCAAAAACTGTTTTTACAAATATGACAAAAGAGAAACATTAATAATTAAATATCATCAATAATTGTATCAATACATTATTGGATTAATCTATAAAATTTAATAAAATACATAGAAATTACTTCAATACCTTGATGTAGTTCTTAGATATTTTCCTGCTTTATGGTTTTCATTTGAGGATTTCGTCAAACCACAGAAGAAATCTAAAAATAAATCTAATATGTTATAAAACAATGATGTTTGCGGAGTGAGCTGACACTTAACGCGCGGTACAGCCGCACGTGTTGTGAAGTAAAACATTAATTTTATATACTTGCATAAATAATTAGTATAAAATGAAAAACTACGTTATGTTATTATGCTTTTGCGTGTGTTGCGTTCTTCCAGTGTGCTTTTCGGATCCTGTGGATAAGGCTGTGAAATTTATTTCAGCACACGAACATATGGTACGAAAGTTTCTCAAGGAAAACGCTGCAGTTTTTATGGAGGTTGCCATGGCTAAAAATATTTTTCCAATGCCCAATTATTGTCTTGATTCTCCTTTCGGTGGCGGAGACTGCAACTGTAGGCGAAATATACCAAAATGCAATTAATAAACGATACTACGAATGAAATGTGCACCACAAAAAATATGATAAATACAATACAAATCATGTACGCAATTGTGTCTTCAACTCTCGAGGTACAGAAATACTTTGGGAATATCCATTAAAAAAAATACAGGAAATAAAATTTACTCAGCTGTGCTGTTTGTATATTTATGTTATATTTCCATTATTTTTAATGAAAATATATGTAACCAGATTTTATCATAAAATGAGTCTCAACCGAAAGTGTAAAAAATGACTTTCTATAACTTATTTAATACTAAATACATCTTATTTTATTATTGTAGTTTTATTCCTATACACTCCTTTTTAAAATTCATTTTATTTTGATGATCATATTACGAGAAATGCTTTGAATATAGAAATGAAATGCAAAAGTTATATATTATCATTAAAATATGACCTACGTAAAAATTGAATCATTATATGGATGTTCTGCAATATTGTTAAGCTATACTCAACTCAAACTGAGATATTTAACTATAAAAATTGGATACTTTACTTATGAATACTAAGAATGAGCGCTCGTATTACATGGTGAAATAATGCGATATACTGGAGACACATTTATCTTAATTTACATCGACGATTGTTGGTATTATAAATACTTTGCAAACGTCTAATCTGTATTTTTTTTCTATTTTGATGGTTAACTCATTGTTGTAGAACACCATTCATACATACTAGGGCTGCGATAACTAGAATCAAAGTTGTACTCTATTGGACCACTTTTCTTTCTGCTTGTAAACTATATTGTTGTTAGTTCTTAGATAATTAAAATTCAGAGTCGATTTATTAAAAAATACGCTTACTTTATACATGATGTGTAGCAATTTTTTATTGCGTGTGTTTAAAATATTCTAAAGATACGGCGTGGCGTTCCATACAAGCACTTGGAAGAGAAGAGATAATAGTACAAAGGATCTTATAAGAAATAATCTAAAAGCATAGATGATATCAAATCAAATTAATATGGATTTCGAATAAATTTATTGTATAATGTACGCTGAAGCCGATTGATTGCATTAGTTTAGATCAACCAAGCCAAGGTTTTATGTGCGGAAAAACTCACACGAGTTTTATAAAAAAAAATATTATCAGGTAGGTATTTTTTTTAAACATCTGCCAAAGTTTTTAAGAACATATGATGTATGGCCGCGTATTCCCAAATCGTAATTGATGTAGTGTATTTATTTTTTTATTATTATTTTTATTTATTGGTAATATAATGTAAAAATGTGTTTGGACTGTGCCCGTCTCACTACAGAAATTCAGTGTTGAGACGGGCATAGTTTACAAGCAATTGTACAATGAATTAGTATTACAACGAGTAGATAGAATTAACATTTATTACCTTATACATATTATATTATATATATATAATATAATATGTGAAAAAATAACTTTAAAGTGGACTTTCAAATAAATAATTTAGGATAAATTTGTGGCAGTAATTATTAAAGGTTTGAATCAATATGTTTGGGTGAGAGCACCAATACAGCTCTACCTATATTACGAATCCAAGTTTTTATTTCCAGTTTCATGTTATTGGGACAATTCAATTGGGTTAAATCTTTTAGCATTCTATTAAATAGTTTTGGTCCAAAATATTTGTAGTTCCTTTGGCCATATGTTGTATGTGCTCTTGGGGTTTGTAGGTTATGTGTATTTGTTCGTGTAGAAATTATATTTTGAGTTGTTTTAAAATGTATTTGCTTGTGTTTATATATGTACTTAAGAGTAGTATAAACATATATTTGTCTTATATCAAAGACATCAAATTTATTAAAAAATTCGTTAGTGCTCGTTATGATTGGGGTTATATATTATAAGGAAATACAAAATTAAATATTGCATTATCTTCCAACCATAATAATTGCTAAATAATGTGGTATTGAGATTTTTTCAGAAAACTATACAATCATTTAAAATTATTTAGCTGCCTTGTTATTTTAAATAAGCACTTGGATACATTTAGGTTTTGAATTTAATTTTCTCTATTACATTATGATGTATTCTCGTAGCGTATCATATAGAAAATATATTTATGTGGCCCGAGAAAAAAAGGTTAATTATAACTGGCTTGGATTATAGTTATTTTTTATATGTGAAGATTTCGATTTTTTTTTTAAATAGTTCTCATTGTTGTTTGACATAGGTTTAACCGAAGTTGATAAAAATGTAATTTTAATATTTTTCCTTCCGAATCTTTCGTTAGTTTTAAGTTGAAGCAACTTTAAAATGAGTGTTTGAACTCCTTATAGATATTAACCGACGTTTGAATCGAATTCTGTCATATTACACGGTTGTTCTAGTATTTTATAAATTCGAGTCGCCAATGCTAAATTTATGCATAAAAAAAATGTTAATGTATGTATGTAATGATGGTATTGTAAAAATTATATTAATAATCGAGAAATGTCAAAAAACAAAAAAATTATTTACACCATAATAATAATAATAGTCAACGTTGGATGGTTAAGGATATATTTCCTTCGCCTCTGTCTTATTTTATGTATTTGATTAATATCTACATGATTTGAAATAAATTTAAATCGTGGAATTCCACGACATTTATCAAATGTTAACATATTTAAAATGGGTTATTTTATGGACATAAGTACTTTCAAACTAATTTTTTTATAGTTCTACCCTAAAACATTATGGACTGTTATAACCTGTAGAATATATTTTAATTTTGTATGGTTTTATGTCAAAACTGGTTTACGAAGAAGCAGAATAGTTATCGATTAGATCTGCTTCGTGTCTGGCTTACGGTTTTTGATGATAAAACCGTGCAGAGATGTTTCACGGTCATGGAAAGATTTTTGAAACTACTTATGTATGCTGTTGACGGAGAGCAATTTCATAATGCCATTTATTATCCGTGAAATAATCTGTAATAATTACGAGGCACATTCTGTTAAGTCTTATATTCGTACACAGTGTCATTAATTATTATCAGATGATAGAAGATTGAACTATGCAAATTGGTAATTCTATGTCATATTTCTGTAGTGCAGTGTAACTTTTTTAATAAAATCGTTCTGAATATTTTAAATTATTGTGTTTTTTCTCTGAAAATTATTTTAGAAGAATTCGTATAATTTAACTTCTAATAAAGTAACAAGAAAATATATTTTCAAATATAAAATAAATAATATTTTTTCCTCATTTGAGGTTGATGATAAATTGATATGAGATGTTCTTGATAATAAAATTCATTTGTTAAATGTTAAGTATTAACGATTAAGCTCTTAATATATCACTTATTAAACGGTTTAAATATTGATGTTGATGCAGAAGTTCACAAAGTTTTTTTTCAAAATAACTAAACCAATCAATAATATACAATATTTTAATATAATTTTGGTAAAAGTATAAAAACTGAAGTCGCTTTGTCAATTTTTAAGATTCCTCATAAATTGTTTGATAGAGAGCATAAAATATGAAAATCTGTTGGAGTAAGATCTATAGAATAGGGCGGACGTGGAATAAGCTTTCAACCTAGCTCTTGTATAGCCACTTTTGTAATGCCTTAAGTCCCTCCTAGGTTAAATTCAAATAAATCTATATGTCGAAAATGTTCATTTTATTATACGGCTAACAATTAACACAAATTTTTGACAAAACTGAAAAATTCGAGACACATTCAATAAACTAATATTGACATATGTGAAAAAAAAATATATATTTCTAAAGCACTCTCGTCATGGAAATAATAAATATCTGTTTCTTAACTTTTACTATGAAAGTCAAACAGTCTAGATTTAATATTCCATTTTATACGTTTTTTCCGTTATTACTTTCTTTTCCCTTATTTTTTTCCCATTCGTTATTTATTCAAATTATAAACCCATAGAAGACACGTTAATTCATTTCTTTATTCATTCAGACTTCGAAAAATATGTGCAGGAAGATAATGTGTTCTCATCCTTAGCTAAGGGAACTAACTGTACTGCCAACAGGTAAACATGACGTAGTGAGAATTCCGTTGCTCGCTTCAAGAGCACTTACTCAAATGATACATAAATGCATTAATGAGAAGATTTTAATACCGATGTAAGAGCGAAACAAGTCTGGTGGAGATGCTTATTTTGCATCTTGCGAATCAGATTATGTCTTCATTGAACGATGTACCTGCTCTTCCAGCGGGAAGAAGCACCGCTTTCAGCAACATTAAGCTTCGTGTGAATGCACTTCATCTCAAATTAACATATTAAGTCAAATCCTTTACAATAAATATCGTAATCGCTAGCCGTTAAGCCAAATCCCCACAACACAAAAACACCCTTAAATTCAAGGTGTATCTTCAAAAAAGGTTCACATTATTATGGCTCTGACAACAGTAACGTGCGAAAGACTGTAATTTTTTATATGAATACTAACTTTACTAGGTACACCTTTGTCCGAGGTAGCTGTTTGTGCTTGCTTGATTTGCCGCTAGTTCTGTGTTATCTCTCTCTCTCTTTACTCAAGAGACAGTTGAGGAATCTGCATACAAAAGCCTCCAAGAATCTTGTTTTTTGTTGCTGCAGCAGTGAGATTAGGCTGTATGCTAATTCCCTACAGTACTGTCGGGATCTGAAACGACGATATCCGGCAAAGCTGTTCATTATTTTACTTGTAAATTATACTTACACTATAAATTATATTTAAACCAAATAAAATAACAAAACAGGACAATTTCTGTTTAAAAATGTGATAATTAAAATTATTTCCTATAAACAGTACAAAAGCGTTAATCTTACAATTTTCAAATTTCTAAAAATATAAATGGACTTGTTTGTTTTCTATTTGAAAAACTTACTTTTAGAACAAAAATATGACATCCATTTAAGAAAATTGACACTGCGCTATAATATAATGCATTAATATACTTTAAAATTTCCTACTAATGGGATATTATGTATAAGATGTACGATTAAGAACGACCTGCAAGGTTTTTAAAATTATTTTAAATGAATTACATTTTTTAAACATTTATTCATAAATATTGAATCATGTTAAACGATAAGTTGGGTCACATACTGTCATGTAATTATGATCGTGTGATTATATATATATATACCTAATACAAAATGTAACTCATATTCTATAAGTTAAATTTATATATTGTAAAACGGTCGGTGCCGTCTTTGATCCTACCTGGAAGAATAATAAACCCACGCTTCCCGCAAATTGTCTTCTCTCAGTTTTATGTATAATTTACGATGCAATTTAATTTAATGAAATTTTCACTCTAACATGCAATCGATTTAAATTAAATTTGACCACCACAACCAAACAACATATTTGATTAATTAATTACAAATTCAACGTTAATAGCCACTGTGTTGATCAAGATATACCAAGTTGATAGTGTAATATATACAATATATATATAACAAGATAAGCTAGCTTGCGGTGTGTTTATGTATACTATCGTACTTACTTACATACCATCACGCTGTTTCTCCGCGGGGGTAGGCAGAGAGGATAGAGCGCCACACTCTTCTGTCCTGACACACAGTTCTCGCCTCATCCACATTCATACATCTTCTCATACAAGCTCGCCGAATATTCTGGCTTCTAACAAGACCATCTTCCAGTATCTAGTTTACCTGGTAGTATCAAGTTTTCCGCGGGCATCTTGTATTTCTGGTGCCATCAACACTTGCGACATATATCTTTCTTACCATTTTCTTCTCATTCATCCGTTCCATATGACCAAACCACCTAAGTGATCCTACCGTTATACACACTATCGGCTTATAACCATGTTAGAGTAACATTTTATTAGTAATCGAATTTCGAAAGATCCGATACCAAATGATTCTAACCGTGAATGATTTGGATTTAATCAATTTCCATTCAAACTTTAAGGAACTAGATTTTATCTGTTTTGGTCAAATCTAATTATACCATACAGATCAAAATGACCTTTGTGTATACATCTTATATTTTATTATTATTATTATTATCACACGGATTTTAATCTCCATTTCAGTTTCCCTTCCTTTCCCTCTGAAATTATTTAAAAAAAATCTCAAACCTTTTTAATTGTTTCCCTTCCTTTCTCTCTGGAAATATTTCACTAGACTTGTATTTTATTTTATATCCTACACTTTAAATCTTTTTAATTTTTATTCTTCCCTCACTATTAATTTTCATTAGTCTCTCATACTCTTTATTAGAGTTTTTAGAGGGAAAGCGTCTTTACTATTTTGATTTTTTTAACACTTTATTCTTTCATTATTTATTAAACTTACACTGTGTCTAGTGATATAATCTAGAGAAGGCAACAATGCTTAATTTTTTGGTTATGTTTATATTACGATTTATTTATTACCTACTGTAAATCTGTATGTTTTCCAAATAAAATAAGTCTATTCTATTATACAATACAACATCATCTACATTTGTTAATGTTGCAGTAATTTAAATATTTAAGACGCTACACCACATAATACGTGAATATTTATAAATCAATATTTTAAGCTGAGGAAAGCGATGGAGATGTTGAAGGAGAAGGCAACCGATTTATATATTATATGTATATATACGACCACCAGAATTCAGCGTTTAGTCAGATGAAGATTATGCCACGGCGATACTCAATCTGCTATTCGCTGCCGGATAAAATTAAAAAATATTATATTAAATAAAAAATGCACTCTTTTTGTATTTATGATTGGTTTCAAATACGTCCTGATAAAGCTTGAGATAAGCGAAACTGGTTGACGTATAATGAATTTCGTGGTTTCATACAAAGTGATTGTTATTTTATTTTATATAATATGTCAAACCACAAAGTGAAACGAAAATATTATAAAATAGCCCATTAGCGGCATTTTGCATAGGGTGGGCGAGCTAAAAAATAAACATAACATTTATACTTATATTTCGTTTTCTCTCTTTGATTTGCATTACATTAAAAAAGTATTGGGAGTATATGTAGTTGTTTGTTATACGAAAGCCACTAGTGCGCAAGCTCATCATTGAAATAATTTAAAATACTGGCATTTTATGACAGTAAATATGCAGTAATCGGCTTAAAATAATTCAAAGATCTAACCCTCGCACACCCTGGTTCGCAAAGGAAAAGTCTCCAAAATAACAATATCTAATATCTCTAGAATGAGAATTGGGCATTGCCAGGTAGCCTCACATTTGATCAGATTGACTTGATAGATTCCCCAATGTGTGAGTGTGGTGCCGAGGAGGAAACCCTTGACCATATCTTTTTTGCCTGTCCATTGCGGATCACAGGTTTTTTTTACAGTAATCTCATCCGTGTTGATTTTCAACTCCCGGTTAACTTGTGTCATCTTCTTTCTCTTAACTCACACGCCACATTTAATCTGTATAATAGCAAAATTTTTTGAACGACAATGGTATTGACTTGTTATGTAGTATTTCCTATTCTATAATATTATAGTACTTTTTTATATATAATGGAGTTTTAAGTTGATAAATGGCACAAATAACTCTTCAAGAGTCGATAGCCTATTTAAAAGAAGAAGTACTATGTTCTAAAAAACTGCAACATCACAATAATGATTTGTTTACCTTAAAATTTTAAAATAAAATGAGATTCTCTATATTAGGCCAAGAGCCTAGCTCATCATTAACAAAATATAATATGTATGTATTAGCAAATAAATAAAAATATTACTTAGTATATAAGTCACCTCCTTTTTAGTGGCCCATGGATAAAAACTATGAGCATCGCTATTCTTATAGAGAAGCGAAGATGCTGTGAATAATATTACCGACAGATTTTTCTTTTGAACGATGTCATCTTGAGGCGAAGACATAATAACTTGAAGGATTCAGAACCAGGGAAAATATCTAAGGGTTGGCTTACCCAGTAGAGAAGTCTAGATAGTCACAGATAACTACTAGCAGTTGATTAAATTCATACTCATATTTTCATAGCACTTAAGATTAGTTGTATATTATTAAAACAATGTAGATGGCTTTCAAATAATGGAAAGACAGATGTATTAATTTGAAAAAGTGTAACATATAGGTTTGAAAATTTGTCACGAAAAATACTGGCGCTGTAGCATATTTGGTAATGCATCTTCCTCGGATTGGGAATAGAGATCCAGGTTCGAAAATTCAGCTAGAGCAAAAACAATATTTTTCGATAAAATTGATTTTATATATCTTTATAATTAATACATTAAATTAGTATTTAGTTGTATATTAGTTATATATTCTTGTTCACCCATCTAAAATTTAATATTGGTGTAATAATTTATATAGCGCCATTTTCGTAAAAAAATTCACCTCATGGTGTAACATGACAGTGTAATATATTAATGCAAATTAAATGTATCCAATTAGAAAGATATACAGGAAAATTCAATTTATCGAAAAAATATTTTTGTTTCTATCGGGATTCGAACCTGAATCATTTCCTATGAGGGGAAATTTTCGAACTTATACGCTGCAGTTCTTTCAAATTGATACACTTAATATTGCAAAAATCTCAAATACCTTTGAGTAATATTTGCTAGGAGACGCTGAATTAACACATTCCTCGGATAGGAAAGCAACCAGGTTTGAACCCTGGTAGTAACAAAAATATTTTTTCGATAAATTGAATTTTCCTGTATATCTTTCTAATTGATACATTTAATTTGTATTAAATTACCACATAACTATGTTATGAAAAAACTGTAACTTTACAATAATAATGTGTTCTCCTTAATAAAATATTATTGGAAAGTAAAAATTTTCATTCGGTCGATGAATGAATTTATGAATAAAATACCTTATGTTCCAAATTTTGCGTAGGTACATTTTAGAATCCTGAACAAAATTTAGGTATCGTCCCCCCTCTCCTTTTCTTTCATCGATATATATGTATATTACATTGAATACATAGTACCATAGGGTCTTGCGCAAAATACAAGCATTGTGCCATACAAATTTTATTCAGTTACATTTTAGGATCCTTGGGAAAATAAAGTCACCCAACTATATTCTCCGATACATCTCACCATTCCTGTGTCTGAAACGAATTACGAATGCATTGCTATTATTTAGGGGCTGCGCATAACAAAGTCACCCCCCACCCCTTTCCCCCTAAAACTCATTTTAAAATTATAACTAATAACTGAATCCAGAGCAATATAAATAATGTGTATGAAGGTACTAAAGTTATTAATATGTATTAATTTCATCTTCACCAATTAGCATTTTTATCTACCTAGATTATACTACCTACGTATTATTGCTCGTATGATTATTCAAAAAACAAAGGTACACAGTTAGAGGAGAGGGTACGTGTCATACTCGATATAAATACGATTTACATAATAAAGGGTGTTTTTTTAGAGGTATAGAATTTTTAAATGAAATAAAACAAATAAAAATCATGGTAACGACCATGGTATGGACTTTATTGGAACGATAATCTTATATCATTAGATTTTAAATGTGATTTCGTGTATATGGGCGCCACGGCTGGCTTGAATAAAACGCAATCTGGAGGTCCAATTTTCAACTACTTTTTGGAGCAGCTGGGGACGTATATCGGCAATAACGCGACAAATACTGACTTGCTATCAATTTAGTTTATAAATTTAGACTAGCGACGTAGAAAATAATTCAAAGGTTTTAAATCATACGATCGTGGAGGCCAATTCATAGGTCCATTATGCGAAATTATGCGCTCATCGAATGTTGCCTTCAATAAATTAACTGTGGCAGGAGCTGTGTGGTATGTTGCACCGTTTTATTAAAACCACAGCTCTTCTACAATAATTCCATTCAATTGGGGAACGAAAAAGTCGAAAAAGTAACGTGCTGGCCGGCATCAATTTTGATGTAACAACAGCTTCTTCGGTGCGCACTGTAAGACATCTCTGCGGATGCGTATTATCAATTTGAGTATGCATGGTATGAAAACGATCCATGGTTATTCGAATTACTTGCTCGAATGGACGATTATATCGATGTAAATTTCGCTAACTGTACCGCGATTTTCGAAATAAATTTTCACAATTTGCAAGTGTTGTTCTGAGGTAAATCTATTCATGGCAAAATGGCAAACCAAACTGAACACAAATCAGCTATCAGCTGTCAAATTGACTGTTGCTGAAAACAACATCATTTTTCTTTAACTCGCAGTTATACACCTGAAAAATATTACAGAAGCATGAATGAAACTCATGCCACGCAGACATGATTCTTAAGAAAGCACAGTTTGTATTCGTGTTTATAATTGAGTCTAACTTTTAAAACAACCTTCCTAATTTGATTGATTTTATTTTGTCTAAAAATTAAAGTAAAAATTGTTTAATAATGTGAAATGTATTTATTATGTTGACAGTATTTAGATAAAAAATCATTCTTGCGAATGAACGTGTTAATATTTGCCAATAAAACTATATGAAATGTTTAAAATCAACAAACTTCTTGTAAAACTTTATAAAATATGTAATCTGTTTGTTTAAATAGAAAAATACTTGCTGGTATGTATGGTCCTGGGTGACATTTATGTGTAATTGTTGAAGTTGACTTTTAAATTGAACGTTTGTTGTACGAGTATTTGTCTTTTTCTACCAATCTCAAGCTGACTCGGAGGTTATCTCCAGAACAAAATCTCTACACGAGTATACGGTACTGAGAATTATCTCAACTCTGAGATTTATCTCATGTTCCGTGGATAGGGGCCATTAAACTCCGCGGTTGACTTTATTAAAATGATGTGTTTTGATTGCTTTCACTATATTATAAAAGGTCTATCGAAATTTTCAAACAATTTTTCATATGTTGTTCGACCCAAATAAGGAATTTGATTATTATGTAGATATTTCTTCATCAGAAACATTTTCAGTGCTGAATTTTCTCTTCCGATATTCTTAAACGATTTTTTAAATTAAAATAATCCTCAACCAATAACTCGAACCATTAAAAAAATGACATATGTAACATAACATAGACATATATAACATACCACTCCTGAAAATTATTCTGATTTTTTTATTTTGTGTACTATTATTTATCCGAAGATCCTATCGGATGATTATCCATTCCAGCTCTAAGTAGAAAAATCTCAGATAAGTTATCTTAGACATATCCTACACATGTGATACGATAGACTGTCTAAAAATATTTTCTATTCAGTGCCAAAGGGAAGAAGACCCGTAGGACGACCCAGAAGAACATGAAAAAGGCAAATGGAGAGACTCTACGAAGAAAGAGCTCCAAGTAATCGTTACAGCGCAGGACAGAGAGCGGTGGGAGAGTGATGTCCAAGGCCCTCGATCTGAATAGGATAAAAGGGATGAAGAAGCAGAAGAAGTAAACGACTAATTTTTTTTGGTATCTTCAAACATCATCTGAATTTTATTTCAAGCTGTGGTGACCCTACATGCGCCCGTCGACATGGCCGTGTAAGGGCTCACCTATCAACCATTAGGGCCTGAACTAGAGCGACTAACAAGCAGACGCAAATAAAAAATTACTACTAGAGACGGATACTGCTCAAGCAACTAGCATCACTTCTCCGCAATCCGCCCTATCAAACATCGGCATTCAACCATATCTCCAGCGAGCCACTCCAGAGTTCAACCGCGCATTTAAATTATATTAATTCATCACCTCAATAAACGAAACCTCGTAATTATGCAATTATGCTCTTTCATTTTATGCAATAGACATACTACACTGCGACATACAACCAACACGCGTGAGACAAGAAGAGGTTAAGAGCTTCTGTCTCACAGAATCATGACCTCGTGACACAATCTCGATTCAATAATAATTTGAATGACTTCAATACATATATATTAACTCGTATAAAGTTTATATGATGTTTTTTGATATGTGGAAAACAAAAAAAAAATATATATTAATTTATTTTATTTTATTCATTGCGTAATATATAAAGTTACGCAAATTTTAACGCAATTTCGCAACACATTTTACCCAGGAAGCCTCCGAAAAACATACTACCTTCTTTTGTGTTACAATATTCTGCAACCCCGCGGTTAATGCACCGCCCTGAGTGTTGCGCAGTCACCGATGCGCGTGCGCAGATAGAAGTCATAAATATTCCTTTATACATTCGCCGCCTCGTAAAGTATATTGATATTTTGAATGAGATTAACACTTTCGATACAGGTGCAAAATCCTCCACTAATTTCGTAAACTAATACTGCGAAAATTAAATTTACACTTTCATTACCGATTTGTGAAGCAGATGTGAAACATTATTTAATATTTTGAGTGTAAATTCTATAATATATTTTGCAAGTGAAAATTACTTTTTATATGATTTTTGAGTGCAAATTAAAACTAATCAAGTACATTTATACAGGTTAAGTTCAAGAGATTAGACAAGGTATTAATATAAACCTTGCCTCTTATTGGATTTTGTATGAAGGAAAGATTGAACCAGCCAATGCGCATCGACCAATATCGGTGTCCCGACAATTGCGCGCAAGACAACTGCGCGTTGACAATGACGCGCAATACAAAAGTAAATGAGGACGTTTATTCTCATGTGTTTCATTTTAAAAAGTATGTTTCATGTAAATGTATTTTACATCAAAAAAATCAGAACAAAAGATCATTCGGAAAGAAAGCCAGTTTTTTTTAATCAATCTAATAATTTAAATGAACTTATTTTTGTTAGATTAGGTAAATGAAATTTAAACTGTTTTAATTTTTTCGAATAATTTTTTGGTTCGTATAATTCATGATTTTTTTCATATTATAAGTACGTTTTAATTTTTATTGGATAAAAAATACAATACGCAGGAATAAATGTCTTCATTTATATTAATTCTAGGGTTCAAAACCCGCATTCCAAATATTTCATTTTGTAATTTAGTTCTGCGTATTATTATCGGCGCGAATTTGTTTGCGCGCTTGTTGTCGGGGTTGTTGTCGGGGTTGTACTGCGCGCTTTAGCCTTGCGCAGTAGTCTGCGCGTGCCACCTGTACCTTTATTCGCGGCATGTCTTTCACGCTATGACCATGCAGTCTAAGAGATGAAGGCACATATCACTTTAAGAATATTTCAATCTAGGTTTTAAACCATTAATTTTTCTCCACGCTTAAGGTATTTGCGGTGTCTAAATGGTCCGTATCTACAGATAAGATTTCTCTCGACGATTAAATTATAAAGGACTATTCAGCATTCAATGTGAAGCAATTAATGAATCCTCAACCCATGTGCTTTGCGCTCGGATTACAATGACGCATCGAGTAGGTACGTAGCTATAATCGCCTCCACAATCATCATCACGACCCTGACGGCGTGGCGTAAAACTAGCCCCACTCCTCTTGGGGCTACCTTCCCATCGAGATCTCTAGCAAACGCTTCTGAGTAGATTTTTTACTGCATATTAGTCCTTTTAATTTTTTTATTGTCACTTTATTAGAGAAAATAAAATATACAAGTAAGTATAAACAAAACACGTTTAAACAACACAGTAGAGTATCAGAAAACAAAATAGTAATAGATTGAATGAAGAAGAGAAAACACAGGTTACATGTTAGTATCATACACAGCATATTTAAAAAAAACATACAATACACTCACTACAAGGCCAGGGAGCAGGAGATACATTAGGCAGCACTTCCTTCTGGGGGAAACGACGGCACAAAAAGAAAAGCAATAAAGTGACAATAAATCTCTCTAATAAAGTACAATAAAAAAAAAGGTTGAGTATAATGAGAGCAAACTTTGTTATAGGCGGCTGTACGGTATCACCCTATCACTGTGTGCGGAGCGTTATCGAACAGCCGCCTTTGTTGCATTAAAATAATGCCAATCAGGCGGCGTACGAGTAGGACCGAAATAGAGATCTTGAGCTTATTTAACAGTACTGAGAATGTGGTGCATTCGCTCTTACGTATTGCATATTCTTCCAACTGTAACTGTGCTCAAACATTAGTAAACTTCTGTCAAGTATTAGTAGTGTATCTTATTCAACCTGCTTTGGTCACATAAACCCAAATACATTCCGCGATCATATTAAAAAGAACACGTGAGCGCTAAGTGTAATATATGGGAGCACCAGGCACTCACACACATAATCTTTAGATTATTACAACATATGTATCGATCCATAACTTATATATTTCTTCCATAAACGTCGCACATCCCCCATATACCTTTATTGACTCTCTGAGATTAAAATCGCATTGAGAGATCATCGTAGACATGGTTCAATTCGTGTATTAATATAAAACACATATAATGTTTATTACAATAAGGTAGTTAGTAAAAGTGTCAAAGCAGTTAGCACTGATGCAATTGTAGTAGTAGATTTGCCGGTCTAAACGTCTCAATGTCTACTGACAAAGTAAAAATCAGTGCACAATCAATTATGAGACGATTGAGCCAACATATTATATTGATCGATCTTTCTTTCTACTCTCGCGTATTTCGGGGGACCGTGGACACATTCAAAAGTAAAAATATAATTTAAAATTGATATATGTTAATGGTACAGAATAATGTTATGATTCAGAAGGCCCAACACCTCGAAATGCAGCCGTCCATCCCACGCGTATAAGGTTATGTTCCGATGGCGCGACTTGGGTTAAAAAATAACTGGTTTGATATTTATAACGTGAACTGGTTCTCTTGAAAAATACGATGAAATAACGCATGCACGAGTATGTGCCCAGTACGTAGGTGAAACAAGATACAAATCACGAGAGAAAATTATTTACCAAGAAATGTGTGACGAAGTCAATGGAGCAATTAAAAAATAAAATAAATGGATTAGTCAAAGATATTTCCGATCAATTTTTTTTACTATTTACCTGCACTTGAAATTTACCTTATTATTTATGTATGTAATGTTTCGAACAATATGGTTTACTGCAATTAGTTAATTGAGTTACTGTCGTACAAAACATTAAATAATATTATTATTAATTGTTTATTCCACCGTAATCTGATTGCGGATGCAAGATCCGATCTACGATATATAATAAATTAGATTAGATAAAGGTTTATATATTAACACATTATTATTTTATTTTACTTGAATGAGATGAGGTGAACTACAATAATAATAAAATCAAATAACATATTATTAGAAATAAATGGTCGTTACAAATATTTTTTATGTGGTTATTCAGACCAATTCTAACTACTGTGCATGGATGTATTTTTAAAATTATTAATTTATATTTCATTTAATTTAATAATTTTATTTAGTATGTAAAATATGTTTTCTGTCTAAACTAAACCAAAGTCTGTGCTATTTTGCGTGTGTCACTTTTTTCTCAATCATTTTAATCGTTTATACCCGCCGGGCATACAAAACCAAAAAGTACTGCGAATTATTTCTCTCATGACCTGGTATTTAATAGATTATATAAATAAATGCATTACAATTATTGTTGACATTTAAAAAAAATATTTATAAAATGCAGTTAAATTAAAGACTTTTTAATTTCTGCAATAAACTATATAATAATTACATTTTTATTTTCGTAGAAAGCAATCACTTTGTAGTATTAGATTTAAAAAACACAACTACTTTGTATAATATCGCGAATTTTATTAAACGCCAACTGGTTTCGCTTAGCTCAAGTTTAACAATAAATAGAAAAAGAGTACATTTATATACACATAAAGAGAGAGAAGAAAAAGAGGGTGTACTCTTTTTGTATTTATTGTTGGTTTAAAATATGCCCTGACGAAGCATGAGCTAAGCGAATAATAAAATTCAATACTTAATACGTGTATAGATGAGTACATTAACATCGATGGTAACTAGATGAACATTTATCACTTACCATAAAATAAAGATTCAAAATTCTAGTAAGGAGCATTGAACTTTAATTCCATTTAAAATAACATAGTTATTCATATAAGTTCGTTACGACACGTAAAATGAACGAGATCCATATAAAGATTGGAAGAGTTTTTGTATGCACTGAAAATTCACCGAAGCACCCGTGGGCAGGTACGTATCACCATCACCAAGTCGATATTTAATGAGCGAATAAAATTTTATTGACAGCTTTCTATGCATTTTGGATCAACCAATCAATGCCTGCATGCTGACAGAATTTATTCCAACTTGAACTGGTTTAGCGTCATAATTTATCGGTGAGCGCGTGTGTCGTCATCTCAGGTATTTTGGTTCAAAATTTGTCGATTTACGGTCAATTTATTACGATTAATGACGAATGATCTCGACGTACTTTCTCCAGCAGTGGTGTCCGTGGGAGTATGCAGGGTTCATAAAAGCACATAAGTACACCATGTTGCTGTTAAATAATTATGATTTAATTTCATATTACGAAATAAATAACATCAGACTTTATTAGGATTTTATCTTAATAATGAATCGATCTTATTAAGTAATTATAAGTATTTCAAAATAATCTACTATCATTAAATGATTAATCCGTTATAACATTACGTTGTAGTACCTACCCGCCGATAGGGCTGCCTTGAATTATCGTGTAATAGCAATGGCAACACTACACTGCTGAAGGCTTTTCTCTATGCATTTCCGGTGACGGACAAGTGGAGCGCTGTCTGGGTCTCGTTTAACGAACTCTCACAATCATGTGATTTCAGATTTAAAAAGGAAGGCTGAGAATAATTGTATAATGTCAGGCATCTGTGTTACGCTGTGCCATGTTATGTGAGTGTCTCTGTTATTATATATGTTTTTACAGGATGTAAATCCCTTTCTCGCGATAGACCTCCACGCTAGGGAGGCGCCATTTTTTGCACAAGTGACATCACTTAATCTAAATATATAGTAATAACATCATGGAGGATTGCCCATGGACGAGGGTAGGATGGAAGATTACGATTTAGATTCCATCCGCTCAACATTATCTTCACAGTAAAGGAAAAATAGTACTTTGATATCTCACCATGGACAACGTCAATTTACACAAGTAACAACAATTTTGTTTTTTTTTTTTTTATTCGCCGTGAAGCCAATTATTCAAGTAGGATTCGACCTGGCGATTATTAAAATATAAACTTTATTTAAATTGTGGTCGCTCCTCGAGCGCAAGTCATTCTTCTTTGATGTTGTATAATCTGAGTCGAAGTTTACTCATTTCGCTGAGGTCGAAATTGATAACATTTCATTTATGTTTTTGTATGGAGTAATTTAATTGAGATAGTGGTGGTAGTACGGTTAATGTTGTAAATGTCAATTTCTGTAAATCATGTAATCTTCGGTTAACGCTAACGCTCTTTTTAATTTATTTTTATTGTGTAAAAATTCTGTTAATTATAATTTTGTAAAATCTGATACTAAATCTTATTTATTTTTCCTTGAGAATGACTGTCGGAAGCAGGTGGGAGACAGAACAGACAATTCTGTTCATAATAACCATTATCTATCTTGGGTGAAATCGGTGGACGCGCTGACGTTCTGTCGTGCACGTCACACCGTGCCACGCACGATTTTAGAGTTTATACATATTTAATATCAATTTTTCAATGAATTATCACATTAAGTACAATAATACCGCTTTGAAACAAAATGTCAAAACTCAAGTTCATCTTCACTCGCGACTATTATTTATTCAATACTACTGTTTGAACAAGGGGTTGGGGAAACAGAATGTAGGAAGGGTGAGAGGAATTTGGTATAGGGACAGAATAGTAAGGGCTCAAGGATCAACCAGGAAGTACACGACTTAACTGGATATCTCTCTGCTGTAGCCACAGGTCTTCTGAACTTCAGGAACAAACTTCGATGATTCGCATGAAATATTATACTACACACACAATAGCGGTTGCAAGTGTCGATACGCACAGTGAGAAACCGAACACATAATAGTACACTATCTGCCCCACACAGCAAAAAAATAATTCACACAGTTTTTACAGTCTAACGTACCCAATGGTAAATGATAACTGTTAACTCAAACTTCTCAGCTGGTCCATAACTATAGAGAACACCACACAAAATGGTCGTGTTCTGGGTATAGGAGATATAGATAGGAACCATTTTCTACATCGCATTCACATGCGCACAAGACGGTGATCGGTGTTTCATGAATCATAAAGATCGAACAACTAAATTAGAGCGTAAGTAGATAAAAATAAATAGCTTTAATTGATAATTAAATTATTACAGCGCGCACCTCGTTTTATATACAAACGAAAATAAGACGATATCTGTTATTAGAAATCAGACCAACAATCCAAATTATTACCAGCAATAAAGCGCTATTATTTATATATGTTTTTGTATTATTATAAAAAAAATGTTATCTGATTTTTGTATTTAAATGATCCCACCTTTAAAGACAATGGTAGAGGCTTCTAATCCAATAATAACAGCAATCCAAGATTGTTTTATTTTCCATAACTCCAGTTCGACTTAAGTTTATCAATTATATCGCTTTACATTGTTTTAAATTAATATGATATGATGCAAATTGTAAAAAATTTGAAGCGTTATATTCAGTGTATTGTTACGATGTTCCGCTATTCGTACGTAACGGTATTCCGCTAGTGTTTATTTTGATAACAGAGTAAGTTATTACAAACTTAATTTTTTTATTTCATTATAAGCTACATGTACCATTTATATGTCAAAATAAATTATAAATCTAGTAGACTAAATAAATCATGAAACATTGTATTGTGTAACCTAAAAATATTTTTTAATTAATTCAAACGCAAACCTATAAATATCTCAAAACGAAAGAAACATGACTTAGATCACTTTCATAATAATGGACACATATATAGATAGAAAACAGACATCCTAAAACACATATAAATTGTTTTATGACACAGTCAACCTAAAGTATACGACTTTACAAGTCTATTATAATATAAGACGTATCCATTTATTTATGTTTCCTTGTATTCCTCCACAAACAAATAAATTAATATAGGCTTCCAGATATACACGAAACCCTTCATAATGTAATTGGCATGGTACGCGTCAGTAGCTCATTCCAATGCCAAATCGTGATTGATTTATGTGATTGTTATCGGTACTTACCACCTAACAGTGTCACGTGCTTAACTATTCTTGCTTGTGTTATGTAACTCTCAAAACATGACGCCTTTATGTACTCGTACATGCCATTAAATATGGCTATTAAAGACTTGCAATAAACGTAAAGGATTATTATATATCGAGAGGTGTGCTGATAGTTCCCGTATACATTAGAAATTTTTTAAATGGGTACATTACTATTATTTATTAAGAGACTTTGATTCTAGGGCGCTCAATTGTCACCTCACAAATCCTTCTGGCGCAAATAATCCCTATTGGTAGCTTTTACGAGTCTACTCAAACTTTTACCACCAAACTCATTAAAGATCGCTTCACACTAAACTCTATATTGTTTTTATGCGCACTCGAATCAAATCTAATAACCCTTATTAAATAATTTAAAATGTCGAAAAGATATAACTTTTCTGCTAAAGTTCAGATCCAAGATTCCACAGTTTGATGGAAATGGTAGAAATCTTGCAGTCCGTCGAGACTCACCCTATGTGTGCCTCAAATGTACCTTTAATAATAAATCAAGGATCGAATATCGGGTTGCTTTTTTATGCAACCAATCAAAACTCGTCGACGGAGTATATAATGTACGAGTACAGATCATTGACACGTTATACAAATACAACCGACTCGCACTGACAGTTAAGAGTTATGCTAGAGTAGTTATGCTCCACATAAGTGATGGTTTAATCGTTATTTAAGCCGTTGTTGTGTTCGATTTTAACTAGGATTCGTAACTGATTATTCGTAATTCACCAAGAATGACTAGTACCATAGAAAGTAATCCTCCAACTGTTTTATCTTAGTTACCAATCATTGTCACAGTCACAGTCACATTACAGTTTACCATCACTACTCCGAATGTCTCCTTTTTTCTAATTTCAACTTTATTACATACCTATATATTGAAAATTGTAATATTTGCCAAACTGCAGAACAGTTTACGTGCTTCTGGTTGATCTCTTAGTCAAAATTTAGTTCAATCAGACGCACGCAGTCAATGTATGCGTTACTTTATATTTTAAGAAATTTAATATTTATTTGATAATAAGTTATGATATATTACTAATATTGCATAATATATAATAATTGCAACGGGAATATTACGAGATCTGTATTACTTCTGAGCTGACTACACCGCTGACATTTGCCTACCATTAATTCTTACTTACCAACATACATAATGAATTGATTCTTGTTTTATTTATGCATTTAAAATGAGTACAATTGCATTTCCTTTGATATATTCACCTCACATTTATCACATAAGGTTTTCGCGCTTGCCTGATCGATGACATAAATGACGTGTCGCCGGTAGATTCATTGGGAAAAAGATCAATCAATATAATATGTATTATTTTACAAGTCACGGGTAGACCACAATGTTGCCTGCAACTTGATCACTTTGGTGTTATTATTATATTTATTAATGTTCCTTTTAATAGTATATATCTGGTTCTTTAAAAAAGCAGTGTTCTTCGAAAAATATTCATTTACTTAAATTTACACATCTATAGTTTCGAATTTTAAGTATGGTACAATTTAAATAGATAAGTGATTTATATTATATAATAAACAAAATGATCGGTTCTTGGAGATATAAAACAAAGGTAAATAAATATAAGGCGACACGTTCATATTTAATCTTTTAATAATTAAAACTTTTAATACTGTCAAATGCACAGAGCGTACTGATGTTTAGAAAAAGAAATATTTTATTTTAAGAAACTGTGATTAAATAGTGGACATTCATTAGCAAATCATTGTTAGTGAAATCTCTCTTGCGAACTGTGAATATAAAGTAACGTTATATTAAAACAAATTTTGATAAATTATTTAGAAAGCTATACAGAAATAATCCATCGAAATTTATATTCATCACTGAAATTCGAACCCAAACATTTTTATTAATCTAGTATAAATTGTCATCTAATTTTGATTATTTGCTTGCTTTTTACTTTTATTTAAGTGAGGCAAATTTGTATTTATTTAAGACACCGTAAAATAAATAAACATTTTATTATGTAATACGAACCGCCTTAATTAAGAACCATTGATTTTTATGTTAATGGAACTAAACACTTTTAGAATGATTAGCTTTGTAATGAAAACTTCCGTTTTAATTTTGATTAAGATCGTTAACAGTCTGGATTATTACAAGGTAAGGAGCCAACTTTTTTATCCATCTCTTAAATTTTAATTTATCGCCTTTGGTCTTTAACTCGTACCAATACCATATTTTATTTTTGAATTACAGTACTAGCGGGATCACGGGGTGATTAGTAATTAGATTCAATCTTAGAATTAGTTAAATGTCATAAACACTGGACAAGTAATACTAAATAGGTATTGTACACACATATAATACTATATATCCGTAGATTTGTTATTGATCGCGAATTCGCCTTTACAACAATATATTTTTTCTCGCTATACTGGATTTAGATCAAATTATTCAAGATTATTTTACGAATAGAAAAATATGAAAGTAAAATTTGATAGATATGGAGTTTAATTAATGGGTGAGAATGGTGAAAGTTATATTTGTATAGAGTAATCACGTAAGCCAGCCAAAGACAGATCGTAAGCCCTGTAATTACCCATACTTCCATATCTTTCTATTAAATATAATAAAAAAATAACTTCGTCTCTATGAGATGTCTATTATTTGTTTAATTATTGTATGAATTACTTTGCACGTATTGTAACAATACTAGGTTATAATACCCGTTAATAATGACGTAAAATTAATATTTATTTATTTAAAATGCAACGAAAACACAATAGCAAAATAAATATATTTAAAAAAGTATATTTAAAATATCACTACTTGTCAATAAAATCGTCTATAAATTAAACATTCGAAGTCTGCTATACTTTAAAATTATTTATTGAAATATAGTTGATTTACAAACACTATGTGCCACGCGCGAACGCGAACAAGTGAAATTGTGATTGTGGACTGGTGTAAAGCATATATAGAATTATATGTGTGGTTTTATAATATTTGAAAAGTGACCCATTTAATAATATTTATGTAATACAAATTAAATTAATCATCTAGAAAGATACATAAAAAATCTATTTATCGAAGAAATATTTAGTTGCTACCGGGATTCGAACCTGGACCTCATCCTATTCGGGGAAAAGCCGTTATTATTTTCACTACAGCGGTCGTATACGTTTTTGAAAATATTACATTTTTGATACATTATATTATTCCATTTTTAAAAGCAATCAACTTTATATTACAGTGAATCCCTAAATACCTTTGAGTAAAATACATTATAAGACGCCAGAGTTAAATCAATCAATTTTATTAAATTTATATAAGCTTTGATATGACTTGAATATTTTTAAGGAGAACACATTTTTGTTGCGAAGTTGCATTTTTATATTTGTATTAAAGATACATCACAACTACGTTCTGAAAAAATGCATCTTCACAACGAAAATGTGTTCTTAAAAATATAATTTAAATCTTGAACTAAAAACGACGTCAAACTCTGATTATTATTATACACAATATGAATACAATTTTCATACTATAAAGAGTCAAGGTATAGTATCAACAGGCGAGTAAATATCCTGTGCCTACTATCACTTCCTTTCAACACAAAAGGTTTTTTTTATATTTCAAAATCCAAGAAACATACTTGCAAACGATAAGATACGAAGAGTCATTAACCTGGACAGGAAACTGTCATTTAAACAGGTTTCAATTTACTCGGCTCTCGCAAGAACCTCAATGCTTCCCAGGAGGCAGCAGCCTAGCTTCACGCACCATGACTCACGCCACTTATTACGTACACTGGAACACGGGCGAATCCTTATTACGTACACTGGAAATTAGTCGAGCACGGTTGCGGTACGCTTTACAATAATTAACGAATCTACATATTATAATCCAACTCATAATCGCATCGCATGATAATAATCTGTATTATAAATTTATGATACGTAGACATTATATTACATTAATATTTTCATTTGACTATTGCTTGATGTTTAATTTATTTTTTATAAAAGAAAATATATTACTAATCAATTTTTATACAACTCACAGATAAAATACAATAATAATTATTATTAGGGTAGGATTTTATTCATAAAATTTAAAGACAAAGATGATAAATTTAATAATTCCGATGATTATAGACTAAATATTGTACTGCTTTCAATAATGGTTAAACAGGTCAAAATTTTAACATAAGAGTCAAAGAGCATTAAAGATGTTTAAATAGTAATAGCTTGTCAGAATTTTCTAACCATTAATTAGAAAAAGATCATACTTTTGATAATAAATGCGGGATTGTCTGTTTTACATATAAATAATATTGGTCTTAAATTGAATAATTTAGAATCATTAAAAATAAATAAATCAACCAAAATATTATAAATAACCAACTAAATTTAACAAATCATATTCTAAAAACTTATCCTAAAAAATGATTCTAATAATTTTGTATCGTCAAGTCAATTTCCCATCTTTCAAAATCGTAACATTTTAAGTTGAGTACTCAATTTATTTTTTAAATAAATATTTATTAAAAAATTTTTAGACATTTTTTTAAAAATAGATTTAAAAAAAAACATTAGAATAACGTGATATATATGTTTTTGGTTAGTTAATTTAACGTTCTGAAGAAAAAAATTGTGTTTTTCGAAATCGGTTGATGATTTCAAATTACTGATTATTATAAACAAAGTAAAGTAATCTATAAAAAAATGAACTTTGTGGTTTAATATGCAAATATTAAAAATACATTACTTATACACTGATATAAAAAATGTTTTTCTTTTAAATTAGAAACTAAATGTAGGTACTATTGATTAATAAAAAAAACGTGTATCAATTCCTGGTTCCATGTGGGTTACTAATTTTTAATAATTTACGTTGAGCTGTAGTGAACGCTAAATCTAGTTTAATAATAAAAGATACACCGAGGTTCTAAGGGTTTTCACATGAAATTTAAAAACTTAAGTGTAACGACTTATTTAAAATTAATTTTGAGAAATTAACATTTGAGGTATGAAAAATGAGACTGCAGGTGAAAATACACGGTATAGAATGTCAGAAAGTTGTGCAAAGAGGAGAGGTAGAGAGATGGATGGAAGATAATACACGAAGTGATAAAGAAGTGAGATGAAAAAAGTATTTAATACATGAATGGGGGAATATCACATTTCAGAATCGTGATCAATTCAAATGTTATACTTCATAACACTAGAACAGATATACAGAGATACCTAATACCATCAAAGATAAGTGTTTAGATATTATAAATCAAATATAATACATTTCGTATGATGCTCCCCATTGACATTCAAAGCAGTATTTTCATTTAACTGAAACCGGTTCCAAGAGTTCTTCTAATACTTAATCACTTATTCCTTATCATTGAATAATTCAATTTATAATAATATTATACATAGCTAAAATACATTTTGGATTTTATGCAAAAACAGGTTGAAAATGAAGTATCTATGTTTATTTGCAATTTGTATGTATCTTTGTTAACTTCCGTATTACAAATTTTTGTCCCGAGAGAATATCTGAGACGAGTATTTCTCATGTTTTTAATTAATTAATATAAAATGTATGGATTACGGAACATGATCATGAGAACCAGTTTAACAGTAAGTCTAAAAGTAGTTTTTTAACAAAGTTGAACATTTATGCAAATTATCTTAAGTAAAAAAAATTACCACGGTATCGCAAAATATTTAATCATTTTCTTTTTAAATATGAATTAAATATATTAATTATAAAGATATACATATAAAATCAATTTTATCGAAAAATATTGTTGTTGCGCTACCGAGATTCGAACCTGGATCTCTTCCCTAACCGGGGGAGGTGCTTTATCCAACTAAGATCGTTACCGTATTACCTAATCTTCTACTTATCGTCTTCTTCTTCTTCGTTGGTTCCTCGTTGTGAGGATAACGTACGCCATGGCTTACCGTTATGAGTTCTCGCGCGGTTGAGAAGCTAAAATAATAATGTACTACTACATATCCATCAGTGCTAGTCTCTTTGACACTTTTATAAATAACTTTATATTTACGAACATCTTTAATATAAGTTAAAAAGGTCTAATAAAAACCCTCCAGTCAACTTCCATGACAACTATATTACCCCACAAGAGAAAGTTCAACTTTTGTGAGTTCAACAACCATTGCGTTTTATGATAATTTAACAAACGTTTCAAATATAATGATAATTTAACAACCTTTCAAAATCTTCGGATGGTGTAGATGATTTGAATTTATTTTTCATTGTTGTATATTGGTACGGTTCCAGAATAAAGTTAGGATTTTTCGCAAAATTATATTATTTCTCGTTGTTCAACCTATAAAAAAATTGGAACTATTATAATGTAAACAATTTCATTCATAAAATCATATTAAACTTGACAGTGGCGACATCTATTCACATACGTAATAGACTTCTGTAGATGCAGTAAAAATTCATTTTATATTATCATAAATTATTATTAATATTTTTAAAATTAGACATAAAAGCAAAAAAACTTTTCCATTTTAATCCATCTAATCGATTGTTTTCAGTTTTCGATCAAACACTTCAGATTCTGAAGTTTTTTGTGAATAATTTACATATATCTTGAAAAAGAAGTTGTGAATTTTATTTATAAATATTTTTCAAAAATAAATATTATTTAAATAATATTTAAGATTAGAAAAATCAACTTTCTGGTTAAAATCCATTATTTTAGATTGTTAACTTTGTTTTATTAACCACTAAATGAATTAAATACATCTACTGGTTTCGAAAAGTATCATTTTCTTCTTCAGGATGTCATTAACTAATCAAAAACATATATTATATTGTTTCTTTAACAAAATTCATTTTTTAAAAACAATAATTATTTAAAAAATAAATTTAACACCTAACTAAAATTATTACTTGATCACGTCGTTAAAGTTGTTGTTCATAATATTTTGGTTAGTTTTAATAATTTTGTATAATAACAATAATCTAATAATTTTGTATAATAACAATAATCTAATAATTTTGTATCATCAAGTAACAATTCAAGTTAAGTACTAAATTAATTTTTTAGATAATTATTATATTTTTAAAATAGATTCTGTTAAAGAAATAATATAATATATGTTTTTGATTAGTTAATGACATCCAGATGTATTTAATTCATTACGTGGTTAATAAAACAAAGTTAAAAATCTTAAATAAGTTAATAAAAGTTTTATTCAGCGAGCTATTAAACAGAAAGCAGGAAGAAGAGGAATAGAGTCATAGACTAATTAAGTCACCGTTTTCCCGCGAGAGAAGGCAGATAGGATGAAGCGCCACACTTTTCTGTCCTGACGCATAATACTCTCCTCAACCATATTTTAAAATTATATTCTTCTAGTATTCATTCTAGTAGGTACGAGTATACCTGGTCGCGTCAAGTCACTCGCGTCATATATCAATATCTTATCATTAATTTGTTTTACATGCCACATAAGCGATCCTTTTTTAATAATTTTCACTATACTAAGATTAGTTTTACATTACCGTCTAATTTGTTAATTTTTTACTCAGTTAATGAATTTTCCACATATACCTAAATGATCTCATTTCTTTTTTTTTTTTTTAGGAGAACACATTCTTATTGTGAAGTTGTAATTATTCAGAACATATAGGTCTGTGATATTTTAAATATGAGTTAAATATATTAATAAAAATATGTTCTGAATAATTACAACTTCACAATAAGAATGTGTGTAAAAATAATAAAGTTGTATCAATGTGTCCAAAATTTAATAAAAATGAATTGATAATTCTGGCGTCTGCTATCAGATTTACTTAAAGGTATTTTGAGATTCTGTAAAAATAAGGTAGATGGCTCTGTCAAATGATGAAACGATTAAATGTATTAATTTCAAAAAGGTAACATATAGGGTCGAAAAATTGTCGCTAAAAATAATGCCGCTGTAGCTTAGTTGGATAAAGCACCTCCCCCGGTTAGGGAAGAGATCCAGGTTCGAATCCCGGTAGCACAACAACAATATTTTTCGATAAAATTGATTTTATATGTATATCTTTATAATTAATATATTTAATTCATATTTAAAAGATCTCATTTCCACTGCATTCAGACTACTTTACAGCTGCAGAATTAACTTCATACGTCACTGTTGATACCGGAACTCTATTGCTAGCCTTGTTTCACCAGAGTCTGAGTACTGTGAGATATTCATATTTAAAATACAGCATTACGAATTTGCACATGCAAAATCGTGTTTTAAACCACCGAACTCCTTCTAACCACTCAGAAAATGTTAACAAGTATTTTACATAACATTTACTGTAAGAACACAGCAGAACAATCCTCACGTACGTCTCGCATGTAGATAGGTACATACATCGTGATGCTACTCGTATTCTGTATGTCCCATGCCGACTGAATCTCACAACATATCTGACGACAGTACAAAGTGCCACAACTTACAACATAATCGCGCGTCTCCGAGTTTGAATTATTATAATGTACGCTCCCTTATCTCTTGGTTACTTTTCCGCCATTCGCATAACTGAAGAGTGCACGGAGGTAGAAAGGAGGCAGCAGGGCGTAGAACAAAACAAGATCTTAATGTGCTGATTACGTTTGTAAAATGTTTTATTTCGTATTAGGATACATATTACTTTTACGATGGTCCCAATGCAGCAGGGGAAGTCTTATTCGGTAAATGTGGGTTCAACTCGGCAGTGAGTAAAGCAATAAATTTATCTGTAAATAGAGTGTATCTGAACTAACATTACGTAATAACTTATAATATACTATGTATAAAAATATGACCAGTGATGTGTTGTTTGTTCTTTTAAAATATCATACAAAGTAATGAGCTAAAAAATAGTACTAACAAACTAATAATGCAACTAAAATATAATTTTTTGAAGAATTAAAGTAAACATATTCATATACACACGCACATACATGAATATTAAATATACGTCAATATTTGTGTTATGTTGGCGTAGTTTAATTTTGAAGGGAAGCAATTTATTACTTTTGAAATTGGCAAAATTAACTTTGTGGTTAAAATTCTTTATTTTTATTTGTTTGTTTGCCTTCAGGGTTTTACTCCATGACACATTGTTTAGTCAATATTCCTAGGTCAACATCCAATTTCAATATTGAATTGAATACAATTAAAAAAAATAGCAGTTAATAACGGGTATATTATAGGTTTAATAGACACAATTTTAAAAAATAAATTAAAAGAATATAGTAATCAATTTTTATATAAATCACAGATAAAACATAATGATAATAATGATTATTGGCGTAGGATTTTATACATAAATAACTTTTCAAATCAATTATCTAAATACCTACTACGAAACATTAGACCGGCATTTTATACAAATAATAATATAGGAAATTTACTTATAAATTCTAAAGACAAAAATGATAAATTTAAAAATTCTGGTGTCTATATACTTAGTTGCAAGAATTGTGCTGCATTTTATATTGGTAAAACGGGTAGAAATTTTAATATAAGAGTAAAGGAGCATTTGAGATGTTTGAACAATAGTGGGTATTCAGTATTTTCTAATCATTTGATAAAAAACTGGGATGGTCAATTTTGCATGTAAACGGTGTTGGTCATAAATTAAATAATTTGAAATCGTTGGATATAAATAAAGTGTGTAAATTTAATCAAAAAACTATAAACAATCAATTAAATTTAACTACGAATCCCATTCTAAAATTTTTTCCATAAAATTATTCGAGTAAATTTGTATTTAGTAACAATTTGATTTAGGTACTAAATTTATATTTTAAATAATTATTGTTTTTTAAAAATAGATTCTGGTTAAGGAACAACATATTTTGATTAGTATTGACATCCTGAAAAATAAAATGGTATTTTTATAAACCGGTAGATGTATTTAAACTCAATAAGTGGTTACTCTTATAAAGTTATAATTATAATTAATAATTAAAAATATTAATTTACATAATGAAAACACGAGATGTGTTGGCAGGAAATTATTCGTTTTTACCTCTCCGCCCCAAGCCATGCCACGCCACATTCTCCCCACGATATAAATGTGAACATTACATTGAATTCCTTACATTCCAAATTTTGCTCAGTTGTACTATAGGACTCAGAAGAATACCCTACCCTGGGATATCTCATCCTCCCTCTGCCTGGAACAATTTTTTTGTATTACATTTGTGGGGGCGGCGATTCAAATGCGCCACCATCATTGCCGATCCCTGCTGATCGACGACATAGGCGACATATGTACCCGAGTGCAAGTTCCCGTCGAAAAGAAACATGGCTAGTCTTACCCTTGCGCTCGATTCGACATGAGTCCCGATCGACCACGATCTGACCCTACGACGCCGACTCGCTAAACTACCTTAATATACTCCGATACCTTTTATCCACTACTTCATACCTCACAATACACGACTATCTAAGCAACCTTCGTATTATTTTTACGCCTATCTCCACACATTAAAATAGGCACCTGTTAAAAAATCAACACTTCATCTATTCTAAATTTTCACTAAATCTGAATCCCGAGCAACGCTAGTACGAAATAAAAATGCTAAGTTAATAAATGATTATTATTACAATCTATGATGTAGACTGTATTGTTTATTACTATTTATCTTCTATTCATTTTTTCTATTCAATTTAATATATTTACTAAGCTTTTAAATAATCCATCTTGTGCACATAATGAGTAAACTACATCTTACGTGATGAATGCAGTGTCTGGGTTTTTGTTTGCAAAATACCTTGGTATATTATAAGGTTTAATAGTGTTAATTAATTCTTAACACCTATGCATTGAATAAGTACACTTACTTTTAATTGCGTTCTAAGAAGAAATAACAAGTTAATTATTACAGGGCTTATTTATATGGGAACGTTTTTAACCGACTAACATATAAATAATTAACTTCTCGAGTAAACGGAAGTCTAATCAACGATTTTTCTAGACATGGTAAAATTTCGTTTTAATTAAAATTTGTATAATATATATAATAATTAATGTCTGGTTTAAGCATATTTTTTAATATCTACTTTAGAGGTGATGGTTATTTTTTGTAAAAGAAGTACATAATTATCATAAGAAAATATTATACATGTATAGGAATAAGATTATCTTTATACGTACCTACGTTAAGTATTTTTCAGTAAAATCTATTTTATTTTATCAAATTAGTAATAGTTGTATCTGACTTAGACTTTTTATTTTTTGCAAAGTCTGTCCCTGGCACGTGTGTAACTAATAAGGTGGACATGAAAATCATTTGTAATAAATTTGACAACTCACATATGTATAGGGTACCTTACGCAGGTTAATTTTCACAGGAAATCACTCAATTAAATAGATATAATTAATAAAATAAATAAATGCAATCATTTATAATAGTTTAATAGCTTCGAAGCCAATTGTCACTAAAAAAAATTCAGTGGCTTAACCATAATAAACTGCTTGAAATATTTTATGTACTAAATTAACATATATAACATGATGTCTATATAATCCTACTAATCTAATCAACATAATTTTAAATTATTTCTCTTTAGGATCTTGCATAAAATACAAGTTCCTTTTTACTGGCTCCTTCTCATCGATATAAAGATGCTTTAAAATAAACGTCATTTGTTTCAAATTTTACATATGACTTTAGGACCCGGCACCATCTTTCCTTGGCCAATCCACTCTTTCCTTTCGATATAAACATGTATTATATTGAATGCCACCAAAATTTTATTCGGTTGCACTCTAGGACCCCAGCTGCACCACAAATGGTCGAAAATTAGACTTTCAGATTGCGCTTTATTCGAGCCATCCACTGCGCCAATATATGGGAATTCATATTTAAACACTAATGGTATAAAATTATCTTTCCAATAAAGCCAATACCATGACTATTACCATGACTTTTATGTACTTTCATTTTAAAGCTATACCCCTAAAAAAACACCCTTTATTATAAAGGTTTCCAGCGGAAAAATTTCAAAATTAAATTGTAATTACTTGTAAACCATCAGGGTGAGGAAAGTAGGAGGGATATTGTTCGATGCGCGTGATTTGCAGATTTGCCAGTCGTAATGAGTCACTGCTCGGGAGCGCACTGCGCGTTCGTGGTTGAGCAATATTTAAAGTACAGTGATTGATTCGTGCGCGTCGCGCTTTTTGTACTCACTTTAATATTCGACGAGTAAGTGATGGGCCGAGCACGCAACGTATCTGGTGTTAAGTTCAAAAGTTCAGACATGAAGAGACAATGATTAACCAAACTCCTTCGGGACCATCTACGTCAACAGCGATACCAGAACATGTGGCTCAAGTTCGATGTGAAATTATGCGCAATCCGCGAAAATCAATAAGGAAGATTGCAGCCTGTACTGGAATAAAATAATCAACAGTGAACATTATTTTGAAAAATAAACAATTATTTCACCCATGCAAACTGCAAATAGTGCAGTTTCTCAACGAAAATGACTATTCTTTACGTGAAACCTTAACGAGAACGACGCTGGAATGGTTTGGAATAACACGAACGCTTGGAAACATATTGTTTACTGACCAAGCATATCGATGGCTATGTTAATAAACAGAGCATGAGATACTGGTGCCTCGACAACTCAAGGTAACGCCATCAAAAATGTTTGCATTGTCTAAAAAGAACGATGTGGTGTGCAATTTCTACCCGAGGAATAATTGGGTCTTATTTTTTTAACCAGCGAGAGATAGTCACTGCAGATAGTCGAATGATTGACGAGTTTTTGGTACCGCAACTGCAGCTGTTTCCCAGGTTTAACAACAAAACACAATTTCAGCAAGACGGGGCCACTCCACACACATCTAGAGTTTCAATGGAGAAGCTGAGGGGAATTTTTCTCAATAAATTAATCAGAAAGTACGGAGACATACCCTGCGCACTTCGATCACAGAACTTTACACCGTGTGAATTTTTTTGTGGAGATACCTTAAGTCTAGAGTTAACAGCAAAAATCCTCGAATAGTTTAGGCCATAGAAGAAAATATCCCCCGTGAAGTTGCTGTCATTGAACCAACGCTTTGCTCTCGCGTGTTCGCAAATTTAAGAGTCCGATTACAAGAGTGTCTTAAGATAAACGGACGGTATTTAGACGATATTGTTTATAAAACGTAAAATCCGCATCGTTAAACTCCATGTTGTATAAATAAAATATGAGAATAACATTATAGTTTTTTTTTATTAAATAATAAACTTGAAAATTTTCCGCTGGACACCCTTTACAAATTAATCTCTAATCTTTTAAATCCCTTTAATCGTTTTCTAATACCATGTCGGGTGAATTTTGTTTAGGCATTTACATCTCCCGTCGCATTGGGGTGTGATAGTTCAGCGTTAGTCTCCGGCTCGGGTCGGGGGGGCTTTGCATCCAGTATGAGTACGTTCGTGAATCTCACCATGTGCAATACTCATTCGCCTTCTGATGCTAAGTTATTGTTGAGACGATCTCGGCGGTGAGACCGGAATAAAACGAGGTTCCAAAACTTGTCTCCCGGTGTTCATGAGATGCTGCAACATTAATATTTATTAGATACAAATGCATCAGCAAATTCCTACAAATTTACGTACTTGAACGTAGCAGATAATATGGCAAAATATATGTTTATTTTATTTTATATTATACAGAACATTAACTGCTTAATGATACAACATTTATTAGAATAAATGAGCTACGATAAAAATATAGTCATTAAATCTATTAATAAGAGAAGAAAGAAAAGAGGATAAGAGGAATATGACTGAGCACGGAAGAATGGAGTGCCATTCATTTGATAATAGTAATTTGCAATTTATATACAGTTGCGCCAATGGACGAAAATTAGACATTCTAGAAAATTTAATAAAAATTATAATAAAAACATAATAAATATTCAAATACTGCCCATTACATCCCTTCTCTTATCCATTTTAACTCTTCCCTACCCCCACCACCGTTAACTCCAAACACCCCATATATGTTTTTAATTTTATTTTAATTATATTATTGATAATCGCTGATGTTCCCGAAAACGTTAAAAATATAGTGGAATAAATGTGTTTATACTCAATTTACAAAATAATCATGGGATTCTACAAAGTTTCACCAAAAGTCTTTTAACAGTTATAAAAATAATTATAAAGTAATATTTAGTACAGACATTTACATATATAGTTTCGAGAAAAAGTGTAAAAAGATGTCCAATTCATTTACTGTGTTAATCTCACTATACAATCTCCACATTCGTGAAATCGGATTACAGAACGTAGTATTGCTGTGTAGGCATCTCGTCTGAACGTGTCTTGCTTCCTCAATGATCTGGTACTTGGCGTTATTAAAATATTTTATTAACGCTCGAATAAAAGTAGGTATATAAGATATTATAGCATGAATAACGATCTTAAAAAAATAATATTATAAAATCGCTGTTCTTAAAATTTATGGAAGTGCGTTCTAAATAAAAAAATTTTGCATTTTCTTATATAGTACTTTGATTTCCATCTCATATCGTATTTAGATTTTGATAATTATTAATGTATATTTGGAGAATATTATTTTATTATTAAGGAGAACACATTCTTATTATTTTGTGGTAATTATTCATAACATAGGTCTGTGATATTTAAAAAAATACAAATGATATATATTAAATAGAAAGATATACATATAAAATTGATTTTATATATATATATTTCTATTTAATACATTTAATTAGTATTTAAAAATAATATTATTTCGTAATTTTTGAAAAAGTTTGACGAAAAAAAAAGGTTGAAGTTTTAAAATTGTTTTTCTAAAATAGGGCTTTCCATGACGTGGCCTTCGGGCTGCATGCGGAACGCGGTTTTTTACGGCCCGTCTGTTTCCTCGACGTTTTCAATTATAATATATATTGTTACTAATTAAATAACTGTTTCGTGGCAATGCACGATTGTTTCAACTAGCATGGCAACGTAGCGCAGTAGCATAGTTTATGCACTAAACATAGAAGTGAGTACAGCTAAATGTAGGATTTATAAAATATATGCATCTATACAATATGTATTGTTCTGTGTGCGGCCCTAAAGTTGGTATTTTTTTAATGCAGCCCTGAGGTTACCTAAAGTTAGACAGGCTTGCTCTACAATGTGGTACGCGTTCCAGTCGTTACCGCCGGGACTAATGCAAGGCACGGACTGATACAAGGGTGAGACTACACCAGCGTCAGATGTGCACGTGGATTTAATTTCCGGGACGTATTTAAATTTTAGCTTTGAAAATTTTTCTTCATCTTCAAGTGCTTGTTCGGTTATCAGACGTTAGGTATTATTGTGTTGGTGTTTTTATTTTTACAGCAGCTCAAAATAGTTGAACTGTAAACATCCTTAAAATCTTCAGCCAGGATGCCTTCCATCTTCCAGGGCCTTTTCTGCTAACAATTTTGGCTTCAATGATAAGATCCAGGATCTTTTATTGTTCTGCGTGTCTCATAATTTGACCAACTTTATTGTTTCTTCAGTGTTTTCATTGTTTAAAGAAATTATTTTTCTTTTCGCGTCCGATTTATCACATTGTCATTAGTGACGCTATTTACCTAGCTCATTTTTAGTAGTCATCTATAGATCCACATCTCAAATGCTTCAAGTCGCTTTAGCCTTGTTTTAGTGTATGCCGACGATTTCATTCCAAATAAAAGAACAGGGAACATGTAGCATTTTAAAATTCTTATTCGCAAATTTAAATTTAGATAATGGCTGCTCAGTATTTTCTTCATGCGGAAAAATACAGCCCGGGCTTGTTCGATAGAACATTTAATTTCCAAAGAAAGGTCCCAGTTTTCATTTAATTCCAGTCTTATTCCGTTTATATACGTAGCCTGCCATCACTATTTATTTGTCAGAAAATTTCTATAGTATTTTAAAAAGCTCCAGCTAGAATGAATGGTGGTTTATATGGCACAAAATTTTAAATCTTCATAATATCTTCATGGTCAGCCGTTTTGTTAGTACTCCGTGTACTACAAAAAAAGATAAATTTTTATTTTATTTTAACAATAGACAGTTAGAGCAGTTTTCTAACAACCGCAACCATAATATTTTTTATTAGAAGCTTTGAGTCGGCGAGAACGGAAGCGACTCACGACTGTAAAACACGATTCATAAAGTTGGAAAACAAATGATCGTAACCGGTTAGGTGGCGGTTAGGCAAAGAAACCACAATTTGTTCGTAAATAAAGTTTAAATAATAAGCCTTTATCTTACAATTTTACGACGCTCTGTGGAAACACCACCAACCTATTTTTGAGTGAAAATTGTAAAAATGATAGCGGTAAATATTGTGCATTTATTTTGACCCGATGATTTAAACATTTATTTAATATAAATTAATTTTGACTTGATGTCTTAAACTTCTTTTTAATGTACCATCAAAAAAATAATATAATAAATGTGTGTATAAAAATATTTTAACAAGAATAAATTATATATTCATTCCCTATTTTTCGTATTTGTAATATTTAATTTTTTTCCGTGTTTCTATCTTTTCAACCACAAAAATATGAAATTTCAACTTTTTAATCAAAAAAATTTTCAAGCATGTCTACTTCATATTATATTTGAATATGCCTCTGTAAGACTATCTATTAGAGTTCATTAATCATTAATGACCTGCTGATAATTTATTTCTCTAAAATAAAATAAATACTGTTGTATTCCGCTATAACTTTGTGGTAATTCATTATTAATATAATTAAAAACATTTCACTTTGTTTAAACAACACTTTATTTTTACTAACACCAACCGGTTATTTAATATTACAAAATATGTGAAATTATGCATTAATGTCAGGTGTTAAAGTTGCAGTGACTTGGTGGTTGCTGGTGGGTTGACGGGGGAGGGGGGGGGGGGGAAGGAAAAAAAACAGATAATAAGGTGAAAGAGAATATAATTAAGATAGGACTGTAGGTTAGATTATTTTGGTGGGACGGTGGTTCCAAATCCAGTGAAAAGTAAATTGTTTTTAATTATACAAGTATGGTACCTGGTACCGATGGTACTTACATTATTTTAAGCATGAGTGTTAATCTAGGTATAATAAATATATATAATTAATTAATCATGCTGTATCGAAGAAAATCAAAACTATGCCTATACTATGTATTAAATAAATAAAAATGCATTATTTTTAATATTTACAAAATCAACTTTATGGTTAAAATCCATTTTTCGATTGTTAACTTTGTTTTATTAACCACTTAATGAATTAAATACATCTATCGGTTTCGAAAAAATATCATTTTCTTCTTCAGAATGTCGTCAATTAACCAAAAACATATATTATATTGTTTCTTTAAAATAATCTATTTTATGATTTAAAAAAATAAATTAAAAGAATAGTTAACTACTAGTCAATTTTTTATATAACTCACAGATAAAACATAATAATAATAATGATTATTGGCGTAAGATTTTATTCATAAATAAATTTTAGAATCAAATGTCTAAACACCTACCACGAAACATTACACCAGCATTTTATATAAATAATAACATAGGAAATTTACTCATAAATTTGAAAGACAAAGATGATAAATTTATTAATTGCGGTGTTATAAACTTGGCTATAAAAATTATACTACTTTCTATATTGGTAAAATAAGTCGAAATTTTAACATATGAGTCAAAGAGTATTTGAGATGTTTAAATAATAATGGTTTTTCTGAATTTTCCAATCATTTATTAGAAAATGATCATACTTTTGATAAAAATTTGGGATTGTTGGTCTTAAATTGAATAATTAAGAATCATTACTAATAAATAAATTCTAAAATATTTTCCTAAAAATTATTCTAATAATTTTCAGAAATTAAGAAATTTCAAAAAATTCGAACTAAGTGATGAACTATGTGGTTCTAAGAACAGCCGTTAAAGCCTGAGTAATGTTACATCTTAATCTAAATTTCACTTTTGATGTTTCTGTATGTTCAATTTATATTATAAGTGTTATTTTATATATATATATTATTATTTTGAAATTTTTACAATTTTATGTAATATACGAGTTAGTTAAATCTCTTACAAAACTAAAGTTACATATTTTTCTGAAACGCTTACCTCTCCAAAAAAGATACTAGCTCTTGTGCTTAGAGAGGGACTTACACTGTAATAATTTATATAGAGTTAGAAGTTATACATCTGTAATCTATTATATTATTTAATTGTATCTGTAATCTATTTTATTATATAATTGTGAGATTCTGAAGCGTTCACATAATTTCTTTTTTAGTTCTTCTCTTTTTAATTTCTGTAGGAAGGTTATTGAAGTTTTTTATCCTTAAGTATTATATATGAAATTTTGCTGATAATATTTAGTGTTACATTTAAGGATTTTAAAATAATTCCAAATCTATTATTATTATTTTCTTTGAGTAATTGATTAATTGAGATTTTTTTGTAAATATTTTCTATTTTATGAACTGGGAATATTGCAAAAAGTGCTTGTGTTAAAAAGTTGATGTTTTTTAATATTACTTTAATAATTGTTCTCTGTATTGTTTTTACCGAGTTCATTATGTTATTGTATGCTCCTCCCCACCCAATTATTCCATACTATAATAAATATATTTATTTATAATTAATTATAATTTTATATATTTAATAGCTACAATCTCTACATATTTAAAAGACAATATGTGTCTGTCAGAATTCGAGAACGGCTGAGCCGGTTTTGATGAAGTTTTTATCTGGAATAGTTTAAAAATATATAGCGTCACGGTTTGACATCACGTATCAGATCAATAGATTACAACTTAACATCAATTTTTATTTGCGCTCCAGATTTTCTGAAAGTTATTGAAAGAAAATAATATTTTTTTTACAACTATATAGCTAAATAAAAATTACAAAACCGCTTTGAGGCAGACTTCTTAGACAATCATTAATCTTACCAATAGTTATATTATAATAGGAAGATAGATAGGAACAGATCCAGGTTAGAATACCGGCAGCAGCTAAATATTTTTTCGATAGATCGATACGATTTTTTTCTGTACATCTTTCTAGTTGATTCATTTAATTTGTATTAGCTATACAATTGTCCGCAAGTAAAGGTCTTCCTTTTTTGAACTGGGTCACAAAGCAATCTATTTCAATAAATGTTAAAAAAAATGTTCCCGCATGTACCTACGTAAACCAATAAATACAGTGATTATTTTTTACATTAATTTGATTTGAAAATAATGTTTCTCGAATATAAAAAATATAGAAGTATAAATACTCAATAGCATTTCAATTTTCTTAGAATCTGCTGTACGACTGTGATTAAAAATGTATTTACTCAGTTTTGATTGGACTACAGAAAGCCGGCACTCGAGTGTCGCATAAATTATTTACAACACCCAGAGTAATGGACACTGTTAGCGGACCGGTGCAACGTACCTACCTAATATTATATTCTGAAATTCATAGTAATGCCGTGGTTAAATAATTAAATAATTATTGCCTGCTATAAAAACTTGAATATTCTCAAGGTTTTGAAAGTATTCTGAAAAGCAAAGTGCAATATTTCTTTGAGATTTTTGAGATTGATTTAAATGAATTCAACACAAATCATTCGGAATTGCACAACTCTAATGCGGAAAATAATATGTTGTTAATGGCCTATTGTGGAATATTACAAGAATTGATATTTGACCAAACTTTATGTTGATATTTGACGGATTATAATGCTGATATTTGACAGAGTATTATGTTGACATTAGATTGATTATTATACTGATATTTGACAGATAATTATTTGGATATTTGACAGATTATATTGCTAATATTTGACAGATTATTATACTGATATTGGACAAATTATTATGCTGATATTAGACAGATTATTATGCTGATATTAGATAGATTATTTGCTGATATTTGACAAATTTTTCTAGTGAAACGAGTAATATCTCAACACAATTATACATAAGTATTACCATAGATATTATTAAAAAAATATATATTATGTAGATATGTTAGATATGATAGATTATTAAAATATGTTATTTAATTTTCCATTTGAGATGATTGCTAGACCTTATATATTTTCTCCTAAGAACAGAAATTATGAAAACTAACCAAATTACCATAACACCGTCTCTTCGCAGGGGTAATCAGAGAGGATTGAACGCCATATTTTTCTATTCTGGCAGTTCACTCTTGCCTTTCATACAACGCACTCTCCTCTGTTGATGAAGCTTTTGATAGCACCGTTCTCCAATATTCGGTTATTAATATATCAGTCGTTTATCAACACCGATTCCCTCTGTTCCTGTTGCTTTCAATATTCGCCTCATATATTTTCTTTACATCCTTTCTTCGCTCATTTGTTCCATATGACCAAAGCATTTTGTGACCCTTCCCTAATTGTATCGACTACGCTACAAACCGACCCACATTCACTCCTAATCTATTCATTCTTTAATCTATCGTACAAATATTTTCCGCACATGCATCTAAACGATCGCATTCAGTCTACTTTCGTTCATTTTTTGCAAGTTCCAGGCTTCACTTGATTTTGACGAGGTTAAGATATTAATTTTATGTGAATATTTGTATAGTTGCATCAATGATTACAATTCACAATTAACTAGAAATAACGTCGAGAAATTATTTTTATAAACATAATAATAACATAACAATAGCAAAATAATTTATTTTGACGCAATATTACTCGTGCATATTTTCTCGCGATACAATTGACAGAAAATATTGTTTGTGTTTGTTTTATATTGCTGTGCGATACGGATGGACGGATGAATTGACATAAGAAAATTATAATAATATTTTTTAAATACTAATTAAATATATTAATTAGAAAGATATACATATAAAATCAATTTTATGGAAAAATATTGTTGTTGCTATCGGGATTCGAACGTGGATCTCTTTCCAATGCGAGGAAGGTGCATTAACCAACTATGCTACAGCAGACAGTACTTTCGACGACAAATTTTCAAACCCATATGTTACACTTCAAATTAATACATCTATCGTTCTATTATTTAAAAGCCATCTACTTTGTTTTTTACAATATTTTTCGATAAAATTGATTTTATATGTATCTCTTTCTAATTAATACATTTAATTAATATTTAAGATACCACAGACCTATGTTCTGAATAATTACAACTAAACAAAAATAATGTGTTCTCCTCGATAATATTTTTTTAATACAAATTAAATTAATCAACTTGAAAGATATAACCTGGTTCTTTTCCACAAACTATTTCGAGATCAAATTTGTCATCTCTTGAATCATGAAATCTCCAAAAATCACTACAATCTGGTTGCAGGACGGCACTATTTTCTGCGTTAGATAATATTTAAAAATAAAGTCTGCCTATTTATCTGCGCCCTTTTCGTGCGAGGGGCGGAGAGGGTGGCGACGGCAGGGTGGTCCGTTCCGGTCCAATAGGACAGCCAATTTCTCGCATGTCAGTAACATACTAAAATGGCGCACAGCCGCTTCCGGCGTACTGGGAGCCGCCATTTAAAATTGCAGCTAAGAAAATAACTACATACTCGTCCGATGCTTCTCCAGAACTTAATGTAATGCAGTGTTTCTATTTTTTTATATTAAAGCATTAAAGCCCGACAACCTGGGTCATGCTTACCAAGAAAAATCTCCTCCACAGATTCCTGTCCAATGTGGCTGCTCATCAGTTAATTTTTTCCCATATTAGTGAAGTTTGTTACTACATCTAGTGACGAGCTAAACCATTATTATGACCGTGATTATTTGAATGGGCGAAGCAGTACGTCGACTGAATGCTGCAAACAGGAGAAAACGCAAGATAAAGAACGGCAAACAGGGCGCGGAAATCAGCCCACAGCTGGTATCTTTCCATACTCAAGATGTCCCAGAACTTGTAGATCCAAGGTGGAGCTCTTCAGCTACCCTAAGATCCACAATCATAATGAACAGTCATCCTCAAACACGAGGAAAAGACGATGATGTTGATGTGATTGGTGTTCGTTTGTAACGATAATTGATAACTGTGGTTTAACCATTGGAGTTTTAGGTTTTAGTATAGATACTAGTGATGCTCGCCCAATAATGAATAATCAGTTACCAATCATCATTACCATTGAACACAAATCTCACAATTGCAGTCAAAACCACAGTTAAAATAACGGTATAGTTCATCACTAACTACATCTTCCTGCCAGTGAAGTATCGGTCTTCTTCTTCTCCTACGCTTCTCTGGGTTGCTAGACAAATCTTTATTTGTTGGTTCTTTGTTTTATGTGACAGTGATTTAATCAGCGTAGCCTAATTAATTGCACTACGTTAACGTCATTATATAGTATGTACTTTGCTATAACGTCTTCGTTATATACCATTATTGAACAGGCTAAATAGTATATCTTTTAAATATGAATTAAATATATTAATTAGAAATATATACATATAAAATCAATTCTATCAAAAAATATTGTTGTTGCGCCACCGGGATGCGAGCCTGGATCTCTTTCCAAACCGGGGAAGGTGCATTATCCAACTATGCTATAGCGACGATATTTTTAGCGACAAATTTTCGAACCTATATGTTAACTTTTTGATATTAATACATTTAATCGTTCTATTATTTGAAAGAGCCATCTAACTTATTTTTACGGAATCTCAAATACCTTTGAGTAATCTGATAGCAGACGCCGGTGGCGCAACAACATTATTTTTCGATAGAATTGATTTTATATGTATATCTTTCTAATTAATATATTTAATTCATATTTAAAATATTACAGACCTGTGTTCTGAATAATTACAAGTTCACAATAAGAATGTGTTCTCCTAAGTAAGTCTTTCAAATATATTAAGGACTCTTTCATCGTATCCGAAAGCATAACGCTTAAACAGTCTTGTAAAGTCTAAATATAATATTTCTAGATAAAATACAAGACCTGAGTTGACGTTTATAACTGAAGAAACAACTGTTAGCGGTTTGTATATTCATTTTAATAAATGATATAAAATAATACACATTCTGTGTACTCAATGCACTCGTGAATACACGCGCCCAGAAAATCTATTTGAACATATTATTGACAAAACTAAACTATAGTTTATTCTAATCATATATATCTTAGAGTGTTATTATCAGCTATGTCCTGCTGGCAGATTTGGTTCACCTTTCAACAGCTTTGTGGCCAACTCTGCAGTAATTATAATTCGAATACATACGACAGTTTTGAGAAGTGTGACATTTGATACTTGATGTTGCTTGTAGAGAACAGGAGAATTTTAAAAACAGTAAATGTTATACTGGTTACGCTAATATGTTAACCTTAAGCTTAACTTCAGCTGTAGTATTGGATTATTTTTTTTCTTAAAATCCACGACTAGAAAAATGTTAACTGAATTTAAAAATACTTTTTTAATAACAAACATAGTATAAATGTGATAACGAGGATCTTGGATTATTTCAAAAAATTCAGAGTATACATTCCTGTACCTTCTAATGAGTATTAATTTTATTTGTACTAATGAGTTGTAAATAATTTATTTTGTCGTGAAGTTGCATTTTCAGAACATAGTTCTGTGGTATTTATAAAACAAATTAAATTAATCAACTAGAAAGAAATACAGAAAAAATCTATCTATCGAAAAAATATTTAGTTGCTACCGGGATAAGTTTTTTTTCTATATATATTTCTAGTTTATTCATTTAATTTGTATTAAAATATCATATAACTATATTCCGAACCGTATTCTCTTTAATATATAAGTTGTATTAAAGTTTATAAATTTAATCTAATTAATTAATTAATTTAATTCTGGCATCCCCTATCGAGTTTTACTTACAAGTATTTTAGATTCACCATAAATTGTTTTTAAAAATGGAATTGTTTATAGATGTACCAATTGAAAATATTACAGAATATAAGTTATAAGTTTATCGAAAATGTATTTGATTGCTATAGCAAAAATAAAGAACGCGCTTCCCCAGATCATATCTATGGAATCGCATTCAAGAGGTCCAGGTTCGTATCCCGGTAACAACTAAATATTTTTTTGATACTCACATTGATTGTTTTCTGTTTATCTTTCTGGTTGATTAATTTAATTTGTATTAAAATAATTATTGTTTAAATGTAGCACACGACTAATATTTAAAAAATCTATAAAATGAAGTAATTAATTTAATTTATAATTAAATTTACAAAAATAAAAGTGTAATGGACGGTGATGTAAGCGAACGTTTTTTTGATTCCTCCTCCGAGCGAGACAAACCATCCCTTAAGATAGTTTTCGAGACATGTCGTGCTCGTTGTCTGGCAAATGTTCGGCAAAGTATTCTATATTTTAGGGCAATGACGTTTGTGATGTTTTCCTTCCCAACTTCGTGTTCCAATTCTCATTTTGAAACTACCCCTTGTGGTCTGGTTGTCTTTACTGTTTGAATTATTACACATACGTTGGACTATGAACTTATATATTTGTTAGTATTTTATGTTCGCAAATATAATTGTCAGAGTAAACTTTTAATAAATACTGAATGTTAATAATACGTAATAATGAATTCAAAATTTATGATATTTTAGTTATATTAATCAATATAAAATATCAAAATGGAGCAATACGCATGTTATTTATATTAGGTTGATGCGAAAGTTGTTGCCATTTTAATGGTACTTATATAAATGTGGTTAAATTGTTGTTTTTCGTCTTAAAACCTATTTTTTTGTAATTAATACTTTATTGACCTTGTTTTTAATTACTGAAATGAACCACAAAGTGTTTGTGTTAAATATAAAACATACTTTTTTTTGTTATTTTTATAAGGAACACATTCTACCTGATTTTCTTTCAACTTCATCGTGCAACGACCCCTAAAAAAATTACTGAAAATTGATGAATATTTAATTTGAATTTAAAAAAGGAAACAACACAACTGCCGTGACTAACAATATTGGTTCAATGGATGATGAAAGTGTCTTAAAAGCGCGAACGAGTCGTATGTGGTTTAGCAAGTTTCGTTCGGGGAATTTATCACTGGAAAACAAGCCTCGCGCCATCAAAATGCCATGCGTCCCATCAAAATTGATGAAGAGCAACTCTGGTTCATGTTGGATGCAGCCCCTTGACTGGCCTCAAAAGAATTTGCAGTTATCGCCAATAATGAAAATTATGTAACTGACTAAACAAACATTGTTTTTTTATTAATATTGAAATTATTTATTTACAAAAAAAAAATTACTTTCGTGTCAACCTTTTATTTGTAAAATATGTGTTCTTATTAGTAGGCTCGCACGGAGAACAAAATTTATGGTGCCATCATAGAACAATTTCATCATCTCTGGCTCCATCTTGGGCAATAATATTCATGTGAATACTATATAGCAGCCTTTGCTCGGTAGTGTGAAGCTTTTGCCTGGTAGTGGCCGCATCGTAGCTATTGATGGCAGCTACGAGACCAAAGCCACGATAATGGATAAAAACATCCTTTAAAATAATTCAATGGTAGGCGCGTAGCACCTCTAATCCAATAGTTTTTCTTAGATAAGTCAGTATTCTATATTAAATATGCAAATGTGCAACATGATTCGTAGTTCTTCTATTTTACAAAGAATCAAGTATATATATAAAGCGATATCATGTCGTATATATATAGCTTTGGCTGCAAATCCAAATAAATAATATAAAATGACTTCTTTAGTTATATAGTTTAACACCAACCGGTTTTGAAACAATGTCCGTTTCTTCATCAGGGTAACGTAAAATTACGTATAACATCCAGTTTTAAATACGCCCTGGCGAAGCTTGAGCTAAGCAAAACCGGTTGGCGTGTAATAAAATTCGTCGTTTCTCACAAAGTGATTGTATATAATTTAATTTTGTTTATTGTTTAAAAATATGCAACGTTTGAGTTAATAAACAATACTTAGGGTTGTGAGAAATGGGACTTAATGGTATGAATCAGAGTACACTGTGTCATGTGTATTAAAAACATTCTTAGAATAGAGCTGGTGTTTCAATTCAGTCGGTTATTTATAATATTTTGGTTGAAGCTAAGTGCTTTTTTTTCTAACAATTTTAAGTTGTTCAATTTAAATGACCATTTTAATGCCATGCCATATAATCATTACATGCTAGACAATGATCACACGCCACGTCTGAGAACGATTGCATGCCAGAATATCCCAATATTTTACCAAAAATATGTGAGGTCCAGAATCAAATGCAGACATTTCCATTTTACTTGTTTCCGAGTAAAATGAAAAACATCATTATACCACAAATGTTACACTTGGAATCATATTTAACATGACCAGTAACCACAGGTCACATGACCAAATACTGACATCTTATAGACTGAAAACATATTTGTCTGAGTTTGAATTAATTGTTTATTGGACATATCTGCGATTGAAGTAACAATGAAATTTTAAATGCATTTTTATACAAAATTCAGCAATATTTGCTTAATTTATTCTATTCTATCCTTGTAGAGATTAATTTTCTTTATATTTGTACATGTCTGATTTTAATTCTATATCTCACATATGGTATATTTCTACTAATTGAAAAACTATGATTATTTAAACATATGAAATATACTTATTAGGAGAACACATTCTTATTGTGAAGTTGTAATTATTCAGAACATAGGTCTGTGATATTTTAAATATGAATTAAATATGTTGTTATAGTTGGATAATGCACCTTCCTCGGTTAGGAAAGAGATCCAGGATCGAATCCCGGTGGCGCAACAACAATATTTTTCGATAGAATTGATTTTATATGTATATCTTTCTAATTAATATATTTAATTCATATTTAAAATATCAAATATACGTTACTTGCCTTGCTTGCGTTGCTTATTGTCAGTTTTCAATTGCACATTGCTTCAATTACACGTTGCTTCAATGTGAAGTGGGTCGTAGTTCTGACATTGACGCTGATTTTGTTGTATTTGTATTGCATTATTTGAGCGTAGCATATCGTGTTGTTTGATCAACCGGAGTTGAATGTGCTTCAAAATGGCTTCTCACTGTGCGGTACGTATCGGTATTAGGACGGACGTTAAACGAAATAATACTGTTGGCACATTGCGATTTCAAATCATTAGTGTAGTCAGCACGTCGGGCAGCACAGTTTGTCATTTACACGTCAAATACATAATATACGAGAATATAGATGTTTTAACAATAGACCGAGATGAGTTGGAAATATTACGATACCCAAACTAAACAACCCTAGAACAACCATAGAGGATTTAAAACATTCAATGACCTTTGTAAATATTTGAAGACGGGGGTGATTTAAATAAATATTAAATGTGAAAATTTTATTGAGCAAATCGACAATGATAAAATATTAAATGTATAGTTGACTGCCAAGTTGAGTTAAATCTGAAAACTAGATATTAACTTATTAACATTAAATCTGCTTTACACGTTTATCTGTATATACTTTAATATTGTAATGAAAATGCTCCCTTATTACACACGCGAATTAATTTGACTTATTTCCTTATCGTGCCGTTCAAATAATAATTGAATTGATATATTTCATTTGTTATTTTTAATGATAACACGTTTTAGCAATTTTAGAACATTGTTCTGTGACATTTTAATACAAATTGAATGAGTCAACTAGAAAGACATACAGAAAAAATCTTCGAAAAACTATTTGGTTGGTATTTTAAAAATGGAATAAAAGATATATCAGTTATATAGAACTATAGAATACAAGTTCACAAATTTGTCCAAACTTAAATAGTCAACGCGTTTGTTTCCCCGGATACGAAAAGGTCCAGGTTCGAATCTCGGTAGTAATTTTTTTTTTCCGATAAATAGTTTTTTTTCTGTGTATCTTAATAGTTGATTAATTTAATTAGTTTTTTTATTTGTTATGTTATATCAGTAAAATAATTAATTAATAAAATATTTTTCAGTATGTTTTCCAAAGAAATTGAAAGTATAGGATACTGATATAATGCAATATCAGTCATGAAATTAGGCATTTATATCCAGAGAAAGTACACCGAGTCTTAACTTAAAGGATGTTAATGAAACTGTTATTTATGTTTTCACTACGATCCACGTAGCGTTCTGTATTCGAATCCTGTCACGTCTTGACGTGTCATGTTTTATCTTGTATACAGGACTTATTTAGTAAGTAAGTCATGTACGCTCTTGTACCGAAATGATAAAGATAAACGATTGAAGGGCTTACTGGATAAAAGTGCTTTCTGACACTTTTTCGTAATTGAAGGAATTGTACAAGGGAATGCTACGTCATTATACGAATACACCAAACATATTTTTATGTGAAGTTAAATTTTAACACTTATGATATTTATATGATACTTCTTTTGATATTTTGTCTACAGCTGTATTGTATAGCCATAAAGCAAAACAATTATTTACAAAAAATATAAATAAATATTAAGAAAAGTTTTATAAAGACATGTACACATATGGACCTAACTAAACCTAATCTAACCAAAAGAGATAGAGAGAAACTGGAAGCTTTCAAAATATAATATGGTGTTGGAAGAGGTTGATGAAAATTAATTGATCAGAAAGGTAACGAAATTAAGACATTTTGGACGAAATAGAGGAAAATAGATTTAACTCGAGAATAAGCGAATAGATGTAGTAAATATATGGGTTATGTCCTTGGGCGCAATACACTGGTAACCGCAGTGACAGAAGGAAAGGTAGTTGGAAGACGAATAAAAGGATGGTCGTGGAAAGCATTTATAAGTAGCTGCTAGTTGATAATCAAAAGACCAGACACAGAATAGTGATCAATAGAGAGAGCTACAGCGACTAGGGAATGTTCTTTAAGAAGAAGAAAATGTCTTAATAATAATAATATTGGATATTTTTTATATCGCCATTTTCATAAAAAATTTCACCTCAAGGGTGCTTTACAACTTTAACTTTAAACTGTTATCTACATTACATGCCCTATATTATCTTTGTATTTAAAATTACAAATTGTTATTTGAACTTATGAAAATGATTTATTGAAAAGGTGCGTTTTTAGTCTCTTCTTAAATAAAGTCTCTGATGCACTGTTTTTTATGACGGAGGGCAAAGAGTTCCACGCTTTTGGGCCTGCCACCGCAAATGTCGTTCACTAAACTTAGACTTCTTGTAACGGCTGATCGGTTCTACAATCCTTCCTGCGGCTGAAGTAGAGGCTGACCTGAGATTTTGACTAGGATACAAAGCTCTTGAAGATACAGAGGCGCCTTGTTTCGCCTTGTACATTAACCGGCATAATTAAAATTCAACTCTTTCGGAGAGCCGGAACTAATGTAGCTCATGTAAAATGGATGTTATATGAAAGAATTTAGAAACTCCATCCAATGTATACATACATTTTTCCTTTTGAGTATTTCTTTTAAGTAGCTACAATCAATTAGTCAACATCCTTTATGGTTTATTCTGCTAAAGTTTATGACAAACAAACACAGTATCACAGTTAACATCGGTCGCATGAGAAATAATCGTTATTTGCTGTCTTTCAAATATACGAGTACTATCGTCCATGTAAGTGGAGCTTTCTGGAATACTATTCGAAATTGTCGGATTTTATTCGATTTTTATTATTAAAAGCTATTAGCACTGATGCTGGCTCATGAAGTCAGACACACGATAGACCAGCTTTGAGAATTGTATAAATGTCACGAAGTCTTTAAGTACGTCATGAGCTACAAGGCCTTATGTGCAACATTAGTTACAAGGCCTTAGTTTTAGCTCAATTTCGTTGTTGTTGAGTTAACTTGTGATAATAATACATACTAACTGTATGCCTAATAGAAGAATGCCTGGAAAGAACGGGACGAATATTTATTTAACAGGATATAAAAGCTGTACAAGCTTTCAACGTGGCGTGCTGCGTTATAAATAAACATTAGACGCGTCGAAGGACTCGCTTAAGTTTTTTAAAGTTGAGTAGCATATACTTTATCACGATTTTTGGGTGTCCAAGGGTTTTCAGATGTACATATAAACATTTATATATTTTGTAAAAATGCCGTTGATTTTCTAAATATTTTTTTTAAAAACAAATATATAAGTTTATTTTTGAGAGTCTCTTTTGATATAATATTATTATATTATACACTATATTTTACAACTTATGTAAATCGAAGGAATCTGGCTTGCCAAAACTTTATTACATTTTTGTTTTAATTGTTTGGTTTTTATGACAATTTTGAAAATAGTTGTGTTAAATTAGTGTTTCTGATATTTTTATGTATTTTATTGAAAATTATTGTTCCTATATGAATTCAATTATGAGTTTCTTAACTATTCATATATTGGGCTTAGGAAATAAAATATTTATATATTTATTGTAAAAAAATATGCTATCTTTTTATACAGGCAACGCCATGGTTTTTAATTTTAATTCATGGTTTTCAAGGTCATAAAATTTAATTTATAAACCACGTTCATTCGGCAAAGCGGATATCAATCAGGAGGTGGTTGTTTCTGCTCTTGACATCTAGAATATGTTGAATGGCTGGCATCTTGTGGAAATCTGTCACGCGCGTGCGTTACATTTGAAAATAAATTTAATAAGACATCACATGTAGAATCATAAAATCAGACATGACGTTATTCATGATATCGTGATAATTTTGCGCTTTGCTAGTTTATAAAAGGCGTAATGACAAATATAAAATACCAAATAAACTACTAATTAATAAAATGTATATCGTTTTAGTTTTTTTACAAATTTACAAAAATGGTCAGAAAGCCAATCATTAAACATATCTATGCACGCGTGACATGATACACGTGCCTGCTATACAATTGTTTTTTTAATTATTTAAGTGCATTTTTTGATATGATTTTTAATATAAATATAAATTTAGTCAAAAATTTTAATAAATTATTTTTATACCTGTAGATACCAAACATTATATTAACCAATAAAGTTTTAAAGAAATATTAATAGTTTTTAGAATAAATATATGCTATTAATTAATATTATTATTGTATGTTATGCGATATTTGAAACTATACAAGAAAGAGAAATAATAGTGAGCTTTATTTGCATGAATTTTGTATATGTTTGAAATATTGAACCTGCCAGGAGTTTCAATAATATATATATTTTTTATTATTTTGTCTTTATCTACCATTGTAAATTCAGTGAACCACCGAGTCAACTGACCAACTCTGAATACATTCATACGTGAATGAAGCACAGAACATACCAATAGAACATTGAAATAAAGATGTCATATAGCACCCGTTTCTGAAATACGCAAAATTAAGGCAATATTCGCTGTCGTTGGAATTACGGAATCACCCGAAATCCTGCACGGTTCTCTGTACTTTGCCGGGTTCCGAAATTCCTGCAGTTCCTTACTAACGGGTACACTGAGTTGAAACACGAGAATTGCTTTGTGATTTGAGCCCGGATCTTTCAACCATAACAGTTTGGTTCGGGTCAGAGCGCTACTGATGCTGTTAGCCAACGGTCCCGGCCGCAGTACGGTAATGGTTATGAAGGAGGACATTAGAAGTTTGGCCAAGTGCCACTCTGGTGTTCACGGACCGCGAGGGTCCGGAGTCCGGAGAGTGGGACAATTAGTGGCGACGCGTGTGTCCCAAAATCGTCACACAAAGGCCTTCTCTCGTTTACTTTGCCAAATCTGAAAATATTTCATGACACCTATTAAAATTACCAATTAAAATTATACGAACTATCGTACTATTACATATTATACTAATAATATGTTCAAATATAAATGTTTCCCATGTACGTAACGTACATAAGTATATTTAAAATCAATATATGCATCTTAACTTACATACATCAAATACAAGTATGTAGGTATGTACAATATTTATTATAAACGTGCTTGCATGGTAAAGCAGTGAGACCTTCGCTTAGGGGAAATTTTGTCAAGAAATTGAACCTCTACCAAGTTTATTCTATTTGTCTTTAAAAAAAATAACATCATGGTTAAGTAGTTTGGTCATATGAAACAGATGAATAAGAGAATTGTAAGAAAGATATTTGTTGCAAGCGTTGATGGTATCAGAAATAGGGGATGTCCGCGAAATACTTGGCACGACTAAGTAAACCAGATACTAGAATATTAAAAGCCTCAATAATCAACAAGCTTGTATGAGAAGATGTAGGAATGTGACACATGGGTCATACCATTCCCGAATATAATGTTTTTCTGATTTGACCCGTCTCTTTAAATATGATTTGAATTTAATTCAGATGGTGTTCTTTTGTTTTTTGGAAATATTTATTCCTCATGTGTCTACATATTACTAAATATTCGTGTGGCGGTTAGACAATAACATCTTCGGCCCGCGCGGCGAACCTGGTTTAGCCGCGATACGAAAAGCAGAAGTAGCATATAGCGAGCGAACCATTGAGGTTGCCCACCCGCGGCGGTCTGGACCGGTTGGATAGAGAGGGAAGGTCGCAGAGTAGGGAGAAGGGGTCGCGATGTGTCGTCAGGAAAAGGAGCTCATTATCTCTCGTACGCCTGGTCAGTTCAGCACCACATATTGTGAACTCTCCAATAATATAATAGTAAGCAATTGTTAATTTGGTATTATAACAAATAATCTAATGTTGTGAATTTGTTAATACATCTTTTGACGAATATACACCTATTGTATCATCGGTTATCCCCTGGAAACCCTTGCACAACCTTTCTTTGACTACATACTTGTACATTTGGAGTATACCTGATTCTGTTTTTATACTATGGATACGTTCTAGAGAATACCGTATAAACATAAACCGCATGAACAAGTACAGTAAATATAGAAAAATAGAAGATATGTAGGTTCCATTGCATAAAAATCAAATTAGGATTTCAACAAATAAAATACATAATTGTTTATTAAGAAATCGTATGTTTTAAAAAAACGTAAATTATTTATTTAGTATCGCTGTCATGCAATAAACGTGTTTGGTACAAAATAACATTTATCACTTGAAATATTAGTAATTGTGCTATCCAACATTACAGCGTTTAAATCGCGAAATATCGAGAAAAAAATACAGTCACGGTTAGATCACGTGAAATGTCTCTCACGTTGGACTGACTTCTTCATCTAGTTCACGTCCCTCGTATTAACACCTTGTGTAATGTGTGCTCGGAGAGGTATACGAAGGACCGACATCAATCTTTGATGAAATTTTGAAGGTTCAAAAATAATTTGTGTTTCGTATTTTTTTTGAACCGCGTTGAACCAAACAATCCGTGTAAAAAGTTTTTTTTTGTTTTCTGAACCTTGTTATATCCATTTATTTAACACCCAAAATACTGGTGTCTATTTGAATCTCTTTTGCAAACTGGAGTCCTTTTAATAATATTTAAATAGTGAATTTTCCCGAGCAGACAACGACCATATAACTCTTATAAAACATTTGTGATACATTTTACCCAGAAAGCCTCTGAAAAAACTTATTCTACGATAAAATAGAAATATACATAATGCATTATTATTGCAGGTAACTTTGGGTACGCATTGTTAAATAAATGTAGTTGCCGCGTAGACTAATATAATAATACATATAACTAATCTTCTATACGTATACGTGGTATAGAAACGATGAAAAATCATTACATTGTCTAGTAAAATGACGCGTATATTGTTTGTAATTTAAAAAGACGCGTATGTATGAAATGTACATATTTTAAATACAAATTAAGTGTATCAATTAGAAAGATATACATGTAAAATCAATTTTATCGAAAAATATTTTTGTTACAACCGGGATTCGAACCTAGATCTCTTCCTATCCGGAGAAGGTGCATTATTCGATTATGCTATATCAACACAGTGGATTGATGATAATTTTTGTTTTTAAGTAGATGGCTTTCAAATAATGGAACGATAGATGTATTAATTTGAAAAGAGTAACATATAGGTTTGTCATCAATCCACTTTGTTGGTATAGCATAATCGGATAACGCACGTTCCCCGGATTGGTAGAGATCCACGTTCGAATTCCGGTAGCAACAACAATATTTTTTGACAAAATTGATTTAATATGTACATCTTTTTAATTAATACATTTAATTAGTATTTAAAATATCACAGACCTATGTTCTGAATAATTACAACTTCACAATAAGAATGTGTTCTCCTTAATAAAGATAGATATGATAAAATAAATCTATGATTAAGATTGTGCAATTTTTTTCAAAAATTATGCAGTTATTTTTAATTGATTCATACGTTTGCCGTTCGGTGGAGTAGGTACTACGTTAGAGCTATATAGAAACAAAAATGATTATAAAAATGTTCATAGTTAAAATCTTCTATACAGAGTTTTCTTGGTTATTTTACTATGTGTCTCCAACTTCTCTGGCTTAAATGAATACTAATGTCTAACCACAAAGTTAAGGCTATAAACAAGAAAATAATAAAATAAATATTTTTATATAAAGGTTTAGTCAGTTTAAGAATTTTTTTGAACAAGCGTGCTCGGAAATGATATTGAAATATTACCAAATAACGCTACAAAAGTATATAACTAAATGCTTACAAAAAAGAGAAAATTTAATTGCCAGCAAAAAAAGCATCGCGAATAAGTTGAGGAGATGTCAAGTGCACTCAAAATAAGATTCTCGATGCTCAACCGTCCGTTTGCAGTTCTCCCGGTTCAGCTGACTTGAGAACTGTCGCAAGAAATACCAACAGGGTGTATTTCATTTGTTAGGTAATTGAATTAATAATTAGAAATTTGAGTTTAAGGGGTGGATAAAGGTGGTGTTATTGTTTTGCTGATGTATGGAAAATTTGGTCCAGACTCGAGTGATTGAGTGAATATATTTTTCTCGGGGTAGCAAAGTGCAACTAGACAAAATTTGTATGGCATTCAATATAATATACATGCACATCGTATCGGCAGGAGAAAGAAAGAGGGGTAGTTTTTTGCGCAGGCTCTAAAAGGTAACGCTGTGTGCAATATTTTGTCAGATGAAGTAGAGGATACGTCTGGGGAGGTAATCTAATATATACCATACTTAGGATAGTTAATCTGTTCTCATGTTCATTCCGTCCCATCTTCACGATATAAATGTGTATAATATTGAATATAATTCGTTCCAAATTTTGTTCAGTTGCAATCTAAAATCCTAAGGAAATCCACCACCGCTTCGGATATCAAATCATTTATCTGCCGTGGCTAAATTTTGCATATAACGTTACTCTTTAGAGCCTGCACCATACATTAGCACCGCTGATCACCTCTCTGAATCCCGGGCAAAGCTTGGCGCACGTCGTTAGTGTAATAATACATGTATTATTATTGTTGTTCATACGTATTACATTATTTGCACGCATTACTGAATCAGTTTCATAAATAAAATAAAATGATTCGATTTGAATAGATTTACAGTCCAAGATTAAATAAATTTCTTATTAATAAAACGTATAAAAATTAAAAAGATGCTAATAAAGTAGTATTTATGTAAACAAATATGTAAAAGCACATTATTCACAAGATTTATTTACGAGTATATTAGTATAGTATAGCAGATTTTCCTCATAATTATAATTATATTACAACATCCACAATCTCCTTTTCGAAATGACATATAACATATATACAGCTGCAATGGACCTCATCCTTATATATCAATACATGTAGCTTCTCGTGTATTGGAAGATTGTAAAAAAATCTATTTTCCAATTTATAGTCGGGAGTGATACGGAAATGTTTGGAAGTGAAAACTGGCGTTGTAAGCTGCTCACGTTCTTTTGCACTCAACCGAATTGAGTCTTCATGCCTTGAGGAATTTCCTAGATATTCACTTGTTCCATTTGGAAGATTTATGTTTGAAAATTCCTGACTTTAATTTCTTAAATCTAAAATGTTTTGAAAATTAAAATTTTCGTAACTCAGTAATATTAAAAAAGAAAAAACTCACTTAATACAGATAAAATCTACTTGATTCTTGCATCCAGGAATTTTTTAATCTATTTCATATTAAATGAAAATATCTTATATGTTTGTTATTTTATTATATATTAACAACAAATAACAATAGCTTACATTCCTTACATTATTCAAAACTAGGTAGATATACTTAGTGCTACACGATCAATTAAATTTTAAAGTACATTAATTTAATTAAACTTTTAAGTCAAATCGAAAATAATAATTAATACGAATGTAGTTTCAAGAGATGCAATTGTTGATATTTAAAAACAAATCAAAGAGTGGTCGGAATGTAATCAACACAATAAATCAAAGACGATTTTTTTTTGGTCCTATTTAATTTTTTCATATAACTGGACTGTCTAGGCCCTCAGTTGATAATGGCCTAGACTGCTGAAATTATCGTCCAAATAGAACTAAAAAAACCGTGTTGATTTATTGTGTTTATTAACAATGGAGAAAAAATACAAGAATCGGAATATTCTGCTTCTTCGTCTGCTCACTGCTAAGCTTTGTGGTCCCCTGAAGTATCTGGCACCTGGTTCACAATACATCTTCATTACTACCAGTTTTGGCCATGATAATAGCAGTATACAAAAAGGAACTTAACTTCTTTATTTGGTCTATCAATCTTGCATGAGATCGTTACCTTAGTCGCCTTTCCCCAACTGTATCTATAATTTCTAGCTTCTTCAAATTCTCGAAAGTCTTCCTTTAATCCTTGATAACTGGAAGATATGGACATTGTCGCTGACATTGCATTGACATTGGACGCTGTCCTTATAGTTGATAAAATACTGTCTTGTATCTTTAGTACAACAAAAATTTTTTTTTTTGAAAAATCACATTTTATTTAAAGATTCTACCTGAATTTAAAAATATTTATCAACTTTACACTATATATAAAATGTACATCATTTTGGTTCTGCAGTTACAAGCTCTGTGGTCTGCCGCCTGTGTCAGACCACAGAACGCAGGAGAAGGGATGCCAAGTTCATTATATACTCACTAACCATCACGCCATTTTCTCGCGAGGAAGGAAGATATAAAAGAACGCCACACTTTTGCAGTTCCAATTCCTTAGAGTCTACGATACTCTGAGCATGTAGAGTACTCAGAGTATCGTAGACTCTAAGGAATTGGAAAAAAAAAAAAATTGGCATCCCAACTGCGACACGTAACTCTCACCTCGTCCATGTTCATACACTGCCTCACGCTCGGCGATAGTAAAGGCTTCTAATTGGACAATTTTATTATACAATATTTAGTGTAGTTGGTTATTCCAGGTCTATCTGGTGTCATAAAAACTCGCATCATGTGACCATAACCACCTTAACTTTTCTAATTAATTGTTTTTATTTATTAAAACAATCCTATGCGTTTATTTTATTAAATATTTACTAGGCTGGTAGTGAAATAATTGCGGTTTATGACCGTTCAATTCAAATACATTTTTCTTATCTAATCTAATAATCTTTAATAATCAAATAAGCAAAATGACATTCCCATTCTTATATAAACATATTTCTTTCGATGGTATAAATTAATAAAATGTAGTAATGCACTTTCGACCGCTTGGTTGTTGAAGACCTCACCTTGATGTTGTCTGAATGCTTAAATAAGTGATAATCTATTGGAAATTCACTAACATTTCAACACGTCAGAAAACGGAGCAGGGAATAAATTATTCTACCAATTTGATTATGTTTTTTTATTTTGCTGGTGGCTGTTAACTCTTTCGATGTGGATCATGATATTATATAATGTAAAATGGATTAAAATTTTACCGAAATACAATGCAATAATATTTTGTTTTGTTATAATCCCATCACTGATGTTTTATTCCGTGTATGACATCAAAATATTATATTATTAAAAGTCTGCATTACGTATCTTTTATAATGTATATTTATTATCATAACTAATTATTATCCTACTCATATATGGAATTTTTTTATATCCGTCCGTCCATACGTTTCGCACAGCAACATAAAACTATTGTCAGATATCCATGTCGCATGTCAACATAAAACGAATACTTTTTTAGAAATGAACATTGTTAACCCTTCCCAAACAATGCAGTAATACAGGTCTACCGCTCTAATTAAATCTGCAATATTTCGGTAAATATACGCAACATACACTTCATATTTTAGTTATTTTGAAAAAAAATATTTACGATTAGAAATGATTAGTGAAAAATCAATCAATCCTATAAAAATAATTATTTTTAATTTATTCCGTTGTAAAATTAACACGTTGACAAAAATATCATTTGTGGCAAGACAAAAAGAAATAACACATTAATTTCACAGTGAAAACAATAACAAACATAATGGTGTCTCTTTCTCATTAATTAAATGAAGATAGATAAAAAGGAAGGTTACATTATCCTATACAGAACTTGATGAATGCTCCGAATTATAATATTACATCGTTTTTATATATTTAATGCTCAGTACTTAAAGTAAATTTATGGCATTAACCATTTTTTTCACATTTTAAAGGCTAATAGAACTCCAATTTCATACGGTAACATGAGTTGACAGCATGGCTGCGTACGAGTATTTCATATCACGGTATGGTAAAGGTTAATTTCCCGTTATTATTGTTGGGTAATTTCTAGTGTTTTAGAATATTATGTAGTAATATTAGTGTATTTTAGGAGCTAATATAATCTAACAATTTGCCTTAGTTTTTAATCAGTCACTTTATCTGAATCTGATAAAAATCTTGATTGGAAAATAAAAAAGTTTATTACCTATTTCTCACCCGGATGCCACATTCCGAGATTAGGCGACGGCTGGTTATGAAATTCATATTTTATATCTTCAATGGTGACAACGTAATCCCTTTTGTTCTATTATTCGGTCAAGCCCCATCGTATATTTATACAATACGAACCTTGGTAAAATGCCGGTTTTAATTGACCGCACGTAAAATGAATGTTTTTTAAACCAGTTGCGTCATCGTAATCGTTGATCCAGTTATGCCAAAACATTAAAAATAATCTTTAACGTATACATATATACTATAATGTGTTTTATGTAAGATATGAATATTTATTTATTTTGACTTATTTTTTCATTAAGGCTTCTCTTTCAAAAATAATTCATATTTCCGCATTTTTTTACGAAAATATGGGTTTTTATTATTCATTTATATCAGAAGTTATGTATTTATAAGTATTTGACTTTTTATAATTTTATAAGTTATTTGACTTTTTTTTAAACTATTATACTCATTTATACTTATCGTCGCGGTTTTTCTTAAAATTCTTATTTATATTTTCTTAATTATAGCAAATAACATAAAGTTTTATTTTTCATTAGTGTATAGGTTCTATCTAAGTAATAGTTTTAAGAAAAGTCAAATCTAGTCAATAACTTCTGACATAAATTAATTATAAAAAACCACATTTTCGTAAAAGACGTGAAAATATGAACGCCTTTAAATCTTTTTGTAAGACCCACAAAATTTCTTTATACTTGCTTGTCTGCAAGATTATGAGTACTCTTACACGTACTTATTCGTGTACACTGATAAAATATTGCCCTTGAGACTTCGAAATTTGATGGTAAATGTCGGTGTATTATTTCTATGTCTGCTTTCTGTATTAAATACAATAGACAACTAATGACTCAGTGCCATTACCAATAGTTATATCCTCTTTAACACGAGTTTGAAGAATAAAGTATCATTCGCGTCCATACATAAAATTAATTGCAATTTACTCAAAACAGACAATAGTTCTTCACTTTTAATTCTATTTTATAAATACTGTGTATTATTAACTATTCGTATAAATCTTTTGGCTGTCACCGATAACTACTGCTTGCTTCTAAGGGCGGCTATGTTGTGGTCACCGTTCGGCTACGACTATTCGTTTCAGAGTTGATGAAACAGTACATCATTAAACCCAATTGTTTTCACAATGTCAACATTACTTTTGGACTTTGGTCTACTGTCTACAGAGTACCGGGTCCGTAGGGACCACTTGCATTTTCATCTCATGTGTGTTTTATGGGCTATTTAAGAATTGGGGTGTTTTATTTTTATTTGCTGCGAGAAATGGTGCAGGTGCTGCCGCTTTAGTAGTATTAAATTCCAGTGCTAGCCTGAGGACCCTGTTCTGGAAGATCTGTAGTCTGCTTATGTTTGATTCGGTTGCTTGACCCCATATGATCACTGGAGAAGATGATAAATAATATTGGTGACATGAGAGAGCCTTGTGGGACTCCTGCTCGTAGGGGATGGCTAGTGGAGAGGAATCCTTCGAGTTTTACTCTGAAGGATCTATTTGAATGAAAACTGGCAATGATTTTGATTATTTTGGGGGAGTAACCGAGTTGTTTTAATGTATAGAGTAGGCCGTTATGCTATACCCTGTCGAAGGCTTTGCTGACGTCTATTGACAAGACTGCCGTGTATTTGAGCGTGTTGATCCCATTGCTGCCAACCTTACTGGAATATGGACGCGCTGAGGCAAATTTTTCATACTTCTTGTATGTAGATGCTCATTATATTAATACATTAAAAATATACATACATTATAACAGTAAAATAATAAAATTATAGCTTATTTTCAAGAGATTTCTTTAATTGAAAATGAAATGATAACGATATCGGTTTTAAAATGTACTATAATCAGAATTATTTTTAATTGTTCTTTTCTTCTTCCAAAAAGGATTACGAAACATTATATCCATACGTGTCTTCATTCTAATGTATAATATTTTTCTGACAGCTTCATTTTCTAGTTTATAGTCCAACGGCTAACGATATCTATCTAACGCTCTAGCCTGGATTCGCGCACCTCTGACATGATATAAGATTTATAACTAATTACACTTCCCAGATATTCCGGTAAATGATAAACAAGAAAGTATTCAAGTCAAAATAGAGAAAGCAAATATAAATATATTGTATAATAATTAATTCATGAATGTTCAATATTTAACTTAAAGTCGCGATTTCATTTTGATAACATTATTATTGTATTTTTTCTATGTTATAAAAGTAACGTCATAATTTCGAAAATTCATTTTTTGTTTTAGTTTTAATAGTACTTGCGATCATTTCCCCATACAGTATATCGCTATGAGTGATCGTCTATGAAGTAAAACAGATGTATAATGTATTCGCGCATTTTGTGGCTATGATTTTTCAAACCGTATCCATCTTTGACGTCACATTTTTTTATCCTATTTATTCCATTAATTTGCAGCTAATATTATCAGTTATACAGGACCCGAGATAAATGACATTAATATTCTAAATAATTGCTATTCTTATATTATTCATCTACTAGATTTTTTTGTGAAATATTCAATTAATTTATAAATAAAACACTTTATTTAAACCACTATTTATTGATAAATCAACATGTTTCGATGCCTATGGTATCTTCTTTAGGAAACAATGTATACTAAAATTAAAAAGGCAAGCATGGCTAAAAATAAAACTATAAAAGTATAAGTGGTGGGTAACTAATTAGGAACTGCTGTGAAAACAAATTTAAAACTATTTGGTTATTTAATTTAAATTAATTTTTTTTAGAATATAATTAATTTATAAAATATTAATTATGAAGTAAATGTATTATACGAGTACATGATTTATTTATAATTCAACTCTAAGCATAAGAATCTCACGAGACTATAATTGTATATTCACTATCGCTGATGAGATTTTTTACAAAATGATGTGAATTTTGTCAAAGCAATTTGCGTTTTTCAATATTCTCAAAATAATGCCTTCACTTCTATCAAGTTAGCTCCGAAACCGATTAAGGCCAGCGTCACAATTTTCTTGAATGACAGTGTTTTAACGCAAACGAGTTTTTAATAAGCCGAATTGGAGATAATTAACTCCGTGCATACCTTCTCGAGTGTCCACGAGGCAGGAAGAACAATCAAGTCAATTTTGAAGCATTCCAAACGAGTGATAACGTCGTAAATAAGTAAAAACTTGATTTATTATCTTAAATTACTTATTATTATATATATCTAAGAAACAATTGCGAATCTGTAAAATTTTCTCATGCTTTTTATATTTTTGAGTTTTTTGTGATGATAAAATGAAGTAGCGCAGCATGTAACTTTCTCCAAAATTAAAATCTCTTGATCAATAAACCATCAGCAATTCAAATCCATCATATACTAAATAAGGTATTACATATTGACTGCATGAAAGTAGATGGCTTAAATCCCTTTCGATTTGATGAGATTTTTTTAATCACTCCATTTATTTATTTATTAGAAACTATACAATATATACTTATAATATGCTTAGACTGTGCCCATCTCACTAGAAAATTCTGTGTTGAGACGGGCGTAGTTTACAAGTAATTGTACAATAAATTAGCTTACAAATATCAGACCGAAATTAACATTTACCTCTTATACTCTTTACACCTTATATACCATACTTAAGATGTATGTATAAAAAGCAATTACAAAGAGGACTTTCATTATATTATTTTAGGAAATTTGTGACAACAATCATTATAGGTTTGATCTGTATGTATTTATTTGTTTCAGTTAGTGCACCAATAGCTGTATGTATGTATTTTTTTGGATTAGTGCACCCATAATATGTAAATTTTATTTTCAGTTTCATGTTTCAGGGCCAATTCAATTGAATTAAATCTTTCAGTATCCTATTAAATAGTTTAGGTCCAAAATATTTGTAGTTCTTTTGGCCATGTGTTGTATACACTCTTGGGGTTTGTAGATTATGTTAATTTGTCCGTGTGGTAATTATATTTTAGGTAGCTTTTGTGTTTATATGTATAATTACAACATTACATCATTAATTTACATTTAAAAAAATTCAGATACAACTTGGCGGTCTCCCAGATCGACCACTAGATAAGTGCCCTACCGCTAGACTATATTACCATCCATGTCGGTCCTTTATGACTGAAGATCGTGATCACAATGAACTCCCACCCTCTTGTTTCTCGGCATTTTGCAGGTCTAAGAGCCGTTACCAGATAAGTGCCTGTTGCCTTTTACACTTGGTCGGTCCAACTGGTGAAAGATCTTCATCTTCCTCTTCATTCTTCGATGTGACCCACCGCAGCAAGTTCTTCCAAGCTATCTTCCCTTCTCGCAAAATGCCCGAAAAAATTACGGATTCATCTCAGGCAAATGGTTGAGACTTTGTCCTTGATGTTCAGCTTCTGCAGAATGGAGACGTTCGCGCGTCTTGCCGTTCATGGTATGCGCAACATGTGTCTCCAGCACCACATTTCAAAGGCATCAATACGTCTTACCATACTATATACCATATAATCGCATATTTTGGCACGACCAGGTAAACCAGATACTGGAAGATGGTCCTGTTAGAAGCCACAATAACTGCAAGCTGGTATGAGAAGATGTATGAATGTGATGTATGAATGTGATGTATGAATTGTGTCGAGACAGAAGAGTGTGGCGCTCTATCATATCTGCCTACCTCCGTGGAGAAATGGCGTAATGGTAAGTATTAATCAACACATTTTTTAATTAAGGAAAAACGATTTTAGTGATTATCAGTTATTAATTGTATAATTAGTATCTAAACTACTAAATTTAATAACAAAAATTCAGTATATATTTAAACAAGAGTGATGCATAACAAAATTAGGTAAATTTTTACTTTTTATAAAGTTTCCTCTATAATTACATACATTTGAACAATTTTTTTTTGCCCATAAGTACAATATTTTTTTAGTCGTTTAACGTTTTTAGGTAGACATATTTTACGTACAATCTACCATGTATTTTGAATGAAATATTACTGTTAATACCTTGTCTTAGCAACCATTGATAAACCTTGTAAATAATGAAAGCGTTAGAAATAATAAAACTCAAAATAGGTAAATATTATTACACTGACGAATAAAGGAACCATACTTCTAGTTTCGAACGGAAACATACAATGTTCATTTTGACAGCTATAAATATATTTTGACTGAAAACAAACGCAATAAACAGAATATCAAACTGTCTACAATGTAAATAATAAGACAAACACTGTTTAAACCAGTATTTATTGATAAATAAATATGTTTCGATACCTATGGTATCTTCTTCAGGAAACAATGCATAATATAATAAAATTAAAAATACAAGCATAGATAAATACAGAACTATAAAGTATAAGTGGTGGGTAACTAAGTAGGAACTACTATAAAAATAAATTTTAAAGGTTACTATTTGCAAAAAGGATTTGGTTATTTATTATATTTAGCATGCTATTAACACTAGCATTTCTATAATTTCTAAATCCTTGTTAATGTCAAAAGAATAGTTTGTTTCCAGAAGGTGATTGGAAAATTCAGAATAGTTGTTCTATTTAAGCATCTCAAGTGCTCCCTCATCAAAATTTCTGCCTATATAAAAATGATTGCAAATTAATTTGTAGACCGCGGTTTTTTTTTTGTTTTGTCTTATTATTTATTTAATATGTGGTCACCCAAAAATTTTGCTAATATTGAAGAAGTGTCTACAATGTGACTGTGAAGCAGATAGTGCTATATGGATGCGAAAACTGAAGCCTTATGGAAAAGTAAGAACAGACTATCGAAGCATTAAAAAAAAAATCTCCCTAGAATATTTGGGTCTGTTTTGATGGCGTTTTTACTATATGGATTTTCAAACAACCCAAAATTACTATTCTAAACACCACAATCCGCGCATTTTAACAATAGCAAAATCGCTTTCAAAGTACATTTTATGGAATATTTTCTCGTATAATGTGACTAGATAGTGGCGAAAGATGAAATATGTTCCTTTAAGTCGTTAACATTTTTTTATGCCTTTTGTGTTCAATCCTTAAATCAGTTATCACTGTACTCCCTGTATTGATTTCTTTACGAACTGTTTTTAAGCTTATTAGATATTACAATATAATATGAAGTAATAACTTGCCTGATGGCGTGTTTTCTGTGTCTGCAGGGGTAGGCAGAGAAACTAGAACCTCACACTATTCTGTCATGGCACATCACTCTTACCCTCGTCCATTTTTATACATATTCTCATTAGAAAAGAAAGAAGAGAAATATAATACGATTCGAAAAAAATGTTAGATAAAATCCACTTACAGGTTCATTATCCGTCTCAGTTATTAGTTCAACCAGTGATAAACAATTTTAGATTTATACCAAAATTCAGCGTTATTTCACCTACATCTTGACCGGTAAGCATAAAAGCTACAAAAATTAATATTAATACAAGCAAATTTTAAAATCTAAAAAGTGCCGGTCATTTATAAAAAAGGATTAAAATAAGTTAAAGAAGCATTAAAACTATTTTTTGCCATTAAATTCGTGATCTTTAATATAAATATATGTAGATTGTTTTGTAATTATAATTTTGTATATGTACACATATTGAAGTGGTCATTTCGAAAATTAATTAAAAGGTTTTACTACAATATTTACTATAAATATAGTACAAAATTACCATTAATTTAGGTATGTACTCAATTTATGTAACGTGTACATTTGTTTCTTGAACATTTAATTAAAAATATCGTTTATTATTTAATTTTGTTTAGACATTGTTACATAACTTTATATAGGCGGCATTTGTGTGGCATTTTTCAACTACCCTCGCTCATTTTCGTTTCAATTTTACCATATTTTTGGCAAGCTACGGTATGGTGTAACATAATACATTTAATCATTTATGACAGCTCGTGGTCCAGACAATCTTTGCTGCACCCATGACAAGTAGAGGAATATGTACAAAAAGATGCCAATCGTTACAGGAAGAAGTGTCTGTGTAATGTAAAACTATTCACAAATGGCGGCACATTCATTATTTTGTTAGAATTATCTTCTCACGTTACATTTGTATGTCGTACAATATATTTATTAGTGCTTTATTGCTTTTGTATAACAAGTAGGGATAAAAAGGAACATATTATCCAATACTAATAAAACCGATTAAATATCCAATTACAAATGTTCTCGACGTATAACCTTTTTTAGATCTAACTCCCATTATTTTATTTTTGATAGACAAGCCGCACTGCATGGCTGCCAGTAGAACAAATCGAGTGGCATTTGTTTGGAAGATTATATATTGAAGATATTTTTAAAGATAAATAATATTTCAAATAAAAAGAATATTCTAAATTGATAGAAAACACCAAAACAAAGCAAAAACAACGTGACGGAAAAATTATCGTGTTATTTTTGTACAGTATATTAATTGCGGATCGCATTACGATTTTTCACAGACCAGTAAACGAATATACATGAAATAAAGTGTACATATATGAGTGGGGTTCGGAACATTAGTTGCGGGACGTGGGGCATTCTACACACATAATTTGTGGAAACATAAATCCGCTAGTTTATGACACATTTATGCAACAGTAAAAGTATTTACTCTTCGAAAATGAAATCTTTGTGTAAACAAGATGTATTTTTTACATTAATGCATATTATATTGTCAGCGTTTAAATTTTCGTTCCAATCGAGTCATATATTTAAAAATAATTGATTGCTAAAGTTGTACTACAGTGATTACGCGAATGAACCAAAATGAAAATATTGAAACAAGGAATTTGCGTTAGTTCACGTCTATATATTTGGTAGTCTGTGCGAATTTCAAAGAGAAATTTTCGTTTTTTCCAAAATAAAAATTTGAAACACACTTAATAAATTTCATGTGAAATTAAAACTCCATCTGCCAAGCACGTTGATTGGATTCAACTGCATTTACGCCAAGTATATTAAAAAAATTTACAACGTAAAGAAACTTATTGCCACAAAAAGTATTGACATGGACGTCAGAAAATCTACCGATGCCAGATTTCGCAAAAATACCACAGATGGACCAATATTTTGTCGTAGCTTTAGAGCCAGAAACAATCTCCACTTCGGATAAGAACCGAATTCGATCGTGACTGCCAAGTTTTTATCAATGTTCTAGAATTGATAAATGTAAACGACTGTCAAAGAGACGATGAAATAACCGTTCAACGAGTGGGCGAAAGATAATTCGGAAAACTAAAACGAGAAGATCAGCTAAGAACATTCCCGCTTCATCCCGCTCCAAGCCAATTAGAAACATGTGCACCTGTAGTACACCAAAGCTGAATGCTACGCGAGAAGCCCAACAATCCGAGTCAAGCGATGTCCGATGTTCCAAAATTTAAGAATTCAATGTGAATGGCAGTGAAATTTGTTTAATCAGTGTTATGTTTATACTCGTAGTATTACGGCCACTTTATGTCATTAAACCTATGTGTTTTTAAAATTTATACATTTTTATTTATTTATATATATATATACATATACATTCGACAACATAATACAACAATAGAGTTATGCACCCTCAAATAAGAAAGATCTTGAAATTTGAATTGATATAAAACAAGATCAAGATCTATAATAATACAAGGAAAAAATGAGTAACAAAATATTTAAAAAATGTTGAGAAATTGATTAGATTAGAACTTAGTAATCAGAAAGATGGCGAATGCATAATTATTTAATATCTTTGAAGCCTTTAAGCCACTTTAGAATCTCTTTTTTGAACACATTTACATTTGCTGCTAATTTAGTTGATTTTGGCAGTTGGTTATACAGTCTAGGAGCAATATATGATACATGTATCTGTTCTATTCCTAATTTAGACATTTTAAAAATTATATGTTCATTAGTTTTGCTCCGAATCTGCTTTGTTTGCTTGTCAATGTTGGCACTAAATATATGTTTGAGACGGTGTTTTTATTACATCATATAAACAGGTAAAGACTTCATTTCATCTGATAAGTAAAAGATAAATTTATATAAAATTATCTGTCTATCTGTTTATCCATCTGTCTGCCTGGATATCTGTTATATATACAATCCTACACCATTTGACCGATCTAAACCAAATTTTGCATAGTTACAGTCTAACACCCAGCGCAAAAAAATATTTAAATTCGTCATAAATTTTATTATTCCACATTCATACCGTAGCCTGACAAAATCGATCGTAAAATTGAAACGAAAATACACAAGGGTAATTCTAAAATATCGCAAATGACGACCATATAAAATTACGTGTAAACATGATATTTTAAATTTCTTTGACTTCTAAAATAGAGTGATGATGATTGGTTGTATCGTGTGCAAGAAACTAGTGTACACGGTGTAATTCCAGATTTTTAAAAAATCACTTCATAATATACACGATATTGTAATTAAAACAACCTTTATTTATGTATCATATATTATTAATTTATTATTTCAGAGTTCACAAATTGGTCTTTAAAATCTAATAACAGATTTTTATGTATTTTTAACCCTGTTTTATAAACAAATTATATTAATAACATATTACTTTACCGGCTCTTTTAGTTTTTTAAATTTATTTGTATTAATATAATTTTTTGTAGCTTTTATGTTTTCAGGTAAAATTTATAGTAATTTATGTTGTTGAAATAACACAACATTTTGGTATTAAGCCAATATTGTTTATCACCGAATTAACTAATTACTCGGGGATTCAGGAAGGTACGGATCAGTGAGGCGCAAAATTAACATGTAAATTGATGTTTTTTCTATGTTTTTATATAAAATATATTATGTTCCACTTCTCATTTGTGTTTTTTTTTCATTTTAATATTACGCTTTATATTTGTGAAAATTTAATAAACATTACGCTATTAATTTTGCTTAATTAAGAATAGTAAACCTCATTATATACGATATACGATAACCTGCGAAATCTTATTTTTAGAACTCGATAACTTAACAAAATATATTGTATTGATCTGTAAAAAAAATGAAAATCTTGAAAGAATTATTAAAAAAATAGATATATTTCTAAGTTGAGTGGACTACAAAGTGTGATGTAAAATCATAATAAAATCATTTACGTGTCACACAATCTTCTTAAACGTAATTAAATTTATATTCAATTTAAAACTGACTGATTGGCTTAGTGGCTACAAATTAATAGAACGATAAATTCCTTTCTAAAATATCCCGTATCATAACTATAAAAATATGAGCATTTAGCTTAGATATTGTGTCATGATTTAGAAGTACATACTAGTCCTTGAATCACTATCATCATCATTTGGTGATACTACCACCCAGATCTTCAGCCGACTGCGTAAATTTCACCCGTCTCGATTATTTGAATTATAATATTTGACATTTCTGCAACATTTTCACTGTGCCCACCCTTGGGCGACCTTGAGTGGTCGAGTTCCAGCCGGGGTTCTCTCAAATTATTTTTGGAGAGTCACTTGACAGCCATATCACTCCACCTGGTACGCACATATACGCAGTTAACAATACATCGCGATACACTAGTCCTAGAAGCTGGCGAAAGTCAGCCACTTCTCCGCAGCCCGCTCTTTCAGAAACACCTCAAGCGAGCAACTCCAGTTACGAATTTTATTCGTGCAAATTAACTTTATACTTGTGTACTCTCAATTGTGAATCGACCCTCATTAAACGTTAACTTTTGTAAGTCCTATTTTAATTAAATACCTTGCTCTAGTCACAGCACTCACTCGAGAGATAGGGTCTTTCAGTCTCACCATGTACAAAACCTTCTGATCCGAATTACATCGACATCTTAAAGCACACACCTTTCGGGTCTATAATTACTGATACAGCTAACCCCTGTACGTCTCTATTTCTCCAGGTCTTGACCCATATTGATTTGAAGAGTTTAAAAAGGTTGTGGTTAGCTCCATTATTTGATGTAGTCATCTTGCTGGAGATGGTTCCTTTGGCTGCTTTCCCTCAACAGTTTCTGTGATCACGAGCTTCTCGATACTCTCATCGTTTCTTCTGGCAACATGTCCAAAGTACGTAAGAATTATTTTCCTGCATGTTATCGAAAGTCTTTCTGTAATTTTTAATTCCTACAGGATAGAGAAATTGCAAGACTTGCGGTATACGAGATATGCATTATTCCTCTCCATCACTATATCTTGAAAGACCAATTTTCCATATCTTTGTCAGACTGGTCATCCGTCATTCTGTCTTCGGATTTCCACTTTATATCCTCCATATTTTGAAATTTGAATATATGAAATAAATACGCCATCGATTATCGTCATATTTAATTATGACTGACTCAGATGTTCTGCGGAGATTTTTTTTTTCAAATAGCAAATCTTGTTTTTGTTTCGTTATAAGGCTCGCGCCTATCAAATACTATCGGCTTCACGATCACGCCCAAGACCCAGAATTTGATTTGTCTGATGAGCTGTTTGGGGTTGAAATGATTTTGTAAAATGAAGTAGGCTGCATTTCCATTTATAAACCGCGCGGTGAGTTTAATAAAATGTCCTTTGTTATAAAATAAATATTTAATATCTACTGACATTTTTGATATCCTCGGACATATTTTTTTCTCAATTTTTACCATTCAGTTGCCGATTCTTCCAAAGGTATGATTTTTTTTTCCAGAGAGGCATTAGACGAAAATAAAAATAAAATTGTATGTATCTAGGTAGGTACCTATTATATTATATTTTAACATTAACAAATGGCTTAAGATAATGTAAACATATTTATTTGATTAAATTTTCCTGTTTAAATCTTTTTATGCCGAATTCTGCTGATATCTCCAAAGATGTGGACTGTATATTTTAGCTCACTATTTCGTCAAAGGTTCCGACACAGTATATACGCGAAGTCTCGAGATTAGTACAATATTGTAAATTGTACCGTACACATCTAACCGAACTGGTACGAAGTCGCCAACCGACTGGATCGACGGCAAAACCGGGAAGGGAAGTAATGAGTGGGGAAAGCACAGTGCATTATTTTCGTTAAAAAAATAATATATTTATACACTTATAAATACGAGTATATGTCCCAAACACTCGTATACGTATTTTTTTTTTCTATCGTCAATCGATTTAATTGATCTCAACCATTTTCTCAACGGCCATGAAAACACAATTTTGATAATTTTTCAAACAATTTCATTCAAAAAACAATTATTTTCGGAATTGAATTAATTCATGAATAATAGAGTGAATCGGCTATCACATTCATTACTTTACATAATTTCATTAAATTGTTTGAAAGCGCACCTTAAAACCAAGATGTTTTGTTAATGCAGTATAAATGATTAAATACCGATTCATTGTAATGAATCCCGTATTAGGTGCAGTCGGCCGCAGGGTGGGTCTGTCGGACTGCGAGCGGGCGTCACCGCCGATTAAAACCGCACTACGCTAAATTACACCGCTCAATTCTCCTACTACCCCGTTATGTTTATCCCCAACTAACTTCCAAACGAATTTACTGTGTGGCCGCATGCAATTCTGCTAGTAATTACCTATTATTATCATTATCAAGTTTGCGACCCGTAAAGTTCATCACTTGATTGTGTCATAACACATGCTCAGATTTTACACACAAAATAAATAAATAACTTCCAAAGAATTTTTTTTCTTTCTTTTTAAAAATTTATAGACACGCGATATAGACCCAATGAAATAAGTCTCAGTTGAGATAAATCTGAGTGCTATGCATACGTGTTGAGATTTTAATCTGAAGATAAACTCAGAGATCACCATTTGAAATTAAAGGAATCGACCCGTGTTTACAGCGTTTGATTTAACAGTGAGACTCTACACGTGCGCACAAACATTACCTAGAATCGTAGATACCTACAGATGTTTATTCTGAGAATTTAGATAAACATACGGCATTAAAATACAAACATTTATTCTGTTGCAACTGCTGCAGTATTCGAATTCATCCAACGAACGAACGAAACATCAACGTTCAATGATCAATCATCAAAACTAACATTTGATGCATAACGTATTACAAGTGTGAAGTAAGGCGCAAGGAATATGACGGTGCTCGTATCTCTGTGGCTTGGTATATTGAGAAAGCTAATCTCTTATTTTATTATGAGAAAGTTATCTCATCCCTGTCTCAGAGATTGCCTCGAGACTAAAATCTCATGTGAGGACACGGGATATTTAAAAAAAAAGCTATATATGTATTCTGTCATAACTGTCGGTTAACTATGATCATAACATTGTATGGTCATTAATTATTTGTGTGAAATGCGTTGAACAAATCCTGTTTCCGTTTGACTGTTCTAACTTGTAACATACTAATTTAGTCTGGAATGAATTGAATACAGGTGAACTTAACTAACCGTCACGATCCAGATCTACAAATTTAATAACTATTTGCACCATTCAACATCTTAAAGCGAATGAGAACAAGAGTTGACTGATCAAACTAAACCTGCGCATTTCTCGGAATGTCAAAATGAGCACGATTCAAAACTGTGCATCGCAAAGCTAAATTTCAACTCTGCAAGTCAAATACAATATTCACTTATATTTATCTATATCTGTGTACCTACTTAAATATTAAATACAGGTCGTATTAAATATTTAAGAAATATAGTTAACCGTTGTACAGAGTTTTTCCAAATTGTACACTGTCAAGGTTGTTACCAAAATAAATTGATACGTAATAGAGATAAATGATTTTTAAATAGATGGATTATTATGAACAAATATTTTATTAAAAAAAGAGTATATAGCAAATCACGTTCAATCAAGAGTTTAATATGAAACATATTTTTCCTACCATTTTACTGTACGAGAGTCATTTTATTTTTTATTCGCTCCGGTGCAAAATCACATTCAAGCGTTGTTCCATAACTTGTAACGTTTAAACAATAAAAAGGCAAGTTATACTCGTTTCCGCACTTCTGTGTCCCTCCATCTAATCGTTAGTAATAATAGATCACGTTTTGGTATTGAATAGCATCTTTCGTGAGGAGTGTAAAAAAAGTATTTGAATCATGAAGTGATGTGTGCAATGTACATTTCAGAATTGTTTGATTGAATAAATATGTCACTATTTTGAGCTGTGTGGCGGAAAATTGTTGGGTTTCTAAACACCAAAATTATTTTTAAAATTTCTCATATTTCAATTTTTTTTTATTCAATATTTATTCTAAAAAAATGCAAACGATCATATTTAATACAAAGCAGATTATGTACATCTACATGTATAAGCGCGCCCGTATGCGCACATGATGATCTCGTGCGCTTAGATAAGTCCCGATATTTAAACGAAGTTGTAAGAAAAAAAAAGAGAGACTACCAAAACGTGCGACTGATATATACTAGGGATTCTGTGTCGAGACAACCCGGGAATAAATTCACGGGAATTCCACGGTTTATTGATGTCTCAAGTCCCGGGACATAAAAAATAACATGTGTCTAATTTTTCTTGATATTATTCATTTTAAACTAGTTGAGTTAATCCTGCTGTCCACTAACATACAACAGGTAGTGACCCAGTGACAAGCGGTGAATGTGTAAGTATATTTAAAAAATGGAAAGTTTCCATAGTTTATCATAAACATTTGCAGTAAGGAAAAATTAGTCCAAAGTTATACATTACTAAAAAAAATTCTGAAGTAAATGGTTTTGTCGGTTTGTTCAAACAAGGGAATATGTTTCATTATAAAATGTGATCTTTTATCTTTAGGATAAATTCATGTCATCTGAAACAATATTTGTATGGGATGAAATTATTTAAAAAACTTTATTAGAGGACCTCTGTTGACTTTGGCCAAATACAAACATTATTGATTTCTGATATGTTTCTTTATTAATATATTTTTTTTATTTTTTTTGTGTTTTATAATTCTTATGTATGTATGTGTTTTGTATTCAATATATGTGTATGTAGGCTTAATTTCATTTTAAAAAACTACTACCACATGAATAAATATTTCATAGAACCGTTCATTTGTTTATAAAAATTAATATTAACGTATGTTTTTTACAGAGATAATATCCTTAATCTGTACTGTACATCATACATAAGAATATTTATTAAAATATATTTTCTTTTTAATTAAGTAAAATTCATGGTCAAATTCCCGGAACTTGAAAATTTTGATTTTTGAGTCCCGGGAATTGAAAGAAATCGAGAATACAGAATCTCTAATATATAATAAGCCAATTTTTGTTGGTAAAATTTACGGGAAGATGTTTTATGCCCGGGCGCCGCACTGTGGGGTACATTTTTAACGCCAGTCCCCACTAGTTGTAATAGCTGTATTAGATTCATAAATAATTCTTAAAACCACTTAAAAACGTCGATTTCATATTAAGTAAAAATGGCCGTTGCACTACAGGGTATAGGTAAATCATTTACTTGCAGCACGAGCTCGGTTCTCTGGGCTCTGCACGGCCAACAGCGGTGGAACTTTTAACTTCAGGCATTAATTATGGGGCAATTTACCGAAACATGAAAGGATTCGGGACGTTTAGTGGAATTATAAATCATCCAGCATCCCCCGGAGGCTCGGAGTGAGGGAGAGGGCAGACGGAGTGGACGCTGAGTAGCAACGCAGAAAGGAGAATTACGCAAAACATTATTTTCAAAGCCTTATTGCCAAATTATTTTTTCCTACGCGAAACTTGGGAGAATATTTTGAAGACTAATTTTGCAGAATTAATGAAGGGGAGTCTCAATAAAAACAGAATAAATACTGTAATATGGACCAGATATAAAATATATAATAAGGGATGCCATTTCAATATCTAGTACTAACACAAACGTATTATTATATGTACCCGTATGTTAATTAAGATGGTTCATTTTTATTTTTTGAATTATAATGATTTTGATAAATACTTAAGAATATTACTATCTATTACTAAAGAATATGCGGATTTTAAATCTTGAAGTGTTTTTACTTTATGTTTTAATATATTTAATTAAAATAATTGTGTATCTAGGTGATTTTTTAGCACCAGTTCGACCCGGTCATTTTGAGATAAAGCTGGATCTGTAGTGGAAGCAAACATCGATAGCCAGAAAATCGAGTATGCCTGAACCATTCAGAAAGAGGATTTAAGAGTTGAATGAGTTACAATATGTGTTAAGTTACATTTTAATTTATCTTCTATATAAATGTAATCTTTGATCGCCTGCACTAAATTATTATTTAATATCAATCAAACCCCTCTTACATGTAAATTAGTAACATGTTTGCATGATTATTATAGAAATATACAAATTAATCAAATAATTAATATAAATAGTTTAAAATTATTTTTTTCATTGATTAATTTACAAAAAAATTAAAGATTATAAAAACTCCCCTCATGTATAGAAACTAGAGTATTGTTTACGGTTATAAATATTTCTTACATTTTTTAGAGTTCGATGATTATATAAAAAATACCCTATTGTCTTGAAATAGCGAAAAATTAAACTATACGGTACATAAAACTAGTAGTGGAAGGAAAAAGTGGACAAAAAACATATTTTTTAAATACAAATTAAATTTATTAATTATGTATTAAATATATAAAATCAATTATATTGAAAAATATTGTTGTTGCTACCGGGACGCTAATGACGGAAAATAATGGGTAGTAAGATCAAGGCCGATATGATAGTTTAACAAATATATGGTACATTTATACTAGTACTCATCTAATTTTAATTACCAGTACTACCCTGCTGACTACAGTAGTTTTACATTTAAAATTTACGCTGAATTACAATCGGAGGTGATATCAACTGCTGCACCCCACACGAAAAAAAATTAACAATAATTATTTTCTTTAAAGAGATTACACTTCACATGATTGGAAAACATCACTACCATTTAGACTTTAGAGGCAGCCATTCTGAACAACGACTGTGAGCTGCAATGGAACCAGTCACGCAAGATCTTCAACCAGGAAACACGTTATATGTAAACTTGAATAGAAATTTATTTCTGTATATTTCACCTTTCGTGTATTATGTATATAAATCTGTCAATATATCTTTTTATCTATCAAAATAAATATAAATTGTGATTTTCTAATATAAAAATTATAATTCGCTCGTGAGAAACTCATTTCTCAGATACATTTTATTAACATAATATCACTCCCCGGTCGGTTAGCCTTTTCACCTTTGCGCACACGTCTCAACACATACTAAAAAACACATAAATTACGTGAAAGGCTTAAAATTCAGTGCGTCTTTATCAACCACCTTAACTTGAATTAACTACCCTTAGTGCGGTCGAGCAACGTCCGCTTGAGACATTATGTTACAAACAGAATTTGGTCTGTAGAAGACGTCTCAATTAAAAACTTTTATCGCTCTTTCAGCATGGTTTGTATAATGCTTCGGTACCAACAACCTCGGTCTGTGGATTTAGTTCAGAATAAAGAAAACTTTTGAATGTTTGTATAATTTTTTCATTGTATAAAATAATTATCTACATTTCACAACGATTCTTTGACTCGATTATTTTATCTTGCTCTTACTGCAATGCCGCCGAATGGTTTAATTATGTTTTTTTTTCAAATTAAATCATGAGCATATGCATCCCATATATATGGGATAATTTTTATTATTGCAACATAGTTTTCGAAAATTGTTTGTTTTTTTTAATACATATTTCAAAACATGTTAGACCCATAAAGATTCCGTATGTAGGATCGTAAATGGTCTAACCGGTTTAATGGTCCTCTGTGTATAGTTTTCTGGGCTAATCCACAGTGTATATCTGACTTTTCTGGTCAACATTTCGGATCCCATTGCAAGGTCCATCATTAGGGCTGATGCTTAGATAATTTCAGTGAATAAACTCCAAGATCCTAAGGTACGTACTGCATTTGATTATTCCAATTTATCTGTCCTTGATCATGGTAGTCGAATTTATTCCAACCCTTGTGGAGGTCGAAGTACATGATCCATGAGAGCAGGTTTCCAGATAACATGACAGCATGAAGAAACTTGTGGCAGTCAACGACGTGGATGAATATAGAAAGATATATAGTGATACTAAAATCTTCCATTCGCCGGACTGAATGAGTGAAGATCGCGACAGACTTTTCAACAGCATTGAGAGCTGCAGATATGAGCTGAGATGCTGATAAAAATAGAGGCATGTGATTGAAAGGATTAATGAGGGAGACTATGGATATGGAGTCATCCAAATTTGTTCGCCTTTTTAATGTTGTATTATTACGTTTGTGTATCTTATGTCAAGATGCGATCAATTTCACATGATTAGGTGCTGTTTGAGAAAACATAATTACAACATATTACTAATCTATTAATATTTATATTAATAAACGATCAGTATTTCATAAAATATATGGTCGGTATGAAAATATAATATGTAATTAAGTGTCAGTATCAAATTGAATGTTTGATCAGTAAAATTTAGACTTTCGGTTAATATAAATAATAAAATTGAGGAATGTTGTTTTTTTCTAGATTTTCCTTCCCATTGCCGTGTATTCTTGTTATTTGGGAACATTAAGCTTGCCATTCACTCTTCGCCGATGCCAATAGCCAAAGGCTATTCTCGAGGGAAACCACATGGAGGTGAAGATAGGATTTGTAGGTTCAGAATTTGTAATTTCTGGCTTCTCATTATTTATAAGTGTAGGCATCTGGTAACGTGAACCCTTCTAAGTCAACCTTTTCTCACCAACATTATAGCATTACCCAAAAATTACTCTTGGAAAAGCCTTTATCTAGTTGTGGATAGAAAATGGCTGATGATAATGATGATGAAATAATAAAAAAAAATTATCAATGTATTGTGTTTGTCAAGTCGGGTAAGATTAGGTTAAGTTGCGATTATGTACTGATAATTTATTATAAATTCTGACCATCTATTTAATGCACTGCTCAAAACGTTTTAAAATACTGACCCAATAATAAATACTAGGCAAATTAATATTATAAAAAAATAATCTGGTTATTCAAATCTAGTCACTAACCAGGGCATTATCAAGCAACTTCGATAGTGAACGATGGTGAATAGTGGTGTTACACCATACGAATCGTCCATTTAACAGATTGATTAATTAATATACATGACCACAGAGAGCTGAGAGAGAGAGAGTGGCCAATGGCCACTTAAACAAATGATGTAGTTTGTATTCACGCACTTTGGTAAGAACTAAGAACGTACTTTGTTTACTGTTTAATACTACGTTACGATACAAAGCATACATGTTTCGTTATATTACAGTGTTTATGTTACTGTCAATACGTAAAAAAACTAGTAATGTAAATTTTCTAGGCATGTGATAATATTCCTAACAGTTTTTTTTAGGAAATAAGGTACATATAAGAAATACTCGATAAATTGCCTGAGTATCTTATACATACATATGTATATTTTAGAATGCCCATATATCTATTTATATATAATATATGCACGCGATGTCTGGTGAGATGATAGATATTACGGAAACAGTAAACGGCTAACTATAGGCATTTTTCACGGTGGTTATAGGTTCAATACGTACGCTGGAAGGGGGGTTATTAAAAATAGATGGTTCGAGAAGCGTCGTGAAATTTTTTGATGGTTCTCAAAAGTTCTTTTAGTAAAAATTTTAAACAATTATCAGATATCTCATAAAGACAAAGCTATTTTTTATTATATTTAATGGAAAATATATGGAAGTATGGGGTAATTACAGAGAGCTCATTGTGTGTTCTTGGACATAATCAAATTTTATATCCGTACAACACCGGGAACTTGGTGTTGTCAGTTTGTGAAACAAAAGATGTTGCTTACGCATTCTTCGTCTATGCTTGTAGTTACAGTACTACTCGCTAGTTCGTTCGTAGCTAATCTATGTTAATTAATTGATTATAAATTCATTGGTATTTACTTAACATAATCTGGCATTACTTGAACTTAGGTCAGCTGACTGAGAATCAACAATAATTATTGGCATATTGACATGTTAATACATTTGTTTATAATTTATTGTTTTATTTGTATATAACGATTCAATATTGTTGAATTTTATTATCGTTTAAAATTTTCTAACTTTTTATTGCATATTTTATTTTTATCATTTATTATTACTATTACTTGTGTGTACTAGCGTGTGCCTAGTACATCAGCATCTAGTTTACTAAATTTGTTCATTTCCATCAAAATTAGAAGGAGTAAATAAATAAAATTGTATTTCATATATTAATCTTCTATGCTTTGCCGGTAACACATTTTAAAATTCAAGAACTAGTATCTCTGATGTTAAAATCCTGTTAATTAATTATTCATAATCCACTTCGGCCGCCGTCGCCATGTACACTGTACACTTTGTACATGGCCACGCGGAATAGTGGTAAGCTGAGGAGTTACTAGAACTGCCGCTGTCATTAATATTCCATCTGATGGCTGAACAAGGAAGCTCTTCTTCATTGAGGCATCATCGATGAAATAACAAGTGGGTATGGACAAATGCTGGCAGCACGAGCTAACGGCCTACAGTTTACTCTATCAACAAAACTGTTTGCATTATATCATTGCGCTTTGAGTAATTTCTGTATTATGAAAGCAATGAAATCCGACGATATTAAGAGTAATATTTTTACAATGATGTGTATCAACTCGAGTGTCAGCTACATTGGTTGGACTAGACAATCAAATTCTTCTATACATATCGTTGGAATAACAACGGTGTACTCGGGTAACTAAGATTTATTCACGACATAAAATATAATACAAAATATATTAAAAGTCAAATAATAGATCTATCCCGAATCACTGCTGGAAGCGGAGAGAGCGCCCGACCACGGCGTAACTCTTTTGCTCGCTTCCATCGTACCAACCATACACATACGTCAACCATAGATACCACATTAAGAAATACAACAGATCAAAAAAATTGTATTAATTCAGAATCAGATGTAATTTAAATATTAATTTATTTATTGTGGTATACTTTAAAATGGAAATAATAATAACATTTCTTTCAAGTGATCGTTAAAAAAACGATTATTGAACTTATTCTTTGCACGATAAAATGTTTGTTGGTGCACCAAACGTGTTGTTGGATACACAAGCATAGATGCTAGAAAAATTAGGATACGGAAGAAAAAAGAACTCACCACTCGTTCCCGATTCTGCTGGCACCTACAAAAGTGGACTGTATAAAATTTTACACACAATATTTGTTCCGTGACACAAAGTATAGAGGCGAAGTCTTAGATTTTTATATAACGGTGTTTGAACCGTTCCGATACAGGGCCGCTTATCGACTGACTAGCGCGGCCGGGAGGGGAAGTAAAAGGTTGGGGGGCACAGAGCATTATTTCGTTCAAAGTAATTAATATATCTAATTTGGAAATAAATATATGTCGCTCGTGATTTTTACGTTACTGGGACGGATACAGAAATAAGAAAAACCTGATAATAATGATTTGTCTGCGTGTCACAAAAATTCTACAATTTTATGTGCAATAAATTATGTATTCAATTGAATTTTTATTATTAAATACATTAATTTTTGTATGTTTCCAAAACATATAAATCACCAAATCTAGTCTGAGATCTTTGAATGTAAAATTGATTAAACTATTTTTTTCTTCAAGTGATTTATTACAATCGAAATAATACATCTTTGCAAAGATTCGGATCCGGTAGCCACATTATTGCACAACTACTGTCCAAAGACTTATGGGTGTCCATTTGTGTGGTAGTTACTTAATGATAATATTATTTCATTATTTTTCTATCCAGTATTTCTTTTTTAAACCGGTACAGGTATTCCACTGCCCAGTGCGTGTAGTTAGCGTTTATCGTTTATCCAACAAGTGGCTCGCATCCAGTGTTGTCACGGAGCAATATTCCGGTTCCGGATAAAGTGAAGACTCGCTCTCTGACACCATCACTGCACCTGTCTTCTTATTCCGGTATCTGATCATCCATCTTGGTGCGCATGTTCAGGCCTTCCAGGAAGTCTCGTGTAGCTAATCTTGGAAACTCGCTTCATACTATTTATACACGCCGACATTGTAGACTGCCATACAACAAACGATAACCGTACCTGCGTTTTCAAAAAAAGAAAACTTACCCAAGCATGATTAAAAATCATTGTTAAACTAAGTTCTAACCAAGCAATATCACCATGAAATAATGATTTTTTATGAATTATTTTTAATTTGTGAAGTTGCGATTTTGTCGTTCAATCAAGTTCGGTAATAATTAAAACATTTTAGATGAATCGCTTAGAAAGATGCACAGAAAAATATATTAGGTCATCTCATAAATAATACGATAGAGTTCTTTTTTAATCTAAAATATACTCTCTTTCATTTTCAATGCTCTTCCATCTTTCTTGTAGATTTACAAAGCCTCTCTTCCAAAATTCACTTGTTCATGACGAAAAATACTATAGAATTCATATTTTGAAGTCTGCGAAATAAATGATAATCAAATAGGGCAATGTCCGGCAAATATGGTGGGTGGGGCATCGTTTCCAAAAAAGGTTTGTTCCTGAGACGTGACAGCAAAGAAGAGCACACATTCACTCTCTGCACGCGATTAGACTCTGAAAGTTTGTGAGGAACCCATTGACCCAATTTGCTGTCTTGTCCGATGGCACTCAAGTGTCGATGAATGGTTGAGTGACCAAATCCAAGCATCTCTGCTAGTTATAAATGGATTGTTTCACTAGGGACGTCCTCGTCGAGCTTTACAGATTTTCCAGGACGAGGCTGGTCTTCTAGGCTGTAGTTTTCGTCTCAGGATTTCTGGAACCACCGTTGTCACTAACTTACACTCATTGTCCGATTTCCATATACTGCATCTGCGTTGTTGCCTTTATTAAATAAAGCCTCAATAAGCAATAAAACCTCATAAAGCAAAATATGCCGATTATGCTCCTTTGTCACTTCCATTATAGCTTTGAAAAGATAACTGTTAAAATCGAACTGCACTCTACAAAATATGCACTAAGAATAAGTTACTACCTGCTTTTATAGCCGGTAGTAATTTTACCCGATGCAGGAAGTTTATCCCATTCCCCTCAGACTTTTAAGTTCATATAATTGAAAACACCGCATTATTTACGGGATGACCAATATCTAATGCAAAAATATATTAACCACCGAAGCTCGAACCCGGAACTTTATATTTCCAGTACACAGCTATAACTAGTTAAATTATAGTGTCACTGTACAACGCCGTCCTTCAAATTCTAAGAAATTCGAATATTCTGTAATTACATAATGCACTCAAAAGAAACGTATCAGCAGTACATAGGCGTTGAGAGAATATTTTTTGCACTGACTTGATATTTGTGAATTGCACAAGTGTAGATTTCGATTTTGAGATCAGTAATTTATATGTTGGTGTATTCTTTGTTACATACATACTTATGGAAGAGGGGAGATTCTGTATTTTCTATCTGTATATGTTTTGGATAATCTTGTCTCTAAATAAATATATAAGATAAGATCTAGTCGTTTTGGATGAGCTCGTCTCTAAATTAAAAATAGTGGTCATAAGTCAAAAGATTAAAAAATACTTAGGTGAAAAGCTCGTTAGATGTTTGTTTCAATTTACGGGATTATCGACAAGTATTCATTATTTTTGTAACGATAAAACATATTTTGAAGGTGTTAGTTAGTAAAGTGCTAAAATTATCGCTAGAATTTAATCACAGAACATCCGTTTTCCAGTAAACGGGCTGGGATAACTAGTTAAGTTGAGAAATAGCCATCGTCGTCCTGATAAATGTATTATCGTTCGGGGAATAAATATTAAGCTCAGAGATATCGGCTGGGCTAAAAGTGCACCAGCAATACTCGTACAAGGTGAACAAGTAATAAACGCACAGACTTTTTGCTGAAATGAAGTATAGCAGTAACAATAACAAGTTTTTCGTTGATATTAAATTATACCCTCCAATGAAGCAAACTTAAATTAATTTTAAATAATTATTATCGCGCTAAAGAATATACAGTAGATAAATTTTTACAGTTTCAATATTTATGTAAGTATGAATTAAATATATTAATTATAAAGATATACATATAAAATCAATTTTATCGAAAAATATTGTTGTTGCGCCACCGGGATTCGAACCTGGATCTCTTTCCTAACCGAGGAAGGTGCTTTATCCAACTAAGCTACAGCGACATTATTTTTAGCGACAATTTTCGATCCTATATGTTACCTTTTTGATATTAATACATTTAATCGTTCCATCATTTGACAGAGCCATCTACCTTATTTTTACAGAATCTCAAATACCTTTGAGTAAACTGATAGCAACAACAATATTTCATATTTAAAATATCACAGATCTATGTTCTGAATAATTACAACTTCACAATAAGAATGTGTTCTCCTAAATAAAATAAATAAATTATTTAAGTGTTTATGAGTCGGATCCATTATGTAATACACTAAAATAAAATAATAACAGGTTTGTACAGTTTTAAATCCATTGTATATTATTTTATAACACTAACTTATATATTGTGTAGAACTTAATCAAAATACAAACATCAATATGAGTACTAATAAATTTAACAAAGTTTATTTATTATTTATTATATCAAATAACACCTGGACTAGATATCGCAATTAGTCATAATTAATTATTCGATCACTAGTAGGACTCACTCGTATTACGTAGAAACCATGGTAAGGTACAAATAATAAATCGTGCGTTTATTAAGTTTTAAAATAAATAGCAGGAATAGCAATGTAATAAATAATTTCGTCATTATCTGTAAAAGTTTATTTTTAATTTCAATAAATCAAAGAAGATCCACATAGAACAAAGAAAACCAAGCAGAATATTCATAACTAGGCTAGCGTAATCTGAGTAATGGGGAAATATTATTTGTACTACGATGATAAATGACATGATTGATTGCGTAGAACTGAGTTTTTACCTGTGTATTTTTATTTAGGTAAACGTGTAATTCGGCAATGTGTTATCCAATTAGATTAGACAAGTCCAAACAGAAAGTAGATTAACCATTTTTAATATCGTTATTTCGACACTAATTTTGACAGTAGGTAAACCACAATCTAATAATAAATTATTAAACTGTTAATGATAAGTTCATCATCATCATCGTCAGCCTGTGTCTCTCTGTTGGATAATGATCTCGGCCAAGAGTTACCAATTCTATCTGTGTTCTTCTCAGCCATCTCTTACCCGCCATTCTTCTGAGATCGTCATTTCATAGAGCTGCAAAACAACACTTCACTAGTGCGACGTCTCCACTCCAAAACCTATTTTCTTCTCCGCCCATTACTTCTTCGTTATACATTATTTTTTTTTATTTAATTTAGCGAAATACATTGCGAAAATACATTGGCAAAATAAATTCAATTTTAATATATGGTTACATACATCATATGGTTGCATACATACATGTTTTTTTTTTTTTGTTTTTTTCGCTTACCTCTCCAAAAAAGAGACCAGCTCTTGTGCTTGGAGAGGGAGTGAGTTACACTACAACAATTTTAACATTACATGTTCTGTTCATTTTCCATTTGTGTGCTTCTGAAGTATTCTGTAATACTGTTTATTGTCCAAATTATGTGTTTTTGAAGTGTTTATTTAGTTTCTTTTTAAACTCTTTTATATCCTTTATTTCTTTAATTTGTGTAGGGAGGCTATTGAAATTTTTTATCCCTAAATATATAGAATTTTGCTGATAGTGTTTGGTGTTACATTTAGGGATTTTAAAGTTATTTTTAAACCTTAATGATGGATGTGCTTGTTTCAAATTTTCTAGTGTTATTTTCTTTAATTAGTTGATTAATTGAGGTTTTTTTGTAAATGTTTTCTATTCTGGGGACTGGGAATTTTGCAAAAAGTGTTTGTGTTGAAAAAGTTGATCTTTTTTTTAATATCACTTTAATAATTGTTCTCTGTATTATTTTTACTGAGTTCATTATATTGTTATATGCTCCTCCCCACCCAATTATTCCATACTGGAGTAGCGAGTGAACAATAGCAAAATATACCTTTTTTAAATTATTTATACTTAGAATATTCCTTAGTCTTATGAATATATAAATACATTTTCTTATTCTTTTCACTAATTCGTTAATGTGACTGTGCCATTTTAAATTTTGATCAATAATTACACCGAGATATTTGATTTCTTTTTTTGGGCTTAAGTTTGTACACGAGTCGTTACAGGTAATTTTGTTACAGTTGTCGTTATGAATAGTAATTTTTATATGGGGCGGTGTTTTAAGACTTTTTATTGAAAAGGGAATATAATAGGTTTTTTCAGAGTTTAAAGAAAGTAAATTACTATCGAACCAGGATTTGAGTGTGTTTATGGCGTTATTTGCATGTTCGTTTGTAATGTTCCAGTCTTGTCCGTCAACAATGATTGCAGTGTCGTCGGCGTATGATATAATTTTTCCGGTTAATTTTAGTTTGAAAATGTCATTGACATAAATTATACAAAGAAGTGGGCCCAAAACTGTCCCTTGTGGTATACCAAATTCACTGATTAGGGGTTGGCTTAGAGTTTCGTTAATTTTTACGTTTTGTGGTCTTTCGTGAAGATAGCTTTGAATCCAGCTTAGTGCTTTGTCATCTATACCGACGGATTTTAATTTTAATATTAGTTTGTTGTGGGAGATACTGTCGAAGGCTTTTCTCAAATCCACGAAAATTCCAATACATTTAAGAGATTTGTCTAGAGATTCCTGGATGATATTAGATAGTTTACCTATTGCGTCTTGTGTACTTTTGTTTTCCATGAACCCAAACTGGTTTTCATCAATTACTTTGTTTATTTTGATAAATTGAGACAATCTTTTTTTAACAATTTTTTCTAGGATTTTTCCAAAGTTTGACAAAAGAGAGATTGGTCTGTAATTGGTTATTTCCTCGGGGTTATTTGATTTATATATGGGGGAAATGATGGCTTGTTTGTAGCATGTTGGGAATACCCCTGTTTTTAAACTTAGGTTTATTACATGCATTAGGGGTTTGGATATTTGTTTTTTTATAAATTTTAATGTATTAACAGTATATCCATCATAACCTGGCGCTGTTCCTCCCTTCATACATGTTATGATTTGTTCAATTTCGTTAACTGTTGTGGGTTGAAAAATTTCTATTTTATTTCCTGTATATACTGCATTAGAAGTAGCAACGTCAGTATTCCAGTTCTTTGTGATTTTACTAGCCAAGTTTTTACCGACGTTGGCAAAGAAATGATTAAAAATGTTAGCTGTTTCCTGGGGCTTTTCTGAGCAATTTATTTTTGACTCGTCGTGTATAATAAAACTTATTTTTCCTTTTTTGTCTTGTTTATTTTCCATGATTTCATTAATGATATTCCATACTCTCTTACTATCATTTTCTGCGGATTCTAGAATTGTTTTGTAGTATTTTTCTTTAGTATTTTTTATTAAAAAAGAAAGTTTTTTCTTGTATACTTTTAAATATCTATTTAGTTGCTCGTTATTTGGTAGTTTTTTATTTTTTTTTATTAAGAATTCTTTATGTCTAATTGATACGATTAGACCATGAGTAATCCAGGGCTTTATCGGTTTGTATTTAGAAGATTTGCATTTAGGTAAGGTGTATTTAGCGGCATTTATATGTTTAGATAGTGTGTCTTCAAATATGTTGCAACATTCGTTGACGTTATTGCATTGGTATAATTTAGTCCATTTTTCAGAATTCAATTTGTTTATGAGTGTGTCATTTAATTTTATCGCATGTATATTTTTGGTTTGCAAATTTTTTCCCGTCAAATGAGGATTAATATTTTTGTTGTATTTGTAAGTAAATATAGTCGCGTAGTGGTCAGTGACTTCTGTATGAACGATACCAGAAATAACATTATTTATGTCTGAAATGTTACAATGCATGTGGTCAATGCAAGAAGGTAGTTGATTTTTTACGTTTCTAGTGTAGCCATTTATACATGACATAAAGTTAAATTCAGCTAGCATATTTAAGTAATTATCTTTATTATTACATGAGTAGTCGTTAGCTATATTTAAATTTATGTCTCCTAAAATAATAGTTTTCTCGTTTTTTAGTTTTAATATTACATTCTTTAACTCTTCTATAAATGTTATTATCGATGATAAGTGAGTTCTGTATATGGCTAATATGTTAAATGAATTACTATTGTATTTGATTTTTAATTTTAAAATGTTAACATTTTTTATATTTATTTCTTCGAAATTTTGTACCGTATACGTATTTGAAACGAATATCCCTATTCCACTATTTTTGTTTATGATATTATTAGTTGCAAAATATGTGTAGTTTGGTATGTGGAAGTTAACGTCGCGCGACGAGTGTGTTTCTGTTAGCACTATCACGTCCAGTCTATTTAATGAATTTGCAACTACAAGGAATTCGTCAAAATTTTTTTGCAGACTCCTAATATTCATATGATAATAACTAGACTACTATCGGGATTTGGTTCTATTATGAAATTTGTGTCGTTTATTGAATGAAAAATTCGTTCATCTATTTTGATTTTTTTGTCTATAGAGTTAATTATATAATCGTTCATATTTGATTTTATGAGAATAGATAATTAAATTTGAAATATAATATGTTTTCGGTATTCTAATAACATTGATAATTAGTACAGATTGTTGAAGAAAGTCAATAAGTTTGGTTATAAATTTGTTTATGGTGAAGCAAGTCTGATTTATGTTATTGTGTGGCAACCTTTCTTTTAGTATACATCTATGGATTATGATTTCGAAACGCATTGTTGATTTATGGTAACCTGAAGTGAACGCTGTGGGTAGGTTTATGTAAACATTACAATTTTGACAGGTCCAATTCAGATTTAATGCAAAAGAATTGTTCACCGTCATTTTTGCGTGTGTAGATATGTCCATTTTTAATCCATACATACTTAATATTCTTTTCGACAGCTATCCTTTTTGTTTCCGCTAGTAGAGATTTGGTTTTCTTAGTAATGTGTTCGGAGATGTAAAGTGGTTTAGTTTCTATGCTATTCTTAAAAATGGAGGTATTGAGCGTACGCTCATTACCTTTATATAGTTTATTGTGAGCTTTGACACTATTGAGGAATGAGTCACGACTAGACCGGTTAGCAAACTTCACAATAATCGGCCGCGGAGTCTTCTTGGAGTGGTAATTGTCACCATTTACAGAAATCGCACTTATGTACTGATTTGATCTGAGAATATTATTTTTTCTTAATTTAACAAGGGGCTCGCCGGCCTAGGTCAAATGTAACAAAGGGCTCGCTAGAGCCTCTCCGAGCCCCCGCCCCCCTCGAGGCTATGTCTGCTTGGTGAGGTAGAGAACAAAGAATATTCTTAAGTGGTATCCACGAGACGATTTAGAGTGCCCAAAGTTCAATGGATAGACGACATCGTCGGAGCAGTGGAAATGACCGAAAAGAGTGGCAGTCAGTGCACGGAGGCCTTCATCTAACAGTGAATCGATAATTGCTGATCATGATGATGATACATATGTGTATGTAGGTGAGCATATCATATTATATATATAATATATATGAATGTACATATAATTATTTTAGATATATCAATAATGTATCGGTTTGCTAAATATTTTTGCTTATATATATTGTTTTAAATTTCTAGATGATCGTAAGCATATGATATATTGCAATCTTTACAATTACGTTGATTTTCGCTAACCAGCTGGCTCGGACTTAGTTCAAAAAATTACTAAAATTTATTTGCTCCGTTCTTACGTAGCATGTTACGTTTGTGAATGGGAAAGTAGAAGCAAAGAAATATAAATGAAGTGTAAAAGAAATCAATTAGAAAAAATTAGTATTACGGTTTTCGGTCGCTCCAAGTAGAGAAAATTAGTAGTATTTAAATACTACTAATTTTAATTAGGTATAGGTATATATATATATTGATTTTCTTCATAATTACTTCATATTATAATAACGCTAAGTAATATAGCGGATGCATGATTACAATTCATATTCTACCCTTTATTTATCAATTTTGTGTTTGGAGTTTTTTGGAAATCTTATTGGAAACAAACTTCATTAAAATATATTATTATAGTATAAATGAAAAATTATTTATTTTTGTACCCATAGGTAATACAAAATTATTTATATATTTGCTCCTGATTTTTCTACATATCTATCTACATAAAGATCTATTTTGTCAGTTAATATAATAGTCGACCTTTTGACTTTTATTTCCAAACCGGTAATCAGAGAACAAATTTTATGTATAATTGTTTTAATTTTTAAGTATTAAAATTTCAACTACAATAAGAGGTCACGATGTCATTATGATGTCAAAATTTTTCGTCATTATTTTTGATCAATTTTTGTAAAGTCTGACAATTAATTTTGACATAGAAGGCCAATGGAAAAAATACCGATTGGAAGATCACGGTTCCGTTGAAAAGATCGCCAAGGACCTACTGCTGGTGAAAAATTTAAGTGAGCAGCAGAAGACCGAGTGTCATTCGCACTAAAATGTACATATGTGTAAAGTAAAATAATTTTTATAGTGATTTACTGAGTAAAAATACTATTTTACATTATTTATTTAAAAAAATGTAGATACCTGTCTACGTGGTGTTTTGTCATTTAACGACATTCCACGTACACATTTTCTATTCGAATTTTGAATGGATAAGACAACATGATAATGAAAATTAACATGTAATGTTTATGAGTTAATATTAATGGTTCGATAAAATAATTATAGACTAAGACTGCATACTTACCATGGTCAAAAAAATCGACCATTTAATTATCAAAAACACTTAACGTGAACATTAAATAAATAAAGTATTTGGTGTTTAATATATATCGTCGTCCATAAAACGTGGTACTTTTCTCCCGGAATACTCTTATTGATAATTTATTATAAGATTTACCTGGGCAAGTACATACATACAGGGTGATTCAGACGATTGTAACTAAATTGTAAAGGACACATTAAAATCTTTCAAAAGATTTCAATTCAAGATAAGATTCTAATAAATCAGCGTTTATTCTTCATATTACTTATTTATTCTTGGAATTTTAATTTGAGCAATAATAGATCAGTATTAATACCCTACCATAGATAAGGAAGATCAATTGTATGGCTTCCTCGAATAATTGACGTTACTATTTTTTTTAAACTCAATATAATGTTTAGAAAAAAACGGTAACTACTTGAAAACATTGGTTAATATAATTATGAATGGAAACAACTAAATTATACTTAATATAATGTCACTTGTAAGTATAGTTAGAATTTATAGGCGAAGGTGAGTGCAAATAGCACTCGGCAGGGCAAGCTTTGGAAATATGGCCAGATATGGAGAGATATGGACAGATCCATGTTGGATTTTGTTACGTGAACGAAATAAAATGATTGGATACGTAGCCAAATAAAATATTAAAGACGTAGAACACTAAATGGGTAGAGTAACTGATAAGCTGAGAGAACAAAATATGTATTAAAATAATGACAGTAAAAACCTAAGACTAAAAGGAGAAATGTGAGTAGATCAAAGGCTTACTAAACCGATGATGTACGTAACAAGTTGTGGGAGGTATATGTCCTGTACCTATATGATTTTACTGGTGCATTTGTTTAATAATTTTAAGTAGTCGGAGGTTGGAACGTTATCCCGAGAGATGATCCAGTATCCTATTTTTCATACCTTAAACGCCCGTGATCACGATGATCTCTCAATGAGACTTGAATCTCTGAGTCAGTGATATTACACGCGTACCAATATTTCCTTTAAAATGTGCGGGTGTGCGTGAGTACGCGATTTGGAATCATAGCGCGTATAAAAAAATATAATGCACACACAATTTTTAACAAAACTTCATCGTCTCGTGCCGCCTTCTATCAAAGGTTGACGATCATGTTGCAGTATGTTGATTTATCCCGAAATCATATTTTTGACATTGAACTACTTTCTGAGGTAATACAGCCGAGATAATATATATCTACTTAAGCTTCTGCTGCCTTCTATATTACCTTGCGTAATGAATTGTAAAAGATCATATTATTTTTATATAGATTATTTAACTTAATTTTTTTTAACTATTTAATTAATTAATTAATACACCAACCTGTTTCGAAAAATACAATTTCCTTCGTCAAGATGTAAACTAATCTAACCAAAACCATATGTATCGCGTTATTCTGTTTTTTTTTTAAATCTATAAATTTTTTTTTAAATAATAGTTATTAAAAAAAAAGATATTGTTCACTACGGAGAATTTTTCTGATGTATATTGTTTTACTTGATAGTTATTAGTTATATTGATCTATTTATGCATCTTAATACATTATCATTAGTAATGTGGTCAACCAAGGAGATCTTTAGCAGACGTCAAACATTATATTGGTAAGGTAATTGTAATGTTTTTCTTATTTTCTTCCCCAGCGCACAAATAATAGTGTTGGTCCTTAATTGAAGGAAACCTCAAAGGGTCCCACCCTATTCCGGAATCGTTTTAAGAGTTGTTTACTCTCGCTTCGATTCGACTCAACAATATTTTTCAAAGTTTGTTTGGAATATATTTTAAAGTGAGAACAGTTAATTGTTAGTTACTAAATCTTTGTAACTTTCCTTCATAGTTAACTTTTTTCTTTTATTTTATTATATGGCACAATTATAACATTTGATCACTATTACATTTTTTATTAGATTCAGTCATTAACTGATATATGTAGGTTGGCTCCAGTATCATCGTACCAGAGCCACACCTGTGCAATATGTATCAATTTGATATGAGACTCGTTATTATAACAAATTCAAAAGGCAGCCATAGAGAAGCTATAGAAGTCATGCACCCCCAAAAGAGGAGGGTAAACGGCACATGTATATGTTGAAGTCTCAAAACTCGGTCACAGTCCGGCAGAAGTACGTCCTATCTGATGAAATGCTCCGTTAGGTCTCCCTAGCCACCGCTCTTTCCGGCATTGTTCATCCTAGCAGCCCCCAGCGGGAGCCCCACACCATAATAAATATCTGCAAAAGTCCTAAATTTCTTTCATTTCTTAAAGCCGATGTCATCGTTCCAGGGGATCCGAAGATCTATTCCTTCTAATCCCGCAATTGGTAGATAATTGCACAAAATATTCTTAATTTGCACACCGTGATTCAAAATTAGACGGAACATTGATACGTACTAAATGTGTCATTTTAATTCGCATTCCAAACATACGGGCTGATGATAAATCACCATGGTGCTGATGTCTGTATGATGGCGCTGGTGATATCTCATCCATGGATATGGATCATGAGCATTTAGCTTAAATATTTATTTCTTCAACGGTCTCATGAGACTCTGAAGTCTATGACTCCGCGCCATACATCCCTTGACACTTGACATCGCCTCCGTGATTCAGACCGACCGTCGTCTCTTGCAGATCTGCCCATTTACGTATTGATCTCGATTTGTGCATATTACGGGACTCATCTGCTCTTGCTATATGTCCTGCCCACTGCAGCCACTTTACTTTCACGTTCCTTGGGTTATCTGAAGCGGTATACCGCTCCCTAGATTGAACAATAATAAGAATATTGACGTGACAAATACCGTATACATATCTCATTTTTTTTAAATGTTGACATCGTATAAAAATGTGTCCGAGTGCAAGCATTTCAGGAATAGAATGGATAATAATTATACATTTCTATGAAGAATTATTGATTTAGAACTCCTTAATTGTTGAATTACATTGGATATTTATTTCTGAGCTGTTGAAAAATACAAATCTATTTTTATTACAAATTTATAAAGTTTAACATTTTCTGTGTAACTTACTTTAACAAATATTGTTATTAATGTCCTTCACCGCTGGCTTTAACTAATTTTCATCTCACAACTAATTTTCTTTTGCTGTCAATGAATAACTATCTGAGACATCAATAAAAAATTGTGTTGAATAGTTTTAACTCTATAATTATCAGGTGTTTTTTTCTCTTGTCAGGTTTATACAACTCAATATTAAACTATTATATGTACTAACAACTTTATATTTCCAAAAATAACTCTAAATATGTAAAATATTTAGGTTGCACAGATGAATATGTTGTCTCAAAACTCATGTAAAGAACATTATTTATTATATTTTGTTCGTAGAACACAATGACCAACTCATGAGATCACTAATCACCATTATCCGAGATACGATAGCATAATGCACTGGATCTGATGCTGGATCACCCTGTAAAATTCATCTACGTTCTCTGTTACATTTCTAACACCACAAATAATGTTTCTAATATGAAAAAATACATGTGACGATGTTTGTATCGTAATAATAATTTGTCCGCGCTACGATGCAAGTGTTCTTGTTCAATTACGGGCTTAGTAAACGAAAATGATATTTTAGATATGCTGCAATTCAGAGTGTAGGCACGTACAGCCGTTTCTAACAAGCACGAATTATTTCAGAATTATTATCTGTAATAATAGTTTGCTTCTGTAATGAAGTTTTTCAAAATTACGACTTTATGAGCTTCGGACTCCAGCTATAAAATAATTCATGTTTATTAAGCTTCACACCGGTCCGGAGACTCTAATAGGCAGTAGTATCGACGCATTGTAAATTACCAACGATTGATAAAACATAGTATCTGTTTCATTTATAGACCATTTTCAATTGATTTTAAATACAGTAATATTGAGATAGTTCTGTCGAGATTTATATAATTATTTAAAGAAGTATTATAAATATGATTAAAATATTGAATTAAACACATAAACGAAGTAACATATTGAAAATTATATCTTATGCTTCGGAGTCTCGTAGTCGAGTTTTTATAAATAAATAAAGTGCTTTGTGTCTTGGCTAAATATACAGTATCGAAATCAGTGATTCTGGTGTATGTACAGTAATATAATATATAATTATGATTATGCCAATTATATTTTAAAATGCTTGAAAATAAAATTAGTATTCCTACTATCCGATTTTCAGTCAAACGTCTTAACCGTTCTGCCACGGCTACTGATACGAGAAGTGCGAATTTTACTGTACTTAATAAAATTGTTAATATGCATACACAAATTAGCGTTTTTTTAAAATGGATTATTAAATTAAAGGGTGAAAATAGTAATAGAGTTTATAAAATATAAATATTGTATCTATTTATAATTGTACATATCTGTGAACCCTCGATAGAGAGTAGCGATAGAATTCCATTTACATGGCTTAAGTTAGTGTTGTTAGATTTGTTATATGTAAGTGTTTAAGTGAAGATTCAGAATTAATAAAATATAGCTGTTTAAATGCTAACTTTCCGCTTAAACGTGTCTCTTTCGCTCAGTTTTAAAAATAATATAATTACAATGTTTAATAAAAATAATACAAATATACCAGTTATTAAAACCTTACACTATATCATTAAATACAAAATTGTAACCGGTTCAGAAAACTGTAAATAAAAAAATGGCATCTCCTATGTCCAGACGTAATTTATAATGACATCCACACTAATTATATTTTAGTCGAATTTACTGCCCATATATTACCTCATGATGTAGTAGGAATGCCATTAATTATCTACATACATTCGTATCATGGTGGAAATAACAAGGAGAATTAAACTAAGCTAAAGTACGCATGGAAGATCGAACATTGTCTACAAAAATAACATGCCACTTTCAGACACTTTTAGTAAAGTATATTTGACGAGTGTATTCTTTTAAAACAGGACTTGAAATAGAACTGTTAATGGTATTAGGTATCCAACATTCTTCATTATCTTATCAAAAAATTATACATACATTTAATTAACAACGATATATATATATGGCTTAAATTAATTCAAAGATCTATTCCCCGCACTCCCTGGTTCCCCAAAAGGAAAGTCTCCAAAAGAACAATATCAAATATCTCTAGAATGAGAATTGAGCATTTTCAGGTAGCCTCACATTTGTTCAGATTGAACTTAATAGATTTCCCAATGTTTGAGTGTGGTGCCGAGGAGAAAACCCTTGACAATGTCTTTTTTGCCTGCTCATTGCGGATCACAGGTTTTTTTTTACAGTAATCTCGTCAATGGTAATTTTCAACTCCCGGTTAACTTGTGTAATCTTCTTTCCCTTAAATCGCCACATTTAATCTATATAATAGAAATTTTTTTGAACGACAATGGTATTAACTTGTAATATAATATTTCCTATTTTATAATATTATTGTACTTTTTTCTATAAAATAAAGTTTTAACTTGATTAATGGTACAAATCACTCTTGAAGGGTGAATTGCCTATTTAATAAAAGAAGAAGAAGAATTAACAACGATACATATTATATTATACATGCATTGCGTTGGAATATATTTTTTCCATTCTAAGAGGATTAATTTAAATGAACTCTGAATAACAATATATACAACTTAATTATACTGCAAAAAATAAATTTATTATAAATCTGTAGAGATATTAATATTTTTTATTAAATCCAAAACATAAAACAAGAGCTGTAATTGAAACTAAAAAATGATCACGAGTCGGAGCTATATTTGCGAGAATCTCACGAACCAATGCTATATTTATGAGAACCCCACGAACTAGAGCTGCGTTCCGGTTTACACCGGTCCATTCTGAGACCTGTTTCAAACCATACATAATACGGTAATATTATAGAAGCTTTGGGCGACATAGTGAAATATAAATAAATATTGCTAGGCGTCAGCAAAAAATATAGAAAATGAAACACGTAGGCCATGGTGCAGACCAAGGTGAGGAATGTTATTGTTAAAAAACGTAAATGAAAATGGACGTGTCATATTTCAAGACGCATAGATAAAACTATGGACAAATAATTATTTTGTCCACGAGACACTATTCACCCGGAAGAAAAACGAGGACGTTCAAAGTCTCTATGGAAAGGTGTAATAGTCAGAGCAGTGGGAGTGACATGGCAAATATTGATGAAAAACCGCACAGATTGGCAGAATAATGGGGGGACCTACATCCGGCAGTGGATTGACAATGGCTGATGATAATAATTTATATTTAATAAACGATTTATACAGAGTGAAACATACCTAGTCCATAATATTTTATGGGTGGATACCTGACTAAATTACGAGTCAAAAACGTTCAAGGACAATGTGCTTAATCTCTATCATGTCAGATATATAAGCATTTAAAAAAAATCGTAATTATACTATTTATTCTAAAAATTGTTTTTAAATTAAATATACAAGAAATTAAATTTTATCAAAATTCAAACGGATAGACTATTTTATGTTAGATGATTTAGTGCCTGAAGCAAAAATATAGATAAATAATAGATACAATTTTCAAATAATATATAAATTTAGAAATACGTAGACATGTTAATATGATTTTCTAAAAATTTCAAATAATAATATTTTCCGTAATGGTGCAGAATTTGCATATCTTGCTTCAATAATTTTGACTCAATATGTAGTTAGGTATTCATCGATAAAATATTGTGAACTAGGTCTGTTACACCCTGTATATAATACAATCTTTTGAAATATTTTAATTCTTATGCTGGAACTGTTGTAAAAATATTTCGTATTTTTTATAATACATATTTAAGACGATGCGATGTATGATTTTGTACGAGAGTAAGTAGGCATGTAAGATCCATAGAAGGAAGCTAGAAGGAGATATAATATCTATGATGTACATTCAGGCTCTCAGATATATTTTTAAAATTTGTGTAGGATATTTTCTCAGTAGGCATGTGTAGATTGCTCGCCCATAAACTTTGTTCAGAAAATGTATTTATGTACCCTTTAGAACGCAATAATTTATTACCATCTTATATATAAGCTCTTCGTGTTGTGGTCCCAGCGACGCAGTAGCGTATGAAGATAACCTGAAAATAAATAAGCTTTTTTCAATATTATTTATTCAATGCTAGTGTTTATGACAACGTACATTTAAATTCTTCGACCTAAACGTAACGCATGGCAAGTCGACATAAATATTGCATACAAAAAACTAGTGTTTAAAACCAAGGATGGGAGTAAAATACGTTCATAGAATGGTTTCTATAAAAATCTAATAATTTAAATAATTACTTGCCTACAATATTGCAGTATTACTATGTATAAATTTTATAGAGATTTTGTTTACGATTTTTTTTAAATATACCATAGTACAAAAGGTTACATAACCATATTTTAAAACAAATTAACATTTTCCTTACGTGCGACATACAGAAGGACATTGAGGATTTATATATAAGAAAAGGATAATACACCTATCAAGAGAGGAAAAACACTCGTAGTTTTGTACAAAGTGCTCCTTTTTTTTAAATTTCACGGAATGGCTTGCAATTTTCGCAATACCTACTTTATTATTCATGTATCATAGAGGTAATGAATATAGTTCTCATTCGACTGATCAAAATGTACTTAACTATTACCTGCATTTTACTCAAAACGTTGTTTAACTACTAAATGTTCAAACGCGTTTATAGCTACTCCAAAGCTCCAAGTTCAAAAAAATAATGTCAAGACCAAATAAATATTGTTCAGAATAGCATAACCAACATACCATAGAAGTAGATAGAGAAGATAGTCCGTCACACTCTTCATGGATTTTTGAAATTTCTTACAGTGCAGTTCAGTAAAAAAATGTTTAAAAATGTAAACTTTAACGATACTGCTTTATTAATGTATTTAATAAGAAAATGTAACGTTAAATATATTATGTTAAAAAATAAATAAAATAATAGCAATAAAGCTTTTAATACAAAAATCTTTAAGCACAAAGAAACAGAAAGAAAAAAGCAATTCATCAAATCCTAAATCTAGAGTCAGGACTTTGAGATAAAATTACAAATGAGCAGGTTCTAAAAGAGTGCAAAAAGAGAGGTCCATAATAGATTCCAACAAAACAGGAGACATTCATAGAAATAATGCATACCTCAAAAATGTAACAGACAAACATACATTCAATAAATAATATGCAAAGAATATAAATTAAATATATTTAATTAGAAAGATATACATAAAAAATCAATTTTAAAATATCACAGACCTATGTTCTGAATAATTACAACTTCACAATAAGAATGTGTTCTTAATAATATGCAAAGAGATCGCAGACATTTACATAAAACTTCTGGATGGGTTCAGAACCTCCGTTCTCCATCTTTACGCATGGCAAGTAGTGCAGCGTCAAGAACACCGTTCGTTGACATGAAAAATGAAGAAAAAATGTTTAACTTTGTTAGAGTAATCCTTGTTCTGCGATGCTGGTGGACCCGAAAAGCACAACATACAGTTTAGAAAAGTGGTAATAATAGAATCATCTCCACCATTTTTCAAACACCAAGCAATTAGAATCGCATAATAAAAATACAATTTATTACAGATCACTTCTATGTTTACGCAGCTGTTTTTATCCTGACATATCTCTGGGTATTCAAATTAGCAGTGACAATTAACATATTTAATAACAATCAAGATGAAACGATTGACATTAACCATCCACCGCCTCTTGGGACTATCTCACCAAACCAGTTGCGGCTATCCCACCCCAGGATTTCTGAGAAAAGCCTCCACAAACCGGATGCTAACGAAGCCACCTTCAATTATTTATTCCTCGTATTGGCCGATACTTTAATTGTCTTGTTCAATAGCGCTCTTGTTTGTGATAGGATGAAATATGGCTCGCATGATTCACGCAGTTGTGAACATCAATCAGCGATGAACACCGCAGAGTTCGTAAACGGTAACATTCATCTGTTGTGCATCATTCTTATAATAGTAGTATTTTTAATAAAATGAATCATTGTTGTAATAGCAATATTTTTAGCACCATAATTGTAATCACAAATATTAATAATTCTTTCATAGTCAAACAGAGTATCATAAGTCATCTAAAAGCATGTTTGAAAAAAACTTTGTTTTAGCTAATTAAAAGAAAATCAAAATGGTAGATACCTACACAATAAATTTAACTTTTCTGCACAATTATATGCTTTTTAGAGAAGTGTAGCACGAAAAAAAAATTGTACTGTATCATTGTACTTATTAACAGATTAATAAATAGATACAATTAAAAATATATATATTATTTGTGCCTAATTAAATTCTGTAACTAATTCTGAACTGGAAGATGCTGGCCGAGAATCGGAGCATGTGGAAGCGAAAGATTCAGGAGACCATAACTCGGTATTGGGCGCAGGACGATTGAAGAAGAAAGGGAAAAATAAATATGCATTATAAAATAATTTTATTAAATGCAAGAATGACCATGTAAGGGTACTAGTTGCAATGTTACCGGGTTTGCGTTATTTATTAATGGTCGGTATTATAAAATTGTATTAACCTTTAAATTGTTCCATAGTTTTGAGCTAGTTGGGTACTTCGGCATTTCATTTATCGGTTATCGGTTTCATTAAGGGTTTTTAAAATAAATAATCGGCCAGGTTTCGGTAATAACAAGAATTTTAAATTGATTAGAACCTCGGTATAACATATATATTTTTTATTCTTGTAACATTTACAGTGTTCTCGTGTAATATTCTAACTTTGTCGGTACATCAAGTGAAATTTAAAATTGCTGCGATTGGTTTCAGAATACCACAATTATGTTGAAAAATGAGAAATATTCTACGACCGTTTTAACAGCCAGACTCCGGGGTTTGGAAAAGAAGTACGCATCGCTGTGTGAATCGTACGAAAGCATTTTGAGTGTTACAAGGACAATAAGGACGTTATATCTATCCACGATGCATGTTACAAGGACAATAAGGACGTTATATCTATCCACAATGCATGTTACAAGGACAATAAGGACGTTATATCTATCCACGATGCATTGTTTAAGGAGACCGAAGAGTCGTATAATCAGCTTGATGCAATTTTGACAACATTTTCGAATCCGGTCGAAACAAAGACGTTTGCAGAAACGTCAATAATATCACGGCTTACCATTATCAATCTCCCGGTTTTCGATGGTGATATTTCATGGTCCAGTTTCCTATATCTATACAATTCATTCGTCATATACAGAAAAGATATTTCAAATACGGAAAAATTTCATTACTTATTCACCGATGTTATTAATGAAGCGCTATTATTAATACAACATTTACCCGTAACAGACGGTTCATTAGATATTACTATGGACATCTTAATTGGTAGATACGAAAACAAAAGGCTATTAGCGGATTCTTGTATATCTCGAATTTAACATTTGCCGGTCTTAACTACGATGTCTGGACTTCGCATCAAGGTTTTAAATCCCCTACTCGAATCATCTAGAGCCTTAAACAATTTAAGGTTGCCGGTAAAAGAATGGAGTTGCATCTTGTTGCACATCACCCTTACAAAATTACCTCCGGTGCTTCGACAAGTCGAACAATCCTAAAACTGCCAGTGCGCGCTTCAGCCAGCCGAAATTTAAAGACAGCAAAGTTAACAGGTTAGTGCAGTTCGTGTATCATGTGTGTACCTATTATTAATCGGAAACCTGGGAACCTGAGATCGAAGACGTTTACATAAACATTTAATAATCAAGTTTGGCTCTATTTGATTGATACATTGTAAATTGATCATTCAAAATGGGTGTTAGTTACAAAATCAGTTATTTTTCCCGCCAACATTAATATTTGGATTCGACCAATAGCAGTCTTCGCAACCCTGAAATCTAAATGGTAGAATGAAAACAAGGTTGTTTTTGAAAAAAGGTGTTACATTTATTTTGTCTATTAATAAATATATTGTTCTCAGTTTTTCATGTCTTATTCCAAATAAAAAAATATGTGGGATGCTGAAATTGCAATTACTACCCTCAAGTGTTGTTTCTTGTATTCTATGAATATTGTAATAATCATATTATTTTTATTATTATAGTTTTCTATGAGACATTTTAAATGAACATGAAATTTATTAAATGTTTGATGGAAATTTTTACGAGTACCTCTAAGTACGTAGAAACAATTTTACAGGCTGCAATCAATTTTGTAAGAGACTGGCATATTTAGAATAACACTTCGGTACAAATGATTTTCACAGAACGCTCGAGGGTCATGTGTCTTAATTGAACATAGATTAATTAAATTCATAATTACACGTATCTGCGAACACGCCATCCGCTATCCGCCATACGCCTCGCACGCTCCAAGCCAACCGACCGGTCGCGGTACAGGTTGTTAATAGGGTTCAATCAAAACACTTCTAGTTCCATCACTAATATCCAAATGTTCCATCTGAAACTTCGTATAAATTACAAGTACAAATAGTAATAGCCTAAGGTAACCAATAAAGCATGTAATGAAATTCGATGTGTCAGTTTTTAAAATAGTTCATATTAATTAACTTGTACCTCATCTTTTATCATTGCTCGTACTGTTTATATTTCTTATTTACAAAACATTGACAGCACATAAAGTGGAGCTCATCAAGGCAATGCGAGGCAAGGCAAGGCAATCTAATCTAACTACTATCAAAGCCTTTGTTTAACCCCTAATTGGACGCTCGGATGCCAATTTCTTCAGCGGAAATGCTGTAACGTGAATGCAATTGTAGCGTAAACTTTTGCTCCAAATCATTTTCAGCAGAATTTATATCTCTCCGAATTCAATACCCTATCCTGTCAAAAGGGTTCCGCATAAGAGCATAATTACGAAATCTCACATTTTCCTTACTGTGGTCTGCCGAGGGCCGGACTCGTGGTTAGAAACCTAATATAATAAAATAAAGATTATAATTGGATTTAACAAACAGAAATGATATTGGCACCGCCACCTCAACAGAAAAATTCGTCACTAGAAATTAATTCGAGCTATTGCAGTCGACCAGCTGAAAACTGTGCAATATGACGTTAAGATGTACACACACGCGTCGTACTTATAAACAAGTTGAACCGCGAGAGTGAATATCGCTGAAGTGCAAAATCAACAATCTGTATTGAAATGTTGCTTTTTTCACAAAGTTATTGTTAGTTTGTTAGGTAATTTATTCTTTCTGCCTCGGCTTCATGTTCAGGGGGAGGCATCTAGCCTAACTGGTTCTTTTTTTAAATATTGACATGTCAAATGGTTATGAAATGAAAGAATATTTTTATGTAAGAAAATTTATATTCTATATTTTTAGATACTTGCATGTGTTGAAAGTGGAAAATGAGAAATTTACTTTAATACTTATAAATAAGGCTATTCAAAAATAATTACAAATAAATGAACATTTAATATTTGCGTTCATCATGCCAGCATTAATTTCTCTGCCAAATTGTCTATATTGACGCTTGTCTGATGTTGATTATTCAGGTCCCTCACGTAAGGGATTACCTCTTAGGATGATCCTGGATCCTGGACGTGAAGTGTAGTCAGCTCCTTGTGGTGCCAGCGTAGGGTGACAGAGTTCAAGCTTGTAAGACGATGAGATGATGCCCAATTATCCAGGCAAACCGGGACTCTGGACGCGATATTCTGATGCTATAGCAACAGTCTGTTCTCGCTACACCGATTATATTCATCAACTTTTTGATACTTTCTCATTTACTATTAAACGCAGAGAACTTCACAGTCTAAGCTTAAACTCGAGGCGCACAGTTTAAATTTTCTCCGGAATTACAATTTATGAAGCGCTTACTTGATACTTTTAGAGACGATATTAATTTTATTTTCGAATTAAAAATGAAATCTCGCCTTAGACGGAGCCACTTCTCACGGCGGATAATATCAGAGAACTGGTCGCCTATGGCGATGCATCCCTCAAGGCGCATTTGCCTACGTGATTTTAGTCATGTTTGCTGGATTACCGCCGCTGTATTCGCCGCTGCACCCAAGCTGTGTCGGTCCACCTGCGTCTAACAATACCAAGTTTTTATGACAGTCCGTCCCTTACTTTGGCTAAGTGCTTTTGTAGCCTTGAACAAAATATTGTTTTGGGTAATTTTGCATTTTAACAAGTTTGAATACTTTTCTCCTTCTTACGTTGCGGGATTGTTATTTTTGTTGATGGTTGCATATATTATTGGTCTTTATTTAATGCAGATTGACATTTCATTCCGTGGAAGTCTTTCTAGGTGTGTTGGGGCTCCACACTGTAATCGTGTGTATTCATCTTACTCGTGAGTGACAAACCTGCCCACCAAGTCGTCATTTCGTATTAGTTCTTATTATTTCGTTGATAGTATGGTTAGGATAACCATAATTATGAAGCTCTAAGCCATTATTATTATCTAACCCGGGACAATTATCGCTTCGTATTTGGTTCTCTCAGCAGCAAATTCTGGTTCAAAGAATTTTGAGATCAATTTAGACGTACAGTCAGATGTTTTGAAGCTGAATTATTGTATGAAAGGCAAATATGGCATTTTTGGCAGCAATAACTGAATCATCTTGAATGGAATCATCGTTTTAAAAAAATGTTTTACACTTGTACAATAGAAAATTATGAAAAAAATTGCTGACGCTTTGCAAAGCTTTCAAGGGTAGTCCTTTTGCAGTTCATTTGTAAATTTACAATTTCTTTTCGGCATTTTAAACAATTATAAATGGGTTAAGTTTAAAACTGAACTATGAACTGAAACTGAACTGAATTATGCGCTGCTTAACTACAGAGAAAAATATCACGGGCTCAGAGCGCGCATCGAGAGGAGCAACGAGCATGCGCATCATGTCAGGGAGTTGGAGACCGCGACAGATCAACGCGCAACGGTCAATACCATTATCAGCCATCATTCCTTGTCAGCTCGCGGCCTAGACCAGATGCTCTATTTTGCCGGGACTCCAGGACAGCTAATCGCAAGTGACATCTTATCTTGAGCTTTAAAATATTATGCATAAGTTTTTGTACCTTTATGCATAATGCGTAACTTTAAATTTTCTTTTCGTTTTCTAACTATCTTTTTTGTATGATGTTTCAATCATGGGTAGCTCAGATTATTTTTGAATTAAAAACAAAAGTTATTAAAATTATTTAATATTTTTGCTTATTATTTTATTTAATATTCTTGTTTATGATTGAGATTAATTGTTTTATATTTGTATTATTATATATAATAGATGAACCTGCCTCTTTTAGACTGAACATTATTTCTTACATTATGTACATAATACTGTATCAGAAAAAAAGAAAAGGTAATACTTATAAGCAACCTCATTGATTTTAATCTTTTTACCTTTTAAATTCACACCCTGTGTTATGTTTTTGAGTTATTCTCTTTCTTTTAATTTTATTGTTTGCTGGTTAAGAACATAATTGAACCCTTTTTAATCTAATCCCTATCTGTCTCAGCTGCAGCCGTGGGTTCGGCAGTTGGCAGGTGTCCATGGAAGCGGTTTGTTCCGCGAGCATCCAGAAAATAATCGTCGATCCACATCCAGATTTATGATTCTCCAATGCAACCAGAGACAGCATGTTAATGTTGCTGTACGTGGAAGCGCAACAGCACAATACCAAAATCCAAGCACCTGCATACAATACTATTTCTGAAGCTCACAATCGGTATCCAGTAACCCACCTGCCCAGTTGCTTTTTTAAAAAAACATATAACTCAAAATTTGATTTGTTGTTTCTCTGATATCTTCACAACACTAATAATACTTTCGTGCATATTAAAAGCTTCTTCTTAACATATTAAATTAGTAGCTTGAATTTTATGTATGGTTAGTTATTTACTATAAAAATTTTTAAGCCTCTTGTCTAACTTTTAGAAAACGCAGTTCACAACATCATTCACTTAATTTTCAGTAGCCTCACTCCTACGAATATGAAATTATTTTTTTAAAACAATTATTCAAAATAATTAATGTTGGTTTTATGCTTCGCTTTTCTATACATTAAACTTTATTTTGATACGTGTTCCTATTTCGTCTTCGTGAATTATTATAATTTTGAATCAATGTAAATATGTAATTTAAATGTTCCAATTTCTTATACAATTACGTATCTCTTTTCTTGTATTTTTTCTACATATAAAGTCAAATGATTCCCATCCCGATACAAAATACAAGAATATCTTTTTAGCCAAATACATGCGTAGGTTACTACAATAATTTGTTTGTTTACAGTATTTTACTAATACGATATTAAATAGAAAAGTTTTCAATTATATCAAAAAATACATACAGCTTGAATATAACTAGGCACAAAAAATTAATAGAAACATCAAGAATTCAAACGGAATTTCCGGAAACCTCGGACGGTTAAGTTATATCCGCGAACTAATGAAAATTTACATTGCAAATACGTGGGTTTCAAGAACTTGCTAACTCTCTCTTTGCAAAAATGATTGCAGAAGATATCTGGCTAGACAATGTATATCAGGTACATTAATTGTCTGTTAGCCATAGGGTGACAACAGTGGTGATACTAGTAGCGTAGTGAGAATGTGAAATTTGAATATGCACAAATTTCGATAATTTAGTGGCGAGAGTATTTTTTTTTTTATATAAGAACAGTGTTTTTAGAATTTTACATTATAGTAAATATGCTCTCATAAAGTACCTATTTATAAAAAAATAATTAAAGAAGTATATTGTTATCTTTTATGTTTAAATCGTTATTACGCCATATTACCGTTGATATAGGGATGAGGTCAAACTAATAAAAACAAGATGATATTAATATTATATATTGATGTTCAGTCATTTAAGCAGAAATATTTGTGATTATTATATTAAAATCGGAGTCACACTATCATGGCAGGAAAACATCACAGTATATAAATATTTAGTATTCAATGAATACAAATACCTTTTTTGCCTGTCTATTGCGGATCACAGGTTTTTTTTACGGTGGTCTAGTCAATGGTAATTTTCAGCTACCAGTTAACTTGCGTCATCTTCTTTCCCTTAACTTGCCACGTTTAATCATATAATAGCGGGTTTTTTGAACGATAATGGTATTGACCTGTAATATAGTATTTCCTATTCTATATAATATTACTGTACTTTTTTCTATAAAATAAAGTTGTAACTTGATTAATGGCACAAATCACTCTTGAACGGTGGATTGCCTATTTAAAAGAAGAAGAAGAAGAAGAATACAAATACAAAAATAGGTATATTGGGATAGGTAAAAAATTATTTCAGTTATTACATTTAATATAGGTACTCATAATATATTATATATTATCTATGTAGATTCAATACCGCGTATGAGCCTATCATTTCAAAATACGTTTTTTTGGCGCTTTCAGTCGAACGGCACACGCCGCACTGATTGGCGCAATCAAATATTGAAATTGATCAATAGACTGCTTGCACTCGGCTAAAGTCAATACCGTGAATAATCTATCCCCACTAAAGAAGCCTTTTTTTGTCCCTCTTGAACAATTTGACAAATGTTTCTTATGCGGTATTGGACTTACACCGAAGATATTATCTAAATTGTACACTTATTTCATTAGTCGTAATTTTATATTTAATTGAATCGAAAATCATGCGAATAACATTTTTTTTTATAGAGATGCTTACACATAATACATATTCTATCAATATTCATACTATTTTCAAACTAAGCTAAACGCTTGTACAATCAAAATAGAAACTAACTTGGTAGTCTCCTGGAACGAGTCTCAAACCATCTGGACTAAATAAGCAAGTCGTTAAAATATAACATCTCTTAGAAAAAAGGAGAAAGGAAAAAATGTCAAAATGGCCTAATCATTATTCTTCTTCTTGTTCGGCACTACATCCCAGGATGGGATTTGATCTCCTCCACAAGTGCTCTCTACTGACTCTTATTCCTGGCCATTCTTTTTCAGTTCCCGGACTCTCACATCCTGTCATACCACATCTTTTTTTGGTCCATGACTCTAGGTGCCCTTATCGTTATTAATATAAATTATTTTGTCATTATTATTTTTATATTTTTTATAGTTACTGTACACTGTACTATTGAAAATTTAGTTGCGTAAAGTGGATTTAGCAATAGCAACCGGAAATTGGTAGTGGTTTTTATATCACTACACGTTCATATAATATGGTATAGCATTATTTTTCTTATCTAAATTTTCTCCGTTGATTTGTTAAACAGATTAGTTAACTATTTTTGGGTAGTTGGTTGAAACGGAACAAAAAAACCTAGTGAGAATATACAAAACCGAACAGAATTCTCGTTAGATATTTGTTTAGAGCAAATCCCAAGTGTATGTCGATTCGGTAGATAGGTTTTCGCGTATCCTTGTCGGAGTATGTAACAGGTACAGAAATACGAAACGGTGAAGTTACACCCCGAGTACAGGTTGACCCTAACGACAGTCCTCGGAACATATTCGAAACAGCTATTTATTCGATCAGTCCTCGATATACTTGAATCTACACAACTACAGGGTGTACGGGATGTTTGCTGCTTTTGCTTGTACCTCGTTCGTGTTGTTTTACAAAGTATTGCGAACCAACATGTTCACGGTGATCTCTGCGAGTCAGTAAAGGTACGTATGTACGGATGCATCATTTAAATCTGGGAGTGAAACAAATGCGACGATGATTCATAGTACCTACGCTTCGCGCTGAATTCTATACTAACTTTAGTCCGCTTTCGAGATAAATTTCCAAAAGAAATCTCATTTGTAGACAAGGACCATAAAGTTTGGGGCGTATGAGTTGATTGTATGAGAGGGGATGATTATAGGGTGGTTAGGTATAATATATGAAGCAAATTTAATATTATTATTGCTACTGTGTTTTCACAAAATATAAATTATTCATGAAATATTTAATTAATTTACTACGATGCTAAATGTAGTCAACAAAGTTGCTTTTATGTTCACCGGACTTTTCGACTCATAAATACATGTAAAATAGCCAATGTTTACACAATGAATTACACACACAATTAAGTGCTATTTTATAACAACTTAATTTCACTAACTCACTAACAACTTTAATTTCACTAACTTCATTAACTCATAAGAGATGTCTCATCAACGATAAATAACTCAGTTTTTATTTATGTTTTTTAACTGTTGATGACAGAGACAGCACCTCTCATATAGTTGTGATAAAATAAAATTCTGTTATGTATACAGTACAAAGTTTGGCTTACTTTGTCTAAAAAAATCTAAATGTCAAATCCCAATTAGTGTAACCATACAAACGTTGACATAAAATATTCCATAACAATTAAAGTTATGGAAATGTGGTACCCGCGGGCTAGCTTTAAATTATCATAATTTAAAAGTACCTAACCTAACCTAACCGGAAAATATAGGAGATAAAAATCCTAATAAAAATCCTGAGGAAGGTGAAAGCACGGAGGTTGCAGTGCATACGTGACATGCACAGAGCCAACAGTATCGAAACTAAGGGGAAGACTAAGCCTTGGATAGGGGGTAATGTCAAGACAGCTCTACAAGAGGTAGGGGGGATCACGGAGACGATGTTAAGGGATGTATGGCGCGGCATTGTGACTGCGGTCATGGACGTTTGAGTCCCAGGAGACCGTTAAAGAATAAGAAGATATTCAGCAGATATATTATATAGATGGGATGAAGATACACGTGAAGGTAATTCATCATTTTTTCCTTTACATTTTCGTAATTCGTTATTTTTACTAAAATGATAACGTATGTGATATTCGCTCAGAGATTATTAATTTACACTTTTAATAACAAAATACATATTTTAATTATTTTTACATATGCATTATATTGAATCAAAACATCTTCATTGCCCTCTCCCTGTACTCCACAAAGTGATAAGTCGAAATGCAAGTTAAGAACTTACCGGGTAGATTCTTAGTATTGGCTTTTTGCAAACGTGAACTGGAATAAATTTTATTTCTTGTTTACTTTACGATAAAATCCCTCTCAGTAATACTCGGAGAAACTTGTTGAACTCCGCTTAGGCAAATATTTTAATAGGCCGTACCAGTGCCAGTACAGATGTATTTGTTATCAAAACGGTATATGAAACGTTAATTATTCTTCAACTGTTAATTAATTGACAACTGCTTTATTGATGACGATTGATCAGAGAATTTGTTAAACAATTAATGAGAGAGTTTGTTAAACAATTGATGAGATAATTTGTTAAACAATCGATGAGAGAATTTATTAAACAATTGATGAGAGAATTTGTTAAACAATTGATGAGAGAATCTATTAAAGACTATTTATAAATATTATTATGTGTATAATATAAGTGTTTACATCAAAAATATAAATCTGCATTAAATTCTAACACTAAGAAAGGATTATATCTATACCTATATGAAAATTTGACAACACATTCTGCATGGAGAGTAGCGAAGATGACAGAGCACCGATTGTAATGCATGTGTGGTACACTATCTTACGATGTCGATTTTAGAGGTTACCATATTATTGGTTTCAACAATATTAAAAATAAAAACGGACACAAGTTTCTACTATGCACTATTTAAAATAATGATTTATTTAGAATTTGTATTTATTTGTATATTATTAATATATTATAATATTACAATGAAACAAGAAATACATCAAAAATTGGATCTCTTCTATTTGAATATATACTATAACTTTTTAATTAAATTTGCATACGCTTTTAAATAACACAAAATCCTTTCGAAACTATATATAAATAAACAGGGAAAATGCTTAACGGAACTCTGCCAGTCCGCATCTATTCGTTGAATACGGGCTGGCTCGACCCAACCCTCATACACCGTGAGACATGACATCGGAAACACCGAACGCTGTAACTCAGGTATACACAGGACAGACCTCAAGCGAGCGAGCGAATGCCTCCGTCCAATTGAATGTTAATAAGGGTAATAATATTGGCAAGGGAAACATTTGACGTGAATCGACTAGACAAATATTTGAAAAAGGTTTCGTGTAAAGAACATTACTCTTGCGACAAACAGGGCGTGAATCTGCATTTCCGGAATGCGGGTTCTTATTACTTATTTTTATTGAAATATAATTATTATAACGATTATTAGACTAGCAATGGTGTCGTTAAGTGTTTATATTTTGTGGTACTTAACATTTATTACTTCCAGAAAGCAATCAGCTGTCGTCGATTGCTTGTAGCTAGGCCGCTTCGCGGACAATGGTGGTAGCCACGCCAATCCGGAATTTATTTATTTATTGACATACATATTTTTATTATAACAAAGGTGAATATATTATAATATAACATGATAATATGTTTATTGTATTAGATGAAATAGACTCCACCTCTGATATATACAACGTTGTCCTAGCTACTTTTCTAGACTGAAGTCTGTGTTACAGTAGCCAGTTTTTTTCGCGCTCGTATTTAAGATTCGACAGGAATAAAAATAGAGATAAAAAAATAAATATATATATATATAGAATAAAAGAAAATGAAGTGGGAGTGTTATAGAATTAGTGAATTATTAGTATAGGCACTGTATAATGATTATGTTAGAATGTTGGATAACCATGCTTCTAATTGATCTCTACCCGATTGGATCATATGTTGGGTCCATATTTGCGTAATCTTATTGGAGTTGAATGATTTCCAATTGGTACTGAGTGTGTTGTACAGTTTCAGTGCTAAGAACATGTAGAATCTTTGATAAAATGTCGTTGTTGCTCTCAGAACTGGCGTGTAGATGTTCGTTGTTTGTCTTGTGTTGTGTCCATGATTTATTGCTTGGGGTGAGTTGATAAAATAATAGCTTTATTGTGCCAAAAAATGTTTAAATTACCAACCTCACTTAATTAATTAACATAAACAAATAAAATACAAATGTGACTACTTCACGTATTTAAATTTAAATATAATAATAATAAAAAAAATTCTTCGTCGTTATGAAGTTGTAATTTCAGAACATAGTTCTGTGGTATTTTGAATACAAATCAAATGCATAGCAAATAGAAACAAAGTTTTTTTTTCCGGTAATTAGATATTTTCTGTATATCTTTCTAGTTGATGAATTAAATTTGTAATAAAAAATAATTTAACATTCGAGCGCTAACAAATCGCTCATTACGCTTCACGGAGACTGACTGGAATCAATATCTCGAATGTGTATTGAAAGTTCTGAAATACATTTGATACTATAAATACCACTAAATACATTAAATACACTTAACAAGTGAATTTCCCATTAAAATATTAATATTTGTGCACACCTTTAGAAAAAATATAGATTTTTCTGTACAAATTTCTTTCCATTTAATAATAACTAAGAAACACAATAAATTGGACGAAATCGAAAAAGATACATGCACATAAACGTTTTGTTATATAAATATATCATTTAGTTGAAACGGATATTGTGATATAATAAAATGATTTGAAATATATCGTTATATATTTCCTAGATTGTACCATAAACAAAGAAATTTAAAATAGTTCACACATCCTTCCGCTGCGAGCGCGTTGTATTGTTATCTGTATGTTAGTACCGGCGCAGTTTTAAGGTTGATGAGAGTCCTGTTTTGCACCCAGGTATATGCAGGGTGCGCGCAGATTGTGGAAGCGATACACCTCTACATACGTATTTATTTTTAATGAAACTACATTTATTATGAAGTTGGAATACTGGAATATAATTCTTAGAGTATTAAAACAAATTACATTAATTACTTGTCTTACTTAAATATAAAAGGAATAAAGTCAAAATTTGATAATTAATGTCGAAAATATTTAACCACATTCTTAGTGCTCCAAATATTTAAAATAAATGAGAGAAAATCAAAAAATCAAAAAAAATAAAAGCGTGGGGCTGTGATATCGGTTAGCAAATGTATTATGAAAGCGACGACAATTAACATTATAGAAAGCCTTTGATCCCTGAGTAATCTCACTGCAGATAATATTACGCAGCCTCCGCACTCGTCGATTCCTTGCATCCGCCGTTACCCAGGGTAGTGTAGGTAAAAATGTATCCGGTTTATCAGCCATTGAATACACTCGCAGGTGCAGCTCACGGCAAATTTATAGTGCAGGCAGTTTGAGAGTTAAACAAATTAATTTGCAAAGGCACCGCTCTGTGTTAAGGTTTAACAGCGCGCAATAAAAGTAGTAACGGAATGTTAATTCAAATTACAGCAATTATTAATTTTTGGATAAAATTGATTACAGAACAACGGAATATTTTAGGCTAAACATGAACAAAAAAGGGTGCAAATAATTTTTAATTATCATCATCATAGGCTGTTCGTAATGTTGAAGAAAAACTGGTTTACAATTTTTGTTCGTCTTATTTACGGCACTAAGAGCACACTAGAGGAGCAGTACAGATCGATAAACATTAGTTGGTTCAATCTTTTTTACGTTCAAAATGCGACAGGCAGGGTTTAAACGAATGGATTAATACTGTTCTTTATTGCCGTTGCTTCACGCTGTTATTTGCCGTTAAATTCTTGAAGAGTTTGATTCTAGAGCCGCCGATTCTGGGGATAACCACGAGATATTGGACAAGGGAAAACAACGACGGTACGGTGGATGCTGGTTCCTATAAGTCCATTTGTAATCATTTGTTTTTGAGCAGCATGCTCATCATCAGCCGGTGTCAATCCTAAAGGCATTAAGTCAAAACTAAAGGCCTCCCCGTGATGTTTCCACAAGGTCCTATTCCTGGCGCCCTGCTGCCAGACCATTTCGTAATGGTGTTAAATCGTCAACCCAGCCGTACTTTATTTTATTATTTTATTAAGAACACATTCTTATTGTGAAGGTATAGACGTCTGTGATATTTTAAATACTACTTAAATGTATTAATTAGAAAGGTATACATATAAAATAAATTTTATCATAATTTTTTTCATATTTATTTTATTGTTCACTACAGGTTGGCTCCGTGTTCAGCGTTCATTTGTTGAATTTGGTAGAATACACTTAATTGCGCAACCAACACAGCAAAATATCATCGAAGATCATTGAAATTATGAGCACCTTCCTGTTTATAATTGATCATAAACGCCTAAACTTTTTTGGTAAACTTATGTAATTTGTTAAAAATGAGTATTTACTATCTATTTTATTATCTTATCTCTTTTTGATATTAAAATATTAAACACATTAAATCTACTATAACCACCTATCAAAAATTTAATTTTAATGTATTGGTTAAGGTGCAGTCAAACAAAAAAAAGGTGACGGTCAGACGCCTCAGATGATGCCCCAGCGGGGAGCTGGACCTGTGCGCAGACTCATTTGTCTAAACGTTTGGTTTCAATAAAATGTATTCATTTTTAAGATAAATTAATGGCCACTTTAGCTCAAGTAGAAAGAGCTGCGTGACAATAACTAATTGAATACGAATTCTAAAATAGTGGTGACTTAAATGAGTAATTTTCGAGTTATTTGTTGTTCGAGTGTCTTGTAAAAAAAATTTACTTATTTATATACTTACTTAAGTATATCACGGAAAAACTATAGCCGGGTACAGGTAATAAAATTATTTTTAATCTCACGAAGCGAAGAGATTGATGAATTATCACCCAAGGAGCTCTATATAGCTTATTGATTTATGTTAATTTATTTTGAGTCTTTTTCAATTCAATACATACTAACAGCAAAAAGCATAGACATAGATATGGAATAAACCATAGAGTGCCACGTGATATGAACATGAGACATAGACGAGATGACAAGAGTCTCACAGACCTGGCCGTTTAAGAAAGTGCTTTACAGCCTGCCGAAACAAATGACACTAACGAAGTCGCCACTGACGCCACATCCAGAAAGTCATAGATATAGACGGGGAAGTGCAATATTATTATAGATCACAGTACCCGATCCAATGTTTCATTTCACGACCTTAAATATTCTATCGTATATTATATACTGAAACCATAAATCAATTTTCATTTTCGAAGTATTATCGATGTGCATGTTCAGTCTAGTGGTACGTCGCAATGACCGAGTGGTCGAGGGATCGATCTGTGTCCCGAGGGACCGTATTTATGTAATTTACCAAAAGACTTAAGTTTAAAATATATATATAATATGTAAACATATTGATATGACTTGTACTCGTGTATATTGAATTTCTATTAGAATAATAATAATAATATATTGAATTTGCGTAACATAATTATGTATCTACATACCTAATAGATGACGCAAGAAGATGTTAATACTTTTTTACAATTTAATATCATCTATATGGGCTGGGGGGGGACATTCTACGGAAACACTTTTATCTCGCGTTATCGTTCGGTTTAGCTACTTATCTTTGGAGCTACTTACGTTAACTTACTTAAATAATTACTTATTACCAGTGGTATAGTGGGGCCAAGGCGGTATCCAGGTACTTTTTTTGACACGGAACCTACTTTTCAAGTAAAATCATTTTAAAAATATGTTGATTCAAAATACCCCGCATAGAATTTTATATATCAAATATCGTACAGTGGACGAATATTACAGTAATGTAAAAATATATATTGGAACGAAGCATTTTTAAAACATGAAAGTTATTTTTGTTAAAAATTTGATCGTCCAAGCGCTCGGCGGTATCCCATTCTTTCAACCATTGGCCACATACATTTGTGAACTCAACTTAAATAAACAGTCATCCCTAAATTTATGTGTTATAGCTCGATAGTCTTTTGACACGCGCATGGTATTTTGTGTTTACAAAAGCTAATTGCCGGCTAAAATCATTTCTTTTTAACCTCAATCATATTCAATTTCAAATTTCCGTGGGAATGCATGGTAGAAAAAAAAGAGGGAGGAGTTTAAATCAAATACCGCCTTGGTACTTTTTTATTTAACACTACACCACTGCTTATAACATATATTCAGTCTTTACACTTATAAATCGATGTACACACTTGTACATATTTAATGTTGTTTGTGTTTTCTCGTGTGCATTCTTTTAATTGTCTTAACGCTCTGTTGTTTATTTTTATTCATGGTTTTTTATAGTGATTGTTTTTCTTATGTGTACTATACTTAAAATGAATGATATTCAAATAACTTGGTGGTTGAGAAAGTACAAGTTTTCGAACACTTCCTAATCCATTTCCGTCAATACTAAACTCAGTTTAAAAATTCTCAAAAACGTAGCTCCAGTTTGTGGGATATTCACAAATATAACTCTGCCTCGTAGTATGCTTTCAATTTGAATTACAGCTTCAGTTGATTTGGATTCATTAATAAATAAAAATGTCCTTAGGTTTTCACGGCGGTGGAGAATCTTCTGTGTAGAGTTTTCTGGGCTAATCTTTCTGGCCGATAATTAAATAATGCATGTCGTTATTCAGTTAATTAATTCTCCTAGAGCGGCGAAAAAGTGGTAAGTTAGTTAATTGTAATGTAAGTGTATAGTTTTAAATCAAAATCGATGTTTATAATTATAATGTCGGATATTAAATTCGGTTCGTTAAAAATATTTTATATTTCAACACCTGAATGGTTATATGATAACTTCACAGTCATATGTGATAATTATGTGATTCCGTGACTACATATGACAATTATATACAACTACATAACGACAGTTATCGTGTATTATAAAATTTTATTCAGCATATTTATTTATTCAATGTCTTTTTTACACATAAACCTATAACTTGAATGAATTTTTATCAGATGGAATTATATTAAATATTTGTACAAATTTGGTTCCAGAACAAGTATGAAAAATATGGTTCTGAAAGTCCCCGTGCAAACGGTTAACAAAGAATGCACTCTTGATGAAAGCGAGTCCTTGCTAGCAAAGTTAATCTTGTCGTTTCACATCTATCCTGCAAGCTGCAGGTGCATCTTGAGTGATGATGGACCGCTTATCTCAATCTCCTGACGTACTCCAACGACGCGTTCCTTCACGCTCCGCAGTATCTTAAGACATTTGCAAACAAACCATCAGCACTGGAAGCGTTAAGATATAAAATGTTTGTTTGAAAATTATGTTTTATTCCTCTCTTAAAGCAATGCAATTATGGATGTAGGAACTTTAATATTTCATACAACAGGGCAATAATAATGTTTTTTGTATAATGGAATTTTTGCAGTTCTGATTCTTCACTCATTTTATTCACTTCATCAATACTCATCTTCTTAGCGAACGTTACAGGTCGATATTTTGGTCATGGCACTTCAAGAATGTATTGTGTACCGATATTTTTAAACCGAGCTGCGTAGCAGAATACTGGTGCAAAATTGAAAAAGACTCAAAATACCTATTTCTTTCTTTTGTCGAATTATTGATTGTTTTGATTTTCTCCGAATATTTTTTGTAAAAAGAATTCAATATTTACATTTAAGTAATTGCGATCTGATAAATAAAATGGTATTTCTGAAATTGTTATTAAACTATGGCTATCCATATTAGTTGTGTGCAAGCTCGAGCACAGTTTGAAGTCAACTATAAAATAAAAGTATAATAAATTTTTCAATAGCAGATTTTATATATTTGCTGATAATTAATTAATTATTCAAAATATGTTTATACAGATATGCTGTAATTACATATTACTAATATATAATATTACCTGCTGATTATTATTAAATTCGGAATACTATATAGGCTTAGACTCGTGCAGATTTTAATTATTTAACAAAAACACATTTTTATATTTTTGTATGCATCAGAGTAATTAAAATTTATGAAAACCCTTTCAGTATCACAAATGATAATTTCATTTTTATAATTTCTCATCAACAATTTACGACAGTGAGAAATTGATTTGTCGAGAATTGTTGTAAATATGTATAATTTTTAATTTTGTTATATTTTCAGACTCTGTAAATTAAATCTCAACTTTTCAAGTAAATACATTATTATGTAATCCTAACAACCTGATAGTTATTTATAAAATAATATATCAGGTTGTCACGTAAGTCTTTTAATTTTTTTAATACTTGCAAAAAATGCGATCGTCTTCGAAAATTAAAGACAATTTGACTTTTTTTGTCTTATGCAACAGTAATCATGCCAAAGTGGTTATTTTAATTTATGAATTTATTTATTTTTAATCCTAAATTGAAGAAGACACGGGAGATGAAATAATGACAGTTTTATTATATTTTTTTTTAATATTTTTTTTTTATTAATATTAAAAATATAATCCAATTTCAATAATCAGTGGATATATATATATTTAACATTTGTTTCTTCTCTATGAGAGAAAGACTAGTGTATAGAGGAGTATATTCGAGTTAATTTATGTTTCAGTTAGTCTGTGTACATATTTTTTTAACTCCTGTTACAAATTTATGATAGTCCGTAATTTTTCTAATTGTGATGGGAAGATAGTTAAAAAATTTGATACTTTGATAAATATATTGATTTTGAGTTGCGGTATATTTTAGTTTTATACTTTATGAGTCTCAATTTGGACACAATGCGGTTTTGGAAATTGACAGTATTGTCGAAATTGGTTCAAAAAATTTCGTTCCAGATATTTTGACATTGAAGATTTTCTCTGGGATGGTAGATCTCAAGAAAGATCTTAGTTCTAAGTGCTGTCATCGTCATTCAAGAGTTTGAACAATGGCTCAAAATACACCAGGCATCCGCAGACATTTAAAATAAATTGGAAATGTGTTTAAGGCTTGGCCTCAAAAATTGTCTGAGGTAAATCTAGCGCAGCGCATCTCAATATTTCAATCATTGCTGATCGGGAGAAGTCTGAATCTTTTTGGGAAGTATTATTGCCGGAGATGAAGAGTGGATCTTTTATGCTAACACCTAACGCAAAAATAGTTGAAATCATAAAGCATAATTAGCGTAACTCAGATTCTTTTATCTCATGTGCCTGTGATAATTATTGCGGCCAAAAAAAAAATAGTGATGCATACACGCAATACATGCCACATAAATATTCTTACTATTTTTACACTTAGCTTGTAATTAAAAATCACTGTCGAAATTCTTGGAAAACATAAAATTCTCTAAAAATATTTTTAGATTTCAAAAAAGAGTACATTTTGCGTGTATATCAAAAAACTCGAAGATTTATGAGACAAGTTGTTAAAATATTATATTTATTGATCACAATATTATTATGCAGGAGTATCCCTCAAACATGTTTAAATTTTCCTAAGGGTGCGTGTACATAGGTGAAACTTTTGTCTCGAAAATCGTGTAAGGGACAGAACAGATTTAGTGAACAGCAAGCTGTCATTCGTCGTGTGATGTATTTTGTACGCAGAGCAAAATGACAAATTAATACCCACCAATATTTGCCGTCAAGTATCCGAGACGCGAAAGCAAAGTTCATCGCGTATACTCTTAACGAGTAACTTGTCTACCTAAGCTAACGACTCTTTGGTTTCTTTCAAAAGTGTCTACATATTCTTAATCACGTACAACTTTTGCAAGAATCAGTTTTATGATCAAAAATATATTAATTAAAAAATATTACTTAAATATCTGTTATCTATTAAGTGTTCATATTTACTAACAGATAAAGAATTAAAACCTGTATTTTTATAGTCTAGACTTGCTTAATATAATATGGACTCTTATTCAATCTTTGATTCAATAATAATTTAAATATTTAAGATATATTTAGTTATTTTTCTGCGTGGTTTTTAATTATTTAATTGATTTGTAAGATGATCAAATTTTTTAATTGACATTAACTGTATTGTTGAAATTTTTAATGAAAATATTCATTAGGATTAAATATTTTATCACGATGAATAAAAGATTTAATTTTTTTTAAGATTTAGATAATGATATTTTAGTCTACTGATCAAAGTATATTTGAAAATTATGTATTTATAAATTATATATTTGAACGACAAAGAAGATGAATAATCAATTACGTTTTGTATGAATCCGCCTTTGAGATAAATATATAACCTATCGGCGTTCTATCGAAAGTGATGAGCGAAATTCGTTTATAGGATAGAAAAGGATAGTTGATTTAGTTAAAAGCATGACTTAGTGGTATACAGTAGGCAGATACTTAGGGTATACTGTTACCGACGATGCTAACTAAGTATAAAATAGGTATACTAGGTATCAAAAAAATGTTCTATTAAAAAGTTATTCTAATTTCGAGAACAATTATATCAATTTAAATTTTGAATATAATTGTGAGAGGCTTTAAAAAAGGCAAGTTCTTATATTGCTCTGTAACGTACTCTGCTTTCAATTTCGCTTAAAATATTATCTACGATTTCTCCTTCTGATAACGGATTCAAAATGTTCCATTAACAGTGCTCAAAAATATATATTTAAATAAATAGCTTAACAAATTATCATAGGCCATACTAATAACAAAAATATTTCATTATTTTTATTTGTTAACTATGTTTTATTAACCACTTATTGAGTTTAAATACATCTACCGGTTTCGAAAAATACCAGGATGTCAATACTAAATATGGAATAAAAAATGGTATTTTTCAAAACCGGTAGATGTATTAAAACCAAATAAGTGGTTAATAAATAAAATAATGTAAGTAAATAGTTAATTTTGCTAATTTCTAAAGTACAAATATTTCAACATTTCCTTTAACATTGGTAATAATCTAACTAAATAATATCACAAAATATAAAAATTCAAACATACTCGCTTGACAGATAATAAATTAACGAACACCTAGTAAGCAAATCAAATATGTAGAAGGTGTCATTGCATGCAGTTTTCAGTAAAGTTAATCCTTTTCAAAGACAACAGAATTAAGCAAAAATTGTTAACAAAAACAGAAAATTGGCAGACGTAAAGATGCAAACAAAATATTATCATAGGTTCAGTAAGACGATATTATAAGAAGAACACTCTATTATTGCGATGTTGTAGATTTTTCAGAACATAGTTCTGTATTTGAAAAACTATACAGAAAAATCTATTTATAAATAGATTTTTTTCTGTATATCTTTCTAATTGATACATTTAATTTGTATTAGAAAATATTTAATTCAGTATTAATCTTATGCGGATTGAATAAACAATTTAGTCATGTTGCCTGCCAACATTGCCATAAAATTGTGCACAAATGATTAACAGTTTTTCAAAATCACTCAGGATACGTTAATCCGGGTAACAACGGCTAGAATTTTATAGGATATTTTCATAAGATAAGGATTATTAAATATATTTTTATTTTCTAGAATTTCTAGTAATGCACGGCTTTTTTGTATGCAGTGCACGCCCTTGGCATACGGTTGCAAAAAGGATACTGCGAACCTATAAGTAATAAGAAATAAGTCAGTGCTTAAAATGGGAGATATTCTGAAAAGGAAAACTTTGCGATGTTTGCACTTAACGTAGCGCTGAAGAGGAAACTTTCTTATAACATCTTGAAATAGTCGTTATTACTTATCGCTTCTCTATCTTCTAAGACTAGTTCTTTTCTCTGAGTCATCTTCGGGTTTTGTAAATATTGTGACATCTATACATACAGGGTGTAACAGATCTATTTCACAAATAATTTTCGGGCGGATACTTGACTAAATTACGAGTCTAAAATGTTCAAAGCATATGTGCCTAATCACAATGATATTTCAAAAAAAATCGTAATTATGTGATTATTTCGATTAATTGAAATACTTTATTGATTCTAAATTATATATTGAATACAAAAAATTAAAGGTCATTGAATTTCGATTTAGGGTCTGAAATAAAGATATGCATTAATAATGGAACAATTTCGCAAATATTTATTTCGAAATATGTAGACTTCAAGCTTAACACGATTTTGTAAAATTTTCTAACAATATTTTTGATTGTGATTCTCCTTTGTTAAAAAATGTTTTATTGTGGAAAAGGTATGTCGATGATATATTATGTATTTGGTCAGGTTCACAACGTCAACTAACTACATTTTTAAATTTCATTAATACATTTAATAATAAAATACAATTTACTTTAGAAATGGAAAATAATTCGACCCTAAATTTTTTGGACCTAACATTGATTAAAAATAATAATAAAATTGAATTCAAAATTTTTAGAAAACCAACATTTACAGATACTATCATACACAATGAATCTAATCATCCATTATCACACAAACATTCAGGGTTCCACTCCATGATACATCGTTTAGTCAATATTCCTATGTCAACATCCAATTTCAATATTGAATTGAATACAATTAAAAAAATAGCAGTTAATAACGGGTATAAAACAGGTTTGATAGACACTATTTTAAAAAATAAATTAAAAGAATATAATAACCAATTCTTATATAAATCACAGATAAAACATAATGATAATAATGATTATTGGCGTAGGATTTTATACATAAATAACTTTTCGAATCAAATATCTAAACACCTACCACGAAACATTAGACCGGCATTTTATACAAATAATAGTATAGGAAATTTACTCATAAATTCTAAAGACAAAGATGATAAATTTAACAATTCTGGTGTCTATAAACTTAGTTGCAAGGATTGTGCTGCATTTTACATTGGTAAAACGGGTAGAAATTTTAATATAAGAGTAAGGGAGCATTTGAGATGTTTGAACAATAGTGGATTTTCAGAATTTGCTAATCATTTGATAGAAAATGGTCATGATTTTGATAAAAAATTGGGATTGTCAATTTTGCATATAAACGGTGTTGGTCACAAATTAAATAATTTGGAATCGTTGGAGATAAATAAAGCGTGTAAAACTAATCAAAAAATTATAAACAACCAACTAAATTTAACTACGAGTCCCATTCTAAAATTTTTTCCTAAAAATTATTCGAGTAAATTTGTATTAAGTAACAATAATATTTTCAATACTAATTTAATGTATTAATTATAAATATATACATATAAAATCAATTTTGTCGAAAAATATTGTTTTTGCGCTACCGGGATACGAACCTGGATCTCTATTTCCAATCTGGGGAAGTATACTACCAATTGTGTTATAACGCCAGTATTTTTCATGACAAATTTTCGAACCTATATGTTACACTTTTTCAAATTAATACATCTATCGTTCCATTATTTTTGAAAGCTATCTACATTATTTTTACGGAATCACAAATACCTTTGAGTAAGCCGACTGCAGACGCCAGAATTATCAATTCATTTTTATTAGTTTTTTGGACACATTGATACAACTTATATTATTAAACAACAATATTTTTCGACAAAATTGATTTTATATGTATATATTTATAATTAATACATTAAATTAGTATTTAAAACATCACAGACCTATGTTTCCTTTTGACAACCCACCTTCTTCCCCAATATAAATGTGTTTTATACTAAATACTATCCATTCCAAATTTTTCGTAGTTATCAACTCTTAACACTACTTAAACACAGAAATACTTCTACATTCCCTAGCCATCTCAACCCTGATCATCATTTTCTAATACAAATGTGTATTATCTTTCAAATTGTGCATACTTACTCTTTAGGACCCTCTTCTAGAATAGGCAACCCCTACCCTCTGGCTTAACCACTCCTTCGCACCGTATAATTATGAATAATATTATATGAAACGCCAACCGTTACGAATTTTGAACAATTACTCATTAGGACCCTGTGAAAAATATAAACACCTCTCCTCTTTCCTTTGACCACACCCCTCTACGATATAAATGTGAATTACATTGAATTTTATTTTTCTATTTAAATTCACATTTTTATCGGTTTCACTCTAGGACCCTGAGAAAACTATGGTCTCTCCACCTCTTCCCCTCTGAATGTATTATCATCCCCGTATTTAGACAAAAATTTCTCATATATTATTACACTTAATAAATAATATGGTACAATCGTTTCGAAAATTCGAGTACATTCCATCAGGTACTTTACAGTGATTAAATGTGTATTTATTTTCAAGTCCCTACAGCTTAGGTAAAGCAGTTTACGTTTGACGACAGCTTAACAAATTTAGTGTACTACCAACCCAGTAATGAATGATAAATTATATGTCAGTATAAACAGAACTCTGACGTAGTATGTACATATATGTATATGAAACGGAACAATACAACCCATTACGTATGTTCACTTGTGACGGGACCCCGATATTGCCCACATGCGTGACGGCATTCCGGTATATTCCGGTCCGTTTCAAGATCCGCTGCTAGAGCAAACAATACTGACTTACCTCCAACTGTTCAGGACGCAATGTTGAATTTCGCTGTGAATTTCGCTGTTCTCGAATAGGCGCTGTGAGTGGGGAAGCCGAGGGTACTCGCGGCCCTGGCACTCTGCCCAGACTCCAGGCTCCGAGGCCGGTATCACCTCAGTGCCGGGAAGAACAACGCTTACTTAATTATCCAGACGTTAAGGGCTGTGCTCCGGCTGCCAAATCGATATTTTCGAGGTACCTAGACAGTCTACGTACAAGAACATCAAATAAAATTTAAGAGGGCTGTTAAAATCCGACATCTTGCCAGTTTTGGTTCGGTTATGTTTAACAGAAGAGAGTATATCTCATCAACATTAAAATAATTCACGCCGTTTATACGTATTGCTCTTTTAAAAACGTAAGCCATCTAATCTAATTGCATCTTGTTTCACTCTATATATATTTTTTTGGTACATTGAACATTACATTTTGTTTACTAGTGTAGCAGGCAGGGTACCGAAATATATGTCTTACTTTGCTGAAATGTTTATCCGATTATAACAATATAACACACTGTACTATGAATCAAAATAAATAATAACAATTATAATTATACGCGGGCATATTTCTAATATAATTATTCTACAATCGTCTGGCACTCGAATAGATATGAAAAAGTATTGACTATATGGTATTAGGTACATACTCTTCATGTATTGAATAGTAACTAGCAGATAAGCAATCGGCGATATTAAAACGCGTTCGTTTTTGCCCTGCTCGCGTCTCACAGGCCTGGCCGTTTAACCGAGCACTTTACAATATTTAATAGTAATTTAATTCGAATCTGTACCTAGTAGCGATTCTGTGTAAATTAAAATATATAATTTTTCCTGTTATTATTAACAGGATCTTATCTCTATACTGAAATACTTCAAAAATTGGTTATTTTCTCCAGTCGGTTCGCTCATTATTGAGGACATTGACCCCGCAGCTGTTGTGATCTGTTAATGATCTTGACGATTCTCCTCCATCGCGTATCAGACAACTCGTGGAAAATCTATCTTGATTCTTTAATTGTTCCAAAATTAAGGTATTAATGCGTATTGTCGTCCAAGGGATTCTAAGCATTCACCTCCAGCACCATATTTCATTACTATTATTATTATAAATATTGATGCAGATCAACATGAGTACGAGCAGAATACAAGATGAAGAGTTAGAATGAGAATGAGCCATTCAGGAAGAAGGATAAATCTCTAAAACCTATGATGTGCAGTGCAATTAAGATTTTTAATAAAATGTAAAACAAAATTTATGTGCTTGTGATATAGTAATTACGATACTCGCCTAATTATCTAGTGGTTGGGGGTTCGAGCCTCGTTCCAGAAAGCCATCAAGTTAGTTCTATTTTCAAAGTACAAGCATTTAACTTACTTATTCTTAAAAACAGTAAGAATATTGATGACACGTATTCCGTGTACGCATCTCTATTTAAAAAAAAATTAATGAAAAGATGTTTATACTTGAAATAATAAAACGAAAATATATGTTGTGAAAATTCAAGATTGGTTTTAATTATTATTATGTATTATTTATTTAATGGAGCTTATGTATATATTAATGTGCATGCATGTATTCTAAGAAAAATAAAAATATTTCAAAGGCCGTAAATCATTTTTAAGAATTTGTTAAAACAAGTATTTTAACAGTCTCTATCGCAACATTAAATTCCAAGTTATTAAATCACAGATTAAGAACGTCGATTTAACTAAAATAAATTTACAGAATATTTTTTCTTACTTTCTCTGTGCTCATTTTTAATTCACGAATGATGCCGATTTGTATAACGCCGTTTTCTTATAAAGAATGAGGGACGAATGTTGCTACAAAAACAATTAAAATTAATTGTTTCTGTGGCAACACTCGTGCCTCACCATTTATAAGGCGAACCTCAAAGAAAAGATAAAACAATGAATCCTTCAAAAATAATTCGAGAACCCCAAAAAAGGTATCCATGTGTTTGTGGAATTAGTAGTCGTGCGGGGGGCGGTGCGGTACCTACGCGCGGAATAATTATTTTGTAGAAAGCGTAATTAATTGTTGTAGCCTCTACAGTACGCAAGTGGAATTAAAAAATGGAATATTAATCGCTTCAAACATTTAACCATTGTCAAAAATATAATACTCTAAGTAACATTATCGTCGTGACATGTACGAGTGTGTATTAAATATATCAAATCCCGTCATATAATATGATAATATTATTTTTATTGATATGAAAAAAAGAGCAACTACGTAAAAATTAGCGATGAGCTCAACATCACGAACTGTGAGTCAATCACTGATAACTTTGAGTCACGCTCACTATCAGTGATTTAATATCTGGGAATATAGTGATTATTTTTTTTATTTTAGTTACGAGTATATTTGGTTGTGAACCGTGATTCGGCGTTTGTGACGAAAATACTCATGAAGGAATGACGTTATAATTCGTGATCAGCACCATCTAGTAGTCTGCCAAAACGTTTAACGCATTTGTTCCGAAACGCTGAGAATTTGACACGAAAAATAAACGTATATTTACAATTATCTTTGTGATGATATTAAATTAGATATAATTTATGCTGGAATATGTTTTTACGCAAATTAAGTTTTAATAATATAAATAAATGTAAATTAAATATATTAATTAGAAAGATATACATATAAAATCAATATTGTTATTGCGCCACCGGGATTCGAACATGGATCTCTTTCCTAACCAGGTAAGGTGCATTATCCAACTATGCTACAGCGACAATATTTTTAGCGACAAATTTTCGAACCTATATGTTACCTTTTTGATATTAATACATTTAATCGTTCCATTATTTAAAAGATCCATCTACCGTATTTTTTGATAAAATTGATTTTATATGTATATCTTTCTAATTAATATTTTTTAAATATCACAGACCTATGTTCTGAATAATTACAACTTCATAATAAAAATGTGTTCTCCTAATAAATAAATATGCTCAAAATTATGTTTTTTTTTTGTATTTATTTCGTGCATTATGATATCGTGCGGCGCGTGCGCATTTTAATGAAACTATGATCACAGTCGCAGTTTTCAATCACTGATATAATAGAATACCAATCACAGTCACACCAGTGAGTCAAGAGTATTATTTTTTCTCATCACTAGTAAAAATATCATAGAAGAATAAATATTTTAATCTATCGAATACTTACTGACTATCTCACTTTCCATAGGGGTAGGCAGAGAGGATAGAATATCTTACTTTTCTGCCCTGACAAGCCACTTTTGCTTCGTTCACACTTTCATACATCTTCTGTTGTGATGAATTAGAAGTCGATTGTTGAAGCTTTCAACAGGTAAGCCCTAGAACATTTTCTTTATCCGATCATTTCAGGTTTTTCACGTCCTCTGTTTCTCTTACCTTCAGCACTGTCATATATTTTTTACCATCCTCTCCTCACATTACGTTCCACAACCTAATATTTTAACAATTAAATACATTCTATATATGTATTCGTATACCTATCATATCAATTAACGTACTTAATGTGATACTTATTTCTATTACACACAAATTTCTATGCTATACAAAGTTTGATAAGTTGCTACTATTTTGATGATTATAATTTATGGTACTGGTACTAATGGTATTTGGTAATGGTACAAGATAGTTCCGAAAATTATAGTCGATTTTAATATTTCAAGTATCTATAACATTTTAAACGTTTTTTGCTTGAATATGTTTGAATTTAAACTTGGGCGTTACGCATCTTGAATAGTGTGCAATGTTATCAAAACACGGGGTGAAGAAACGAATTCTGAACGAACAGAACCGAGTTGGTTGGATAAGGATAGGAACGGAGATGTTAAGAGGGTCGAGGATGTTCTGCTTAAGTTGAAAACGAATTGAAAGCTGTACAAAATACGCGTCGTATAACTTAGATAATCTCAGAGATTTAGTTGAGATATATCTTAATACCATGTACGCGTGATGATATTTTGTTCCCGAGATAAACTTGGAGATCATCTTGAGATTGTTAGAAAGAGACTAAAACTCAAACCGTTGTATACGGCGTACGTTCTGACAGCGAGATTTGATTAGTGCACATAAACGTCACCTAAAACTAACATAGATCCCTACAATTATCTATTCTGAAAGTTAGATATAACTCATTAAACATTAACATAAGGCGTTAAAATATAAACATTTATTGTGTTTTAACTGATTTAGAATCACCCAAATGAGGAACATTACGACAATAACATTTGAAGCTTAACATACGAGCATGAAGTAAAGTGCAAGATGGCGTATCTCTGAGACACGGTATGATAACGGTGTATACGATAGTCGAGAGTTGTCTCCAAAGACTCTCTGGAAGCAAAATCCGTATTTCAGAGATTTACTCGAGTCAAAAATCTATTCCGTGGACATAGGCCATTAACCGAAGAGAACCTATTTTGCATCACGACAACATTCACCTTTTCAAATTTCGAACACCTCGATAACTATTTATGGCAAAAAATGAAAATAGTTTTTGGATTCCAATCCGCCTTAGCTTTAGTCTACAGGCATAATAAAACTTGTAATTCATTGGCAAAAATGTGCCGAATCAAACCGCTTTTATGATTAACAAATTTTATTTAAATATCATTAATTGACATGGTGGTTACTTTGTGTTGTAACATGGTTATTTTAATTTTCACAACTAAACTTTGTACTACATACATGTTGGGTTATTATCACTAATATAGTGTCGAGAAGTGCAGTCCTTCTCATTATGTAACCGTGAGAAATCTAAATACTTGAATAAAGTAACATCACTGCTGCCTAAAAAATAACAATTTCTCGGAATTTCTAACCACATCATTGAAACAAACCACTCTTTCGATAGTCATAAACTGAAACTTCTCCACTCGGTATATTATAAAGGATTAATAAAAACAATTTAGAAACAATTGAAATACAAAAGAATTTAAATTCGGAGAAAACACTTATTACATTCTCATTCTCTAATACTTTATCTTTACTGTCCATATTCCCGTTAACGACCGAAACCTCCCCCCTCTTCCCAAGCCCCGCCTGAATAGACTACAATACTGTATTTAGTTTAGTCATCACCTGATGATAAAAGGGACTGCACCTCTCAAAACTATAATAGTGACAAAAACCCAACGCATGTGTAGTACAAAGCTTAGTTGTGAAAAATAAAAAAATCATGCGTATTTACTTTAAAGTTATTTAAAACAAATAAAATGAATTAATTAAATATTGATGAATATAACCTACTATTAAAAAAACACCAGGATACTAGCCCAAAACTTTTCCTTTTTGCGTTGCAAATATTGCTATGTTAACCATAATAATAAATAGGTAGCAGCTTTATTTAATCTGAAGTTATGTTTAATTGAATTTGGAAGTTATCGACCGTTATTTTCGGAACAACTTTATATTGGAAGAAAACACTTTTTTAACTTCATACATTTTAGTCGTACCTATTACACTTTTATCGGCGCACATAAAAATTGTACGTCTACAATATCATATTCATACATTTTAAAACATCTATTCATAATATACGGGTGCGCATTAATATTTTACGTGCAGCAAGATATTGAGATGTTTAAGATCCATACAAAGTCTTCATGTATGCCGCATTATAAAATCCCCACCGAATAAATTCGACACTATAGTATACATAAAATCGTACTCCATCGCTAACGATCGAGCTATTTGAAGGTAATCTCGCTTACTTTTATTACGGAATATCACTGAAACTGTCAACTTGTTTATTTGTTAAATTGACACATTTTTAATTTTTAATGGTCGTAGATTTGTTTTTGATATCGATCGAATCATTAAAGTTCTCGTAAAGATTACGATCGAATCGTAGACATTATCATCAAGATACTGATCAAACACTTAACTGATTGTTGGGACAGAACCCACTCGTAATTTTTATATAGCTTTTTGAGTGATGCTGTATTATGTGCTATTTCACATATTAATTTGATTTTTAAGTGAATACTTATATGTATGCATATTTACACCTTGTTTACGTAGCAATTTTTTTTTTAAATTACCTATTACTACGGGAGTGAACGTTGCATCTCAGGACTGCAGCTCGGGGCGACGGTCAAACTGAGTCATTTTGACATGGTCATTATTCTATAAACATATAATATTTTTTCCAGAAATATAAAACTTTGAAAACGAAATTATATCGTAGCATTTTGATTATATTTTAAATAAACAAAATAAAAAAACTAATCAATAATATATTATCTTGCATTGTTTACGATTAACTCCCAAAGTTCTAACAGTTTTTAGATTGTTTTAGAGATAAAGAAGTCGCCCAGCTAATTTTTAAGAACAGCGTCGTTATTAAAGGAGTTTTCTCGGAGATTATTGGATTGAAAACGGAAAAGATAAAAATCTGACAGAGCATAATCAGGAGATTAGGTCAGATATGAAATAACCTTTTAACTGAACTCTTAAGTAGTATTTAGAAATATGCAGACGGGCATTATCATACTGAAAAATCACTTAATGCCATCTTTCCGGATGTTTTTCTTGAATTACAGCCTAATCTTGGTAAAGTTGTTGGCAATAAATCTCAGAAGTGATGGTTACATTTTCTCTAAAGTTATTAATAGTACGTGACGCCTTGTTTGTCCCACTACTCCTCGAGTAAAATCAACCAAAAGGTAATGTCGATTCTCCATTTTCTTTAGCCAACAATTAACCTAAACTTTCTACAAATTTAAAAAATCAAGACAAATCATATTTAATAAAATAATACTGTGACATTAAAATGACATTAACGTATTACAATATATAAAAAAAAAAATCTTTTCAAAACACTCTTGCCATCGAATACAAAAACACTACGAACTACGAATGCACCAACCCAATAAATAAAAAATAGTATTTTGTTTGTTTAAAATATAAATTTACGAACTAATTCATCAACTTAATAGTTTAATTATTTTTAGTTGGGATCCTAAGCAAGACTTCAACCATATTCATTTAATATTCAGATAACTTGTATTTATCTGAGGTATCGATAAGAAGAAGGATAGTCCTCCACTTTTTCTGTCCCAACATCTTATCTCTTACTTTTATATAACGATATATCGACGATATTTAAAGCTACGTCTGAGCTGCCTTTCAATATGTAGGGTAAGAGGTACCTTTCGTACTCCTATTCCTGTCGCCTTCAAATACAATTTTCATTTTATTTGTCGTTACTTACGCCTTAGTATATTATTATTTATTCATTTTTGTTATAATGCAAACTCGTTTTATTGAAATGCATTGAGCTTAATAGAATGACTAATTGTTTGATGAAAAGAAGATGGTTTTAATAATAATAATAATATTGGATAATTTTTATGGCGCCATTTTCACCTCAATGGCACTTTACACATAAACTGTTTATAGTCCTAAGTTATCTTTGAATTTAAAATTAAAAATTGTTTTTTGAACTTACGGATAATATTTTTAAAAAATGTATGTTTTAGTCTCTTCTTAAAATTATGACGGAGGCCATGCATTTGGGCCTGCCACCTTAAATGCCTGTTCACTAAACTTAAACTTCTAGCAACGGCTGGTCGGTTCTACAACCCTTTTTGCGGCTGGAGTAGAGGGTGACCTGAGGTTTGACGTCTACCATTCAAATTGTCTAGGATATAAAGCTCTTGAAGATACAGAGACGCCATGTTACGCGTCGCCTTGTACATCAGCTATCACAATTTAAATTCAACTCTTTCAGGCAACCGGAGCCAATGTAGCTCTTGCAAAATGGTTGTTATATGAAATAATTTAGAAACTCTATATATTATCTGCGCTACCGCGTTTAGAATGGATTGTATTCTATCCAGCTGAAACATTGGCAGGCCAGCATAAATGCTGTTACAATAGTCCACACGTGACACCACAAATGCATTTATAAGTAGACGGGTTGCTTCAGGAGGAATATATAGATGAAAAAATATCCATAAATTTTAAGTATTGATCGAAAATATAAAAGTGTATAATTATATACAGCTCCATCAGAGCACCAATAAATTTGCGTGAAATTAAGACTCAACCATTTGCTGATAATATATTCAACTGCTTGCACTTCTCCTCGTCTTATCATCCAAGACTAATAGCACGAACATCTCACACATTTCATTTTCAACAGCCTCGAGCGAATTGCAAATTCATCTTCCATAACGCAAAGAGTTCAGCGCGCAGGCGGGAGATTGGAAGCGATAACCTCCAGGGCGAGACGTCCAGAGCTCGGGGATGGACCGGAGCAAACCGGAACGCCAATGGAATTTTTACAAACATAGCTTCGGTTCGTGGGATTTTCACAAATACAGCTCCGGCTCGAGATACTCTTTCAATTTCAATTAATGATTAGTATTATTTATTTTTTAGTTTTCATAATTTCATAATAGACTTTTAAAAGCATGAATAATACAATTACAGCTAGTAATTTTTAACACATTCTCTGCGGTGGTGGGTCAGATTTGACCCGTGTGTTTGTAAAAATATGAATTACGCTACAAATATTCGTTTAATGCTGTTTTCTTATTAGTTAGTTATGTTAGTTAATTTTTTATTAAATATTTCCAAATAATTTGAGATACAAATAAATGTTATCGGACGAGATTCAAATGAGTTATTGATAAAAATGTGAAAAAACGCTCAAAAATCAGTCGCTTTTACGGGATTGAATCTCAGCGCTAACACCGAAATATATATTGTCAACATTTTGAGCGAGTAGACAAAGGATACCAGGTATGCGTCCATGTATTTCTTTTTACTTATTTTCGTCTGGCGGCCCCTAGACAATACCGGTAATATAACTATTTGAGGGGCGTTGCGCCTACCTGTAAGTTTTATGACACTACTTGTTCGGATTCCGACGAGAAAATTACATGCTCAGTTGATATTTGAATAGTATAATTAAATAACGCACTCTGTACCATAACTGACTATCTGAGGAAAACAAGAAAATGTGAATAATAACGTCATATTTAATTTTTTATCAGATATTTCTTGAAAAATCATCCTACCTCTGTTTTCTACATAAAAACTAAAAGTAATAGTGTTCTGTGCTTCCTGTAATTAAATTGCGAAAGTTAAATTTTAAACAACGCCTAAGCACCAAGCACTCTTTCTTAAGTCCGCCGTCTCTGTAGTTAGCTAAGTACCCCGAACATCTTCAAACGGCAAACTGGCCTAGTGATGTGCAATTAAGGTACTAGTTCTTGTCTATGTTTATTATTTTTATTGCTTACTATTTAATTTTGTCTTACTGAGACATAAAAATAACTAGTTAAATAAAATAAAAATGTTATAAAACATATGTTATTGTGTTTAGTTTTTCAGGCATATTTTTTTAATTTAATTTTTGATTAATTTTGTACATTTTATAACATAAAGTAAATACTACTGACGTCATCTGCATACAAAGTATAATCTGTATTAAAAAATAGAAAGAATAGTAATAGTTATTAGCGTTAATAAAGTTAAAAGTTTTTATTAAAACACGCATAATAACGCCTTGCATTCAGATTTACACTTTGTATAAAGATGACGTGAGTTAAGTAACATCCACCTAAATCTAAGCTTTATTGGCAGAGTTACCCTAGAACTCTTAATTATAAACTTGTTTTAGGTAAGGCACCATTTGAAATAAATCATTTTTCTTTGTGCTTGAGATCTCGGAAGAGCAGTGAAGTTGAGGAACTACAAACCTTCTTAAATCTGCTGGAGTTTTATTTCATTTCAACACATTTATTACTCTCCAGACTCCACGTTGTGGAGAGTAGTTCTGACGAGAACTTGATGGATGTCGCCACTGCGTATTTTTATCCACCGGGCTTTCGAGATACCCATCTTGTCAGTATTGATTATACTATCTGCTGCTTCTTAAAAGTCCAATAAATTGGTATGTTTCATGTCAATAACATGAAAAGGCGTTTGACTAGCTTCTTCAATTGTTTTTATCAAATCTTCAGGCACCATAGAACTGCACACCCGTTTTCTTTTTTCTAAAAGAGCAAAATCTCTATAAACATTTTTTTTCAAACTGGGAGTATATTTCCTGAACTATTTGGCAAACAGTAATTTACTGTACACTGTCGTTTTCTTTCTTTAGAGTCACTGTATATACCATTTTGTCTTCGTTTAATCCATACTATATTTATTAAGCTCATCAGATATGAAGCTTGTTTATCATTATTCTGAAGCTTACAGAATTCACGAAATAATGTCTGTTTTTGGTCTTCCCTATTTCTTAGCACTTTTTATAGCATTTGAATAAATTAAAATCTTGGTCAATCATAAAATACATTCATCCTTCTAACTAATATTATCTTACTAGCTTTCCTACTGTATCCTTCGAATGTAGCGAAATAAATAAAAAATATCTTCAAGCAAAAAAAACATTAAAATATGAATTTATTTATTGATACCTACATTGCGGATTCATCCATTACAAATAGTAATTAATTAAACTTAATCCAAGCAAAAATGTAAATATCAATTAATATCGCTAAACGTGCACCGTATTGCACATCTCTAGCCCGTGACATGGCACTGGAATGAACGTTAATCCAAAAATACCAAATAAATCATAGTTCGTTTACTGGTGGATTTTTTGCTGGAATGATTTTCTTAGCTATTGATATACATTCCAGGCCATGTGTTTTTCTTCTTTTATTTGCACAATATTCTTTTAAACACCTTTTTCATAAGTTAGCTCCCCATACAAAAGATAACGTTTGTATGGGGAGCTAACCTGACGCGTGTGGCACTTTCTCGGCTATTTTCCTACAAATTGACGTTAGCAGGCAATGGCATTTAGTGCCGTTTTTAAATTAACAAACAATAGCACTTAGCAAAGACGTGATATTCAAATAAGCAAGCATAAAGGCTGAATGCAGCATTGCAGGGACTAAGTAATGCATTAAGCATTACTAGGGTTATTAGCGATGACATATAGAATCAAACTGCATACTAAGTTTGAAAAATGAAATATTGGTACTTAGTGCCTATTTTACTTCAACCATTCATTTGTATTTTAGCGTCTGTTGATGCGTGAGAATATGTACATTATTCGTAACATTTTCTAATTTTTAACTTTAATTTTTTAGCAGAAACATTACGGCACATCATGCCATTTCATTAAATCATATTTAAAATGAAATATCTATAAAAGATCTCCCACAAAACGGTTGAAAAACTGAAAACTTAAGGTGGGTCTAAAATGACCCACCACCGCCGGACGTGTTTTGTTTTGACCCACCAGGCAGTAAGTGTTAAATAATAGGGACTGAAGTTTGATTAAATCAGTAAAGTTCCACAATAAAATAAACTGTAATAAAAAAATATTACAATATCTCAAAATTAATAGTAAAGTTTATTATTGAATGCGTAATTAATTATATGCTCGTTTAGTTCAATTGAAGAAGAGCAATATAATTAATAATTTATTATTCATAATTGTATTTCATTGGATTAACACAATAATCTACGTCACAGTGGCCCACAAGCTTCCCGCTACAAATTGCTGGAAGATAATAGTACACACGCCACACACACACCCTCGGGCGAATCGTGGCCACTTACATGGTCATTTAAGCTGAATACTTAAGAGCCTACTTTCAGTACAAATTCAACTTTTTGCTTTTTTTGTTTAAATTACGTGTTTTCATTACTGATTTGTATTTAAAAATATTAACAAGGTAACTTTTATTTATAACACGAACTTAGGTCGAGCCTTTCTTCCATTATAACACTAATCAACGTAATAAAAAATATTTTATTCCGCGACCAGAAAACTTTCCATTCGAGAATTCTAACAATCATTAAGATATTTAAAATTCTATATCACTATTATAATAATTTTCTTATTGCCATTTGTCTGTCGCATAATAAAACAAATAATATATGCTATTGTGGTGGTGCAGTGGTGGCTGCTACGCGATCAGGGTTTTCGTATAAACTAATTTTCAACGTAAGAAATATGATTTAGTAACATAGTATTTTTTTTTCATCTTGGCAATAAATAAAAAGTACACTACTTGATGCATTAAAATAATAAAGTATTGAAATATACATTCTACTGAGACCCTGACTGCGCAACGGTCACCAATGGTCGCGTAGCGCCCACTATTAGCCACCAAGCGGCCACTAGCTGCCCGCGGGGCCTAGTAGCAAGCAATCGGCGATGGCCTATCAGCAAGTACATATGTATTAATATAATAGCTGATAGTATATATGAATATGATACTTATTCTCTGTGTTGGTAGTCTTTACAAATCAGTCGGTTTTACACTGTTCCGAACAAAAAATATTGTTTTCGCGACAACGTTTCGTATGCGTTTTAATTTTGATAAATTCCTATTTTTATAGCAGAGTAATAGTATATCGCATATATGGTTTTATATAAATAAGGACTCTTGAATGATGAGAATACATCAGAAATGGGAATGCGGTAACTTCATAATAATCATAAAAATTGGACCATATGAAATGATCATACTTGAATATTCTTAATTATTCATTATAAATACTATCCATTAAATATAATACAAGTATTACAGTATTATTAAAATTTTGTTGATACTAGCTTTTTATCATATTAAATATCATTTATTTATGAGATCATATAATAAAAACTATACAAAGGAATTAATTTATTTTTCTGGTCGAAAGCTTACCTTGAATATGAGAAAATATATACCACGCTTTCACAATATTAACGTAAATAATAATGCCCTTCAAAATGTACTTGATTTTGTTTTATTGCCAACATTATCATGAAATGATATGAAATGTGTAAAAAGTAACGAAAAATAATTGAAAAATATGTGAAGGACGCCCTTAATAGGTTTTGTTTTAGCAATGTCTTCTTTCACCACTTTTTGTATGCTTTATACAGATAATTACAAGAATACGCAAATGGTAATAAAATCTGTAAATTATAAGGAAAGTATTGCATATAATCTGTGATCTAATAAATAATTGTGTTTTGACTATGATTTAATTTTAAAATCTATATTTCAATTATTACTTTATAATTGCTATTTATTTACTTATAATTTACTTATTTTTAAACTTTATAGTTGAAGTAAAGGGAATGCGTTAATTGTATATATTTTTATGTACAATAATGTAGTTGAAATTTGTATTAGCTTCAAAATAAAAACACCGTTATTCCTACAAAAATATGTTAAAAATATATTTTATATACAAAACAATGAGATTATCCAAAAAATGTTCCAATATTACAAACATAATCTATTCTCCCCTAATCACCCTTGCATTGTAAAATATTTACACCTCGAATGAATCTAAATAAATTTATCCCAGAATGTTAAGGCTGAATTGAATTCCAGAATAAATTACACTGTTTTAATTTATTCAGTTAGTTCTGGTTATCAAAGTAAGTTAAAACATTAAGAAATATCTATTTAAATTACCTCGAACGTGTAATAACATCCACACTCGCAGATCGCCCTGGGTGGTTAGCCATGATGAAATGTATGCACGTTAATCATTTCATTTCACCTTGGCGGAGATCACAACACTGCGCACACTAGGTGGGTGGGTAGGTACACGGGATAATTAATAAAGACAATGTTTGCCGAGGGAAAAGCGGGGTAAAACATGCGCGCGGAAGGAAAATACCACTGCTGATTAAAATTTAAGTTATGCCACATTAGCTTGATGTGTTCTGAAAGGTTATTTTACATTTACGTCGTTTTGTTAAGCTTTGAAGATATATGTCCAAAACCTTTTAGAAGAGAAATCATTTTATTTTAATACCCAAGGGTTTTTACGCAACAATACTTTAGACTCTATCAATTTTCACATTGTGAAGGTACTACATTTACCGTGTTTTGGTCAAAGGTTTTAACCACAAATTAATAATTTAACAGGGGAAGCAAAAATGTTTTCTGGTTCCTATTTAGGAAGAATTTTAGATACACGTTTTCTTCTTCTTTGTCCTCACTCTATCCTGTTAATCTGGTATCACCTATTTTGGTGGTTATGGCTTCAATTTATTCTGTCCTGAGCTGAATCGTTGCTCGTTGTCATTCCGATCTTCTTCTAATGGTTTACGCATAATTCTATAAATCGTGAGATCTTTCTTCCTTTACATCACATCTGAATTGGCCATATTTTAATAAACCAGATATATTCTAAATTAAATATTGCATCTTTTATAAAAATGTGGCAATTCAAGAAAAAGTTGCTTGGTATTTGGAATGTAATTTAACTCCATCAACCTCATTGTCAATTATTTATATTTTTCAAGTAAAGTGTAGTTTTGGCTCCACGAAATGGGGAGAAATTACGGCCAAGAACATTTAAAAGCCCAAATTTGAGATTAAAAGCGTTACAACAATACCAATATATTAAATATTGCATTTTCTATTTTTCTGTGTAGTTGTGTTTTCATTCTTTATATATTGAACATTATAATTCTACATAAGTTAACTTTATGTTATTTACTTATTAAACACACTCTTACTTCATATTCTTCATTTTTGTATATTATTTACTTATTTACTCTTACATGACTTAATTTTTTATAAATGGAACATTGCATTTACTTTAAATTTTGCATTATATTTATATTCTATTATTAGTATCCTATTTTACTCTTTATATAATATTTTTTTACTTTATCTCTTACTTTGCTACAATGTTATTATTATTATTATTTATATACTTTTAAAATGAAAATAACTTTAAATTGGCGTTTGCGGCATAAGTAATGTATACCACAATTGTAAAATCGTACATACGTATATGTAATTTGCGTTGTCAAATCAATAGACATGTGAATCTATAAATGTCAATGCGTATGCGTCAGACGATATTCTGTAGTTTGTATTGACAATATCGTTTTTTAACACACTGTTTTCAATCCAATTTTGGATAATATTTGTAATAAAATCTAGTGATGGTTTTAAAATGTCTACAAAACGAAATCCCACACTTTGTGTAATTAAATAAAATTGGCAATAAATGACTAGATAACTAATTTTCCAAGATTTACTTGAAAATATTAAACCAAGTAATGTGACAAATCATAACATTGATTTGACAAGCTCCTAACATTCATTACATTTTTTTGAGTTATGGGACACTAAAATCAATTCAATTCACAACTACAATAATAACGACCAGGTTTAGACTCATAAAAAAATTTGAATCATCTAAATAGATTTTTTATTATTATTTATGCACAACCAACAGCAATAAATTTGTAGAAATAAATACATAATCATGTTCCATTCTTTATAGACCATAATCGCAAATTGGTCACGGAATGCGTATATCTTCATAGTAAAATAATAAAATTGAATATATTTTTATAGATATCGTATGCACGAAGTAAATAATTTACGAGAAGAATTGTTAAATTTGTTTTTTTTTGAGCTTTTCAATTAATTGTAAAAAAATAAAAAATGGGCCTATGAATGTTTTTTTATTCACTGAGAAAATAAAACAAATAAAATCATTACATATTATATATTATATAGACTTTAAATATTTTTATGTATAATTATTTATTCACTATTTATTTATTTGCTATACAAAACATTAACATTTTTAAGACAAAATGTTACAATTAAAATAGGGTCGATTGCTTTATGTTGCTTTTCGCATTCTGTATTGCTCTCCCTGGAATTGTTCAAACTTGAAAAATACGAACAATACATTCATGTCACATTTGACATTGACATAGATAAGGTGAGAAACTGTAGAGTGCGATGCGGTATGATCATGAGACATAGATGAGTTGACAGGATGCTTTTCTTATCTATGACAGGAGTCTCACAGACCTGACCGTTTAAGTACCTGGTTTACAGACACAGATGGCACTACCGAAGACACTACGGCCGCCACATCCAGAAAGTTATAGATATAGTTATAGGAATATTATTATTATTATTATTACTACGGTGGTAGGTATCAAGTTTGAAAGCTTTATAGTTCTTTAATGATTTGGTGCTTGCATAAAGTTTTACTTGAGAAATCAGTGCAGTGTCAACTAGATCATTTACAACTTTATACAATGTACACTATTCTTATATAATATAATATGTAGTAGAATTAGGATTAATTTATTCTAAATAAAAACAATACCTGTCATCATTATCAGACGTGATCGTTTGGTCTAACGGTAAGTCGCTCGTCTAGTGACTGAGAAATCGGAGGACCGTTCTTTATCTCGAAAGACCAACAAGTTAGTTCAATTTTTCTTAACACAAGAGCAATCAGTTTAAAATTTATTATGATTATTGATGCTACAAAACCCGTTAATTAAAAGTATTGCAATATTTATAAAATAATTAATTGATTTAATTAAAAACTTTTAGAACTATACAGGTAAATAAAACATATATATCATATATCAATATTTAATATATACAATCAAATACCTAATTCTACTGTCCGCTTTACTAGATAAATGCCTGTCTCGAAGCTATTAAATAGTTTTAATTACTTGTAGTACTAACAAATCTAGTGTAATATTTTCACTAACTAGGCATTTTATATATATTTTTAATTTAAAATTGTTAATACATCATTTTCTTTTTTGAAATCTAGTTAAAAATCCAACGTTGAATTCGTAAAAAATTGCTGCTGGAAATGTGACGTCATATTCCACGACTGCGATCTGCTCTAGCGTGAACGAAACAGAAACATGTCATCCGTCAAAAACAAAAATAGTGAACAAGCGAATCCAACATTACTATAAAAAGTTATGAAAATAGCCAACAATTAAACATAGCTCTTTAGAGCTATGAGCTGATGTTTACATCATAAAAATAACAATAAATCTACGTGATTTTTTGTACTTTTCCTCGATTTAATTTTGAATAACTTATTGGTCTAGTGATTAAGACACTGGCCTAGTGTTCTAGTGCTTCGAGTCTCATACCGGGATACCAGCAAGATAGTCTTATTTTCATAGCGCAAGCGTTTCACATAATTTGAAAATAGTAAGAATATTGATGTGGCGTGTGTTGCGTGGAAGCGTCTCTGTTTTAAAAAATAGTAATAAGATAAATTTAATCAATTAAAAAAATTTGTTTCAATCTAAAGAAACATGTTACTGTTCAGTAAAAGCGATGAAGTCTCGCTCATAACCAGCTCAGTGTAATTGTGGATGAAACGAGGTCGCTGTGTTGAAATAAAAAATGGCACACGCAATGTAATCATTTAAACGAGTCTAAAAAAGTCATTGAAAGTAACGAATGTAAAACGTTAACGAAAATATATAAAAATTTAACGTTATTGTGATAGTCGCTACATTTTTAGTTATCGTATATGTGCTTCTCGTCTTTTACTATATTTTTTTCCAATAAACAGTTTCTAAAGCATGCATTATTCGAGCCTCTATTATCCGAGTTATATATAATACATTTTTCAAATTGCGAAATATCGTAGCAGGAAGGCGATAAACAACTACAAAACAAAAATGTCTAATATAAAAAATAAAAATAAAATTCTTTCTAAGTGCGTAGTATTTATTAACGTTAAAATAAATAATGTGAATCACTTAGAAAGATACACAATATATGATTATTATTATTATTGATGTGTAATTTACGACAAATTTTCAATATAATATGTTTTTAAATATGAATTAAATATATTAATTAGAAAGATATACATATAAAATTAATTTTATCGATAAATATTGTTGTTGCGCCATCGGTATTTGAACCTGGATCTCTTTCCTAACCGGGGAAGGTGCATTATCCATTTATATTTAATTCATTTTTTAAACATCACAGACCGTCTGTTCTGAATAATTACAACTTCACAATGAGAATGTGTTCTCCTAATAATATGTTTTTGTTCAATTATAATGGGATATCTATTATTTCCTATTTACCCATTCATCAAAAATATGAGAATTTTTTTAAAATAATTTTTATTTTGATATAAAAAAATATTACAGAAACAAATAATAATATATATAAAGTGAACGTTAGAAGAAAATATGTATGAGAAGGTGGTGTAGGTAATGAAAATGTGTATTTAAGTGTAATTCAATATTAGCACCGAGAGAAAATAATTAATCATCTATATTTATTATATTATTAAGGAGAACACATTCTTATTGTGAAGTTGTAATTATTCAGAACAGACGGACTGTGATGTTTTAAATACTAATTTAATAACAAAAATTAAGACTAGATTTGATCGAATCTAACATGATGTATTCAACATATATGTATATGTATACCTATATATTATATATTTTAAAATTATATAAAGTGTATATTTTAAAATTATACAGATAATGTGTATCATATTTGTTGCTTTTATTTCAAAATATGGAGGATGTATAAGGAAGAGGAATTAGAATGGCAAAATCAGCGATCAGTCTAAGACAGATATGGAGAAATCGGTAAATTCTAAAAATAACCAAAATCCGTTTGGTGAAATCTCTGATATTCTCTATAGCACCTTTAGACCTTTAGAAAGAAGGAAAGGAATATGTCAAATACCTTCGAGGTGTGGTGCCAGAGGCGGATGCAGCGAGGCGTATAAGTGTCTCTATCCTCCGGGAGTTAAGGACAACATGCGGGAGAAGTATTTTTACATTTTGCAAATGTTACCAGAAGAGAGAGTCTCGTGATCATAGGAACAGTTGAGGGATAGCGAGCAATAGGACAGGACGGTCACCGGCAAGATGGATAGACCAAATAAAGGAGTTAATAGGGTTCTTTTTAAACGCTGTGATCAACATGGCTTGAGAACAGAAGGAATGGAGTGTGCATCAATATTCAGATATTTCATGATGGATCATGACGGTCAGCTCTGAGTATACGATGAGGAAGATATTTGAAAAATCAGAAAAAACTATTCGCACTACTTAATAGTAACAATTTTTAATCAATTTTTATTGAACGGAGGACATCAATTTTTCTACCACAACTCATCCCACAGCGTTTAACTAATATTTTAGGAGTATTTTAGGCGCAGACTTCGTGTTTTTTCACGTATTCTGCTCCACTTTGTTCTAACCTGAGCTGCGTCCCTGGTCACGTTCGAATCCTAAAGATCGCGACTGACTGAAGTTATCGTAACATTTCCTGTCTTCTTCTTTAGATCATATGATAGTTTTGTAATTATTTGATGAAATAGGGACCACTCTAAAAGTACAGTTCTTACAAATATTTAAAACTTTGTCCAATATTGTGACTACCAAGTCCATCTCAGTATTTTCATTATCATAGTTTGTAAAATATACCAAAAAAAATTACATATTTAGTCTACATAGTATATTTCGAAAGGTTGTTTTAATTTGAATAGTATGACCTTATTAACCAAAGTCCTTGGTCCAGTACGTGTTATACCTCCCCTGTGTGCTCGGGAGTGTCGTTCATATATAAAAAAAAACTTGAGTGTAACCATCCCGCAGCTGGCCAACCCCTCGGGGCGCGCAGTGCTCGCTACCTGTCGCTCCAGGAATATTAAAAAGAACACCACATGTTACGTTCTTCCTTCGTTTTTTATTAGTTCCGATCAGGGGTCATAAACCGGGTTCGGCGGGTCGATTTTTTATGATGTTCGTTTAATGGGCCCGAAACGATGAACCATTTCGAACGCCCTGACTGGAACTCGCTTCGCAATAATATCTTTATCTTTTATGTAGCATCAAAATAAACGTTAAATAAATTGAAATGCGCAGACGGCAACTATTTATATATTTTATAGACAAATAATATTGTCATTTCGGAACTATTTATTACTTAGGTATCTATAAAAAGTGTTTATTTAGTACTGTAAAAAGGCCTGTGTCCACAGAAGGAGACACGACGAGATAACCTCAGACCTCAGAGATATAGTTAAGAGACATCTCAGTAATGTAGACGTGTTCAGATTTTGACTTGGAGACAGACTCAGATATCGATCGGTAGAAAGCGACAAAAACTCAAACCAGCGTTCACGGTCGTTTGATCTGACAGCGAGATTTGACACGTGCACAAAACCTAAATCTTCCGATTATTCATACAACTATATATTCTGAAAGTTAACACACGTCATTAAACATTAGTATAAGAAGATAAATTACAAACATTTATTTAGTTTTAACTGCTGCTGAAGAATTTCAGAATCATATAACTTACGAACGATAATGCCATTTGACGCTTGATGTATTAGAAACGTGAAATAAGGCGCGAAGCAGCGAATCTGTGAGACATGGTGGGTACACGGGCACTATGAAAGTTGAAAGTTGTCTCCAAAGAATCTCGTGGTAGCAAAATCTATATCTCAGAAATTGTCTTGAGTCTCTTAAAAATCTCATTCACGGACACGATCCAATATATCGAATAGATAGAGCTCAATAATGATATATTCAAAATAATACTTTTTCAGGGGAGCACTTTTAAGTTTTCAATTCTTAACATAAATTATACTATAGATATAGACAGTCTACTTCTTTATCTTTTAGTATATGCATATTTTTGAGATTGTCTTTAATTATTTGTTATTTTTATTATAACATTCTTAGAAAAAATTTGAGACTATATCAAAAAAAAATAATTTGGCGTCATTTGAATATGTAACTTGTATAGTCTGGAAAAATATTTCAAAATGAACCAAATTTGATTAATTAATTTAAACTCAGTTTAGTCAAATCGTGAATATATCACCATAGCGTTCTATATAATAATAATAATAATAATAATAATAATAATAATAGTAATAATAATAATAATAATGTGTTTATTCCAGCGCGATCGGTTTTTTTTATGAAGACCCGATTTGCCATAAAGATGATACATTTTATAAAATACAATACATTTAAGTTAGTATAAATTTATGCTACATTTAGTCTGTTGGAAGAAATAAATCAATAAATACCAGTACGACTAATAAAAATAACTCAATTGAGGCGATTTCTATAAAGCGAAAAGAAATTACCGTTTTTTTAGTACAAAGAATAAATTTATTTACAAAAAAATTACACATTGTTTATTTATTTAAATAATTTCCATCATTATTTACAATGTCTTTTTGATGCCACTTTTGTAAAAATCTAGCTCCTTTGATTTAAAAAAGGCATATAAATGATTTCGGATTTGGTTTTCCGAATTGAAATTTTAGCTTCGAAGCGAATGCTCCATATTTGGAAATAAGCGGTAATCCGATTGAGCATTATCAGGAGAGTAAGGTGGATGAGGCAGCAGTTCCAAGTTGAGCTCTTTTATTTAATCTTGAGTGACCTTTGCTGCGTGCGGTGTCGCGTTATCGTGTTGTAAAATTTGCCGTTGATTATTCACTAACATTGACCGTTTTTTTATTAATTCTGCCTTTAATCTGTCCAATTGAGCACAGTAAACCTCCGCTGTGATTGTTTTGTCAGGTTTTAGTGATTCATAATAAATCACCCCCGAAATATCCCACCAGATACACAAAATATTTTTTTTTAATGTCATACCTGGTCGAGGGGTTGAAACCAGTGCTTCCCCTGGAGAAAGCCATTTTTTATTTTATTAGGAGAGTTGTAAATAATCTATTTCTCGTCTCCAGTAACTATTCTTCTTATAAATGGATCGATTTCTTACCGGCTCGACAAAGAAAAACAAATGGTCATTCGTTGATCCGAGGCCGACTGCGATAGATCATGCGGCACCCAAACTCCTCGTCTATGATTCCTTCTCGACAGTTTTAAGTGATATTTTACAGTTGACCAGGAACAGCCGATATCTTGAGATAATTATTTGATTATTTTACGAGGATCGGATTCCACTAATGATTTCAATACTTTGTCGTCGATTTTTTGCGGTCTTTCCGATTTTGGTTTATTTTCTAAATTTCTGTCACCATTTTTAAACTGTTTAAACCACCGTCGACACTTACGAATCTTCAAAATATCTCCATAGGTTTCGCAAATGTTTTCGGTGGCTTCTTTGGCTTTCAACCCCTTGTCAAACAAAAACAATAACACACACCGCAACTGCATCTCTTCGATCTCCGGCCGTGACATTTTTTCTAGTGGTGTAAATAAAAATAAAAGTATTGAAAGCGAAACGGGATAAAAGGAGCTTCAAAATAATACCAATATTAACATGCTTAATTGGTCGATCTGCCTTGCCCTTAAAATACGATAGACAAGGTATGACGCACGAATGTGTCGTTTACGTTAGTTTCGAGAGTAAAGATTCAGTCGTGCATATTCTAACGTTAGCATGTCTGTCATTTTACTCCCATTCATTACTCTGGAAACATATTTTTGTTCTCCGTCTTCTTCTCTCAATTTTTTTCTACTTAGAACCGCCTTATTAGAAATTCTGTCGGTCCAGCTTATTCTTTCCATCATTTATAGGCCTAAAATGTACTCTTTACTGTGCCCTTAGAACTTTTCATTTCGATATACCGGATATCCCGAAATATATATAATACCAAAATATATATTTTCTTTATTAAAATGATTAGTTTTTAAAATGTTGTAACTATGGAACACCCCGCACTTGAATTCCAGTGGTTGAAACAAAAATTAAAAATTGTCCAGCGTAATCTAAACCAATCCGTTTTGCCCTCGTGGTGGGGATTGTTTTTGTGAACTCCCCTTACTCAAATATGACCTTTTGCTTGAAGAATGGGACAAGAGAAATGTCGACATAAGAAAATAATATTTTTCAGAATCGCATTTGTCTGATATCCGGAATAGGTAGCATTCGGAGAGAAAATAATTTATTGGATTTGTGGGAGGAAATGGTCGCAAAACACGTTATTTGTTTTATTTTACATAACGGATGTTCATGAACTTTAAACCCACACACGGACAAGTTAAGCCGTATCTACAGTGCACAAGGCGAGCGTCAAAGTGTGTGAAATTGTTGTGCCTCTGCAGCATCAATCAATGTCTATAATCTTTGTGACATCGACGAAGGCAAAACATGATTGGTGTCAAGTATGCAAACTTTGTGATTTTGAAACGCCGAGTCTTGATTGTGTACGTGTTTGAACTGGCAAAATTTACATAATATAATAAATATGTTATACCAAAATATAAATAAACTTCCACGTCCCACGTGATGATTTTAGAAGTTAACGTGTATCTTTACTCGATCTGGTATACTAGTTGATATAAAACATCAGGCCCGTCCCTCATCAATAGGCAAGTAAGACACAGCCTTAGAATAGCACTTTTAAGGTACCAGCAAATTTAATATAAAAATAAACCTATAATACAAATGTACCATATTGCCTTTTTAAATCTTAGCTATACACTTTTTAGATTTAATACAAACTAAATGTATTAATTAAATATATATATATACATATAATCAATTCATCGAAAAAATATTGTTTTTGCTACCGAGATTCAAAAATGGATCTCTTCCTATCCGGAGAAATGCTTTAACCGATTATGCTACACTAACACAGTAAGATGACGACAATTTTTCGAACTTATATATTGCACTTTCAAATTGATACATATGTCGTTCCATTATTTGAAAGCCGTCTTCTTTATATGTATTTCTATCTAATTAATAAATTTAATTTGTATTAAAAATATCACAGACCTATGTTCTGAAAAATTGCAACTTCACAATAACTAAAAATAACATTTCGTATATGTTCCTAGTTGATAATTTATGAAAATTCTAACGTAGGACATGAAGAGTTCTTACAAAAGCCATTGTGAAAACATGTTAAGTGTTATGTTACTTTTGCCCAATAATGCCAAAAAAACGAAGCATTCAAAAAAAGAAAATAAATTATTCTGGGTGATCTATAGTGCTGTCTACATTATATGTTATTAATAAAGAAATTAGACTGTGGTTAATAAGAAAGGACACCATGCAGTTAAAAATTTAAATTATTAAAGTATTAATAAAAACGGGAGGAAATTCTTAAATATGTACTTACTGTGAACGTATTTTGGAAAGTAGCTAAGTGATTAAAAGAAAACATGAATGAAAATGTCAATTTTATTTGATTTAATAATATATTATGTTAATTACGGCGTTAGTAAAAATGTAAAAATTTACTAGCTTGCCTAAGGGTGGCACAATATCTAAGGACGGCCCTGCATAATACTTAGATGTTTTCTGTCGTATGCTTTGTAAATATTTAGACATATTTTTTATGAATATAAATAAAAATTATGATTGTTTTTGATATTAATTTAAAATTAAAATTTTTAAATAATTATATAATTAAATCTACTGCCCTGTTCTGTAGGCGCAAGGACAAAAATTATACTTGAAGTATTGCGTTTTGAAACAAAGAATTATAAAACTGTCTATTAGTCAAAAATACAATTCAATTTCCTTAACCACTTAAATTCGAACTTCAAAACAAACTATGGTAGTTATTTTCAAAGATTTTCTACAAAAATAATATAGAACTATTATTATTAATAATAATATTTTGGTCTGAGTTACATGAGGGCATGAATTTTTAATAATATTTCATTTCAAATTAAACTAAGCGCTTCTACTGTGAAAAGAAGGAATATAAATAAGGCTCTATCCGCGACCACGAGGTTGCTAGGCGCGTATCTTATAGCAAGACCAAATAAGCATTTCAATAAGTATTTACATTTTAACATATTCCTAAATAAATTTGTCGCTAAAAATATTGTCCCTGTAGCATAGTTGGATAATGCATCATCCCCGGTTTAGAAAGAGATCCAGGTTCGAATTCCGGTGGCGCGACAACAATATTTTTCGATTAAATTGATTTTATATGTATATCTTTCTAATTTTAATTCAATTTAGTTTTTTTTCTTTTTCTATAAAACCATAAAATATAATTTTTCAATATCATAATAAATAAATAATATTTTTTTCATAATAAGCACTGTATGTCAGTTAAAGTCATTTGTAAAGATAGAATCCAAAATTCATTACAATGTAAAGCATCATGGCTTCCATATCCATTATAACGTGATGAATGTCTTCCATTTTCAAGAAACTTTCTCCGTTGAGGTTAGGATGCAATCACTTTCTGGTACTGGACAAATTATCTCCGCCTACCATGTCAGGTTAATAAATCTTCACCACAACACCGCATCATCGCAATAGCTCAACCAACAAATAAATTGAAATCGGAGAGAGCTGACAAAATTATCGGCGTTTCTGTGGTTACAATATACGTATTTTTTAATACTATAGGGATGTGAACGGAGAGATTTTTTTTTACTTTACCCTGTACAAATAACACCATCTTGTCATGACATATTAAATGTTAATATTAGTAAACTGCGCTCGTACTTTGTGACATGTTTCAATAACTTAGTGTTGCCGTTTTCAAACGCGAATGAACTGAAAATTTTGGTAAATTGTAAATTATTAACCGTAGCAAAACAAGGATTTACAACAAACAAACACAAAAAGTAAAATAATTTTAACATCCAAGAAAAATCTTATATAGGAGCATATCGCTATATGGATATGAACCTTGAAACTTGACGAAAAAGACAAAGAGAGAGAAAGCCTTTGAAATATGGTGCTGAAAGAGAATAATGAAAATAAGTTATATAGAATGGAAGGAAGAATGTAGATTTATCCTCTAAGTAGACGAGAAAAATATTTTAAACATATCCTCCTGTCAGTGACATAGCTACCTGCTGTATTGCAATTTCAACAATCACAATAATTACAGCATATGTTTAAAAATCTTTAATGTATGAATGAGTAACTTAGTGAATGTTTTACGTCTAAATATTAAGTATTTTTGTGGTATTATTAAGTAGTATTAACCTTTGAACGTCCAACCGAATAAACTTGTTTGTTTATTGTAGTAATGATAGCTATTTGGATTTCTATTTATACTTATTAACTGTTTTAAGATTACCTGCCTAACAGTACTTTTTCTAAATTTGAATGTTTAAACATATGAAAATAATATTTGAGTTTTCTTATTATTAGTTATTTTTTTTATTTTCAATTAAAAAATAAAAATAAAATATTATATTATTGACGGGAGGGAGAGGGGTAGAGGTCAAGTATAGATATTTCCCTAGTTTATTACTACGCCACTGCCTCTGGCACAATACAATCGAAACCACTACGATTGAAAAAAATAGATGGAAAAAGAAGAAGAGGATACGATAATAGGGAAGTAGAGCAAAGCGAAGATATTTCCCGAGAAGTAAGAGTCCTGAAATAGGAATCATTGGAGAATGCTACAGTGCTAAGAGAATGTCCCTTAAGAAGAAGAAAAATACGAAATTGTTAGAGCATGCATCACAATAAATTTGTCAATTACTGAAGTTTAGCAAAGTTATAATTAAATTAGATCATCTTGAGTAATAAAAACTGTCACAATTTTACTTACTAAAAAATGTAACAATATTATAAACTATTTTCGAATAAATAAAGCCTTATTTCAAACGAAACCATGGCAATTGTCGTCATTTCATAATAAGAAAATACTGAATTATTGCTCGATTTCTCACAAATATTTATGGCAAATTTTTTTTCAAAAGTTGCAATATTTAAATCTTCAGTTTCATAATGTTTATGAAACTAAAGATTCCGTTACAATGATAACTTAAATTATATACAGCTTGCTAAAAAAGAATAATAAAATATTTCTTACTAACTAGGTGAATTGTTCTATTGCATATTGAATTTCAGATTTATCAGCTGAAAGAGAAAATTATTATTTCATTATGGCATGTCTCAAGAAATAATTTATATTTTATATTGTAAAATGACATAATGTATAATACAAAATAAAATAATATATATGACATAGGTAACTTAAATATGAAAAAATTAATGAAACACGTTTAAATATGTGTATAAAAATAATTTTAGTCACGAATTATAATAGTTAAAACGTTTTTACCTACGTAACCATATTTTATTAAAGTACGTTCATAAAAACATTTTAGAAAAATTAACTTCTAATTGGATCGTTAAATTATTTTAATGGCATAATAAATACTTTAAAAAATAAATTAAAACTTAAATCATAGAGGTGTTGAACCTCCGACTGTTGATACCAAAGGTGTATATTTAAGCTTACACACGCAGAGCTACAGATCACAATAAAATATATTTAAGTATGCTCACATGTATATACATACAATATAAACTTTAAATGCGATGTAGTGTTAATTGCTCCACTTTATAGGTCCCTTAAGAACTGCATATATTACAATTATAAACATTACATAAAACCCATTTAAATGTTCGAAAATTATTGCGAACATCAAAACGAGTTGATGAATATTCATAAATTTTATAGCTTTAAAAGCCAAAAGATATAGCTTTTTTGTGCCAATTGTTACAAAACTGATATATACTAACTTAATGATTTTTTTTGAAATATTGATTGAAAAAAATTGAATTTTTATTTATATAACATTATAAGTCGTTTTTTAAAAAAAATACAAGTAATACATAAATGTTAAATTTGACTAAATATTAAACTTGATACAATTTTACATTTATTGTGGCACGCTACCGCTCTTGAAGAGATTTTTTTTTCCTATGAAGGTTATCAATTACACTGTGTACATAATTATTATTTCTAAACGAAAATATAATTTGAATACGTATTCAATAATTTATAGGTACAATATTCTCAGAAGGTCTTTATTATATATAATAATAAATAATGAATGCTAAGAACAATAAATGAGTTTGAAGTATGTTCATTAGGGATTGTAAAGTTGAGAAAGACGCTAATATCAAAAGGGAGGTGAATGGTGGTCTAAATGCAGTTATTGATAAAATGTGTCGTTCGACGTAAGACTAGGTTTAAGACTAGCAATTATAATATTCAAAATGTTGCAAGAGTTCTAGTGCCAACACCAGCATGGAAGTGAAATCTTGCAGTGACTAAAACATAATGAAAATAGACTGAATATTGTGAAAATGCGATAGTGAATAAGGGGTCAACGTACATCAATTTGTAGCATAATGAACAGAATTTAGAATGTGTCAGTAATATGGTCTGGACATGTGAAACGTGTGAGTGAAGAGATGATAGAAAAGAAAATAAATTAGTGTTGAAACAACAGGAATAGAATACATCCGCGACCAAACCTGGCACGATCAGACAAACCAGATATTTAAGAACGGAACGAAATTCATTGTTATTTATTTATGATATTTTCATTTTATTTTAAAAATATAAAAAATTTTTCACGAACTGATATTTTATTTCATTTCTACTTATTTTACAGCAATAAACATATTAAAAAGAAAAAAATGTATTCGTAGAAATTTTCATTTTTTATGGTTACGAAAAAAAACCAGTCAATAGTAGCGATTTTATGAGTGCTTATTTAAATATTTAACATTATAAATTAGTATGCAACTCTCGCAGTCCTTAATCACATAATAATAATTAGATACAGGAGGTTGGCTTCGTGTATTAATTTTAAAATATCTGTCGGCAGAAATGCATGAATAAGAATACTCATTTAGAATGCTCGGCACGACTCGGCACGAAAGTGGACAACATTTCGTGAAATAAAAAAAAGCATCTCTAAAATTTTATAAAATTATTTTAATGTAAATTAATATTGCATAGTTTTCAAATTGTGTGCCAATTTTTTCCCTGGAAAGTGCTTAATGTCGAATTGGACCTGTTTATTTAAACTTGTTTTTAAAGTGAGATACAACTGAATACGTATATATATATAATTAGTATAATCTTGCCTATTTTCAAATATCGACAATCTTTAGTGATATCTTAACAACATGTTTTGATTGCTTTTATAATAACATTGAATATTTTGTCAATTGTGAATAACTTTGATTCAATAGTATTAGTATAGCTTGTCAGGCCTCTATTAATATCATATTTGCATTTGTGAGATGATCGTTTGTTTCGAATGATTTATATAGAAACGTTACACAGACTCAATAGTTCTCAGTTCATTATTGAGTATTTAGATTTGATTGTTATATAAACCCTTTGTTTACGCGCCTTGTTACTTCGATTGACACCGCTGGGTTTCCTGATTTATAGTACTGTACATGTGTGTATATGAGTATTGCCGCCTTATTTCGAGAGCCAAGAAGACGGTAAACGACAGGCGTTTTAATTACATTCCGTGCTTCGACCAGTCCAGAGGTCCAAATAAACCACCAGTGCGCGCTTCGGTCGGTCGAAATATAAAAAAGATAACCCAGCTAAAAGAACAACAACATCGTACCAGAAAGACAGCAAAAATAAACAGGTTAGTGCAGTTCATATATCAAATGTGTGCTTATTGATGATCGGAAACCTGGGAACCAGCTATCAAAGGCATTTACATAAACATCCTTAAAAATTTTGTTGTTTTGAGAATGAGTATATATATTGTCGAAAGTCTAGTGACAGTGGACAGGTTGGTTCCCACTCTTGTCTTTCCAATCTTCATGTATGTGTATGCGGCAAGTGTAAAATAGACGCTTTCGAAATGTATTGCTGAAAAAGGATGTTATAATCGTATACCACGTACATCAAAACGTATGACTGCCTCAATCCAGTAACAAATCTAACTAATAAGTCAAAAATTCTTCCAGGTCTTCGGCCATATTATGCGACAGCCTAAAAAAGAAGATATACAATGGATTGATGTGTTGCTTCTAGCTAGAGAGACATTAAAGTCAACTATGAGGATGAACCAGAATCAGGACTCGTAGAGGAGTATTATGAATCTAGCCCCATCTGATTAAGGCCACCATATGTCAACATTGACATGAAAATGGAAGTTAAAGACCTGTTCAAACGTTTTTAGACATAAAATTAATCAGCAATATTTGAATATGTCCAAGAACACACAATTACTGTATTTTCACCTACAAAGTGTAGTTGTACTCGAAGTGTTTCCACATAGTAACATATATACAACTTCCAAAAATTTGATAGATATGGAGATTGATTAATGGGTGAGAATGGTGAACGTTATATTTGTATAAAGTGATCACTTCAGCCAGCCGAAGACTGGTCGTAAGCCTTGTAATTACCTATATTCCATATCTTTCCATTAAATATAATAAAAAATAGCTTCGCCTCCATGACATATCTATTATTTGTTTAATAGAATTAATCAGTTGTATGCTTTTGTCAGTGACTTTAATAATATTTTAATAATATAGTTTCTATCAAAAAAGTTTATGAAATCAATAAGGCCAAAGAATCAGACAGTTTTACTAAACAAAAGGCTGATAATGTTCACTTATTAATCGATTTTATTAATATCAAGAAGATTAAGAATCTTAGTTACTGGCTATAGAAGGATCAGGATCCAGTCTTTGAAATTAAAATGAGTAGGGAGATGTCAAAAAAGTACTATTAAAATAATCTCTTATGGCGTCGATATATAAGCCTGAACGCCCGTTGGAGGGCAATAAAATGATATGTCATACCCATACTGACATATGGACTCGAAATCTCAACGTTAAAAAACTGGAGGTATTTATGATGTAGATAGATCGACGTATGCTACAGATCTTCTGGATTGACCTCATTACCAATGAAAAGGTCCTAAGATGCATGAATATTCATGAGAACTAACAATAGCTATCAAGAAAGTAAAAGCTGCATACTTCGGACATTGAATATATTCTCTTGCAAGGATGCTAGGGAGGCAGAAAATGTATTTTTCATACAATAAATCAGTATACTGCGACTTGCCCACCGATCTTCAATAGACGACGATACACGAAAAATAAGAAAACAATTTAATAACCTTAAAAAATCCTCTAGACCAGGGGTCGGGAGACCGTGGCTCCTTTCGTAGGCATTTGCGACTCTTCAACTCCAGTTCATATGTCATACAATCATATTTGGTACATAGAATAGTTTACCTAAAACATAGACACAAAAAAAAACTATTTGCCATTCTTAGAATTTTTGGCTCTACCTAATAATGCAAACAAACATTTTCTTCCATGAACCGAATAAAAAATAATTTAAGAAGCAAATTAACCAACAATCATGTATAAATGAAAGGTGGGGGTAGTCCTCAGGCGCTGGACCACTACAAGATGCAGATGATCTCGGGGCATGAGCATTTCATGAGTAAAATCTTCGACTTAGGACTTATCCGTGAACCCTGGTGTGTTTGCGCTCAGGTGAGGGAGACGCCGGAGCACATCCTCTGGGACAGTTTGATTATGAATGATACACGTGAAATCATGATTGCGAGATTGGAAGGAATATATCATTAGATACCCTGGAACGATGACATCGGCTTTAAGAAATGAAAGTAATCTCGGACATTTATTAGGGTGTAGGTCTCCGGCAGGGGGTTGCTGGGATGAACGATGCCGGGAAGAGCAGTGGCTAGAGAGACCTAACGGAGCATTCCACTGACACTCTTCTTGCGACTTGAACAGGGTGAATTTCTGCCGGACTGTGACCGAGTTCTGCGACTGCAACACATAAATGTGACGTCTACCCTCCTCTCTTTGGGGTGCATGATTTCTATAGCTTCTCTCTGGCTGCCCTCTGAATTGCCCATCAAATTGTACAGGTATTGGTCTGGTACGATTATATCGGAGCCAATCTATGATGGTATTAAGATATTAATAACTGAATGTAACAAATATATATATATATATATATATTGCCCAATTTTAATAATAAAGAAAAGGGAAAAAAAAGTTAATATGAAGGAAAGCCACAAGATTTTAGTAACTGCCGGAACTTTACTAATTGCTCTAAAAATATGGTCCAAAAACAAGCTTTAAGATTTTGTAATATTGCACGCGTTGCTTTGAGTGGAGTCAAAACGAGAGTAAGCAACTTTTAAAACAATTCCTGGATAGAGTTAGACCCTTCGGGGGTTCCTTCATATGTAATCATGTATAAAATTGAATGTGTAGTTACTTGCCAGACATAGCAAAGCTTTCGAAAGCGACGCAAGGTCACCATTCTAACTAGTAAGCTTTAAAAAGCTCAAAAAATGTTTAATTATTTGGGTTTTCTTGTTTTATAAGTAGTTCACTGAGCTACTAAAGCTTATATGTCGCATATATTATATCCTACGATTGTATTGTGAATTTGAGTTTAATATAAAAATCTTGATTTTATCTCGTTCTTTTTTCTAAATTTATGTTGCGGCTCTATGAAAATTTTGAGATATTTTTTACTTAATATTTTGCTCTTCTCAGTAGAAAGTATGCCGACCCCTGCTCTAGACTATAAATCCTGCTAATAATCAAAGTAACAACACTGGTGCATTCAAACACGGCTGTTATATAAAATATAAGATTACACTAAAACGATATAATAAAATTGCGGTTCTGTGATATTTTACAGCCATTATAATTCCTTTTAATGATGCAAAGGGCACTTTATGTGTAATTAGATTGAAGTTTCGATTCGAGTCGTATGAATCCGGCTGAAAATTTATTACATTTCATTCGGCCAGCGATCAACATGACACATCCTTTGATATCCCTCATAAGATAATATCATCATCGCCACCATCATCAGCCGCTGAGTGAAAACCTCCCCATGCGTCTCCCATTTTCTATCTTCATCGTTACTCGTTGCCGTGTATTTTCGCAAAGTTTGTTTCAGTCCAGCGGGTTTTAGGGCGGCCTATTTAGTCTCTTGATGGATGTTTGCAATTGTCCATCCTCCGAGCGATGTAGCCTGCTTATTGGCACTTCATGTTCTTGACGTACTATATTTTATCGACTAATCTTGTATATTTTCTTATTTCCCCTTTTTTTGCCCAATATATGATTCCACCCCTGTAACAAGACGATATATCAATTTTGGGTAGATCTGAATTATAAATACCACAAAATTGTATATCTACTTGGGCATCGCTTGGTATATTAATCAACGGTATAAAAATTGATAAAAATATTATTAAACACAATTTTTAAGTGAGCTTTCCTGTAACAACACTGTATATAATCTAATATGGCCGACGTTCCGTCTATCAATTAACATTTTTAAAAACCTATATACAGTATTGTTGCAGGAAGGTTACTCTTGCTTTACTCTAAATTTTCGGACCTCTCTTTTGTTGGGAGTCCATGTTTCGCAGCTATTCTAAAGTAATAAAAGTTTGTATTGATTGAATGCTTTCCATTTTAGGCCCACTGGAAGATCACTTCTTCAAAATCAAGTTAAAGAATTTAAATGCACTCCAGCCCAGCGTTGTTCTGTGAACAATTTTGTTAGACATACCTTCGGATATGAAAAATTACTGTACTAGATATACATAATACGTAAGTACTTGTGACAATAATACAAGTACTTGTAATAATAATACAGGTACTTGTAATAATAATACAGGTACTTGTATTAATAATACAAATACTTTTTCAAGCTGTAATTCGTCAGCTTGAATATCATTCGTGTCAATATGATAATATTTTTAAAGCAACGATAGCACCACCTGTGCGGGAATAATATTTATAAATACGGGTAAAAAGAAATAAAGAAAAAAAGTTAATTCTCTTGTTTATAATGGAAGGTAATTAAGATTTAAGGTTACTAAAAGTGTCAAAGCGCATAGCGCTGTTGCACTTGTGACAGTAGAATAGGCGGTCTAGTCATATGTAGAGTACTCGGAAAATTGCAGACGAAAAATAAAACGTCTAACTTTCACGTATTTATTACTTACTTACCATCACGCTGTTCTCCACGCTTCTATTTTGACACAATTCTCGCTTTATCCATATTCATACATTTTCTCATACAAGCTCGTCCATTATTATGGCTTCTAACAGGACCATCTTCCAATATCTGGTTTACCTAGTCGTGCCAAGTCTTCCGCGGACGTCTTCTATTTCTTGTGCCATCAACACTTGTGTCACATATCTTTCTTACCATTGCTTCCTCATTCATTTGTTACGTATGACTAAACCACTTCTTAATCTTACTCACTATACTAAGATCAGCTTTATATTATTTCTTTATTTTTTCATTCTTTACTCTGTCATAAATAGATCTGCCACATATACGCCTAAGTGATCTCATTTTCATTGCATCCAGTCTACTTTCCCAAATTCCCATTAGCTATAATTCCATTAAAAGTGCCCTTCACTTTGTTCCCTGCACTCGCCCTCCGTTCGATATCTCTCTCAGTCTTTCCGTAGTCTTTCCATAGCAATATGATTTTTTTTAAATGAAATGAATCACTTAAAAACTCACAGGAAAAAAAATATTGTTACTACTGGAACTCGAAAGTAAATGGTTAACGTAATGTTATTGGCAACTCATTATCCTAGTAAGAGAATATTCAGAGTTTGAGTCTCGGTGTTTTATATATATTTTTTCAATATATCAAAATAGATTTTTCCTGAGAGAGAGATCAAAGAATTATGTTCTAAAATTGCAAATAAAAATATGATTTAATTAAAATTCACAGTAAGATATTTTCATCTTCATTTTATAATTTTGGTATTGATAACAAAATAAATACGTCTACAAAAGTGTTTAGACTTCAACTAACCGAACGCATTAACTAATTGAAAAAATATTCCCACATTGTTAGTTCAATGTTTGATATCAAAACACTCGCGCAGTGCTGTTATTAAAATCCAATACACGAAACACTTAAGACAACTGTGAAGGCTTCGTTTATCAATTGGAATGTCACTGATTGGTGGTACATACATGCAAAAGTAAAGTAAGTAAAAAATACACATAATGTGAAAATATGACGCGACACTAAAAGTAATGGAAATACGTGGTTTTATATATAAGTGTTTCAAACCGACACGATTAATCTTTTATCGTGATAAATTATTAATCCAATTAAAAATTATAATTAGTGTTTTATTTAAGGTATTTACTTCAAAAATAGTTTATTGGAAACGCGTGTGCATTGCCCGTGGACAACCACGCTCATAATATATATGTATGTACATGTATTAATTTTGGAAAACTTTTATTTTAAAAGTTAGAATTATCTTTTAATATTTTGGACTTAACATTCACCGTAAAGTTAGTTCTGTGAAGTGAAAAAGAAAATCTGATGAATATTTTCAATGACCTAGGGTTTACTACCGTCTTGGAAAAGAGGGACTGATTATACAAAGTTATAAATATGTACCGAAGAAATGATAAGGCGGCTTGAAAAATTTGCAATTTGAATCTATAATATACTGGATGGATAGAATAAACGAGAGATGTTATAGTTCAGATAAATTAAGAAAATGAGTATTTAAAACAATAAAAATCCGAAAAATTCAATACCTTGGATATGTGATAAGACATCCAGAGATGTATGAGATCTTGCATCTCATAATGCAGATAATGATACTAGAAGTCGAGGCCCTGGAAGAAGGAGAACATCATGGCTTAAGAATCTAAAGTAATATAATAGTTGGACCTGTCCAGCTTTTTCGGGGGCCACAGTAAACAAAGTGATTAAAGTGATTATAGCCAACATAATAGCGAGCATACATTGAACGGATAAGGCACGAGAAGAAGAAAGGAAAAAATGATAAAATAAAGATTACAGTTTATTGTTTTATTATTTATTATCAAGGTTATAATGTCATTATCACAGATCAGTAAATAAACAGACATGAAATAAAGTGTATATATAGGAGAGAGGTTTGGAACATTAGTTGCGGGACGATGGGCATTCCACTCATTCACACATTCTTGGTGGAAACATAAATCCGATAGTTTATGCAACAGTAAAAGTATTCACTCTTCTAAAATTATTTTTTTTATGTAAACAAGACGTATTTTTTACATTAATGCATATTATATTGTCAGCGTTTGAATTTTCGTTCCAATCGAGTCATGTATTTAAAAAAAGTCGCGGAGGTATTTGATTGCGTAAGTGGTACCAAAATGATCACGTTGGTGACGCCAAATTGAAAACACTGAAACAAAGAATTCGCGTTAGTTCATGTCTATATATTTGGTAGTCTGTAGTCATTATTACATAAATTAAATATACTAATCTAAAATAAATCAAAGACAAGAACATATGATCAAATTATATGTGTAAGATATTGTTGTAGTGCAGGCTGTCAGTTTGTTGATATTTTGTATTGTAAGATCTCAATATATTAACAATCTGTACACATTGACTCGTATTGAAAACCCGAACTTAAGTGTTATTAAAGATGCCGAACACGCTCCGCTCTTTGCTACATGTCAGATTAATAGATTAATAGACCATCTTTTATCTTCAATATGAATCTTTAATTGCGCCTTAATTGAAGCTGCGTCATGATTTGGTACATTTCACAAGTTCAATGGTGAGATCGTTTAGTATTAAAAGAAATATTGACATATGTACGTGTTTTTCTTGAATGTATTTAATCCTAAGATTTTAGAAAAATAAATAATATAAATATTTTTACGGAGAACACATTATTGTTGTGAAGTTGCAGTTTTTCAGAACATAGTTTTATATATGAATTAAATATATTCATTAGAAAGACATATATACAAAATCAATTCTATCGAAAAATATTGTTGCGTCATCGGGATTGGAACCTGGATCTCTTTCTTAACCGGGGAAGGTGCATTATCCAACTATGATACAGCGACAATATTTTTAGCGACAAATTTTCGAACTTATATGTTACCTTTTTGATATTATTACATTTAATCATTCCATTATTTGAAAGAGCCATCTACTTTATTAATCCCGGTGACGCAACAACAATATTTTTCGATAGAATTGATTTTATATGTATATCTTTCTAATTAATATATTTAATTCATATTTAAAATATCACAGACCGTCTGTTCTGAATAATTACAACTTCACAATAAGAATGTGTTCTCCTAATACATAGTTTTATGGTATTTTTAATACAAATTAAATTAATTAACTAGAATGATATACAGAAAAAAACTATTTATCGCAAAAACATTTTAATTGCTACCGGGATTCGAACTTGGACCTTATCCTATCCGGAAAAATACATTATTTCATTTTGCCATATTAACCGGGTAATTTTACTAGAAATTTTTGAACTTATATTCATTCTGTTTTTCTATACCTGTTATTCAATTTTTAAAGCAATCGCAATTAACGACGCACGTGCGTAAGAAGAAATATTCATGGATGTGAAATAAATGAGAGTTATCTTTCAGAACAAAGAGATACGTCCATTCAGAGCACAACGAAGCACGAATATATATATATTCCTGTACACCAAAATAATGTGAGGAAAGCAGCTCACAGATGAAATATACATAAGTCATTATCACATTTCATGCTGTACTGTGTTACCCCACGAATCCTTTCCATGGTTAAGCCGAAGAGTCCTATTTTATCGCGTTACGACTTGAATGTTAAAAATAAATCCTACTAAAGAATTATTGTAGGAAAAGCTCGCGCAAGGATTGGTTTCTTGTCCACGGTCGTGTGGTGTGTGCTGAGGATAATGGCCCATAAAAATATCTCCTTTGAAGAATAAATAAGCATCTTCACGCGGTACCCACCTGTTTACAAAGGGAAACTTCAAGAATAGTCTTTCATTCTGTGACCGCGGCGGATACAACTATTTGACAATCAATACAGCGATGTCCTTCCTGATATAAATCTTGTTTAATCTGTTCGCTGTCAGATAGTCGGCGATAAGTTCCTCTGTGTCTGTTGCAGCTGAGACAGTGAAAATATTTAAACGTGGTCTGATTATAAAACATTTAAATGTTAATAAATCATTATATAATACCGTGCAAGTGTTGAAGAAAGATAATGCTTAGAATGTGTGGTTAAAAAATCTGCTTTCTTTTTAATGTGTGATTCAGTGCATATTGTTCAGATTCATAAGTAGATATTAGTATAATTCCATTATCCTTAAAAATAAGTATGCCAGCTGGTGTGATCCTGGCATGACGGTCCGAGTGAACTATCAATAAGATTGAATTCAATCATCAAGTATTACACATTTACGTATTTCTATGATTATCTATCAAAATAATTGTTGGAGTATTAACATAGATTAGTCATTATATCACCATGTGTTAACCTTGATGGGTTCACGTAGCGCCAGGATTTGAAAGGACGCATGGTGTGGCGCTCAATATTTATTTTAAATAATTTTGCGTATTATATACCTTGACGCTTAAAAATATATTATATTTTGTTGTATCATATTACATATAAATATTTTCGTTTCTTATACTTAAGTGTGTAATATAGGAACCATAAGGTTTATACGACACTACACTATCATAATAGTACCGATGTCCATACATGGCGACATGAAATTATTAGGGTACCAACGTTACGCACTTAATTGGAGGAAATATAATTGAACTTTGGCTCAATATATTTTTTAATTCCTCTTTTAAATAATTAATGGATTTATAAAAACCAATCAAAATCACTAATATATTGATTTTATTTATTATATACAATTTTTTTTTTTTTGAATATTCATAAATATTTCGTAAAGCGAGTTGCATTGAGTATACTCACAAAATTTGTAGTCCGAGCCCACTCACTCCAAGTGTGCACTCAATTTGTTATATTGTGATTTGTGATTTCATCTACACAAAGTACCAACTCTTTTATACCCTTTTTAATGCACTCGGATGCCACTGCACCACGTAGCGGCGGACACGTAGCGTGCAGTGAGCGGGTTCGGGCCATTACTTTTCCGTCTGACGACAGCCATGCAAATAAAATGAAAGTTGATCCACTCTTATTAAAGAACCACAAAAAAAATATATTTTAAGGAAAACAACATTTTTGTTTCAAAGTTGCAATTTTAAAACATAGTTCTATGGTATTTTTAGCACAAAGTTTATGAATCAATTAGAAAGATATAATTCATAATTTTAATTTGTATTGAAACTATTTTATTTATGTTTGAAACATTAAGTACCCAATTTTCAGTTTATTTTTAGCTACAATTACTTACCATGCCTCATTTAAACTAATATACAGGTTATAACAGATTCGGTCCACAATATTTTTTTGATGATACGTGTCTAAATTCTGAATCAATAATATTCAAGCATTGTGTGATATTCTGTACCGTTATTGAAGTGATCGAGGTAAGTATACTCTACTATTAGTGGTTACACCGTCCTAAGATGCTGTCATTTATAATCTTCTTAAAATACTTTCCAAGCAAATATAATAATATTAGATTATTTAACTATTATTTTTATTCACATAATTAATTAGTACACCAACCGATTTCATTAAATATCAATTCCTTCGTCAGGATGTCAAATTGACTAACCAAAACCATAAATATATATCATGTTATTGTAATGCTTTTAAAAATGCATTAAATTTTTTTAAATTAAAATAATTATTAAAGTTTCAATAATAATAAAATAAAATCGATAAAAAAAAATTATTAGACAAGCAAAACGTCCACAAATATTTTTCAAACGTTTTAGATTTTTGCTAACCCAAATATGGAAAAATGTGCACCCTAAGATAGAACTTCTCGCACTTTTAAACAGAAGTTATCTGGATAAAAAAAAGATTTTACATGACTTCAAACACTAATTATTTCATCCTTGTATATTATACATTTTTTTCATATTTATTCCTCGTAGATATCTACAAAGATACTGAAAACCCTTAATAACGTTCTTTTATATTACAACCCACCCTCGAACCGTCTATAAAATGTCACAATTTTTTTTAACGCTATTTCAAATACGTAACTAATTACATTTTATTTTTAACGTTCTGGGGAAGTTAAAACATATTCTATGTCTAAATACAAAATGTACTCCATGAGACAAAACAAAAAATAATGTGTTATAAACATTTAAACAGAAAAAAATACTGCTGAATATTACATTAATTAACTTACCCACATTAAATATATTTCTTCGTGCTGTTTAATTGAATTTTTATAAGTCAATATTTTAAATAGCTAATGAAGGAAACGATGTAGGTAATTTTAACTATATTTCCATACTCATTAAATTTAATGTATTTTGCCGATTAAATTTGCAATATCACGTATAATGGCATGGTCATTAAAGTAATTTGAATGAAATATATAATTATTTAAATTTTTTACGAGGTTTCATACACATTTTTCGTTACAAAGTCTATTATAATCTTTGCAGAAAGTAACGCGATTGGAAACAATACATAATATTTTTAAATATTATCGAAGTTACGCCAGTGTTGTTTCTGAAAGTAGCGTAGGGAAAACAATTAAAAATTGAGTATTGCCTATTGCTATTAGGCTTCATAAACTTTGTAACTGTATTTGATTAATTAATTCTATCAAAATATTAGAAACAGTTTTCTCCAGGCACGATGTTGAAAGAGTAACAAAATTCAAGTAAACTTTTAATTTATAAAAAAAAAATCGCAAATTATTAATTTACTATCCAGATATTTTGAAACAACACAGATTAATATAAAGAAGCGTAATTATTTTGTAAACAAAGTGCTATTAATATTACCAAAAAGTATGCTTATGGGGTTTTTGTGTGTTTATTTTTTGAAAAAATCTTTGCTAAAAACTTTTGTACTCAAATAGGATAGCGTAAAAACTAAATCTGCTCCAGACGCCAAAAGTTTAATTATGCCACTGGCACTTGATTGCTATATTCGGTAACCAGTTGTGATAACAGATTTTAAAAAAAACGGCGTTTATTTTGCAAAATGTTGTATGATCTAACAAGAAACCGGTATGCTTATATTTTATAGATAATGGAGAAATATGAATTAAATATATTAATTATAAAGATATACATATAAAATCAATTTTATCGAAAAATATTATTGTTGCGCCACCGGGATTCGAACCTGGATCTCTTTCCTAACCGGGGATTAATACATTTAATCGTTCCATCATTTGACAGAGCCATCTACCTTAAAATAAAATTGATTTTATATGTATATCTTTATAATTAATATATTTAATTCATATTTAAAATATCACAGACCTATGTTCTGAATAATTACAACTTCACAATAAGAATGTGTTCTCCTAGATAATGGAGAGTTTATTTATTAATTGATATCTATTATGTGTGGTTAATATATTCCATTATACAAAGGCACAGATAAAATCATTAAATACATTACAAATTTTTTCTTATAGTTCATATATTGTTTTAAATTAATTTTAGGTAAAATTTAAGTTTATATTTCATTATTTTTTAATTTAACTCTTGGCATGCCTGGTGGATTGAAATCACACCGTACGTCTGCGGACTGCGGTAGGAGTGATAAAATGACCACTAGTTTATGATGCGAAGCTACTCAGCTACTCAGGAGCGCGACGCGGTAAGTTTCAAATTTCAAAAATTATCACAGTTCTTCAAACCCTACTAGACATGCCAAGGATTAACATTTATTTTATTTTATTTTGAGTAATTATTTTATTCATGAGTTACCAAATTGATAGAGCCAATAGTGGTTATGCCACATAAAATTTTATAAAAAATTGTTAACTTAAATATAAACAATATATATACAGGTATATTTTGAATTGTTTTTATGCTCTGAATAAAAATTAAACATTTTAAACCACCCAAGTCCTTTAACTCGAGGTTTAAAAATATTACTTGACTGTAACATATCACTACCGATAAATTGACGCCACATCAAGCATTGTCAGTCAATAATATGAATTAAACAAAATGTCACGTGAGGCTACATTTATCATTAATCTTCCAATCAAGCCGGCAGATGCCGTCTGGTTTCATCAGAACGCCATCTGTTTGGGCGATTTTTATTGCCTGCATGTGATTCTTTTTTCAGGCGTGTAGATGTTTTACCCTATTTTTTTCTTACCTGGCTACCTTTTAAATCATTTAGCCTACACACTACAAAGGAAGGAACCCAGGTAGATTATGGGCCAGAAATACAATAAAATAAAATGAAGCATATAATAATATTAATCATATTAACTATTTTGTAACACAAATATTATTTAAATCTCAGTGACAGCTTATACCTATAAATAAGGTTAATTTTTTTTAAATACTTACAATTAGGTTCAGAATCAAAAACAGATATGTCCACTTTACTTGTTTTCGAGTAAAATGCAAAAAACCATTGTACCACAACTGTTACATTTGGGATCATATTGAACATGACCAGTAACCAGAGGTCACATGACCAAATACTGTCGTCTTATTGGATGAAAATATATTTGTCTGGGTTTAAATTAATTATGTATTGTACATATTTGCTATTGAAGTGACAAGCAAATTTTAAATGGATTTTTATACGAAATTCAGCAATATTTGTCTAATTTCGATAAGCTAGTCTTGTAAACATTAATTTTCTTTATATTTGTACATACTTAACTCAAATACCATATAAACTGTCTAATTTTGATTCTATATCTCACAATTATTCACTTAATAGTTTATTAATTACTTTTATCTATTTTTAATACAAAAAATAATAATTAAACTGTTTTGCACCTTTTTCCCCAGTTTCGAAAGTCTGACATTTTTTTTACTTCTTATTCTAAGCCAAAAACGAGATCAAATTTTGAAACGAAAATGTTTTATTATAATATACAATAAATTGCAAAGCTCTAGTTTTTAACCACTTTCGATGTTCAAAAAAACAATTATTCCTACAAAACCAAATTTATGATAGGAAAGCTATAAATTAATTATTTTAACTTTATTTAAATACATTCATGTCGAATCGGAAATATCATTGTAGTAACTTACGGGATTGGTCAGTTGAATACTAAGCCATTCCCTTTTTCATTAGAAATAGTTATCTTATCAGGGGGCTGTTTTTGTAAGAGCCTAGTAAAATCATAACATATTGTGGCATCTTTGGCATCAATATTCTATATACACAATTTAAAGGCACGTACTAATATTATGATAAACATGTTTTGTTTCCCTATCTTGTTTTTTTCATATCTTGCCTCGTGTGATGTTTTTATCTGTCTTATTATTTATCTATCTTTTACTAATGTACTCTCTCCCACGCTGTTACGAAAATACAATCCCAGGAATAATAAATTATATATTTATTCAGTTCAAAGAAGAACTTATCATATAATTAGGTTTAAAAGCATGCCAGAATTTATTTAATTATTGTTACAATATTCAAGGCGCTAATATCTACAGTTATATTGAAATATGTTTAATTATATCTACCGTACATTGTGTAACACGGTATGGTTTATAGGTATATGATACAACTTTATATAACACACTCATAGAATTCAATTTTTTTGTTTATTGCAAATTGGTAACCTTACCTAACTATAATCAATTATGTTAATATTAATAATTATTATTTGAATTGTTAATATTTTAAACAACGATATCTTTGAAAACATGGTAAAAAGGTCTTTACATGCAGAAAGCGGTGATGAATGTAGTAAAATATTGAGGCCTATATATCAATATCAACATAAACATTACATGATTTTTATGATCTAACCCCATAACCTCATTTTATTTACAATTTTAATATTTTTTAAGCGTTTTATATGAAGGTTTGTTATATAAATAGTGAATGTGGTGCCGAGGAGGAAACCCTTAACCATGTCTTTTTTGCCTGTCCATTGCGGATCACAGGTTTTTTTTGCAATAATCTTGTCAATGGTAATTTTCAACTCCCGGTTAACTTGTGTCATCTTCTTTCCTTCAACTCGCCACATTTAAGCTACATAATAGCAAATTTCTTGAATGTCAATGGTATTAACTTGTAACGCAATATTCCCTATTCTATAATATTGTTGTACTGCTTTCTATGAAATAATGTTTAAACTTGTTTAATGGCACAAATCACTATTGAAGGGTGGATTGCCTGTTTGAAAGAAGAAGAAGAAGTTATATAAATATTATTAAATAATTATACTGCATGATTCGGTTTGCCTTCTTAATAAATCAATCTAGGTTACACAACCCACAATGTCCTCTCTTTCCACAAATTTAACAAAGAACAATTGAAAATAAAAAATTTGCGTTATCTAAATTTTTTTCTAAATGAAGAGGGGAAAAACGTTATTTGTAAGCGCATTTTTAAAATGTTGAGTGATTCAATAAATGTCTATATTTATTTCATAATACATTTTCATTTGCCATGAAATATTTTTACAATAAACGATCTTCATTCAGTATCAATCATGATCGCTGGATTTTTACACAATATGGCACGTGAGAGCGTCGCAATTATTTTGTTTTAGCTTGACTTGCTTAACAATATTATTCTGTGTATAACAATGTACGGAATTGACGATGGTAGCCAAATTCCGTTTGAATATCAGTTTTTTCATGCTGTTTTGAATAGAGGAAAACGTTTTTTTTATGGAGTTTTGTAATATTTTCCATAGTAGCTCTACTGGTGTATATTTGGATGATACTTATTACGGAGACTCGTCTTTAAAGCAGTTCAGAATAGAGTGGGAAGCTTGTTATGCATTGGCCGCATGAATTTTGTTGAATGATTTAACTGACACATATTTTTATTATTTATTTAAAATGTTGTATGCACACATAGCAGTTTCGCCCGTGCTGGGGCAAACATTTTACGTGATTAGTCAATAATAATTGTTTATTCAGCATTCAGCAGAATTTTGGAACATGAAAAAAATTTAAGATGATACCTGAAATATACCAAACATTATCGACAAATCTCTGAGACTAGAGATCAAAGTCTTATTTGTGCACCGGTACCATAATAATAATTATAATAAAAAAATTATTAGTAAACATTGCACACAAATATTTATTATTTGAATGTATTATTCTATATAGTTATATATATAATATTATAGATAATTAATAAAATATATACCTACATAGAATAAACTAAAAGATATATACAGGAAACTCCGATTTTATATGCCCGAAATTCACGTTTTCCCTCCTTTTGCGTGTTTTTTTTGCTGTTCCGTGTCATTTCAGTACAATAAAAACCGTATTTTACGTTTGTCTTTCCCGCGATTAACGTCTAAAATTAATTGAAATTCGTTCAGCCAGTTCGCTATTCACTGTAGAGCCAAGAGTATGTTGGTCTTTTGTTCGTTATTCATACACATTTTTCATTCTCATTCGTACGTAAATTTTACGTTTCGTTTTTTTTATTAGTTTTTACGGGCTGGAATCAGCAAGAAAATTGCCTAGAAGATAGTATAGATAACAATGATGGCTAAGAAAGAATTTATGAATAACCCTTGCAGACTTACTTAGACGTTGACTCTAATGTAATAACATAGGACGTAGTGGAAATTGATGAAATAGTGGAGTGTCGTATAAACGAAAACTTGACAGAAGAAGAACCTTCCTGTTCATTCCATAAATCTAGTTCCTACAAGAGACGATACCATGAGGCATATTGAAGGCTACAAAGCATATTTTACTGGTATTAGTAATATACCACCAGAAACTTTTAATTTAATTTATGAAATTGAAAGAACTATTTAAAAACAACAAAAAAACTTACATAAAAAAAATTGTTTGATATTTTTTTAATACCCCCCGATTTCCATTTTCCCTCTGCTTACATTATTTTGTTGGTCCCATTAAAAACTTAAAATTGGGGTCGCACTGTATACATAACGTACATTGATCGTGTTTCATCCATATTTTTTTTCAAATATACAAAATACTATTTACATACCTTAGTATATGTGGAATTTACGTCACACCAATGTTCTTACTTATTTTCAAATTAAGATATGGGCTTGCGTTATGAGAAATGTTAATTTATAGAAATGGTTATAAAATATTCATAATTTATTTATTATTTTTGTTTTATTAACCACTTAATTGAGTTTAAATACATCTACCGGTTTCGAAAAATACTATTTTCTTCTAACTAAAAAAAAATTTTTTTTTTAGTACCTAACTCAAATCATTACTTAATACAAATTTAGTCGAATAATTTTTAGGAAAAAATTTTAGAATGGGACTCGTAGCTAAATTTAGTTGGTTGTTTATAATTTTTTGATTAGTTTTACACGCTTTATTTATTGGTTAATAAAACAAAGATAATAAATAAAAATATGAATTTTAACCACAAAGTTAATATTGCTAATTTTAAAAGTATAATTGTTATGACTTCTGCTTCACAACATTCAAGCTATTATTTAAGTTATGCAGAAAGAAGTAGAAAATATCAATTTCCCAAAATGTTCTTCGGACTTCGGTTATCATCACTGTGTTTACTGCGGCCCGGAACAGCTCTACAAGAGACTGACCAAACCATTGCTTTAGGTCCTCCAGTCATTATGTTATCTTTCTTCCAGGGCTCTGACTTACAGTAATCTTTCCCTGCATTATGAGGTGCAAGATCTCACACTTCTTCAGTTGTTTCATCACATGTCCGAAATATTAAAGTTTTCGGATTTTTATTGTTTTAAGTACTTTATTTTATTTTTCTATATTTATCTGAACCATAACATTTTCATTCATAACTTTATCCATTCAGCGTATTTACATACAAAGTATAATATTGAACGCGATACCTTCGAAATCACCAGTCACTAACGCTCAATATGACTTCAACCTGATATATGTGTCCCTATGCATAACTCGCCCTTTAGTTGATATTTTCGAGGTTCATAAATCGTCCAATGCTTTATTTTTTTAAATATTACATCTGTATAAAAAATAATCTACTAAAAAAGTAATAAACTAAAAGCAATACCGTTATTTTATTGGTTTATTTTTTGTTTCTTCACTGAGATTCATATCGGGGTTAAGCTCGCGACGAGAAATTCTATCATGAAAAATAGCTGACATAACCCCCACCGGGGTTCACGACTGGAAATGTTAAAATATTTTTATATCCTTCCATTTCTCACCCATAAAGGGGTAATAAAAGATTCTTAAATATTCATGTCAATGTTAAATAAAAAGTTCCTTTGCTCTGGTCTCGTGGGGCGCTGCCAGATTCGGATGCGAGGATGCTCCACCCGCCTATACATTATCTTTACTCGTCAGAGGAAGGTACCTATATAATATTAATCCCGAGGCACTAGTAATCATTCACGGTATTGGAATAGAAATAAGCTAGTTTGATTTATTCACATAATGCCTTTTGGTATTCAGCGAGCCAGGGTGGTCATTATTTAGTAAAGGGTTTTGTTACTTTTATCTATGATTATATTTCATGATATTTCGGAATTATTTTAAATAAGTCATGCTGTAATCTCCTTACATTAAATACTTTCATAATAATATTCTGTATTCTAAGCTTCTTATAGAATTATTTTATAGATAGGTTAAAGCTTACTAAATGTTGTAAGATGTGAAATTCTTACGTACCATTACTTTCATGAGGATCATGTGATTCTCATCCAAACTAAATGATAAGTATACATACAATTCTTTGCACATGTTCGTTGACTCTGGTGTTATCTTTCTATGTAACATATTTGTTCATATTAACTATCATAATACATTATAATCGGTCATTATAATTTGGTAAATTTTTACAGTTTTACTGTCAAATTCTGTTTCTTTGATAATGTCAAATTTAACTGTGTTTTATTTGGTCATATCATGTTTTACTTTATCGAGTTGTATTAACTTTGACGAAGCAAAATAAAGCATCTTGTTATTATTATTGTAATTGCTGCTTAATATTATTATTGTAAGACACTTATCTGGTGATCTAGTAATCGGGAGTTCAAGTATAAGGTTTCAGGAGTCCATCAAGTTGTCATATTTTCAAGGTCCAGCATAGTGCATTTTGTAAATAGTCAGAATATTAATGTGACATATTTTCCGCGTATGCCTCATTATTATTATTTTTTTTTAAGTTTCTCGTAATTCAGTCATCTAAACCCTGTTTTCGATAAACAAGCTTTCATCCTTCATCTTTTAGGCTTCACTAACATACCTGCATGTACATATGTGTAAGAACTGTGATACTATAATTGATAAATAATGAATCAATAATTTTATAATCTTTTACAAAATAATACAAAAAAGGAATTTGTGTCCTTTTTTGTCGGGTTTGATAAATACATTTAATTTATGTTGATTTAGATTACTTAGAGTAGACCGGGGTCAATTGTACCTGAGGGCTGTAGTATCAATGCAAATAACTCGTAAACTACAGTAGATATATTTATGAAACGCCGTCAGGAGGCGCGTTTGATATATACGGACTTCAGTAGCTCTATTTTTATCATTTCATTAATCCACATATATATTTTTGTTCATTTTATGACGGCTTTTGAAACACTTATGAGTAGAAAACAATCAACATTCTATATTTTAATGTGAAATGGCCGGTAGGGGGCAGTTGTACCTCATTGTACTAATACAAGTAAAAAAAAAGATATATTTATTGAGATTTAAATATGTTAAGATTATAATGCATGTTTGTTTTGTCATTTTATTATATTAAAATAGTGAATGTGAATACTAACATTTCAATTAACAAAAATTGTAAGATTTTTCATGAGGTTAATACATTTTGTATTTTGTTAAATGTAGTGGAGTCTTTAAACAACAATTTTAGAAAACAATAAAGAAACTATTTTTCTTTGCCAAAATGGTTAAATTAAACACTGTGTTTTATTAAATTTCCCTCGATGTGTTTAAAAGCTGATAGTTTTATATCTGTTATAATTAGAGAAATGAGAGTATAATAATTTTGAAGACAACTAAATTGTCAATTGTTTTCTATATATTTCTTATAACAATGATGCAAAAATTGCAAAACGCATTTTGTTATAATTGACCCCGGTCTACTTTGTTGTCCCCGAGATCGGGATGTCACCAGAGCAGTAGCCCCCACTTAGTGTTCAGAGCGAAACGTGCTCTGCTTAGGAATATCAAATGCTTGATGACATCCATTTTAATTGCTGGACGACTGTCGCCTGTGTTTATTTTTACACGTCTTTCCTTTAAACTTTTAAACAAAGACCTCGTTTATAAGTCAGTTTATTGATAGGTTTGGGTTTGATTACATGTTAAGAGGTCTAATCCATAAAGCTTTTTAAGTTTATTGTATCGACCAGCTCAGCTGCTGTGGCATTCGGTTGGTTATAAAACAAAAATATATATTTTTTATATTTATCATTTTATTTTAGAAGATGGTTTGGAGCAACTTTCTCATTTAAATATATCTAAGACGTTAATATACAGGGTGAATATCATGTTCCAGGCCGATTTTTTTTGGCCGCCATTTTGGATTGGCAGACATTTGTCAGTTTGCAATTAGTAGTCGTAGAGAGTAGCTGATTACAATTTATTATAAAGCATTTAATGTTTCACCAACGTGTTGAAGTTATTAAAACATTTTATCTAAATAATAATGGCAATGCCGTAATCATTAATATTATTTAGTGATCACATGCTGGAAAACTTATTGGTTTGCAACATACGTGGTTTCAACAGCACGGTGCCACCTGACACACAGCTCGAGCTACGCTTGAAATTTTGCGAGAATTTTTTCCCAGCCGCATAATGTCAAAAAATTGTGATATCGGTTGACCTCCTCGATACTTGAAAATAAAGGTCTATGCCAATAAGCCAACAACAATTCCGATGCAACAGGACAATATTCGAAATATTACGCGAAGTGTGCGAGAACGTTATGAAAAATATAGTAAAAAAATCACGCCTTTGTGACGCTACTAAAGGCGACCACATGGCCGATGTCATATTCCATACGTAATTGTAATAAATCAAATAATCAATAAATAAAAACCGAATTATAAAATTGTGTTTCTTTTCTTAGTTATTGAAAAACAATATCAGCTTGGAATATAATATTCACCCGTTATTTGAAGATAATTCGTAGAATAATTAAAAATACTGTGAACGAATGTGTAAAATGCATAAAAATTTCAAAATTCAATCTTTTATTTTTAAGTTGATTGGTTTCGATACCAGTGTATGTTCGTTAGTATCAAATTAAGGATCAAAAACAGTGATATTAATACTGGTCGATGAAAAAGTAAAAAATCTACATGATACATAATTAGTTATATGTATAAATTAATAATTACATCTAATCACAAAATTAAGGTTATTCATAGTGAAAGTGATTACATTTATTTTCAATACTTTAACTAAATATTATAAATCAACTTACATTTTTTAAAGTAATAGAGTCAAATATGAATTAAATATATGTATATCTTTATAATTAATATATTTAATTCATATTTAAAATATCACAGACCTATGTTCTGAATAATTACAACTTCACAATAAGAATGTGTTCTAAATAATAAAGTTGTATCAATGTGTCCAAAATTTAATAAAAATGAATTGATAATTCTGGCGTCTGCTATCAGTTTACTGAAAGCTATTTGACATTCTGTAAAAATAAGGTAGATGGCTCTGTCAAATGATGGAACGATTAAATGTATTAATATCAAAAAGGGAACATATAGGTTCGAAAATTTGCCGCTAAAAATATTGTCACTGTATCATAGTTGGATAATGCACCTTCCCCGGTTAGGAAAGAGATCCAGGTTCGAATCCCGGTGGCGCAACAACAATATTTTTCGATGAAATTGATTTTATATGTATATCTTTATAATTAATATATTTAATTCATATTTAAAATATCACAGACCGTCTGTTCTGAATAATTACATCTTCACAATAAGAATGTGTTCTCCTAAGTAATAGATTCAAACTGGGTCTAAGCGTTCTCTTCATCCTGTTACACTATTTCAGTGTAGCATTTGGCTAATGTGTACTGGAATCGAACACACGTGTACTAAATCCGTTAATCTGATTAATACCGAAATAATGCAAATATTTTTTGATTACAGTTGACAATCCAAATATGCTTATATCCATTAATGTCACATAAACACAACTAGATAATCAAATTATTCGCAAGCATTGAGAATAATTAAAATTGATTATTGGTCATCAAGCGGACAGGCGATGTACTATAAAGCAATCCTTTTTACATACATATTATAAATACAATACGTTAAAAATAATAATAAACACAAAAATTGCCTTAAAGTAAAATGCAACATTAAAAAGTAATATTTTAAATGTGATTAAAGATTTCATTATTTGGAGAAAATAATGAAATCGGTCACTGGTATTCTGTACATCCATATCCACTTACCTCGATCCTGGACAGGCCCGGCAGGAAAGCAAAGCCACGATACATTATTACCTCTAGATCGTCCCCTGTTCTCATAATGGCTTGTGTCCACGGAAGAGAGTTTTATGAGATTTACGACTCGATTTCTTAGGTACGGATTTTGCTCCGATGAGTTCTTTGTAGATAACTCTCAACTTTCGTAACAACCAACACCGTGTCACTTTACGCTGGTTGAATGTCAAGAGTGAAATGTTAATCCATCGACCATGTTCCATTCTTCAGTTGAGTGAATTTCTATCTCCACAGCAGTAGTTAAAGCAGAATAAACGTTTGTAATTTAATGACTATTTGTTTAACTTTTAAAAATAAATAGTTGAATGTATTTAAGGTTTCAGGTGATATTTATGCGCAAATATCTAGTTTCACAGTTAAATTGAACGTCGTGTTTAATACCTATATAAAGGTAAGATCTTACGTGTACATAGTACTGAAATTCATCTCAACTTAATCTCTAAGATATATCTCATCATATCTCCGTGCATGAATACCTTGAGAACCGTAAATTTGAGTACTCATATTCCTGGCCATTCTTCTCCAGTTCCCGGACTCTCCCGTCCTGCTCCAGTCCTTTTTCACATAGTTAACCCACACAGTCAGTCTTCCATGGTCTACCTCTAGGTCGCCTTCCACTGGGGTATTGGGTACTTGGTCATGGTCTTTGCTATCCTGACATCTGGCATTTTTTCAACATGACCAATCTATGGCAGTCTTTGGAACTTACAGAATCTTATGATTGTTCAATTAAGTTTTCGAGCTCACGATTCATTTTTATTCTGTAAGTAACATTTTCCAGTGTAGATCCATTATTTTTTTAAAGTATTTCACGTTCAAAAACTGCCTTCTTCGATTTGTGTTAGGCGCTAGGCTTTGCAACCAAAAATGACCACTGGTCTTATTATTGTTTTGTATATTAGCAGTTTGCTTCATTGACGTATTTTTGACCCCAGTAGTTTTTTACCTGCATAAAATCTTATATAGAATTTTCCAATCACCTTTTGGAATCAAACCATTCTTTTTATATTAACAAGGGTTAAGAAATTATACATACAAATACAAGGAGTTTACAATTAGATACATTTTAAATTTTAAAAATAAGAAAAAGTGTTGATAGCAAGCTAAATATTATAACTAACCAAATCCTCTTTGCAAATAGTCACCTTATAAATTTGTTTTCATATTAGTTCTTACTTACTCTCCACTTTATAGTTTTTTTTTTATCTATACCTGTATTTTTAATTTCAGTGTACATTGTTCCCTGAAGAAGATAGCATAGGTATCGAAAAATGTTGAATTATTAATTATTTTGTCTAATTATTTATATAAAATGAGGCCACAAAGTAATATTGATAATATTGAAGAAGTGCTAATATTTCCAGCTAGAAGGCGGATCTTCTATTCATCGGTTGTCTTATTTAACATATTCAAATTAGAGCCTAAATATGTAATATCATCAACCCCTTCATATTCACATCTTGGGGTGCCTCTTGTTCACGTGCACTGAATAAAAAAAATGCTTATTAATATTATTTAAACATTACCAGATTAGGTGTATGTGGATACGTAAGAGTAAAAATATAAATACAGCCTGTAGCATTATGGCACCACTTTTTGTAAAGGAAACGACAGAAATAAAAGAAAGTGAACTGAAAACCTTTCATTTTCTTGCGAGAGCAAAATGCTTCTTAAGCAGTGGGCACCCACTTTGCCGATCAATTCTCGTGTTACCTATAATAGGTTCAGTTTTTATTTTTAACGAGAAGATGAGCCGATCGGAAACAAGTTATATGGAGCGGAACCGGCGGGACGGGTCGGTCGGGGCGGGGGGGGAGGGGGGGAGCGAGCGACGGGCCGCGGATGGGGAGTGGCGAGATCAACGCGGGTAGACTGAGGTGGGGGGATGTCTTCACCTGCCGCCGCGCTGTCAGCTTACTCGGGGTCTATAGTTTGATTACAGGTAGTGATAAAGTTCGCTCCAAAATTGTGTAAAGCTTTGAAGAAAAAAAAACTATTTAATAAATCTAACCTTAAGAGACCATTATACATGAGCATGTCTTATGATCATGAATACATTTATAAATCCATTTGATTATTTTGTTTTATGTGTCATTACTGATTCTGTGGTAGTTTTTTATTACTCGCGATAACAGGGCAATAACTATTCATTTGCAGCAGATTTAAATTATACGAGACGTGCACATACGCAAAAAATAGAAATTACATCGTTTTAAACATTCATTATATGAATGCTATTTTTTATAACTTTCCCGGATTTCTTATATTTATAAATCAATTTAAAAATATGTTCCTTTATAAAACACATTATTCAATGTTAAACCATATAAAGTGATAATATTTATTATGACTATTTAAGAACTGTCTCTTGGCCTCATCAAATAAATATTTAAAAAAATGAAAGGACGTAATCCGTATTCAATCAATCTTAATAAAATTATTTGACATAATTTTTTGCGATACTTTTTTTAAAATTGATAATTTTCTGGCTTGTTATATCCCTTAATTAATAACATTTGTATAATATTCAAGCATAAATATGATTTTTTGTATAGCTTGAAAGAAATAAGTGAGAATGCTGTGTTTATTTATTATACAGTGGTACCTCGGTATATGTCTGCTTTGGTATAAGTCCAAAATGGTATACGTCCTGTTTGAACGCGATTTTTTTTGTTTGGTATACGACATTTGTTTGATGACAACTTGTGTGCATCAAATGGTGCGCGCTTACGTCCTCGTTCTCGTTCGGCTGAATTACGATAGATACATTGCTTATGCTTAGAGTAGGAGGAGATAGAGAAAGCCTCTGCTTCGTGAATCAAGGAAACTTTTGCCAAATGGATGGATGTCAAAAATGTTACAGAGAATTACCACTCCAACAAAGCCTAAACAAGCCGTAATAGCATTGTCTGGAATGACCAGACAATGTCATATTTCCCAAACATCCTGAGGAGAAGGCAGAAGCAAATTTCCTTGAACAGATTACATTTAAACGTCAAATCTGACTGTTAAATTTTTATTTATTTTATTTTAATGCTTTTGTATTTACATCTTTTAGTATTAAGCAGTGTTTAATATATTTTATACAACCCCACCAATGTATAATATGCCAATAATAATAGAATTTTTTCCATGGGAATGGATTAATCATTTTCCGTTTATTTCTTATGGGAAAAATATGTTTGGTATACGTCTTTTTTGTTATAAGTCCAAAGATCTAGAACGAATTTAGTACGTACATCGAGGTATTACTGTACTTGTATATTTTGATAGAATATGTTCAAAAAATCTTATATGTAAGATGTTTAGCATAGAATGTAACATGGACTCAATTAAGAGACGACTTTTTTAAAAGAATTATCAGCTTTTTATTTCATTATCTTTTCCTTTATTTCATCCGTTGAAGAATCTAAGTAAAACGGTATCCTTTATGTGAAGAATTTTACTATTTAAGAATACTCGTAATACAAGGATAATTAATATTTTTAAATCAGAGCCTTCAGCGCTTTTTAATCTTTTTATACAAATATTATCCAAATCTTTCGAATATTTAAAATGATTTAATTAGCCAGGTTTATCCTTCATTTTATTTAAAATAATACGTACGCCGCGAAATATTAGAAAAAATATTTAAGGTGTTTAATTAATTTAATAAATAAAATATAATAAGGTAGAAAAAAGAAAAATATCTTTACAAGCAAGAAGAGTCAAAATATGTGTAATTTCACACGTTATTATTTACGTAGTAAGTAGTAACACAACATTTTTTTAAAAGCTACGTCGTGCCAAACAATTTGTCACGGTCTATAGAAAGCTCCCCATCACCTGTTGCGTTCATCGGATACGCTCTTTTTATGATACATCTTCAGGAATATGACAGCTTGCGTTTGCTTCATAGGTGTATGTATTATATAGGTGTATGTATTATACAGGTGTATGTAGTAACAAATATATACGTATGTACATAGTCTACACTAGCTCCTATCATTCATTTGCAATACGTCAAATATAATTAAGTTCCCCATATTTTAATTACTTAGTATGATAGAGCATTCTATCATAAAAAATGTAGATTTGTTTACACATACACAAAATGTATACATATATCTAATTCAATTTCAATGCCATATAGTGGCGTTCATTTATTTTATCTCAACCTTAGATCCCAGTAACCAGTCGATTACTTGCCAGTGGGTATATTTATTTACAGCAGTTAAAGAAAAATTTACCATACAATCTTAGTAAAAGATGAATTATTTTAATTCAATTAGCATTTTAATATAAGTAGTTCGTATAAACAATTCGTTTCGAAAGAAAGCTTTTTTAAATGTTCCATATAAGAGATTTTATCTAGATTTATAATTTTGGCGGCAATGAATTCAATAATCTTGGAACCACAACTTCCAGCGAATTTTTGAATATAGATGCTGTCAATTTTGCATTCGTGTATTAAGAAAAAAGTATTCTCATATCATGCTATATGAGAGCACTTTTCATATGCTAGTATTACATTAACATGTTTAATAATTAGCTTTATATTTATTTGCTTCGATTTATTGGTATAATAAGATTTTACATTCTTATTTGCGTATTGAATCCATCAATCAATTGGTGTATTTTGCTATAATAATTTAGGAGTAGAAGGAATAGAAGTAAATAACTCATTTCGTTCGAAAAATATGGGATATAGTCGTGAATAAATGTGACGGCTTTGTATCGTTAGTAGGGATCCATTGTCCGATATACAAGACCAAGTTGCCAACTTGCCCAGTAGAATAGCTGAACAGCCATCACTCTTCTGAACCGAGTCATTTCTGAAGGTTTCGTAATAAAATTATGTTTTTCATCTCACGGATATGTTTTTAAAAAAATTTCAATTGTATGTCAGAAATATATTTAATATTTGACATTTTTAACGATGAAATCAAAAAACTTAAATTAAAACTGCTTCAATAAATACCTTTCTTATGGCTTATGGCTATAAAGGAGCGGAAAGCTCTGAAATCAGTTAGCATCAAACAATAAAACAATAATTAATAGTGATCATTATTATTTTCAGGTGTAGGTACTTGTATTACAAACCAATAAAATAGCTGTAAATTTAATTTAAATAATTTTTATAATATTATACATACACACATAAAATTCCAAACTTTAAACTGGAAAGTATCCATAGTATAAAGAAATAAACTTGTAGTATATAACACTCTAACATCATATTTCATAAGGGAAAAAATATACAAGCAACATTGTTTTCGAGCATTTTAAATATACAGGGTTTCTAAAAATAATGGTACGATACTTTTTTTTAATGATTTATTAAATATACCATTCCGAATCTGCCACGATGATACAGCGAAACGGAACCTGAAAGATGTGGACATTAGGTCACAAAACATAGTTTTGTATGTAAAGTTAAGTTTAGATTATTAATTCTGGTCATGTATTTGAGCGATTCAGAAATATTGTAGGAGACCTTAGAGTGAATATTGGATTTAGAATACAAAGATATCACTAGAAATCTTTTTAAATATGAAAGTGCAAATTCAAATACTTAGTACTGTACAATACTGGCAATGACTTTTGGATGAATTGTTTGACAACCTAGGTATTACGAGGCTATAATTTAAAATTTGTGTTTTCACTGCTTATAGTTTTCAATTAACTTTTTAATTGTCAGTCATGTTTGACATGGGAGTTTTTAAAGTGTACTTTAGTAGGTGGAGATTATAGTTTATAAACGGCAGGATTATTCGAAATATAGAAATTTAAAAAAAAAAAGTTCTATCCCGTTTCTGAATGGTCGAAAACATTGATGTTGCCAGTGGTTTAGTATGTAATATAAAGATAAGCATGGTCAACTCACTTACGTAGTTTAAAAATGAATCACTTATTTTATAATTATAGATTAAATATATTAATTAGAAAGATATACATATAAAATCAATTTTATCGAAAAATATTGTTGTTGCGCCATCGGGATTCGAACCTGGATCTCTTTCCAAACCGGGGAAGGTGCATTATCCAATTAGGCTACAGCGACGATATTTTTAGCGACAAATTTTCGAACCTATATGTTACCTTTTTGATATTAATACATTTAATCGTTCCATTATTTGAAAGAGCCATCTACCTTATTTTTACGGAATCTCAAATACCTTTGAGCAATCTGATAACTGACGCCAAAATTATTAATTCATTTTTATTACATTTGATACAACTTTATAATTAGAAGAACACATTCTTTTTGTGTATCTACTTATTTTATATGTATGCCGTAATGAGTTCGACTATTTTTTGAATCGCAACCATTCATTTATCTTTCAGAAACCCTGTACAGTGGTACCATTGATTGTTTATGATTTAAGAGAATTTTATTTTAGACCAAGCTATTTTCTCAGTCAAATCATGTTCATTCTTCATTCAAAACAAAACGATGTTCCTGTATTCATGTTCCATGTTCCATGTTTCATGTAAAACATAAATTGGATTCGATCAAATTAAACAAACATATTCGAAGAATGTTGTTTTTTTCTTTTTGTATCGTTAATATGAACGACCGTGTTGTGTTTGTATTTGAAACGTGATTAATATTATCATAAAAAATTATTATAATGTTACATTAGCCTGATGTTATAACAATTAATTAATCTGTTATTTATTGTATTTGTTATTTCGGTACCAGGTTCTCAAAGCGGCATTGTTTGTCAGAGGATTTGGTTCTGCGGTCGCAACCGACCACAAATAATACAAATTTATATGTCAAGCAAATATACATTAATTCTTTTTCATTCGAATGAAATATTATTTATTTTTATAAATCATCGCCGATCACTGTCTTCTATTAAAAAAGAGCAATGATTTTTTTTAGTATATTTTTTATTTAATTTAAAAAAAGTTCTTACATCTAGTATACCTACATCACTTTATAAAACATAAGAAAAATTAAATAACATCGTAAAAGAATTTAATTACAACGTACGTCGTTTTTTATAATTTTTGATGTGGATTAAGAAAAGTATAAAATTTACAAAATATGTAATATCATATCAAAGTAGCGAACCATTTTTTTAAAATAGAGTTCCTTTGAAAATTATCATTTACCTCTGATACAGAAGCTCCCTCTAATGAAATTATTATTGAGATTTAACACTGATCATCTCAATTGTTATAGATTTTTTTTGTAAAGTGTGTAAACATGTTTTTATTTTTTTTAAATATATACCCCAACAACATATTCACTGAGTTATGTGCACTAACGACAGTATGAAATTGTAAAATATGAAACAATTTTCTATTATTAATTTGTTTTTTTAATTCACATTCAAAAGATTCCGGTACTGCGTACCGGTACGTTCCGTTATAAAAAAGCACCTCAAAAGAGTAATAAAAGAACAAGTTGAAGACATTTGAGATATAGTACTACAGTATACTAAATATATCATGGATTTATTTTATTAACAATAAACAACAAAGTTCTGAAAAAACGTTGTTTTCACACATAAACGAGAATTAACATCGTTAAGTAGTTAAATATTTTGGGCAATTAATATTTAGGAGTTCTAGTTTTACGCAGCGGTATATGTGAGGTGCGTTCAGAGATCGTTGGCTATAATGATGACTGTGGAGGTGATACAGACCCAAATAATGCCTCCTACAAACAGAGTATTCAAGGGAGTATATCAGACAAATTTGGGTGAGTAGATAAAAAACTATCTTGGAAGCGAAACCATCCGAAAATGTATCAGTCTTGGAGTCGAGGGGCCGTTCCAAGAACAGAAATGAGTTTGGATAATGAGTAGATAGTCTGTGATCCTGCAACTAAATAGAAGAACGCGTTTGGATACGCGCATGATACCGAAAGAAGAATAATTTTAGATTTGCACAAAAATAATATTTACTTTATTATTTATTTTGCAAAAAATATAAACGTTCTTATATCAAACTTTGGTGATCCCGTATATTTTGTGAGTTCGTAAGAAAGGATTTAAAAAAAAGTGCAAACAAAAAAGGCGATTACAGTGGCAGTTGTGACAAACCAAAACATAAATTATGACATAAGAAAACGTTCCCGCAAACAGCATTAAAACCCGCGAAATAAATATGAATATTAATGAATTTTTCTTTTCATTTTTCAATATTGCATTTAATTTGATTATAAAAAGGTAAGGTAGGTTGAATAGTATGTGTTGACTATAAATGAATTTAAAAACAATCATACACGCACGATTTTAATAATTGAATTATGTTCTTTTTAAATATATATTTTGTGTTACTCTGTTTCCAGTACTAGATTTGTGATATTATAAATAGCAAACAGAGTTTTCTCGAGCAGTGTTAGGCGTGAAATAAAAAAATATTTATTTTTGTAGGAACTCACTACTGCTATGAGGCAGGTTTATTCATGCAGAACATAAACAGCCAGACTGATGAAAAAATCAATTTATTATGCACCTGCCGAGAATCGAACTCATGACCCTTGAACACGTTAACCAATGATTTACTGATAGAAAGAGTTTTGCGATAACAAATATAATATTGTATTAAATACTAATTGAATGTATTAATTATAAATATATACATATAAAATCAATTTTGTCGAAAAAATTATTTTTGCGCTACTGGGATTCGAACCTGGATCTCTATTACATTTCTATAACACAATTGGTAGTGTACGTCCCCGGATTGGAAATAGAGATCCAGGTTCGAATCCCGGTAGCGCAAAAACAATATTTTTTGACAAAATTGATTTTATATGTATATATTTATAATTAATACATTAAATTAGTATTTAAAACATCACAGACCAATGTTACAACTTCATAATGAGAATGTGTTCTCCTTAATAATATTGTATATTGCATAAACACTACGTAAATTAAGATATGCATACTCAATACATGATTGTTGTTGAATTGTATAGTTGTTGGCAACAAAGATTGATATGCAATAGTCAATGAATGACAGCTCGCTCCGCCCTCGACTTCATACTGTCCTTAACGCGAATTTTGAGATAAAAGTTTATCTTTATTATGAATCGTTATATATGGATATAGATGTTTCACAGAGACGAAGCTATTACTTTTATTTACATGGGAAGTATGGAAGTCTTGGGCATTACAGGGCTTACGACCTGTCATCGGCTGGCTGACTTATATAATGAGACTTTCACCTATTTACTCATGCTTATTCAATTTTTGGAAAGTGATTCGATGACAGGTCGTAAGCCCTGTAATGCCCAAGACTTCAATACTTCGCATCTTAATAAAAGTAATAGCTTCGTCTCGGTGAGACTTCTATATCTTGATGACAATCCCTCAGGGGGATGAATCCCATTACTTGGTTCCTACAAAGATTTGAACATACTCAAAATATTGTATTATATATTGAACTCCGAAAGGTGAATGTCACTTATTGTAAATTTACTAAACGAATAACTCATTTTAATACTACTTTACTGAATAAATTTTGTATTTAACCTCGGGTGTTACAGATATTGAAGTGAATTGTTAAAATTTTTATTCGTAAATTTAATAAAAAATATAATAACGAACATTAACAATATTTTATTCCACTACATACAAAAAAAAACCGATTATATTTTTTCTAAAATCTTATTTAAAACGTATAACATACAAGCTGTGCATTTGAGATTATTGCTAAATATATGAAATGCGAGTACCTACTATGCGTTATGCATTTCAAGATGCTGTTTCTGACTACTTTTTATGCCACTTTCTTTAGCCTATACACATTGTATTTAAATATATATATGTATATGTAAATAGCTGATGACAGTCAAACTGATGGTTTCAGTGGACAAATAAATACTATTTAAAGCAACATTACGGGTATATATATTACTTTATTATTCATACCAATAATATAGGACACAATATTTTTTTTTTTTTTAAATATTATTTTAAATAATACAATATTGTAAAAGATGCTGTGGTAACAACAGCGGAATATAAAAAGATATAACGAAGTGAACATTTAGATTTTTTATCATTACTAAAATGTCAGTGTACTCTGGTGTGAAATCGTAATTTATGAAGCATATAAATGTGTATTACGCTCACGAACAGCACAACCTACCTGATCGTTATACTAAGCATAGATAAAAACTTCAGGTGGTAGCTAATATTCAACGAATATGTAAAAATGATCAAATTTGTTTAATGGCTCTTTTGAGAATGTATCATTCAATATAAACTTTTTGATTAAGTGTTGGACTATTTTTATCTTGTTTTCTGTGTCTAATGGTCCTTATAAGGACTGGTCGTCTTTTCTTTGACAGGTAACGTCAAAACTAATTCTTGTATATTTAATGATAAATGAGTTGTGGTGAAAAAAAGCAATCTTAAAAATATTTATACAAGAGCTCAGATAACGTTGTACTCGTACAAGCGTAAAAATTTAACTACGATTATTTTCCTGAGAAAGTGTCATTGAACCGATTCCTCCTTAGATAGGATCTAATCATGAGTTAATCGTTCGTATAAACAAACGAAAAAATACCTTCTACTAGAATAATTAAAAATGTAATTTTTTACTTACGATACTTTACGTAAGAGGGGTCGATATGTACAAATGTATGTGTAGTACAAACTTTTTAACGGAGGGTGATTGGATTTGTATTAAAATCTGTCTCAATTTAATTCCACTAATTAAATTAACATTTATATGACTTTCTGTCTAAAACAAATTGGTATTTTAACTATACTTAACATACTATCAGTATATAAAGTAATTGTTGCGTGGTTTGAATTACTCCACAAAGAAAATCCCGCATCAAGGAGAAATCAGCAAGCACGTGCCACGATTAATAATAGTCTTAATACAAAATCAATTAATTCATGGGACTTTTTTGGATCCGTTTCGTATTCTGAGCCGCATAACTAAACAAAAATCGTTATTCGGGCGACAATTTTGTACTGATGTTTTTTTTTGTTACATACTGTTCTATTTTTACTCACTTTTTTTTTTCTACATCCAGTTCTAATTTTAAACCATTATTTTGTTGCTACATTCTGTTTTATTTTTATATAAAACGTATTTAAACGTTAGTTTATTGTTCATGTAAATAATTGATAATGAGTTAACTTTTAAAAATCTCCTTAACTCAGAAATTGATTTCTGAGATCTCAATGAAATTTAATTATGTTATTTTATATGAAAAAAATATAGTTTAGTTTTAGTTTTTTAAAGCTTCCTAATTAAAAAACTGATTTATTTCTAAAACCATTTGGTTTTAAATATTATAATGTGATATATGACGCAAGTGTAGATGGCACCAGAAGTAGAGGACGTCCGCGGAAGACTCGGCACGACCAAGTAAACCAGATACTGGAGGATGATCCTTTTAGAAGCCTTAATAATCGTCGAGCTTGTATGAGAAAATCTATGAATGTGGATGAGGAGAGAATTGAGTGTCAGGACAGAAGAGTGTGGCGCTCTATCCCCTCTGCCTACCCCTGCGGAGAAACGACGTGATGATAAGTAAGTAATGCGATAATATACTTTATAAGTAATATATATTTTATTTATTAAAATGTCTAACCACGTAGTTATTAATATTCTCGTTTTTTCACGCCGTTCAGAATCTTCTGCGTACCGTTTTCAGAGATAATTTGCCGTGCTGATATCATCAGCCTTGCAGATGATGGGTCCTGCAATGGGATCCGAAACTTCGGCCAGAAAGGTCAGATGTAAACGGCAGATTAGTCCAGAAAACTGGTATTACTTATAAACTTTATGTTATTCTAAAGGAAAAACTTTTTTTTAAATGAACCTGAATGAATGCATCACTCCTTGGTACATCGTCCTTATAATCACATAAATATAAAAATATATTTTGTTACATACATATATATTTATATATAATTCTGTATTTGCACATGCTGTTAAATAAATTAAATAATTTTGCCAATAAGCTTAGTATGCAGGGTTAGCACATTTATTCGTTCCATAAATATATCCTCTCCTGCGCTAATATAAAATGTGTACGGTCATAAACAGTTCGAAAATGTAAGTTTTTTAAATCTTCATTTGTTTTAAAGTTATCTACCCTCGTGCGTTGCAGCCTCCACAGTGCGGGCGGTCCAGCGCCTGCATTTTGATCTCCGTGCATTAATTAATCGGCATTTCATGCGCCACCAGCAACCCGCATTACCTTAAATAGAGTCGTTACGCAAAAAGTCAACAAGAAATCGATCGCCTTCTAAATAATGAGGCTGCGGCTGCTTTTCGAATGGAGTTGCTCTGATTTTTATTGAAAATTAAATTAAAATATTACAATATTTTTTGTCTTGCTTTCCCTTGTACGCATTCTGTCCTTCTGCAACTTGTTAAAATGTTTTTGCTTGGTGTTGTCTGAATCTGAATCTTATTAATTTAGAAATTCAATACTTGTTATTGTACCTACACTCCTGGTAATATTACTATTGATATATTACACTAATTAATTAGAAAATATTTTCTAATCAATCTTTACAAATTGAGTTTCAGCAACGCCTGCGCGTTTAGGTTATGTTTTCTGGTAAATTTCCACCACACTATAAATAATTAGCTCTCAACATCTAGCTTTTTAATATAATTATCTAGTTTATATTCATTACTAATAAGAATTCACCCGATATTGTGGGTACAATACACTAGAAGGGGTAGTCGATAGTAGAACAACACTAATGTTAAATAATTGGTACACTTAAATATGAATTGAATTGATAGAGTAAGAGTACATTTGCAAATATTATGTTTTTAAAATGTAATTTTTTTTCAAGAGAACTTTTGTATTCTTTCAAAGTACATTACCTTATTATTGTATGCTAAATATAAATATTATATTGTTTCGTACAGGAAACAAGAAATGTAGACAAGGGTGGTTCGCCGATCTCAGCTTCTCTCAACCGGCGATGATGATGATGATTATGAGGTCGAAAGAAATGAAACACAAAAGATGTTCAATATCGATACACAACGGCGACACGACATAATCGAGAATGACGTTCCCGCCTTCAGAATATCCTGTTTTTATTTCAGTTTCACATAATACATACATTCGTACAATATTTTCCCACCATATTTTGAAGTACCTACATAGCGACAAGCCGCCACTGTGACGTTTTTTTATCAAGAATGATAGCCCTTGTTTCCACGCCACGCCGATGATTATACCTTTTAAATAACTGGCACGTGTCTTATCATATTAATTACTTGGCGCCTCTGTTGCGACCTGGCAATTATGTGCGATACATATATGTAAATTATCCACGTCTGTCCCTCATGACTGAGAATCGTGATTTCCTGCCCTCTTGATTATGTTCCTACACTTTTCTCGGCATCCTGCAGATCTTAGAGCTATCACTTTTCCACTTGGTCGGTCCAACGAGTAGGGGATCTTCCTCTTCCTAACTATAGTTTGATTCAACTAGTGATGAACTAAGCAATTATAGTCTCCACTGGTATACATATGGCACAAATTGCAAAATAGTGTTTTCGTTAATGTTAATCCAATTTTTTATTTTATATTTGTTTCTCAGAATTTTTAGTTATGCACAGTTTGTTTGCTTGTATGCACTGCACGCCCCTGATCATAATAACATGCCTGGCTGTATATCGGTGGCAGCATATTTATGTCTCCATCTTGTGAATGTATTATCTTGAGCAGATCCATCCAGCGTGCTGGAGGTCGACCCCGTGACCACGTGCCTTCAACTTTCCCTCGGACGAAAAGCCTTTCCAACGGGTCTTCATTCCGTGTGTGGCCGTGATGTAACCGACGTGTTGCAGGAGATTGTCGGTCTTTGATTTTCAGTTCCACGAGGATTATGTAATTTTTTCGTCACACCGTCCAAGACATTACGTTAATAATGGATAATAATACATAGGTACTTTACGTAAATTACATCTCAATTTATTGTAATAATATGAATTAATAAATGAACCAGTTGAACTACCAGTTATATACGTTATAAAATTTATGGACAAAACTTGTAATAAGCTGAGACAATGATTTGCGCCGTCGATTGAGGTGAATGCGGTCTTCCTGAAACACAGGTTGTTGCCTTTGTGGCGAATACATAGGTACGATAATTTACTTTCTTGCATTCATCTTGATAAGTAATGGACACGATTAGTACAAATAATCTCGAAACTATGGCATTATGTGAGAAGCATTCTCCATTTAAATGTACATAATATACCTCCTTCGGCAGTGCAATTCTTCCACGAGCAGAGAAATAGTTCCGTTAGACTGCATTCTAGAATGTTATATCTGGAAGGGTGTTTATTAAATGCACATAAATCAGACTTGTATGCATGTACATTGAATACGCTCTATCTATGGATTATTATTTATATTAACCTTTATAGATTCATACACTTTATGTGAATTTAATTGAATACTGACTTATAAATATTGTCACACTAGAATGTTTGACCGAACTGCTATCGATATTCACATTTTTATTTTGTTATAGTAATGGTTACTGAAGAGGTTATTGTAAATGTTGTTATTTTACGTTCATATTAATTTGATACTTTTCAATCAAGGACTTTATGGTGTTACAACATATCATATTTACAAATGACTAACGTCATTACGTTCCAAGAAGAGGGATGAGGATTACATTTTTCTCACTTTCTAAATAACTGGAAGTAATAGCAAACATCTGGCCTTTTAAGCATTATTTCGTTACCTTCTAAACAGTCTAGATTGGAGGAGTTAGGTTAGGAGATTAGTTACAGCTCGTTTATTATATGCACCTGCAATTTAATGTAGTATTAAATTAGGAATTTCAAATTGGTGAAGAATTCGTATTTTTCTTGATACTTTTAAAATACCAATCGACGAAATAATACTGGTTTGATATTAGAAATTTAATTTTTCGTAATTTATCAAGAGCTCGCTGATCCAGGTTAGATTTAAAGAGGGGCTCGCTAAAATCCACCTAAGTCCATTTCTGAGTATACATAAAATATCAACATTTACAATACGCATTATAATTTATTATATGTGTAACTTGAATGTACTTGAATGAATTAACTTGTATGTGCTTCTTTAAATGATTATATTATGTACATACATTGTACGTATTTCAGATTATATTTCAAGTACATTTTTATAAGACTTCTTTGCAGGATTAAAACATCAATAAGAGTAAGTAAATTAAAAATCCAACTCAGCCAATTTATTCTAAAGTTCTCGCACGACAACAATGCATGCTAACCAGATAAAGTAATCAATGACGTAAGCTCTTTCAAACACCTTACATTGAAAACTAGTAGTGAGAGCAGAGGCGTAGCAAGGGTATTTGTCGCCCGAGGGCGAACTATTTTATATATATTTCACAATTTTCAAATACATATTTCAAATAGTAATATAAATTAGTATTACTGAATTTTCCTAATTTTATCCCATCAATTTTAGGCGTATATTTTACCTTATCGACGTAGTTTTCTAAAAAAAATTATATATCGATGGTTGACAGCACTAAGTCATAAATTGTAAGTATTTATTTCTTGCATTCATACGTTTTTAAAAGTTGCAATGAAGATTTATAGCTATTTACAGCACGAGCGGTTACTTTCAACTTGTATTAAGCTTAGTTCGTCTACCTGGAATAATAATAATAATAATAATAATGGAATAGAATAATAAAAACAATCGTGCAATTGTGTAAAATTAAAATAGAGGGAAGTAAAAATATTTTCACTGATAAAAATCTGTTGTGAATAATATATTTAAATGTGAAAAATTAAAACTATGATGTTATATGCGAATTCAATTTAAATAATTCAAATCAAAAATTTCGCATCCCGTTTTGGCGCCCCCTATAGTCTGCCCCCCGGAGACATATGCCCCCCTTCAAGTCTGGCCCCCGGAGACATATGCCCCCCCTAAACCTCTAGCTACGCCTCTGAGTAAGAGTTCCATACGCTGAACACTTGGTATAATATGTTAACAATACATGAATCAACATAGAGATGAGTCGTTTTGTTTGCAAATTGTCAAGGAAGAATTGATATGACTCTGACATCATACCAGTGAGTGGATTTAGAACAATGGGCTAATGCATTGAAATATTATTCACTATTATCATCTTAGAATGCGAAATTACCCAAGATAATATTTTGTTCAAGGATACAAAAACACTTAGTCGAAGTAAGGGACGGAAGCTAATAAAACTCGGTATTGTTAGACGTAGGTGAACGTGCAGCTTGAGTACAGCAATAAAGAATGCACCATAAAGGATGCATCACCTTAGGCGGGCCAGTCTGGACAGAATCTCGGCCGGGAGAACTCGCTCCACAAAGATGAGATTTTATTTTCAATTAGAAAATAGAATCAATGTCGTCTCTAAAAGTATTAAGCAAGCACTTTATAGATTGTAATTCTGGGGAAAATTTAAACTGTGCGCCTCGAGTTTAAGCTTAGACTGTGATGTACTCTGCATTTAATCATTGATGTGAAAGTATCAAAAAGGGTCCCGGTGGATCAATAAAAAGTTGATCAATATTATTTAGTGTAGCGAGAACAGACTGTCTCTATTGCATAAGAACATCGCGTTCAGAGTCCCGGTTTGCCTGGATACTTGGGCATCGTCTTGTGGTCAATCAACTACAAGCCTGAACTCCGTCACCTTATGCTGGCACCACAAGAAGCTGACCACACTTCACGTCCAGGATCCAGGACCATCCTAAGAGGTAATCCCTTAAATGAGGGACCTGCATAATCTACATCAGACAAGCGTCAACATAGACAATTTGGTAGAGAACTTTATGCTGGCATGATGAACACACATATTTAATGTTAATTTCAATATAATTATGTTAGAATAGCCTTATTAATAAGTGTTCAAGCAAATTGCTCATTTTCCACTTTTAACACATGCAAATATCATAAAATATAGATAATAAATTTTCTTATATAAAAATATTCTTTCATTTCATAACCATTTGATTTGACTTGACAATATTTAAAAAAAGAACCAGTTAGGCTAGATGCCTCCCCCCTGAACATGAAGCCGAGGCAGAAAGAAGACATAACCTAAGGGTCAGTAGAGATGTTATAATTTATTTTAATAACTTACGTTCTCCATATAAAGGTAACCAATATGAAGTGACAGTGTGACTTGCCGTAAAACTGCTGTACAGTTTTCAAAAAATAAAAATTATGTTATGTATGAAATAAAGTTAAAATAAAAAAATGCGTAAATAAGACGAACAAAATACATAAAATAAGCCAAGACCTATCTACTTAGTATTTTTTAATATAACAATAAATGCATATTGTAGTGACGTATTTTAATATTAAAAATTTTACACTTCAGTATATTATCTATATTGATATAGGTAATAATACCACCGCTTAGTAATTTAAAATGTATTTTAATTCATCAATATTTATTTAAATTCATCCCAAAAATTGTATTTTAATGGTACGTGTACAGGGATGAAATTATTCCCTCGAGACTCGAAGAGTTTGAACTTTGGTATATGTACACATTTAGTTAGTCAATTTGCTTTTCATACAAAATACAACATGCACCCTACGACTTATTACATGTATTGCTTATATTGTACACGAATTCTTACAGAAAAAATTAGCCCATGAACACACCCTGACAGTCACGAATTGGTTCATGGTATAACACACTTTATAGATCACTTGTCGATATCATAATTCTTCTTGAATATCAAATGAATTTTTTAAATTAAGTTATTTTAATAACTGCATTTAAAAATAATTATTGTTTTTTTAATATATACTCCTATATATATGATATACATACAGTTCCAGCTATAGCACAACACTGTCTTAAAATAGTCTTCACATTACTGGTTTCATTGCCTTTGTGGCAAACTCTACCTGGTTGCCTTATGTACCTGGGTGACATATATGGCGAAGGCACGATCCTGACCAGTTAGTTTTACTCTCGTTACTTCGATATCGAGCAAAGGCGTGGTCTACCGCAGTACAACATTAACCTTTGCTATAAAAATGGAATGAACTAAATCTGTATTGTATTATAAATTACACACCAATACTCGAGTGGTCTATAGTTGACTAAAGTTAACGTTAAGTTTTTCAAACGATACTTAACCTTTCTCATAAAATACACATACAGGCGGTCCTTGACTTTCGTACGTAATTGGTACCCGAAATGTGTACGAAAGTTTAAATATACAAACATATTATTTAAGAATACATATATTACAAACAATTTAAGAATGAGATACACTTGCATACAAGTAAATAATACTATTGATTAGTATCTGGTGTTTTCTTTATAGATTTATAAAGAGTTCTGAAACGTGTAGTTTTCTATTGCTCATCGTACATGTGATATACGCTCTCCATTGGGATCACATTCCTCCATGATGGTCAAAAATTTGTCAAGATGCATGAAGACTTCGTTCATATTCTTCGTTGTCAAAGTCTTAACGGTGAGTTCATTATCAGCTTCTTCTCTTTCTTCATCTTCATTTTGTAGTTCATTTGTGGGGTCCAGAATCAAAAGCAGACATAAGAATATTAATCATATTAACTATTTTGTTACACAAATATCCTTTAAATCTCAGTGACAGCTAACACCTATAAAGAAGGTTTATTATTTTTAAATACTTACAATTGTGAGGTCTAGAATCAAACGCAGACATGTTCACTTTACTTGATTTCGAGTAAAATGTAAAAATCCATTGTACCACAATTGTCACATTTGGGATCCTATTGAAAATGACCAGTAACCACAGGTCACATGACCAAATACTGTTGTCTTATTGGCTGAAAACATATTTGTCTGGGTTTGAATTAATTATCTATAGGACATATCTGCGATTGAAGTAACAAGCAAATATTAAATGCGATTTTATACGAAATTCAGCAATTAATTAGCGACGACGTACAATCATATACATTAATTGAATTAGGTTTGCGAGTGACAATTGTGTTTTTTTTAATACTATTTGGTAGTTACTTTTTAAAATACAATTTACTTAATTATTTGTTTATAAAAAATATTTTTGTTCAGTTGTGTAATTTGTTCAATAGATTTTGTTTCATCTCTTGCTTTTCATTTTGTGTATATCTTTATTCATAACATTTGATGTTTGCGTTTTGTATTTCTTTATTCTTGTTATACAAACTTGATATTTCATGTTTGTTTTATATTCCTGGAATCTTCAACACAGCTCAGTGTACTGCGCCCGATACATATTATCTAATACATTTTTTGTGTTCAATAAATAAACAAAATTTCGGCACCTTGTGTGTTTTTATATTAATCGTATAATAATAATAATAATATTTATTTATTTTTAGTTTCATAATTTTTTAACAGAGGAGTAACGTTTCTGGGGATTTGAGCAGAAAAGTAAAACACTTTATTTGTTACCCGGCCAGCTACAGTTGTATTTTACAGTACAGTGATTTTTCAGATAGTAGCTAGTGCAAACATATGATGAAAGCAATGAAATTGAATAAAAAATATCAGTGCAGAAAAAATTATAATAAATCAAGTTAAATATCTCTAATAATTAAAAGTTAAGATGTAAATGCAAAGAAAAAGTCAAAGTAATTTTTTATTTATATAATGTAGTGTAATTTTCAATTTATACTAGTGCAGCAATTTTTACATTATGTCTATACTTTAAAAGGGACGTGACTTCTCCCCTTTTTGTGGACACAGAACATCATTTTTGTTGTAATATATTATGGTACATATGATGTAACGCAATTCTTCAGGTTTGCATTCAGACCGTTATTTATTTTTGGAGCTAGAAATAAATGAAATATTTGTGCAAAATTTTTTAATATTGGTGCAAGATGTTTTCAGTTTATCTGTGCATATGCATGCTTTGATATAAGGTTTTAGGAGCCGTCCGAACTCTGTTATACCCGTGGTGGTTCTCGTAACAGGATAGCATCCTACTCCATTTTATTTGATTTGGTAGGGAAAACATGTTTATTTTGGGTTTCTCGTAGAGTCAATCCGAGTGTTTGAACTCAAACTATAAAATGTTATTATTAAACCAAATTATTAAAATGTATTTTTTAATTGTAATATCTTAACATAATTTTATTTATAAAAATATGTCATAATTATTGGAAATATACGCGAAAACTCTAATTTTGAACTTTAACATTGAAGACCAAACCTTTCAATAATATGGAAATGATATTGAACTCTTAAAATGTTGGGTCCAGTCAAGTTCACCCTTAATAACCGACTTAGTACTGAACTCTCGTGACTTTATTTTGATATTTAATTTTAAATACGAAGCTCTGAATAAAACGTGGTTTTAAATGGCCTGAATAATAAAATGTTCATTCACAAAATATAAAATATGATAATACTACAGGACCATCCTAGTGAGGGGACGCTTTTTTAATAACTAAAAAATATAATAAAAAAATAATAAATTAGCAGAAAGCAATCTGCTTCAACCGAATATAATAATTATAGGTCCTTCATTGGCTATATGGCTAGTGGTGTCTGGAATTGACAAAACATTATAATATTATATACAATTAAATTTATAAAACCAACCTCACTAGGAGCTGCGCCCGCTGCTAACGCTATTGACTACTCTTCAGCGTCGCGATATTAGTTTGCTTAGTATCCAGCTTATTCCAAGCATATACAGTAGTAGTAGTATCAGTAAAAATAATAATTAGACATTATTTTCCAATTTTGAATTTGATAATATAATGTAAATTTGACTAAAACATTAAGAAAAAGTGGGCTGTGTTTTAAAGTCGTGTTTGAAACTAACAATTTTTTTTTCAAAATTCAGATGCTTCGTGAGTTTGTTGTTAATTTATAAGAACTAAAAGTATGTTCTCGTATTTATATATTATTAGTGTATAAACCAATACCTAATTTTATTTGCAGAGTTTTTTATTGGCAAGTGATATCATTCCTCAATACATTTAAACAAAATACTGAATGAAAACCCTTTTACCGACCTTATAGCAGTGTTTTTTCGATGAGATCAACCAGTGATGTTACTATTACTACAATATTTTCATAAATAATTAATTTGAGTCGCCAGCCTCGCTAGCTACAACAGTTAGGCCCTTCGAGAAACGCGAGATGACTATGCTGTCTTTTAATCAGCTCCAACGTTATTTATGGAACCAGACTGGTAAATCATGGATGAAATAAACCACAAAGAAATCTTTGGGATACTAAAAAGAAACATAAAATAATAATTTACTACTTTATTGAAATCCTACTACTCAATATCGAATCCATCAAATGAAGTACAACATAACCTAACATAATACATATTACTTTTTCATCCATTTATTAAAATATGAAAAAACCTAATAACGCGTTTATAATGTGGTAACAAAACATGAATTGTTTGAATTGAATGCTTATATACATTTCTTATTATTTAAATTCATCAATTTTCAGTACAACGCATCGTGCGTCTAGTATACCGCATCGCGCGTTTAGTACACCGCACGGCTGGCGACCGATTGTAGGAGTAGACTGAACTGGTTATATAATATTATACAAATCCCAGCAGCAAATCTACGCTACACTGAGCGATCAAGTATTTGTGCAATCTGCGAGTGGCTCCAATCTAGTATTTTTCACGTTTTGGATAGTGGACCAACGTCGCCGAACATAAGAAATTAAAAACTATAATATATATCTATAACCTACATGTAATATACGTATGTACTCGTATACTTCATTTAAACAAATAAAAAATGTACTCTTTCTTAATATAGTTCATCATCGATTACACATAAGACTTTTAGATTTTCATGTATATTTCATCGGTACCCTGAAAAAAAAGGTGCCCACAAATCTTCATATAATATTATATGTTTAATACCTGCTTAAAAATATATATATAATGTGCTACCACAACCATAAAAAATAATATTTGTATGCTAATATCCGTCACAATCTAGGTACTTATCGTAAAAATTCGCGCTCCGAAATATGTCGCTTTACACGCCTTTAACATTCAAGATACTCGCAAATATATATGTAGGTACCTACCACACAATTTAATATTTTTTTGACACTGAAAAAACTAAAATATCTGTATAGAATATTTTTTTATACATGTGGCTGTCGATCTTTTAAACCAATGTTTATGGTGATGACATTTTATGTAAAAATCAAACAACAAAACACAACCATTCCCGCATATTTTGTGAAACATTTAGTTTGTCTACTGTGATAATTCCCAAAAATATTGTGCCATAAATTCGAAAGGCATGAATTATTTATAAAACAAAAGACAACTGTTGGTGTGTCTGTTCTCATAAACTTTGGACTTACTGAAAATCGATAAATACGGCGTGTATATAAAAACTCAATTTACATAATGACGCTAGACTCATTTATCATGTGTTGTTTTTAAGAAACAAGTACATTAATAAACTTTACACGTTTTCGAAAATGTAATTAAGCTTGCGTTAAAATGTATAGGTACGTATGCATTTGTAACTAAGCATGTCTTTTTCCATGAATATTAAAATATTTTCCCTTATCGATAACATGGCTACCGGTTATTTTAGTTTTGTCTGTAATGTATTCAAATCGAATTTTTTAAAACGAAATATTATGTAAATTAACGTATAGATGTATTTAAAAATGTGCAGATATTTTTTTCTCTTTTTAATGCTAATATTTTTTCTACTAATTGCCTACTTAGCGATATAATAAAATAACTCTTTCATTCATTCTCTCAATTCTCCCGTTTCTATCATTATAATTGTTAAATATATAAATATTATCTTGAGTTTTTTTACATTTTTTAAATTCCTGAACGAAGGTAAGAAAAAACCATTAGCAATCAAAACAGCATCTGCAGTGTTTACTCGTGTATCGATTACTCCCGTCATCTCGTTCTTCAAATCATAACGAGCGACCAATGGCGAGCTAAGGAATGGGTATTCAAATAATACAGCAAAAAACCTTTTGTTCGAGATTCACCTCTGCCACTTATTATATGTTCAAGTTCACGTAGTTCCTTTGATCCACCGAACTGATTATATCAATCCTAATGCCGGCGCGGCGGTAGCCAAGTGCTTTATTTCGTGATATTTTTTCATTCGTTTGCAATTCCAGTTCAAGTGTAGTCTTAGGGTTGCATTCAAACAAAACAAATGATGAAGTCGTTACTCTAACACTCGAAATACAACATCATGCTCCGGGCACTATTCGGCGGTCAAAATAATTAGATTTTATAATTTTTTTAGATAGATCACCGAGCTTACGCTAGGGCTTAGTTTCACATTTCAACCATTATTCCAAAGTCAGTATTCAATACAACTGGCGGCTATTTCCAGGAACATCAATTTACAGTCAACGTAATTACATAAATGTATGAACCATTATCATGAACCGTTTTTGTTGGACGATTATAAATTCAACGAGTCATTTTAAAAAATGATAGCAATGTGGAGTGAAGGTACGTGATTGGGGGTTATGCAGGGAAAACTCTTTGATTTTGGATTGATGAATGTGAGGAATAATAACTGAGACAGACCCGTGACAGACCATTCAAAATTTAAGGCAGACATTAAAGAAATTGGTGCTTTAAATTTATGAGAGAAAGTTCATATTTCTACACCTTCTTTACATACTAAACACATACTTGTATGTGATAAAATCTTTGTAATGGTTATGTAAACCACTAATTTTCTGTCATTCTATTAAACAAATGTAAGTAGGTACATATGTAATAATGCATAATGCTGGTGTTCCGGCATTGTGTACCTAATTATTTTACTTATATTCTTTGGTATTATACAGGGTAATTTATACAGAGTAATCCAGTGCAAACATGGGTATTGGGTCTTCAGTGATCATGGCGAAGGATTTTCTAAACAGCATGTTTTAAAGTCAGCATATAAGTCTAGGTGATCGCCTTGCACGCAGTCAAAACAGACGTCATAGATTATTTAGACTAGAAATCAATTGATGTGACGAGGATACAATTTTGTGCAAGTCTGCACAAGCTTACAAAATAGCGATAAATAAAAATCACAAAAACTGAATAATAATATAGCGATAAATAAAAATCACAAGAACTGAATAATAATATAGCGATAAATAAGAATTTGTTACGGTTCTATTAACACAAAATCACATTTATCCAATGTTAACAAATACTGGCTTAGCTTTGTAATATAGGCCCAGATTTCTGTTCACTGCATACCTATTTTTAAAAGGCTATTTTTACAATTACGTATAGCTATTTTTGTTCACAATAGCTTCTTATTTATAAGAAAGACATTTAATTCTAAGATTTTAACAGAGTAGTGTCACGCTTTTTTATATTAGTATTAGTATTAATAACCAAGTGTTTAAAAATTATTCTGCAGCTGAAATTGATCACGTTTCACCATGAAATTACTACGTTCTATTTACACTAAGGCATTTTAGATGTGGCTTCCTGCAAGTCACTTAAATATTGAAACGTCCACTACATACTTGTTTATACCTATGTACACGCAGAACGCAGTTACTTTTTCACTTTGATATAATGTATAAGTATTACATATTGCATAAAATAATATCCTATAAAGAATATTTTTCAGCTAAAACTTACACACTTAACAGCCAACGTAATAAATTCTTCACCTAGGTGAAGATTTGAAAAATATTTTGAGGATACCAAAAAAATTCTCAAGCTGGCTAATAATATTTTAATTCATTCAAAATAATTTCAAGTCCAATTACTGAATCAAATAGCTATCACAGTTAAATGGTACTCAATCATTTATGAAAGTATAGGTACATGATGTATTTTAGAATATTTCATTTTATAAAAATACCACGGCGCCGTTTCTGAAATTATCGATTAAATTCGTATTTTTATGTATTGTAAATTTCTAAAATATTAAGAAAATCACGCAAAAAATGTAAAAGAGATATTTTTCAAAGGGAATTACAATGAATAGAATGAGATTTTCTTGTGATTAGGAGTGGTACTTATTGAAATATTTTCTGAAATTTATTTTTTCAACTACAAAAAATGTTTTACCTGCAGATAAGCATCTAGAAAGAAGCTTTGTGGTTCTAGAAATACGTTTTACAGAATATAATACAAAATTTAATTTAATAAAAAATGCTTCTACTACTATCATGTAAGATAATTACCTGCATATTATGAGTGAATGTCTTCATATTTAGATACGCAAAATGAACGTACCTAGGGCCGAAGCTCTTTGTAAAAAAATTGACCGATTTAATCATTATTTTTTTGTTATTTGATAATTATTTAACAAATGCTTATCGTTAACGCGTTTCCGAATAAAAATTCGAGTTAATTGAATATAAGTATAAAAGTCTACTTTATTTGATGCGTTGATCTGCTCACTAAGAAGTTTGATCATTCTTTTCTACGTATTGGTCCGTTTTACACCCCAAGTGCTGTGGCTCGACGATATTTATTTAGCACGCCGACGCCGCGCCGCGAAGGTGTACAGCCTCCGGCGGGAGTTAATAATGCCGCCATATATGGTTTTCAGGCTCTACTTTTTGTCTACAAAGAGCTCACGGGGTTACAGACACGGTTCAGGGTTACGGAGGCAATTGAGGGGCATTTATTGAATCATTCAACCGGAAATTATATTTTAAAATGCTTAGGTATTTAAATTTTTCCTTTTTAGTGTATTTAAAAAATTTTATGAACAAGATTAATTAATTTAATGTGGTATTTAAAAAATTTAAAGAGAGATAGGGTAGCTTGTTGTGGTAGGCCACGTTGAAGGACGATTAGGAAGAGAAAAATCCCACACACGTTGGACTGACCAAGTGGAAAAGGTAACAGGCACTTCTCTGGTGACAGCCTTAAGATCTGCAGGATGCCGAGAAAAGTGGGGGGAGCATATTCAAGAGGACGGGAGTTTATGGAGATCGCGATCTTTAATCATGAGGGACCGACGTGTATAAAGATGAATTCTTTTTTCAGATTATATAAATTAAAATAATTATGATAATAAATCATTCGTTAACTTTGTTTATAACTACAGTGACTTAATTATATTCACCAACCGGTTTTGGAAAATACCTTTTCCTTCATCGGGGTGATAAAAAATACAATTTTGATATTTTCCAAAACCGGTTGGTGAATATAATTAACTCAACAGAAGTTAAAAACAAAGTTAATGAATTATTTATTATTAAAATGAATAAATACATCGTGTTTACGTTAAATATTAAAACCATAAAATTATTTTAATTTTAAGTCTCTTATAATTCGTAAATTTAGTAAGAATCATTCCAATAATTCAAAAAAATATATTAAACCAGCTGAAGTACCCAGCATTGTCTGGACTTTACACGGACTGAAGAGACTTCATTTAGGGGGTGGTGGTAGTTTTTTTACTAAATTAGATGTAGACAGTAATTTTCTTCTTATTTTGAACGTCAGGTGTACAAAATTTCACCAAGAAGTACCAAAATTCTACTTTAAAGAGTGGAAAAGGGGTGTGGAGGTGTTTTTTCGAAATCCCATATAGACAGTGATTTTTCTCTTGTTTTTAAGGTCAAGTGTGCAAAATTTCATCAAGCTCGGAATAAAACTATAGATTTGTATAAAAAACAAACACAGCCACCCACCCACAGACACTTTTCTTTATATACATAGATATTCATAAATATTCCATACATTCTCCCACAAAACATGTTAATTCATATTAATTTAATTAATCTTCACATCAATTTAATTAATAACAAGAAAATATTTTATATCCCTAAGTATATAGGCTCATTTTAATATATGATTCTTACGAACAGAGTAACATCAAGAATCAAGACTGCCGAAATGAGTTACAAAGGGCGGTAGCAGGAATGCCATTATTGGATCAAGTGAGAAGTATCGATACAAGGAAGACCCTTGACATGGAGCCCCTACTTCTGCACGTAGAAAAATCTCAATTAAGGTATCTTAGACACGTCTTGAGAATTCCAGAGAGTCGTAGGATTTTTATATAGTTCAATTTGGTAAAATAATAACTGTATAATCTCTTGCCGGCGTAGTTCCTATCCAGTCCGTAAAAGAATCCAGACCCGCATTTTACCCCTACTCTTTCTACGCCGGGCCGCTTCTGCTCCCGCTCCCGTGACGTGCAACGCTCGACCAAACAGACTCGCCCAGACGCGACTATTTTCTATAACAGACTGTCCGGCCCGAATATAACTAGGGCCGTTTATCAAAAGAAGCATACGTCGGTAAACTCATGTAACCGAGTAATCGCAATTCAAATACTCCGATCTCGGCTGTGTCGTGTGTTTTGCTGCAAAATGCGAAGTCATTAGCATCTGTTCATGGTTTAAATTCTCGATGTGCGAAGGACGCCGTCTATTAGAACATTCTGGAAGTGCCACGCCGTAGAACATTATAGATCATTCTACACTTCTTATATTTTCTGAGCCTTCCTACAACTTCGTACTGTACCGACATGAGAGCTCCGATGTATCATTCATATCAGGTTACATCACCAATTCCTACAATAATCCGGGCGCGTGCTTGTCACACCTAGCAAGCGTGTTCGGCAAATTCCACGGACCGCGCCATCTTGTTTGCGCTCATCTCGTACCTTTTCTTGCTTTTCTGCTGATGCCACCTGGTACCCCATGATGTCTTACTCGCTTACTGCATGATCACCGTTCCCCTGGGTCCTCCCGCTGCATCCCTCATCAGACCTAGTTGTGCAGGTCATCTACGCTCCAACTCCAGGTTTTATTATAGAAGCTTCGAGGTATTTATCTTGTCTAATATCCATTTAACTTCGATGAATGAACATCATTCCAAGTAGGCGATAATATCTAGTACAGACCATTTTCTTCTACCAGCATGCAGATTATGTGATAATAATATCCTATTAGAAATATCTCATAAAATAGCAAAATCACAGTAAATACTTTTATGTTTGTTTAAAAATAAATCCTTTGTAATTTTAGGATTATTTCACCTTCATTTTTATTTAAGATTCTCCCGTACAATAATTGCGAACTTTTATTGAATAAATATTTGTTTGAAAATATTTCCATCTTATTATAGAAACGCCCACACTTGTATATGATGTATTATCCACAGCCTAATGAGATAAGATAATCTCTGTTCTCCGCAATAGCTAGCCACTGTTTATTATTATCTGAGGTTTTCAACATTAAATTGCAGCAGAGAATAGTATTCTTACAAGAGGAACGACTACAAAGATATACCTTCTTGGCAATTCAGTAGAGAAAGAGAAGGCGGCTTATGGTTGGTCCCAGAAAAATCTGGAAAGATTTTACAAAAACAGATTAGCACTTGATTGGTTAACGAGTACCGAGTCTTGAATGGTCGCAAGACAGAAGGAGATGGAAACGCCCTGACAAACATTGTTATTGGATATGCTTTTTTGACATCTAGGTTATCGATACACCACTGAAAATTGGGAATGACGTGTGATATAACGTATTAGAGCTATTTCAATAAAAAATTCATTTAAATATACTGTAATGTCCTTGAAATTATATGAATGCGTGTATGTGTCAACGCGCCAGCACCGCTGGTTGTAGATATATGTGGGTGTGTGTGTGGCGGGCTTAAAAGGATGACGCGCGCCGAGCGCTTCCTCTTACTCAGCCGTTTGTCTTCGTGAATAGGTGTATACATTGTACCATAAACAGTATTATTATTGTAATAAAGATTATGATTTACCTATGAAGAGTTTTTTTTTGGACTACCGACAATCTTCGGTGAGGTATACAACTTGGGAAGTACTGATCACGAAAGTACGTAACATATACAAAATCCACAATTTAAGAAAATTTAGTTCATTTTTGCAGTATTGTTTTATTTAATAGATAATGCGGATATTATCCTTCAGAAAAATTGTCATTTAATTTCTTTCCGCTACCATACGATGAAAAATCCTCAAGATATGAAATAAAACAAAATCGGATTCCCTCTTAAAAGTTTACAATTAACCTTGACTTTAATTAACATTAATTGTTCTTACCTCTTTTAAATACCCACACATGTAATAAAGACTCCGCAAGAAACTTGACTTCCCTTATTTCTTCATCTATCAGTCATAGACCCTCTCTCTACGTGCAATCACTAGACAGCCAATATTTCAAAAAGTCTTATAATAAAATTATCTTACAAAATACAAAACAATTTTTATCAGAACATCTTCACAGAGTGCCTTTGATTTGCTTGCAATGATACACAATGGTTTTGAATATCGAGATCCCACCTACCTGCATAAAATGTTCAGATACGCGCCTGTTTCTAGACATCAAAAGAGGAACCTGTTTTGAGATGAAGCGACCACGCACTATCAAGTAGGCTCTGAAGTATGCAGGTGTGTATATAGAAACTTTACACATACGCATATATTGAATGATGTATGTAAGTATACAGATTAATAGTCCAGGTTTTCCTTAGCAATGGCAATGTTTCTTGTATACTAAAACGAGATCAATCTCTGTCTTCAATTAATTCTATTTACGGTAATGTCAAGTTTAAATTTTATATTTAAATAGCAAGGATATACATTATTATTGTGAAATTGCTGTTTTTCAGAACATAGTTCTGTGATATTTTAATACAAATTAAAAGTATCGGTAAGAAAGGTTAACAGATAGAATCAATTTATCAAAAAAATATTTTTATTGCCACCCGGACTCGAACCAGGAACCCTTTTTATATTCCTTTGAAAGGTGCTTGAGATTCTCCATAAATAAATATATAGTAGATTGATTTCAAATAATGTAATAACAGATGTATGAATTTGAAAATGTAACACATAAGTTCGAAAATTTGTCGTAAACTTACTATGTTGACGTGGTGTAATAGGTCAGCGCACTTTCCCTGATAGGAAGGGTCCCTGGTTCGAGTCCGAGTGGCAACAAAAATATATTTTCAATAAATTGATTTTATCTGTATAATATCTTTCTTATTGATACATTTAATTTGTATTAAAATTTCTATTTTAGTTAAATACTTACACAATGTATATGAATTAATTAATTTAGTTACTGGAAATAATGACATATGTTTTAATTATTATTATGTAAGTACGTTAAATGATTTATCCCTCGCAATTTCTTCAGATTCGTCTACAAACCTTACTCTGCAATATAACGTTTTGGTACTTACAAATCTTAAATCTAAATTCATCGCGTAAGAGGTTTATTTTCTGTTACACGGTAAACGAAATAATATTTAGGAATACATCGAGTGGTAAAGAACTCAACCATAAACCGATTTCTCAAGTTCTTCAAAACTTAAGTTGAAATAATATCAATTGAAGGGCTTACTCGATGAAGATTCTGTTACAATAAATATGTTCAGAAATATTGATCAATAAAATTATTCCAACCAAGGGAAATTTTTCGATTTTAAATAAATTCCTTTTTTTATGAGTGAAATGTGCTTGATATTTACTATTAAGATCTTCCAGCTCACTGGACTGTACCAGGCTCCTACTCCTAATATTTAAAAAAATAATTTAACTATTAGTATTCTTTTGTCATTTTATTAATATACAGGTGTTTTCAAATTTTTATTTTTTTACCAACAGGCACATATGTATATAAGTTACTTTAATTTGTTAATACTACATAACGTACCACAAAATTATTTTATATTTTAATTTAAGATATACTATTATTTACTCATTCATATGATGCATAATTGTTGAAATTATTCAGTGATTCTCCCCCCCCCCTCCCCCCTTCCCGCGCCTGATCATCCCGAAGTCCAGGGCCACCGGGTAGCTGCCCAGGAGCCTACGGCACTGATAACTTGAGTAAGATATATATATATATATATATAGATATATAGATGAAATGTCTAATGGTGCACAATAATTTGATAACAAGTCACTTGGTCCACAGTAATTTGATCACAAGTAATTTCGTCTGCGGTACTTTATCTACTAATAATCTGGTCACGAAAATTTTTGTCACATGTAATCAGTTCTGAAGTACATATAAGTAAGGTAGATTTGCTGATTTGACTAAGAAAGTAATGTCAAAATCCTGCATGGATGCCCAAGAAGCAAATAATGCATACCATTACAGAATATCCGGACCTTTCCTGTTATTTGCCCACCGCTTTGTTGTCATATCCCCGCCACTGTCACTTACTCATTATACACCGTTATGTTTTGTTCTCGTTCTAATACATTAATTGTTTATACATTCAAATTAGTTCAGTTCATTTCAAATTCGGTAATGCATCCGGTTAAATTGGGTTAGGTTATATATTTCTTAAACAGTTTCAATATGTATTTAATATAGAATTAAAGGTATTTACTATCTGTATTCATTTATATACCAAACAGAACTCAGAAAATAGTTACAGATAATTAAAGGAATATTAATGGAATTAGGACAATATAATACACCAATAATAATATATATATCACATTTGCGTTATATTATATTCAATCCAGAAGTAACATTGTTATAATAAATGTGTTAAGGTCTTCGATTTGGTGAATTTACTAAAACGACTAGCCGTAAACCATTACGTAATGAATCACAATGATTTTTGATTGAACGATAAAATCTAATTCAACTTAATTAATTTAATCCGTTCAATAAGTCTGCTTTCAGTCTGCAATGCTCTGAACAAAGGTTCATTGAAATGTTGGGCTTTTGATGTAAATAGCCTGCACCTATTTATCGAGCCGTGGACGGAGTTTAATAACAACTTATCACTGCCAATTCTCTTTCAGTGACTGCATTAACAATAATTAAATTCCTTTAGTGCTTTTTTCACTTTTAGCTTATTACATATTTGGCATATTTATACATTTAGCTTATCATACTGGCATATAAGACATTTTTAACCATTTAGCTTATTACTATTTGGCATGTTTATACATTTAGCTTATCATACTGGCATATAAGACATTTTTAACCATTTAGCTTATTACTATTTGGCATATTTATACATTTAGCTTATCATACTGGTATATAAGACATTTTTAACCATTTAGCTTATTACTATTTGGCATATTTATACATTTAGCTTATCATACTGGTATATAAGACATTTTTAACCATTTAGCTTATTACTATTTGGCATATTTATACATTTAGCTTATCATACTGGTATATAAGACATTTTTAACCATTTAGCTTATTACTATTTGGCATATTTATACATTTAGCTTATCATACTGGCATATAAGACATTTTTAACCATTTAGCTTATTACTATTTGGCATGTTTATACATTTAGCTTATCATACTGGCATATAAGACATTTTTAACCATTTAGCTTATTACTATTTGGCATGTTTATACATTTAGCTTATCATACTGGTATATAAGACATTTTTAACCATTTAGCTTATTACTATTTGGCATATTTATACATTTAGCTTATCATACTGGTATATAAGACATTTTTAACCATTTAGCTTATTACTATTTGGCATATTTATACATTTAGCTTATCATACTGGTATATAAGACATTTTTAACCATTTAGCTTATTACTATTTGGCATGTTTATACATTTGGACTTTTACATAATTGACATTTTAAACAATTAACTTATCATACTCGTACATAAGACAATTTTAATCGTATAATTTATTAAATACTAATTAAATGTATTAATTATAAATATATACATATAAAATCAATTTTTCGAAAAATATTATTATTGCGCAACCGGGATACGAAACTGGATCTATTTTAGAATCCGGGGAAGGTGCATTACCAACTATGCTACAGCGACAGTATTTTTGACGACAAATTTTCGAACCTATATGTTACACTTTTTAAAATGAATACATCTATCATTCCATTATTGTTTTTACGGAATCAAATACCTTTGAGTAAACCGATAGCAGACGCCAGAATTAACAATCCATTTTTATTAAATTTTAGACACATTGAATCCCTGTAGCGTAACAACATTTTTTGATAAAATTGATTTTATATGTATATCTTTATAATTAATACATTTAATTAGTATTTAAAATATTACAGACCTGTGTTCTAAATAATTACAACTTCACAATAAGAATGTGTTCCCTTAATAATATACTTTATTACTATTTGGCATATTTATTCATTTAGATTTTTACATAATTTAAATATTTTCACATTTAACTTAATGACATTTTTAACCACATAGTTAATTACATATTCGGCATATTATTCATTATTTTTTTTACATTCAACATATTGCATATGTAACATTTTTAACCATACATTTAGATTTTTACATAATTGACATTAACCATTAAGCTTATTACATATTTTAGATTTAGCTTTTATAACATATTTCACATATTTAACCATTTTAAAAGGATATTTAAAAAAGTATCATTGTATATTAATATCTCATTCTTAAACATATTTTATATAATAAAATATGGTAATTACAGTCGTCAGATGATAATATAATTACTTCTAAATTATTATACCAAGGGCGACAGTTCAGAGGCAATTATTAGATCATTTGATTCCGATCAATTTTATAACTATTTCTCAAACTGAGCTAAGTTCTTGTGCTATGAAAAATTAGATTAACTTGCCGGTCTCCGGGAATGAGGCTCGAACCAAAAAACCTTTTCCGTATTTATTTGCTTCATTTTCTGTTGATTTTTTATTTATTTATTAAAAATATTAATAAAATATTAAATTAGCAAAATCAACTTTGTAGTTAAAATCCATTATTTTAGATTGTTAAATTTGTTTTATTAACCACTTAATGAATTACATACATCTACCGGTTTCGAAAAATATCATTTTCTTCTTCAGGATGTCATTAATTAATCAAAAACAAATTCTGTATTGTTTCTTTAACAGAATCTATTTTTAAAAAACAATAATTAATTAAAAAATAAATTTAGTACCTAACCTAAATTGTTACTTGATGATATCAAATTATTAGAATAATATTCAGGAAAAAAAATTATAATGGGACTTAAATGAATGGGTTAAATTTAGTTGAATTATGAATTGCTAATCATTTGTTATAAAATAATCATACTTTTGATAAAATTTTGGGATTGTCTATTTTACACGTAAACGGTGTTGGTCTTAAATTAAATAATTTGGAATCATTGTTAATAAATAAAGCGTGTAAAATTAACCAAAATATTACAAATAACCAACTAAATTTAACCACAAGTTCTATTCTAAAAATTATTTTAATAATTTTGTACCATGAAGTAATAATTTAAGATAGATACTAGATTTATAATTTAAATAATTATTGTTATTTAAAAATAGATTATGTTAACGAAACAATATAACAATTGTTTTTGATTAATTAATGACATACTGAAAAAGAAAATGATAATATTCCGAACCGATAGATGTATTTAATTCATTAAGTGGTTAATAAAACAAACTTCACAATCTAAAATAATTATATTTTTTTAATTATAAATATTTACTTAGCTAACTTCATTAAAGAAACGTGTAATATATATTTTTTAATAGGAGGCAGGTTGGTACCCACCCATATGAATTCAGAAAAAATAAGATTTTATAAAGAAATGTAATAATAAATTTCTTCAAAGACATTCTTGATTCATTTGTGTTTCCAAATATAAATTAAATCAAAGGTTTCGTAAACCTATAATTATATAATTGTTTTCTTTTCAACAACATTTCAAAGCCATGAGTAGCCTTATAAGTTATTTCGTTTCTCTTTTTCAAGTAATTACTCCATAAATACCCCGTGAGAGATATCTTCGTAACCCTGATATGGTTTTAATCTTAAACAATAATGTACTCCCACGTGTTCATGTCTAGCCATACGAGCAACATGTGTGGTCCACATAATTGTCTTAAAGGTAATTCGCTGGACCATTTTTCATCTTTACTTTTCATTCTGAGTATTTTTGTGATCCAATGTAAATATGAACCTTAATATATAAAATAATGCTTATATGTATAACGGTTTCTGAAATACTTGAATATTTATTTAAAACATTATTTTTTCCAAATTACATAACGCGTTGTACTTACCATCACTCATCTTCCATTCATTATTATTATTATTATCCTTACAATGCTACAGAAATTGTAATTTAGTAATTCAAAATTTAACATGGTCGCTCCCGATTTATTTCATCGTGTGTTTTATCGTTATCGTTTAGTGATGGTAAACCATTATGTGACTGTGATTGTGACCATAATTGGTAACTGAGATTTAATGGTCATTAGTAACTAAGATTTAGCGGTCATTAGTAACTAAGATTTAGCGCTCATTAGTAACTAAGATTTAACTGTTAGAGGTTTACTTTCTAATGATTTCTCGAAGAATTATAATACGCTATAATTATTAAGAATTATAACTACTAATCATCGTTACAATCTTACACAATAACAGTTAACAATAACGGTTTAAATAACGTCTTAATTAATGATTTAACCGTCACTACTATGTATCTATCTTTCCTTTAAATTTTGATTAGTAATTTATCACATACACCATCTAAATAAACCTTACATTAAATTCTGATCATTGAAATAATTTATTAATTATTCTATTATGTATAAAATTTTAAAAATATTTACCTATATGTTCCTTTATATCTTCAACATTAACTCGTGCACTTAAATAATTGTACATATGTATATCGTTAGGATATATGAATAAATACATTCTAATTTATGTATTTTAATTTTATTCATTATATTTAATATAAATATTACATCAATCATCCCAATTGTATCAATAAGATAAACCTCTAAACCAACTACTTTTCATTTATTATTTTTTTAATAATGTATTTATATTCTTTACACCGATTTTCGCCGGCAAATTGAGCGTCCTCTACTTCATTCATCTTCAATGTAATAATAAAAAAGGCCGGATCGCTGGCCACATGCGAGGTTCGCAAATAGTCTAGCCAAATCTTTCGTGACAGTATATAAAATTACGTACCTGGAATAAACGTATTAGTCACCATTTTAATGGGTTTTAAAGTGAATAATCAAGGGGACGAATAAAACTAGTTTAGGGGTAATTTTGTACTCTAGTCTAGAGTCTAGTGTAACTAGTCTGTCGGCCTTAATATATTGCCACAATTTGCCAAGTAGTAACAACACATTGTTTATACTCCTTGACTACCCACTCTACTGTACTGGTGTAGGCTCTAACTAAACTACTAACGAAGTGGGCTGATTATGCATGAGGGACTTTGCATACATATTCAGCGATCTCAGCTTAGCTATTCGACTGAATGAAATCGTGTATTCTGTCATAATAATACACTGATAATGTGACATAAATTTACTGCGATTGAAGGTGAACAGATTAAAATAATCATAATTATTTAAAATTATACAAACAGATGCTAATCTCATTAATAATTATTAATCTTAACCTTAAATACAAATTAAATTTATTAATTCGAAAAAAATACATATAAAATCAATTTTATTTTAACTTTTCTTAATTTAAAAAAACATTTATAATTGGTAAACATATCTATTCAAAGTGAGAGATATTTTTTTCCTTTTCCATAATTGATAAACATACGTATTTAGATTTTTTTCTTTCGCAGAGATACTATTAACAATAACGTATTTAAAAGATGCGAAAAACTCTAAATTTTGTATCTAAGCTCTAATAAAGTATTATCATTAGTCTAATGGGATATTGCACACACGGCGCGGGTATATTATTCTATGTACCTGCGCCTAAATTGCAGTACGACTATTATCTGGAGGGCATAAATCTATCAGTTGCTAAACACAACATATGCACATTGTTCCTATGCCCGGTGGCCAAGGTGTGATTGCACTCGGTGCTATGGTTGCAATTGGCAAAGCCCATTGAATATAAATGCTTTCAGGTAGTCAATGCAGTTTAAAGAGGAATTATTACTGTAGATTGTATCTTTAGTCATCCTTTCTCGTTCATCTGCTAACATCAACTTATTGTTATTTTATCATATTATATGTCACACTTCATTTAATATCTATTACACACATAAATGTTATAATAAAAACCCGATTGTTAACAAAATATGCACCTTTTTTTTTAAGAAGAACACATTCGTATTGTGAAGTTGCAATTTTTCAAAACATAGATCTGTGATATTTTTAATACAAATTAAATTTATTAATTAGAAAGATATACATAAAAAATCAATGTATATCAATTGATTTTATATGTATATTTTTCTAATTAAAACATTTAATTTATATTAAAAATATGTACCTGTTCATAAAAGAATGTAATTTCTTTTTTAATTGAGAGTAAATCGCTCCCCAGGTACAACACCTTTAAAACCTTACAATTATTATCTAATTCAGTGATTCTCTAGTGGTCTAGAAAGACTTCCTATTACAGAGTGAATATTGTGTTGTTATTATCCAGGCCGATATTGGTTTTGAAAAACTAGGAAATGAAACGAAATTATTTAATTTATCGATTACAATTATGTATGAAATATGACATCGGCCAAGTGGTTGCCTCTGGCAGCGGCACAAATGCGTGCTCTTTTAACCATATTTTTCATAAAATTCTCGCACACTTCGCATGTTTATTTCAGCAATTTCATTTCGAATATTGTCCTGTAGCATCTGAATTGTTGATGTAGATCTTTCCTTTCTCGTACTATCACAAAAAATAGTCGGAAGCCGTCAAATCAGGTGATATATCACCACTTTTTGACATTATGCGGCCGAAATTTTTTTTTCGCAAAATTTCTAGCGTAGCTCTATTTATGTGTTAGTTTTTCCAACATGTGGCAATAGCGATCACTATTAATGATTACAGCATTGCCTCTTTCATCCTGAAAGAAATAGAGACTAATGATTCCGCCAGCCCACATGGCACACCATACAGTACTTTGTGTTCGTATCAAGGTTGTTGGTGTATCAATTGAGGATTTTCCGTACCCCAACAATGGCTGTTTTAGTTATTAACAAAACCCGCCAAGTCGAAACGACCTTCGTCGCTCATGATGATTTTTTCCAAAAGTCGGGGTCATCAATATTGAGCTTCAAAACATATTTTTGAGGTATTAAATAAATTGTAATAAGCTATTTTCTACGACTACCAAATTCAAACTGACAAATATTTACGAAAGCAAAATGATAGCCAAACAAAATCGGCCTGGAACATAATATTCACCCTGTGTTAATCTCACATTCACCTCCATATTTTTATTATTTTCACTACGTGAAAGTTCATGTCGATATATATTTTATATTATATCTATCGCTTCACAGTGGTTTGTCATAAAATGATAACTAATCAGTGTGACAGAAACAGAAGAAAAATGGCCGCCATGATATTTTAAAAATTGATGGCTATTGGCTAAGTGGTTCCCTTATCTGCGCACGTTAAAGCTCAAATTAAAATTACCAATCAGTACAATCGAAATGTTTGAATTTCCCATTAAAATAATTATATGGAGTTCGTCTTTAAAATATTATACATTTTTTTGTACAAAATATCATTGCAATATGACTGAGATCATGTCTATACCTCTCATATAGGCATACAAAATAAATAATATATTACTAGAGCAATAATCGACATAAATAATAAATAATATTAATGATGAAAACGCACTTTGTTTATACCACTATTTATTCATTATTCAACATGTTTCGGAACCAATGGTCACTTCTTCAGGATGCAATGTACACTAAAATAAAAAATGAAAGTATAGATATTAACAAAAACTGTAAATATAAGTAGTGGGAGAGGACGAAAAAGGGGGGGGAAGGGTGTGTAACTAATTAGGAACTACTGTGAAAACAAATTTAAAAGATGGCTATTTGCAAAAAGGATTTGGTTATTAATAATAATTGAGTAATCAATAAACAGTGGTATACACAAAATATGTTTTTATTATAAATTTAAAATTGTATTATTTGTATGAACATGACAATTTACATTTATTATAAATCGAATAAGGATCGCCATCAAAATAAACTTAACTTTTTTTTTTTATTTAAAATTATTAAATATATAAATGTATTATTTTAATTACATGTATACATTCTTTCAAATAATATCACTATATTTTATTTATTTTTAAAAATGAGGTTAAAAATTAATACTGTTTATGTTTAACATTCCGAAAAGACAGCTAGTTTCATTTTATCGCAGCGTCGCGAAATAACACAACGCACAAATGCCATACATAGTATAAATACATTCATACCAACCGCACAATGCTCACGGTTAAGTACTACGCCTTGGAATGTCGAGTGGAGTACGCACTAACGGTACACACAAATGTAAAAGTAAACACTCAATGTTTCAACCCCGAATGTGGAAGCTAAAACACGTCCGACACTTCGGAACCAGAATAGACATTTAGATACATAATATAAAACTATCTTTGGGCGTGCGTCCGAATATCTCCGATTCGTGGTCGCAGTTATTACCACAAAAACCTGAAATATTATACAAAGGCGTGGTAAGTTCGGGATGTTTATGAAAGAGTTTCTAGGGAGGTCCGGTGGGAATGGTCGTATAGATAGAGTTATAAACTGAATTTAAATAGCTTTCAATATCCACGCTGGAATTTTCTACTTATTATTATCACTTAAGCTAACGTTATTATATTACTTTCATTACCGTTTCCAGTTAGGTTTATTTTAATTTTGCAGTACTTTACAATGAATAATCTTCCGTTACCATTTTCGACGTACAAAGTAATAATGTACAATTTTATGAGTTATTTAAATAAAATTCACATAAATAAAAATTATTTTACGTTCCTTGTACTCTTATATGAAATGTAATCGTGAATACTCTGGATACTCACAAAAACAGTGGATGACCAATAAGGTGATTCGGCTGCGAAAATTTAAAGAAATCTTAAAAACAATAAATATGATATCCAGGAAAATATCAGAACGTGCTTCTCATTATTCAAGGCAAAATTACCAGCTGAAAAGACGGAAGAAAACAGAAAACTTTCTGGGTAAAGAATCTAATACAATGATTCGAGAAATGTAGTCCAACGATGTTCGTAAATAAAATAATGATCGTTAACGATCGTTAAGCAGACGAGAAGAAGAAGAAGAAGAAGAAGAAGGTTGTACAGCGGTTCCAAATTAATATTAATTAACAGTTACATTCTCCATGACAGTGAAAACATTACATAAATTAATTCAATGTATGTCAGGTCAGCAAATACAATAATGATCGCCAACATATAAACTTAGTTCGAACAAGGACGAGAAGAAGAAGACATTAATGAAATAATAAATTCAATTAATTTCTAAATGATACTTTTAGGTTTGGCGTTAATGAAAGTAAATTTTAACAAAATAGGTCTCAACACTCCCTAAATACTAGATATCGATCGATCAGTGTATTTTATTTCTCTTATTCACAGAATTAAATTAAATAGCTCCAGGGGTTTCGTTGAAAGCTCCAAAGCTGTAATAAAGATACCTAATGGAAACCTTTTGTTTTGCAGTGATGTGTGCCAATTTATCAATCAATCGGGGCGATTATCTTCACCGGTGGGTGGTTGTGTTCTGTGAGGCTGGACCGTGTCATTCAACTGCACAGATACCACGATCGTGATTTAGCTACACGATTTTACTACGCCATTAAGAGAATGCGCGCGTATCAATTTAGCTATCTGCGATACAGATTCTAGAATTAATATTTATTGCATTCCTATCACGACAGCCTGCGTAATATGAAAACATTAATTTATTAATCTTTCTCGGGTAATATTGATGCAAATTGCTATCGCGTGTTCTAATATAGTAAAATAATTAAAAATATTCCTTCGATTGCGTAAAAGTACCACTACGAGGAGTTAATAATTTTACTGGGCGAAAAAAACGAATCTGTTTTAAAATTTATATCAGTTGACAGATATATATATCATATACGTATATAATAATATTTCATACCTATTATTTGTGTAATTTTGTTAAACCGTATTACAATTAAACTACTTTTTCTTGTCGTCAAACTTAAAACTTTTTCTGAAGATTTAAAACTAAATTTTAATCTTTTTTAAATTGTATTGTTTTAGATGGAATTTAAATTACTCGTAGTATTGTATGGGAGCATAGGAAGGGAAACGATTTAAATAAATTGGGATCGAAACCTTTGTATTTTTCTATTATAAATGAGAAGCAGAAGAAACTAATGACAGTTTCCAGAAATAATTATAGAATACACTGATTTTTCTCGATACTTCTGAGATCTAAATAATTAATGCTAACTAATTAATAATGATATTTTTCCCAACATCTAAATATGTACCATGTCAAATTCAAATACATTTTTCCATTGTCTTTGCAGAACCACAAAGAATGTCATATCTTACTGATATTTTATACATACATACGTTCGCTTAACACTCTAAACAGCGGTTACCAACCTGTAGTACGCGTACTCCTGGTAGTACATGGTGAACCGGTTAGGGGTACGTGAAAATAATATTGATAATGGCGGAAAACATCAGAAAAAGGAGTTTAAATAAAATCAGTAAAAGAGGTTATAGAGTTTTGATTTATATAGAATTAAAAATAAAAGCCTCTAAATTCCATTAGGTTAATTAGATTCTTTTGATTATTTAGCTAACCAATTATTATTAATACTCGAGGTGGTTCTTTGAAAGACCCTAGCACCGTGGCTATGATTGCGTTGGAGATTTTGGTGGAGGGGGGGGGGGGGTGGGGGGAGAGAGGAGGGGCGCCAAAAAATTATTTCACAAGGGCGCTACCTATCCACGACGCGACACTGGGTGGGTTAATGAAGAGAAAGGATATTCGTAAATGAAAGTCTAATCAAAGGGCATGGGAGTGAAAAAAGTTAAAGAACCGCTGCTCTAATATATGACACTAAAATTACTAACCAATCAACCATGTTGTAATCGGTTACTGACTTCCTAGTTCATTGTTAAATACTAGCAATGATTTTATCTCAAATCTATTAATGTAATTGTAATTAAAATCTTATCTCTGTTATCGTCATACCTATCGTGACATAATTAATTAATATAGCCACTGCGCGCAAGCGCAATATTTACTTTCGTCCAGAATCTCTTGTTAGATCATACGTAAGATTTTAAATACCCCACTCCACCATAATCTAACCTCAAGAATATTAGAATAAATATTAAGTTTTCATTATAAATCAATCGTAACGAATGGCTGAAGAACAAAAAAATAATTAATGTAATAATATTAGTGTTGAATTTATTGCTAAAACAAAGACAAGAATAAATTTTTCAATTTTTATAATACGACATACTTTCAACAAACGTATATTTTATCTAGAAAAATTTCCATCTAGTTTATTGTAAGAACATTTTCATTTAATAACATAATTAAAAGTATTGGTAAAAGTTTCTTTAAAAATAATTAATAAAATAATATTGATATAAAAATCAATTCTAATCTTAAACAATAAATAGTGAAAGTTGTGACAATGTAAATTGTCTAAAAATTGAAATATTAATTGATATTAGGATGTTCCGAAAATAATGGGAGAGTTTAACATTTATCAAAATATTATTGCGAATGAATCACAAGCTTGTTTATGCCTGTAGAGTAAAACTCGAGCGGATTGGAATCCAAGAAATCTTTAAATTCATTTGATTTCAAATTCTTTTTTTTTATAATTTTTTGAAATTGAATTTTTTTTCATAAATATCTATCGAGGTACTTGAAAAGGTGAAAGTTTTGAGGCACGCTTGGTTCTCTTTGGCTAATTTGCTGGATATTTTATTTTCTTCCTAGAAGTACCAGGACGTCCTAGACCCTCTTCATCTTTAAGACTTTTGTATCTGTTACTAAACCTTCGAAACAACGTTTCACTATTCATTCAAAAGTGGTTATTTTACCTCATGCTTGGTTAACATTGCATGTTGTTTAAGATGCGCAATATTCAAGTGTAAATTCACGCACAAAAATTACACATATTCCTTATTGTTTCATCCCATTTCTAAAACATTAAAGTACTGCAAATAAAATATCTAAATAATTATGTATCATCTGATAAATATAGCAGATTCTTTAACATTCATAATATATCTGCAAACAAGTACGGCTGTACTTTGTTTTTTTTTTCAGGCAACACTTTAACAACGAATGACACGGTTTCCTGAAGGAAACCATCTACAAAAAACGCCATCTAACCTAGAAGAGACGCCAGTTCCATACACTAGTGTGCTTATGGAGACCTATAAAACCTGTGCGCTTATATAAATGTAAACACAACTTTCTTCATTACTAAGGGTCAGTTGTGTGATCTTTTTATTATGGTAAAAAAGTTTCTTAATTAAAAAACGTTTGTTAAAAATGCAATGGTAAACTAATTTTAATATCAGATGGTAAAAACCGAAAATCGTTGGTTAAATATGGCAGACTCTTCACGGTTGTTTCAAAAGTCATTTGTCACGTTGATACTTTAAAAGTTGCAATATACGACATTTAAACATTCTATATCCCGCTATTTTAGTGATGAGAGTTCGTCCAATGATGATCTCGTTGTTTAGTATACATTAGCTCATAAACCGAAAAAATTTCGGTAGCAAAGTGATAGACTTCAAACGCAGGGGTGAATAAAGCCATAGATAAAGCATAAAACAAAGCACATTTCATAATAATTCGTCTTGCCACACTGTGAAGCGAGATTTCTTATCTATGCTTTGACAGTAGTGAATTTGACATACGAATAACCCGCAAACATATTTAACTTATCATGGTCAAAATTTACTACTAATCACACAACCGGTATAATTTTATTAATAATTTCAGATAAATTTTATTTTATTTTATTATGAAAACATACAGTCTATCTGTAAATACAAAAATCATAATGAAAAAAAAACAATAATTTAACTAGTCACATGTTTTCTCAGAAAATACAGTGTACCTTATACAGTGAGTACAATTTAAAAAGGACTATAATGTACTTTCTCCACAAATGCAGAAAAAAGTGAGTGATGAAAATATAAACAGGAGAGATAAAAGTTATAAAGATGAAAAGAATAAAATATTCCTTTGGAACGGGAGGGTAGGAGGAAAGGAATAGGAAAATGGGATAGAGAATAAAATCTGTGTGATAAAAATAAAATGAAGGCCACTAAAGTTATGTATGTAATGTATTGAATTTGAATTTAGTTGATGCAACTGAAGTATTGAAAATATCTAGTTCGTTTAGGTGTGAATTAACATAAAGGGTAGCTTGGTAGAAAAGTTAGTTCTGTTTGGCATTGATATTGCAATGTGGAAGGTTAAATGTAAGATTAGTTCTGGTTGACCTGACTGGCACTCGAATCAGGACAGTCTACTTTACAGTTGGTTATTTTGTGTAGGAAAATGACATCGGCCATGTCTCTTCGAATTTGTGGTGATGGAGCTTTGAAATTAATAGATGACTCAACAGTGCTGGTTAAGGTTCGATAACTAGGAAAGTGAAGATATTTGAAGAAGCTGTTCTGTATTTTTTCGAGTCTATTGATGTATTTGGTATATCTTAGATTCCAGACTTGGGAGGCAGGAGTACAGAGTTTTCATGATATTTATGTAATTGAATTGTTTACATACCTTGTAGGATGAGACCTAACATTTTTGTTACTCTGGATGTAATATGGACGTAATGTGTAGGATGTACGATAGATTATTATATTATTTGAGAATAAAGATTTTACATACTGTTTTATTGCGTTTTATTATGTATTACATGATTAAACACAGGGAACATGAAATTTTTTTCTCTTCATTTTCATACTATTTTTTATGCAATGACGTATCAATCACTGTCGATTGCCATCGTTATGTAGTGTTTATTTTGATTTTTTTAAATAAATGTTTATCAAATTTTATAGCTGATAGTATTTTATTTACAGTGAATGTGTCAACGTTATTCACACTGTAGCGCGCGCGTCGCCAGGATGCCTGCCGAACAGGAAGTAGGTACAACAGTTCCGCTCGATGAACAATCCGTCTGACGTTCGATACAGAAGTTCACTTCCGGCAGCCGGTACAAATTTTTATTTGTTTTTAAACTAACCATGAAAAATCACTTCATCGCTTGAAACATTCAACTCAATACGAGATGGAAAATGTAAAGCGTGCTTTATCGTGACACGATAAACATTATTTATTTGAATTTTATTTATTTATCTTTGATTTTGATTAGTATTTTACTTAATTTTCTTTCTCGATAGAAAATAATAATTTAAACAAATCATAAATATCTCACAGAGACGAAGCCATTTATAATCACATTATAGGGGAATATATGGAAGTATGCGTAATTACAGGGCTTACGACCTGTCTTCGGCTGACTTAAGTGATCACTTTACACAATGAAACGTTCACCATTCTACCCACAATCATCCTCCATATCTATTAATTTTTTTGAAGTCGTATGTATGTTACCATGTAGAAACACTTCGATTATTTATCTACAACTTTGCTGTCGCCATCTATGATCTGAAATTTGATATTCATTTCTTTGAAATATCATAGATGGCACTAATGAGAATTTTATTTTTTTATAAAATAAGTAATTGTGTGTTCTTGAACATACTCAAATATTGTTAATAATAATTTATGTTTAATCAAAAATAATTACAGATATCTATGACAGGTGAATACATTAATGTACCAAATGCATATGAAAATGTTTATATTTTTAACGAAAAATCAAACTTTAGTTATATACATTTCTTTAGATATAAATCATAAGTAGGGTTAGGTGGGGATGAAAGTGCCGCGGGAAGAAAGTTCCATTGCATACAAAATATGTAACTGCCAAATTTGGATGTGATATTTTAAGAGGTGTCCAAAACCGTGGCTAAATAACAACCTTCCATAATTGAATAACATTATTACATAAATAAATATTTAGTTTCGCATCACAATAATAATATACAGGTGTTAAATTAAAAATAATATTATACGCACAGATATCCGCCAATGCTTTTTGTTTTAATGTTACTCCAACGTCTGCGGTACTAACGTGCAGTCCCGTTTAACTGCTTCCTGCGCAACCCAGCTAGCGCATCGAGATTGTCATAGCGGCGGGTATCGATCATAATCTTGTTTTGTCGAGATATTATTATAACGAACTCTTATACTAAATGCACTTCAATATGTTTTCTCACCCATACTTCATAAGCTGCTAATAAACTCAAAATACACATTTTTCATGTACAGATTATCAAAATACCATTAATGACCTTGATAGATAGTCCTAGTATGATATTAGGATATAATGTAAAAACACTTGAAGACAATTTGGGGGATAACATGTTACAAAATACACTTTATTAAGGTTAAAATTTAAAACCACTCTAAATAATGTAAATAAAAGTGATGTTGCAAATTGATAGTTGAGAAGAATGAGCGATATAGTATAGTTACATAAGTGCGTGAATTCCACGGCCGTTAAAATTGTTCGGTTTATAATAAGCGCATATTACACGTTGGAACGGCTAATATCCATGAAAAATATAATTTCGTTTTTGAGTTGATTAATTGATTAATAATTATACAAGAAGCGAGTAGAATAAAAATAGAAGATGTCCACGAAACCGACAGAAGACCAGATAGATTAGATATCAGATGATGGGCCTGTTGATGAAAAGAATAATGAAAGTAAACGAGGAAAGAGTAGTATGTCACGACAGAAGAGTATATCTAGCATTCTACCCTTGCGGAAAATATTGCGATGATGGTAAGTAAAAAATGTTGCATGCACTAAAAAGCATAAACTATAATATTTACAAGAATAAAAAAGTCAACATTTTTTAATAAATGAAAATATTTACGATTATAAATATATTTTTATTATTTTATATAATGGTTCTATGCTACGATAACCGAATCAATTTGGAGCTAGAAATTAATTTAATAAATATATTATAATAATTCATATGTTTGAAAGATCTGTGTTTGGGTGAGTACTTAGTCATGTTCGCACCCAAAATGTCACTCAGAAAAGTAATTCAATTTTTTTTTTTAAATTTACAACCCATCTTTTAACGGGATACATTCTATAAATTAGAAACATGTTATTTTTACCTAACCTATAACTAACATATTTTAAATTAAAATAACTAAGAGCCACAATTTTATTAATCTTTGTACCTATACATTTACTATTTTTTATATACCTCTCTTGTATGTAAAATATTATGGTAATTTATTATTAACGTTAGACGCCTTGGATAATAATAGAACATACTGTTTTTAATTTTTCCACCCATAATTAACTCGGAATGCCTCATACACGAGTAAATACATAAATCCATCCCCCTTTACAACCTTTTCACACGACATCAGTCTGCCAATTAATTAAATATTGAATAAATTAAAATACACGAAGAAAAATAATTCATTAATTTCCTAAATGATCGTTGTAGGTATTATCCGAATTAATACCAATCTAGGCTATTTCTTTACCATACTTGGAATGTTAAATTACAGTAATGAGAGCTCATCAATTAACACCAATATAGATATATTTTTCATGACACGGGGTCAACATACGCATCTACCTTAAAGCAACGCTTTTAACGCCAAAGACTGTCGCATATCACGTGAATTGACTTCGTTGGCCTTGAAATTCACGCACTTGTGTAATTGTATGCGGTTGTTTTAAATATATTCTTCACTCTTCTCAACTATCAATGTGTAACATAACTTTTATTTTCATATTTTACAGTGGTTTTAATGTAAGTGTAATGTAATGTAATGTTAAGTGTGGTTACACTGTAACTTATATGACATTATAACATTAATAATTTGTTGATAATTTGTACATGAAAAAAATCTAATTATGATGTATTTATTAACAGCTTATGAAGTATGGGTGTAAGCATTTAGATGTGCTTCAATATGTTTTCCCATATAACACTTCGTCATAATAATATCTCAACAAAAGAAGATTATGATCGATACCCGCCAACATGACGATATCGATGCGCTAGCTGGGTTGCGAAGGAAACCGTTAAGCGGGAACTGCACGTTGGTAGCACACACGCTAGAGTAAAATTAATACTAACAACATTGACGGATATCTGTGCATATAATATTATTTATAATTTAACACCTGTGTATTATTATTGTGATTCAAATTTGACAGTTACATATTTTGTATGCAATGGAACTTTCTTTCCCGCGGCACTTTCATCCCCATCTAACCCTACTTATGATTTATATCTAAAGAAATGTATATACAGATCAGATGATATAAAAAAAACTATGATAAAATTATTTCTATATTGTATTTTCTGTTCGTCGTATGGCCCAACAGTCCTCAATAGTCATTAGGTGGTACCAATAAGAATTCAAATTACTAAAGGTCTTTCTGTATTTGCTTCAGTTGATTAATGATTTGGTCACTCTTTATTCATACTCGAGATACTTTATATCATAACTAGCGGCTAGTGCCAGGCGCTACCCGGGATTCAGATTTGGGTATAATTAGTGATAACTCTTATTTTATTTATTTTGGTACAGAAAAATTTCTAAAAATACCCACAACCAATATATATATATATGTATTATCCAGGGGATTTAATTTGGATTAAAAAGAGTTAATCTTCACCCAGAATTGATTTAAATTTGTAATATTTGTAATATATTTTTTTTTTATATTTTTCAGTTGCACTAAAATATATTACGAAAGTGTTGAAAGCACCAGAAGTAGAGGACGTCCGCGGAAGACTTGGCATGACCAGATAAACCAGATATTGAAGATGGTTTGGTTAGAAATAATAATCGACGAGCTTGTTTGAGAAGATGTATGAATGTGAATGAGGCGGGAATTGTGTCGGGACAGAATAGTGGCATTCTATCCTCTCTGTCTATCCTCATGGAGAAACAGAGTGCCAATTTTAACAACTGGTTCGAACTCACATGATGGCATCACTGAATTATATAATACTTTATGATGTTTGAATTTGCGCGCCGAGATCTGGGTAGCCTAATTTGCCGTCTGAATGGATGAATCAGGATAAAAACGTCACTTTTGGTGGATATGCTCGAAAATAGACGCGTCGGTGGAATCGCGCTCCGGAGGAATATGGCGGCAGGAGGTGGCGAAGATTAAGCGTAAGATACCGCGGTGGATCTAGAGATAGATGGTTCTGGTCCACCCGCGGGTTGAGGAGAAACCCCGCTGCAACGAGCAAGGAGGCGGCATGCGAGCGATGACCGATGTATGGGTGTTCTGTACAAGGCTGAGATGAGAATGGTATCCGGTCTATCTCCTGGAGCAAGAGATGAATCCTAGCATGGGCGTGTGGCGATCCGGGTCCTCAGCTGTATCGGCACCCCACGACCGCGTTGGCTGATGTTAGCAATAGATAAACTCCATAAATAGAAGAAATAAATAAAAGTGACCTCCCTCAGAAAAAAGTTGACCTGAAGAAGGAAGATCTAAAGAACATTTTTCGGGCATCCAATATCGGGATTAATTGCGTTAATATTTGTGTAAAGTAAAAATCAGAATGCTTTTGAATCAATTATCATTCCATTTGAGGTAGCAGGCGACACCAAAGCACACACACGCATACACACTTGAAGACCCAGACTGAGCTAGATTGGTGGCGACCCCTATGGCTTTCTATCCTCTAGGGCCCAAAGGCACCGTAACAACTGTTTCAATCGTGCGAGAAATTTGTTCATATTGTTTTTTTATCATGAGTTATATCGTAATCTCTGACATTCAGTATTGTTGTATAACCCTCCTTTGTTCGCGGATAGACAATAATAAAACAATAAAGCTATTTGGAAGCGGATGAATGATTTTCTCTCAAAATTGACATTGACAAATTTTAGGTTTGTAACATAACCAAAAATCGATATTTTGACATTGGAGAAAGTACTTTATTCTATTGTATACCATAGATAGTATAGATTAGAAAATATGACAGATGTCATTTATATTTTATGTATACTTCATTTCAAATTGAATATTGTCACGTTTGAATTCGCGCGGCAACGCCGACGGCGACCTGTTGTACCTACCTCAAGCAGACGCAGTCATTGATTGGCCAGAAGACTGGACGAAATAGAACGGCGAGTGGGCATTGTGGCTGGAGAGAACTTTCGCACGGGCTTCGGCAGCGACGGGCAGGGCGGCGGGCGGCGTTCGCCACCCATAACGGCGATAATACTTCGAATCTGAACGAGTAGGGTTTTCACACGGTGATAGGAAGAGTATGGCTCCCTTTCACTCGCGTAAATGGAGCGATCGCCCATCTGGACCAGTGGGGAGATTACCGGCAGGTTGCCGTGTAAACGAGTCGAAGTCTTCCAACTTAGCCTCATACAAGATGGCGTGCCTTTAATATCATTCAGAGGCAAGATGAAATCTTGGCCCGTGCGCGTTTCGGCTTGAAGACGGCCGACGCCACCCCTCATTCGGATGGGTTAAGTATTCATGAAATCACAAACCCTGTAAAGTGTCTCCTTATCACTCCGAGAGGTGAACGCTATTCGGTAATGCTTTTGGTCAAAACAAAAGATGGAACTCTTTTCGTACATGTGATTTGTCGGGCATATTATTATAGAAACAGAATTAAATTTTATAATAATGTTTGCATTGTTTGATACCATATCCATCCATCCGAGCCAGCCATTCCGACATTATACACACATACACCCATAGACTGAGCCTAGTCAGTGGAGTTGGCCTGGCGTTCGATCCGCCGGAGTCAGATCACAACGTAACAATATATATTTACGTACTGTTATTGAATATTTAAAATAGTTAAGTAACAGTTAAGTAATCTTAACCCAGAGTTATTAAAAATACGTTCGTTTCTACAGACCTGGCCGTTTAATCAAGCACTATTCAGCCATAATGACACTACTGAAGTCACATCCAAAAAGTCTTAGATATATATGGGGAAGTGTAATATTATTATGGATAATATACATAGCATTGTTTCGCTGTACAAGGGCATTTTACAGTTCTGTACACGGATGTGTTTTTAAAATTGAGCTTTGTAATTGAAATTCGTGTTGTAATGATTTCCTTACATACCTGAACTAATCTCGACTTGACAAGTCATACATATCCCCTAGAGCAATTGAATCTGTTAGACTTACAAATGACTAAAACGTCACATTGGCTCCAAGCTGCAAGCGACCTAAATGATTTTTTAACATCCTACCTTTAGTCGTATTATAAGACACATACAAACGCATTAAAACTATGTCTTTTTTGTATACAGGTCTAGACAAAGGAAATAAATAAGTCATTACACACGTCGGGCACATTAGACCGTGTCATTAATTTACAAGCCCAGTGGATATTTTTAAAGTTCAACCAGGCATCATGAGAATGGTGTTTTGTACCATCACTATTAGGAATAGCAAACTTGCCACCGACAACAAGCTCTTCTTATACAGCTAATACATACATACAGCTTATACATAAATAAATTACGATCCTTCCAGAATAAGGTCATCAGACTAGCGCTGTCTGCACCTAAATGGACCAGGATTACGCAACTACATCACGACTCGGATATTCCCTTAGTAAAATAATTCATAAAACACCTATCCAAGCGTTTTTATGCTAAACTCTCACATCACCGGAACCCCACAATAAATTTTCTGTCAGCCTATGACATAACAGCCCCCTCGCGTTTTAAACGTCCCAAAACCGTCCTCCTTTAGAGGTTATCTCCTGCCCCAGCTAGCAGTCCCTGCATCATTGCAGTAATAATAATAATAATAATAAACACACAATATGTGATCAAAATGGCAATGATTTATTTTAGCAATATTTGAATATGTCCAAGAATACACAATTATTAGATTTTTACCAATACAGACACTGTTATTAAACAAATATCTCATAAAGACAAAGCTATTTTTTTATTATATTTAATGGAAATATGGAGTAATTACAGGGCTTACGATCTATCTTCGGCTGGCTTAAGTGATCACATAATATATTACATATATATATATATATATATATAACGTTCACCAATTCTCACTCCTCAACCTCCACATTTATCAAATTTTCAAAAGTTGTATATATGTTAGTATGTGGACGCGCTTCGAGTACCATTATACCATCGCCATCTATGGACCAAATTTGATAATTAATTTTTCCCTTTTTTAAATAGCATATATGTCATCACTATTTCCATATATATTTTCCATTAAATATAATAAAAAAATAGCTATGTTTCTATGAGATATTTGTTTAATAATTTATTTTGTTTGATGCAATATTCGCACACTTTCACGTGTTATGGCCCGTGTTCATAGTTAACTCTCAATGAGACTTGGATCTCTGAGAGTCAGTAAGTGTATATGTGTAATGGATAAGTCATTCTAATCCGAATGCAAAACACATGTAATAACGATTCATTTCGATGACTTGGCGCTGAATTCTGCTTTATCCGATTTAGGAACGAATCATCGAGAGAAATCTAATCCGTGGATATAGACCATTAAAATGTGACACGGATAACTCTCAATGTATATTTGCTCACGCTGACGGACGTAAATAATAAAAATATTATAATAGTAATACAATGTTGACAAAATAAAACTATAATGCATACATTTACACATAAAAGTAAAACAAATACAGGTAACAATAATATATATTCCAAAGTGAGAAAATTAATTTATATTTTCAAAATTTTACGCAGCTTCATGAATATTACTTTATTAAAAATGGTATACTATTCACTTTGCCAGTCTCATCATGTGCATGGGGCGGTGCAGCTCTTACTTCAATGAATTCTCTAATTAAGGTTCAGAAATGGATCATCAGAGTAATAAACAAGAGGCCATCTAGACATAACTCCGAAGAACTCTTTAAATCCTTCCAAGTTTTGGATATAAGTCAACTGTTTACCAGAGCAATCTTAAAACTTTTTTTTAAAAATTAACCTTACTTCCACGATCCGATCCAACGGAAACTTGGAGCAAAGCCTTAGGATACATTCCAGTGTCTAAATTTAATACAAAATTCGCTCAACGAACTTTCTTATTTTGTGCTCTGCGAATACTTAACAAATTGCCACTGGACCTTAACTTTTTTTCAATAATATTTTATAACTTCAGATTGTTCATATTTTTCACATAACTTTTTATAACTTACTTAACATTATACTTACTCACCTCTAAACAATTACAACTTTAAAAAACTGTACAGGTAATTGCTTTAGAACAGACCACGTCTAGTAAAGTAATTACCTTTACTTTTTCATATGTACAATTTATGCTTCAAATAAGTAAATAAACACAAAAGATAATCTTTCTTATATTTTTGAAAACATAAAATTTAACACTCACGTAATAATAATTAAATATTTTAATGTTTCGCTCCCAATTATTTCAAGAACTTATTTGTGAACGCAACGAGTCCACTGGTACTAAAACTAATCCCATTTAGCCTGGCCGTACAAGAGTTAGCATATCAAATCGGTCAAATACACTGCATGAAGTTCAAGGAACAAAATGTACAACAAGAAACCTTGCATGAAGTCGACGACCAAACGGCATGTATATATATATATAGTTAGCCGTAGTTTAATATATTTTGTTTTCTTGATTGCCGTTTGTTAACAACACGCAGTTATATCATAAAAAATAATAGAATTAAATAATAACTGAGCGATTCAAGTGAATTAAAATTCTCTTCAACTAACAGTAGTTTGATGTGGTAAATTAGTATGAGCTTACTCTCGTTATTAAAACACGCACATATCAATACCTTTCTTGCGACTAATAATAATTAAAAATGTCTAAAAAATATTTAATACAATTTTTAAATTATGTACTGACTACGTAATAGTTTCATCTAAACCGGAAGGACACGTGTAGTATATATTCGTACATACGTAATGTAGGTTTTATCTCAAAATTCGCGTGAAGGATCGATCAGTTACTGCGGAACAAGTTGTTTACATTTTCGTTATTGTATTTTATACGCAGAGCAAAATGATATACACCGACCTCTGCCGCCAAATCTTCAAGACTCAAGAGCAAGTTTTATTCGTGTACATGAATCCCGAGTATAATGTTTTTATACCGGCAGGCCAATAGTTCTACACACCTAATATTTTTTTAATAACTAAAAACTGGAAGTTTAACCTTTTTATATAGTTTAGTTTATATGTATTAAATTTTAATATCTTACATATAATAAATATCCTGTAAAACCTAAAACGTGACACTTTTAAAAATATGTTTCTTCCAAATTTCAAATCCAATCAACGTTGCTTAAGAAAAAACAGATTATAAAAAATATTTCAATTGCTTTAATTTTCGATCGTATTCACAGACATCACCAATTGAAGCAAATTTTGCAGCTTCTTGAAGCAAGAGCAGTCTTACAAATTAAACCATCTCACCATGAATAATGTGGTCAAGAAGTACCAGCAAAATCGGTTTTAAGCATTTTAAGGTTTAGGAAACCCGACCGTTGTAATACTATTTGGTAATATTTTTACATTTATACGTGGCTAATTTTTGCTTACTTTTGTAGTTTACATCTAGGGGCATGCACTAATTTATTAAAATAGGTGTGGGTCTTATATGTCTATGAAGTAAAAAAATAATAATTTACGAATTTGGTGTGGATAGAACTTTTTGCAGAGCTATTTAACACCAAGTAATACTACTCTTCATTATTTCAGAATAAATAGAACCCCAATATTTTCATTTACATATTATTGCCAGATTATTTTCTTAATCTTTTTTCATACCCTGTACCCATTAGTTTTATATTACAGTATCACTTTAATTAAATCCTCTTTAATAAAAAAGATAGTATCTTCTTTGAGAATTCTTAACAAAGTCAAACATAAAAAGAAAGTGAAGTTACTACACAGTGAAAAAACAAACAAACAAAAATTATGAATTAGGAAATAAATAAATAAACTTAATAGTGCATAATGCATATAATGTTATGTAGATATTTTGATCGATAACCAGTTGATAATTAATATTACAATAATATGAATCTTTTTATATATTCTATGTACTAAAATAGATATTTTTTTACCACCTCTATATATAATAAAACATGAATCATTGTTCATTAATATTTATAGTGTATTTTACTAGAGAGCTACAGAATATCTTTTGCTGTTGAACACCGCCGATCTAAGAACTGTGCCAAACCTAGTAATAATATATATACCAAATGAATTGGCTATTTACATAAACATGGACCGAAATATATTGCGATATAAGTATCTACTATTAACGTCACTCCGACAGAATTATCTTGTTAACGATCAAAGTGATACCCAAGATGTATAATTTTGTATCCATGTCGTAATCAGCGACATTGTTCATACGAGATAAGGTTGCATAAGCATTAATGATAAGATTTATTTATGGAGCAGTTCAGCAACACAAGTGCAACAGTGCGGATCGGCCGCGCAATCTCTCCGTGTAATCTGCGGCTCACGCCGGCCCAGCGCGGCTGCGGCACTCTGGCCAAAACCTAATAAAGCAAGAAGCCCAGCCAGCGCTCAACATTCAACGCGGACTCTGTAGCACAAATAAGCTTCGGCCAAATCACACACGCAGTTGCTACGAGACCGAGATAAGGAACGAGGCGTCGCTACATTTTAAACATCGTTCGCTTTTATAAACACGAGACAAGTCAAATGAATGTTCTAAGTATCTTCATATATGTTTTACAGATAACTTAGTTCCTGGTTGAATTCAAATCTTGATCTTCGAATGAAATATAATATAATAATCTTGATCTATAAACGACATGAAACATTGGGTCGTCTAATGCGCACTGAGGACCAAACAGTCGTACGACAGTTTGCCACCAGCTGTTCTATTATTTGAAAATTTTGTCGTTAGTGTGTGCCATATATTATAATAACCTTCGTCATCACGTCAGAACTATCATGTGACAGAAAGTCGTCGGAGTGCGCTCGTCTTTGCAGTTTTATTTTTAAATGCTATTTTCCCACTATTATTTTTTGTGACAACAAGTGAAATACTATCCGATAGCAGCATTTTTCTATTCTAAAACGCCAGTGTCGCCGTTTTCTTGTATTTTACGGTTTTTCTTAATTTTTGGGCTCAAATAATGGATAAAGTGAAGTGAAGAAAAACAAACCTTTTCGACACATGCTTCTTTTCGCTTTTAATCAAGGTTCCAATGGTCATCCAGGAACTCAACTAGAATATTCTGCCGCATCCACTCTAGATCTTATTCCGTCAGACTATCAATCACCGTTTTTGGTCATTCTCCAATCACATTTGACAATGATGATGACCTCAGAAATTGGCTCGATAACTATTTCGATACCAGACCAGCCAATTAAGGTATCGACAAATTGGTTGAAAGATGGGATGAAGTCCCAAACAATAATATAGAATACATTATTGATTGAAATGTTGTAATTTTTGTTTAATATTTTTATTTTATAATAAATAAATAATTTAACAAAACCGCAAAACTTATTTATTAGATAGCCCAATATAATATAACAATACCTACGATAATTATAGGTAAAATAGACAAAAGTATCAAAATTGTTTGTCGAGGCCTAACTGACTATCTTTAAACCCATCATATCATCAATATTCTTGCCTATACATCCCGGTATGAATCCTGGCCTACTCAAGTATACACCAGTTTTTACTCTGTACTGCTTCCAATTTTTTTTTTTCCAATTCCTTAGAGTCTACGATACTCTGAGTACTCTACATGCGGCTAGACCGCCTAATCTACAAACTACAAGTGCATCAGCGCTAGTCACTTTGACACTTTTACAAACTACCTTATTATTATAAACATCTGAGTGTTTTATATTAATACATGAATTGGAAGGGTAAAAAAAGTACTGATAAAAAACCCTCTAAACAATTTACTGGAAGTTAAGTATTTCAAATTATCTAGGCGCGACACTTTATGTACAGTGCCGCCTTATTCTAACATAATCCTTAAATATTTAAACTAAAATAAATACTACAAGACTTAAAAATATATTGTTTTTATTATTTTACAAATCATCATTTGGAGAGTTCTCTCGACGCTGTCCGCTTCTGTGTGCAGCTCAGTCCGGAGGATCGAGCGCGTTGCTTCGCCGCAGGAAATAGTGCCTGGGCAATCTGTATTTGTATCTGAAGTGTGCTGCTTCCCGTCAATGCGTCTCTATTTATATGACCTGCCACCTCATTCTGAGTATACCTATTATTCGTCTTCCTTCAGATTAATTGTTAATCAAATTCAAATAAGAAATGGTAGATTCTTAGATTAAGAATCTAGTCTGCCGAAATTATGTAAATTAGGAGAGTAGCGAGAGAGTATCGCGATAATAGAAGCTCCTTGGCATAAAGCCGCACTTCTATGTATAGAAAGATCACAATTAAGGTAACATGGTTACGTCTTGTAAATGCCAAAAAAACTATTAACAAGACGTAAGGGTCGTCCCAGACTAAATTGGAATACATAGCGACAAAGTCTTAATGAAGACAGATTGGGCCATGCAGGTGGAAGTGTCTATTCGAAACTTTAGGCCGCCGATAATAAGGGACGAAAATGAGAATGATTATGATCTACTGACATTTTGTATATTCGTATCCATAATTCAATAAATCACGACCTGCATCCCGTATCCTGAATTTTTTGATAAATATAAATATATAGTCCATTGTACCTATTTTTTTGCCATTTTACAATTTTTTTTTATTAAAAATACATTTTTAACTCGTCTCGACCATCTTGCCTAACACAATAATTTTTCAAAATGTATCATAATCAACAATTAATATCAACAAAGTTTTTTTAACTTGGTATTGTATTCAATATGAGACAAAAAAAATTCTACGAAACGCTTTTAGAGATTTCTCATTTATATATTCTCATAAAAGATACGAAAAATTTAAATATATATTTATGATATATTTGTTTTTCATTTGTTCCTTTCTGCAAACACAAAAATTTCAACATTCCATTAAATTAAAATGTATGAATATCTAGACCTTTATTATTTTACGTCGTCATGTGCCGGTAGTTTCTACGGCTACCATTTTATTCATGAACATTAATCGAACACAATAATTATTCTTCTCATTTCTAGCTATCTTATTCTCTCTATTTGCAATCGCTGACCCGTACATATAGAAGTATGCGGTGTGGTAGCAGCATCCCCGAGCAACCTTCCTGGATAGCACTATTCATTATTACTTGAATCATGAATAGGCACCATCGTTAATCGCCGTTTGTACAGGACATTTGCATTTGAATATATTGTTCTGTCTCAACATGATAAGGAATAAATAAATTAAATTTCACAATAAATTATTTAATTCATGGTATTATTTAAAGTGTTGACGCATATTTATTATTTTATAAATATGTGCTTCGTGCAAAGTTTTTATTAATTGACAATAATATTCGATATTATTAGGAAAACACATTCTTATTGTGAAGTTGTAATTATTCAGAACAGACGGTCTGTGATATTTTAAATATGAATTAATTATATCAATTAGAAAGATATACATATAAAATCAATTTTATTGAAAAATATTGTTGTTGCGCCACCGGGATTCGAACCTGGATCTCTTTCCAAATCGGGGAAGGTGCATTATCCAACTACGCTACAGCGACAATATTTTTAGCGACAAATTTTCGAACCTATATGTTACCTTTTTGATATTAATACATTTAATCGTTCCATTATTTAAAATAGCCATCTATCTTATTTTTACGGAATCTCAAATACCTTTGAATAATCTGAATCCGGTTTGGAAAGAGATTCAGGTTCGAATCCCGGCGGCGCAACAACAATATTTTTCGATAAAATTGATTTTATATGTATAACTTTCTAATTAATATATTTAATTAATATTTTTAATATTCGATATACCTAATAGTTGTTTGTAAACAATTTTAGCGTATACAAGTTATAATCATTTATATTATATAAAAGGATTTTGACCTCCCTTCGTCCTGAGCCCTGTACCAACGCACCTGTTGCACCTGCCTGGTTAAGGCATTAATTTATTGTTTTGAAATGTGTATTATTAAAAAACGATTTTATTGTCTAAGTTAAGACGTCACTTACAATGATATTTCAAATTTTCGCGTTTTTTTACGAAAATGTGAGTTTTTATTATTCATTTATATGTGAAGTTCTACACTAGATTTGACATTTTTTAAAACTATTACTTAGATATAACCTTTACACATTCAAAACTAATAAACTGAATGTTTTTTTGCTATAATTAAGACAATACAAGCATTATAAGAAAGACCACGACCATTAGATGCATTTTCCGCATGCCACAACATTATCTTAATATGAAAAAATCTTGCATAAACGAAATAGATATTCTTATAATCTTGAAGCCAAGATTACGAAGACAAATCTTCATTGAACCAAATTAACAAAATGATGAAAATGAATAGAGTTAGAAACCATTCAATTTACCAATTTTCGACGTTTTTAAAATATTTTGTTTTAGTAAATACATACGTTTTTAAATTAAAAAAATATATTTACTAAGATGCTTTCAGGATTCAGCTACTATTCAAAACTAAGTTTTATATCAATAACACAATAATCAGTTTTTAAATAATATATTTTCAGTCTTATGAAAGACGATCAATTTAATTGTCCATCGAATTTCAATATGCTGGTCTATCTGGCCATGATGGACATCGAATCCGCGCAATCGTTATTTTCGTTAAAAAATGCCGAAAATATATCTTTTCATGCATATTTTATCCACAATATTAATTAATATTAAACTTATTAACATTAGTAGCAAATTTTATAATTTATATTTTTTTTACTGATTTTAAGGGGAAAAAACGTTTTCTTGAACAAAGTAAACATTTTATGTGCGTTGTTTTTATTGTAAGTCGGAATTAAATATTTCGTTTATTTATAACACCGTTGTCTTTTACACACTAGCTATCTGATTCATAAATAGTATGTAATTATGGAACAGACATATTAGCAAAACAGCAATATGGCATTTTAAATCGATAATATTAAACAAAATAATAAATTGATGTTGTCATAAAAAAAAATAATTTAGAAAATTGATTTAAGCGATCATCTAAATATATGTAGGTACTTGGTCGGATTATATGAACTGGGTACTTTGATAAATTATTTAATTTTTGATAGATTAATATAAATTACAACACTCATTCCATAATATTAAAATGAAAAAACTGCAGATACGAGTTATTTTTGAAACTAGTATCGAATGCGAGAAAATCAATAATTTTATTGTCGTCTCTTTCTATTCAAACCTTACTCTCTCGCTCGATATACGTAATAAATAACATCATTAATTATTTATCTGATACTTATAAAAATTTAACTATTAGCCTCATCTTGAAAGCATATATAATTCGGGTAGAATTTTTCGAATTTCAAATTATAAAAATGAAAGCTCACCCTTAATTTCATATTCGTTTGTGATGTTTGCTTAATTCACATACTCCTTGAGCCTGTAAGGTTTTTTTTAAAGGAATTTTGAACTATATGTATCTCAAAATACAGGTTAGTCTTTAATGGGAGTCGAATCCCATAATTTCGTTTTTACTTATAAACTAAAATAAGACACGACGGTTTTTTTTAAATAGAGTGCGAACATTTTAAATAAAGATGTGCGAAATACATGTCACATCCATATTAATCCTATATTTTAAATTGAGCGCCTTTTTAAGGATGAGGCTCGATCTTCTACTACATGGTTCCTACGCAAGTGTATTACCACAAGATCGAACAATAATTGATAAATCTCCAGTGCACAGATACGTATTAAACGTACAGACATAGGTAAAGAAAATATATCATCACTAATTCCTGTTCTTTCTCTGCACACATCAATATACTTTTTAACACACACGCACACTTCGATTCACTTCAATAAATATCATATAAATAAAAATACAATCATTAATATATACATAATTAAATAAATCCTTTGTATCAAAAATATGCTAGAGCACTTTTGTCCTGGTCTGCATCAAAGTTATTTGTTGAATCGATAATTATTATTAACCATTGAAAATATTAAAAACAATAAGGTGTATCTATATGGTTCTTAATTTACTAATTTTTTTTTTTTTTTAAAAAGTTACATCAGTGTCTTTAATAGTTTTGAAATTTGAAAAATACGTTGTGTTCATGTAGATTCTCCAAGATCGTAATGATGTACTGTTATATCAATTTCCTCTCTCAAAGCAATCTCCAGGATTCTAAAGATAATAATTATAATCTTCTATATATTATATAGAAATATTTTAAAAATTATTACTAGGCCTGACAACATGATAGCCACTTTTAAAATATATTTTATAATGTGTCGGCAACGGTAGAAAGAGCTCTGTTTTATCAGTATAATCAGAATTACGCTGTAAAAGGATCACCTTGTTATTTCTGTCCGAAACGAAAACCGAAGCAGTTCCACAGCCATTAGTAAAAAAAACTTGAGTTTTGGCGTATCTGACTCCGCAAACAAGTTATTCCCGTTGACTGTGTGCCGTGAAAGTAGAATGAAAAGTAATTGCTGTCGTTAGACTGAGAATTATACAGGTTCCGCTCGATCTAATATAAAGTTTTCTTCTGCCGCTGGAGGACGTTGGACCTCTGATCATTAGAATTGCTAATCCGAGAAATACCCCGCGGATGACATGCTAATGAATGTAATGGTTGTAAATTCGTGAATTATCCGTGGCTGTAATTTTACAATCCGACTGGATAAGACGCCGAGTCGCACGAGAGTCGGTCCTACAATATTACACTGTGAAAGATTAAATCAATTTCAAAATTGCATCGAATTACATTTTTATGTAACAAATTATTAACCAACTGTTATTTTCAATTACATTAGAATTAATTATTATTTATGGTATAAATTATGCTCTAATCAAAATCTATCTTTCAAAAAATTTTAATATTTGTGACGTTTACGGCGTTATATTTTGTGGTTGAACATAATAATTAATTTTTAAATCCAACAAACTTTGTATTAACCACTTTGATTCATTTAACGTTGACCAGTTTCGATACAGTGTTGTAATTAGACACACTAATTGATTCATAAAATAAATATTATAAGTACATTGCATATAATAGATTTTGTGGACACGATAACTCCAGTAGTTCTATTCTGATTTCAATTAAAATGTTCTAAAACTTTAATCTAGTAGATACATATCTCAGCTTTGTTGATTAACATGCTTGATTCGCAATCAAAATATTGGTCAATCAAAATACGAGGTAAGTTATTTCATAGAAAGGTTAAATAGCATTGTTGCAAAGGATTTTAACAACAATATAAATATGTAATTCATTTGATATCTACTACACTATTTGCAAACAAATTAAATAATATGTTTTAAAATTGGATTAAATATCAATTTCCTTGTGTGTCCCCATACAGACTAAACCATTCTCCACTTGTATACTAATACTATTGAACGAATCTTACGCGTACGGTGTAAGCTTGGATAAATTATTGTGCTCTGAGATACTTGCGGTAGGTACGTTACTGGTGGTTTATGACAAAACACTACGAACGCATATCCAACGTCCGTTTGCGGTTGACGTTAGATCCGATTCAATTAATAATAATAATATTTTTTATAGTGCCACTTTCTAAAAAATTTTACCTAAGGGGCGCTTTACACAAACTGCTTATAGTCCAACATTATCATGTATTTAAAATTGTTATTTGAACTTATGGTAACGATTTTTTGAAAAGGTGAGTTATTGTCTCTTTTTAAATAAAGTATCTAATGCACTGTTCGTTATGACGGAGGGTAAAGAGTTTTACACTTTTGGGCCTGCCACCGCTAATGCCCGTTCACTAAACATAGAATTCTGGTACTGACTTCTGGTTTCTGGTTCTGCTAGTCGGTTCTATAACCCTTCCTGCGGCTAAAGTAGAGACCTGAGAGTTTGACATCTACTATTCAAATTTTCTGGGATACAAAGCTTTTGAAGAAACAGAGGTGCCATATTATGTGGCGTTTTGTACATCAACCGGCACAATTTGAATTTAACTCTTTCAGGAAACAGAAGCAAATATAGCTCGTTCAAAAGGGTTGTTATATGAGAGAATTTAGAAACTCCATATATATATATATGTATATATTTACCCGTACTACCGCGTTCAGTATGGATTGTAGTCTATCCAGCTGAAACATTGACAGGCCAGCATAAACACTGTTACAATAGTCTATAAGTGATAGTGGTTCCACATTTGTGGAAATGCATCTATAAGGAGACAGGTTGCCTTTAGGAGGAAGATATCTCCGAAAAAGCATCACTGACAGTTTTGCTGATTTGTGTATTCATTAAAAGATCTGAACGCACGCCGAACAACTTATGTGCAGATTTAGCATTCGCAGACATTGATTCCTGTATTAAGTGTTGCCTTCTGGGTGTTGCTATCCATAGTAGCTCTGTTTTGGATGGATTCAGTGTAAGTCTATTTCAAGTCATCCACTCGCCTATTTTCTCGACGCATCTTGCAATCTTTTCTTATAATACTTCTGTCTCATCCGGCTTACAAAAAAAAATGCGTATCGTCTGTATAACACCGAGGTCATAACCCTGATGACATTATTGTATATCTTTCGTATATAAAATATATATTTATGGTCCAAGAACGGATCCCTGAGGTTCTCTGATGTTAGAAGTAAATGTATGGGAAATTGAATTTTGAAATCACACCGATTGCGATCTATTACAAAGATATTATTTAAACCATTGTGTGCATTTCCATCTACCCCATTATTGTCGAATCGAAAACATTACATACAAGATAAATATTATGTTCCAAGCCGATTTGATTAACTAGAAAATGAAACACATATTTTTAATTTGATTTTAATTTTTTAATTATTTGGTTTACTAAAATTATGTACGACATATGATATCGGCAAAGTAGCCGCCTTTGGCAGCGGCACAAATGCGTGCTCTTTTAACCAAATAATTCATAACATTCTCGCACACTTCGCGTGTTATTTCAGCAATTTCATTTTGAATATTGTCCTGTAGCATCGTAATTATTATTGGCGTAGACTTTTCCTTTCAAGGACCTCCACAAAAAATATTCGGGAGCCGTTAAATCAGGTGATCGAGGAGTCCAGTCGATTTCCCTACTTTTTGACATTTCTCGCAAAATTTCAAGCGTAGCTCGAGCTGTGTATGAGGTAGTACCATCCTGTTAAAACCACATGTGTTACAAGCCCAATTAACTAAATTCGGCTACCATGACGTTTTCCAACATGTGACGATAGCGATCACCGTTAATGGTTACAGCATTGCCATTATTATTTAGATAAAACGTTTTAATGATTTAAACACGTCTTTGAGACGTTAAAGCTCCATAATAAATTGTAATGAACTACTCTCTATGATTATTAAATACAAATTGACAAATATTTGTCAAACCAAAATGACGGCCAAACAAAATCGGCCTGGAACATAATAATCTCCCAGTATAAGTGTATCAGTACACTGAGCCAGTGTAGCTAGAATAACCACTAGTTCGGCATCCTCCTACGTCTTCGGTTACAAAAGTTATATTATGACATTAAGCTCTGTTTCCGAAGGTGGAAAGAAACCAATTGAACAGATCAATTTCTATGAATAATAATAAATGCATTTTAGTGAAATCATAATAGTCCTCAGTCATCGCTGACATAGAAGTAATCGCAATAAATTATTCAGTTTCGTAATCCAATTAGTGTAATGTGGAGGGCGACTAGTAACGCCTACCCCGGTCCTAGTACGAAAATGTTTTCCCGATCTAAGTCAACCCACTGCTTCTCGGCGACTAGAAGCATTTGAGATGTGGATCTGCAGAAGAACGCTTAAAATAAGCTGGATGGATAGAGTTACGAATGAAGGTGTTATGGTTCGGATGAATAAAGAAAAATAAGTACCTATTTAAAACAATAAAAATCAGAAAACTTTGATATTTAGGACACGTGATGAAACAACCGGAAAAGTATGAGATCTTGCACTTCATAACGCAGAAAAAGATTTTTGGAAGCCGGGGCCCTGAAAAAAGGAGAACATCATGGCTGAAGAACCTGAGGCAATTGGTTTAGCCAGTCTACTGTATAGCTTTTCCGAGCTTCGATAAACAAAGTAATGATAGCTAACGTACGTGGAACCGATAGTACACAAGAAGAAAAAGAAGTCAACCCACAGTTTGTAAACCTACTTCAAAATAAATTATCACGAAATTTAAAAAAAATAATAATAAAATTTATATATATATATGTACATGTATATTATCATTTTTTTAAATGTAGGTAAGTTATTATTGAGTTGAAATTAATGTATTATCAATGTTAGCATGTTAACATATTTATTCGGCAGAAGTAATAGTTGGTGTAAAATACATGTCAAAGCATTTATTCTTAGAATCAAATTCAAAATATTCAGAAGGAACACTTGGACGTCTACATTTGGCAAATAATAACGTAATAAACCTAGTAAAAATAGGTTTTAATAAAGTAGACTACCGTTACCGGAGACCGAAGAAGACCGGTAGAAGATGAGTAAAGAAGCTGTTCAGGAAGAGAGTAAAGATAATGAATGAATGTATGAACGTTTAAGGGCCGGTTGTGTGATCAGTAGTAACTTTTTACTTTAGTAATAAAAGTTACGAAAATAATTGTTGTTTGAAAGTACATCCCGTAGTAAACTCATTTTACTCTCCGATATCCGATAGTAAAAACGAGAATCGATAGTTAAATATGGCGGACTCTTCACAGCTGTTCAAAAGTCATCTGACACATTGATACTTTGAATGTTGCAGTATACGACAATTAATCATTCAATATCCCGCTATTTTAGTGATGAAAGTTTGACCGATGATGATCTCGTTGATTAATATACATTGGCACATAATCCGAAAAAATTTCATCACCAAAGTGACAGATTTCAAACACAGAGGCAAAAAAATACACAGATAAAGCATATTTTATGATTATTTGTCGCGCCTATAGACATCTTATCTATGCTTTGAAAATAGTAAATTTGACTTTCAAACAACCCGCAAATGATTTTAACCACTAGCTTTAGTAAAAATTTACTACTGATCACACAACCGGCCCTAAGTTTTTTTTTAAATTCACTATGAAATATGATAACTTTAACTCTATTATCATATAATAATAAACTCAAGTCAATATATTCTCAGTACCTACACTTCAAGGTTACTTATAAACAAGTGTGTGGCCATTTAACGAACTAACTTACCATCACGCCATATCCCAGCGGGGGTAGGCAGATACGATAGAGCGCCACACTCTTATACTCTGACACATAATTCTCGCCTCATCCATATTCATACATCTTCTCATACAAGGTCGACGATAACAGAACCATCTTTCAGAATCTGTTTTACGGTTATATATTTTTCTTATTGAGGAGAACACATTCTTATTGTGAAGTTGTAATTATTTAGAACATATGTCTGTGATATTTTAAATACTAATTAAATGTATTAATTAGAAATATGTGTATATAAAATCAATTTTATTTGTATAATTAATACATTTAATTTGTATTTAATATATTTTTCTTACTATTCTCTCCTAATTCATCCATTCCATATGACCACACCACCTAAGCAATCATTTTTAATGGTTTTCACTATGCTTAACGCGGCTTCGCTTAATTTCTTCAATCTTTACTCTGTCATAAATACGCATTTAATACATGATATTAGAGATGTCCATTTAACCAACTATATTAATTTGAATTGAATTTAGCTAACTTAATACTATTGTTTACGCGCCTTGTTACTTCAATTGGTACCACTGGGTTTCCTGGTTTATAATAATGTACATGTGTGTGTATGTGAGTATTGCCGCCTTTTTTCGGAAGCTAAGAAGACGGTAACTGAGGCGTCATTCTTATTACATTTCGTGCTTCGACCAGTCCAGCGGTCCAAATAAACCACCAGCACGCGTTTCGGTCGGTCGAAATCTAGACATTAAATTTAAAAGGTTAGTGCAGTTTACATATCATATGTGTGCTTATTGTTAATCGGAAACCTGGGAACCAGCTATCGAAGGCGTTTACATAAACACCTATCATTACTAAAATCTTCCATATTTCTGGAATAGTGACGTTTAACTATATGGAAGTACCTTATTCCAGTAATAATATTTTTGAGAACACATTCTTATTGTGAAGTTGCAATTTTATAGAACATAGGTCTGTGATATTTTTAGTACAAATTAAATGTATTAAATAGAAATTAATGTATTATGTAATTAATGTAAAGATGCTGTTGCTGATCTCTTCCTATCCGGGGAAATGCATTAACCGATTATGCTATTACATGTTGCACTTTCAAATTGATACACCTGTCGTTCCATTATTTGAAAGCTATATTTTGTATAGTTACGGATAGGAAGAGATCCAGGTTCGAAATCCGTTAGCAACAACAATATTTTTTCGATAAATTGATTTTATATGTATATCTTTCTAATTAATACATTTAATTTGTATTAATATTTTTGCAGTGTTACGCCATGAATCATTAATTTTTTTATATGTTTACTTTTTGGACTTCATTGCACAGTGCATCATCAGAACCAGTATTCATAGTATATGGCGCATATGTTACAGAATGGACCAGAAGGAAATATTTATTTTATTTATGACTAGCAATTGGTAACGGCCAATTGCTGGTATTAATAATGTATTATTAGTTTACTAAACAATTATTTGTAGTAGTAATATTAGGATAGTAAAAATTTACTGATAATAAGTTTATTTATTTTATAGGTCTCGATCGCAACAAAACTTTCATCTTTTTTTTTAAACGGAACGAATTTAACATATCATTAAGTTTATTTGGAAAATAAAGTTTACTACATTTTGTGTTGTTATGGAAAACTATTTTTCATAAAATAAATAATTTCGGTTATTAAAATTCGACAGAAAATGAAATATTTGAGATACATAAAAAATACTTCTCATTGTAAATATAATTTTTTACTAATTATTTATTGATTTCGTATTGATAATCAATGCCGTAACCACAATATCCAACCGAAACTCCAGAGATTAAATCATCCTCCCCGCGGTCAAATCTCATTATTTCCATTGTCAAGTTCCTTCTACACGATCTTATTTTTGTTTCGTAATTATTCCAATTCGTTCCGGATTTCCTGTACCTGTCAAAGAACCAGTCATAATCAAAATTGATTTCGAAATTTTGCATTGTATAGACACTCAGTTGCGTATGTTAATATAATATAATATTGTTTTTGTGGGCGGATCAGATCAGGTCCTGTACCCGACACGCCGTCTGCCGTGTCCAGCCTCCCACACGCAATTCACTAGGGATGGCAAACTTTATTTTTTCTCTCCCAATATAATTATATCGATATATTAACTATAATTATTATTGCTTGATTTTTCCGAACTTCACTGCATAATCTAATCTAATTTAACCTAATAAAGACGTGTGAATAATTAGATAATTTATGGAATTAATAACGTACGAAGCTATCCTTGTTCAATAATTTTTTCCAATTCCTTCGAGTGCATCAGTGCTAATAGCTTTGTATCTTTTACTAACAATTTTATATTAATTGTTATTATAAATATACGTAGATTGAAAGAATAAAAAGAAAAAGAAAAAACCATCTATAAATTTTTCTGAAATTTAAAAAAGAGAAATTATCTGGGCGCGGACACTACATAGAACGTCATCTTGAGCTAACATAGTACTTAGTGGTAACTAAAATAAATTACATTACATTAAATATTATTTCAATTTTTACAAATCATTTTTTTTGGAAATAAATGGTGTTTTTTTAGAGGTTTGTTTTTCGAATTGGCAACACTTTTTCCAGCAACAGCCAATTTTACTGATTTGTGCTCAGTTTGGTTTGCCATTTCTTTATGAATAGATTTACGTCAGAACAACGGTAGCAAATTGTGCAAATTTATTTTGAAAATCGTGGTTCAGTTCGCGAAACATACCGTGCGCTACGTCCATTTTACGGTCGACATAATCGTCCATCCGAGCTCGAATAACTATGGATTGTTTTTGCACCATGCATACTCTAATTGATAATACCGTCTGTAAAGACGTCGTACAGTGCGCATCAAAGAAGCTGTTGTTTCTTCAAAAATTATGCCGGCCAGAACGTTAATCAATGGAGAACGCTATAGATCCATGATTACTGACTTTTTCGTTCCCCATTTAAATGGCATTAATGTGAAAGAGCTGCGGTTTCAACAACAGCGCGCGCCATAATCTATTTATTGAAGGAAACATTCGATGAGCGCATAATTTCGTTTAATGGACCTATGAATTGGCCTCCACGATTGTGTGATTTAACACCTTTGAATTATTTTCTGTAGGGATATGTGAAATCGCTTATCTATGCCGATAAACCAGAGACAATAGACAACTTAGAAACCAACATTCGTCGCATTATTGTCTATATACGTCCCCAGCTGCTCCAAAAAGTCGAGAATTGAACTTCTAGATTGCGTTTTATTCGAGACAGCCGCGGCGCTCATATGCGCGAAATCATATTTATACACTAATTGAATACAATTACATTTCCAATAAAGCCAATACCATGGCCATTACTATGATCTTTATGTATTTTATTTCATTTTAAAGTTCTATACATCTAAAAAAAACACCTTTTACTTTGGATTTTGTGTGCGTTCAATCGGGAGGATCGGGGGCATTGTTCTGCTTCAGGAAATAGTACCTGGACAGTCAATGTAAAAACTGAAAGATTAAACTAATATCTTGCTCATACGACCCGAGATATCAGATGAGGGAATTATTTTTAAATGGAAAAAGTAATTCGTGAATAGTCCTAACTCCTCACTTACGATATTTGCATTACTTACTTACTTACCATCATGCCGTTTCCCCGCGGGGGTAGGCAGAGAAAATAGAGTGCTACACTTTTCTGTCCTGACACGCAATTCTCGCTTCACCCACATTCATACATCTTCTCACACAAGTTCGCCAATTATTAACAGGATCATCTTTCAGTATCTGGTTTACCTGGTCGTGCCATATCTTACCATTCTCTCTTCGTTCATACGTTCCATAAAACCAAACACTTAGGTGAATTTGTTTTCTCTTTTCTGCTGTATGATTGGTTACTGTCCCAAGATAAAGAATTATTTTAAAATGCTCACCTTCATACGTAACAAATCGAAAAAAAATAACATATTTATTCTTACTTCCTTCTTTCTTTGCCTTCTTTTCTTTCTATAGAAAAATATATTTCTCATAGAGATAAATATATTTTTATGAGGTAATTACAGGGCTTAAGACCTGTCTTCGGCTGCTTTAAGTGATCACTTTTTAAAAAGATAACATTCACTATTCTCACCCCATCAATCTCCATATGTATAAAATATTTTTGAAAATTGTACATGTGTTAATATGTGGACTCGCTTCGAGTACCACTACACCATCGCCATCTATGGGCCAAATTTGATAATTTATTTTTCCTTGAAACAGCGTATATGTCAACTCAATGAGATTTTTTTGAAAATTATTTAAAGTCATATTCTTTATCTGTAAAATATTTTTCATATTTTGACCAGTATATTATTTTAGCAATATTTGAATATGTCCAAGAACACAAAATTACCTCATACTTCTATATATTTTCCATTAAATATAATAAAAATAGCTTTGTCTCTATGAGATATCTGATATTTATTTAATAATAGTAGGCAAAAATTCAGTAATTGTGTGTTCTTCGAATATTAATATTTGATATGTCATTTTCGTGATAGTAACCTATTAAATTCTTAATACTTAACAATACGTATTATTTTAGAGTAGTGATAATAAATCCGTTTCTGATTTCATTTCTCGTTTTTTCATTCGACTTCTCACATAATATATACGAGATTACAATCCCTACCATGGCCGGCCAAATGACTGAGTTTCCGATAGTAACAATCACAAAACATTATATCATTCCGCGTCCAGAAATTAATTTGGTAGATGTCAATTTAGCACGACTACGCTAATAAATAGATTGAATTGAATTTAACCATTCTCAGCATCTGGTACGTGATTGATATCCGTTCGCATGGAAATATTCTTCATGAATTGCGAAAATGCCCATTCATATTTTTCAATGCCGGAGATGGCTTTGATAGAACGTTTAAAAGATTTTGGTGCTAATTGAAACGGCATTTACGATTTCCGTTTAAATTTGTTTTTTAGTTCTTGCATATACAGGGTGTAACAGACCTAGTCCACAATATTTTATGGGTGAATTCCAACTGAATTACGAGTCGAAAATATTTAAGAAATATGTGCTTAGTCTCATCATGTCAGTGATATAAGAATTTCAAAAAAATCATAATTATGCGATTATTTCGATTAATTCAAATATTTTATTGATTTCAAATTAATTCAAAAAATGAAAGATCATGGAATATTAAGCGACTAGATTATTTTTTGTTACATGATTTAGGGCTTGAAGCAAAGATATAGATGAATAATGTATAATTTTCCAAATATTTATTTAAAGCTTAACACTACTGTAAATAATTCAATGAATAATATTTTCCGTATCGGTGGAAAATTTCCACATATTCCTTTAACATTTTCGACTCATAGTCAGGTGTCTACCCATAAAATATTGTGGACTAGGTCTGTTATATCCTGTATATGGTTATTTTTACCTAGTATCATAATAATACAATATTATATGTTTAATACAATGTTTACTTATATAAAAATAAGATAATTATCACAATGAAACAAACAAATGTCTCCATTCTTCAAGAACTCCTCACTAAATAAAGCCTCCTTACAGCATGCAGAAAAAGATTTTTTTCATACTTAAGGGCATCTTGCTAAAAGAGGTGGAGATAGCATGGAAAAATTGGTGACCACGGACATCATACAAGAATGGAGGATAAGAGGTCGATCTCCAATGGATAGACAAGTCCGAATCATAGTCGGAGCCTCTTTACAAGTCGCACTAAACAAGGCACAAAATGACAAAGTGAAGACAAGCAGTTCGTGCTATGGAAGCAGAACAGAGAACCGCGATGCCTAGTCATGAGCATGTAAAGGCCCTGCATGCGCTTCTCAGTACCTGCCCGTTAAGCCAGGCTTGCAATCTCGCTTAGTGCCGACCTCGAAACGACAACAATACGTCACAGCGTAGCCACTTCTCTCTCGGCCATCATCTCGAACGCACCTCCAGTGAACACTTCACGTCATAAACTTTATCTGTATTTTAACCTCAACTGTGCTATAAATTGTACACCCGCTCTAGCCACAGTCACATCCACACTCACACACTCTGCAACATCATATATACACAGTGAGTTCTGGGAAGAATTGGAGCCCCCAGCCTCACCTTTAAACAGAACCTTCTGATATATCCCATTAATCTATAAAAGTCGACCCCCAAACGGGTACTACACATAAACTTACAAAACTTATTCACCAAACTGATAAACTACAACATAAATTAAACATACTTCCCCATAAGCACAACAACCGAGAGAGAGACAGATCACAATATAAAAATATAAATATTTCTCAAAAAAGTGTGTTTTAAAAAAGTAAACAAACAAATTCGTCGTAAAATATCCAGTACCTTAGTAACCTACCTACAAAGTATAATACAAAATAACCGTTATCGAACAAATTAAATTTTAAAATATCGATGATAAACGTAATAAGGTTTAATTCATTTCCTGTAAACTGTATACATAAAACACACTAATTGTACTTACACGTTTTATAGTTTTTTTTATTTCAGGTTATAGTTTTTGTTATTTTTAATTCAGGTTATAGTTTTTGTTTTTTTTATTTATACATGAGGGGGTGAAAGTTAAACTGTCGTGTCATTTTTTACGAACGTGACTTTTAACATTTTTGATAAGACATTGTCCCAGCGTAACTATATGTTTTTCATGGCGGTTAACCCAAACATTCATGGTGAATGAGGCTATTAAGTTAGAGTTACGTTTACAAAATTTTACAGAGAGGGGCGCTAGGATAATATTATATTTTCAAAATTAATAAAAGTGTTTACCCGCCTTGTTACTTCGATTGGCACCACTGAATTTCTTGTTTTATAATAATGTACATGTGTGTGCGTGAGTATTGCCGCCTTTTTTCGGAAAGCTAAGAAGACGGTAACCGACAGACGTGATTCGTTTTACATCCCGTGCTTCGACCAGTCCAGCGGTTCAAATAAACCGAACGATCGAAATCCAAAGAAGACAATTCGGCTAAAAGAACAACAACATCGGACCAGGAATACAGCAAAAATAAAAGATTAGTGCAGTTCACATGTCATATGTGTGCTTATTGTTAATCGGAAACCTGGGAACCAGCTATCGAAAACATTTACATAAACAAAAGTCATCTTAGAAAATGGTTTCATTTACAACTCAATCGTCACCCCTCGACATTTAAATTACATACAAAATATGAATTAAATATATTAATTAGAAAGATATACATATATAAAAAAATGTATCGAAAAATATTGTTGTTGTGCCAACGGGATTCGAACCTGGATCTCTTTCCAAACCAGGGAAGGTACATTATCCAACTATGCTACAGCAACGATATTTTTAGCGACAAATTTTCGAACATATATGTTATGTTACCTTTTTGATATTAATACATTCAATCGTTCCATTATTTGAAAGAGCCATCTACCTTATTTTATTTTAAAATAAGGTAGATAATAATAAAGTTGTATCAATGTGTCCAAAATTTAATAAAAATTAATTGATAATTCTGGCGTCAGCTATCAGATTACTCAAACGTATTTGAGATTCCGTAAAAATAAGGTAGATGGCTCTTTCAAATAATAGAACGATTAAATGTATTAATATCAAAAGGGTAACATATAGATTCGAAAATTTGTCGCTAAAAATATCGTCGCTGTAGCATAGTTGGATAATGCACCTTCCCGGTTTGAAAAGAGATTCAGGTTCGAATCACGGTGGCCCAGCAACAATATTTTTCGATAAAGTTGATTTTATATGTATATCTTTCTAATTAATATATTTAATTCATATTTAAAATATCACAGACCGTCTGTAATGAATAATTACAACTTCACAATGAGAATGTGTTCTCCTAATAAATTACATATGTTAAAGAATTGTTTTCTTGGTCGCTACTGTTTCTGTTCACTGGTTTTATTTTCAAGCGGCTATGAAATTATCAATGTCACCGTCGTATCATTTACTTAACACTTGTCATAATTGATTCGTGTGACCGAGAAAGAACAATTCGGTAGGCGTACTACCAGTTCCAAGTGGACCAAATATTCATATATGCATGAGCATTATTTTGGCAGTATAAACAAGGTATACCAAATATTTAAATAAGATATCAGCATTTCCTTGTGTTTTAAACATATCGAAATACATACGACCATTTTATGCTAATCGACATACTAATAAACCAATTTAATGGGTTTCTTAAGACATCTGATGTTTAATATGTAACATTGGTAGGATCGTAAATAATATTGATATTCATAAATAGATGTGTTACCTATGTACGTACACGTGGAATTCATTTCTGATGTCAAGAAGACGGCAAAATGAATCCTTTTGATCTTTGGATATTTTTCTTTAATTAAGAACCATGCAATAATAAATAATACGTATAATATAAAAAATCATGCTGCGGAAATTTAGATGAAAGCCTCCGCACTACGATTGGTCGAACAATCTCGAGAGCAAGTTCATTAAACATACAAATGAGCGTAATTTTTTTTAAGAGAAATGTTACAAATATTTGATATATAATTTATATATGTTATTTACGTTTATTACATTTGTCATGTACGTACTAGTTAGGCCTGTATCTTGTAGTTCTTGTATGTAGTATTTTGTAGAACTACAAGATGCACGCTTTACTGGTACGATATGAAACGAATGTAATCTGTCGAATCTGTAATTCGACTAAATGTTTTTGGAAGTGTATAGTTATTTAAATAATAATATTTTTTGAATTAGATCCGTTTAGATCCAACTTACGGGTTTGAAGCGTGGGTAATCCCCGTCAAAGAGGATAAAAGTTGGCAAAATGTAGGAAACGTAGGAAAGCACTGCGAAGAATGTATGTACCTCTGTGAATTGGGAATATTTGGAGAATACGATACCAGATTACAGAGATAATAGATTACCAAGAGGTTGTTAATGATCTAGTATGACATTTAGGTACAACGTAGAAATATTTAAGACATTTAGGAGTACAATAAGTAACTAAATATACTTTTTTATGGTTAAAAATTAATCGAAATCTATTCCCGGGATGTGCGACAGTCCTTTGCGTTAAAAGTGTTGGTTTATGGTAAATGAATATTACACTTTCGAATGACTTTTACCCATGGATAATATAATTTCGTTTTTGAATCGAGTCCATGTTATGAAGAACATATCTATGTCAGTGTTAATCGATGAGATTAGTAATAATTTAGCATTCTTGACAAATAACCTAGATTGGTTTGGTAAAACTTTTTATGAAATAAAGTTGGAGATTTCAGTGATCAGACAGGGTATTAATGGGGAATTCAGTTATCACCTAGAGTTAGCACAAGATTTGGTACCCCGACGATTGCGCGCAAGGCAACTACGCGCCGACAACACGCTAACAGGCTAAAACGCGCAATACAACCCCGACAACAGCGCATAGACAAATACGCGCAGAACAAAACTACAGTATTCATTCAAATGTAAACACTCGTTAGTAACAAAAAAAATGTAATAAGCAATGAAAAAATATTTTTGAAACAAATTTTTTTAGAAAAATAGATCGAAAAACTGAAAAAAGGTAAAATATGATTTTAAAAAATAATATAAATTGAATTATTAAATAATATTCGTAATGAAACAGAAAAAAACCATTTTAAAATTTATTTAAAAAACTGACTTACTTTCTGAATGACCTTTTTTATGATTTTTTTCATGTAGTAAGAATGTTTTACATTTAAAATACTTTATAATATGAAATACATAGGAATACATGTCGTCATATACTTTTGTATTGCGCATTTTTGTCGGCGCATTGTTATCTTTGGGGACGCCAAGGTTTAGCTCTAAGATCGATTTCATTATTTTTCTTCAAATATTTCAGTCATTTTTTATGAAAGTTGTACAATTATTATTTTACTATATTTTTCATAATAAAAATATTATTAAATAGATTATACGTAATATTATAGGAGGTTTTTATCTTCGCAATATTTCTATTATAATATTCTGATTCTGAAAACGCCAAGATTTGTAAGTACAGCAATGAATCACAAATTTCATACAACATTTCTGAGATGTTTCATTATACGTAGGGGAAGCAGGTGGTTTTGGATTTCTACAATTAACAGGTAAAGTGAGAACCAAGTTTCCTCTATAAATTACACATTCAAACAGACTTGCAACATGAGGCGGTTGCTCTCAATAAATAATCCATTTCAAATTGAGATTTTCAACTCTGTCATACATCCTACTAATGGAACGTCTGGTGAAGATTCATTTTCATTTATAGCAACTTTTTATTAAATTAAGGAGCGGCAGGACACGATCCACGTGTTTTATTTTTGGAGAGTTAATTTAGTGTAAAGTCTTCGAATCATTTTGCAAAATCTACAGAGATATATGCTTTCAATCAACTTTATTATGAAAGATCCATTCAATTTTAAAGCATTTCCTTAAAAAAGTTAATGTTCAAATACATTGTAATTATCACCAAAAAATACCATACATTTTGTTATAAATTATCAAAGATTTAAACAGAAAATTGTATTTTTCACACATAAATATTTTTACATTGGTTATTAAATATATCGTTTTCAAAAAGTTTAAATTTACGTTTGTCTCTTATATTACAATATCTAAAATAGTATGAAAACATTGAATTATTTAATTACAATTTATAAAGTTACCTAGAGAATTTTACAGTAAAATAAATTATACCTTATGCGCATATATTTTAAATAATTACTGGAAAGGAGCCTGTAAAAACTGACCAAATTACAATACTTTTAAGATTCTGTAGATATTTTTCAATACTTTAGTAATTTTCAAAATATATTAATTATCTTACCACAAACTTTCTTTTATTTTTAGAGAAAAAAATATTACGAAAGGAGTTAAAGAAAAAACAAATCACTAATGGCAGACAGATAAGGTTAGGGCGTCACTTGCTTTCTGTTCTCATTTATAGCTAACAATTTTTACAGATCGTTGTTTATGGTAAAAAACGCGTCGAACACGTGCACAGAAAACGAATCGTTTCTACGATTGTATGAAACCGGATGAAGATTATTTTCCAACTGTCGTAGAAACACATGTAATCTAATCAAACAAGATACACTAACAAAATCTTGAAAATATAATTGATACGATTAGACCATTTGACATTGAATCATAATTTCCAAATCAAGAATTATAAACAAAAAATAATATTGACGTACATACAGGATGTAACAGACCTAGTCCACAATATTTTATGGGTGGATACCTGACTAAATTACGAGTCTAAAATGTTTAAGAAATATGTGCAAATACCGCACCATTACGGAAAATATTATTATTTAAAAAAATTTACAAAATCATTTTAAACTTTAAGTATACGTATTTCGAAATAAATATTTGCGAAATTCATCCATTATATCTTAGCTTCAGACCCTAAATCATCTAACAAAAAATAGTCCGGCCTCTCGAACTTCAATGACGTAATTTAATTTGTTGTATTCAATATATATTTTGGAATTAATAAAATATTTAAACTAATCACGATTACGATAATTACAATTTTTTTGACATGCTTTTATCCACCCATCAAATATTGTGGACTAGGTCTGTTACACCCTGTATATTATGTTTTATCGAAAGCTTCTCGAGAACGTAAAAGAAATAGCGCGTTTGTAAATAGCGTTAGAAAACTTCAGAACAATTTATAGGAGGTTCGCGGATTGACTCTAATATATAAGAATGTCGTTAAGGATATTTAATATCTTTGTAGATACAAACAAAGATGAAATATGTAAGAAAATATATATTCTTTAGAGGTTTTTTTTTATATAATATCCGCGAAATCATATTGCGACATAAAAGACGATTTTTTTCAAAAGAGACGATATTTAAAAGAAAAACTAATTTTGTGTATAGTACCTACATAAATATTTGTTTATAGAATGAAGATACACAATGATAGCTAGATACGTAGCAATATTTTCAGTCATCTTATGAAACCAGTATCCGTTACGGTCCCCCGTGGAGAGTGCGGTGGCGGGGAGAAGCTTGAAGGGGGGGAACAAGAACACATCGCTACACTTGCTCCAGTGAACAGAATGAAAAGATGAATTATTATTTCCAATGCGATAAAACCATCGCGAAAACTGAGCACCATTTTGTGAACATCAAATGCAGCACTATTCCCCTGGACACTGAGCACCAAGTGGAGATCAGCTTTCGAGAAGACGTTATCGGGTCGCGATCGAAATATTTTATTTATTTGATATTTTTAATGATTTCAAAGAAAAAAGGTTACACAAATTTTATATGCGCATTAATGATGTTAATACATTGGAAATCGTTTAACATGAAATCGTGGAAACTGAAATATATTTCATGTTAAAATAAATAATACATTTTTTCGATGTCGTAATAAACGAAATTTTTGTAATAGAAAGTATATGACGGATGAGAAACATTTGTTTTATTATAATGGTGACTCAATTTTGTAAACGTAATTTAATTTAAATACTCAATGTACAATTAAAGATTATGTCTTTTGAATCGTTATTTTTGCAACTTTGTATTTTAATGTAAAGCCGGCCTAGCCGGGAATGTCATTGTGCAATGATGGATAATCCTATTAGTTTTAAATGTGGTGCAGTAATGTGCGGCAAGCGACATCCTTGTATATATTGTTAATTATCAGATATTAGCCAATATTAGTCAATAGAAAGTAATCATAAACATTTAATGAAAACGGAAGGCTGGTGTATTTTTTGTTGTTCTTAGATGCAAGATCTTTCCATGTTAAGCGTTTTTGGTTTCATGGTACAGAAAAGTAAGAGCGAGCGCACACTGCGAACAAAACAGTCATACGACAGTTCGCCACCAACATTTTAAAATTTAGTCGTCAGTGTGCGCACTGCCATACACATAGTCCTCGCCATCACCACACAATAAAATGTCATCGGTGTGTGTTCGCACTAAATGTATGAATTTTGTTGAGACCAGAATGTTAACCGATTTCGCTTGTTAAACGATTTCACGTTAAACGTGTTCCACTATACTTTATTAATTCATTAGTAGAAACCAATCGGTTATGATTGCTTGTTAATAAGTCTGCCATTGTACGGCTGCACCCAGTATTTTTGTAAAACATACTCAAGTTGTAAGATAATATAACTAATGTATATGCTTATTATATTCTAAAATGATTCTGTAAAAATAAAAGAAATAATAATTCAAGTTTTTTAACCACCAAACTTCAAAGACAACTTGCAACTTATAAATATTTACAATGTTCTGGCTGATAATAATAATAATAATAATAAAAATAATAATATATCAATTGTAGCCGTGCCGTATCCATTTTCTAAAGATTTTTATTGCTACGATGAAGAAAGTTTCCCGGAAAAACACATGCCTCTAACGCTATCAAAGTGATAGGGTGTCATTATAAGTTTATGCAAAAACTTTTTCGCATATTTGTAAAGCATATACCTTAACAGTTAAGAGTCTGCGCAACTAGTAGATAGGAGATGGGCTACCTTAAAATATTGTAGAAAAGTACTTTCATTTTATTTTAAATTAATATCGATTATATTATTTATTTAATCACTTCGTGGTCAGGAATATTTATTAATACGGATTTAGGTATTACTTTTCTATATATTGGGATTTATTGTTTAATGTCAATTTGTTTCAGAATAGCATGTGCTCCTTCATTAAAATATACCCTGCCTTTTATTTTAACGTGTTTTATTCTGCTCTGATGAAGGATCACACCTACGTTTTTTTGAAACCGGCGTTATATAATTAAATCCATGAGGTTATGTATAAAGTAAATTATATAATATTTATTTAATTATATCGATAGACGTAAATCAAACACAATGTGCGCAAAAAAAAATGCCCATATTATTGATTCAAATTAAGTAACAAAATTTTTACATTTCTCTAAATGTTTCGTTCTTGACCTTAGCAATCCCCCTACTCACCGTACTAAATTTATGTATTAATTAACATAAATATATTCTAAATATCAATATCTATTAGAAACATTTAAAACACCTCTGTTATATTTTATAATATTTCAACAGCTTCGTTGCTAATTTGCACAATTCTCTCACTTAAACAAAAATATGAATTCTTTAAAATAAATTAAGATGTTCAATTACATATACAGTGTGGTCCAAAAAAATTGAGAACATTTTGTAAAATGTGATATAGTTACATCAAAATTAGTTTAACGGTATCAACAATGGCTTAAATAGTTTACTAATTTACTTACTTACCCAAATAACGTTTTATTTCGACAATTTACGGTCGCCATCTTAGATAATTAATTTTCCCATTGTTTATATTAGGTTTTTTCAAATTGTTGCCCAGAATGACAAAAATCACCGCAGAACACCGTATTCTGATCAAAAATTTTCGAATTAAAAAACGTTAGATATTCCAGTAAAACTGGATATTACAGCTGGACGGAGCTCCATCTCACACAGCCAGAAATACAATCAACTTTCTTCTTCGTGAAAATGTTAATTTCATCGAGCCAGGCATGTGGCTACTGAACAGTCCAAATTTAAACCCAGTAAATTATGCAATATGGGGTGTTTTGATGATTTCTGATTAGCTAAATATTGTGCAAAAAAAATTACATTACCTGTATATATATATATATTATACACATACATATATATATATGTGTGTGTGTGTGTGTGTGTGTGTGTGTGTGTAATTATGGGTTTTGATATTTGAACCATGGGCAAAATATTTTTACACGTTAAACGAATTTCATGTTTGATTTGACAGAGTAGATAGAAAGTTAAGTCATAAACAATAAGCAATTAGCTTAACCTGTGATCCAGGTAATGTTTATGTAATGATAAGGGCGGTGCATAGTAAGTGGCATCTTTATATATATATATATTGTTAATTAAGATGTTGGCAGTGTCGATAGAAACAATTTGATGAGGTCACAGTAAGTAAATTATTTTGTTTTTTTTAGATGCGAAATCTTTTCATACCAAGTAGTTTGTGTTCTATTAAAAACAACATAGGGTTGGGGCCAAATTATTTTGAATGTTAACGGATTTTTCATATTAAGCATGTTGAAATGTTTTTTTTTGGTAAAATTGTACTGTTAAATTTTTTCCACAAACAAATATAAATCGATGTAAAGTACAAAAAGTTAATCTACTACAGAACAGAAACACGTATATTATGTATAAAAATATTTTTCTTTCTGAAAAATAGGTCTTATTGTATATTTTGATCATTAAGTGAGCATTTTACTGTTAGTTCAAACAATATAGACAAGCTTTACGTTAATAATTCTTAAATTATTTAATGTTATCCTTGTGTTAAATACATGTTACCCAATATGTCATTAGACCGTCATAAATAAAATTAATAATTATAGTTTTTAACACTGAAATCTAAACCGTTCTATACTTTGCGAGCCTTGCGTTCCATATTTAAGATATCGAAACACGATTTCAGCCAATAATCGAACGCGTTAATGAGCGCTGCGCCAAATATGGCCAATCAGGAAGCGGAGATACTTTTGGCGGCAATTATATAGATGACAGCTGTGTAACCTGTCAATCCATGTGTGGGTAAGTCGATCATGATTATGTTTTAGCCTAATTAAAAGGTTAGGAATAATCTTTTCTATTTTATTTTAGCGTTAAGGTTGCGTGAATATGCAAAGAGTCATCATTCAGATCAGAATGAATGACGCACGTATCTTAAACGTAATGCATGTTGTATCAATTTCAAATAATAATTCAATACTTTTTTTCATATTTATTTAGCTCTTCAATGATCATTTTCAAATTATTCAATAAAAACATATAACGGATGAAAAAAGTGTTTTTTTTTTTATTTAGAATTATGTCAGCATCTAATAACAAATTATAAATATATTACATAGTTCAATAAATGAATAATAAAGTTATATTTACATAGGTGCGAGATTTAATTAAGCAGTCTGTGAATTTCAAAAATTGTATTTTCTTTTGCAAATTGAGTTACCGAAAAATACATTTTTTTCTAAAAAAAAAGATCACATGCCGACTATAAGGCTAAAAACATTGAACATCAACCGTTGGTACATAATTTTTTATTACCTACTAGCTTAATTTTTTAAGATTTATTATTATTAATTAAGTATGTTAAGTATACAAAATAAAAATGATTTAATGAAGCGGTATAGCTTTGAATGGCACACCTCGATCAACGCAGCACGTTTGCTGTGAGTTACGTGCAAGTTCATTTAAATTCCGCATATTTGGTAGAGTTGCCTGAGATCTATAGCATGTCCTGGCGTGAATACCATTACATTACAGGCAGACACCTTTCAAAGGAGTGAATGATTGCAGACTCCAACACGATAAGAATATTGAGATATTTCCCTTGATACAAGGTACAATGCAGCTACGTTTCTTGGCCATTCATGTTTCATTCACATGCACATCTAATGCACCAGCTAACCTGAAGAGTTTCATGATATTATTTTGAATCAAATCTTAATTTTGGTGGATGGTTAATGTTGTTGACTTTATATTTTGTATTTCTAATTAACATGACAGTTTTTCTAAGCATTTACATCTGAAACAAAATTTTATACGAAAATTGTAAAACAATATTTGAATATGTCCAAGAACACACAGTTACTGGTTACCTACAAAGCCACTGTTATTAAACAAATAATATATATCTCGTAGAGACAAAGCTATTTTAATTACGAACGTCGTAAGCCATGTAATTACTCACCATTCCATATATTTCCATTAACTATAATAAAAAATAGCTTCGTCTCTATGTATTATTTGTTTAATATCAGTGTCTTTGTAGGTGAAAATCCAGTAATTGTTTGTGTGGACATATTCAAATATTGCTAATAATATACCTGTCAAAATATATAAAAATGAAAAATACTGATTTTTCAAGAGTATTCTAGTATGAGTTAAAAACATTTTACAGATAAAGAATATTGCTTTAAATATTTTCAAAAAAATAATTAGATTCTCATTGTGACATATATGCTGTTTCAGGAAAATGAATTTTCAAATTTAGTCCATGTAGTGGTATTCAAAGTTTTTACACACATGAACATATATACAACTTTCAAAAAATTTATAGATATGGGTGAGAATGGTGAACGTTATATTTATATAGTGATCACGCCACATCAAATAAGCCACCCAAAGACAAGTCGTAAGCTCAGTAAATTACCCATACTTTTATATATTTGAATTAAATGTAATAAAAAATAGCTTCGTCTCTAGAGACATCTATTATTTGTTTGAAAATTGTATAAACTTTATTTTACATATTCGCTTTTATTAATATCGTTCACATGTACATATTAATATAGTTCTAGCTTAATAAGTGTTACAAGTCACTATTCAAGGCTGTATTGCTTTAACAATATATACGAAAACGATAAATACATGGAACTCTATGATCAATTTGCCTAAAGACCGGGGTGAATAGAGAAGTATTGTGCACTTAGTTTTAAACATATCAAAGGATTACGATGCTCACAAGAATTGAGCACACAATGCTGAAGGAACATAGTGAGAACGTAATGTTTTAGTTAGTGTTTTTCCGTTTTTTTTTTTGATAATTCAACAGTTTCTATAATATTCACAATTAATCCTTTGATTGAAAATGTTTTAGTTTATGACTTTTTTGTATTTATTTTTCTCACTGAGATCATCTATCCAGCGTTTATTTTTGAAAAGCCTCGAGCAAGTATTAAACACAACATACGTGTTACGTCATACCAAAGCTTTATTCTCGCAAATCATCAATTTGTTTTGTTTGCTTTGTTTTTATTTTATTCGTGATTTTTTACCGCATTATTTATTTTCTACCGAGAATTTCCATACTGGTCGACGCTATTGATAACTAATATTTTTTGGTTTCGAATATTTTTTTTGTATAATTTACACCGGGCTTAAACAAAGGAAGCCGTTTCGCCCACATTTGATTATATCCTTCAAATAGAATATTAATTTTATTACCTGCATTTACATACATTAAATAATAATTTAATAGATTTTATCTGAACAATTTTGTGGACGTATTGCATAAGGAAAATATAATTTATTTTGTTGATAATTAGCACAATTTCAATATTTATTATTCTAGACTGTTTTTTACGATTTTATTTCACGTAATAATAAACGCTGTTTATTCAAATATTTAAAAGTTAACAGAGATAGGGCGTCATCTTCTATCTCGATTAACATAAAATTATACACTAAGACATTTGTTTTAGGAGCCAAATATTATATTTCTTTATATAAAATCCTAATGTCTTTACATACGTTATATTCATTGGAGAACGTGTCATTTTTTTTCAAATGTAGATATACAACCAAATAAATCTAATTTCAATAATTTGAAAATTGGAGCGCAGTGCTGCTGTACTGTAGTTAGATAATTATTAAAATTATCATAAATATGTATGATACAAACTATTTTTCGCAACGTTTTCAGACTACGGCTGAAGTTAGTGGCAAAATGTTGCGTTGCTCGTGCATACACAACAATAAAATTGCTCTTCTAATTAATACATTGTTCATATCAATGAAAAATGTTTACACATTGTCATCTTATGATTGATAGAAAGAAGATTTTTTTTATTACGAAGCCAACGCCCTACGACGTTTTTTTTTCATGCGTCAGATGTCAGACCATAATTGACTGAATTTATGCATTATTCTGCATATGTCACCCGTCGGCGGTGCTGTCTGTACAAGTCTGTCTGTGTCTGTGCAAGTCTGTACAAATTCCTATGCGTAGACCGGAAAAGGCTGCAAAGTAACAGAGTGCTCCAATCGTCTCGGACCACCCTTGCTACTGGTCCGAGCCCTCCGCCAAGAGCGTGTGTGGGTGGTACTGTGCAATACCACTTACACCTTAAACTATTCCACGCACGGGCCTCTGCCATGGCTAACCCAATAAGCCGAGCGACAATGTACTCAGCAGTGTGGACTTTTCAGAAATATAATTGCAAACATAAACATAAAAATTAATGAAGCCAACACGATTTTTTTATCGTCCATGATATTTGTGAAACGATTGTTAAGCCCCTGTTCCATGGCAATTTTTACGTTTTACTCCGAGAAATAAAGTAAACAAGTAGAAACGTGCATATGAAGGTGAATGGTGAAAGGGGTACAAGTGAGAAGCTCATGGATCACATCGATCATTCTCACTCAATTCTATTCGGCCGAATATTCGGCTATTTGGCATAGTAACTAGGGCTTTCAATTTACTGTCAAATTTCAATTACCGGTAAACGGAAAATAATTCTTCCCTTTACCGGTTACTTACCGGTAAATGAAAAAAAAAATAGACGTAGATTAGATGATTAAAGTATAACTGTATGTGGCTAACTGTACTAAAAACGGTATCCTAGAGTAAAACCTAAATATTTTCAAATACGTTTCAGGTGAAAAATGTCATATACATATATATGTATAAGATGGCTTTTTTGTTTTTACTGAGATATGATAATAGGAGATCAGATAATCACTTCTGTATATGCCACGTCGAGCTTGGTTAATTTGAATTATGACTGTATAATATTTGGTTTACCTGTCTGTGAGAAGTTAATATTATTAACTTATTAGTTTATCCATTAAGTTATTGATTTATGTAAAATATACATCAAGTGTATGAATACATACTTTGTATATACCTAATATAAATTCGTAATTAAAATAAAATAATGTTTCAACTGAATATTTTTATTGATATGGATATATGTATATTGTATATATATTGAACGTATGTATTATTATCTATGGTGCGTTTTGGTTGACTTACCGGTTTACCGCTAAACCGGTAATGCATGCCCTAATCGTAACCAGCCAAATATTTGGTATTCGGCAAAGATCAATTATTTATTTCGTAAGTACTCTTGTATTTTGATTAAAAAGTGTTTTTTTCTTTGTTGTTATCATACCATAAAATCAAATCACAAGTATTTTTTTAGTAAAAACCACGTACAATAAAAATCCATAACACCATCTTTATTGTCTTCAATATTATCAGCAATAATGTGAAGGACCCGCTCAAGGCACTCTCGACATCTCCCAAGAGAGATAGCAGATCAGTCCTCCAGCATCCGTCTGACCTCAACCTCCTCGGCCTCAGCTGATAGATGGTAATTAAGTCACGCCTCCTGACTGACTTGACGATCGACTATCGACAAGATGGCCTCCCATTGAATTGAAAAAGGAACGTGCAACAAAAAAAATCTGCCTTGTAAAGGGAGATGCTCGGTGTTCACACGTTTTGCTTTGCGAGTGCTGCGGACAAATAGTTACCGTACACAACACAATAAAAAAAATTACAAACGATGCTATGTTCATTGCAAGTGTCTTGTATCACATTCGACACAAAAAAAGTGTTTTGACGTTTACAAAATTAAAAAGCATTTAAAATAACAACATACTCATTAAATCTACACACATTTTCATATATCGTTTTGTATTGAAGTGTATTTATAATTATATCTTCTTGTTTCAAGTCTAAATCAAATAATTAATAGTTTCACTCGGCAATATATCTGTCTATGTGTTTTTTATTTGTTTGCTACGACATGAATTAGTTAAGGTTAAATGTTTTGAATTATTATGCAGCTGTCATTATAACTTTTCTTCTATTCATCTATAACTCAGGCGGAAAAAATGCCGACTAAAAAAGCATTTAATTAAGCAATTGTGATTATGGGTGTTGACGTACGAGCTATTTTTTGTTCCGATTCAATCTTGTGATACGCATTTTTTTTCTAATCAATTTATCATTTTCAGATATGTGTTGAAGTAATAATATTATATTAACAGACATCCTAATATGATTCGAATCGAAAATGTATGTTTATAAAAACATGTGAAAAACCATTTTAAAATTATTTTTTTTTAATGAAAACTCACTATTTTTGATTTCTAATTCAGATACTGTCAATCTGCAAATAAACGATAAAACTGCTCAGTAACTAACTTGTTTTGCAATCTTCGCTAACTAAATGGAATATGCACCAGCCCTTGTCCCATAGTCCCGTTGAGTACAACCTGTGTATAGTAGTTGCGTGATGTCTGCGATGCCGAATAACTATTGATGTGTATTTGGAGCGCGCTCGATTTAGGTTTTCCGCAGACATCCATTTTCACGTAAAACGTATCCCAACCGTATATATCTTCCCGTCATGCTTACAGTAGGGGTGTTGTAACCATCTGTACAGTAACTAACAGCCCGTCGCTTACCTCGCACGCACAGTTCAAAGAATGAATATAGTTAAATGTCTAATTGATTGCTGTTTGAAGGTATTATTCGACAACTATTGACATTTCCGCCTCCTTCAATCGCGGCCGCCTATTGTATGATTTAGCCTTGTTATACAGGTGTTTAGAATAATTAGAATGCCGCATCTAATTGAATGAATTGCACAAAGCTCTTTCGACAAATAAAAGTTGAGTCTAATTGTTTAATTACTCCTAGTGACATATTAAAATAAGAACAATCATTACTGTTAGAGTGCCCGGCAACGTTCAATCAACGCCAACGTCTAATAAAAAAACTAAACACAATCATATAATTAATTATTACCAACATAGTGAGTCCTTATTCCAGAGCATTAATCTTAAGTGATACGAATCAAACCTTGAGTTTTATGACACTTAATTGTTATTTTTATTCAAACACTTTTAAAGATGAATTACCATCCCATATTACATATTAAAATATAAATAGTATTATATACAATATGATATTGTATATCTGCCCACTCTCTCTGTGCATAATGTCAGTAATCTCATTGTTCGAGTAAATGAAGGTTTCTCAAAATCGAAGGTGTTAGCAATATAATTCATAAGTATTAAAATACAGTCATTTTTTTATGATTTCTTGGTGACTAAGAGGGAGCGTGCTGGCTACGGACTCAAATATGGACGATTCGATCGCCTCCCGTCGGCAACAGCTCACACGGACGTGCACTAGTTTTAAAAAACTAAGAAATTTGTCAAATATTTTTATACACCAGCGAATCAGCAAATATTATATTACATCATAAATGCATGCACTATATAATATAATATTTATTATAGAGACAGGTAGCAACAAATATTTATTTATTTATTCAGAAAGAATTCAAAATTACAGTAAATTTTTATCTCACTAGTTTTAACCCGTATCGAATTGAGAAATTTTATATTTTTAATCAATATTTTGTGTATGTGTTATGTCCACAATGACGGTATATTAATAGTTTTTATGATTACTTAGATTAATTTTAAAAAGCAACGAAAATATGATACTTTAGCATAATAATTTAACCTTTTAGAAGGTTATGGGAGAATATTTACCACATAGAAATTAGGGATCCACAGACAGGCAGTAGAAGTATATTTACCATAAAATGTAAAAGTCGTTTATCTGTGAACATATCAACTATAGAACATTTGTAAAATTGACGAATTATAACGCTATTTTTAGACACCATCCATCAAACAAACCACGCGCGTCGCTGTACCAATAGTGTTATTAATTGTGTGGTTGTAAAAAAATAGGCAGAATGTCTAAAAAAATACGTTAAGCATTATTTATTTCGGTTTTTATGATAGTTTATAAGTTTTATATAGAAATATGTCAAAAATATGCTATATTATTTTATATTTGTTGATTTAAAATACTGGAAAGATATGTGGTAAAAATAAAACCATAACCCGCTGAACGTATGTCGGATAAATTCTACCAATGCCCATTGGAGGAGGGAATTGTTTGATTTTATATTTATTAAACTTTTATTTAAAAATTCGTGATGATTATTAATTTAATTCAATTCATGAATGGAAGTTCACCAGACCCAACACGTGAATTCTCGTAATGAGTAGAGTCACGACCAATTACCGTCATTACCTTAAATCAATCGACTGTACACTCTGCAATGTGTATGCTTAATATAATATAGTTCAAATAATTCAAATAACATTGACATTGTTCTGCCGGTTTTTATATAATATTGTTTTATATCAACAGAGGGTATCCAGGGGGGAACTTCGCTCCTTAGCTACCCGAGATGCTAGTTTTTGTGCAGATGACTTCATCCATCCGAAACCGATCAAATTATTTATTCACCTAGGTTCATGAAAGGCTGTGCAGGTGCAGCCAATGTACGACCGATGCCAAATAAGATTACGGCTACTTAGAAATGTGTTAACATTATTTTTATTTCATTTCTAACATCATGTTGCTCTGTTGTCTTACATCCATATTTCATATCGAGTTTTACAAAACCAATGTAGGTTATTTCTCGTCTCTCTCCAAATTCTGTACTTGTATGTTAGTTTTGTACTTTGTTGGTTTTTGTCGGTTTGTACTACCAACTTTCAATAATATTTATCAATTTCTCAACTATAAAAAGTGTATTCTGTAACATTTTATTCCCCTAATTGTTCCTACGTTAAAAAATAATGTAGGAACAATTAGGGAAATAAACTAGGACTATCTATACTAGGATAACTTAAACAAGAAATATATATTATTTGTTGATAATATTCATATTAAAAATGAAATACAATGAAACACAATAGGAAAATAATATTTAAAATTAGAAAATATCAATGTAATCATCCATTTTTTTAAATAATGTTTAGAGACCTGATTTCATCATATTTTTATCTTGAGTATAGGCTAAAGGGTTTAATTATATTAGTTTTACTTTAAATCCCTAAAGTAGTAATGAATAAATAAATCGTTAATGAGATAGGAAGTGCAATAAATATCCTTAAAATAAAAAATTAGTAAATGAATTCATTTAAAAAAAAAACACATAATACAATACAATAATACAATAATAATAAAGTTGTATCAATGTGTCCAAAATTTAATAAAAATGAATAGATAATTCTGGCGTCTGCTATCAGATTACTCAAAGGTATTTGAGATTCTGTAAAAATAAGGTAGATGGCTCTTTCAAATAATGGAACAATTAAATATATTAATATTAAAAGGTAACATATAGGTTCGAAAATATGTCGCTAAAAATAGTTGGATAATGCACCTTCCCCGGTTAGGAAAGAGATCCAGGTTCGAATACCGATGGCGCAGCAACAATATTTTTCGATAAAATTGATATCTTTCTATTTAATATATTTAATTCATATTTAAAAATATATGTATTTTGTTGATTTTCTTTAGCAAGCTTCTCGTATGAAATATAATAAATAGTTAACTAAAACATTTTTTTATATAGTCAATGTCAGATTTGTGTTAATAAATGGCGGATATATTATTTATTTAAAATTGATTGAAATTCTGAATAACAAATAATTTTAAAAAAACTTCTTTTTACAGAATGGCATTAATATAACTTTTCTATTTACTTAACATCACAACAGTGAAATTTATATAGCAATTTTATTAGACTGATGAAGGTTAATTGAACATTATGTCGAGAATCAATCGGACGGTCGATCCTAGACAAAGTGCTCCTATTTCGCGGTCGTCCAATCGATAAGATTGGCTCTATTTGGGTCATATATAGCCTTGAATCCGTAATTGGCAATCCATCTCCCAAACGAGTCGATGGTTCGCGGTTAATGCGGGTTTTTTAAAATTTATTTATCTTTTTAATTTATTCGATTCGAAATACAAGTGTATTTCATTAAACATTAATTAACCAAATTTGAATCGAAGGCGTGAGTTATGTGATCAATTTAAGCAAATAATGTCTTATTAACGGAATAAATTGTCGATTGGCAATAGAAAGTTTACATAATTACCGGCCATAGTAATTCCAAATCACAGGTGTTAAAATTATTTGTGAATATTAAAAAATATCATTCAACATAGTTTAGATTTGTAAAATAAAGATTAATACAAATTAAATGTATCAGTAAGAAAGATATATAGATAAAATCAATTTATTGAAAAAAATATGTTTGTTGCCACCTGGACTCGAACCGGGAACGCTTCCTATCTGGGAAAATACGCTGACGTATTACACCACGTTAACGACAAAATTGATTTTATATGTATATATTTATAATTAATACATTAAATTAGTATTTAAAACATTACAGACCTATGTTCTGAATAATTACAACTTCACAATAAGAATGTGTTCTCCTTAATAATTCGAACTTATATGTTGCACTTTCAAATTTATACATCTTTCATTGTTTGAAAGCAATCTACTTTATATTTACGGAAAATCTCAAACACCTTTGAGTAAAACTCGATAGAAGACACGAGAATTGAATTTATTATTTAATTTTTATTAAATTTTGGAAACATTAATGAAACTTACAATATTATTGAGAACATACACAGAACTATGTTCTGAAAAATTGCTACTTCACAATAATAATATGTTCCCATTAATACTATTAGTTTAATAAATTATTTATTTTATTTATAGCCACAAGCTATGTATATTATAATTGAAGTAGAAATGAATCAGTTAATCCAAATAATCAATCTGTTTGGATTACATCCAGATTATTTTTAAAACAATCATTTTTATATCGTGTAGCAGTTTACCCGGATAATTATAGCCATGCAAATATTTGCAACAGTTTAAAATATTTCTCTCTGCCCTATTTTCCAGTGTTGGAGCTAAAACTGAATATTTATTACCTACATTTAGTACCACAACGTGTTTCAAGTGAACGCATCGCTTCATTTATATTATTATATTTAAGTTGTTCTTACAAAAAATTAAAATGTAGATGGACAGTTCAACCAACTCGCATACAAGATGTTTAACGCCGTATAAAATGAAGGAATAATAATCAGTAGAAATTATTGGTGCTTGAATTACGTAAGATTCACGTTAATTTTAATATTTCGTGAATGTACATAATTTAAGCCACGTTTAGTGTAGAGAAATATATATAAATAGAGCTCTTTCTGCGAACTCGCTTCTGTCTCCAGCGGTCCAATACAAATCGGTCGGTTTCATCTCCGTCCCATTAAATACGTACCTAATGGAACCATTTTTATTTGGTTATATTATACAGAACACCAAAAAGTAATGTGTACACGAAAAACAGAAAAGAGCCTGTGGAATAATTTTTTTTGATACTCTCAAGAAAAAATTATCTTTAAGTATATACCCATAAAATATCTCCTCATGGAGATGCCAAAATATAGTGTAAGTGTAAGTGTATATAGATATTATTAAGGAGAACACATTCTTATTATGAAGTTTTAATTATTCAGAACATAGATCTGTGATATTTTAAATACTAATTAAATGTATTAATTAGAATGACATACATATAAAATTAATTTTATTGAAAAATATCGGTTTATTCAAAGGTATTTGAGATTCCGTAGAAACAAAGTAGATATATTTCAAATAATGGAACAATAGATACATTAATTTGAAAAGTGTAACATACAGGTTCGAAAATTTGTCGTCAATCAACTGTGTTGGTATAGCATAATCGGATAATGCGCGTTCCCCGGATTGGAAGAGATCCAGGTTCGAATCCCGGTAGCAACAACAATATATTTCGATAAAATTGATTTTATATGTACATATTTCTAATTAATACATTTAATTTGTATTTAAATGAGATTTATACTATTTTTATACTTTGCGCTACGTGTCAAAAAATATGTGTCATCCGGAAATTGATTTGAAGACTGACCTATAATCAAGTCGTTGCGTTGGATGAAAGACATCAAGATAACAGTCAGGCCAAATTATATGCAGAAATGACAAGACCGGATCCTGTGAAAGGAATTAGGAGCGGCTTATATTTGACCTCGATAGAACGATATAGAAATTTATGGATAATATAATTTTATATGCACGGTGTAACAGGCCAAGTCCACACTAATCTCAACCATGTCAAAGATATAAGCATTTCAAAAAAATCGTAATTGTTGATTATTTTGATTAATTGAAATATCTTATTGACTCCAAATTATATATTGAATACAAAAAAATTTCAACATCACCGAATTTCGAGCGGCCAAACTATTTTTCGTTCGATTATTTAGGGCCTGAAGTAAAAAAATAAATTAATAACGGATAAATTTCGCAAATATTTATTGCATTAAAATGATTTTGTAAAAAAATTTAACAATAATATTTTCGGTAACTGTGCAGATTTACACATTTTCCTTAAACATTTTGCACTCATAATTTAGCCAGGTATCCACCCATAAAGTATTGTGGACTAGGTATCTTACACTCTGCATATTTTATATATTCATATGATCGTCATTTTTAACGAAAAAAACTTTTTATTTCTCACGAGTTTCGTAGATAAACAGTTTTCTCAATACCTGTAATATTTATTTATGTAAACAAATATACTTCTTTCATTAAATTATAGCTAATAACCATGCAACATTATTTTTAAGACTAAAATAATTGTTCGAATCTTATTATAATTCTTGTTTGCTAAAAACTTCTACAGAGCACTTTGTTCCACGCAATGAAAACTTTTATGAAATAATTATTATAGAAGCCAAATTTTATACTGTCCCACAATCCCACCTCTTTCCTAACCTATTTGCTCTTTCATGAACCTAACTAGTCATTAAGTTTTATTTTAATGTCGTTTTGAAACGGTTTTCAACATTGGTGAATGTCTTAATAATCATGGTTGTAAACTATTCTGCCACGGCAAGTACATTTGCATACGGAAATAAGTTTGATCCAGTCAATGTCAGAACTGAAAACTGTTATCTGTCTTTAATAATACGAATTGCAAACCTCAATTCGCCATCCGAAGCATGCAAAAATGAATGCAGTTAAACTACCAATTTATTATTTTAATATGTTTTACTTATTTTTTGTCCGCACATATATTATATACATAATACTTGTGTCTAAAACCGGTCCTATGACGTGTTTTTCTGAATTGGATCTTCTTCCATATTAATTTAACAGGCAGTGAACTGCCAATTTCCTCTCAAATGAAACATATGAAAACTGAAATTGGAACTACCAATGTGCAGGGAAATGTATCAATTTCATCATTTTGTTTAAGAAAAATAGAAATGATTAATAAAAGAGGACCTATCCTTGCTTCACAAGTTTCACTTTAATTATTTATGGGAAAAAATCAATAATAGAAATGCAACAAAAAAGCCTTTAAAGAATTCTTCTGATCCTCTTGAATTTCATTCGCCAGACATAAATAAGCTTTAATTCATTAGAATACACAGCTATTACTTGATGAATAAAGTTTGTATACTCTAAAGTTATTTTTCGTGGAATTTTAAATATAATTTTGATAATAAAATTTTCGTATTAAGAAAATTCGTCACTCTTCACAAAAGAAAATGTAATAAATAAGACATCTCAACTGAACCATGTAGTATTCAATTTAATATTAAAGAATTTGGTTTTATGATTCACACCGGAAATATTATATTATAATTCTACAAAATAAACAATAAATTCCGAGCTAATAAATCGCACTCATCAAGAAGGGTTCTTGAAATAATTGTCTCTGAGTACGTTTCAGATCAATATGTTATCTTTTTATAGTTGTAATGTTTTAAGAGGCTTTTATGAATGTATTATAATTTTACACACTTACGATTTAAACCCAAAATGTGGTCGATCCGTACTTTGCGTTTCACGAATTTGAATAAAGTTTCAACAACCAATACCAAAAAAGGTATATAATTCCAAGAACACAACCACCCACATGGCGGAGCCGCCTATTATATTATCTGAGGCTGTATAAATTTGATAACAAAGGGAACTTAGGAATCCGTATAAAGAGGAGGAAATGATTGCCAGAAATATTTCGCAGCTCTAACGAGTATTCAGTATTTAGTGGTCTTTCTGAGAAATATAGTAAGCGTAGTACGTCTATTATAGTTTTCTAGACCGGTAGGCCTTAACAGAATAAGTCAAGAAACAATTTAACAAAAGTGAATTTTACTGGTTTTTAAAAATACGATATTAAATCTGATTAATAAATATTCTTAATGGTACCATTTATATTGCAATAAATCCCAAATACTGTAAGTAAGAGACGCCAGAATTAATCGCTAAGAGACGCCAGAATTAAATTGAATTTGGATTAATCTAGGTAGCAACTAAAGTTTTTTTTTTCTGTATATTTTGCTAATTGATTAATTTAATTTATTAGGAGAACACATTCTTATTGTGAAGTTGTAATTATTCAGAACATAGGTCTGTGATATTTTAAATATGAATTAAATATACATAAAAAATCAATTTTATCGAAAAATATTGTTGTTGCGCTGCCGGCATTCGAACCTGGATCTCTTTCCTAACCGGCTGGATGGCTATTTAAAATAATGGAACGATTAAGTGTATTAATATAAAAAAGGTAACATATAGGTTTGAAAATTTGTCACTAAAAATATTGTCGCTGTAGCATAGTTGGATAATGCACCTTCTCCGGTTAGGAAAGAGATCCAGTTTCGAATCCCGGTGGCGCAACAACAATATTTTTTGATAAAATTGATTTTATATGTATATCTTTCTAATTAATATATTTTATTTTATTTATATTTAAAATACCACAGAACTATGTACTAAAATTGCAAATTCACAAAAAAAGGGTTCTCCATAAAAAAAAAGGATTTTTGTTGAGAACTCACTGATTATAATATATGTATATAAATATACGTGGATCGTATTTCAATTATCTTTAAAAATTTAATATTTTTTTATTTACTATTACTTTATTTAATAGATTTGCTGCCTTTAATTACATTTATATTGAATATACCGTAAACGCGGATATTTCATATTTTAAAAATCTTATTAAATATTATTTTCACACTTTTTACTTATAACCTTAAGGTCTATAGTCTTAACCACGAAAAAAATACGTATTTTCTAATTAAAATGTTTTTTTAAACAAAATATCGACCCACATACAATACAAAAATATTAATCAAATAGGAATGAATTTTAAACTAATATTCAAGACTTTCCAGTCATATTTTTCCACAACTGTGATTTATCGTGGGAAATTAATATATTCATTAAAAAATAATTTCAACAAACAGAATTCAGTTGCTGGTCGGCACAATCATTTAATGGTTGGTGTAAAACATTTAAGTATCACATGACCTAACATAATCTCACCGTACATTTGTATCTATCTGGTGCAAGATCATCAAATGTCCTTGGTCCAGCAATATTGTAAGCAGGTGTAGGTAATTAAGATTTTATTCTTCATCTAAATAATTTTAATACATTAAAATATAAATTTCTTTGGAGTGAAATATACGTTATATCGTTCGTTTGATAGATGGCTTTATATTAGTCAGTGACCCGATCTGAATAGCCAGATTCATAACAAAAAATGGCTCTATCCAAAATGCTGGTGTATCCAAAAACTGTATAAATCAACTTTCTGTAATCTGGTCGACCACCTTTCATAGAAGATAAGTACATTTGATTTAAATATAAGAAAAAATACTGAACCATGGAAAAAAGAATCAAATAAAATTATATCGTTTTATCAAATGTAATCAAATTAAATACAAACTAGAATGAACAATATTAAACGTAATATTTCCACAGTGATAAATTTCACAATATAGTAAATGAATAGATAGTAAATTTGACTTTGAAAATGTGTACACGTTCAACTTTTTCTATTTTGCACTAGCTGGTGGACAAATTTAAATTTACTTAAGAATGAAAAACAAGAAGATTATACAATTGCTCGAATTCCCCGACTTGTAAGTTTGCTGGAAGCGCGTAAAGTGGTGATTTCATTCCCGACTTCTTTCACGGCCAAATCAATTCTCGCCGTTTGATGACGCAAAAAAGACAAGTCGACATTCTGATTACTAATTCCCCCAGTTTTTTTTTTTGCTATTGTTAATTTATTGCTACGCCCTACCGATTCGACAATATGAAATTTCTGTACCTCGAGGTCAAATAAAAAACCTAGCAACAACTATAAAATGCATTGTTCTGCTGTGTATTTTATTACTATACCAAATTAATATACATCGCAACATGAGCGGCGTGATGTAAAGACTGTTTCATAATTCAAGGAGGTGCAGTGAGTTCCATTTTAATAAATGTCATAAATAACCTACCTTGTGGACAGTTTTAGTATAGGTGGTACAAGTCTAAGTTTAAAAATGGCGTAAAAATTTTTTTTTTTTGTATACATTTTACAAAAAACATATGTTATTGTCTACTAAAGAGAAAACTTTATAAAAAATAGAGAACTCCAGAAAAAAAATAGCAGGGGATGTCGGGGCAAAACGGGGGGCGGTGTAAAATTGGGTACTCACATCAAGCCATAATCCCCCCCCCTCCCTACCACAGTAATGCTCGAATCGGGATGGGGAAACGCCGAATCTCTGTGCAATATAGAAATAAAGAAGTCATTTGCAGTGACTTTATGTTAATTTAGAAGACTAATCATCGTAATTTTTCTTTTAGAAATGTATTTCTGTATTATCCGATGTTCGTTCCTATTATAACGGCCGGGGCAAAATGGGGAAGTACGTTCAAACGTGTATTTGACATTTATTTTTATTATTTTTTCCATGATTACACAGACCGATAGGCAAAATTTATTATAAAGATAATCGTGATTAATTTTCTTAATAAACTTGTGACTTAAATTCCCTATCTAGTCCCACTCTGCCCTACTCCAAATTATTCCAATAATGCTCACATTTTTCCGATTCAATTAAAAACTATTTGAAAATAAAATTATAGAAACATGTAGTTACGTTATATGGGTAGCTCGTTAAGCTTTCCGTTAATGTAAAATAATAATAATATAGACATGTGTGACATTTGTCGTCAACTAACTCGGTTGGTATGGTGTAACTATTAACGCTTTTCCTCGGATAGGAAAAGATCCAGATTCGAATCCTGGTAGCAACAAAAATATTATTTTTTTCTGTATATCTTTGTAATTGATATTTTTATTTTGAGTATATTTTCTAAACTCATTTCTATTTTTGTTTTTAAAAATATTATTCTCACTTTTTTCAATTGGTTTTTGTTGACTTTTATAAAACAATTTTTATTTATTGAAAATACTTGTAACACCACGCAGAAAGCAACTGATTTTTTATCAGAATTATTATATATTTCGTACTATCGGAAACCAAACTTAATTATTGTTTCATGTATCCAATGCTTTATCACCAGATTATACCGCTAATTTTTTTTATATTACAGGTGATAACAATAAATTTTATTTTTTTCAGAGATTTTTAATGTACATGGTATACGCCACTGGCAGAGAACCAGATCACAAATGTTATAACATTTTTTATTATATCACGCAAAGAATTAAAAATAAATAAATTAAAAGATAACTTTTTTATGAATTACTTAACAGACATACGAGTGTTTTGTTTAATTTCATAATTAAATTGTCCGTGAATTTATCAATTCCAGTCATTGGTTTCTATTTTTATTTATTATTTGCTATTACTGTTAATAAGCCTGTGGGCAACCATATTACGGCCACTGCGCGGCCCCGATCAATGTGTAATAAAACAGTAAAGAGAGCAATCCGTATTGTGTCCTATATTACTCGAGCGAGGTCCCGTGAAAATTTTATTGTAAACTAAACTAATAATAACCAAAAATGTGTTGCTGTCTAGATTAGATTTATTAAATTTGATATAATATTCGGCATTTTAATAAACGTCGAGCATTGTGTGATATGTAACGTGTCACGTTGTCGATATATCCTCACTGTAATCACTATTTAAAATTGCAAATATACACTAAACTTGAAAAGTCATAAAATATTTGTGTTAACTTCACTTTCACCTGTTTATTTTCATTATTTTATACATTATTTTGAATTTCCGATCAAAATCATAGTCATCTTCAAAATCGACCGTTTTTTATACAAATAGGTATCATTAAGGAGAACACATTCTTATTGTGAAGTTGTAATTATTCATTAATTATTAAGTTGTATTAATACATTTGATTAGTATTTAAAATATCACAAACCTATGTCTGAATAATTACAACTTCACAATAAGAATGTGTTCTCCTTAATAATATATAAGTTGTATCGATGTGTCCAATATTTAATAAAAATAAATTGTTAATTCTGGCGTCTGCTATCGGTTGACTCAAAGTTATTTGAGATTCTGTAAAAACAAAGTAGATGGTTTTCAAATAATGGAACGATAGATGTATTCATTTGAATAGTGTAACATATAGGTTCGAAAATTTGTCGTCGAAAGAACTGTCGCTGCAGCATAGTTGGATACTGCACCTTCCCCGGTTTGGAAAGAGATCCAAATTCGAATCCCGGTTGCGCAACAACAATATTTTTCGATAAAATTGATTTTATATGTATATCTTTCTAATTAATACATTTAATTAATATTTAAAATAGGTATCATTGCAATCCGAGTATGAGGGCGATATCGCTCATACTCCATACAAACGAGTAATTATATTTCTGGCGAAATTATTTAAAATAACTTAAATTCTTTTTTACTGAATATTCAGGGTATGATTTATGTTACATGGGACTATTTTACTGGATGTTTTGGGGGGGCCATGTCTTGAGATATGATAATACCATATGACATGAACTACGTACAACAACATAGATAGGGGGACGGTGTTTTAGTCAGTCATGCGTACTACTTACATGTCGGGAGCCGAACACAATCGGATCTGAGAATATTTTTTCATCTAAAACACTATTGATATTTTTCTTCACTTTTTTGTTTGCTTCTAGTTTTACTTTCCTGTTATCGCTGATTCAGGATGTCTCGCCTCAGAGTTCTCTGGAACGCGTGGTGCGTCGCATGTGCGATTTGCGCGGCTCTATAAATCCGCAACTGAAAATATGGCACGTTAATGTTATTATTGTTTCTGGATTAAATTTTTATTTCTCTTCTAAAGGTTAAATTGTGTATTTATTTTATGTTCTATTCCGTATTATTCTTATTCTACAATTTGTGACTAGATAACTTGGTGTAAATTTCCACCTAAATGGTAATTTTTAGTTTTATAGAAAGTGCAAAATAGTGTTAATAGAATCAATAGTTAAGTGCATAATAAAAATAATATAGACCCTGTGGGTTTGTCGTACAAATGAATACAAATTTATTTACCACGTCGCATTTGCAAGGATATCTTTTTGTATGATGTCATAAACCTGTTTATTGTACGCGTCGTGTCATGCCTGTCTAAAATACATTTATTTAAATATATATAACTAAACGGTTCGTAGAATATATTTTTATTATTTTACAATTCAACAAACTTTACTACAAATTTCATTAGTAAAACTAGCAAATTCCCGAATATTCTTAGAAAGTCAAAGGTTTTAATTTCATTTGTGAATTTAATGAAAACCGAGAACAGTGCACTAATTAAAACTCATTAACGTTTGTTTAATAATATACGTTGTTAACTGTTAATATTAATGTAAATAATGTACACATCTACCATAGGCGATATCATTGTGTCTAGAGCGACTCCCAAACGCTCATAAATCCGATCATAATACATAACGGGAGGGATTAATATAATCTTTGTTTTTAGGATTTTGTATTAAAAAAATACGCATCGACCTTTTTTTATACTTTCACATGTTTTGAAGCATAATCTAAAGCATCTTAAAATAGAATTATTTTGAATTTAAGTGATGTGAGTGCAAAGTGTACGACAAATACTCTGTGTGAATCAATCGATATACATTTATAAAATTTACATAAAACTTTTTAAAAATATTAATATTATTTGGTTGCTTATTTTTCTGTAATAATTTAACAAAAATTATTTGTTTTTATTTAATTGTAATATGTAAAAGATACAAATAAATAACCACGATGAATTTTATAATACGCCATTATGTTTTTTTTCTCTAATGGATATTCAATATTCAAAACATTTATTTATTCTAAATATGAATTAAATATATCAATTAGAAAGATATACATATAAAATCAATTTTATCGAAAAATATTGTTGTTGCGCCACCGGGATTCGAACCTGGATCTCTTTCCTAACCGGGGATGGTGCATTATCCAACTATGCTACAGCGACAATATTTTTAGCGACAATTTTCGAACCTATATGTTACCTTTTTGATATTAATACATTTAATCGTTCCATTATTTGAAAGAGCCATCTACCTTATTTTTACAGAATCTCAAATACCTTTGAGTAAACTGATGCCAGAATTATCAATTCATTTTTATTAAATTTTGCACCTTCCCCGGTTAGGAAATAGATCTAGGTTCGAATCCCGGTGGCGCAACAACAATATTTTTCGATAAAATTGATTTTATATGTATATCTTTCTAATTAATATATTTAATTCATTTTTGAAGCAGCCGAAACTAAATATTTAATATTATAATGTTAAATTTTGAATTCCACTGTATGATTTCCAAAAAATATGAATCATGATCAATATCACTTTGAACTGGATTATTTTTCAAATCTAAATACCGCGCATGTTATAAGGCTCTAGTAAAATTCGAAATTAATCAAATTTTGTCCCCGAGGCTCGCAAATAACAGGTACACGTATATGTAAATATATTAGTTAGATCAGTCTACTTTTAATACAAAATTCAATAGGCAACGAACATATAAACGAATGACTCAGCACTAATTATGTACTTTCCTTTACCGCTACTATGTGTTTCATATGCGAAATCTCAGTCATGAGCATAAACCAAAAATTTTGATCCTCGAGCCAATGTTAAAAAACCTATTATTATTTTTACATTTTTCTGATTATATTAATGTTCCAATGTTTCGGTTAATATAATATGTAAATAACTCATCACTTTAAAATAAAATAACGTACAATTTATATATCTATTATATCTTTACATATATGTATGTAAAAGGCAACGTTTGTTTGTCTCTTTGTTACTTTTACAATCGAGAACAGCTGTCTCCAGCTTATAAAACGTTTCTCTGGTAAATAAATTATATATCATCATGTTACTGAATCAGGAGGCTGAACAGGAAAGAACTATTTGTGGAAGTTATAAAAATAACATGCGTGACCCACAATATAATAGAAACAGCGATTAAACTATAAGAGATAGAAATGTGTTTTAGTGATTAATATTGCTACAAAAATATTTACGAGAGCATATACCTCAGAGATTAATAGATGAGACATAATTATATATAAACGATTTACTTATTGTACATCCAGACTATGGTGGATTTTCTGGTAGTCAACATAATAAAAAAATACTGAAATTAACACAATATTTACCCAGTGGGAGATTCTGTTTAGGAGATCGGGAATAGAATACAAATACTGATTACTTTACAATTAGACGAGACATATAATAAATCAGGCAATGATTTAATGAACGGTTAAAAAAACCATTATCGATTAGGAATTCTTCACTTCACAGTGCAGTAAAAAACCGAATTAATTGGCATCCAAGACGAAAAGTGAAGTATTCATGGCGGTGCTGATAAAACTCGGTGGGCTAATTTAATCGCTGATCTCAACGATATAATTTACGACATCAACCATTCTTTCGATCAAATATTTACTCTGAATTATTCTCTTATCATAAATCTCAAACCAGATTGTCAGACAGTGATGCTGAGATCATTTTACAAGTCATTATTTCATTTTGCTGCTAAAAATTCTGCACACGCATCACCTACAGTTTTTCTCAATTTAAAATAATTTCCTAAATAGCCTATTTTAGCAGAATCTACCAAATGCAGTGCATGCAAAAAAAAATCTGCATGTTTAGAACTGTTTCCACTTAGGGATCCAATTGGATTAGTCTTTAGTTACAGTGTATCGCGGAAGATATAACGCACTACAAACATAGAGCTCAAATTTTAGTATAGATTGTTTTTTGCGATATATATATTTATTTATATTTTCCAACAACGGGCATATATGGTAGATATATAGTTAAATATTATATCCACGAACGGAGAAAAAATGGTTTGAGAATATTTATTTTTATTAAATGACTTTTTTAGAGATGTAGGTAGTTTTATATTTACTTACTTACCATCACGTCATTTCCCCTCGGAGGTAGGCAGAGAGGACAAGGCGCCACACTATTCTGTCCTGACACACAATTCTCGTCTCATCCACATTCATACATCTTCTCATACAAGCTCGTCAATTATTGAGGCTTCTAACATGACCATCTTCCAGTATCTGGTTTACCTGGTCGTGCCAAGTCTTCTATTTCTGGTGTCATCCACACTTGCATCAAATATTTTTCTTACCATTCATCCATTCCATATAACCAAACCACAAAAGTGATAATTTCTTAATCTTACTCACTATAGTAAGATCAGCAATTTATATTTATTACAATAGAAAAACCAACATTAGCGACTAAGAAAATGTTGATAATAATATGAAATATATAAAGACAACTAATACAAATAAAAAATCGCAAATATAAACATAAACTTTCCTAATTTACAAACTTCAGATATTGCGTACATATTTTTTGTGGATATCGTGTTTTTAACCATCCCAATACCAACCAATTAAAACCGAGTTACTTAGCGGAATAAATACATTGATATTACGTATGGTATTACTGACACTAACCGAATTGAATCCTTAAATAGAAAGTAGAACCTATTCCCTGCATGCACATTTAACATTTTTATTTATGTTTTTTCTAACAATTCAACAATTTTGATGAATTCCATCTGTGTGTTTCAAAAGCTTCAGAGCACCGATGAAGGCTTCCTCGGTACCTTGAAGCTTTTTTATGTCCGATACGCTCTATTTCTCTCTACCGGAATTTTACTCAATATATATATACTCTTGTAAGTCGTAAACAATATTCAGTAATCGAAATCAGGTTTTATGTTTTTGCAATTCGATGGTAAACCGTGAAATACCATCAAAACTATTTAACTGTTTCAATTCTAACAGTTTGAACCAAATTTATGAGCGACGTGATATTGTATGCTCATGCCCGCTACTTACTCAGCATTAGTGCCAGTTCATGGTCAGGGATATTTGGAAGTGACGTAAACGTTTTCATTACCAATCGATTCTACATCTAAGGCGGGCGATTGGTGGCTCGCCCTAGACTTAACTTAAGCTGGGATAAACAGCAACAAAGACAGATTGCATCTTGATTAGTCAACAAGTCAGGGAATGATGGAAATGCCGTGTCGAGACTTTGAACCCCCGACCCTCCTAAGATAATCTAATGAAAACGATGATGTAATCAATTAAAAACATACACATGTATAGCATTAATTATATTATATTGTATCATTAATTGACATGGCGATTACTTTGTGGTGTAACATGATTATTTTAATTTTCACAATAAACTTTGTATTACACACACGTTGTGTTATTTTCACTACTAGTTTCTGGACGTGCAGTCCCTCTCATCATCAGGTGATAACTAAACTAAACTAAATACTGTATTGTAGTCTATTCGAACAATGGGGTGGGGCTTGAGAAGAGAGGGGACATTTCGGTATTTTACTGGAATATGAACAGTAAAGGTGAAGTATTAGGGAATGTTATATTATTTATTAGTTGTTATATTTAAATTCTTTTGTTTCAACAGTTTCTAAATTGTTCATTATGAATCCTTCATAAGGTACCAAGCGGAGAACTTTTAGCAATATTTGAATATGTTCAAGAACACACTTGGAGAACTTTTAGTCTATGTCTATCGAAAGAGTGGTTTGTTTTAATTATGTGGTTTGCAAATATTTTTTATCACAATCTCCACAAGTTAGGAACTGCACCTTTAAAAACTAATAGTGAAAATAACACAACGTGTGTGTAATACAAAGTTTGTTGTGAAAATTAAAATTAATTATTTAGTATTATGAGATAAGCATTGGTATAAGAAAGCAATCATAGAAAATAAGATACAATAAAGGAGCACAGAAGTATATGGAAGGAACACATATATGGGACACTGTCCAAAAAATTTGTTTACCAATATCGAAATATTAAGTTTTTTAAAACGTTGTTTGTAAAACATCAGTGTAAAACTAGTATTAAGTACAATTAGAGTTTTTGCGTAATGCATAAATTCCAATTTCAAGGCTAGATGTAATTCATAACAGAAAAATTACAAATTTCATATGATGTTACTTGTCTTTTCAATGTGCTGTATATTGTTGTTTGTTTTATAATTATTTTAATATGTCGTTATACGTGCTAAAGACACGATTGAAGATACGACTGAAAATACAGTGCGTTATATAGTTTAAATTCACTGACGACATTAAATATTTGAGCACACCACGATTACTTCTAAGGAGATCGTAAGACTATAAGAGAATTTATATCAGAGAAACTGGTGAGCAAAAATTATTTTTGTACATTTTTTACAGACATTTTGATAGAATTGATCAATCAACATTATCTGTTCCTAGTTTGCACGTGTCATCAATTGCAAACGAGTTTTGGTGTCTAATGACTTGACCTCTTAATGCTTCTAAGTCGTCTATCGTCTCTGGTTTATCGGCGTAGAGTAGCGACTTCACATATCCCCACAGAAAATAATCCAAAGGTGTTGTTAAATCACACGATCTTGGAGACCCAATTCACAGGTCTATTACGCAAAATTATGCGCTCATCGAATTCAATAGATAAATATACATCCATGAGACAAAAAATGACCTAGAAAAGGCTTTAACTCTTAATGGAGAGATGAAATTTTTGGAGCAGTGAAATTGACATGACAAAGAGTAGCTTGTTGGTGTAGTGGTTAAGACGCTGGCATAGCGATGTAGTATTCGGGGGTTCGCACCTCGTTCCAGGACATCAGCAAGTTAGTCCTATATTCATAGTACAAGCGTTGAGCTTAGTTTTAAAATAGTAAGAATATTGATGTAATATGTATTTCGTGTACGCAACTCTATTGAAAAAAAAAACAAAAAATTGGCGGAGGATAGTATGGAGAGGCCCTCATCTGGAAGTGGATTGACAATAGTTGATGATGATGGTGATGCAATGTATTTAATATAATTAGTATAAAATAACGCCATGGATTGCCAATTTTGACATGGAGTTTTTATTAGAGGAAGAGCAATAACAAAATCTGCTCCGGGCGCCTTAAACGAAGTTACGCCACAGTATCTCTACGTTTGCAATTTGTACTTGAATAAAAATGTTTACCAGATACCCGTGCGGCAATAAACAGCTACCCACTTAATTCTGCAAGTAGTGTCTCACAGATGTTATGAAATTGTAGTACCTAACTGCGAAATGCTAATTAAACGCGCTATCCTATAGGATTTTAATATGAGGTTTTAAAATTTTATTAAAATGAACACCTGCATCTTAAACTGGTTGAATATCTGCGTTCGAATAAAATTACTATGAAAACGTGTCGATGTGAAAGAACGCGAAATAAAAACAAAGTTGATGTAGGAATATTACTAAGTTACAATAATTCTAATTCTGTCTATTTTCAAGGTTAGGTTAGGTTGTTATTCTACCGAACGTAAAGTTGTACTTGTTTTTAAAACTATAGATATTTATTAATATATTGATGATGAGAAAATCCTATATTTGCTGTACCATAAAATAAATTATCTATTAAAAATTTATATGTATTTCTGTTTTATTATCGTGAATTATGTAGTACTTACATTAAGTTGGATAAATTTATAGGGTTCAATACACTGTTCTGCTATTTAAGGATACGTTTCAATTAAGTAACTAATCACTATTCTGTCGATTACTTGTGTTTCTCTTAGGGCCATCGTCCAATATCAGATCTATCTGATGTCCTATTTTTTTCTTGCTTCCTACACTTATAAGTATATTAATATATAAATTTTGCTCTAGAGTCACGGAGGCTATCATTAACATCAAAATCATCGTCATCATCAGCTGATGATTGATAATGACGTTTGCCAATTTGCTTTAATTTCCTACAAGAGTATCGATAGAAGAACATCGTGTACTACTAGTATATTTTCTACATTATCTTTCTTCTCCGCGGTCACGCTTTTGAGGGTTATTTTCCTCATCTCACCACCCTTGAAACATATTCTCCATAGATTAGTGTGAGAACTGTCATTTTTGTATGTGTGTGTCAGATGAGTGGTGGGGGTCATGGCTTATAAGAGGCCCTCCCTGGGGGTACGGGTCTCTTTCCCATCGTTCCTTCGCAATAGTAGTAATGAATATCTGAGTTATATAATTGTACATTCTGTAAATACGTTGTTGTAAAAAACTATAATTTTTACACATATTTACTGAGTTTCGCTTACAAGAACTCAACCCGAGCAACTCGAGAATACACAATAAGATGATAAAACTCCAAGGGAATCTGGTGGCATTTCCAAAGTCACCACACGGGCTCAGTCAAATTGGAAAGTCACCACAGTTAGTAAACCATATTTTATACGATTAAATCTTCTTCTTATGTTTCTTATGTTGTCAATTGTCATTCACCAAGTAACAAGGGCCATAAATAAACGCGTTATTTTTTAGCTGAAGTGGAGAATGTAGAAATATAATAAAAGTGAATATTATATATATGCAAATTATTCCCATTTGCCAAGGCAGACTCGTCGTCGCCTTAATTCAGGGTTATCAACATTTTTTTATATATATTTCTAGTTTAACAAGTGTAACAGTGCGTTCGTTATTTTTTATTTTATTTTTATATTTACCATTTTTAAATTGAATTGATTTATCTATGCTGACTCCGCTTTTGTCAAGATAATTTATTACAACGTAACTTAGTAAATGGTGAGATGTATATTTGACGCTCGTGTTGGAAATAGTAGAAATAGATCACGTCTACGAAAGACCTGTCGTAACCAGGTAATCCAATCACTAGAAGAAAGCCCTTTAAGGAGCTTCAAGAATCAACTAGTTCGCGTGTGCAGATGTACGACTATGGACGAAGCGAAAGTTGTATTTCGGGACACAAAAGTATGGCTTTAATAGAGTTTTATCATTTATATCTACTTACTGCCTATAGAGAAGTAGTACTGAGTGATATATTATTATCAATACAGAATTATAAAAATTAAAATATCTTGTGTTCGCCATCATCACTTTCGTCCCCTTATCCTAGAAGGGTCGGGGGTCCAAAGTCTCAACACGGCACTTTTATTTTCCCCTGAATTAAGAACAAATCTGTCTTCATACAGTTTTTATTGCTGTTTATCCCAGCTGTTTATCCCAGTTATCCCGACCCACCCCCCGGGCCGCCTTCCCTCCGGAGTTGCCAAAAAGGTACATCTTAGTAATCATTCCTTTGGCACTCTCAAGATATGTCCAAACCACCCTAATTAAGATCTTTCTATATATAGAAGTAGGAGTAAGTAAAGATAGCGAGGGTTTTCCTTATTTCTCACTCGTCTCCATAATTTTGCTCCTGCTACTCCCCTACGATATCTCATTCAGCCTGTATTATTGATCTCACTTTGTTCGTAAGAATCCATATTTGGTGACCATATATTTAAGTGCATATGTACACACCATTGAAAATGTCTTGTAATCTTGTAACACTTCAATTTTTCATATTTTGTTCTTAGAGTTTATTTTAATAACACCCTGGCTACGTATATAATGATTTTTGGAGGCTTATACGATATCGAAATAATTTTTAATCCGCATCTTTTTATATAATCTATATTAATAATTATGAAAAATATTAATATTTAAATGTTGGGTTAATATTAAAAACAAATATCTGATTTTTCTATCATAACATAGTACCTAGTCTAGGATTTGATGAATGTGGTAAACAAAGCAAAATAAAATAAATACTGCTTCAGATTTTAAGCGTACATTATATTGTAAATGGGCCTACCTTTGTTGTTGTAAAAACGGGAAATTGCTAGCCCTGCTGTGTAGTTTTATCGGCAGTATTACCACATTTCAGTTATCTACGGCAGCCTCCTTACCGCGGCCCAGCCGCCAGAGGAATAAATTATGGTGATGAACTGTCCATCGGTAGTGTCGGTTCAAGTGGTCGATCGCGAGTCGAAAGAAAAAATCTCGGCGGCACTAAATGTCGGTTTTCCCAAAGCGCGATAATAAATAGTGCTGTTATTCGAGACAAATGGATGTAGGCGTCGTACAAGGCAGTGTTTTATCACTTTTTTCCTTTTATCAACTTTTGTAATGGCATTTCTAGCTTAGGAATAGTAAATAATATGTTTTCTCGTCTTATTCGATATTCTACATCTATTCTGAGAGCCGTAATATTTCCTGATCATTTGCCCTAATCCTCGGATCAGATTTAATTATAATACGTTTGCTCAAGTTTGTGCGAAACAATGAACGTATAAAACAATAAAATAAATCTTTTATTTTTATATCAAATTATTGAAGACTAGCCAGGCTTTCATATGTTAGTTTTTAATGCAAGTTCATTTTATTTAACGATATTTCATAACTGTTATATATAGGTAATTAATTATTTTAATGTTATACTATGTTAATAAAATGGACTTGAAAGATTTTTGAGAAAAATTGTAATTAAAAATATGGACGGTGGCTTCCAACAACGGCAAATAATAGGTGTCTCACCAAAATATATAGATAAAAATTTTACGACAATCTAAACCAATGACCAACTAACTTTTCTGGCGTATAATCCCCCCCCCCCCCCATATTTAAATTAATAAAATATTCTTAGTATAAATTTAACCGGAAAAAATATGTGACTCACAGTATTTGATTTGATGTTATTTAATTATTTTTTTCACAAAATGAGACCCAAAAGAGATACATAATATGTACGTAGTGATAAATTTGAATTGTTGTCAGGTAGACGTCTGGTGGCAAGACGCGTGTTTTTTGATAACTCTGATCAATAGGATAATCTCATAAACGGTCACTGTATCGTATATTTCAATACACTCTAGTACATATTCTGTCAATAGATAATTCCGGGATCGATTCCTAATGGTAAAATATTTTTTTGATAAATAGATTCGTTTTATTTATCTGGGTATAATTGTTAAAGCATTAACACATTTTCTATTTACCCTGTTTTATTTACGTCACAAAATAACGCACACACATATACTTGTACGAATAGACACAAAACTATACAATAATTTAGGTAATTATTTGTCTATAGAAAAACAGACCAAGGAAAATAAATAGAAAAAATATATATTACTGAAAAAGTTTCAACGCTGTCTTGAATGATTTATATACATCAATGAACTCACAAAATATTTATTTTAAATAAATAAACTTAGTTTACAAATTTTTAAACCCTAAGGTTCATGACGACATCTCTAGACTTTACCACCAAATTCGGTCCTTTAATTCACTTCCTGTAGGTGTCTTGATATTATCAGTCTTTGTTTTCATTTTTTTTCTAGTTCTTGCCGTATTAGAGAAACTTGTGCGTGTTACGGAGCTGCACCCTCCCTGTTTTCACTTTTCTGAGAGTACTTACCAACGCTGAACAGAGAACACAGCGTCCGAAGTTCACAGTTCACTAACCTTGTCCATACCGCTGTTATCAGCGTCATCCTGCTTCGGACCGTAAATCTTTCGGAAGGTTTTATTTGTAACTGACCAAGTTTCGCAAGTATATAAGAATATGTATGGTATATAATATATTGTTCCGAAAATAAAGACCGACTTTAACCTTTAAATTCATTTGAACATAATATTTAAGTCAATTTAATTCTCATCTTTGCCAATGAATTGCAAACTTATTTATGCCTGTATAATAAAACTCAAGCAGATTATAATCGATGTACTTTTTATAGATATTATCTGCAGCTTCTTATTTAATGATTTTTTACCGTAAATACTTAACGAAGAACTTAAAACGGTAAATTTCGTCATAAACCAAGATGAGTCCTCTTCGGTTAATCAGTGCTGGTCTCTTCCGCTAAAGTATTTAATTCATCGCTTTTAACAGTAATAAGACATTCTTATTTCTCTCATCATTAAAACTCACATCTCAGTTTCTAAACTTTTCTAATTAATGTTGCACTGTTCGTTCAGGAGTGATCCCTTCACTCCATGCTTGGCTAACATTGCGTGCTGTTTGAGAAGCATAATGCCTATGTTTAAATTCACGCAATAAAATTATACGTACCTAATTCTTTTCTTTTCAATCAATGAAATAAAGCATATAAATGACTCAATAAATAAATATAGTATATTTGAATCTGTCAAACTAAATCAAATGTTTCCAAGCAACGAACCTTCAAAATGATGCAACACAAAAATCGGCCAATATTTTTTGAACAACCTAATTAATTTTGAAATGTACCCACATTGCTGAAATATACTTTTATTACATAAAAGCTACCAGGATATTGTAAACAAAAGATTTAACAAGCGTTAGGCTGAAATTTTTACAATTTCAGATTGAGCGGGCCGTGATCTCGTATAACCTCAACAATTTTTTTAAATAAATCACTTAAAAAACACATATTTTCGTAATTATCTCCTTGAGTTCTGTAATTACACACTTAGATTTATCACCTGTTAAGTATGATATTATATTGTTAATTGGAGTTAGTGATATTTTAAAATTATTACCTGTAACTTTTAATACCGATCGTGACCTAATCGTGCTCGAAACAAAAAATATATATCCACTTGCGCACGTAGTGTTTACAAACAATTTCTCGTGTTCGCGGTGATTAAAACATTCATAGTTCAAGTTCGAGCGGCAAAACGTTCGAGCAGGTAAGAAGGTTCAAATCTGACTAATTTCAATTCAATTACATATTTTAAAATATATAAGAGGTAGTTACAATTCCTCAGTTTAATTTATTTATACATTTCCATCAGTAAATTAATATTTAATAGAGTCATTTTTCCTATTTCTGACAATTCTCACGAATCAAGAAGTAACTCCGATTTACTTGAAGTGATCTCGTAAGTTCTAGAACACTCGACAGGTTTACATATCGGATTAAGAATCTACCAGGAATTACCTTGGGGTGGCCTAAACTTCAAAACAAAGTTTTGACAGCTCTCAATTGCACAGCTAATTCTATTAAGACTTCATCTAGATACGTATTTGTATGAACGAGTGACTCGATAACATGTGCCACAAAATTTATTGGCAACTAGTGAACTATAAGAGAAATCTTTCTAGCAATCAGCAACGCTTCTTATGAAAAATAATATTTTTTATTGTTTAGATAATTCGATGCGTGATTTATGCACCAAACCGCTTTAATACCTAAAATAAGAGTCAATTGTGTTAAGACACGAAAACAAAATACTTTGAATGATTTTTAAATCTCATTGGCTTTAGGAATATTTGTTTTATTATTTATCCTACCAGTAATATAATAATTCTTATTCGTATAAGCGATATCGTTCTCTTATCTACAAATATTTATGGAAAAATATAATAAAAACATAATGACATGGTATTAAATACAAATTGAAACGTTTGTTACTGATCGAACATGCACTGGTAATAGCTGTAACAGCCATCGTCATCCTTATTTAAGTCGAGCCATTTTCATTCAAAATTATTTATATTAGTATGGACATAATACTATATTGTTTATGGTAAACCAGTATCAATAGAGATATCATGTAAAATGCATACAAGATTGATCTTTCGCACAATGCAAATAATGATACGGAGATAAAAGTGAGACTATTATAAACATTTGATGAATTCAGACCTCTAATCATGTTTAATGTCTATTGTGGACGTAGTGAATACAATGTTTGTTAATCTTGTTTAAGGTAATGTATGAAGTATATTTATGACGGTCTTTCAGCTATGTGTTTTAACCAGTCGTGAAAAGGTCACGTGGGATCACAAATATTATTCTCTACATTAGTTGTAAATAAATTCTAAAAAGCCATTGTAAAAAGTTATAAACAAGAAAATTTCCTCAGCAGTTTGAAGTAACAAAAATCTATATAGATTGATATATTTATTTTCGACGTGGTTTAGTATTTTTAATCCAATTAATAAAATAAGTCCGATATAATCTTATTATTAAAGCTTCGTTAATAGATTAGGTAAGTAACTAAATGATCTCCACGATTATAGTTGTTGTTCAGACCGGGTATTACACAATCCTTACCGATCGCTGCATTTGCATATCTGATCTGCCACGCGACTAGTGCCTGGTGGATGTAGTCTAATCTCATTTCTCGAACGGCCAAAGTCAACATCGGCGCCTTAAAAACTGCCTTAAAATTTCCTCTCGATATTCCTAAATAGAGAAATCCATCCATATTTCAGTGATTTTTTATATTTTGTTTAAGATGAAGGAAAAAGTGTTATTTTTAATTTCTACGAGCATAAACTAAACAAATACAAGCACACACAAATAACAAAATTAAATAACATATAAAATACAGGATCACTACTCGCCAATGCAATAAAATATAAAAAAGAAAAGATAAATAAAATAAACAATAAATATCTAATTTTGTATAAAATACTTTAATTAATTTGACGTCGGCTTATTTCGATACTACTACATCTTTTTAAGGATGGACATAACTAACTAAAGTAATACGTAAAATAAGTATGAAACGAATTTGGCTATTGGATAGGGGCGGTCGCAGTCGTAGAGGGAGGAGATAAAGACATTGAAATGTCTTTTAAGAGATTGGAGAATCTTCTCCCTTAGATAAAGATAGAACCCTTACATTTAATAACAAACATACACTGTCCTGACGATGATACAGAAGTCAATCGAAACTACTCAACATCGCTAATACAAACTTACTTGTTTACGTTAATCAAATAATATCTGCTCTAGTATCGGCAGCTCACCTGCAAAGTGATTAATGGTCATGACTGTTCTGATAAGAGTAACACGAAGAAGAAGAAAAAGATTATGTAGATTTAAGATATTTAATGTGGTATATCTATGGTAACCAATGCGCGAGGTTGGTAAGAATGAGCGTGTGAAAGAGATAAATGACGTAGCGCTCTCTTTTTTTTGCTCAGAACCGTGATACCGTAAACATCTAATATTGACTCGTATAAAATCATCGGGAATAAGTACTTTTGTTACCACGAGCTGAGTATTATTCCGAGATATTCCAGCATCTTTGGCATAATCCAAGATATTAACATTTAAAATATCGTTTTAAAAAAAAAAAAAAACTTTTTTAACGAAGCAGTGTATTATATGAAAATACAAGCATTTTAAACACATATGATTATTACCGGTATTTCCAAAAAATGCATAACAGTATTCTTCAAGCCTATTGACTGTTTAGTACTGTGTCACAGCCTGTGATATAAAATAATCTTAGCTGTGAAAACAAGACACGTAAATCCTCTCATGTACTCAGTTGCCTCGTGTATCTAGTTGTATTTCTAATGAAATAGCAGAAATAAATGGCTATCGCCGATTTCTTATTTCAAGGCTGGTCACTTCGCGGCAGCCTAGCAGTATTTCCGTAAACCCTATTTTACAATACAACTTAACGTAAACAAATATCAAATCAAACTTTACATACTTTCCAGCGCTAACGTGCTTCACCGTGACTACCGAGTACTACTCAAAGTAGGGCTGAACGAGCAGAGTACAGAAAAGCGGTTCGTGTCTTGACTATTGTGAATCTCGAGTTATGTGAATGTACACCACCATACGACGATGATGGAAATTTCTTGTGTTTTTGGCACAATATACTTATGTAATTATAACATATTTTTTAACAGACTTCTTCTAATTTTTCAACTTTCCACTAAGTGATTATTTTCTTTTTGTTTCCAAACTGAATTCCGAAATCCTCAGAGAGTTGTTTATGGTCTTGAATAGACTAGGGACATACAAAACTTATAAAATTTATTAGAAAATCCAAAGAAGTTGATTGTCTTTGAACGATTCGTAAGGACTTTAAATCTCTTTTGTTTTATGTACAAAGGTTCCTTTGTTTCCAAAGTTTCCATACTAATTTGAGCTACGGTTGCGTACTTTCATTATTCACGATTTTATCTTACTGTATTGAACCTTTCCAACAGTTACTTGACCCTACGTGCAAACCACGGTACCTGCTCATGTTCCATTGGACAGTTTTGTGCCTCGTAAGCATTGTGTTATTCATAATAAAACAACATATTATATTTAATGTCGTACGATAGGTATTGTTATCTTGCAAATAAATCATCTCATTTATCATTAAATCCTACGTAGGTATATCTTTGGTACGAACACCTGTTTATTGAAACTGGTATATTTCACAATGTTCGACAATTTCCGGACTGGCCGTGTTGTGTGAAGCGAGAACTACAGGACTCTCCACAAAAGGTTTTCGAAGGAATCCTATCTGACGACTACTAAACTAATATACAAAGATACAGATTCCGAAGAGTTATGGCTCGAGACAGGAGTATCAATAAAACACTAAAAATATAATATTAAATTGATAGTTAAGTACAGTACAACTAACTTTTGTAGTATGGTCTGTGGTATTTTCTATGCTGTTATTTCGCACACCGATTTCAATAAGTTATTGTTAGATACGCTAAATTTAAATACGCTCACAAAATCAGAAAAAATTAAAACGTATGTTTACAAAACATCAATCAATGTAAGTAAGTAACAAATTTTCTGTTTAAAATTAACGTCCCTTTAAAAACAGGAAAAATTTACCTACCTATAAAATTATTCCTATTAATAATTATTATTTATTGAATCATATTTGTAAGCTTGTCGTTCAACAAAATCAACATACGCGCCAATAAATCTATAAATTATTTAAATCGTTAAACACAAACAAACAGATAACCTCCCCCTTCACATTCGAGATACTCAAACTGTTATCGTTCTTGAAAATAATTATTTTATATTCAAACTTTTTTTTTTACTTATCCTTGATTGATTAATAATATGAATGTGTTAAATTTTATCAATATTTCGCCGTTTATTAGTTTTACGACGTCTGCCATGGTTCACGATTGTGAGTCCGAGTGTGGCCGAGGAGTCCTGTTCTCCACATGTGGTGCATGTGCATCCGCTGGGCAGGGCGGTTCTGAGCGACGGATCTTCCTCCATCATTTTTGTGGCCGCATACGAGTGATCCTGCTGAGAGCATTGCCGCTCGGCTTATTGGATTGGCCATGGCAGAGGTCGGTGCGTTAAATTGTTTAAAGTGTAAATGATATTGCATAGTGCCACCCACATACTCATTTGGAATACTGGAGGGCTTGGTCCAGTGACAAGGGTGGTCCAAGACGACTGGAGCTCTCAGTTATTTTGCAGGAGTTTTTTGTCTATGCACAGAACTTTGTACATACCGCTATATAAGAACAGTGGTACAGGGCAGTACCGCCACTGTGTGATATATCTATGTATGTTATGAACCCAGAGAATAATACTGCGCGAGCATTATTCATAATGCCCAAAGAAGACGTAGAATAAGTTGCCCGACCTTTAAGCATTGTGCTACATACCTTGATCTCAGCCCTGGGTTGGACGGCAAATTACACCTCCCGTTAACTCGCACTGTTGTGGTGAAGAAATGAACTTCGCGATGCTGTTGAAATCATTTTTTCGTGGTCCAGATTTAACGCACGGCGACTCTCTCGACCAACAAAAAAAACGTCTTGACACATCAGCGTTCGAAAACCAATCTGTTGCACGTCGGCCGAAATCCCTGGGTATTGGTTAGCCAGAACGGGACATGTATATCCACTGGTTATGGAAAAGACAGAAAGGAAGAACAAGGTAATATTCGACTTGCGTCAACATCAACTTTAATGTTACATATCTACAAAGAAAATTGAATAAAGAAAATTGACATTTCACTCTAAAGTAATTAATGTATTAGTTTCCATTTAAATTTGCCTACAAAGAGACACGGACTTTTATTTATGTGCAATTATTTTAAATATCAAGATGAATATTATAAATCAAAATAATTAAATATTATATGTTACCTTCTCGATTTTTCAATACCCTATCAAAAATATATTTTTATGTTCTTCGTTCTCCATCTATATCATATTCTTCACTCCGCTTCTATAACATAAGTTTCAATGATGATAATCTTAACTATACTGTTGTATACTGTGTATTGCCAATCTTTCGCCAGGTAGCGTTGCACGGCAGGACGGCATAACAACTAAACGTGGCGGTCAAGAATATATCTCCACCGGTTTTTGCACTGGGCTGTTTTCTCCCAATTGGTGATATTTTTGGCGAAAGACACCGTAGGCCATATGGCGGTCCTACCAACGAGCGGCCGAGTACCGACGCGATGTGTCGGACGCCCGCTAGGGGAACACTCCGCGAGGCGGCTGGGCGCGGAAAACGAGAGAGCCATTCTGTCCTGGCGGCTGGTGTCTGACCAATTGTAAATTACCGTGTACTTGAATACTTATGTGTGTTACTGTACCGGAGGAATAAATCACCAACAAACCCGAGGTATTGTACTTTTTATTTATGATCGCTTTTACTGTCATCTTCCCATACTTAAAACGCCAAATCTTTATTTATAATTTATTCCTACTTCGTTTAGTATTATGCATTTAGTTATTAGCATGTTATTTATACGCTCTTCATGACCATCAAAGACTCTCTAATTTAAGAATTTTGTGACATTCAGCTCATCATACAGGTTGTAAAACCCATATATGTAATAAGAACAGGAATGGTATACATGCGAGGCGCGTTTTTTAAGTTAGTACTGAATTATTTTTAAAGAAACATAATAACACTTTACTTTTTTCGGACGCTACCACACCTTATACTACATCTTAACATAGTCGCCACTATTATGAAGGTACTTGTCATAACGGGGCACTATTTTTTGTATATCTTTGTCATAGAACGACGCCGCCTGGCATGAAAACTATGTATATCCTCCGTCTTTGAGTTCATCATCGTCATCAAAATGCTTGACACCAAGGAACCACTTCAGATGAAGGAAAATATGGGAATCACTTGGCGCCAAATCAGGATAAAACAGGACACACTTGGCGATAATGTCAGCTGGTTTCATGTTTCGTGCATTCAAGAAACGAATCACGGACCGAATCTCAGTCGGCGGGCTGATCTACTGTCTTGAACATTTCAATCACTCACTACAAGATGGCCACACTATGTGAATACCTAACTTTGCATGTGGTGAGTTGACAGATGAATGAAACTATTGCGCACACGCAACATCCCAACTACAGCGCTACACCGGGAATATCCGGCAACGGTAGGTACTTAGTTAAAAAGCGCGCCTCGTATATTTCTAATAATTAACTGCTCAAATGTCAGAACACTAGTATAGCTAGGAACATAAAAAATATTCATGTACTCTACACATTTATCCTCATTAATTATATCGTTCAAATTTATTTATACAAAGTTTATATGCTGCGCCTAATTCCAAAACCCCCTAAAACGACTTTATGTGTTTTTGAGTTATGGATGAAAACATATATTTTGAAAGCAAATGTACAAAATGTTTGTTTTTACACCGGCATTTTTTAAAGAAACAATTCTGTAATGTAATTTTTTTTCTGTATATGTCGTTCTGGCAGCCATACTGGATTTTAGATCACGTGATCATCAACAAGCGTTGTGATTGTCTGATTTCATTTTAGGCGGAATAGCAACTTATATTCTGTCTGCTTTGTGAAATTTTGGAACAAAACCTGATTTTAAATATGCAATATCAATGGATTTAAGTGGCTTTTGCGATAAACAATATGTTCTGCATGTAGCTGATAAAAAATCTACAAAACTGCATATTTAACTCAAATTATTCGAAATCCGTTTTAGGGGGTTTTAGAATTAGACGCTAAATTCTCTTCTGGCAATATTTACATTTTCATCTTTTGCACATCTGATCGGACACCTTGTACGGTCGTTTTACGAAATTGATTAAATTTTGTCATGCCAGGTTTGACGTGATTTGGTGGTTGTGCGTTCCGCGTCTGCTCACGAGGAACCTCCAGGTCCGCAGCAGTGGGGCCACCTGCCTTGTGGGAGGACCGGAGCGCGGGGCTGTAGGAACATTAACCTGCAATTATAACCGAACGAAGCGTGGCCGGCGAATATATAATATTTCGAGGCAGCTGTTCTAATTACTGCATTAATGCAATATGCGAATAATGCTCAGCGGCCGAGCCCTTTAACAAATAATTATTGCTGCCACGGTGACAAAACGATAAAATTTATTACTGTATTGTTTACGTGAAGGATCACAATAGCCGTAAGAAATTAATATTTAGTAGGTCATCAAAGTTATATATCAAAGTATTACTATACAAATTTGGGCAAAAATGCTCCATTGCCGAGATACAATAAAAATGCTCAAAATGTCGTCATGTTACTTCTATACATTTTCAGTATTGTGCAGCAAAAAAAAATTTGTACACCAGATTGTTTTTTTCATCACATCACCAACTAAAAAATAAGGCTCCAATCCAAAATTAAAAATTTGAATTGAATAGAATTGGTCGGCAAAATTTTACTCGATTCAAAAACAAAAATTAATATATTAGAAATAACCTGAATATATGAAATAACTTATGGAGATTGCAATAAAAAATATACATGTCAAACTGCGAGAAATATAAATATGAGAACATCGCCGCTGGCTAAAAAATAACAACTTCTCGGAATTTCTAACCACATAATTGAAACAAACCACTCTTTCGATAGACATAGACTAAAAGTTCTCCACTCGGTACCTTATAAAGGATTAATAATGAAAAATTTGGAAACCTTTGAAATACAAAAGAATTTGGTGGTGGATTTAATAAATAATTACTCCATATTATCGCTAGAAAAAGTATTGATACAAAATGTATTGTACAGCGCTTTTTGGGCTTCTTTCTCACGGGGGCTAATGTATCGCACTACGTTAGGCCACTGATTTTACCTCACGCTACCTTAATCCTTATTTTGTAGTGACTACCTTTTCGTAGATTTTACTATGTCGCTAAACAAAAAAGTCAAAAGATGTCGTGTCGCGTAAACGAGGAGGTTATGAAATTGGTTCTCCTCGTCCAATCTATCTCTGTAGGTATTAATTATCTCGGTGGAAAACAAAATTTAAAAAATAAATTAAAGGATTTAATTTTTGACATTTTTAATTATAACTATATTTAAATTTACTCATATTTATTTTAAAACATCCAAGAATTGTATTACATGAACATAACATTGAAAATATAAAATGAGAACTGTCGCGTGATGGCATAGATGCCGGAAGAAACAGGATTCGGAAGGAAGTTCCACTCACCACAATCTGTTCTCCTGGCACCTCAAATGTGGACTGTAACTTAGGGTTTTGACACTATCTCCGTTCAGGATCTTGAATGATTCAGATTGCAATAGATGGTCACGTAGACACACTTCTCACTCTATTTTACACTGCGAAATCTTTTGTAACCGTACCGGTTCAGGGTCGCCGATCGACTGGGCCTGTGGAAGGTGAGGAAGGGGGGGAGGTGGAAGGCACAGTACATCATTATCGCTCAAGCACAAATATATATCTCAAACAAGAACTATTGAAGGGTTTCGTATACATATTCGTACAGGGTTGATAAGATACTCGTAGGTGACTATATTTTTTTATACATGACGAATTATAGAAGTTAACTTGTTCTAGGCGTGTTGTAAAGTGTTATACTGGTTCAGTATGTAATGATATTATTGAAAATAAATGAGACCTTACAAGTTTTTATATAAATTGAAACCGGTTAGCTTTAAATAACAATGCCCATTATTTAGAAAGTAAGTTTAGATTATTTATGAAACAAAAGATCCTAATGTTAGAATAAATAGAGTAACATATTAAATAGTTAAAAAGTAAAATTATACAGGAAATACACGATTCAAAGTAGGTTATTCTTTGGGCATTTTCATATTTAAACGAATTCTTACAAAAAGGACAAAAAAAATGAAAACATATCGAATCCAATTTACATTACTTTTTATACCTATTCCGTCTAACGTATTTTTATAAAACAATATTTTATTTATAAATACATTTCGTACCACTCGAATGAAGGCTGTCAGAGAACCCCGTTCTACGATCGTATAATACAACAAAACAATACTCAATTTGAAGGACAGAAAACATTGATGGAATATATGAAACTAAAGTTTTTCTATTTTCTTGAGTGCCCCGCAGTACAAAAGTCTAAAAGTGTTTATTGAACTCAATTACGTTCGTTAAGTTGAGTACTTTATTAGTCCAATGATATCTTAAAGATTTTTTTAAAAATCAAGTGTTGTAATTAATGATACTGAGCACTTATTATTTCTGATTGATTTGTCTTATTTCGGTGGTTATTATATTTATATAAAGTGTAAAATAAAAGATAATAAATTGAGATGATGGAAATACAGAAAAATCTGTTCGTGACTTTCTTTCTTTAATCCAAAAGTTATTAATCTTAAAAGTAACGATATTATTCCAGAAATAAATAATACAAAGATATCCGGATTGTTAAGTAAGATTAGTTATAGCAATGAAACAGAAAATCTAGTCCAAAAAATGACGACAATATTCATAACATAATAATTCTCTAAAGAAACTAATTAATGTAAATTATGTATTTCGCAATTATTGGATTACCTCTGGCTTAATGTTAACACGTGGTTAACACTTGTTGAAATCGTGCACATATTTAAGTGTTTAACGTTTGTATATCGATGGAACCGTCATTAACGGTCATGGGTTGAAGAAAAAACTTGCTAATCAGATAACGAAAAATCCACCTTGAATTACTTAAGTGGTTTTTTGTGCATGATCTTAAAATTATGATTGTCTGTTGAACGCCCTGAGAATTTGAATAGCTACCAAAATTCGTCATCTACTAATTTTAGCATACACATGCCTACTTTTATTACATAGTTGCTAAACTCGGCGTTACACGGGTAGTCACCATCCGAACCATCCCCCTTAATAAGCCTATGTTATTCGTGAAAAGATATCACTAATAAGCCTTTAAGTATATCCTTTTTTTCATATATTAAAACAAATTAAATTAATCACTTATAAGGAGGTATACACAGAAAACAATCTATCAGACAATAATAATATTGTTATCGCCAGGATTAAAATGCTGAACTTTCTTTTGCCGGGAAAATGTTGAGCGATTCATCTAATTTGTTTTAATTTTCAAGGAACTATGTTTTAAAAATGTTGTTAGATTTTCAGAATCTTATGTATACAGTTTTCTGGGCTAATCTGCCATGTATGTCTGACCTTACTGGCCGACGTTTTGGATCCCATTGCAGGGTACATCAGCCCTGATGATGGACCCTGCAAATTGAAGGTCATGTATACACGGCAGATTAGCCCGGAAAACTGTACACAGAAAACTATGTTTTAAAATTGCAACGTTTCGATAAAAATGTGTTTTTATTTTTTTATTTTTTTTAAATATATATATATATATATACATATATATATATAGCTATATACATAAATTAAACATATGAATTAATATATTTTGTATATCTGTACATGTATGTTTATCTACTTTTTCGCTGGAAATATAAATCAACTGTGGGAGAACTGCGACAAAGTATGGTCAATGGGACGTGTTACCGTGCCGAAACGTCGGCTTAGGTTTCTCCAGGGAAGCCACATACAAAGAACGTGATCTAATCCAGAAGAGCCGCTAGGTGCATACACTAGTGCTCGCGGAAACCTTAAATTAAACATATATGTGCATTTATTATGTACATTTATTCATTTACATATATATATATATAGCTTGACATCGTACATCCTAAAATATATATAATATATCATTTTGGTCCTCGAAGGATTGAGAAAACTTTTAAGACATACGTCGGTACTATATATTTTACTGTCAAGACTTTTGACAACACACCTGGAGCGTCACAAGTCGCTCCAGGTGTACCTGTAATAATCGTAGTTATGTTGCGCCCTGTAATTCTCGGAAACCTCTTATTCTGTATCAAAAATCTTACATTTATAATTTCACGATTCAAATAACTGATTACACGCGTTCCGCCAAGTTTGTCGCTTTCTCTACTAAGAGTTAATAATACATTATACAATCAAAAAAGCTGTACATAACTATAATCTTTGTGAAATAAATGTAAATTAAATATTTAGTTGACATATTATATATTACGTATGTAGATCTACACGAAAATAATTCAGTTCTCATGTTAACGTGTTAACTAGAACCGTATAACTAGTGGAAGAATTTAAAATTGATTAATAAAGCTGCGCATGTTTTTTTCGAAAAACTGTCCCAGACGTATACGAACTAAATGCAACTCTCGCACCGCGCGGTGTTCTGAATACAGTAAATACATGTCTTCGCATTAACAGACGTTGCAAAAAGCCGCAAATTTGTCTTTGAAATGGACTTGATTGTATGCATTCCAATACACTTCAAACGTGGTACTATTTTATATTATAAAATATTTTATCCCCTTTAGTTAATGTTATATCCTTCGCTCGACTATTACGGCTGCAAACAATGATGTCTTCTTGTGTTCAGAGAGTAAAGAACTCAATGTATAACAATACAGTTTATTACAGAACTTACAAGTATGATACAGTATAAGCAGGGGCGTGCAGTGCACACAAGCAAAAAAGCTGTGCATTACTAAAAATTCTGGGAAACAAATATGAATTAAATAATCCATAATATGGATCGTGAACACATATTTACGGATTTATTACAATTGCACGGTAATTCACCGCTATAGCCGTAGCGCTAGTAGGTACAATGCTATTCACATTACTATCCTCTATTTTTAAGCTAGTGTATTACTCAAGTCATACATTTGGCTATTTACTGAATTGAAAATTCCTTTCGGTTGATCCGTTTTACATGGAGTCATTACTTATGCTGCTCTTTAACATAATAACATTCGAAAGGCTTACAACTGCGTGCAAAGCATTGAAATGAAGTAGAATTTTACTGTTTTTAACGTGTTGATTTCATGATCGTTCTTTGCATTTGGTGCATGGATTTATTTTTGATTTGGGAAAAATCCCTTTAATAAAAATAATTATTTCGTTTAGTTATTACGTGAAAGATTTTTAAACAATAAAAGAATCATGTTCAGTCATAAAAATGTTCATAAATTTTTAATATTGATTTTTATATGTGTAAGAAGGTATTATTTTACGTTAAAACATAAACTTTAAAAACACAATTAATAGTGCTCTAAAAATACAAATAAATACATGGTAGGATCGTGTAAACGACGGATTCATTTTGTTTAAAGACGTTGGTTAAACGAAAGTTCATATTCTATGTACAACATATATTGTAGTACATATATTATACATGATTGTATAATATCATTGGTAACAGCATAACCTAAATCTATACTACCGCACGCCACTGAGTATAAGAGATGCGTTCTGATCTACGATTCCGGAGAGGGAGAGAGAGTGAGAGCCGCGCCCGAGTGCGACGCCCTTTTATCCCCTTCACGCTATCAACAACAACAATAGCCACAATAGTCCAAACAGATTTTTATATTATATTATAGTTACAAATAAAATAAATAAATAAACAACAATATTTTTCGAAAAAATTGATTTAATATATTTATATATATACATATATCTTTCTAATTAATACATTTAATTTGTATTAAAAATATCGATATAGAGATGGACAGTGTTTTCTCTTTATTATTTACATTTGTTATTTTGTATCATTTGAAATATGATGGTTAGGTTGGCTATATTGAAAGAGTTTCGTAATGATGTAATTATTGATTTAATTGCAGAAAAAAGTGCATTGATAAGGAGAATTATAAAACAAATTAAATTAATCAACTAGAAAATATACAGAATAAACCTATTTATTGCAAAAATATTTAGTTGCTACCGAAATTCAAACCTGGATATCTTCTTATCCGGAGAAACGTGTAAACCATTCCACTACAGTAACCGATTACGATTATGACAAATTTGGAATTTATATCTGAATATTTTTACAATTGATACATTTTTTATTCCATTTTTATTAGCAGTCAGCTTTATATTACGTTAAATCTAAAATATCTTTGAGTAAATCACACTAGGAGATGCCAGAATTAAATTATAATTCTAATCCAGGTAGCAACTAAATATTTTTTCGATAAATAGATTTCTTTGCATGTTTTTAGCTGATTAATTCAATTTGTATTAAAAAATACCACAAAACTATGTTCTGTAAATGCAACCTCACAACAGAAATGTGTTCTCCTTTAAAAAAAGGAGAATTACGTCTAAATAATTATAAACATTGTAACCAGTCACAATATAAAACAATTCCCGGGTCGATGTTAGGTATCCAATCCGCCCCTGCCATCAGGTGTACAAAAACATGTTATTTAAACAAGGAAAACTCGTGATGACGTAAATGTTGAGTAAAATAGAATACATAATAACTTTACCGTTTACAAAAGAGCATACTTAATAAAGCTTTAAAACTTCTACACAAGATTGCTAATGATGACATAAAAGACATTAAATTATACGAAACACGTGACAAACGTCAACACAATACAAGAACATCTTACAACTACAACAAAAATCCGGCTAGAGCTTAAGTAGGGCAATCGCTAAGGATTCAAATTATGCAATAACTTACCACAACAGTCGGAATTAAAAAAATAATTATTCAGACTTTCAGTGTATTTAATTTTAATAATTAATAAGTAATATTTCATTTTGGTTATAATAATAATAATAATAGTAATAATGGATAATTTGTATAGCACCATTTTCGTAAAAACTTTCACCTCAAAGGCGCTTTACACATAAACTGTTTATAGTTCTACAATTATCTTTATTTTTTTTAATTAAAAATTGTTATTTTCACTTATAGAAATGACTTTTTGAAATGGTGCGTTTTTAGTTTATTCTTCAATAAAGTCTCTGATGCACTGTTTCTTATGACAAGGGCAAAGAGTTCCACGCTTTTGGACCTGACACCTCAAATGCCCGTTCACTAAATTTTGACTTCTGGCAACGGTTGGTCGGTTCTACAACCCTTCCTACAACTGAAGTAGAGACTGACCTGAGAGTTTGACGTCTACCATTTAAATTTTCTAGGATACAAAGTTTTTGAAGATACAGAGGCGCCATGTTGTGTGTTGCCTTGTACACCAACCAGTACAATTTAAATTCAACTCTTTCAGGGAATCGGAGCCAATATAGCTGATATAAAAGGGATGTTATCTGAGTGAATTTGGAAACTCCATATATTATCCGTGCAGCTGCATTTAGAATAAACTGTAATCTATATAGCTGAAACATTGGCAGGCCAGCATAGATGCTGTTACAATAGTCCACACGTGACACCACAAATGCATTTATAAGTAGACGGGCTGCCTCAAGAGGAAGATGTCTCCGAATACTTTTAATCTGTCTCAATTGATGGCAGCATGCACTGACAGTTTTACTGATTTATGTATCGATGTGCACGCCCAATAACTTAACTGCAGATTTAGCATTCGCAGATTTAGCATTCCTGTATTAAGTTTTGCCTTCTAGGTGTTGCTGTCCATAGTAGTATAACATTAATGAATTATAAAATGAAATGATAAAATACACTAAGCCATACACAGACGTAACAAACAAAGATAAACTATGTTTATTTTATGTATATTATGTAATGTAATGTAAATAAAATTTTATAACACTCTCGATAAGTATTCAATATTATATATAAGTCTCAAAGGGAGTAAAGGGTACCTATTATTAACAGTTTGAAACAATTACAATTTTATCACACAAAATTAATTTATTCACTGGACGAAAATGAACCTTCAAAATATTCAGCTGCGATATATCAAAACCATGTTATTGCACTTCTTGTAATATGTAAGTATGTTGTTATAAACTATTAAAGAAGATTGTTCCATTACCTTTGTCTGGAGTCCTGTGTGTTAATAGGATTCCAATAAAAACAAAGGGAAAAGTTTATAATACAGTGGTTAGGCTAGCCAACTATACTCTACGGGTCAGAGTGTTAGAAGAGTATAAAGAAACAGACATACAAGATGCATGTAGCTGAGAGCAACTGGGGAACTCACAAGATTTGATATTTAACCCTTGGCATGCCTGGTATGGTCTGTCAGACCCACCACTTTGAAGAACTGTCGATATTTTTTGAAATTTGAAACTTACCGCGTCGCGCTCCCGAGTAGCTTCGCGTTATAGACAAGCCGTCACTTTGTCACTCCTACCCCAGTCCGCATAAATTCATCGGTACCTTAAATTAATCTAAGTCTGATTTTGATCTCTGTCTTAAGTGGAAGATTTTTAACTAAATATATGAGAGTCTATTTTTAGTTACCTAAATTAAGAAGTATTTTCATTTAAATAATTATAATAAATAAAATTAATAAAAATGTGATAGCTAACATTCCTAGCACATTACTTCATATAAAAAAATTATATTCAATTACAGATCAATCTGACCCACCAGGCATACTATGTGATTTTAATCCACCAGGCACGCCAAGGGTTAAGATGATTTAAGATGACATGAAGATTTGACTTTTAGCATAACCCATATTTCTGAAAAAATGAAAAATGGCCGATTCAGGTGGTATGGATGTGTGATTTAAAGAAAGGTAGATTACATGATTTATCCATTAGTATCGAAACCGATAGAAAAGCGATATGGATAGCTTCAATTATATATCAAATATACCAAATATACCAAATTTGGTCAACGAACTTTCTTATTTTGTGCACCGCGTATATTTAATAAATTACCTTAAAGTGTCGAAAGTGATTAACGATTTTAAACCAAAAATAACAAAGTGGTTGCTTGATGTGGGTAGAAAGCAAAATAAATCTAAATTGTCATTTGTGCTAACCTAACTACCTACACATTTATGTCTCCAACTATATTACAGACAAAAATATTTTTATAACTTTTTTTACAATAACATTTTATAACTTTTTTATAATTCTTACTTTACATTATACTTACTTACCTTACTTTATAACGATTGTACCTTAACAATTACAACTTTTAAAAACTGTACAGGTAATTGCTTTATAACAGACCACGTCTAGTAAAGTAATTACCTTTATTATCATATGTACTATATATGCTACAAAAATAAATAAATAATAATAAGAGTATCCGGCCACGAGGTAAGGCGAAGACAGAGAAGAAGATTACCGAACCAAAAATCAAATATTGCAAAGAGTATAAAATTATGTTAAAAACCAGTAATTATGTTTTCATAACTGGTTTGTAAGATTCTTTAATTAAATGCCTATAATATTTATAGTTTTTTTACCTCTTTTGTTAAATTATGTAATCAGTACGATTGTGATATTGCAACTGCGGTGGATAATAGCATAATTATTATCATTTAGAGTGAGAAGAATGAATGAATTGCAATGCAATATACTCTTTGACCTTTCGAATTTAACTTTTTTGTCGACCTCGGTAGCTTGAAACAATGAAGCTAATTTTCATTGTCGGTTGGCAATTTGCGATGTACCATAAAACAACAAATTTATGTCTCAATTTGGTCAACGCGGTCATTTATAGGAGGGGGCAGTATACCCAGAAGTTGCTTCATGGGTTTTATCGATTTTTCTTAACTAAGAATTGCTACATGTAGTGTTCGAGATATACCTTTTCATTTGGATTAGAGAATTTTACTATAACAATGGCTATAGTATATTATGTTGCAAATACTTACTACTATACTATTGTACACTAGAAGGCTGGATGTATGGATGCTTATTGTCTTTACATACTTTTATATTCAAATGAATGAATGGAAAGAAATATTGTGCTGACATTTATTGTAGGTATATGGAATAATTAGTGAGGTGGTGCGAAGAACAAACAAATATCATCATAATAAATTATACAATAATTAAAAACAAAGGTGTGCTGTACCCAACTATCAATTTAATGACAACGTCCATGGCAGACTGCACAAACTCGAAGCGTCACTGTCTCCAATCAAATCTCTCCGGCGAAACCTGCAATCCATCTGCATACTTTTTACACTACACTCACATATCTAGTTTTTTTTTAACATAATATAATGGTGAGCAGTTAGCAATCGATCAAGTGAAATTTTAAAATATCAAAATAAATGTAATCAAATTTCCTTAATTCCTTTCTTCCTCCCTTCCCAGTTAATTTAAGTATAATACACACACACATGCATCCGTAATGTTTAGGTATATATGACCAAAAGTTTTTTTTATATTAAATTAAATGTATCAATTAGAAATATATACAGGAAAATTCTATTTATGAATTAATCGATCTTATTGAAACAATATTAGAGTATGTCTAAGAACACACAATAACTGATTTTTTACCTCCGAAGGCATTGTTATTAAAACAAATTATAGATATCTCATAGACAAAGCTATTATATTATATGGAAAGTATGGAAGTATGAGTATTACAGGGCTTATGACCAGTCTTCGGCAGGTTTAAGTGATCACTTTACACAATGAAACGTTCACCATTCCAGTCAATCAACCTGCATATCTATAAATTTTTTGAAAGTTGTATATATGCTACCATGTAGAAACACTAGAACTTCGCTTTCGCCATCTATAAGCGGGGACTACACGTTGGTACCGCAAAAGTTGGGGTAACATCAACACTAACATGACCGGCGGATATCTGCGCGTATAATATTATTTTTAATTTAATACCTGTATATTATTATTATTTTGATTCGAAACTAATTATTTATTTATGTAATAATTGTATACAATTATGGAAGGTTGGAAGATTCATATCATACCTGTGGTATGAACATTAGATAATAATAATTTGTTTTTAGGAGAACACATTCTTATTGTGAAGTTGTAATCCCGGTAGCGCAACAACAATGTTTTTATTTTTCGATAATATTGATTTTGTATGTATATCTTTATAATTTATACATTTAATTCATATTTAATAATAATTTGAATTGGATCGAAAATAGAATTAATAAAAATTAAATAAAGTTTTATTTTTCGTAAAAAATATAAGCATTATCATATGGCACATTAATGTATTCACCCATCATAGAAATCTGTAATTATTGTTTGATTAAATATAAATTATTATTAACAATATTTGAGTATGTTCAAGAACACGCAATTACTTATTTTCTAAGAAATAAGATTCTCATTAGAGACATTTATGATATTTCAGGGAAATGAACATCAAATTTCAGACCGCAGATGGCGAAGTTGTAGATAAATAATCGAAGTGTTTCTACATGGTAACATATATACAACTATTAGAAGAACACATTAGGAAAGAGATCCAGGTTCGAATCCCGGTGGCGCAACAACAATATTTTTCGATAAAATTGATTTTATATGTATATGTTTATAATTAATATATTTAATTCATATTTAATATATACAACTTCCAAAAAATTGATAGATAAGGAAGTTGATTGCGGGTAGAATGGTGAACGTTTCATTGTGTAAAGTGATCACTTAAGACAGCCGAAGACAGTTCGTAAGCCCTGCAAAACCCATACTTCTATACTTCCCATATATTATAATACCTTTGTCTCAATGGAATATCTATAATCAGTTGATCTTATTGAATTTTCCTGTATATTTTTCTAATTGATACATTTAATTTGTATGAAAAAACTGCAGCATCACAAAAATAACGTGTTCTCTTTAATAATTTTAAGATTTTTTAAATATTTTATAATATAATAGGTACATGTAAAATAAGCAACTATGATACTAATAAAAAGTTACAGATATCAACGAAGATGGTTATAATCAAAATATTTTTTTATTACCTACATCCTTTTCTGTTACTTCTCATTTATATGCAATAAATAAGCATATTCATTTCAAAAAAACTCGCATTTTTATATTTTATTACTGTGAATGAACACACATATTTAATTAATTGTGCCGAAATGCTTCCCGCCTAAGTGGGATTAATTATTGTCTACTTCCTTTGTAATCTTTGTTTTAAATAAGACAAAAAATTGACTGAATAAAAACAAATTATTTTAGAGCGTTTAATATCGTTGCGAAAACACAATGGTCAGAATACATTTAAAACATTTAGCTAAGTGCGATCCGTGAGAAAATCCATCGGACTTAATAACGTGTGCATAAAAAGAATCGGTCGTGTGACGATTTCACAGTAAAGTAATTTCAACATCTACTTTTATTTTCTGTATTTTCGTGAGAGTGTTCTACTGTGACCGCACAGTGGATAATGGATTACCTTTACTCACGCAAACGGTACACGTCTGATTTAGTTTATGGCCGGTTTCGTCATCACACCGAAATTGATCGGACCTCTGCACCGCATCTGCGTGAGATGTGATTATGATGATGTTTCGTACATCTTTCAAATAAAATCGGTAAATTAATGGAAAATTTAACAAACCGGTAATATTTGAAATTTTACACAATATTTTGATCAACAATTGTTTATTGTACGATGAAAATATCAAAGACGTTTGTTGCTGTTCTAGGAGGATTGAATTATAACGCAAGTGGTAACTAAAATACTTCTATTGTAAAACCATTTTATTGATAAACCTTTAGATTTTATAATAAATTTAATCCAAATTAACGAATAGGGGCTGTAATGGAAATTAAAACGATATCAATAGTCGGAACTATATTTGCAAGAATCTCTGAACCGGAGCTGTATTTCCGAGAATTTCTCAAACCGGTGCTATATTTGCGAGAATTTCAAGAACCGGAGATATATATGCCATCACAAATTTCTCCGGGGTATTTTTCCAAAGAGTTTCTGAAGAATAGAGACATTCGTTCGTTTCGCAATATTCGACGCTGAACCACATATCTAAGGGGTAGAAATACTGTATATTAGTGTGTTTTTATATTTTTATTACAATTAATATTATTTGAAGAATTATCTACACGTGTACAGGAAGAATATTAACCTTTACCATACCGTGATATAAATTACTCTTATGCAGCCATGCTGTCAACTCGTGTTACCGTAAGAAATTTTTAACATTGTAAATGTGAAGAAAGCTCTTATTAGTTTAAATGACTTTAAAATTATTAATCCTATAAACTTAATCTAAATATATTGAGCGTTAATTACGAAAATGGGATCAATAATAATATAATTCGGAGCATTAATCAAGTTCTATACGATACTACATTTTTTCTTATCTCTCTTCATTAAATTAGTGAGAGATAGAGATCATATATTCGTATGTTTGTTATTATTTTCATTGTGCAATTAATGTACTATCTCTGTTTGTTTTACCACAAATGGTATTTTTCCCATAATACTAATTTTACAACTGAATTGAAAAATAATTATTTTTGTAAGATTCTCTCTACGTAACTCACTTTTATGTTGCGTATTCCCGAAATATTATAATTTTGCTTGGGGCGATAGACCTGTGTTACTGCATGGTTTTGGAAATAAATCGAATGGATTTGTGAGGACTAGCGTGTGTATTAAATTTTTATAGAATGATAAAAAATAAAATGTTTATTTATTTTTCAATGAACTCTGTAATTGCATGATAAAGTGGACCGGACGCAATCGATTACACCACTAGATGTTTTTAAATTGATCTACACCCGTTGGAAATCAAAAACGTAACCTTGGGATCGGTTAAGTAAATCCTTACATAATTATTCCTTTGTTAAGAATATTGATAAGTGTTTTCCCGTCTTTAATGAACGATGATTATATATAAATTAAACAACTTTAAAATGTTCACGACCATTTGTCCATTATGTTAAACAACAAGTCACCAGTAATACTTTACTATTATGGTCAACGAAATATTGAAAAATAATAATACTTACTGCATTGTAATTTATTTCAGAACATGTTTCATTGAAAATAAAACCGATCAAACAAACCAGTTATTTGACATTTAAGGTGAAATTTATTCTGCTACAACTAAAAACGTAGTTTTACCTCATATTCGAATACACCAATTGTGCTATATTTTTGCAGTATTTTTGACGTATTTTTCTTTACACATGGAAAAATATTAATAAACGTCTTTTTAAAAGTGATTACTCTATTTCGAATTCTTTAAACATTGAATATGTTTTAATTGACATTGATAACATTTTTTATACCTTAATTTATGTTATGTTTTATTTTCATTTTTACCGGTACCGGAATTGGTGTCAGGCGCGTCCAAAAACCTTTTTGAAATCAAAAATATTTTAGAGGCACGGAGTGTCGAGCCCGGTATCTCTCACGTACTAAACCAGTGGTCTGCCATCTGCTTATCCTTTATAGACTGTGGTGTCAAATTATCATATAGTTCATATATCATTTTTTTGTTTTCGAATCTAAAACATCGATTTATATACTTGATATAGGTACTTTAGACATGATTTATATATTATTAACATTACATTTTAACTCTAACATTTAATTTTAATAAAAAAAAAATTTACTCCTGTTGAACCTTGTATAAAGCCGGTATTAATAAAAAGCTTGATACATTTGTAAACTGCTAATTTCAAGTGTTGTTTGATTCCATAGGAGTCTAGTGATTAGTATCCCCCTCTTATCCACGCTGAAGATCGGGATTCATATCTCTGTCAGGGAGATTTTTATTTTTATTTTATTTATATAAGTGAATTATTGAATATTTTTTACAGAAATACTATGAAATATATATAACTGATAAAACTATATCTACAAAAATAATACATAACTATCAAAAAAACAGAAAATATATTTGGGGTATATACGTGTCTGAAACATGACCCCTGTTTTTATTTTAAAATATGATATTGCATTTTGTAGTATGTACAGAAATGGTACAAATTTACATAAATGGTACATATTTTTTATATTTCTAAACTACTTATAATATAGATAGTTCATACGTTTATATATCAATATCATTGCACCAAAACAAATTTTTGTGTTCCAAATTCCTCAATAAAATCCACTCAATGACTAAATTGATTATCATCATAACCTAGTTAAACAGTAATAGTGTTGTAATGTTATGTTTTGTAAAATGCATAAAGACGGGTTTACGTGAGTGAGCGAAAAGTAGGTAAAAGGGTTACGCCAAGAATTTTGAAGTATTTTGCAGTCTGTCAATGTCGTTCTCCATAATATCTAGAATGTTCGTCTGACAGAAGGACGATAAACAATGAGGAATGAGCGAGATACAAGGGAAACAAGTAAGCCAGGTGATGTCAGTCTTGTTCTCTCAGCCATTACACGCTATTTCTGTCGGAACATGTGAGAAACGTTTCGTAACACCATTATACGTCTGTATTTACATTTATAATACAAATGTAGGTAATAGGTACCTTATTTATTCAGAGCTTCAGATTTATTACTTCAGCCTAAAATTTATATTTATATATATTTTGACATCTGTATTTTAATGTTTACTTGACACATCTTATTCTTGTTTTACATTTCCATTTTTACCCAATATCTTCTATTTTTATTTTTATTTTGACCTCACATAAGACACATTTCTGCATTTAGAGAAGATTCTCTATTAGAAGATGAATATGTTGTAATAAATTATTACAATATATTATGAAAGTAGGTTATGTAAAAATTTTACTAAATCGAATGAATAACATGTTTTTAAAATGAAAATTATCTATTTATGATGAATATGAGGCTCATCATGTATGCTGTAGGATATAATCGGAAATGTGCATAGAACATAGAAGCTTCCTGTTTGTCCAGTTCAGTTGTATTTTTAATTTCAATAAACAATCAACACCTTTATCTTGTATCTAATAATAAAAGACAACATATGCATTTGTATTATTGAAAAGAGAATTTAAAATAAATGGTGTCATGGTTTAAAATTGAAGTGTCTAATAATCTAAGAATCTGATTTCCGCGGTACCGCGTGCCATAGAAAAAAAGAAATACCTGTTAATTACTTTATGTACATACACAAATTTTTAAAGCAACCCAACCAATATAAAAGATAATCAATATAAAAATATAAAACTTCGAAATATATTTTTTTATTAAAATATAATTGAAAAAAGTTTTGATAAAAAAAAAATAATCAAAGGGAGTTTTTGAAAGTATATCGATGTCAACTTTTTTATGTCTGATTTATAATTTACTATTTAAAAATGTTGATTTACTCTCTATAAATTAAACTTCTCCAACGTGCCATAAGTTTACCTCTACTGGATCCCTTGTCTCTGATATTCTCGATATTATATCGCCACATGCAGATATTAAATACCGCCTAATATCTAAAAATATATCAGAGCTGTAATAGATGTCCACTTTAAAACTTTTACCAACTATAAGTATAGCTACTAACGCATTTCTTCAATAATTTATTGTGACGTCGTTTTTTACACGTCCACCGACTCGCTCAGGGTATAGCATGAAGTGCGTGGTTCTGATGCACAGAATTCACCATGTCGCCTGCCACTCACGTTAGCTACCATTCTCAGGGAAAATAATAAGATTAGTTTCAAGTTTTTATAATAACAAAATTTAATAATTTAATCAGATATGAAAACATATGAATAGTAAAGTAAAATGTAGTAAGAAACTTGTCATTTGAATGTGATTACATACAAATATTAATTGACAAATCTTGCCATAATACAATAATGGAATTCTTACTACCGTGTGAACATCTAAATCAATAAATTATTATTTAAAAATAATAATGGAATAAAACACTTTGATTCATCGAATGTGAAAATCTTCACCTAGGAAATTATATTATAACAATTTTGAATCACCTGATGAGTTTGTCAGGTTAAATATAGCAAAAAAATCATATTAAATAAATGCGATCAACAAGATTAGCAAGTTATTAATTGAAATTTAAAAGGTGAGAAAAAGAACAAGACCACAATACTTCAAATATTATCAATTCACATCGAAATTCGTTTTACAATCATTGAAACGTGAGGTAATTTCGTTTATTCGGCAGTGATCCACAGTCTCTGTCCAGATTTGATGTTGCGAGGCACCTGTAAATACTTGTATCTCCTTACTTATCAAAACGTCAGGATGCTGGGCCATCTTCTTCTATTTAAACTCATATGGAATCCCTTACGTCTTCTTCTGTTATAAAACAAATTCAGTTGTGAAAATTGTGAAGCGGAGAAGACTAAATCGTATCCAGCTTTGTTCATGAGAAATCCTTCATGAGTCAAAAGTATTGTCATCACATGACCTCTCTTCTGTCATATAGGGAAAGAATGCGTCCATCCTGTAATTACACAAACAATTATCAAACAAATCTTACAATATGGTGCAGGATAACACAAATACCTAATATATTTGATTATTCTCACCCTTCCTTAATTCAATATGTAGTCACATCTTCGTTATTTTAGCATCGGAACAACTTCCCCGTGCTCGTCAAAACTGTCAAAAGAAAGAACGCTAGCGAGAATTTTTTTTTTACGCGTGCAGTATAATATATCTCGTCTGCGGTAGGTACCAAATATAACGTCATATACCCCCTATCTTCGGACAAGATGTGTGAACCGGCTAAACATCGTCGTATACCACCGCGCAAGGAAATTCCTCTAAAGCAACTAGGACCGCCAACACTAATCATAGGAAGGTAAGAAAACAAAAAACTAGAAGGTTATTGATATTGATATCGATCTATCAAAATAGTTGATCGTAATGTGAAGAATGCTTGTGATTTTTTTCTTCTATTTGTTAGGATATATCCATGCATTGCGTATGAACTGCCGGAAACAGCCGTGTTCGCAAGTTTGTGTTCTCTTTTGACCTTACGATTTTAGACGTTGTATATAGTTGCAAATATTTTAGTTTGTAAAATGCGACAGATTAAAATTGTCAACTTTAATGATTTTTCACATTGTATTGTCATATGCAATCGGCGGCCGCGTATATGTGAATACGCAAACAATGAAAAACTACAGCATAGTCTTGATTTAATAATTTGGTAAGGATGGGTTGCAAAACATCGAAGATATTTATTAACCTTTAAATTTGCATGGATTGACTATCAAAATGCAGGTTAGATACTTGACCTCTATCTGCAATTCGATCTCGCTGGTGAAGATTCGATAATTTTAACTTCACAGTCATCCTCGCTCTATTATGCGTGGATTCGTTCAATTTCAATCTTCACTACCGGTAGTCCGTCACCAGCCGGGTGAGCGCCCTCACGAGTTGTCAGTTAGCGAGACCCGGTGACCGAGACGTTGCGAACTCGGCTAGAGCGGCAAGATGCGTGCGTGCGGTCCGCTAGTGTGGGAATTTCAGCTGTGAAGATATGAAACGATGCTAACCGCCACGGACCACGCCCATGGGTATCTTTCTATAGGTGAATATAATAATTCCCCAGATCCATGATAATCTATCTTGATAACAGAAGTTTCATAAATTGAAAAACACTTGTGATAATCAAAAATTCCCGCGAAGAAAATGTTTTTTATTTCTGGTAAACTGTGCTAAAAAATGTATTAAAAATTTCGTTTCAATTTATAGAAAGATCACTAGAAGAAATATAATATATACGAATGTCCTTACTTTGTACACCAACGAGCAATACAACGCCACTTGAACTTCAAATAAAATTCAGACAATGTTTAAAGAAAAGAAAATACGATGGTCTATATATAAATAAGTGTGGAAAAAACCAGAAAAATATGTTCTACACAGAGATGTTTTAATATTTAATCAACAGAATATATTGTAATGATGGTATTTTCTAAAAAAATATATATCTCCTGCTTTTCAGTCATTTCAATCTTGTAGAATTTTCTGTTTAAATAATCACCGCCTACTTTTCACCTTCTCCCTTTCGACATGAGCATAATTACGTATGTGTTGCATATAACATACTACACACATGGGTTTATCTTGTGCGTGTAACACCTGTCACAGAAAATCGTTTTTAAGGTGGTAATCATAATTTTATACCAGATATCCACATTTTGTGTCCCTCCTGGCCCCACTAAACCAATGACAAATGGGTCATTTTTAGTTGTTATAGTATTTCACATGTACTTAATATATTTTTAATTAGCAGTAATTTGTTTATACTTTTTGTTCAATAGAATACAATATGTATTAAATGAGTTTGTGAATTTGGGAAGTATGTTTGATAGAAACGGAAAGACAGAGAAAGATATCGAAAGGAGGGTGGCTGCAGAAAATAATATTATAGCTAATGGAACTTGTCACTTTCAACTGAGTCCTGGTACGGACACTGATGTATGCAAATGAGGCCTAGAGCTGGCAGGAGAGGAACGAAAATAGACTGAATGCAGTGGAAATGAGATCACTTAGGCGTGTATGTGACAGATCCATTTATGACAGAGTAAAGAATGAAGAAATAAGAAAAGCTGATCTTAGTATAGTTAGTAAGATTAAGAAAGGATTAATTAGGTAGTTTGGTCATATGGAACGGATGAATGAGGAGAGAATGGTAAGAAAGATATATGACGCAAGTGTTGATGGCACCAGAAGTAGAAGACGTCCGCGGAAGACTTGGCACGATCAGGTAAACAAGATACTGGAGGATAGTTCTATTATAAGACTCAATAATCGGCGAGCTTGTATGAGAAGATGTATGAATGTATAATGGCGAGAATTGTGTGTCAGGGACAGAAGAGTATGGCGCTCTATCCTCTCTGCCTGCCCCCGCAGGAAAAAGCCTAATGGTAAGTAAGTAATTCAAATATGCGAAATACTACAACGAAACGACCTATTTTATTGTTACGATACTACTCGACCCCTCTGAATTTTGTGAACATTAGCATAAAGAAATTGAAATGAAATAGTGCATACGAAATTAATTATCACTGAAACACATTATAAATAAAGATTCATACTTGATAATAATTACTTAGCATCTTCAGTTAGTAACACGACAAACACCTGTTGTGAACTCTGATGCAAGACTGCATACTGATTGCTGAAGTAGTTGGGCACCATAACAAAGTGGCGCGAGTCTTTAATATCATTTCATAAAAAAAAACGATCACTTTTCATTACGTGGCATAAATTTATTAGTATTTTTTTTCGTTTGGATTTATTATTCGGTATTTCGTAACACGAAGGTGTACCGAGCCGCTGGCCGCTTAACATTGCGTTTGATATTTCCTCTGCCCGACAGTGTGGTTAAAAAAACACTACCAATAAAATATTATTAATCAAATAAAATTTTCGTTTTTAATATTATGTCGTTATTGTTAAATTAATTATGCCGATTCATGATATCCTATTTAAAAAAATATATCAATTAAAATCATATCAAAACTCAAGAAACTTGTTAGTACAGTTGATTTGTTTCTAAAATGTTGTATCGCCATTCTGTGATATATTTTTGAAGAGTTTTAGCATAATATCTAAATGTAGTAAGTAATTTAAAAAAATGTATAAATAATATACAATGACGTCCATGAAGATATAGGTACATAAATACTTTTTTTATAAAGAATGTAAAACTAACCTTATCTTTTATTATATTGCAAATAGGAAAAATAATAACAGGGGAAAAAGGGTATTTTTGATTTTCTTATAATCTGTGTCTATCCATTTCCAAACACGCTCCAAAAATTGTATTATAATGCCTGTGCGTTATGTAATATCAAAGTTTTACATTTTCATATAGAACTCACGGTCTCGTCATCATCATCACCATCATCATCATCATCATCATCATCATCATCATCATCATTATCATATCTACAGCCCAAGGCAGTGATGTCCCCCGATGTGCTTGCTCCGGTTGTTAACATTGTAAATCTGTTGCCAAACCGTTCGTTGCTAAATATTTAAGTTAAAGCATTATCACACACGAATTCCTCAGTCCTGTAACACATCTGACCACAGCAGTGAACAAAAGATTCTTCCAATTTTTCGTCCACATTATGCATCACAGTAACAGTCCAAAAAAGAAGATTATCCTGGGTACAATTTTGAAGAAGAAGACGTTGCATCTGGCTGGAAAGTCCCTATTTTGACATGAACGTGGAAAGAAGAAGAATAAATATTGAGACACTAGATATGTTTAATTGTATTCAGAATTGCTATTACTTTGATATAATCAACACCAAGTCAATTAAATTGTTTAAAATATTCGAGACTTTTTTGTGAAAAAGTTATTACTTATGGCATTCTTTTTAGTTCAGAAAGTTAATATGTATTCCAGGATACGTTATCAAAATTAATATGGCAAACCAATTTTTTTTTCGTCATCACTGGCCCAGGGTAGACCTTGTTCTTGGCTATCTCTAGCGTATTCTATTGCGTTTAATTTTGAACCTTTTTATGTCTTTCACTCTATTCAGCCATCGAATTCACATCTAAATTCACGGTCTAAACAATAAAAAAATCACTAGCAATTCATTCGGGCTATTTATTTAGAACATCGAATAGACGCATGGTAAATTTATTTCGTTTTATGCCGCACGTAAGTGAATTTGTGATCAGTGTGTATTATTTAGAGCAGTAATATGAATATATAAGTAGCTCGAACAGCGCCTCCAGCTTCCAACTCCCAGATGAATGGAGACACGTGTGGGCCCAAGAGTGCCCACTGGTCGCGGCCACGTAAGTCAATTCGTGTCAACTGTAAAAATTAACCGCTTGTTAAGACTGTTAAGAGGAACTCAAATAATATACGACGATGAACTTATTTGCATTCAGAAGCACTTTGTAAACATTCCGGCTGGCTACGACCACAAGACCGTAACAAAAATTATGTTCTATTGTTTACATTTCGTATTTATTATTTTACTATTACGGACAAAAATTACAGAATACTTGCCATAAGATTGAGGAATGGAAATGCAGCACATTTTACCCTATAAATACGATTCAGGTGCAAACAAATCCAACTTCCATATCTACCTTGTGATCATTGAGCCGATAGTATTGTCGCACGGATAATCGAGAAAGGGCCGTCCAAATACTCGAAAATAAAATTCTCCGAAAAATACTTGAATCAAAAGTCGCATCCATTGAATCAGAACCTATTCAAGTTCTTCAAGCAGCTGAATGTTACAGCTACTCTGAAGTCGAGACGCCTAAGAGGGACAGAGCAGGCTAGACGCAAATATAGCAAATAGACATATAATCAGGCCTATTCTCAAAATTGCAATATTGAAATGAAGGTAATTGTTACACCAACCCTCAAAAATAGACAGTATGTAAATTAACGTCCGTGTTATATTTGAATGAGAGAGAGGGAGAGAGAGTGAGGGAGTGAGGGAGATAAACGTACCATAATCTGTCAAAACATAAAAATGGCAACAGAATTGGCCGTGATTCTTCACTACGACTCTGCGGATGAGGAAATCAATAGGTAATTTATGAACAAACCTTTTTCTGTGAACTTTGAATACTGTATTAGTACTTATTTTAACCAAAAACTTATATTTTTAGTCGAAACTCGAGAATGGAAAGACGTCGTTTGCGTGATTTGTGCAACCCGATGGAAATTCCAAATGGGCAATTTTTACAACTATACCGCCTTGATAAGGTACAACTATACCGCACAAATCACGCAAACGACGTCTTTCCATTCTCTCATTCAAATATAACACGGACGTTAATTTACACACTGTCTATTTTTGAGGGTTGGTGTAACAATTACCTTCATTTCAATATTGCAATTTTGAGAATAGGCCTGAATATACGCAAACATACAATGGCACCCCATGCCGAAGGACCGTAGAAAAATTACAGATCTGCCCGAAAAAAAGTTATGCGGTCAGCAATGAGCCTGTATGGTCTTTGGAGCCAGTGGAAATAAGAATAGAAGAACAAATCTGTAGACGCGTGGGACACCGGGTGGTAAAGGACGGTGGGCGTGCTATCTGATGAGACGAGAGGACAACAGAGGAGGTAAAATAGTGACTGAATGGAAACCTCGAACTGAAAGATTAATTGTGGGCAGGCGAAAGACCGATGACATACGTAGTACAGTAAAGTATAGGTCGATTTTTTGGTCATGTCACTTTTAGAATCTATTCATGTCATTATTAGTAATAAGATGTGATTAATATTATTTAATTCTCTATCCATAAATGAATTAAACTAATCTATGTAAATTAATAAAACATCTTAATAATAATAATGACTCTTGAACGCATTCTTAAAGTGCCATGACAAAAAAATCGCTCTGTAGCGACAGATAGTGGACCCGCAATACCAACAATCTTAGGAGAAGTTAGAGGAAGCGTACCTATATTCTGTGCTGGATGCAAAAATTCTGAAGATAATTATATAATATGACGTAAGAAATAAGTGAATAATTTAGTTCAAATTAAATGCATCAATTAGAAATATATAAATACAGATAAACTCAATTTATCGAAAAAATAATTTTAGCAGCCACCGGGATTTGAACCAGGATTTCTTCCTATCCGGGGAAGTACGATAACCATTACACTATGTCAGCCTCGTAAACAGTCGACAAATTTTTGATCTTACATGTTGCAACTATTTTAAATAAATACATCTTATATTCCGTTTATTTAAAAACTATCAACTTTTTATTGCAAATACCTTTGAGAAATATTCGCTAGAAGACGCCAGAGATTGTTCAATTTCATTTAATTGAATTTTTGGATATACTTTTATACAACTTATATATATTTTTAAAGAGAACAAATTATTATTTGTGAAGTTGTTATTTTTCAGAATGTAGTTCTATGATATTTTAATGCAAATTAAATGCATCAAATGTTCTCTTTAAAAATATTAATAATTTAGTGTTAATATGTAATCTTTCTCTTGAGCAGCCGACCAGGTAGTGGAAATATTTAAATATCAATAATTTATTAAGAATATTTATTAATTATTGCATCTAAAAATCGCAGATATCAGCAGGCACGAGGTATACATAAAATTAAATCATGTCAAGGATATACTACATGTAGGAATTGTAGATTTCAATCGGTTCTAGAATTTTGTGGTCGAATATTATACAATATATTGGTGAAAACAGTTTCACTGTGTTTGAAAATAGAGCAATTATTTCAAAATCAGAACAGAAACACATTGTGTCCTTTTTAACAATAAAACAAAACCGATATATAACTATTTATTTCATATTATTAGGCCAAATCAACTCATTTTCCACTACTTACATATGTCTAATAATGTTTCAAAATTTGTGAACAACGGTGTTCGGATTTTTCAAATCAGGATGTTTCCGGACACGAATTTTGTGGAATTTTTGAGGACACGGTTTCTCCGGACACTGATTATTCCGGACACTTATTTTTCCGGACATGATTTTTGCAAATGATTATTCCGCAAATTGATTACGCCGGACATAGATTATTTCTGAGATTAGGTTAGATTATGTTTCATTGAACTCGGGAGTTGAAAATTGAACAATTCAAATGTTTACGTTAAAATATATTTTGTTTCAAATTTAATTTTTTTTTGTCTGGAACAATCAGTGTTCGCAAAAATCATGTCCTGAAAAATCAGTGTCCGGAAAGATCGTGTCCCCAAAAATCTTTCCGCAAAATTCGTCACCGGAAACATCCAGTCAGGAAAAATCACCGAACCGCGAACAATGACCACTGACCTGAGGATCAGTCACCAAAGATTTAAGATTTTAACACGACGACCATATTATTTTATATCTCGATTTTTAATCAAAAATCACATAAAATCAAAAAATTTATAATTAATAATTTTCTACTACATTATTTTTTATGAACAGTAACTAAAATATTAACAGTATTTTTAATAATAATTAGTAATTTTTATCAAATACAACAATCGTGGGAATAGTCTTTTACGACTTTTTAAACATTCTAAAAGAAATAACATTAATGAAGTTTATCAAAAAGATATATCAAAGAGATACCTGTTTTTAGGCAAATCGATTTTTTTTTACTCAAGTACATAAATAATAAATACAATGTGTTTTTACGTATACACGTACAAATACATTGATTGAAACATTTCATTCAAACAACAATATTTTTTTTATACCCGACCCTTCATTTTACTTTATCCTGACTTTTGACTTTCATCCTCCAATCCACCCCAATAATTGCATTATTTGATATTAGTTTTAAAAATTACCATTCTATATCTGTTTTTTTTTTAAATATCATTGTTTCAATAAATTAATTTCCATAATAAATTCCTGGCATTGGTGTATGGAATAATAATTGCAGTATATTCTCGTTTTTTACAAAATATATTATTTTTTTATAAAATGAAATTTTTTTTATGATATTTGACACACTTTATCTCTAATTAATTGTTAACTTCTCGGATTTATGAAAAAAGCATGTTTACCAAAAGATATTCAAAATATGTAAAAATTATTCTTAAGTCAAAAATATTTAAAAATGTATTCACTTTAGAATTTCGTGAAAAACCGTACCTAATATATTCATCAAAGATAAATAAAAAAAAAAACGCATCATCAACTAACTAACTAGCTAAACCAACAACAAAAACACGTATGTTAATAAAGTCTGATAAATAAATAAAAACCGAACTAGCCAATTTAACCCAAATAGTATAAAAAATATTTAACGCCATTTCAGAACCACTTTGCGTAAATGTCAAAACAAAAATTTAACGATTTTTAAACGACTCAATCATTTTTAAATAAATATTATATGTATCTACATTAACGGAAAACACATTTTGTAAAAAAATTCAGAACTTGAACTTACTATCTTCATCATGTTTCTCACTTATATATGATTTGAGCGAATTCATCATATTCACAGCTAAAGCATTTCGTATATCAAAACGTATAGTGAAGTCGCAAGTATTTAAAATGTAATAACTTTATAAATACTTGCGACCGGATCTTTTTTTTTTTCATTTTTATCATCAATTGTGTCGGAAGACGTGCCTTTTGCAAAAATCTAAGCGTGTACCGCATTCGCCATTTTATCCACATTGATTTAAATCAAACAAATATTTCGGAGTCCGATTCTTGGAGTCTCTTCAAGAGGTGTATTTATTTATATTTTGTTTATTTTAGCTATCTTTTTGCATAGCTTTTCTATTAATTAGCTATTAATATGAAAATACAGATACATTACGTTTTTTTAAATGGCACAATTAAGCATTCTTCGTATTCAATTAAACATTTTATCAGATCGAATAATGGAGATCGTTCAGTATATACCGACATACCTCGTTTTATGGCGCTCCGTTTAACGGCGTTTCGCTAATACAGTGTATTGAAAAATTTTATTCAAATTTATTATTTACTCTTACGGCGCAGTGTTGACGCTGCGGCGCACAGCGCAGTAAGACTGTGGGTCACGCTATGTGCGCGTGAATCCTGCGCAATTGTTCGGCGTCTTTATAGTATCCCGCGGTCAGTTTGTTCAAATACAGAATTTACGCACCTCGTGTTTCATGTATATTCAAATATTAGCATTTATTTATAAATTTTCTTATATGTTTTCTAGATGTTGGGCCGGTACGCGTATAATAAATTTTATTTGCTCTAGCAAGTAAAAAAAACACTGATTTGTCTGTAACGTAACCCGCCATAGGTATAAGCGAGATAATATGTCCGTATAATATACACATATGAATACAAGTAGATGAATTTTATATTGACTCTCGGATTAATCGAACATACGTCTGATGTCTATTATGATTGTGTTTTGTGGCTTTGCGGCCGGACATTTGAAGATTTAATCTCCCATACTGGTGGTCAAAGATGATGAAAAAAGTACATAAATGTTGGAGTGGTCGCCACGGAATTGACATTAAGCAAATTGACCAGGAAGCGTTTATTGAGCCGGCAAATGGTGTGGATGATTTTGTTATGCAAATTGTTTGAAATCGAAACCTCTAGATAGTATCAATATTTATTTAATAGGCCATGTTACCAAACACTTGTCGGTACATGTACCTTGTACCGTTATTACAATATATTATCAAATGACAAATTTAAAATGAAGATTAACAAAACGATTATTCTTTTATCTGTCGACTTGATTAGCATAGCAATAATTAAATAATCAATAGATTAGCACATCAATATATCAAATAGTCGACATTAGAATATAGTACAGTTGAAAGTTGAGTACTTTTCTCACATAACTTTTTATAACTTACTTTACATTGTATTTACTTACCTTACTTTATTACAATTGTACCTTAACATTTACAACTTTTAAAAACTGTACAGGTAATTGCTTTAGAACAGACCACGTCTAGTAAAGTAATTACTTTTATGTTCATGTGTACTATTTATGCTACAAAAAAATAAATAAGAAAATAAATAAAAAATTAACTAACCTCTCGACTGAAATTTTGCCATCGAGTTTCAGAGATTTTGCAGCAATGGTCAATACGCATCAATTAGTCATTCCGTTCTCCATACAAAATACAATAGACGAGTGACTAAAGGGGCTTTTAATTAAACATTCATCTTTTTGCCTGATTAATTAACCTTTTTATTTTATTATAAAAATATAGTTTTTTATATATATCAAAAATTGCATACTCGATTTGGTTAGATTTTTTACTAATAAATTCCACAAATTTTAAAATAATTAAGACATCTGAAATTTTTGACACGAATAGAAAAACTATTTAACTAATTTAGAACAATAAAGTAAACACAAAACATTTATATAAAATTTTTATGAAATATCATAAGAATAAGAAACATATTTATTTAGAATTTTTATATTTCAAATAATTAATAAGTTGTATTCTTCCCTTCGATAGACGTAATGAGGTCTTAATAGTGTATATTTCTCACAGGAATATATTTTTTAAATTGTAAAGCTATTTTCCTCGAATAATTTATACCAACTTTTAAATCAATCTCGGATACCTGTCTAACATCGTAAACTACGAATGGCTTGTTAATACATGGAATCTTTATCGAATAATAATGAAAATGTAGATTTTATTCATTTTCTCGCAGGAATTCAGCCTTGAATGGATGAACGTATGTTTTCTTGATTGGCCGATTGCGTCATCAATTAACCAATCGCGTAGCCCTTCTATTGGCACCGAGATGTCTGCTGCGTTCAGTTTGAGTCCACACACAATCACTTTTCATTGTTGTTTTACACTAAAATAAAGACAAAAAGTAGAAAATTAAACAGTAACCTGTTAGTAAATTTTCTTCAGGTATTTAATGAAAGTGATTTTTTTCTGAATGCGTAAATTTTTTTCGTTACTCGAATCAAGTAAAACGTTTCATCACGCTACATTCCTCGCAATGATGAATGAATATCTATTGATTCTTAACACACAATGTTTATCCATTCACAGACCTATTATTACGCAAGCGTTTTTTTTTTGTTATACATATTATTTAACAGGTACACAAAATATATTTTATTTATTGACATACCTACACGCCCACGGTACTTTTATTTTTTATAAAATGTATATTTATTATTTTTAACGTAATGTTATGTCGCAAGGTGTTTGAATTAAGAGACGTATCGACACATACAAAATTACGTTGTAATATACATATATTATAATACAGTGAATCCTCTATCTATCGTTTTTGAAGGGACTTATTGAAACAATTTTAATATTTCACATACAAATGAATGTATTTCAATAAAAATAAAATTGAAAAGCTTCACAGAAACAAAAAAAATGAACTAAACTTTGTATTTATAATGTCAAGCGGCAATCAACAACAACATTCTCTCTCTCAATTTGTCTTATTGCATTATATATTAATTATATTAATTTATTTCACATTGTTCCGAATTCGTAAACACCCCATTGGCGCGTCTTTTCGAATCGGTCGCGACCCATGTTATTGACACATTTTCCCATCCATACCTTTTCTCATACCCGTCTTATCAGTGTAAATTGTGACATCGCGATAGCATTCGCGGTGTGAACGTGTTGAAACATAGATGCTTCGTAATAAATTGTAATCGTCTACTCTTTATGATTATTAAATGTGAATTAACAAATATCTGCCAAATCAAAATGGCGGCCAAACAAAATCGGTCTGGAACATAATATTCATAAAAATGATTTTTTAAATGTTTTGTGACTTTATTTTTAATTATAATATAAATCTAATTTTTGTATGTATTATGTCATCGAACTTTTCAAAAAGTAAGCAATGAATTCAAGGTATGCTAGATTATCAATGTTAATTGTTCACGTTTAGAAGCACACTAGATTATGACGATTACCTATCTACAGCGGCGTACATTTCACACATTCAAATAAGCATGCACAACTAGAAATTTATTTATTTATTTCTATCAACGCCCTTATGGGCTTTTACATAACAATAATAATTTATTTCATTTAAATATAACAGTATAGTTTGAATAGAACATTTTAATATAACAGTTTAAATATAACATTATTTTAAAAACTAAGTAAACACTATTAAAAAATGAACCTTAATTTAAGTTACGTCTGATAATATTATTAACGAATTTATTATCGCACAATTTTAATTTTAATCTACAGTAATACTTATCAGATGAATATTTCATTTTGATTTATTTAATAAAATAACGCGTGCCGTTGCACGCTTCGATTGGGTATTGGCATATTCATTAAATACGAGATAATTGTCAAACATTTATGCCATTGCGTAGCCATCAATAGGATTTATATACATTCCCTGTACTAAGTGACTTGCTCGCATGCTACTCGTATTTGTATTGTTCTGGAACCTTACTTCAAGGAGCTCGAGGACTTCACGAACCAGACCTTTCGTGAGGAAGCCGCCCTACCGATTGAATACGCTTTGCACAACGATATACTTTCTAGGATATACTTACAACGATACCGTACAAAAAATGAAATAATTTCGACAATTCAAACTGTTAAATATATAATAGGTACTACTACACAAATTACGTTTTACTATTGCCGTGTGTATGTGCATACACTAAAAACTATAGTGCGCGCACAAATTTTGACAACACTAACAAAAATTAATCATTGAGTTTTTTTTTTTTATTAATATTAAAAATATAATACAATTTTAATAATCAGTGGATATATATTTTGACATTTGTTTTTTCTTTATGAGAGTAAGACTCGTGTATATATAAACACAAAAAATCACTGCAACCTTAATGCTTTTTTAGCAATTTTCACATATGGATGTATCTGTTTTTTGTTTACCCGCAATTCTTCAGTACGTTCTGAATAGGATTAATTTTAAAAATTGGTATATTTCTTAAGATATAGACTTTATGATTATTAATGGCCAAGTTGTATGGAAATATATCAACTATAAACTAGCAAGCTACACGTTTACTAAAATTATGCATTGTGAGTATAAAAACTCAAAAAATAGCCTTAGAGTAATATTTTTCTTCATTTCTTTCGCAGCATACAAATATACCTTTTAGACCTTAAAATTGCGCAAAAGATTTTTTACGCACACAATGGTACAAAACTTAGAAGGAACATCGTCTGGGTATGATGAGCTTGTTGTCTAGTAGTTACGATACTTAGCTAGTAATCTAGTGGTTGAGGGTTCGAGTCTTGGTTCTAGTTAATCCTATTTTCATAGCACAAACGTTTAGCTTAGTTTGAAAATAGTAAGAATTTTTATGACACGTATTCCGTGTATGCATCTCTATTTATTTTTAAAATTAAAATATTCTTCATTTTGTTTATAGATGGCGTTTCCAATAATAGGTAAATATCAAAATTTGGCAGAATCATGACAAAAAATAATTTTATCATATTTAGAAAAAATCAAGGTTTGATGCAATATATATTTTTATTTTATTTAATATATATATATACCATCTGCACCATGCACGCAGGTAGGAATAGAATATGCTACCTCCCTATTATCTCAAGGCAAATTAAATATTATACTGTCGTCACGTTTTTTATGTATAGTTTTAAAAAAAATGTAACTATCATTTATTGCGATGATGGCTTTGTGTGTGTGATTTTAGGTTTACTAACAGATTCCAGGATGGATGATTAAATTCCCATAACCGGTAGCGATAGTTTAATTCTATTTTTACAGATTATGATTCCTAGACCTAATTTTAAAATTGAGTTGAATATATTTAATTCAAATGTGAAAACGAGATAACATTTATCACACACCTAGATAAAAACTAAGACAACTCAAAAAAACATTTTTTTTTAGTTATTATTGTATTCAGTACTCTGTCATATATACAACTAATTTAGCTCCAGTTTTCGAATAATGTCATTTTTGGATACATTTATCACCTAAGATCTTATTTAGTTTCATAACTTTAGTAACAAAAAATTGAGAAAAATGTTTTTATTTTTTTGTCTACTGAAAAATGACTTTTTGAGTTGTTTTAGTTTTTAGTGCGATATATATTTTTTAAGTACTGTTAACTACGCACTAAGTTAATGAACCAACTTAACCTGTTGGTGAAAAAAAGAATGATAAAAATCCGATACGTATATAGTTGATACACATTTCGCAAGCTTTGGAGCTTCGGCGTAAAATAATCGAGCTGTTGTTGGAATGAAAAGTATTCAAATAAACTAAAATAAACCGGTTCCTATCGCCCGTATTAATTTATTAGAATAATTAACCTGTGCGCTTAGTTAAAACAATTTTATAAAATGTTTCTTCCGTATCTTGCTTCCTATACTGCTCAGATTACTGTTTACCTATTCTCATTCACTCCACGAAAATCGTCTCTTGAGTTAGTAAATATGTATTTTTTTTTAATCAATAAAGATAAAAATTTACTACTGGTTAATACAAGGTTTGAGTCCCTGCACAAAAAATAAATATAATTTTACTAAACAATTCAAAATCAATAGAAAACATCTCCCTGAACTTAGCTAATTATTTTTTTAACATATTTTAAATTATAAATGCCTAATTAATTGTATGTGGTACATTAATAGCGAATTAATTGTTTGTGGCTTGTGACACAATATTTGGTGCCGATTTTTTTATATATATAAAAAACTGAATAGGTGTGTATTATTATTGCTAGTTTCACATTCTAATAATTTTAATGTGTAGTTAGTTTTTATTTAGCTATATTTTTTTAATGATGTACATAATATATTTGTACACATTAGTTCTAAACGCTGAAGCTTATCATACATTGTAGTGTCATATTTTTCCCTTCCTTACAGGTTGTACTATTACCGTGAAATACTTTTATTTATATATGTACATTGTTCATATTAAACTCGTATAACATCGCGGTCCCGAAGTCCCCATAAATTATTATTTTTTAAATAGAGCAGTTGTTAAAATAAATGTTTGTAGAGTAACTAATTTATTGTAATATTATGTACCGCGCATCTTATTTATTAGACGTGCCGAGCTTAGAATACTTTTTCTGAAGACATCCGTGGTTATAAAATGAAATGATTCAATATTATTACCTCCTGCGCAGCCAGTGTCGCGCGACGCAACCGGCTGCCCGGGGCGAACATCACATTCTGAAATAACTACTTTTTGTTCTATCAGGATGTGGTCTATTTCTTTCTACTGACAAGTCAGATATCAACTATATTTAATTTACCGCCCTTATATTATTATTATTATACCAGCGGCCGCAGAATAAATCATAAAACTAAATTAACGAGTATAATAAATAAATAAATGAAGGAAGGATTTCGCTATTTGTGTGGCATTTTATATTCTGTGAATATGTTTATTTTATGTAATAACGTATTATTTAGGTCTTTTTTTAAGTATATTATCAAATATTTCTATTAAGTTCTTATTCATAATTTATACTGAATTCACTGCTTAGGAGTAAAATTAAAATATGTATGTATTTAATAATACAACCGTGTTATTTAATAAATAAAAAATAATGAAATAATAGTAAGAATTTAATAAAAACTAATAACAATCATTAGAATTTAAATAATCTTAACCTAAATTTCTAGTATATTAATTAGTATAAATGAGAACACATTCTTATTGAGAAGTTGTAATTATTCAGAACATAGATCTGTGATATTTTAAATACAAATTAAATGTATTAATTAGAAAGATGCACATGTAAAATCAATTTTATCGAAAAATTTTGTTGTTACAACCGGAATCCGGTAGCAACAACAATATTTTTCGATAAAATTGATTTTATATGTATATCTTTCCAATTAATACATTAAATTTGTATTAATTAGTATTCACTATTTTACCGCGACCTCCAATTTGGACAGAAAGATGCTAAACCAGAAAAATAAGGCGCTAGTTATTTTTTTAGTGGATCAAATTAGTTCTACATAGCATATGTAAGTAATAAATGTAAAAAAATATATGATTTTGTCAATTTGACTAATGAAAAAATTCATCAATAAATAACGTAACACAAGTGTTAAGTTGTTTATTAAGCCGAATACAAAAATAGTTTCTAAAAACACAGTACGTAATATAAAGACTTAAATAATGTTTCTATTAGCGTATATCATACATCAACTAATTAATTTAAACTACAGTATTTACTGCCTCGTCCGGACGGCCTTTGCGCACATTTTTCACTAGCAACCGAACAGCTTGTTATTTATACAGAAATCAGCCCGACCATCAATTACATCGAGATGCAAATTCAGTGTCATTTATTCAAACAACGCTGACGATTTAAGATAGTACAGTTTCCCACCGTTGGCAGATGATTAAGGCGACTACCGCCTCCCACTCGTCCACTTGTCCGAGGCGACGCGGTGTCTGAACCGCCCGCGCGCGAGATGAACGCGCTGTGCGCCCACGCCCGCGAACTGCCCAACTTGACAGCGAATAAATAGGGATACGGTCAATAAATTTTAGGAGGCTGATTTTTTAAATAAATCAACCCTTAAGGAACCATAATAACTTCACATTATCGTTTTCTCTTGAACTGTCGTACTCTGTAACCGAGATTAGAGTTAATAATAATTTTAAACAACTTTTAATATTATTTTACTAATTTGGCAGATATTGTGAAATAATTAGAATAATTATAACAGAGTAAAGAATGAAGAAATAAGAAAATAATGTTAAGTTGATCTTAGTATAGGAAGTAAGATTAAGAAAGGATCACTTAGGTGGTTTGGTCGTATGGAACAGATGAACGAGTAGAGAATGATAAGAAATATATATGACGCAAGTGTTGATGGCACCAGAAATAGAGAACGCCCGCGGAAGACTTGGCATGACCAGGTAAACCAGATACTGAAGGATGGTTCTGTCAGAAGCCTCAATAATCGGCGAGCTTGTATGAGAAGATGTATGAATGTGTATGAGGCGATAATTGTGCATCAGGACAGAAGAGTGTAGCGTTCTATCCTCTCTGTCTACCCTCGCGAAAAAACGACGTGATGGTAAATTATTAGTTTTGTGAAATAATTGTTAGTATTCACGGCCGTTCAGAATCTTCTGTGTACAGTTTTCTGGGCTAATCCGCCTTGTATATCCGATGATAAACCCTTCAATGGGACCCGTAACGTCGCATCGGCCAGGAAGATCAGATGTACATGGCAGATTAGCCCAGGGAACTGTATACAGAATATTTTATATCCAAGGAGCGCAGGCCCAAGTGAGTATTTTGCGAACATAAATATTTTATCAGAGATTTCCACTGAGCTCCTGGTGTCCTATTAATATTTAATTCGATTCACTGTATAAAATTACTGACTTCTGATAGGTGGTATTTTTGAACCTTAACTTTTACTTTTTAGAAAGCATATTTTTTTATTTGACTTACCATCAACATAGAGGTTAAAAGAAAAAGAAGAATTCAATTCACATCGTCTATCATAATATATTGTTGAGATGCAGCATTTCTTGTAGCTTCTCAAGTTTTCGAATACTCATCGATTATTAAAACTCCTACCATAACCGATATCCAATTTTTGATTACACCTAAAACCTACTTTACCTAGATTATTTCTTTCATTCTTTGTGTCTTATCATTTTTCTAAATTTTTAAAGTTATAAAGACTCGCTTCGCGCTCATATCTGTACTGCCTTTTACGCACACTCGGGTCGAATTTCCGAGAGAAATCTCCTCCGTGTACATGCGCCATTAGATTCATACATTTATTTGCTTCTTATTTACCCGTAAAAAAGAGACAATTTTTTAATCATATTTGAAGTGACACAAAAAGTGTCACGATTCGAGCAATCAGGAGAGGAGAGATCACCAGCACGTCGAGCGGTCAAAACTCATCAAGCTGATCGACGAAGCAACGAAAGTGAGCGCTGAGGAAACAGACACGCGACTTACTAAAAAACGATTTAAGCAAACGATACCTCAAAATTTTAGAACTATTCTAAATAACTGGCTAAATTTAAAGGAAAGTAATTGAAAAGACTCTTTTTGCGAGGCGTTTGAAGTTTGCAGTCGAGGCACCGTGATTATACTGTTTCGTTAGAAAAATAAATAATTTTTAATGGCTTGATTTGTTTCGCCTATGTTTCTTTCTTGCAAGCATCATTTTTTTCAGTGAAATTAAGAGAATATGAAAATAATATACACAAGAATCTAAATCACGGTCGAAGCCGGGTAGTAAAACTACCCGGCGTTACGTGAATTATCTGAAAATCATCTCTTTTGACAACCCTGTATTTTGACAGCCAAATTGCATTAAATAATTATTCCAAATGTCAGATATGTGTGTACACCGTTTCGTTTAAAAACTCGAGGATAAATTCATTTGTGGACTCTGGACGAGTGCTTTGGACATATGAAGAATCCGCGACAAAATCGGAAGCGATTGATTTATGTAAGAAGGTACTTACCGTAATATCTACAGTCGCCTCCCACACGCAGCAGGTCGAATCAATACGAGTACCTATGTATGTACGTATCCAGTTGCGGGCGGCGAATGACTTATTTCATTACTTTTAATGTGTACTCTTTTATATGATTATTTCCTTTCTTTATAATATTTTATGATTCACGCATAACAATTTTCATCACTGACTCGATATGGTGCCGCAGATATTTTTGTGTAGGTTGGTAGGTACATAGTAAAAACCAATACCCAGACATCGAATATCTAACTCAATTTAAACTTTTATCAAGTTGTGCGTCCACAACTTTTCTAAATAATGCGTAGGTATAATGAGAATATATTTTATAAATTGTTGGTAAATCTATGTTTGGTTGGAGTTATCTTATGTTTTTTTTATTCCGTTAACTTAATTAAACAAATAATTAAAATTCTAAAATGAATTGGCGTTTCTTGTGCTTTTTCACGATTCAATAGCATAGCATATCATTAAGACGTGGTTACCCAAAAACAGTAAAATAAATCTATTTTGTAGAATGCAAAATTTTGCAAAACCTTAACTAATATTTGTACAAGTAGAGTGAAATTCACGTGGGGCCAACCAATATTTTATTTAAATAAAGTTTTCATAAAGTATTTGCATAAAGGTTCTTTGTTCTTTTGATAAATCGAAAATTGACATCCGAATAAAAGTTTTGATACTTTTCATTCTCCAAAATAAAACATTTTTTTTGGGACAAAAAAATGTTTACCCATAATGTCTGATCAAGAATTTATAATGAGTGATATATCTTAAACTCCAAAAACTAGCTCACATCTTCTCATTTGTGGGTTGTGTGTGTTTTTTTCTTCTGATTAATATCCATGTTATGTTAGTAATTACAATACTTTTCACGCATGCAAATATTTTTAAAAATTACAGAATATTTTTTTAATAACATGACTGGAGAACGCTTAATGACATAAAAAAATCTCCTTTGTTTTAAAATATATTTCTTGTATTTAATTTTCCTTCGTATTAGGGTTGTGGTTTAAATCCGCACACAATATTCATGAAGCCAGCAAATGCTGAAGCACGCAGCTGGAGCTGTACAAGTATCCATCTTCTATGATCCGCTGACTACTTCATGTCCTCTTGACCTTTTTTCAAGCATAAATAAATAATTTTCCAACATGGCTGCTCGGTGTGCGTGTACATTTATGTGTATCTGTGTATAAGTCCACATGTCTCCTCTTTGGACCTCTCAAAGGCCCTTCAGTTTGGCGGTCTTTTTGCTATTATTCTGAACCTTTTTTCTTTACAAATTACATAATATGAATGACTTTTTTTAAATTTATATATTAAAATTATTTTAAAGTGGGTAAAATAATAAAAATATTTTTTTAGAACTAGACTAAATCTTACTTAATAGTTAAGCAATAAAAATAAAAATATTGGCTGGTGTAGACAGACCACACATACATGAATATTATTTTTATTACCACTAGTGATATTAACAAATGATCCCAAACACTAAATGTTATATACCTACTTACAGAATAATAAATGTCACGAGCAATCTTTTGATATAAAATTCGTAAAGCAACCATTTGTAATACTTTTTTCCATCCAATAGACCTCAGTTTTTTGCTAACAATTTCTTTTTCCCGAGTGTAAATAAAATGTTACAAAGTAACGTAAATTTGAGTAACCCACACGTGATCGATATCTACGTCAATATATACTGAAAAGGATTTTCAGCGAGGAATCCTTTTAAAGTGAGTTATACAATTCAAATTATTTTTCAAGTTTTTCCCTTGGATAATGACTAAAGGGCAAAACATTATTTTCCATGAAATATTTAATTCAAAAGTGAATTCTGTACGTACGTTAACAGTTTAGTAGTAGGCTATAAAAATCTTAAACGAATATTTCATAAATTTAAAACAATATATTTCCACGATACATAATAAATATCAAACCAAATTTTAATTTGTAATTACATCACAAAATAATCAGAGAAAAAAAACACCTTCAATTTGAAGGTCAGATCATATCCAGTACTGACAGACCGAGTGTAAGACGTGACTGAGGAGTCTAACTTCCGCGTGCTTGGCTCCAGGTGTTGCGTAGTTAACTATGAAGAATTAAATATAAAGAATTACTGGTTTATTGAACCCAACTTCCACCAGATTGCCACTAACAATAATTATTCGCTATAAATATATTCTATTGTGTGGAAGGACCGTAAATGTCTCATTTCATTGATATTTTTTTTGTTGAACCATATTATTGGTCATTCATTATGTTAACCAATTAATTTTCTGTAAAAATATTTACATACTCGTTTAATAATATAATTAGTCTACGATAAGCTCTATCATCAAGTTCTAGGTCCTAGAACGAAATAAAAAATAACCTGATTGAGCTTAACTACATTTATTATAAAACTACATCGACTTATATAAGACTTTCGCTCTGGAAGTGGAAACTAAATTTTACTCATCGTCTAACAAATTTATATAATTAATATAAATAATTTTTACATTCAAAATATTATATGTCTAATGTTATCTGATTGAGTGCGAGGAACACAACTTGTACGGTAGCTCACATTTGATACGATACGACTTGCACAATACTATCAAGTGGGTTGATCAATTGACGGATGTGGCATTACACGATTGGTACACTGATATGTGTGTCTCTTTAGCACCTACCTAGTATGTTGAAATTATTTTGTCCTAGGCTCAGTTTCGCAAAGTGAACTCATTTCCGTGTGTGTGGTATCTGTGAATCAATCGACGTATTGGTTCATTCAAGCGTTTTATTACATCCTTTCATCAACTAATTCGCAAACTCTCCATTGGGTAACATTTCTAAATTCTAATTTTAGTAAGCGAAGTTTTATCTATGTGTAGGTGACCACATTACAAAACTGTGCCTTCATAGTACCTAATAGTGCGTATTGGTCAAGTCGCATGCTAGGGGAAGGATGGCAAATGTGGATTTTTCTTAAGTTAACATTAGTAAATATAATGTATTTTATGATGGTTTAGTTGTAGGCACTTTTTATTTACTTGAATTTGATTAACAAGGAGCACCATTTTTTACATATACAAATATATTTTATAAAATCATCCCACTAATATTATTAATATGTAAAAATTAAAATTATTAAAACATAACATAATTAAATAAGTGATTTATTAAAATTGTTTTAAAGGTTATGCACCATCAGCTCAGTTTAATGTTTTTTTCTCTTTTTTCTCTTAAACAAAGAGTTACACAAAAATATTACAATTTATTAAATATCACTAAAATAAATCAATAAAGTTTACATCGTTTTAAAATTTATGTTTATATATGTTGTTAACTAACTAACCTACTATATCACGCCGTTTCCCGCTGGGGTAGGCAGATATGATAGAACGGCTCACTCTTCTGTTCTGAAACACAATTCTTGTCTCGTTCACATTTATACATCTTCTTACACAAACTCGCCGATTGGACCATCCTCCAGTACCTGGTTTACCTGGTCGTGCCAAGATTTCCGCTATTTCTGGTGCCATCAACACTTGCGTCATATGTCTTTCTTACTATTCTGTACTGATTCATCCGTTCCATATCTTTTCTTAATCTTACTCACTGTGGTTAATACAATTAATTTGTATTAGCGTGTCAGCATATAATGTATAATAGATTGTATAATACAACCCGATATTTTATTTTCAATATATGTTCAAAGGTCTCTTTCTAAAAAAATCAGCTGACCTGCCATAATGGCCACTTACTAATATCATCTTGACCCATATTTGATTAATTTTGCATATATTTGGAAGTAATTTATGTGTAGGGATATATTGTATTATTTTATGTTCTCTATTGAACACAATGTAATATAACAAATCAGTGCAACTTAAAAATGTATCAAATACCTGCTAAATACTAATACAACTAAAAATTACCTATTTATTAGATACGATTATCTATTACCTCTAAGATATTCCTATTAACACAGACTTGTTCATTATTTTGACAGCAAAATTTCAAGCGTTCCGATCTGCCTCCATTTCCCCTACGTGGGTAAGTCTCAATGAAAACATTTCGAGAATCTTCTTGCGCTAGATAATTACAAAATCACGCTCAATGCAGCTCGTCTCCTGTAAAATGGGAGCACTGAGTTTAGGAATGCAGTGGAATTTGAAATACCTTCATAATATGGGAGTTAATTTATTGAAATGATTTTTGTAACTAGATTTCTTCATTCTTACGTAGTTGGATAAGAGAATTTTTATTATTTACATCTTAATTAGGTATGAGCATTAGCGCGCGTAATCTAAAGACCAGTAGTAGAAATTCTATATACATATGTACACTTAGAGCTATCTTAATTTGTTTTGATTATAGTCGTAATGTTTTTAAAAGAAATTACATGACATGACATGAAATTAAAGAAATGAAATAATATGAATACTAATTAAATGTATTAATTAGAAAGATATACATATAAAATTCCTACCGGAATACGAATCTAGATCTCTTTTCAAACCGGAGAAGGTGCATTATCCAACTATGCTACAGCGACAGTACTTTTGACGACAAATTTTCAAACCTATATGTTACACTTTTTTAATACACATATCGTTCCATTATTTGAAAGCCACCTACTTTGTAAAAAGTAGGTGGCTTTCAGTATTTAATTAGTATTCATTTTATTTATTTTCTTTAATTTCATGTTTGTGCTTTTAAAAACATGATGACGATAATAGCTATAGTTATTTGACCAAATATCATTCTTAAAAATTGGCAAAACATATGTCAATATTTTAACCTAATATTTAATCTACATATTGACTTCTTTAATTTATGCAGCCTTATTGTGACTCCCTGCCAACCGTGCTAAATTAAATGGCGAAACAGGAAATTGTCTTATTCGAATATCGATTGTGTGCAACAAGTAGTGATATACGTGTAACATGTAACCAATCATGAAACGGAATTCCCATGGCAGGGAAGGCCACGTGTTTTCACATATTTTTTTTTAAGAACACATTATATTATTGTAAAGTTGCAGTTTTTTTTCAGAACATTATGTAATGAGGCTCAAACCCCCGAGCACTGAATCAATAGGCGAGTGTCTTAATCATAAGAACAACAAGCACGTATTAATTCTACCCATCTGTAAATTATGTAAAATATATATTTTTTGTTTTGTCACGGATGTTTTTCATATTTTACCTCATTCGTAAATATGTTAAATATATTTTTATTAGTTAACTTTGTTATATTAACTACTTATTGAGTTTAAATACATCTACCGGTTTTGAAAAATACCATTTTCTTCTTCAGGATGCCAATACTAACTAAAAACATATATTATTGTTTCTTTACCAGAATCTATTTTAAAAAAAACAACAATTATTTAAAAAAACAAATTTAGTACCTAACTCAAATTGTTACTTAATACAAATTTACTCGAATAATTTTAAGGGAAAAATTTTAGAATGGGACTCGTAGTTAAATTTAGTTAGTTGTTTATAATTTTTTGATTAGTTTTACATGCTTTATTTATGTCCAACGATTCCAATTATTTAATTTGTGACCAACACCGTTTATATGGAAAATTGATAATCCCAATTTTTTATCAAAACCATGACCATTTTCTTTCAAATGATTTATTAATATTATTAATATTTTTTAAATAATTGTTGTTTTTTTTAAATAGATTCTGGTAAAGAAACAATAATATATGTTTTTAGTTAGTATTGACATCCTGAAGAAGAAAATGGTATTTTTCGAAACCGGTAGATGTATTTAAACTCAATAAGTGGTTAATAAAACAAAGTAAACTAATAAAAATATGAATTTTAACCACAAAGTTAATTTTGCTAATTTCAAAAGTATTATGTTAAATATATTTAATAAAAATGGGAAAAAATTGAACCATTTTACTGGTACCATATATTTTACATACCTTATACGTTTTATTTGCGAAATAACGTTCACTAGTCTTTGAGGAACTTCTGAAGTAGAAATGTTACACAGAATCTTGATGTACCATAGATCAAACGCTATTGTGTCTTGCAAATCCATTGTTTTCTACTAAGTTCCATTTTTGGCAGACCAATATACGCTCCATCGCATTAATCAAGACGTTAAACTGCAAAATCATTAATCATCAGTTTTGCAGCTTCAGCGGGAATACTTTCGAATTGTATTAGATTGTACAATCCGGAAATCACAATTTTGCAATTGAGAAGTGTCCCGGGATCAATCATGGCAGCATGCAAATGCCTAAGCTAAAAAAAATGTTTCTAAATTTCATATGAAGTATATGTATAAACAAACAAACATAATATATGTAATCGGCAGAGTTAAATATATACGTGCGTATATATTTTAAACGTGACAACAATGGTATGCTTCTTTAGTGGTTTTCTTTCTTCTGAATGTTTACTTTGGGAAATACTTTTTTAGTGCTCTATTAGTACATTAAGCGTGAGAAAAGAATAAATCTTTTGAACGACGCGCGTAAAGTATATACAGGGTGTAACCAGATCATGCTTTGGATGCTACGCATTTAAACTTTTTATTTCTAGGCGAAAACAGCATTGCTGCAAATAAATTCATCCTGTCCTTTAGAGACCAATCATAACACACTACGACAAGGCGCGCGCACGGAGTAAGACGAAATACATATACATTCTCAACAGCATACATATACATACCAGGAACAGTGGATTCTATCATTCGCTCTGTATCCACAAAATTTGAAAGTATTCGACTTTCGCGCATGCGTATTCAGTTCCGTCTGTCAACATCTACGAATACTGTATACGTATTCGTTAACAGCATCCCACGTACAAAAAATGACTTTAATGCTTATGGATATAATGCACAAAATTGCATACATATTACGAAGCGATCGGATTGTTTTGAGAAATTTGTTTGTATGACGCATTTTTGACTGTTTGGCTTGAATACTTGAAGCCTAATTATTTAAACATTAAATATCCTTCGATTATATGTTATATTTGTATATTTAGTAGGTAGGAGTAGGTATAAACTTGTCTTCCAGCATCCCTTCTACAAAAAGTCACTGTAACTGCCACTGTAACAGACCTAGTTCACAATATTTTATTGGTGGTAAAATGTTCAGGAATATGTGCATAATCTCAACCATGTCAGAAATATAATCATTTAAAAAAAATCTTAACTATGCGATTATTTCGATCGATTAAAATATTTTATTGATTCGAAATTATATATTGAATGAAAAAAATTAAAAGTCATCGAATTTGGAGCGGTCAGACTATTTTTTGTTAGATGATTTAGGGCCTGAAGCAAAGATACATATTGGTAATACAAAAATTTCACAAATATTTACTTTGAAGTATGTGGACTGAAAGGTTAACATGAATTTGTAAAAATTTCAAACATTAATATTTTCCGTATCGATGCTTAATTTGCACATATTTCTTGAACATTTTCAACTCGTAATTCAGTCAGGTATCCGCCCACGAAATATTATGGACTTGGTCTGTTACACTCTGTATAATATAGAGTTGGACAAATAATGCAACTAGTACATACCGACCTTCGCCGACCAAATTCTGAGATGAGAAATTATCCGTGTACATCTTGCGTCTCGAATATGTGACGATATAAATCGGTGTGTCAGTTGGTCATTCTGCACAACTGGCCTGCAAGTTTCGAGACGAGCCTTGGGACGAATGTCGACAAATCGTGCACCCATTATTAATTTCGGTTTTCTAACATACAAATTTATTTTGTATATCTACATGAATAAGAAATAAAAACGACGGTGAATATGTTTTAAGTAATATTGCAAATATATGACGAAAAAGATGTTTATGTAAATGACTTCGATAGCTGATTCCCAGGTTTCCGATTAACAATAAACACACATATGATATATAAACTGCATTAACCTTTCATTTTTGCTGTGTTTCTGGTCCATGTTGTTGTTCTTTTAGATGGGTTGTCTTCTTTAGATTTCGACCGACCAAAGCGCGCACTGATAGTTTATTTGGACCGCTGAACTGGCCGAAGCACGGGATGTAAAAATAATGACGCCTGTCAGTTAACGTCTTCTTGCTTTCCGAAAAAAGGGCGGCAATACTCACACACATACATGTACATTATTATAAACCAAGAAACCAATCGTAGTAATAAGGCGCGTGGACAGTAGAATTTTACCTTGAATTGTATGAAGCGCACGCGCGTGGCTTGAGTGTAAAATATACTTTATAGATATTGGACCGCTTTTTAACGCAAATTGACCATTTTCAGTTTTGAATTTAATGCCAATAAAATATACACGTTTTAATCTTTGCACCTGCGGTCAGGTGCGTTATTCGAGTGATTCTCATATTTTGAGAAGAAAGTGATCGTTCATGGATTCAATTTAAGTACTATTTTTAAGCGTTATTACATTTCAAACAAAATCATAAAATTTTAATCGTAAAACATTTAATTTCATATTTTGAACTGAGCTTTACAGCTTTCCTCGTGTTCTGAAATTATTAGTATAAAAATGAAAAGCATGGTGTGCTTCTTGGTCTTCGACCTCAGTTCAATATCACTTGGAGCAATTGGCTGTCAGAATTTGAAGATATTAATATCTCGCATCATTAAAATTCAGCCGAAAGTATTAGTCACGCGCACCGGCAAGCGCTGGACCCATACCAAGCCCTGGTCCTATATTATGAAATTAACCATCATGATTAATAACGCATCAAAAGCTGTTCGATAATAGAACATGCAAACCCTGTTCGGGATTACAGTACTCATTATTAGTCTTACGAGATAATGACTATAAATTTTATCCCATGATTTATGGACTCACATTACGTTTAAAAACTTCTACCAAAAAACCACCACAAAAACCCCTGAATGTGTATCTAATATATATTTTTTTAGAAAAAGAATTACCATTGATGATGGTAGATACGTGATTGAGTTCAATCAATTTTTGGAAGGTTCTTATTATTTTTAAAATGTAAACAAATATGCATCTACTCATTTATCGAATAAAGAAATTTATTACTAGTGTTACAAATAAAACAGTGTAAATTTTTTTTCACGTTAATTACGTTATTTACGTTCTTTATGTAAGTCTTCTAAATTCGTTATGTAATGTGTAGCGCCTAATTCCAAAACCCCCTAAAACGACTTTGTATTTTTGAGTTAAGGATGAAAATGTATATTTTGAAAGCAAATGTACAGAATGTTTGTTTTTACATCAGAATTTTTTAAAGAGTCAATTCTGTAATGTAATTTTTTTTTTCTATATACGATTATATCGTTCTGGCAGCTATGCTGGATTTTGGATCACGTGATCATCAAGAAGCGTTATGATTGGCTGATGTCATTTTAATGGGAATAGCAACTTATACTCTGTCTGCTTTGGGGTATTTTGGAACTAACCCTGATTTAGAACTTTATCAATGGATTTAAGTTTCTTTTGCGAGAGACTATGTGCTATGTATGTAGCTGATAAATAAATGTACAAAACTGCATATTTAACTCTAATTATCGCAAATCCCTTTTAGGGGGTTTTGGAATAAGGCGCTACATGTATCTATTCATGTAATGTATCTATGGTGATGGACGAGCAGCGCGCCCTAGGTTGGCAAGAATGACGTGCCTGAAAGGTATAACTGTCGCGCGCCGCGATGGGTGCGCTCTCTTGCCTCCGAACCGTGAATTATATTTACCTGTAATACATTGTAACGAAGCATCTGGAATAAGTACTATTGTTACCACGAACTGGTATTATTCTGAAGACACGACCCCGCACACGAAAGGATATCACACTTTCATTTGCATTTCCATTCTTCGTAGGTTTTATTTTAATGTAATTTTAAGTAAAATAATAAAACTACAACTTGGGTTAGTCACTTGAAAATTCTTTTCATATTATTGTCTATGTAAAACTTGTTCCTCGATAATATATTTACCAAATGACACTTATCGCTATTATTCAATGTCTAAATACAACAACCATTAGGTAGTATGTACATTATTACCTGCGCACCCGTGTCTATGATTTGCATATTTGATAAATGACATGTAGGTTTAATGAAGCACACTCAATATATGTATAAATAGGCACTTGCTCTATCATCTATTGACATACATTTTTTATTTTGGCGTTTAAGATTAATATTAGGCTTAACTACTATTAAAAATTAGAAAAATTTAAAAAAAAATTCTGAACCTCCAGTGACAATTTAATAACTGTTAACAAAAATAGGTTACATCGGATATCTAGGCAATGCAGGGTGCGGCGTGATGAGATGGGTTTCAAGCGTGTCTAAAAATAAACATCGTGAAATCAAATCTCTTATAATCCAAATTTCCCGCGTGACTTTCGATGTTGACATTTACACGGGAAAATATGGATGTTAACAAAAAATTTGTTAAAATTGTTAAACGTGAAAATTTAAATCATCCATAAGATTTGTGACATTTTTTAAAATACTCGGTCGTCAAAATTGGTCACTACGATCACTTTAATTACAATAAAATATTTATTTATTTATAATTGTATTGTATAAATTTGGAATTTTTTGTAGTCTTGTGTCTGTAACTAGTAAAATTTATTTTATTACATCAAGGTTTGCCGAACTTTTAATAATATTTAATTTAACATTTCTCAAGACATGGTTACAAATTTCGCTCGATAATTTCTTAAACATTCAAAATATTTTTTAAATATATATTATTTAAAAATGAATTAATTCTTGTATACAATTACGGTATTCTAAATCGTGCAAATAATAAAGATAAATGTGTCATAATTTTCACGATCCAGAACATTATCGTGACAAATCTGTTAAATGTTTCCCACGACCAAACAATATTCCTCGCGTAATAATAGTGATGGCGACCTCCACTTTGCACCCATGGCTGATGGATGGCTTCTTGGAAGACATCTTTATGATTTATTGATAGACCATTAGATTTCAATATCAAATAATTGGTCCGTAATTTAATTCAATACCCTCGAGACACGGCTCCGATTCACGCACAGTAAACTGGGGTCAGATCGTCACGGGGGTGGAATTTAACTGCCAAAAATCATTAATGTAAATTTATTTCTAGTGCTATGTAGTGAATGGTAGCTTTTTCCGTATATATCAGATGTCAGTAACACGTGGTTTGATATAATATAAATTATTACTTAGTTAATTTTTGAATGGGTTTTTTTCTTAACTCATTTTAAAAGAATTGAAATTAGATGGTTGTATCGTGACTCTTAACCTCTAATATTGGGCGTCTTTAATATTGCTAAATCCTCAATAACTATTAAAAATACAACCATATTTTTAATTAATTAATTAATTATTCATGAACATTCGAAATTATTGCAGAACATTTGAATTAAAATTTGTAAACATGATTTAAAAATGCAGTACAGATAAGACATCTGTGAACAAATTCGCTCACAAAGTTTCATGAAGAAATGAGCGAGATCGACAATTTTTTATTGATGAATAGGAGAATGTTTGTACACGAAACCCGATTCAGAATCCAAACTCTACCCCGAACAAAGTTAATACACAGTCAGTAATATAGCACCACCACCCCAGCATACAATGTCTTAAATCTATGTAATATCTATAAATTTGCCAACTAGTACATCCCGCTCATTTAAATATTTCTTTAGTACCTACGGAAAAAAGGAATTAAAATATTTCTTAACATATTTATAAAATGAATATAAATCCTCTTTGATCAAAGTCACCCCGATACACAGCAGTAAGTAGTTAACGTTGAGATACATAATCTCTAACTAGTTGCACGATACATTGTATTAATATCTGCAAACATTTTTTTTATATCTTCTTTAGATCTTTTTAAAAAAATGTACATAAATACGATCAGAGATGAAAAAATTATACCAACCTAACCTAACCCCAAAAGGGAAGGTTTGAATCACGCATACGGTAACTATCAAATTAGGCACGCCTTCTCTCCAATGGTTTAAGAAAAAGGTAAAAAACAGTCCGAAATAGTTTCAGCTGTCATATTTTCTTATTAGAAGCTGCTCAGAAATATCCTCAACGATATTATTCCTCAAATAATACTTTGATAAAGTCCTTCACGGGAAAGCTTTGCCTCGTTCTACTACTTGTGAATATATATTATTATAATGAAGAAACATTTGAAGAATGTTATCATGTGAAATACGTTTTTATTGTATTGTGAAAAATGTTTGACAATATTTTATATATTTAACCAATTCACAATTATTAAATAAATTACTGAAACGATTTGTAAGCAAAATAAAAAAATATATAATAGGTATATTAGTTGAAAAATTATTTACATCATTTTTATACAATTAGCGATACACAGAGTAGGTTGGTATACGTTACTTAAATATTCTTAGTATGAGCTTTGGAATACAAGACTAACATTGTCTATAGGGTGTTCGAATTTATTTATATACTTTTAACTTAAAATGCTTAACTTAGCTTTCATTTTTCATTAAACACTACATAAGGAAATAATGTGCTATCGGAGCGACACCTGTTTTCAGAATCTCGAGATTTTTCAATATTTATTATCAGCTCGGAGGAAGCTTAGAGAGTTCCGGTACATATTTTATTAATAGCTTAATGGAGTATAAAAGCCAGTAAACACTTTTAATTTATTTAATATACCTGATTAAGTAGTATATACTTTCAATTCATTTAATGTACCTGAGCACACCAACCCAATATTTATAGCACAACTATTATTTCTCTTGTAATACTTACTTATGCATATCATCGCAGTATATCACTATGATTTTTACTATCTTATCATCACGCCGTTTATCCATTGAGATACACAGAGAAGATAGATAGTATCATACTCGTTTTTCCTGACGTACAATTCTTGCTTTATCCACATTCATACATCATCTCAAATTAAAATTCACCGATTCTACTAATAATCACCGATCATTAATTATTTTAAAATTTATTAATACGACATAAAAATATAGTATATATACTAAATATATACTAAAAATTAAAATAGTATAAAATAGTCAATTTATTAATACGACATAAAAATATAGTATATATACTAAATATATACTAAAAATTAAAATAGTATTATTTATAAATAGCATATTTGTAAAATCACTGAGACACCTCCGGGCGGTGCCTTTAATCGGTGAATCTTTCGGTGGGTGAATTGTTGTCGGTGAACTTTACGTCGGTGAATTGCAGTCGGTGAACTTTCCGGATACCATGTTCATCGATTGCTGAGGCTTTTAGCTAGATCAACAAGCAGCTAGCAGCTCTCAGTATTTTACCTGGGTGTCAGGATGACATCACAACACTTGCGTCGTTTATCTATCTGGCTATCATCTCCTTCATCCATTCCACATTTTTGATTAAACACATACAGTGGAACCCCGATTTTACATGCCCGGAATTTACGTTCTCCCTCCATTTATGTGTTATTACTGTAGTCCCGTGTCATTTTAGTACATTAAAAACCCTATTTTACGTTTGTCTTTCCCGCGATTTACGCCTAAAATTTATTGAAATTTGTTCGCTATTCGCCATGGAGTCAAGAGTGTGTCAGTCGTTTGCTTATCGCATTTTTCATTCTAATACCTATGAAATTTTTATTGTTAATTGTTTTTTACAAACTGGAATCATCAAAAAAATTGCGTAGAAGATAGTATAGACAACATTGATATCTGGGAAGAATTTATGAAATAACCCTTGCAGATTTACTTAGACATTAACTCCAACGTTATAATATAGCACGTAATAGAAATTGATGAAATAGTGAACAGTCGCATAAACGATAACACAACAGAAGAAGAACCTTCCTACAAAGAAGAAGTGTCTGCTCATCCCATAAACTCAGTTCCTACAAAGGACGATACCTTGAGGCATATTGAAGGCCTCAAAGCATATTTTACTAGTATTAACAATGTACCACCAGAATCCTTTAATTTAATTCATAATATTGAAAGAACTATGGAAAAACAACAAAAAAACATTGTTAGATTTTTTCAATAAAAAATTTATAATCAGTTTTTTTCAACACCTTAATTTACATTTTCTTTATATATTTTTTTGTCGGTCTCTTCAAAAATTTAAAATCGAGGTTTCACTATAATTAAAATGGTGCTGATTTATTTTCATTCCATTCAAGTATTATTTTAATAAATGTTTCCACAGAACAAATGGAAGCTAAACCGGTTTATATAAACGAAATGTGAATGAATGTGGAAACAATAAATAAATAAATACTTGAATAATTTTGGGAATACGTAAAGTAAGCCGTGATGAAGTATTATCCGAAGCCAGTACGAAATCTCCCGGTGTCCTTAACGCGGGCGATGATGGCATTAAAAAACCTTTTCTTAGTCAAAACAATAGATAAAGTGATTAATGTTTGCCGCGAGACTTGAATAATGAAATGTCATCTTCCGAAAGGAGAGTAAAATTATTACCAACTACAACATAGCGCGCCGTTTCTTTCATTGCGTTGACGTCTCCCATTGTTGGCTTCCCACAAAATATTCCCAACTTCATTATTCGGCTCTTACAAACTGAGTCCTATACTTTGTCTGTATGAACTATACATTAAAAGGACACTTTGATCGTTACTTCTGGACCTACCGGGACCAGGATCGGATTATGGCCCAGGCCATGTTCATCAATGAACGTGATGATTCGTTATACTTTTCTTAGTTGTATAATATTATATCTATTGCCAATTATTTACACAGCGCTAATACATTAAACATACCTACGCAAATAACCGAGGCATCCATGAATGCACATAAATCCACATATGCATACATTTAATATGAACACGTTACGAAAATTCTATAAATGTTACTGAATGTATAATGAAAAATAAATCGACTAAACAATACGTTAAACGGAACAAAATATTTTATTTTTGACATCAATTTTCTTAATGCGGCCCTGACTGAGACAAACACAATTCAAAAATTTACTTTGAAAGATAAGCACTTACTTGGCGGAGTTGTCGCTTTGATCTTTTGAGAGCTCGCTACGTCTTTGTCTTTCTTGTGTATATTAAGACTAGTATTTACTAGTCAGGTTTTCCTTTGGTAACAGATAAAGTCTAGCTCAATAAGATTATTATTATTTCAATATTAATTAAATATTAATTAGTATTGTAGCATGAAAATTGTTTACAGGTAAAAACACGTTTTGTGCTTCAAATACATGAATCTTATAACCTCTGTATAGAATATACTTTTTCCTACATGTCTTCTTCGTTAGTATATACAAAGATACTAAATACCTGTAACAATTTTATTATATATTACAGTTCAACCTCTTATAAAATGTTCCGAAATTCAATTTCATACGCGATATTTCTTACTTTCTATTTTTAACGTTCTGGGGAAGGTTCCGATCAAACTATTATATGTTTAATGAGAAACACATTTTTGTATTGAGTGTATTTAACCACTCACAGGTGTAAAAATCAACATTGTATTCCTATTAATCAGTCAATTTATTTAATAAATCATACGTTTTAACAGAATTATACTCTTATATTAAAATTTGACACAGAAGTCAACCTGGGATTGCGTAGCTACTAAAATGGTCGAGTGCTTCCTTAGCATTTTAATGGTAGGTACCTAAATCGATATTCCGCACCTCCAAAATAAGTTTAATTCAAAAAGATTTTTAAGGCACCTGGTATCAATCTCGGTACCGGTATAGGTGAAAATAAAAACAATGTAAAAATGAGAGTATATAAAAAAAATTGTACGCGCTCTTTCTAACATACTTTACTGGGAGACCTTCTGAATAAACATTAAAATATTCTATATTAGAACATATTTGCTTTGATATAGCCACAAATGAGATAACCACAGTAATTAAATAATGTTTATCGTTTTTTTATAGTACCCTGTGAGTCTCGGAAGCTGCCTCGGAACCACGCGCCCGAATCGTGAAGAGTGCGGGCTTGAGATATCCGTCATCACAATACATGTGATGCAACATACGATCTGAATGATGGATGCAATTCTATAACGCTGCACCACAAGTTTTTTTTAGATCACTCGTATTTCGGATAAATTTAACGCAGGAAATACCAGTGAATTGGAATGAACGTCATGTATAAAATAATTATAGACGCACAAATTGTATTATTTGAATTAGCACCACCAATTTACAATAGATGTGTAATCCTGCACGCGCCTATAAACATGGCCGTGAAAGGACTCACCTATCAACCATATAGGGCTCAAACCAAAGCGACCAATCAGAAGGTACAAAGAGTCATAAACATCGAGACGGATACTGTCCAAGCAGCTAGTGACCACTTTTCCGTAGACCGTCCTCTCATCGACATCTCCATTCAACAGCATCGCGAGCGAGCCACTCCAGAGTTCAACGCGCATTTAACTGTATAATTCATCACATCAATAAGCGAAATTTTGTAAGTGCTCTTTCAATTGAATACCTTGCTCTAGTTACAACAGCAGACACCCTAGACTGTGACATACAAACAACACGCATGAGACTTAAAGATGTCGGGAGCTTCAGTCTCACAGCAACAAATCCTTCCGACACAATCACGAATCAATTATATTTAAATAACAATAACATCCACACCGTCAACTCTTACAGTTGCTTAAAATTCACTCAGGCTATATTTCAGGCAACCAACTATATTTACTATTATTGGATTATTTAGCTTTGTTTTTTATAACCAGTTAATTAATACACCAACCGGTCACAGGAAAAATCAAATAAACTAACCAAAACCATACATACCATGTTATTCTAATGTTTTAAAAAATCTATTTTTAAAAAAATTAACCAAAATAATAATTATTACTTTACTTAAATTGTTATGTTACGATGACGAAAGATGTTGAAATTGACTTAATGATATAAAATCATTAGAATTTTTATTAGTATAGGACATAAGGTTAAATTTAATTGGTTATTTATAATATTTTAGTTAATTTTACACGCTTTATTTATTTCTAATGATTTTAAATTATTTAATTTAACACCAACATTGTTTATATGTAAAACAGACAATTTTCAATCATTTTTGAAAATTCTGAAAAATCATTACTATTAAAACATCTTAAATGCTCTTTGACTCTTATATTAAAAATAACATTATTTACATTTATAATTTAAATACTTAGTATGTTAACTTTTTGATGACAGAACAGAATAAATTTATTTGATAAATAATTTACAACTCCTTTTTTCATCGTCAGTGCCCCATGATTGAGGATCGTGATTTTTGTAAACTGGAATTCACACTCCATATTTTCTCATTTCCTCATTTAATGCCCTCTTGATTATTTCTCGTCATCCCGCAGACCTGTTACACTTAGTGGATGCAATGGGATCTTTATTTTCCTCTTCGTCCTTTGATGTAACCACCCACAGAAAACTTAGGTAAATGGTTGAGAGTCTATCATTGATGAGTATGTAGTTCCTGCAGAATAAAGACATTATTTATAGGCCTCGCCATCCATTGCATGTGCATTATATGTGCCTCCAATACCACATTTCAAAGGCATTAATCCATCTCATTTCCCTTGCCATTAGAGTCCACAATTCCACAGCATTGATAAATATTGAATACACAAGAGACCGCACAAACCTGGCCTTAATTATAGGTATACCGCGGTGTTTCCATAGCTTGTCAAGTCTGAACATGGAATTCATCACCACTCCGTTAAAAATTGAACTAGGATGTACAACATTTGGGAAACTACAACATATACTTACTCAAAGCTAAAATTCCACAATGCCTCAAATCTTCAATCATTGCGTCCTTCCCATCTAGACCCAGATAGCTTAATCTTGCATACTTACAACTAGCGCCATCCAGAAGTTTAAAGTAGCCCAGCGAACCACGGAACTATCCTACAAGAGATAGAATAAGAAATGATGACATATGCAGTATGACCATAATAACCATAGTACATTTTAAAAGAGAACGTATTATTATTGTGAATTTACAGTTTTTTCAAAACATAGTTCTGTAGTATATTACTCAAATGTATTCGAGATTTGTCGCAATATAAAGGTGAATGCTATTTAAAAATGAAAAAATAAATGTACCAATTTGAAAAAGCTGCATCATATAAGTTAGAAAATTTGTCGTCAACTTATTCAGTTGGCGTGGTTATAACTGGTAAATCATTTCCCCGGATAAGAAAAGATCCAGGTTCGAATCCCAGTAGCAACGAAAATATTTTTTCAATAAATAGATTTTTTTTGTACATCTTTCTAGTTTAATTTGTATCAAATATTCCACACAACACGTTCTAAAAAAACTGCAACTTCACAATAATAATGTGTTTTTCTTAAAAATATAAATTAAACACATTCTGAATCGATTGAATATATGGACGTCAAAATTGTATTAATAACAACTCTGAAATGGCCATGGGCCGGTCACCTCAGTTGAAGGAACAGTTGGAATAAAAAAGTTCTAGAATGGCGGCTATGCACTGTAAACGTAGGTCGTGCTTCAGCTCGTTGGACCGATGACATCTGAAAGATCGCATGTAGCAACTAGATATGAAGAATATAGAGGAAAGGCGGTCATAAAGAAAGGCCTTTATTTCATCCAAAAAAGACTGAAAGAAATAATATTATTGTTATATTATATAATAGCATCGGTGTACTAGTGCGATCACTCGATCGCTTGACCGACTGTATATTTTGACAGCGTTGAAATATGCCAGAGTCAAAAATAAACATTAGGTTATTTCAACTCTCCAAAGATGTTATTTCTGAGAGTGTGTTTAGTGTAGTGTACTCTGTACTGAATCGGTCACCATTACACGGAGGCCCAAGGTCTTAATAACAAGGCTAAAATTTTCCCAAACAATATTTCAAAACAGCGACCATGCTAAGAATGTTGTTTTCGACTAAACGATGTAATGTTCTCGCGTTTCATATTCAACTTTGGCAATATATCAGTACGTATTCGGTTTCCTACATTAATATACGCTGAAATGTGAATCGTCTTGTTTTGACCAGAAAATACCACCAGCTTATTAAAAACATTCGTTAAACATGTATTAACAGGAGTACGTATTTTCTCTACTTATTATCGATATATATGAAGATTATTATAAAGTTTACAAGACTAGTTGGCCCGAATCGAACAAAACCTTATATATAGGACACCACCTTATGAGCGTAACAAAATGTTTTTTTTAATTATTATTTTAACCGCCTTCCCGCAGATGGTTAACGCTCTCTCTATTCATCTAATCTCAAAGACGAATTATTTCGTCAACCCAAAATGTAATTAATGAAAATTAAGAATAATACAGGTAATACTGTTCTCTGTACAATCCACACACTCTGACCGGTCTAAACTAAATATTGCATAGTTACACTTCAAGACCCTGCGCAAAACACAAGCGCCTTTCCCCTAACCTTCTACTAATCAACCCACCGCTTACCACGATATTAATGTGGTATGGGTCAGGTTTAATTATATTTAAAGCCATTCGATTTTGGTCAGTTGCACTATAGAACTTTGAAGAAATATAATCCATCACAGATATCTCACCCTCTCAATTTTTACAAACATCATTTATCTTTAGGACGAGTGCAAAACAAAGGCATCCCCACCCCCAACACCAAAATTATTTTTATAAAACTGAATTCGGGGTCACGCCGGGTATGGTGAATCTCTTTACTTTAATTTTGTTATTCATAAACATAAATCTAGAATAAAGTTGTGTTGTAGATATATTGTCCGTGCTTTTATGTTTTCTTTCACAGTTTAAATGGAAAGTGCTTTATTTTATAAATAAGTCTCATACACGTACGTGTAACAGAAAAAAATACTTTGTTGCAATGAGATTCCAAATTTGCAATTAATTTCTGATTATTTTCATTGCTCTTATCAGCAACTACGCTTAAAAAATTATTTATTTTCCTTTCCATCTAATTGAATATTGTAATTGGGCATAATACAATATTATTTCAATCAAGGAACATGATTGATATTAACGTGATTATTATTAAAATAGTTTTTTTTCAAATAAAATAGGTAAGTATTATTAACAAAAAACAAGGTCGCGGTTTCTACGGTAACAACTCATCTCTGCTGAACGCGGTTGAATTATACATAAATGCAAAGAATAATTAAATGTCACTGCAATCATGATATCTTACAAAGGTACATTTAATATTCTTCGTAAATACATGTATGTAGTCATAGATTACAAGTCGTACCGGTACGTTAATGCTTTCATATGACGCCATCAGTACTATAAATTACATATACAATGGATGCATTTATCAATTGCCAAGTCTTGTAGGAAGTCAATTAAGTACTCTATCGGATCATTAGCAATGTACACAAAAATGCAGCATGGCTGTTCATTTTGACACACCTATAACTGAAGTCTTTCATGGTGCATTGATCCTGTTATAGTCTTTAACTTTTATTTCCCATCAACAACAAAAAAAATCCGATGACTTATTATATGAAAAACAAACGAAGCGTAACATAAATATACATGTGTGCGTAGAAAGGTAAATAAATGGTCTTAAATAATATACATACATATATACATGCGTAATATTTGTAAGGTTTCAATTACAGGCGGCTTTCAGTTTCACTAAAATGAACGTCACAATTTATGCAAAATTTCTTAAAGTTGCCAATAGATTCAGTTGCATCTATCTCTTCTGCACCTACCTGCCATATTTACGTATAGTATTTCTGAAACCAGTCGAAAACTCAGAGAGTAAATAAATGATTTTATAAATTGTTAAATTGTCATTGTTTAACACGAGTTTGCTCAAAAAAACGTGAAATCAAAAAGCGTTAAATCGTATATTTTACAATTTATTATATAAGCGATTTAGTTAGTATTTAAAATACTCGTCGCTTTGATTTGTTCATTGTGTTTATAAAAGCGCCGGTTGATGTAAAATTATTAATTTCACATTATAATAGTAAAGTGATTATGCAACTTCTTCGCATTGAGCAAAGCACGCGTGATGTGTGCTATGGATACCTACCGCCGACCTCTGTACAGCAAACGGCACTCATTCACGAGGTAAATGTCAATTAAAATCCACCGCACTTCGTGTTTTGTGAACGCCAACATATCCTCCGAACCTACCTCTGCATATGCACGTTCACTGACACACTCGAGGCTCTCCTCCGCTTCGGGGAAGAAGACGATTCGGTACATCCAATATAGTAGTTGCCGCAATCGCTAAGTGTCGGTAATGCAGTGGTGCAGTCGGACCGCGGTGCACTAGAAAGGAACTTCGCCACTCTGTTTGAGGCGGAGCAAGGCGCTCCGTAACTTTTACTTGTAAACATATAATCAAAAACAATCAAATTCGTCAGATCGAAATTATACATTTTTTGATAATCTATATATAAAAATACCAATGTTAATTTGTGCTTTAAAGTTTGACAATCTATGAAACTCCCAATCCGTCTATAAAAATTGACTAAAAACTAGCTATTTAGTGTGAGAAGACAAATTCTCAACTCTTATATGCAACTTTTTCAAAAATTGATAACCTAGATAATCATTTTCAATCATCAATTTACAGATATTTGCAGTAAAAACATCCAAAAATAAATTTAAACACGTTTCTATTAAGTACTTGTAGCACTGATGTGGTGGAGCCAAAGCTTCATTTTCAAGTACAATTAAAGATGTTTTGATACATTATATTCCGTGTAAAATTTTGTACGATGGATATTACTAGAATGCAAATATATATATATATATATATAGGATCGGAGCATTTCACAAAAAGTGAAAGTAATTACGAGGAAATTTATCATCTGGGAGCGCGGTGAATCCCATTATTTCAACCATTGACCACATGCACTTTCGGAGTGCAAAGCGGAGTAAAGCGACGGTAGTCATCTGTACAAAATATCCAAGCGCACTGAACTTGCTGCAGTTGGAAGACTTTAACCACTGTGACATCTTTCTTCCTTGTGCTTAAAGATAGGAGAGGGGAAAACAGATAAGAAGATACGCAGGTTAAAATTTTATAAACCGCGAATTGAATGTATGCATGAGGAAACAAGTCAAACACCAAAAAAATGAATAGGATTAATTAATTTAACGGCGCTAACACACTGCTTGTATCTACTTTTGCAAATTTCCATCCAGGAATCTCAATAAGTAAACCTTACCTACTACCAATATCTACCTGAGCTCAGGTATATAAGTTATCAACTGATAACTTATATAAAATAAAAAATCAATATAAAATAAGCAAAAAATAGAATAAGATAGAATTTAGCAGGGAAAAAATTACGCATTTCACATTGAAATGCAGTTCCCGCGATATCGAAACGGGCTTACCGACAACTACATGCATCAGGGTTTTTAATTTTTTTATTAAAGCAACACGCTTGATCCTTTTCCAAACTCCCGGGGCACACCGAGAATCGACATGACGCTGACATGACATTCTGAGACACGCGCAGCTTTGACAAACGACGCAGTTTGCGGCAATTAGCAATTCGGCAGTAGGGTACGGGAAGGATTGGTATAGAAAATAGAAAAAAATAATTATGCGTTAAAAAATTGTGAGTATCAAATTAAAGTTGTGCAAATGACTGCCAGAAATACTTAATGCTATGTAATCATGTTATATAGAGGTGAAACTTTAAAAAAAATTGGCAGCACACTAGGACACTCGCGATATACTGGTACACAGTTTAAAAAACACTAATATACATATTATGGATGTGCTAACAAAATTGGTTTAACGTAATAAAACGTGATTTAATATATACTGATTTCTTAAAATCATTTTAAACACAAAAAGTTATTAAGGAGAACACATTCTTATTGTAAGGTTATTATTAAGAACAGACAGTCTGTGATATTTTAAATACTAATTAAATGTATTGATAAGAAAGATCAGTAGCGTGCAGTGCATACAAGAAAAAAGGCGTGCATAACTAAAAATTCTGTGAAACAAATATAAATTAAAAAATTGGATTAACATAAACGAAAAAAATATTTTGCAATTAGCGCCATCTGTGTTCTAGTAGAGACTTCAATTGCTTAGTTCTAAAAACTCACGTACTCTCACTGCTGTACTTATGGCGCTCTTTTTTATTCACCGCATCGTGTTATTTACATATCTGAGTTCTGTCTTTAAGCTAGTAAATTACTCAAGTCATATAAATGGCTTTTTACTGAATTGAAAATTCCTGTCGGCTGATCCGTTTTATATAGAGTCGTTACCTGTGCTGTTTTTTAACATAATAATGTTAGAAAGGGTTACAAATGCATGAAAATCGTTGAAAACTCTACTTCCTCTTTTACTAATTTGCGAATTTTACTATCTTACTGTTTTTAACCTGTTGATTGCATGATCGTTCTTTGAATTTGGTACATGGATTGGTTTTTAATTTGAGAAAAACAAAAAGCAATTGACAGAACTATTTACTACGTTAACCTTTAATAAAAATATTTTTTTCCTATAGTTATTACGTTAAGAATTTTCTAACAATAAATTAATCATATTCAGTAATAGAAAGTGTTCTTAAAAACGTCCGTACATTTTTTATACGGTTAAGAAAGTATTATTTCACGATAAAACTTTAAAAACACTATTAATGGAACTGTAAAATTATAAATAAATACATGGTAGGATCGTATAAACGACGGATTTATTTTGTTTAAAGACATTGGTTAAACGAAAGTACATATATTATATATGATTGTATAATATTTATACCTACTGTACACCACTAGAAAGATAATAATATATAATGTTTATCAATGTGTTCAAAATTTAATAAAAATGAATTGTTAATTCTGGCGTCTATCATTGGTTTACTCAAAGGTATTTGAGATTCTGTAAAAACAATATAGATGGCTTTCAAATAATGGAACGATAGATGTATTAAAATTTTAAAAAGTGTAACATATAGGTTTGAAAATTTATCGTCGCTTTAGCATAATTGGTAATGCATCTTCCCCGAATTGGAAAAGAGATCCATGTTCAAATCCCAGTAACGCAACACCAATATTTTTCGATAAAATTGATTTTACATGCATATCTTTATAATTAATATATTTAATGAGTACAAAAATAAAGAAGTATTACCTCTTTTGCCATTTAATACTTAATTTTTGTTATGTTTATACATGTACTCATATTTATGTCAACGATTTTGAAATTTAAATATCACCTCAATCGTGACATTCTATAACATCTTATTTAATTGTGTTTTTCATGATGACTGAATGAGGTAACTTGTATCTACGATTAAACATGACATTTTACTTTACTGAACAATCTCTAAAAAAAGCAATCAAATACAGACGTCGAATTGTATATGAGGGACGCGGTCCTGAGAATACTCTGGATCCAGAAATCGGGGCGGAGAAGAATTTCATGTTTTAATCACATAGAGTACTTTAAAACAAATAATGAAGCATGTTACGATTAAAATCCGATAAAATATAATTAAAACAATAAGAATCTGAAATCTCAATTCAATATTTCGAATACGTGAAGAGATGTATGAGATAGCAAATGATTGAGAGTCTGTCCTTGATGTTCACTTCTCCCAAAATTGAGACATTCATGCGTTTCGCCATCCATGCAATATGTGTCTTCAACACCACATCTCAAAGACATCAACCCATCTTCAGGGTTCATGATTCCACACCATATAGAAATATATAATGCACCAAACTCATCAGACCAGGATTACACAACTCCATCACGACTCGGGTATTCCCCCAGAAAAAGAATTCATAAAACACCTCTCCAGGCGTTTTTATGCTGAACTCCCACAGCACCGGAACTCCGCGATAAACGTTCTGTCAACCAATGACATAACGGCCCCCTCGCGTATTAAACATCCAAAATCCATCCTCCTTTAGAGGTTATCTCCTGCCCCAGCTAGCAGCCCCTGCATCATTGCAGTAACAATATAATAATATATACAATAATAATAAACACACCCCATCTTTGCTAATGCGCCTATAAGGCGTACATCATAATGGAAGAGCAAAAAGTCCAAATGTTCCCAGTACTCTGAATGAAATGATACAAGAGTCAAATAAAAATCAGACTGTACAAGCCTGACCTTCGTTGTCTTGGAAATACCGCGGTCTTTCTATATTTTGTCAAGTCTGTATATAAAACATTTTACTATACTTAGGTATATTATACTTTACTATACTTAGGTATATAAAATTAGACTACGCCTAGGCGTAGTCTAATTTCTGGCTCGCAGCAACCGTCGTCAGAAATACTTTATTTTATATATATTATACCCAAATTATTCGTAGTTTTCTGCGTCGATTTTTATACAGCGAAAGGTTTCCAATCGGTTCACACGAACTGGTGCGAACCCATAAAGAGACTTCACTAATTCAAGGTGACAGTTTTAACTCTATGTACATATTTTCCTACCATGATGCACTCACTGAGCAGCACATGAGTAGCTCTTAATGAGCCAAGTTTTATAATTGTTTCTAATTTATTTGGACTCTCTCCTTGCTAAGACAGCATCGCCAGCGGTAGATGTACACGATATTTCAACCGTTAATCATACAAATAATGCAATTTCCAACATCTTAACCATTTCTCAGTCTCACGGAATAGTAGATACTTTGGGTTATGATATTTGTTTGCTTAATCAACAGAACTTAATGCAGAAGGTTGTCATACATTCATAAGAAATAATATGTTTACTTATAATTATAATAATATTTATTTCAAAGTGGATTGGATGGGACATGGCGCATGATTATAAATTATGTACACAAATTCATTCGTGATTAAATAAGCAATATAAAAAAAGATTAATAAAAGGTATCGTGTATAATGTACTAGTCCGATTTTAATATATTTTTAAATTCAAATTATTAATAAATGTATTATTTGGAAAGATATACGTATAAAATCAATTTTGTGGAAAAATATTCTTGTTGCTACCGGGATTCGAACCTGGATCTCTTTCCAATGCGGGGAAGGTACATTAACCGACTATGCTACAGCAGACAATACTTTTGATGACAAATTTTCGAACGCGCATGTTACACTTTTTAAATTAATACATCTATCGTTCCATTATTTGAAAGCCGTCTACTTTATTTTTACGGAATCTCAAATACCTTTGAGTAGTCCGATAGGAGATTAATTAACAATTCATTTTTATTAAATCTTGGACACATTGATACAACTTATATATTATTAAGGAGAACACATTCTTATTATGAAGTTGTAATTATTCAGAACATAGATCTGTGATATTTTAAATACTAATTAAATGTATTAATTAGAATGATATACATATAAAATTAATTTATCGAAAAATATTGTTGTTGCTACCGGGATTTGAACCTGGATCTATTCCAATCCAGGGAACGTGCATTATCCGATTATGGTATACTATATGCTATATTTTTTATTAGCTCAGACGTATAGATTTTTTATAGGGAACCTACTCGTGTACTGTGGTTCTAAATATGATACTCTGTGGTACTGTCCTCCTTCTTGAATACTATCACTTTCGACTTGTTAACATCCATCATGAGGTCGCTTTCCTTGCATATATCGTACATTCTACTCACTAGACTCTGTAGTTCTTGTTCATTAATACTGCATCATCGGCATACAATCAAATCACCCATTTTTGCTCCTACATTCATGCATTCCAGTTCTTTCACACATTTATCCATATACAAGTTGAACAACCATGGAGACATTACACAACCCTGATTGTCACCCTGTGTAATGTCAAACCATGGTGTGAATGTTCTATTGATTCTTACACACGCAGAACTTCCTTCATATAGGGATGCGATTGAGTGTATAAGTTTACTATTCACCCCGTAATCAGGGAGTACACTCCATAACCTTCATCTTATAACTCTATCATATGCCTTCTGTAGATCTACGAAGGCAAAAAAAATTTTTTGGTGTTTCACCAAAAACTTTTCCGTCATCACTCGTAGAGAAAAGATCTGATCCATGCATTCTTTTTCACCCATAAAGTTCTTAGAGAAAACATTTTTTTTTTTTATTGCGTATGGTAAATACTTATATCTTGTAATAATTTTATCCAATACATAAATATATTACGGAGAAATACCTAAAATTTGAGCTCTGTATTTATTATATTTACAGAGATATTCACATAACTATAGGCAATATCAACTCAGTTTACATCATCGTATATGAAAGGATAAAATAAATTGTCAAATGGTTACAAATCAATTTATGTTGAATTTCAACAGAAATTGACACTTCACTACGATGTAATATGTCAGTTTCCTTTCAAATTTGCCTACCAAGAAAGCGTTAGCCGCAAAGCTAGACTTTTATTCGTGTTCGATTTTATATTATATAAATAATTTTCATTAAAATTGTAATTAAGGTTTTTAATATTTTGCGAAAGATTGATGGCGCTGAAGCGATTATTTATTTTTATTTACTTCTTTCCGGTGGGTAGTTTTTATTATTTTACGTTCATCCCTGTTACGTAAACAACGCAACACGCGAACAACGCAAGTAGGCGTGTTGTTTGTGTCGACCAAACACAACACAATACTAATCATGATTATAATTTCGTGATTAATTCTATGTTTTTCTGTAAAACATCGTAATATTTTTTCTCATTTATAATTAGTAATTACAACAATTATGAAATGTTTGTATTAAATTATAAGAAAGAATAATTTAAATAAATTGTGATTATTACAATTTTTATTATTAAGAGAACTCATTATTATTGTGACGTTGTAATTATTCAGAACATAGGTCTGTGATATTTTAAATATTAATTGATACGAATCATTTTATTTTATACGTATATCTTTCCAATTAATATATTTAATTCATATTTAAAATATCACAGACCTATGTTTCGAATAATTACAATTTACAATAAGAATGTGTTCTCCTAATACTAAAGTTGTATCAATGTGTCCAAAATTTAATAAAAATGAATTGATAATTCTGGCGTCTGCTCAATTACTGATTACTCAAAGGTATTTGAGATTCAGTAAAAATAAGGTAAATGGCTCTTTCAAATAATGGAACGATTAAATGTATTAATATCAAAAAGGTAACATATAGGTTGAAAACCTGTAGCATAGTTGGATAATGCACCTTCCCCGGTTTGGCGGTTGTAGCGCAACAACAATATTTTTTAATTAAATTGATTTTATATGTATATCTTTCTAATTCATATATTTAATTAATATTTACAATTTTTATTGTTTGTCTGTCCTTCTGGCTGGGGCTAAAAATATATATTATCTTAAAAGTGAATCTTTTATCTGTGTACTTCTTCTGTCAAACATTTATCTGAATTTTCTCGTTAATTTTGTCATTTTAAATTCTAACAGATTGAATCGTATCGATCGCCCCTCGCTCCTCCGTCGTTTTAAATATTAAACATTTGAACATCGTTTCATCTTGACTGTTTGTCGATTGAATGTATTTCAAAAATATTGAAGCATTTAACTTAACGTGTATTCTGAATCTCGAGACCAAACTCGCGGCCATCACTTTGATGGATGCACGGAGTAACGCTACGTGTCTGTTAACAAAAAATGGCACGTGCTTTGTAATAGTAATGTTAATGCTATGTAAAATATTTAACGTTATAACCAGGGCCGGACTTAGCATTAATGGGTTCTGGACTAATGTATAATAGTGGCATCAAAAAACATCAAAATGCATAAGTATTAAATATTTCAGACTCTATTGACATTAGAAAATGTAAACTCAATTGATTTTGTCAACGTGTTGCCTAAATAATTTTAATGTAGAAAATTACCTTTCGTTAGATTTTACAGATACATGTTGTACCAAAATTTTTTCATTGATTATTACAGTTAATTTTTAAGGCCCTGAGGCCCCTACCTATTTTAGGGTCATGAGCTATTAGCACTTTAGCACTATGATAAAGCCAACTCTAGTTTCAATATGTGTGTTATATATATCAAATATATTTAACGTTACTGAAGAGCACAAAGTACATGTTGCATTTATCTCCGCGTATATTGATCACACAATCCGTCAAAAACGATCGATCACTGTATGCACAAAATGTATTTACTAGATGAAAAATGTAATATTATTTAAATAACTGTTCAAAGGTTTTTGGTGAAACTTTGTGTAATTCCATGATTATTTTATAAATTGAGTTAAAACACTGCTTATTCCACTATATTTTATTATATTAAACATTAAAACGTTTTCGGGAACATCTTCTTATTATCAATAATACAATTCATTTGAGAATAATAATTTAGAACTGCTTCATAGTTGCACCAAAGAGCGATAGTTAGACATCTTAGAGAATTTAGAAAAATATTTAATAATAATAATAACAATAAGAAATTAATTAACACCCAAATACCGCCCATTACATCCCCTCTCTTATCCACTTTAACTCCACCCCCACCCACGTCTCCCTCAACTGCATACACACCCTTAATTAATAATTTATTTATTTTTTTGATTCATAGTACATATATATTGCTATAATCGGATAACATTGCAGCAAAGTAAGACATATATTTCGGTAGCCGGCCTGCTACACTAGTATTTTACTGTATTATATAGCAGACAGTGCTTCTCAGGTATAGTAGTAATGTTCACTGTACAAATATATATATAAAACGTAAAACAAGATGCAATTAGATAATATATAAATACAACGAAAAATTAAAGTAAATACAATGTTCAATGTATCAAAAATAAAAAAGAGTAAGTAAATTAAGAGTAAATAATATACAAATACAAAGTAAGAGTGTTTAAAATAAGTACAATACATACAAATATGAAATGAACTTATGTAAAATTGTAATGTTCAACATAAAAAGATTGAAAAAAGTTCAGTTAAATAATATACTAACACAACTACAGAGAAAAGTAGAAAACGAAATATTTAATATATTGGTACTATTGTAGCACTTTTAATCTCATCTGTCTGAAAATGGTTTTAACTTTAGTTGAATTATATTATTGATAATGAGGAGATGTTCCCGAAAACGTTCTAATATTTAATATTATAAAATATAGTGGAATAAAAGTGTTTCAACTCAATTTACAAAATAATTTAAATGGTTTGTTTTACCTGAACTCGGTACAATTTGGTCTCGTATTAATGATTGTAATCGAAAGCGATCGTGACCGTAATTCTGGTGCACCGTGGTATAATTTACTGGACTTGGTTTTTACTTACGTGAAAGTGGACGTCATTGACTTTAAATAATCGAATTTCGATTGTGCTTATCCGTGGTGCATTTGCTGTACTGCATTAAAAACGCATTCAATGATAATGAGCTTTTAAATACAACCGTGGGTCTGGGTGCTCGTGTTGTCGCGCTATATTTGGTACGAATGGTGTATTTACGGACAATAAATACATTTACATTATTTCGAAAACTACATCACTTTTGGTATGTATGTAAAGCGATACGTAATTTATTATCACTCCATATTTAAACAAAAATTGTAATTTCGCACAGACCAGTAAATGAATAGACATGAAACAATGTGTATACATGGGAGAGGGGTTCGGAACATTAGTTGCGGGACGAGGAGCATTTTACACACATTATTTGTGGAAACATAAATCCGTTAGTTTATGACACATTTATCCAATAGTAAAAGTATTTACTATTTTAAAATTAAATTTTTGTATAAACAAGACGTATTTTTTACATTAATGCGTATTATATTGTCACCGTTTAAATTTTCGTTCCAATCGAGTCATATATTTAAAAAAAGTCGCGGAGCTATTTCATTGCGTAAGTGGTACCATAGTGATCACGTGAGTGACACGAAAATGAAAATATTGAAACAAGGGACTTACGTTAGTTCATGTCTATATATTTGGTAGTCTGTGTCATTTCGTAACAATTAAAATATAAACTTAGTTTTTGGCTCATTTAGCAAAATAAAGAAAATTGATTATTATCACAGTTAATCAACAAACGTTGCAATCATATGCCCGTTTGAATCTGACGTAGGTATGTACATACAATGAACAGTGAACCAGACCACGAAGCGTCTTACTAGATATTTGTGTGCAGTTTCATATTTTCAATTAACATACATTTAATTTTAAAAAAAATATTGCGAATATACAATTTTTTAAATTATCAATATAAAAGCTTGTCTGCTGTTATGTGTTTTCAATTATCATATTAAATCAAATAAAATTTAGAACAAATACACAATATTTGAAATTAATGAAAACTTTAATTCAACATTCAATTTAATATATGTAGGTCAGTCATGTTATTTAATATAAGCAAACATCTTTATTTCAACCCCATAGTTTGGAGTAAGCTTACAAGTGCGTAAAGATACCGGTAATTTAGTGTTCAACGTGATTATTTCATTAAATTCCAGTATACGCAATCAAAACTTGCTGGTGTTTTAGGAATCGTGAAATCTACGTGTCTTTCTTCCATACGATATAATTCTATTAAAAGCATATTAAATTAATACGTATCATGACGATTATATGTAATCTTTATTTTTTCTATAATCGTGAGAAACATTGTTTTATTTAAATTATTAACTAAAATATTTTTCATTCAAATACACATTTATAAACAATATTATTATTCACCCATCTGAAAAAGATTGAATGGTTATGTAATCAATTTTATCCAAAACATGCACATAATTAAAATCAATACAAATAAAATTAAATACTAATTAAATGTATTAAATGGAAATATATACATATAAAATCAATTTTTCGAAAAATATTGTTGTTGCGTTACCGGTATTTGAACCTGGATCTCTTTCCAATCCGGGGATGATGCATTATCCAACTATGCTACAGCGACAGTACTTTTGACGAAAAATTTTCGAACCTATATGTTACACTTTTCAAATTAATACATCTATCGTTACATTATTTGAAAGCCATCTACTTTGTTTTTACGGAATCTCAAATTCCTTAGAGGAAACCAATAACAGACGCCAAAATTAACAATTCATTTTTATTAAATTTTTGGACACATTGATACAAATTAAATATTATTAACGAGGACACATTTTTATTGTGATGTTGTAATTATTCAGAATATTGGTCTGTGATATCACATATCATGTTCTGAATAATTACAACTTCACAATAAGAATGTGTTCTCCTTAATAACAAATAAAGTTAATTAAAAAACGTGTATTCCATATAATTTATTTGCCCCTATATTTTATACATAGTTATATATAAACTCAATTCTTCATGATAGACGCATTTACCGTATTAAGGACTAGCCTTAGACAAAAAATCACCTCAGTGTAATTTGAAACCCGTGTTTCAAATAATTGTTTGCATTTCACGAAATTTATCCCTAGGTCCTGGAGATCTTTTAAAATGATGATGAGGCGAAAATTCATAACAAACAACTGGCTACAACACCTTCCAGACGCTGGTGACTTATTACTCGCGAGTTCTGCAGCTTTGCATCCAGCTTAACAATAGATACCTCGTCATAAAGGATAATTTATCACAGTGGCCTTATGGAAATGGGGATTTTATTAATTAAACCGACATTCACCACGTAACCTTATCCTATAATACCTTTTTAATAAATGCTTCTAATTGACAAAAATATATATTCATTATTATTTATTTTCATGAACATCTTGCATAGTCGAAGAATTATAAAACAACAACTCATGAGAAAACAATTTTTTATGACTTTTGTACTTATGTAATGTGTCCAGTGCTTTCTTTATATCCAAATTTGAGAGAAAACTTATACGTTACGTTGGAGTGAAATATTAATTTCTTTAGAAATACAAATAACAACCACCTCTTGGGCCACACTGTACTCACTGTACTTTGCGATGGTCGACTCTGTTGTCAGTTATGGAGTGAGTAGCTATGGACTAACTTATAAAATATATACTAATAAAATTAAACGGTTACAATTAAGATTCTTGAAATTTGTAGTAGAGAACAGAACGAAGTGTTTGTATAAAGATCATTATTATAAATTATCTACAATATTCAAAACCTTATCAGTTGACAAAAAAGTAACATAGTATAATTATAGAAGAGATGATAAATAATTTAAATATAAAAATAATTTAAATATAAATTTAAATCCATACTGACCCTCACCATAGCTATTCTACCATGTCGAGAGTACCAATCGCAAACAATGTGTACGGTGAGAGAAATTGTTCCTAAATTGGCATTAAACGTAGAAGTTTTCAAGTTAATGGACACTTAGTGTGGTAACTTTCGTAGTACCACTAGATTCCCTCGGTGTTCTATCCTCTCTTTACTGTCGAGTTATTTGGGTTCAGTTCCTTATAATAATAATTCCGTGTCCAGGCAACAATTACACATTTATTATAAGAAGTATTTACTGTAATTTATAATTGTACAATTCAGAGATAGACTAGAGAAGTGGCGATGGAAAGAGACCCGTTCCTCCAGAGACGGCCGCTTATAATCATTGTCCCCCACCACTCATCTACTCACTTTACTGACACACACACATGTCTAAAGTGACAGTTCTCACACTTAGGTCATGATACTTTTTTTTTACACTACAGTAAAAACTTTGTTGAAAAATGAAAAATGGTCCAAATATACATTTTTTAATATTTTCTTAGCAAAAATGTTTCTGTTTTTAAAAAAAAGTGACACAAATTTCATAGAAAAACTTATCAAAAATAATAATCAATAAACAGAAAGCGATATTTTCGTAAGTTTTGAAAATGACATTAAAAAAAGTATCAAAGGGTAGCAATTATTCAAAAATTCATAAAAGTTCAAATGCCTCGAAAACCGTGTGACATTCATTAGACTTATGATGGGTTATTTTGATAGGGCATAGTCTCAACTATTGGTGGTTTTCGTTTGGACCACTATTTACAAGACACCCTGTATAATGTTTTTTGTAATTTCAAATTTACTATATTAAACCGCTGTCATTAGTTTTTTTTTTCATCTTCGAATGAACTTTTCTTTATTTTTTAAGATCAATATTTCTTTACTGTTACCGAATTCGATATTTCGCAATAAAAATATATCATATTTTTCAGTCATAAAAATTTATCGGCTCATTAAATAATATTTCTCAATTATTCAGCAAACACGTGAATCATTCTTCATGCACGTTGCCGTATTCACCTCTGGTTTGAAACGAAGAACCCTTATATGTAATTATTTTATTGTCAACCAGCAATAAAGTTGAAAAGATACTCGCTCGATTAAAAGAACACGGCTGCAAATGGAGAGACCACTATTGGTCCACTTCATTCACAAAAGTCGGACCGAGTTCGTTTACATCTTCCCGCCATTAAAGTCCAATTCGCGCGATACTCGACACTTCTCGTCGCTTGCCCTGTTTGGTCATACCGCCGCGTTGTCCAGAAGTAAACGTTGGGAAATCATGATCTTTTCCAATCACTAAGCCAGAGCAAAGATGTTTAAACATTTCTTAACAAGTATTAAAAAATAATTCGATCACTTCCACGTTAAGTATCGTAACTTACAAATAAATCATTTCTAGTCGTTCTAGTAGTTTGCATATCGTCCGTTATGAGCTAAAAAAGTCTAACTGCCATTTTATAATTTTGTTTTTATATGTTATACTTGAGATTAACTAAATCGTAATTGTTTTAGAATAAAGAAAATATTAAATTTTCATTACAAATCGTTATTTATTTTATAATTACATCACTGGTTGGATAAGATCCCGTAGACTGTATCAATTACAATTAGATTCAGGAAATAAAATAATGGCAGATGTATCTGGCCTATCTTGCCCTGGGTTGGACGTCGTTTCCACCTCTGGTTGACTGCACTTCCGGAAGTGTTTAGAACACAGCCTCTTCGTGGTCCTAGCGTTACGCACGGCGCTACTTTCAGACGGTAAAAAAAGAACACAGATCTTGATAATTCGGTGTCGGAAGGCAATCTGCCCCCCCCCCCCCCCAAGGTAATTAGTTGGCCAGAGCGGGACAGGTATATATTAAGGTTTATATTGGATGGACAAAATGTGCTGGGATTAGGTTCTCGACTTGCGTCAACAATCATTATTCTAATAATTCAACTGTACTTCAAATTTTAAAATAATCGTAGAAAATCTAATATATTAAGTTTGCCATTAATAATTTTTTCCAATGACAAAGGCCGTTGTAAAGTATACTTAACCGTTAAAAACTCAATTTGGCAAAAATTTCAGTTAGCCACTATTCGCTCTAAAATGACATATTATATCATTTTCAATACATATTTTATGTGGCAGTTATTTTTATTTCATACATATGCATATATATATTATTATTTCTTTGTGTTATATTGATCACAGTGTATAAAAAAAATTACTATCACTTAAAAATGTATCAGACACACGTTAAATACTAATACATCAATAATAATGTATTGTTTGTTTGTTACGATAATGTATGTATGTCTATTTACCTACGTACATATTTACATACTCAGTTTCGATGAGAAATATCCATATGTGTAAAATACACTAGCGATCCATGTCCGAGATTGTCAGGGATTCACATTTAGTTATAATTTAAAATAGTTGGAGAAAAGGTTGGCTGTAGGGAGTTGCCATTGTTTTCCGCATGCCCTAAAGAATAACGAAGTACGCAAAATTTGGTCCTGATTAGGGGAAGGTGAGAAGTCCAAGGTGGGCGTGGGGTGACTATCTTTTCCTCAGGATTCTAGAGTGTAATTTATCAAAATTATAACACAAATTTATATATATTTGAACGGTCCACTGAGACACATTTTTTTATTTTGGAGTTAAGAATACCATTCGATAGCTTAGTTTGTAGAGCAATTTTATTAATTTCTACAATATTCAATAACGCTCACAGTCCCGAGAAAAATTGAAAAATTGAGAAAGAAAAATGGCTAGAATGCATGACAATATTGTTTTTATTGGTTAATATAATATTTTATATAATTTTTTTATTAATAACAGAATAAAAAAATATACTTTCATTTACTTCTCAACAGCCGTGTTTTTGCAACCCTTTTAAACCTTCAAATGCAAATATCTCAAAATCACTATACATGGACATTCAACAGTCTTGCAGTGGACCCTTCGTATGTGAATGGACTTGTTTGTATTTAAATTAATGGTATTGATACTAATGATATTTGATAGAACGTCTGAATTATGTTGAGTACGTGCTAGAAATAATATTTTAATAATGATAGCTGTTTTCTAACTTGTAATATTGTAATGATCCCACTTAATAATTTTTAAATTGGAAAGATTTTAATCCAGTTTTATCATCAAAGCTTTAATAATGGCTTTGCTCCTTTTAGAATCAATTATTTTTAATTAAATTGTTATTTCCAAAAATGTTGGCTTCCTTTTCCCGTGGTCAAGGGCACTCGTCGAACGCAAAAAACGTTATTGGATGACAACGGCATTTAACTTTCACGAATAGAGCCACCAACTGCTGTAGGAAATTTTGAGGCCAATCACATACAATCATGTTTTATTTTTTATTTTTACACTACAACAGGCCTAATTATTGTAACGGAATACATCACTAAAGACTTTAACAAATGACAGATGTATTGTATCTAGGGTTTCTGGACCCGACCCGAACCCGGTCGGGTAATGACCCTAAAACCCATATCCGAATCCCTCCGGGTTCGGATTTTAAGTGAATTGCTGCAAAACATAGGAAAACTATCGAATGCATTCAAATTTGATCAGTTTGTTTAAGGCACTTAGAGACCCAAATTTAAATCCTTCAGACGAAGTTTTAAGTTTAGTTACACAACTGGTGAGCAGGCTTTCCAAAGTTCGGTTTCAGAAGTCAATTCTATGGATAGCATAAAAGATTCAATATTAATCGATGATAAAGAAAAGGTATTAACGATGAATGAAGAGTTGGAACTCATTTTAAAAGATGCTGAAATACCAAAAAAAAGGAAGCGGACAATTTTAAATATTTAAGGGAAGAATTTGCCCTGTTTAAAAACAATAAAAAGCGTACTTCAATCTTGAGAGGTTCTACGACGCGCTTTGCACAGTGAGACCAACTTCGACTGACAATGAGCGAACATACTCGGTGTCGACTAATTTTTTCACAAAAACTAGATCAGCATCAGGGGATAAGTCCCTCGCTGCATTAGTATTCTTAAAATAATATATAAAACATTCTAAAAAGTGCTGTAACATTGTTTGCAATAAACATAATCAAATCGTTTATTTTTTTATTCTTATGTTTATACTATAATGATTTTGGGCCCGAACCCGGACTCGAACCCTTCGGGTTTCCAAAATATTGGACCCGGACTCGGCGGGTCTCAAAACCCCAGGTTTTCAGAAACCCTAATTGTGTCCTCTTCGGGAATCGAACCCGATATAGGAAATCAATATCACGCCCACTGAACTACGAGGGCCGCCAAATTTCCGAGGTTATGGGCAGAAAAGATACATAGGTCGACATTGACTTCTTCCGTTTCTTTGTAATCCGGACGACTTCTTATCCAATGTGCGTCTGTAACGCTATCTTCTTTGTATATGTTTAAAGAAACATGGGAATGAAATATCAATTTCTTTTGGAATACGAATTAACTAGATATTAGGTTTTACATTCTGAAAGTACAAAGTACAATTTGTTTCAGGATTTTGTATCTTCATATTTTACCTGTGTACTGTCAACTGAAATATGTATATGTATTTTTTTAAAGAAAGTACTTTAAATAAATATTAGATATCTCACAGAGACGAAGCTATTTCTATTATATTTAATGTAAAATATATAGAATTATGGGATAATTACAGGGCTTACGACCTGTCTTCGGCTGGCTTATGTAATCACTTTATATAAATATAACGTTCACCCCATCAATCTCCACATCTATAAAATTTTTGAAAGTTGTATATATGAATGTATAATATGTGGACTCGCTTCGAGTACCACTACACCATCGCCATCTATGGACCAAATTTGGTAATTCATTTTAGGATATATGTCAACTCAATTAGAATCTGATATTTTAAAATAATATTTAAAGCAATATTTTTTAATTGTAAATTTTTTTTAATACATTATACTAGAATACGCCTGAAAAATCAATATCAACATTTTTTATATTTTTATTTTATTTTGACCAGTATATTATTTTAGCAATATTTGAATATTTCCAATATTGCTCAAGCACTTTACTGAATATTTAAACAAACTTTATAAAACTATGATGCATAGTATGTAATGATGAAAAATAGTTTATTGTAACAAAACATTTTTGGTTGCATTCTTTGGAAATTTATCTTTCCGAATGTAATTAGCTTTATAAAAATCATTTCATTATTTAATGTGGAAACTTAAACTGTAGCCCTTCTTCACCCACCCTAAGAAGGATCTGCTGCGTTAATCTTGTTAAGCATTTAAAACCATTCTAAAGCATTTTTTCACTTTACAGTCTTCTTTTTCTATCGATCTGCACACAGTGTTGAACATAGGCCTAACTATACTTTTATTTTCAGTTTTCACAGATCTCTGTTTCTTGCGCTTGTTTGCCCGACAATTTTTCTGATGTTATCTGACAAGTACATCTTACTAGGATGAGTTACAGGCTAGAATTAAATATTTCCAAATTTAAATGACAGCCAAACGCAATATGCACACCAATATGTCGCGTCAAGCAATCATTCGTTATGTTTTGTATTCTGTATGCAGAAAATATTGATCAAATAATGCACACCGACGTAAGAGAAAAATTTCACCCTTAAAATTATACAAACTATAAGTGCGTGACTTTCATATAAATTATTTTAAACATTTTATATCACCTCTTTAATTAATCTAGAGTGCTGACATTTCGCAAATTGATTTATATTGGCAGACATTTCGAACTGGTAATTTGAATAAATTTGTATTTTTTTGACAGTATTTTAAGTAGGGTCTGTAATCTGATTAACAGAAAAGTGGCGAACCTTGTAAAAGCGTTGTATTATAAAATTCAGAATGCACAAAGGTACCGTTGCACGGACGTTGCACAACGGTTTCTTGGACCGTTCGCTGCCTGCTCATGCAATTAGTTAAAGCAGACTCACCGGCGACTATCGACTGGTTCCAACCGCAGCTGCATCGGATTATCTCAAGAGCTGGGATTACAATATCGGGTCTGATGCCATCTTCAATGGAACTTCGAGGTAAGTAAGACGATTATGATTAAAAAATGTATAATATTTTGACACGTGATCATCTCACGAGTACATCACTCTACATCGACCGCTTATTACAAGTGGTGCCTGTCTAGAGCATATATATATATAAAAGGCTATGTATATATTTCAGATATTGATAAAGTGGTAAATAATTATTCTTCAAACGTTAATATATTGGCACCCCACCCCACCCTTACTTATAAACTTTTATTAATTCATTATTTTACCTGAGTATTTCTGATTATTTTTTGAAAATAATGTACTATTCTGGTTAATTTTCAATCGCCTCGAGTCCGTCGAGACATCTGTTAAACTTAATTTTTAACGGGAATTAAACCCGAAATATCATCACTAATGTCACAATAGCCCGGTATGAATAAACCTATATTTAATTATTGTAGAGCAAAAGGGCTGTAGCCCAGGGCACCCAAATCGTTAGGAGCCCGGAAGTTCTAATGTCAGTTATCTAAAAATTTAAATAAAACAATGAGTAGGTTCTAATAAGTGATTATGTAAACAAAAATCTAAGAAGAGTATTATTATGCGTATTAGAAATAATCCTTCAATGGTGGGAAATCATTCAAGAATAAAAAGTTTTTAAAAACTACATTTATTTTTAAAAAAATCAACGAATAGCAAAATAATTTTATTTGTTTCACGCGACACTGCACACTGTCTCGTGACTGAATTGACTATATTATTTGATTTGTGATGTTTTATGCTAAATTAAATATTTTGTTTATTTTATCTTGCCATGCAACACGAGTAGCTGTCGGTATATGTTACGATGGAAAATAATAAAATTATAATAATGGTAGTCATATATTACTTTTTTATAATTTATTTTTATGCGCCACCAGTGTGCATTATCCCAGGGCCCCTTCTGGAATAATCCGGCCCTGTGTGGACCTTGGTCTTCTCAAGTAACTGTCGCCTACGCTGTCCTTATCCAGTTCCTGCGTATCGCCGTCCAATCACCTAAACTTGGATCTTCCAACTCTGCTCCGGTCGACTGTCGATGAATTTTACTTCAAGCACTTTTGAATACAAATTAAATGTATTAATTAGAAGGATATACATATAAAATCAATTTTATCGAAAAATATTGTTGTTGCTACTGAGATTCGAAGGAGACGGTTTACTCAAAGGTAAAAACAAAGTAGATGGCTTTCAAATAATAGAACGATAGATATATTAATTTGAAAAGTGTAACATAGGTTCGAAAATTTGTCGTCAATCCACTGTGTTGGTATAGCATAATCGGATAAAACACGTTCCCCGGATTGGAAAAGATCCAGGTTCGAATCCCGGTTACAACAATAATATTTTTCAATAAAATTTATTTTATATGTATATCTTTCTATTTAATATATTTAACTTTATTTGTATTGATTTTAATTATGTATATGTTTTGCATTAAATTGATTACATAACCATTCAATCTTTTTCAGATGGGTGAATAATAATATTGTTTATAAATGTGTATTTGAATGAACTGTCTGTTCCGAATAATTACAACTTCACAATAAGAATGTGTTCTCCTTAATAATCGAGCACTTTCTTCGCCAATCGGTTCAAATCCGCGGTACATAAAAAATTGGTTAATGTGGCATTCAAATGTTCATTGAATTAAGTCATTCATAACAAATTACTTATAGATTTTCTCAAAATATAGTATACGTTTTTGGTAATAGAGAGATAGTTTCGACACACTCCACTAGCAACAAGAAAATTAAATTATAATTTCAAATAACATATTTTAAAGCATACATTTTTATTTTTGATCCACTTTATGAAATCAATCAAAAATGTTAATTACGGGACTACTGAGATTGAGTTTCAAAAAAATATGTACGTCCAGCGCTCTGACAAAACGATAAAAAAACTAGTCCACAGAGATTAAAGCTAATTATCCGTGTAAAATGAACTAATGACTACAATTAGTAGCAGTTGCAACACAAAAAAGTAATTGAGAATGTTGGAAGTAAAGACAATTATTATTTATATTGTGAATGTTATTGTTTAAACACATCAATTTTCGATTGTTTCCTATGTTTATTTTATTCACTTATTTTTATTCAATCCCCAGGGTTTCATAAACGACGGTAATAAAAAATCCCTGCAAAGGCGGTATCCATTTCATAATAATGCCAGCCAGAGCAGTAAACAGCAATTAAGGAAACATTTAATTTTTAATTGTATGCAGTAAAAAACTTGGTATAACTGTATCTGTAAATGTTATTTTTTATTATTGTTTATTGTTAATACTAATATTATTTATAATCTTCTCTAAGACAGGCGCAAATGCCCATCAACAGAAAATAAGTTGCGATCTCCGAAGCTCTTTCAGTATCTTCGTCTGTTTCTGACATCACATTTCGCAAGACCTACTATCATGAAATTAACGATATCATTGTGATTTTAAATCAGAATCAGAATGTATATTTGGTAACTATTGACATTATCGTCTCCAGAATAACTAAATAAATACTTTTTTCTGATACCCTTTCATTCTTTATTAAATTAAATTAACATTACTATAAGACAGTGAGAGAAGTAGATTGTATCTTCAATACGAGGTTAGTTTACAAACATTATTTTATTATTAAGGAGAACACATTCTTATTGTGAGGTTGTAATTATTCAGAACATAGGTCTGTGATATTTTAAATACAAATTAAATATATTAATTAGAAAGATATACATATATTTAGGAGAACACATTCTTATTGTGAAGTTGTAATTATTCAGAACATAGGTCTGTGATATTTTAAATATGAATTAAATATATTAATAATATTTTTAGATTAAATTGATTTTATATGTATATCTTTCTAATTAATATATTTAATTCATATTTAATATACATATATAATCAATTTTATCAAAAAATATTGTTGTTGCGCTACTGAGTTCGAACCTGGATCCCTTTCCAAACCGGGAGGGTGCATTATTCAACTATACTACAGCGATAGTACTTTTGATGACAAATTTTCGAACCCATATGTTACACTTTTTCATATTAATACATCTATCGTTCCATTATTTGAAAACCATCTACTTTGTTTTTATCCGAATCCCGGTAGCGTAAGAACAACATTTTTCGATAAAATTGATTTTATATGTATATCTTTCTATAATTAGTATTATTTTATTTATCAAACTGTGTGTGTCCGGACTGTTAACAAATCATACTTAATTTATATACCTATCCACATTACTGCCGTAGTTCATTTGCAGAAATAATGCATTACAGGTATCAATATTTTATTTCATTACTTATGACATATTCAGAATGATTGAAGGTTCTAAAGTATCTAATCAAAATAATTTATAGAGTTGGGTCGAATAATAAAATTATTTGAAATGTTTTTAACAGAGCAATAATACAATACATGCATTAAACAAAAGTTAATTCTAACAGCGTAATTAATAATAATTTACAATCGATAAGATATATGAAACATGTTAACAATACGACCAATCAATCTTCACTATTTCTCCTGCCATAGTCCACGCGATGACTTCTCAGTTACAACATTTTTCAGCGTTCTTTCTCCATACTTATTACTAACTTGCACAAAACACAATTTTTTATAAACACCATTGGAGTCTCCTAGCGCTTTGTTTTTCTCGATTTCTAGTTTTGACTTAGTACCAAGATTTGTACAGTTAGAAAATTTGTATACAACAACTTTTTTTTTTGATTAGTGCTGTCCTTTCGCTAAAATTGTTTACCTTAATCTTAAACATACAATTCAAGGTCCTAATTATGGTAGGGCACTATCCTCAAAATTCAAAGTATTAATTAGATGGCAAAGTTTGTCAAAGCACGAAATTGTCTTAAAAAAATGCATTACAAAAGAACATATGCAATGAATATAATAAAAAATTAAGATAATATTTGTAGTTTTAATTTTCCCTAAAACAAAAGAACACGGAGAATATGTAATGTATTCCAGAGGTTTCTCGAGTTAAATATGTCATGAACTACATTTAAAATAGACGGAAGAAAATTTTGTTAAATTTTACAGGAGGTTCGCGGATTTTATATATAAACATTATGGATAGTATCTTTTTAGATGTCAACGACAAATAAATATATAAGAAAAACATATTATAGAGACAATATAAAATATTTGCAGGGATGGTATATTGTTGTAACTATTGAATGAGGCTTTATATCTTATATCAAGACACCCACCCAGCCTCCACTTTTTGTTTTTATTTATCATGAAATTTTTATACATCGCAATAATCCGCTTCAAATTTAGAAAATTACGATACTGCGCTAAAAAACTCGATTATTCAGCTTAGTAATCTTGTAAGATATGTCTGCCAAAGTCCCACACAAATACAGTATATTTTATTCGTTCTCTATGAGATAGAAGACGATAATATCGGTCATTACTCCGGTATGTTGGAGACCTCATTCACGAATGGTGCCGTGAAGTATGATAAATTGTATCTGGAAACACAATAAGGATTGAATAATGCTCTTTAATCGGCTACACGGCTTAACAAGTAAGGGACCTCCTCTCCCTGGCTGGCCCTATGGGACGGTACTAACTATTTATATCAATCTACATCATCACAAGTAGCTAACGAGGGCAAAGGCGCGAGAATACTGTTATCTACGACCTTGGCAACCCTTCCGCACACCTCGACAGATTCCTAAAATTATTTTAAATACTCTTAATGTGCAATTTAATTTAATTTAATTAATAAAAAATATTATAAAATTAAATTTTAAATACTAATTAAATGTATTAATTAGAAAGATATACATATAAAATTAATTTTAACGAAAAATATTGTTGTTGTGTCACCGGTATTCGAATCAGGATTTCTTTCCAAACCGGGGAAGGTGTATTATCCAACTATGCAACAGCGACATTATTTTTGACGACAAATTTTCGAACCTATATGTTACACCTTTTTCAAATTAATACATTTATCGTTCCATTATTTGAAAGCCATCTATATATATGTATATCTTTCTAATTAATACATTTAATTAGTATTTAAAATATCACAGACATAATATTTAAAATATCAAAATGTGAGAATATCAGAATGTGTTCTCCTAATAAAATTAATTTTTAAATGGCCTTAACCGCCGAAACAGCTAAAACATTAAAATAATGCTTACGCAAACTAGCAGAACTCAATAATAATATTTATTATATATATTTTTTTAATTTAATTAATAATACACATGGAGTTCTACAAACTAAACACAATAACAATAAATAAATAAAATTTATAAATATTTTTCTTATTCGTACTTTCTTGTTGATGTTCTGTTGATGGATTTTGCCAAATAAAATATGGAATGTATTTATTATTTAACACACTAAACAAACTTACCATCACGCCGTTTCTCCGCGGGGGTATACAGGGAGAATGGAGCGACACACAATTCTGGCCTCATCCACGTTCATACATCTTCTCATGCAAGCTCGTCGATTATTGGGGCTTTTAAGCCTCCAGTATCTTATTTACTTCCAGTATCTAGTTTACTTGGTTGTGCCAAGTCTTCTGCGAACGTCTTCTATTTCTGGTGCCATCAACACTTACGTCACATATATATCTTACTATTCTCTCCTCATCAATCAGTTTTATAAGACCAAACCACCTAAGCGATCCTTTCATTTTAATTAAGTCAGATTATTAAGTAATATATTAAAATTAAATGATGTTACAATTTTTCAAAACATACAATTTAGATGAATCACAGAAAAAGATCTATCTATCGAAAAAATATAGTTTGATATAACGTTATTTTACCGGTAGACTATAAGTCGATTTATGTTATAATTAAACTGTACAATGTCGTTATATGTTACCTTATTAGTGATAAATCTATTTTTTCCTCTTGGAAGCCATCTTCTTAATTACAATATTTCTCAAAAACCTTCGAATACAACCTACTAGGAGGTGCCAAAACCAAGCTATTTGATTAACAGAAAACATTTAACATAAATTATTATATTGATTTTAATAAAATCACAGTCACAAAAGTTACGATTTTTCGTAACATAGTAGAGGAAGACGGGGCAACACTTTCAACATTAAAATTTAAAAAAAAAAAAAAAAAATTGTTTATTACATTGTGTGAACAATAAATAAATATTAAGGAACAATATAAAATAGCTTAAAATAATTCAATATAATTTTGTTTTTTTTTTGGCATTTCCTTAAAATAAAGGAATTGTTGCAATTTACCCCGATGTCGGGGCAAATAACATCTTTAGGGCTTAATGCAACAACTACTAAAAATCTTTGAAAACATCTGTTTCGCTAAGATTCGTAAGATTTTTCATATTTGTCTCCACAAACGAAACAAAAACATTATTCTTCATCATCCGTCGTATTTTCATTCGAGTTACTAGCTTTTTTAGTCTTTTTCCCCCCCTTTCCTTTCCATTATTTATTGATCCGATACGTATTTTGGATGCCTTCAACGAGCGTTTCTTAGAGAGAAATCATTTTTTCCCATTATTTTCCTGTACCTCTATTTGTTTTTCTATTGTAGGTCCTCATTTTAAATCTGCAAATTAAATCAATCAATTTGCTAAAATACATCACTTCATGTTTAATTAAAGCAGTATGTTAAACATTGGAGCACGTTGCCACATGTTGCAACTAACCCCGTGACCCTGTTGCAACTAACCCCGGCACTTCTATATTAGTCACAAGAATGCATGTTTTTAAGATTGGTGAACATTTAACTGAATATTTAGACAAACAAATCATTCTAACATATAATTGGAGTAATAATATATAAAAATAACAGAAAATATTTACCTTTATCAGAAAAGAATCACTTCGATTGATCAAAAACACTGTTTACGCAACTCCGTCTGTCTAACGTAACGTGTGGTACATAATTTATCCTAAATTGTGTATGGTATTGTCATCAATCGGTAAATAGGTTAATTTTATTGAAATCACGTAAGCGGCAATTTTAAAACGATTGTTGTAACGTACACCTGTTGCATTTAGTCCCGTCTTCCCCTACCTTGTTAATTAAAACAAATTAAATTAATCACTTGGACAGATTCACAGAATAAATCTGTCTCGAAAAAATGTAATAATGTAGAATGTTCCAGGTTTTATATTATAAGTTACTATATTTTTAATGTATTTTTCTAAGTGATTCATCTAATTCGTTTTAATTATAAAGAAAATATATCATCCAATCCTTATAATATGAAACAAGTTCGTCGGCAGTCGAGATAAATAAAGGTTATTTTTATACAGAAAGTCTCTTACAGTAAACTAACTTAAAACAAATATATTTTTTAAACTTAATATATGAAGACCTTTCTGGTTGAAGGCGCTAAGTTAAAATATATAAATTCAATGAAAATTCAATCTTCAAGTACATTAACTTTTTCTGACTTTATAAAAAGAAATAGTTTTTTTACAGGTAAAAGTAAAATGTGTTGACGACTCCCTTATATATAAAATTTATTGAAATATATTTTACATTTCGTACAATTTATCAGGTAAAATTTAGACATTTTAACACACTACGTGTCCTTGGAACAACTGGGCATCAGGCCCTTGTCATCTGACATTTACATCAAACTGAGATAACAAGAGTTACAAAACGTAACTTTGAAGCTCGATATCTCAATATAAGTTTAAATATTAATTTTTCCTTTCGTAGGCGAAGATTGGTTCATCGCCCGTGAGGCGATTTTTTTACAAATATGTCGCTACATAATTTAGAATAATTGTGTTAACTAATTTAGAGAAAATTAAGGAGAAGAAAGAATATAAAGAAAATTATTATCAGAATTTTGATAAATGCTTTTGATATCATCATTGAATTCGCCATCATAATTGAATTCAACTGCCACTCCTGTCTAACCTCTGTTCTTCACATATAGTTACTTCCAGCTTATCTTTTTATAGAATTGGTTCAGCAAGAGGGGCAGTCAGCCTATGCTTCGGCTTGCGGTTGTAGCTCTTTCGGTTAAACCGTCCAGCTTATTTAACGTTTAAACTTTGTTATTAGGTGGTATATATCTTTAAACATGTACTCGAAGCTAAAATCCCACCATGCCTTAAAACAAAAGTTTTGAATCGTCCTCCTAGTAACCTACGATTCTAAAACTTGGACACTTAAAACACGCCTCATTCACATGTTTAAGGTGACCTAAGGAGTCATGAGAAGAGTTGTGCGGGACTTGATAATGAATTAAGATATTTCTAATAGAACAATCGTTCAATTATTCCATACTAAGCGCACATCAATAATTTTACAGCACTTAAAACGTTACAACATTTTGATTCCACAAAAAAAGAGTGAATATTAAGTTCCAAGCCGATTTTGTTTGGCCGCTATTTGTCAGTTCGCATTTTTTAGTCGTAAAGATTAGTTAATTACAATTTATTATGGACCATCTAACATCTCAACAACCTGTTAAAGTCATTAAAACATTGTATCTAAATAATAATGGCAATGCTGTAACCATTAATGGTGATCGCTATCATCACATGTTGGGAAACTTATTGATGATCGAATTGGGTCGATTGGCTTGCAATCAACGCATGTGGTTTTAACAGGATGGTGCCACCTCACATACAGCCCAAGCTACGCTTGAAATTTTTTCCAGCCGCATAATGTCAAAAGTGGTGATATCGACATGCCTCCTCGATCACCTGATTTGACGGCTCCCCACTATTTCTTGTGAGAATACTTAAAAGGAAAGGTCTATGTCAATAAGCCGTCAACAATTCCGATGCTACAGGATAATATTCGAAATGAAATTGCTGAAATAACACGCGAAGTGTGCAAGAATGTTATGAAAAACGTGGCTAAAAGAGCACGCATTTGTGCCGCTGCCAGAGGCGGCCACAATTCCATACATAATTGTAATAAATCATATAATCGATAAATAAAAACCAAATTAACAAATTGTGTTTCATTTCTTAGTTTTTTAAAAACATCATCGGCCTGGAACATAATATTCACCCTTTACAAGAACATCTCAAAACTACAACATAAATCCGGATAGATATAAAAGAGCAATCGCGAATCATTTGCAGCGGATTAAAATTATATGTACAATGACTTACCACAACCGAAAAGACAACTAAACATTGACAGATTTAAAAACGGTGTTAGTTAACTACGTTTCTGTTTGTTTACCTGAATATAAATAACACTATAATATGCTATTATGAAAAACACAAAGAATTGCATCTGGTTATTTTATACAAGTGAAATACGCAAGACTATACGATCTCAAGAGTGTTTAAAATGTAATAGGTGTGAGGCATATCGTGACGCGAAACAAGTTGGAGACCGCTGATATAAAACTAAAGTAATTCTTCACTGAAAATTGTTTAAAGGATAAATCTTCATTTCTAAAAACACATAACGGCCACCGGGTCAGGGAAGGAAGTCTATCGCGTAAATACAAAAGCGCATGGATTCTAAAGTCAACGGTGTCGAATCACATGAGACCCGACAGTCTTTAGCGTGCGATAGCGAATACATAGTACAAATTTGGCCTATGCTAAGCATCAGGGGCGTGCAATGCATACAAGCAAAAAAGCTGTGTATTATTAAAAATTCTGGAAAACAAATATATATTAAATAATCTGTAATATGGACCGTGAACGTATATTTACGTATTTCTTACAATTAGCGCCATCTGTGTACCAGTAGAAACATTAATGGCTTAGTTTTAAAAACTACCACGACAACCCACCCGTGCAGCCGTGGCGCTAGTAGCTACAATCAACGCACATTCACATTATTATCGTTTACTTTTAAGCTAGTTAATTACTCAAGTCACATAATTGTTTAGTTACTAAATTGAAAATTCCTTTCGGTTGATCCGTTTTGTATGGAGTCGTTACTTATACTTTTTTTTATAGAATAACATTAGAAAGGCTTATAACTGCATGCAAATCATTGAAGTGTCTACTTCCTCTTTTACTAATTCACGAATTTTATTATCTTACTGTTCTTAACATGTTGATTTCATGGTCGTTCTTTGCGTTCGAGGTGCATTTGGTGCATGCATTTGTTTTTGATTTGAGAAAAACAAAAAGCATTTAGCAGAAATATTTCCTACGTTAACCTTTATAAAAATAATTATTTCGTTTAGTTATTACGTGAAGGATTTTCAAATAATAAAAGAATCATGTTCAGTCATAGAAAGTGTTATTAAAAACGTCCATATATTAAATTTTATATGGGTAAGAATGTATTATTTTACGTTAAAACTTAAACTTTAAAAGCACTATTCACACTAAAATTACAAATAAATACATGGTAGGGTCGTATAAACGACGGATTCATTTTATCTAAAGACGTTGATTAAACGAAAGTTCATTATCCTATGTATAACATTTATGATTGTATAGTATCATTGGTAACAGCATCACCTAAATCTATACCTACTGCACGCTACTGGTAAGTATGTATTACACGTTCCAACGACTATAATTTCGCTTATAAAATAGAACGATTAAGGGGAAAAAAAAGATTTCTGTATATAATGTATTAAAAATAAAAATGCATACATTCTTTATTTTCATCGAATAACCAGTACACGTAAAGTTATCGAGAAATTAACAGCGAAGCGACCATTTACCTCTTTAAAGTCACATTCACTCTGATAATTTTGTTGCATAATTCGTGGCTGATTGAGATTTGACTTAATAAGATTGTTTTATTTAGGTACTCTTCGTAATTCTTATATAACCGGATTTGTAGGCGATATTTTATGATACCACCTGTGCCGCGACGGTATTTTTTATTTGGATCGATTAAAAAGCTTTCTCGTCGTATTGCGTGCATATTTCATGTCATGTCTAAAAAGTTAATAGTTTTTATTTCGCGTTCGTTTCGATTGTCCACTGTTTTCTGTTTGAATTAAAAACTTATCAATACACTGCTAATATCTAGGGCAGATATGCGATTATTCTCGGAGTGTACGTCAGAAAATGTCTGATAAATATCATAAATTATTTATCATAGTCAAAATTAGTTAATTTATTGAAAACCCTTATTTATTCTCTCTGCGCTTACTTATATCAATTTAGTCCAAAATTAAATTTTCGTCAACTAGTATCTGAGTACGGGGAGTAAAATTGCTAATGTTTCGTCTACGTGTAAATTATTATAAAAATAAGGAGCAATGTTCCTAATTTTGATACTGTTAATTCATGGTGGAATTCCATTTTAATAATTTATTAAAACACTTTTTTACTTTTTTCCACTATTTATTATTTAATGGCCATTACCTCAACATTAGTCAACAAGGGAAAATCCCAACATTAGTCAACTTATTACTAACTTTAAAATTATATAGCCTCACTCAAAACACCCCTGTATTGAATTGTATAAATATCCTAGCTTAAAACGAAAATGTACCAGTCTGAAGATGGCCGCGACAGGCTGAAACTGGTAATGGTCATTAAATAATAAATACTGAAAATAATTTTAAAAGTGTTATGCAAAGTATAAACACTAAATTTTATACCCAGCCTGCTACACAGATAGACTACAATTGTATAACATATTGTGTGTCCATATTATAAATACTGATATAAAATTATGCAGAACTATTTGTCAATCTTTATTTATACATTTTTAAATGCAGCTTGATTCTATTCACTAGTATAAAACGACGTAACCATTAAACTTTCTAAACCATTTATTTTGTTATTGCTTACATTTCTTGTTTCTTCTCCCACAAAATCCGTGTACATACTGTATCGAAGTATACCTTGTGATGGATACCTCGTTTTTTATGTGCTAAAATGATATATTTATTTGTGGATATTATGTACCTACTCGTATGGAGATAGTACCAAGGCACGTGCTCGCAAGCTCGGCCATCTGATCCGTGTATGGCGATACTTCCTGAAATCTATAAAAACAATTTTCTTCACCGAATAACAAGAAGCATTATGTTCAATGATAACAAACAACGGTTTAACCGACTTTTAACCTAATTTTAACCCTTGCCATGATGTAGAACCGGCGGAACGAGAACCCCATACCCCATACTGTATTTTCTATCTAGGTTAAGACAGTAAAGTTAATGATAGACGGGAGCGTTCTTCGTAGAGTAGTATAGTCAGAGAATATCGACTCGGATGGAGCGATTTTAAGTGCGTTAACAAATATAATATAATTGGAGATTGTTTTATCCGATGTTAATCATTATTTGTCTTCATTGATGTTTATTACGACTGGCACCAGTTTTTTACGACATGTTTTGGTTAGCGGCTACACGGCCGTAGGTAGTAAATAAATAAATCGTAAATCAGCCTTATTTTTCATTTACCATTAATATTTCGTAATCAAAGACTTTTTTCAATATTTTTTTGGAACAGTAATCTGTAGTTACGCTTAATGCCTTAATTGCAATTCGGTTTAATAACATCAGTGAAAAGATTAGTCCATTTTACTACACGAAATGACATCAGAAATAATTATCTACAAATCGGTTCGAATATTCCTAATATATTAACTGTTATTTAAAAGTCCAAGTAGTATCAAACAAAATCCCTCGATTAATATAAACTTTTATATGTCAACGTATCGATACGAACTCTGACCTAGTTAACCTCTGAACAAATAAAATTATTTATTTTATTCAATAATAAATGTAATCAAATTAATTAACAAATAAAAATGTGACGGAATAACATCAAATAAAATTTTTAAATTGAGCGACGTGAAGTTCTTTACGAATGCTAAATTTAGTACTTCTACATATTTTGATCATTGTCATTTTATTCTACATATGTATGTAGCTATAAATATAATGTAACGTTTGCCTTCACTTTATACTCTGCATGTATAACGTATGTACTTAACATAGTGTATATATATAAAAAACATGTTTAAATAATTCTACAACGTCTGAGAAAACTCGTTATCAATCTGCGAGGACCATAAACTCTGAGACTTGAAATATCTGGAGCAGTTTGTACCGGTAGGTATATTAAAGAACTGGTTCTTTACCTAATATGAAGTCGTGCTCTGCATAAAGTTTTTCCTGTGTAAAGTAAGTGAAGAAATCACATAAGATTTTATCAAAATTTTTCATATTCTCATACGAGAATGCATACGTTACATTGGATTTCGTAATTGTATTATGTAAGTATACGAGCACTTAGTTCACTATATATATATAGTACTATTTAAAACTATTTAATAATAGATTTAAGTCAAGTGATATAAAAATAACAATGCATAATATGTGACGTATGTGCACGGTGGTGGGAATTACATCAATATGATTTTTAAGTGATATTAAATATATTTTGTAATCATTTATATTTTGATAATAGACATGATACGTTCTACATGAGTACAATTCCGTCTAAATAATTCAGTATAAAAATAACATATTTTTGATGCTTACAGCATTAGCTTTGTGATTAGACATAATAATTTACTTAAAGAAATGACAAACTTTGTATAAACCTCAAATATAAATAAAAATAAGATGTTGATTATAATATAAAAGGTAAAAAGAAAAATCAGTCCAGAAAGTGAATAATTAATAAGTTAGGCGTGCTATATTTATTAGACGTAATATTATCATATTTCATTATTATTGTTAATCGCCAAATTTACTAATTAAATCAATCCCCAAGTCTAATGTTATTGAATTTCAAATGATTTTTTATCAAGAAAAAGCGATTGGATTAAAGAAATTACAATTCATAATCAGTATCACCAACCTGTGTCTCTCTACTGTTGAAAATATCCCCATGATGCACATTTTTTCTGTCTTCAGCCCTTCTAACCTATGTGTTACTCGTTATCAATTGTTCTGATATTATCGCTCCATCGACTTGAGCACGGGCGATACTTCTTCTATCTGAGGCCTGCATTATATGACCTTCTTTCTACGCCGTCCGTCATCTCTTCGACAGATATGTCCAGCTTATTGCCACTTGAGCATGCAGATTTATTGGGCAACGACTCCGATGAATTTTTACGTTAGGTACTCGATATCTCAGAGATATTTTAAACATAACCCTTTCTATTGCTCTTTGGACATCTTTTAATTTATGTACGACATTAACAATGAGGGTTCACTTCCCGGCTCCGTATATAAGTACTGGAAACAAACTCTGGTCTTATAAATAAATAAACTATAAATTGGCACTAGCTGATATGCAATCAGCTATCACCGGGCGGCTATTGTGGCCGCTTAGCGGCCAATATTGTCCACCACGCGGGAACTGATGACCGCTGTGCGGTCAGAGTCTCTTCGACTATTGCCGATTGCTTGCTGCTAATCCCTGCGGCCGACTATTTTGGCCGCTTCGTGGCCATTTGTTTTAGCTACGCGGCAATGTTCGGTAACACCTTCTCCACCATACTATGCGTTTTGGCCCAAATGTTTAATGTCACCCCTGTTAGAATTTGGGAAGCAGCCTTTACTTAATCAATTTTCTTCATGACTTTTTATGACGAATATTAGATTTTTGGGCGAATATCGAATATTCTTTCTTCCAAAAAAAGAGACTTATATTTAAATTAACGAATATAGAAGCTGATGATATAATATATCTACTACATATTGAAAACGCCATAAGCATAATTTTTTGTTTTAATTAATGTGATTTTATTTATAATTCGAAACGACTTTTCGAAATGGGCAATTATATAGTTATTTTAGAGTTAAGACAGTAAACTAACTGGCAGTTAAATATTTAACTGGATTGTGGTCCCGAGTCACGCGATAAGATAACAACTGAGGTCTAGTTAAACTTATTTAAACTACGTCTAATGGAGGTTTTACTTACAACTAAGTGGATTGTAATAGAAATTATTTAAATAAGTTCAGATATATTTGTTCAAATTGTTTTCTCTCAGGCACACGAGAACTGTAGATTTGGTTGACATCATGTTGTATAAATTCATTATAAAAACATTAATTTTAAACTCCAAACGTATCGACGATTATTTTCAAACAAAGGCTGAAAAATTGCTAAAAATAAAATCAAATTCGGGTAAATTTCATAACGATGACGCCGCATTTCTTTTAGAAAATGTTGAATTATAATTTTCTTTTTGTTTTTTAATGTAGATACCACGAATATTTTATTCGAGCCATTAATATTCATAACACGAAATAATACATGAAAATGATAACCGCAAAAGCTTTCCGAGAAACTTAGCGATGTGCAATACTACGAGTGTTGGTACATAGGCCGCGTTCACGGTCTCGAATAATCGCCTTTGTATACGGTAAAAAATTGTTTTATTCTTTTGGCGCCATTTGAAAAAGCGAAAAATGTACTAAATATTAACTCTACTTTTATTGCGCTTTATCAATAAATCTGTTGTAATAAAATAGTATGCGTAAGTATGTGTGTGGCAACCATATACAGTAATACCCCGAAGTTACGCGATAGGTGGGACCGACAAAAATCGCGTAAGTCGGGGTACAACTTTGCATATAAATACATACAATTTTGTTTAATTGGGACTAAGGACTAACAAAAACACTAGTTTAGAAGAAAAATATTTAATAAAATTGCAGTTCTTTATATATATTAATACAAAATATTAAAAAATAAACGATTTGCGTAAAAAAGTTAAAGGATTAAGCATTTTTCACCGTTTCAAGAATTCTTTATGTTTTATTTTTGTTCTTACTGTGGATTCCGGTAGCTCAAACTTCTTTACTAATTTATAAATTTTCATTTTGCTCTCAACATCTGATAATCTTATGTTTACATTCCAAAGATATCATTTTCCTTTTCTCACTAGTTGCAGGAGAATCAGATTTACTTCGTTTGGGCGAAATAGTTTTTTTTAAGGGTTTATAAAACGTACAACAAATCAATCTTAACTTTCATCGATCGTTGAATCGTAATCGTGCACGTAGAGTCCGCGCGAAACACATCCAATGCGTATAACAATAAGAGAAACACTGAACATAGCGAGCGGCGGTCTAGCGGCAGTGTCGCCAAACGAACCGCGTAACTCTGAGTTCGCGTAAGTCAAGGAAGTCGGGGTATTACTGTATTTTATAATAAATGAGACGAATAAATTTCTCACGACACATATATATCTACTTATTATACTAGTCGGTGTATATATTATGTATTATTTTAATTTTATTTGTTTATTTATTAAATCAAATGAAATTTTCAAAGTACTTGATACATGACCGGTTGTTAAATGAATTAATCAGACGCCTGGCCAGACGTCTCATTTAAGTGGGGTTTTATTCACTTCATTAATAAATAGTAAATATATGTAATATTAATAAATTAAGTGGCTCATTAAAATTAAAACTTTTTTTATTATAAATTGCAATAATTTGTCTCCGATCTCAGATAGATGTAGTCGTTCAGTTATAATGAAATCATAGTGCTTATCTATACAAAATCAAATATGACCGTGAATTATTAATGTTGGCCCGAAATTTAATAAAAAAAACTTATTGAATACGGAAAACCTGCATTCCAAATATATCCTTTTTTAGATTACCTCTACTGTAACTATTAATTAGCGGTGATAACAATTACAAGTGTTTCCACAAGTTCAGAAACCACGTTGTAAATAAATCAAAAATTCACAACGTAAGCACTCCCGAACGAGAGCGCTAGAACTTATAAAATAACGATAGTGAAAACTTTGGGAACTTTAATCCGATACAGTCGCCGACTAAATTGGTGGCTATCATTCAACAAAATATATTATAATTTTTTGGCAAAATTAACATAAGATAAAGACTGACATAGAAGCACACTGATCAAATAATGAGCAAAAAAAAAACTATCCTCTTACCGGAAAATATAGCTGAGGAAAAAATACGATGGAAGATGGAAAATACTACTGTGATAAAACACAACTATTATATAATACAAGACAGATAATTGTAAAATTTTAGTCGATTTTTTTCACTTAAATCATCATCACCATCTTCACCATCATCAATTGTTGGCCATTGTCAATCGCTTTAAAGCCTAGCCATTACTCCCCCGCTCTCTTCGGTTTTCCGCCAATCTTGACTACTCCTAAAAAATCCATCGAAACTTTAAACGTGGATATCATTAAAACATATTGTTTATCCTTCCATCTCTGAGTCTTAAAATATGGCATTACAATTTATGTTTTTTATCAGTGACAGTGAGATTCTTCACCTTAGTCTACGCTCTAATTCATGTGTTTTATTTTCGGCGTCTTCTAATGATTTCCAGCATACCTACTTATTTTCATATTACGCTGTGGTTTGCAACCTCTGACTTAGCTTAGTATCTAGAGGTTTCACTACCATACATAAGAATGCACTGGTCAGAGGCATTTCTTACGATACGGTGGAATGCTACTTTTAAAGACCAAATTATTTGTTCTTTCAGGCTCACTCCAGTTTAGTTATGTTCTCCTAATTATTTTCATATTATACATATAAACACGAGGATTTTTTAATATATCTCATAGAGACAAGGCTATGTTTAATTATATTTAATTGAAAATATATGTAAGTATCGGGTAATTACAGGGACCTGTCTTCGACTGGCTTAAGTGATCACTTTATATATATATATATATATAACGTTCACCAATTCTCACCCCTCAAACTCCACATTTAATAAATTTTTGAAAGTTGTATAAATTGAATAGTTGAATAATTGGTGAATAAAGTGATCACTTAAGCCAGCCGATGACAAGTCGTAAGTCTTGCAATTACCCCGTACTTCCACATATTTTCCATTAAATATAATAAAAAATAGCTTTGTCTCTATGAGATAACTGATATTTGTTTAATAACAGTGGATTTGTAGGTAAAATCCAGAAATTGTGTGTTCTTGGACATATTCAAATATTGCTAAATATAACCTTATTTAAAATGTAGATGATGTGGAGAAAACAGTAGGATGAAAGAAGTTTGTGCTGAGATGTGTACCGTGCATTAAACATCTAAAATTGGTAACGGGACTATGTTTAGAAAAAAAGAAAGAGGATATATATTTAAATCATTTGTAATTAAACTTGAAATAAATATGATAAATTTATAGCGGAATAAAATATGGTGGGAATTATAAAATTAAAGATATTTGTAAATATATTATGGAATACGTTGTAAAGATCAGTAATACTGATTAATGAGACGTACCGAAATATATCCTATTTCTCAGGGTTGAATTTACCACAGAACTAATGGATGGCTACAGCCCAGGACTCTCAATTAGGTAGGAGGCAGGGCCCGTAAAATGCGAAATTTCCATGGCGAATGGTCATTTTCCACATTGTCGTAATTTAAACATTATTAACACGACGTGTTTATCCAAAATCGAATAAGTTGCCCTGATATCAATAGTCTAAATTAATCTAATTAAAAAACCTTTACTTATTGTGTTGTCATTCAACATATTTTTTCATATTCCATCACGATATATTTATAAATGCTTTTCAGTCCACGCATTTTGTCCGTGACTGTAACCTGCGGAGAAAGTACTGTGCGTGTGTGCGTGCACTTGGCTGTTACGCGATCTTTCACGCGGCTCCGCTAGATTGTAGCAACTTCCGCAAAAACTAACTGTCTCGAGTCTCGGCTGTGCATACATAATTTTCATTACAAGTCTATTTTACAAGAAATTCAATATTCGCTTAATTTAACACCACTGCGCTAAGCTATTTTCGCAAAACCGTCCAAATTCAGTTCACGCGAAAGTTGTGTACGGAGTTTTAATTCTCTCCTCTTTCAAAGGGAAAAAGTTTTATATGAAATCTTTTTTGAAATATTTGGAATTACTTGCACGTTTTTACGAAGGGCTGCAAAATTCGGTAGATTGCTGTGTAGTTGAAGACCTTTCCATGACACAAACTTTTCGCTGGAAAATCTGACTCGGTTAATTTCCATCGGAAAGCAAATAATAATAGTTGGTTTCGGGCTTATTATTTTTTGCACGCGACTTCGCGGAACTGATGTTGATGTGACGTGGCTGTAGAAAGGCCTCGTCAAATTGGACGTTTTCATACTCTATGTGGAAAAGTGCTGTAATCATGCCGAGTCAGTCGTCTGTTTAATGGAAAATTCCCAATTATGGATACATCTATATAAACCTTGGCGCGGTGCCTAAAGAAGAGCTGTCCCTGGATAAGCATGAATCAAAAAATCAAAATACCAACCGATTCTGACCGCGAGAACAAGGTCGAGGATTCAGATTTTATTCGAGTGGTGAGAAAAACTTGGACTGGGTAAGGGACAAGAAGACATGGTATTCCTCAAAAGTACAACGTGTATCATCTTCTAATCAGAATCGAGAGATTCAGTTGCAGCTCCAGTTGCAATAATTTCCAAACAAATCTTAAAAATTAGACCAAAATATTAATGGTAAATAAACTCATAGCTATCTAGGCGTCATTTTAGCATTTTAAAACTAAAAAGATCTCGGATTGAAATTCAACGCATTTTCATACCAAGTTCCTTCAAATCGTGGTACTGATAAATTGTAGGTTTGCTGTTTTAATACACAGGCCCGGCCCAGCGCATTAAGCAAGTAAATCTACGCCTAAGAGCATCACTCTCAAAATTATTTTAAATACTAATTAAATGTTTTAATTAGAAAGATATACATATAAAATCAATTTTATCGAAAAATATTTTTGTTGCTGCCGGGATTCGAACCTGGATCTCTTTCTAATCCGGGGAAGGTGCATTAACCAACTATGCTACAGCAGACAGTACTTTTGAAGACAAATTTTCGAACCCATATGTTACACTTTTCAAATTAATACATCTATCGTTCCATTGTTTGAAAGCCATCTACTTTGTTTTTACGTAATCTCATTTACGAACAAATAAAAAAGATTTTGTATTTTATAATTATTAATAAAAGTATACTAATGAATGAGTAAGTATATAGTTAAATTAAATTATTTTCGTGAAATAGGGCGGCATTTTGCCGCTTGCCTAAGGGCGGCACATTTCCTGGAGCGGATCTGGTACAAACGAAAACCGACATTTATTTGAAATAATATTTACCTTTAATCGCCTACTAAATGCATATTCATATCCATTTATGAAAATCAATTGAAATTGTTGCTCTTTTATCTGTATTTTGGACACTAAATAGTATGTCACGTCGAGTTAGCGCGGCGAATTGGTCCCCCGTTTACACAATAATTGTATATACAGCTATCATAAATATACAATTACAATATGAACTGGTGAACTCTTTTGGAACTGCACTGGAATTTGTATCTTATTCTTGAATACCATATACCAATATATAATATAATATAAACAACTACTAGATACCTAGATGACGCACAAAGCCTCGATAGGTAAACAAAATTATCGGTGCAGTGGGAGAGACATTGCAAATATTGATTGGGGACCGAAGAGTGCAGCAAAATCATGTCACTTCTGTGATATTATAATACAACTTAAATGTATCAATAAGTAAATCAATTTATCGAAAAATCATTTTGGTGGCAACAAATATTTTGTTTTTAAAAATATCAAATTTAGTCTATAGATGGCGATGGTGTAATTATACTCACACATAGTAACATATATACAACTTTCAAAAATTTGATAGATATGGAGATGGATGTGAATGGTGAACGTTATATTTGTTTAATGTGATCACTTAAGCCACCCGAGGACAGGTCGTAAGACCTGTTATTACCCATATTTCCATATCTTTCCATTAAATATAATAAAAAATAGCTTCGTCTCTATGAGATATCTATTATTTGTTTAATAACAGTGCCTTTGTAGGTGAAAATCCAGTAATTGTGTCTTCTTAAACATATTCAAATATTGCAAATAAGTAACACACTACTAGGTTAATGAAAATAAAATTATTATTTATTTAAAATGTAATAAACTTTGTGTGAATCACTTTGATTAATTTAACGTCGACTGGTTTCGATACGACTGTATCTTCGTCAGAATAGACACACACTAACTGATCCATGAATAAAATATGCAAAGAAATCGATTGTCGGGAGGGTGCGCGGATTTAGTCGCAGCAGGCTGGAAGTGGGGGGTGGAAAACAAACATTGAAATAGGGAAACGTCATCAATAAATATTTTAAAATGCAAAATTAAAATAAAATATGTGTTAATTAATATACTTGTGCTTTTGAAAAACTTACAGGTGTGAAAAATTGTGTAGCAATTTTATATATTCAAGATCGTAGGTATATAACTAAATATTTATACTTACTGGCAATGAAGATTTGTTTAAAGTGATTTAAATCTCGGAAGATCACGATCCTATATATTTTCCGAAAGTAATAAGATCTTAAAGTAGTATTACCTACTTTTTTAGGTGAAATGGTTTTGAAATAATGCCACTTTTTTCTATGCTTAGCATGAGAAAGTGAACTGTACTAAGAGAAGAACAAGAAGTTTTCTCACAAGAGCGCGTGAATTATGCTCGCTAATTCCGGTAGTGAGAATGGCACTTATAAGATACAATTGAACAATGAACAGTACCGAGTAGGCAGCCGACTAATCAAATATCCATCTTAGCATTTAAAGAATTATACTTTTTTACGTTTCTAATGAAATCAGAGTATTTTTGTATGACGGTGAATTAAAAATCAATACAACTATGCAGTGGTTTGGCATTTACTCGAATTAGGTAAAAAGTGGCATTGAACACCAACCGTCGTTTTTATAAATTGGTAATTAAAGTCTAATTTATTATCCACGTGCAATTTATATTACGACATGATAGTCTTGCTGCATTTAACGACCAGATTCGTGTCCTTTAAATCCCTTAAATTCTGTGATTGAAATTTTCAAAAAATGAAATAGTTCGCGTACTGACTGAAAATCTTGGATTATTGAAAAAAACGCTATATCGCAAAATCAATATTAAAAGTGATTTATTTAAAAATAAACACATTTTATGTGATACAAATCCACCAAATAGAATTCATATAAAACTTGAAACCGCGAGCCTCATTTCATATTTCTGCATCACAGGGCTTGACCACTTAATCGTACATACATACAAATAATAAAAACGTTAGTTTACACGTCTGTAAAACCGATATCGCTGTCATCCTCAATCAGATTACAATTATATTTTTACAGAAAAATCCGAAATTATCTGAAGACGAGCCCCCATTTACTGTTGTATTAGTATTATTCGTATTTTTACTACATACTACAATGTGTGCATCATTTTAATTTATGATTATCATATAAAATGTGTAAAATGCTTGACTAAGAACAGGACATTATGAATTCAATTATTATGTAAAGTAATATTTTATCTATATTTTTATTTTTATCTTTGTTTTATTAACCACTAAATTGAGTTTAAATACATCTACCGGTTTCGAAAAATACCATTTTCTTTTTTAGGATATCATAACTAACTAAAACATATATCGTTTCTTTGACAGAATCTATTTTTTTTTTAAAAAAATAATTTTTTTAGTACCTAACTCAAATCATTAAATTTACTCGAATAATTTTTAGGAAAAAAATTAAGAATGGGACTCGTAGTTAAATTTAGTTGGTTGTTTATAATTTTTTAATTAGTTTTACAAGCTTTATTTATCTCCAACGATTCCAAATTATTTAATTTGTGACCAACACCGTTTATACACAAAATTGACAATCCCAATTTTTTATCAAAATCATGACCATTTTCTATCAAATGATTAGAAAATTCTGAAAACCCACTATTGTTCAAACATCTCAAATGCTCCCTTACTCTTATATTAAAATTTCTACCCGTTTTACCAATATAAAATGCAGCACAATCCTTGCAACAAAGTTTATAGACACCAGAATTGTTAAATTTATCATCTTTGTCTTTAGAATTTATGAGTAAATTTCCTATACTATTATTTGTATAAAATGCCGGTCTAATGTTTCGTGGTAGGTGTTTAGATATTTGATTCGAAAAGTTATTTAATCTTAACCACAAAGATAATATTGCTGATTTTAAAAGTATAATATTTTATCCATTTCAAAAACAATGATCGTGACTGTTAGGCGGCCACAACATACTCGTAGTCACCCGCACGGTCCAGCACCATTAATCGCCGGGAGCCAGTTGCTTTCTTAATTAATAAGAGCCTATTGAATATAGCTCGATACGTGAACAGTGCGTTTTGTAAAATATCAGCGGTAACGGAAACACACGAATGTGGAGGTGTACAGGAAATGCAATTTACTCCATCATTAATACTACAACACAACACAGTTTTTTATAAATAGAACAGTATAAATTTTAAGTAAGAATATTTGTTTCTTCAATATTTCTCACTGTTCGTTGAAAAAATGTCGGTAAAATATATTGTTCACTAATAAAATTGAATCTTTCAATAGACGAATCGTGCGAACTGGGTTATAGTTTTCATTATTATCTGTTTGCGTGAGATATCATTTTCACTTTATTGTTAGAGAAAATGTTTTCCATCAAATATTGAATACACAATAATAGTAATAAAAAAAATCATTCTTCAATATATAATATAATATAATGAAAATGATTTATTTCTTCGTTTTTATTATTCGAGTACGTTTTTTTAGAGCGACTGCGGCACATCACATCATTTATTGTCTCATTTTTTAATTTACATACTTTAATACGTACCAACGCAACGCGTAAAATTTCGCACATACAGCAGGAATCGTGTATATCTTGAATTACAAACAAAAACTATTTTTTTATTAACGAAACCTTTAAGATACATTTCTATTTTTAGTAGAATACACACACACACACACAGTTATTTATATTTCTTATCGTAGTTTAGTATTTTTATTACAATCAATAATTGCAATGTCACCCCCGTATTTAGTGTAACGTGATGCACCTGCAAGTATGTGATTTAAAAATCTATTCGTCGTCGCGCCATTTACAAACTTTTGAAAAAGTTTAGGACTCCTTTAACTGTTTCGTGATTGGTTAGTCAGACAGGTGGTGTGCGCGCTAGTCAATGCGCAGAGTGTCCGAGAACAGCCGAGGATAGCCGAGCTTATCCGAAAGCATAGTTGTGTCCGCGTTCGTTCGCATCAGTTGGCGCGCGAGTCGCTGTGTGTATGGTATGCGGGTTAGATTTCACGTGTACACATAAATTTGTGAATAAACTTTCCTAAACTTGATAAAAGTTTAAAAACATAAATAAAACAAAGATACGTGCGTGTTTACTTGTTAATTGTGAAAATTAAACATGTTTTAAATCGCATTTTACAACAACTTGATTACTTTTATGAGTAAGTTTTGTTCAGTGTCCATTTGTTTGTTTGTTTGGTACCTTTGTGAATTTATAAACTAAGATTTTTCTGTGTTTTATTTTCTTAAACTTATTTTCTGCCGTCTGATCAACATTCAGTACAAGTTTTCTTAAAGTGTCATGATAAATAATTTGACAATAAACTTGTTCTGAAAAGAAAATACCATAAAACCTGAAGAGGCACGACTGAACGCCGAGTAAGCGTTCGTGTTGCCGAAGCACGTTGAATATTGTATTTAGTAGTGAAGTGAAAATAATATTGTGAAGAAGTGAAAGAATCGGTGGAACTTCCAAATATTTTGATCTCGTGGACAATCTCGCCTGCCCTTTGGAATTACATGGATACACGTCAGTTATAAGGTCAGTTCAGTTTTTAGTTTTAATTTGTAATAAATATTCTCATCGAATATACCTTTACCATTTAACAGGTTTGCTACAGACGATTCATCAATCAAACGATGGTTGCGAGTTCATATATCATTTAACTGTAAAATTAAGTATGTAGTATTGAATAAATATTGTACAATATTTGTAGTTGTAACGTAAAATGTATCAATTATATTTATAAAATGTCTTGACTTTTTTATAATGAGTTTACGAGATTCTAGAAAAGCACACTACTGTTTTCAAAAGTAAGTAAAACTAATATCATATTTTATATTATTGTTAGCTAGGAAACTGTGCCGGAAGCGGATATTTTATAAAAATAAACATCTAAATATAATGTTTTCTAAATTCTTTTTGTTCTTTTCGTGACTTTTTACGCATTAAAATCAAATGTGAAGGTTTAGAAGTTAATGGAGCTTCAATAACTTGTGGATGCTGCTGAACTTGCTGGATGCAGTTGCGTATATTATTGTTGACTAATATATTATTTTAAGCATGGTTCAAGTTTATGTTACTAATGAACATGTATACACATACATATTTATAATCAACGTTCGCATGAGTCTGTCCATACGCAACTTTATTTTTATCTTGTCTACTAATTATCTCCCCATAAGAACATAAATACAATATTTTATATTTCGGATAACTTAATGCTCGGGTCCGACACAATTATACATATTTTATAATTCTAAAAGTTTTACCTAAGCTGCTTACCCACGTCCGCAACAAATATAAATAGCTGTAGGGCGGGCACCAACCTATTTACAGGTAGGTATTATTTATAGTAAAATAAGACCGTTTAGTTCCATAATTGATTCAGATTAATACTTAGAAAAGCCAACTTTTCTGGCGCGAAAAAATAATCGGAGAATTCCTCAGCATATGGCCAGGGTTCGTGTTGCTTTGAACAATATAATTCTGATCCATGATTAATCAATTCACGTTTTTAGAACGTGTTCTGCGGAGGTATAATGTCGGGGTTTAGAGCTAGTAGTGGATTGTAGCATGCATAATTCATTTTTAATAACCTCATATATGTATAAAATATTTTTAAGTAGGTATAGTCAACAGTTCAGTTTGTTTACATAATGTACTAGTATGTGTAATGTGTACGCATACAATTACTGCTTTTGGTGTTGCGTGAGAATTAATTTCTCCTTGATTTGTTTATGTGTAATATCCGTACTGTAAGACTAAATTAAGTATTAAAAATGGTTTTTATTAATGAACAAATTAAATGTGAATGCAAAACTTATATCTGTATTAGTATTTAAGATAAAATCTTCTGTCTGGCGCAATCTACAATGATTCGAAATTATCAATTTTTTATTTCTTTATTTTGTCAAAAGTTTCAAGATTAAACTAAGTGGCGGTTGATGGAAATAAAAATATATTCATTAAATTATTACAATGTAAAAATGAGGGTGTTAATTGTATACATACACTCTATAAAACATCAGAATAAAAATAAAAGAAAAGAAGAATAAAAATCAATACAATATATTAAATTATTTAATAACTTGACAAATGTGTGTGAATCATTTGGGGAGGCCTTCATCCATCAGTAGATAGAAACAGGTATAACAGAAAATACCTGATGATATAAGCATGTCGGTAAATGATCTGAACTAAGGTTTGATTTCGATCAATTTCATTCTAGATACATAATTCAATAGTTTGATAATTGCAGACTAGGCAGATGCCTATATTCTGACAGCCTCCAAATAATATATAATTCTCATACTTTTAGTAATAGACTGAGAGGATAAGTAATCATTTTATAATCGTCTGGCACTTCGTCACTTGACTGTACAAGTAAAAGTATTTCTCTCTGGACGTTCCATTTTTTGTCTCCTGTCACATGTCAACTACTGTGTGTAAATTTGAAAATATGTTATTTATTGTCATTATTGACGGGCTTCCTTTCGCCTAGTTAAAATAGAATTAACAGCAAATAAAACTAATGTTCATAAGTGAATTTTTTACCTCTTCACCACGCGGTCAGCTTTCTATCTCACAAAACAGACAAATTCGTCGTGCCCCCCCCCCTCCCTATCCCACTCACCGGCTCACACCGCCCTACACACTAGTCAGTAGTATACATACTTATAATTTCAATACCCTATTTTACGACCCTTCGCCCCCCACCCCGGCCGCAGTGGCGTGCCCCACGAGCAGACACGGACGACCGACACTCGCTAAAACTGCCGGGGAATTATGCACGCAAAATATTCAACATGCAGGAGTAGGCAGTCCCGCACTCTGCACTGCGGAGCTCGGTTCAATGTTAAGTAAGACTAAGATTATTATCGATGCAGCGGTCAAGTTCTGAATCAGCGTCCACAATCGGCTCCATTGTGAATATTTGTCTCTTCTTTATACATGTTTTCTAAAATATCCATAGAAATTACGATAGAACATAGATTAGCCGAGTCTATTGTGCAAATCGCGGCAAAGAGGTGTGGAGCAACTATCAAACAAAAAATATAAATGATTATTTATAACATTGTTTTTAACCATTTTATGAGTTATATTTACATAATACACCAACCGGTTTCGAAAAGTACCATTTCCTTCATCAGAATGTCAAATTAACTAGCTAAAACCATATCGCATACCTAGATCAAGACTAAGACAACTCAAAGTTATTTTTCAGTAGACTAAATAATAAAAACATTTTAGGTCATAAATATATCCTAAAACGACAGTATTCGAGAACTGGGGCTAAGTTAGTTGCGTGTATGATAATGGGTACAATAATAACTCAAAATTCTTGTTTTTTTGAGTTGTCTTTGTTTTGATCGTGGTGTGCGATATGTCAAATTGTTCTAAAGTTTTTAGAAATTCAATATTTTAAAAAAACTTTATTTTAACTTAAATTTTTACGATGATGAAATATGTGGAAATTGATTTAACGATACAAAATTATTAGAAAAAAAAATTTTTTTTTAATAAAATGACTTCACGATGTTATCGCGTGAAAAATAAATGCTGTATGTTTTTTCTTAGTGTAGATATAAAATTATACAAATTGACATATTATAGTAATCCATATTATATTATCCGAGCTCGGCTCAGTCCACATTACCTCGAATAATCGACAATAATTTTGATTGGATACCTACCCTTAATTCTTAAATGAAATCGCGTTTATGTTCTATGTACTTTTCACGTTTCATCCATGTTTTATTTTATAATTAAATATGTAAAATATTGTTTACGCGAATTTCCTCCAATATCGTATCTTTTAATAGTATCTTATAATTTTACACATATTCTATTCTAGCTATTTTTAAACGATTCTCCCAAATTCTAGCCCTTGTATATTTGCCCGGGTTTCGCCCATGATTAAAATTTAATTTGGTACCTATTATATTTAAGATTCAGGATCGCGCCCTAGGGCTAGTCGAGTGGCTACATCCAAACTTTAAATAAACATATGTTTCAAATCATGATGTATTTAAAAATTAAATTATATTATATTAGAAATATTTTATTTCAGTTATAAACGCACATAAATTGTGAATTAGTGGAATAAAAATATTATTAAGGGAACACATTCTTATTGTGAAGTTGTAATTGTTTAGAACATAGGTCTGTGATATTTTAAATATTAATTAAATGTGTTAATTATAAAGATATACATATAAAATCAATTTTATCGAAAAATATTGTTGTTGCGCTGCCGGGATTCGAACCTGGATCTCTTTCCAAACCTTCTATCTTCCCCGGATAGATGAAATATATGTACGATTCTCGGTGAGATCACAATGCATCTGTGTGTTTTCATGATGTGCTTCGCTACAGTAATTAGACCTCGCGGCCTGTTATAGTTCAAAATTAATTTAGAAAAACAAATGTATGAAAGTGGACGAAACAATAGTGATATCCCAAGACAGAAGAGTGTGTCGTTCAATCATCTCTGTCTATCCGGGAAAACCGGTGAGACGGTCAGTTGACCAGTTATAACGCCAATGAGGTGAATTTGCGATCCGCGAGTTGATTTTGAGCATTCTACGTCAACATCGAAATCGGCCCAAATCAGTCTCGGCTAAATGTGACATCGATACAGCCTTAATGTTAATCGAGTAACAAACTCGCCGCCGAAGTCTGGAGTTATCAAGAGTGGCGTGCGGCACTCCTCGCGTGGCCCGCAGCCAAGTCGCCGGCTAGACGACGGTCGCTTTATGCGAGATTTACGATCCTTATCCTCTCCATTGTTTATACGTTTTGGATGCAATTGTTTCGGGCCTCGGAGTCCGTGCAGCTATCACTATTTTACCCCGACGTGCTGCCGTGCGCCGGCAGTACAGGCCCGAACCTCTCGGGCTTTATTTGTTCATCCTGTTGTTGCGTTCGCAACGAATTGTTTCCCTAAAATATGTACGTGTTCAAATTTAAGCTGCCTCGGTCCCTCGGGGAGCGGGGCAGGTAACTTTTCACGAGGAACGAAAACATCTGTGTGTTGTTTGTTGAGTTTCATTTTTGTATTCTTTTTATTAAAATGTTATATTAGACGCAGTTTTGTAAGGTGAATCAAAAATATCGTTATTATTATATATTATCTACATATTAGATTCCTCTTCTGAAGTAACCTAACTAACAAATACATCATTTTTATTTTTCCTAATATGTATTTCGCATGTACATAATACATTCTAAGTGGCAGTAATATATATAACGGAACATTTTTTGAGAGAACCCGCTTCAAATAGTCCCGAGAAGAACTTTTATACTCCCGACGTTTCGAGTAAATATCATTACTCATTCTCAAGGGCCTTTTATTCTGAATTCTGCTCTAAACTGACGAGTAAACTCGACCGTTCAATGCACGAAACAAAATGAAAGTGAGTTAAAATCTTAGTAGGTGCTATTCGTTTATTTTACATATCTAATATTTGCGAAAAACTAGAACTACAAATGACCTATTTGTTAGTTACAATACTTAATGTGGAAGGGGTCGATATGTACAATAAATAGGTTGAAGACAAACAAATTAGGACCAAACTTAATTATGTTTGTCGCAGAGCAGATCAATTTAGGAAAAGGGTCGTTAAGATGGCTAGGAATGTTTTTGGGGAGTGTTGGAAACAACGGAAACAAGGTATTTTCGCGAATGTCCTGGTACGATCCGGTATACCAGATACTACATAAGAAGATGTATGAAAAGGAACGAGGCAAAATGCCAGGATAGAAATGGCCTGACCCCTCTGCCTACCATTCGGCGCGATGACAGTTCATTTAGTTTTAATTCAACTGTGGGTTCTTGATTAGTACAAAAATAACATATTTACTTAATATCTCAATAATTTAAGTCTCTAAATCGTAAAATATCAAGCGCAATATTGCGTACATAGCTCAGAGATTTGTTGGTATGTATCAATTGCGTATAAAATACATTAAGAAATGGGTCGGTTTTGTAATACGCTTAATGCGACTTTCAACCAAGCATCATCCGTATACATGTACCACAAGCGTCCATTTAGTCTCAGTATACAGAATATATGACTTGCCGGCACTAGGTATGTCTGTATAACTGTATAATTCGAGCGGTTCAGTATAGATCGCCATCATGAAATTGATTTGCTAATTATTATAATAATCTCTTCGGTATTAGTGATGCTAAATTAACTCATGTAAAATCGATACGATTCAACACGACTTCGGTCAAAAAATGGATCATTCGTGTATTACGAACGCGTACAAAAAATTACAATACATGAATTTAAACTACACTTACATATAGTGTACGTATTGGTGAACGTTTGAGAATGGTTCGCATTCCATTAAATATCTCGCCACGATCTAAAACAGTTGTTCAATATTATTGGTTCAATATATGTATATTTATTTGTAACCTTACTACATAAATGAAACGGTCCAATCCATGGTTCAACTAATAAATGACATTCCAGAACGGAGCCTAGGGTTAGATGAGTGGCAACATTCTTCATATATTTTAGTTTGGGATAAATAAAACTGATAATTAACTGACTTACTAATGTGTCGCTTCTACGCGTGAAGAGGACGTGATACAACACTCTTCTGTTGTGACCCGCAACTTTCGCCTTTCACATTTTAAGACTATTGACAAATATAATGCAAGAAATGTAACGCCGATGATGCAGTATTAATGCCAAATAATGAACAAGAATTACAGAGGCCAGTGAGTAGAATGTACGATGTATGCAAGGAAAGCGACCTTATTATGAATGTAAACAAATCTAAAGTGCTAGTATTCGAGAATGAGGAAAGCAAGACACCATGCAAAATACTTGTAGCTAATGAATGTTTGATAGAAACGGAAAGATATCGAAAGGAAGGTGACTGCAGGGAATAAAGTGAACGGCGCATTGAATGGAATTGTAGCTAATGGGAACTTGTCAACTGAGGCAACACTAGCGCTTCACAATGGAGTCCTGGTACCGACACTGATGTATGGAAGTGAGGCCTGGAGCTGGCAGAAGAGGAACGAAAGTAGACTGAATGCAGTGGAATTAAAATCACTTAGGCATATATGTGGCAGATCCATTTATGACAGTAAAGGATGAAGAAATAAGGAAATAATGTAAAGCTGATCTTAGTATAGTGAGTAAGATTAAGAAAGGTCATATGGAACGGATGAATGAAGAGAGAATGATAATAAAGACATGACGTAAGTATTTATGGCACCATAAGTAGAGGACGTCCGCAGAAGACTTGGCACGACCAGGTAAAACTGATATTGGAGTATTGTCTTGTTAGAAGCCTCAATAATCGTCAAGCTTGTATGAGAAGATGCATGAATGTGGATGAGGCGAGAATTGTGTGTCAGGACAGAAGAGTGTGATGCTCTATCCTATCTGCCTACCCCCGCGGAAACAGCGTGATGGTAAGTAAGTAAATGCAAAAAAAATACTTCGACACGAACACTGTTCGTTTTTATTTTATGATCTATTATGACTTATTATTATTAATGTATATAATGTAAACTGTCCTTTGTTTAGACTATATTTATATATATACGCCTGCGTATATTGGTACGTAATAGGTTAATGTAAAAGCCCATGAGGTTGTTGATAAATGAAATAAATAAAGCTTAGAAATACACTCAAATCAACAATGACAACTTAATATAAGGATTGCGTTGAATTGATAAATTGTTAATAAAAAGATTATTGTACATTTTTTTAAAGAAGGTTGTGTGTAATATTATAGTGACTAAATGTTAGGATTATGTATTTACACGAGTATATGTGAAAATAAAACACGTGTTTTTTTTTATTCTACTCGTTTAATTAAATTATATATATATTATAAGACACGTTTTTACTCGTAAGGGTATTATCAAGTAAATTAAACAAGTAGAACATTTAAAAAAAATGTGTTTTGACAAAATATTTTGTGTTAAAATGTTAAATGCCAATTTATTATTATTAGATGTGTTACTTTAGTTCGCCTATCATATAAATCACTGTAAAAATGTCAATATACTTTTATCTTATCTTATAGCGTGTACATACATATAGAAACATAAATATGTGTTATCTATTTGAATAAAATAACACAGCTGATATCGCCATTAATGGGATCATCGTTGATTCCGCGTTAGTACCTACCTAGTATAAAATCTCCCATTTAAAGAGTAACGGCTGAATGTTACACCTTGATACCAGTGCATCTCGGTTTAAACCCCGGGCTCACTGTAAATGTGTAGGGCTTAGGAGTAAGTGCAGCCTCCGCGAGGAGGACCTAATCTGGGCAGATAAAACAGTGCCCACAGTGGGTCATAATTAGTTTGCTTTTGTAATAGGCGACGTTTCTTGGCGGCCGAACAAAAAGCTTGAATTACGACCGGGGCAGATGCGAGCTGCGATAGTTAGATACCATCTCCCTCACACTGGAGGCGAACTCATTCTGCTGGATGCGGTATCGCGATCCAAACGGTGCTTACTGCAGGGGGCTGCGAGTACTGAGCATATCAAGCCACGTGGTGTCTAGCATTTCTCACTTTTATCATAGATAATTGTAAATTATTATATTATTTTCGAATTATTTTATTTTCAAGCAATCCGTGATTAAAGCTAAAGCGACGTAAAACTGCCGAGTCAACTATACTTTCCAAATCTGCCGGGACTTATGTTGAACATCATATTAAACTTTATATAATTGTAATATTTTTGTGACCTCTCTGTAATAGAAAAATCTCGTTACTACAAATACGCCATACTTATAACCGCAGGGACTACATATATTATTTTATTCAGTATCCATACATAAACGTCAAACTTAGTTGGACACTTTTCGTAAACTTACATGTTGAAAAGCCACAACATTCACGTGTTCGAATGTTAAAATATTTCGTTTCACTTCTCGGTAGGGAGGTAATACATCCCTAGTACCTACCTACACAGAGTACAATGCTAAGCAACTCTTATCTGACCATTGAAATTTTAAGATATCAAAAATAAATGTATTCAAATGTTATTCATTATTTCGTTCACAATGAACTGTACACAACCTACTCGCACGCGCGCGCGCAACGTTTATGCTCGACCATCAGAGTACTAATTTTCTTTCATTAGTTTTTGTATTACACTATCAAATAAATGCCCAAATGTAAGTACGTACGATAATATCGAGTACGATCGCAAGACGAAACAATATGAAGGGTAGCATTGCCTGTATTTTTGTAAGATAATTTGATCCTGTCATACGGAGACTCGGCGAGCTAGTTACAATATCACACTGTTGCCTGGAGTCGTCGACCATACTGTACATTTGTACCCAATTTATGCAAGATACGTTTCGGTAAGGCTCTTGCGGTTGATGCACCAATAATAGCACCCTTAAAGGGGATTGTTGGTAGAGGGCGCGTGGCTGTATAATTTTTTCATATTCTCGTAGTATTATACGCACGCGAAATATTGCGTACTACGTACGCACTTTTATAAAACGTAATCTTGCGAATGAGTCAGCAATATCAGATAATTCCTTCGTTATTTATTTGAAATTATTTTATCACTACTTAGTATACATTCGCATTACGCTAAATATAATCATTTTATTTGACATATACAAATTAGTAGTTTCACTAAATATAAAGCCTTTTGCGCAAATAATTGACCCGAGGTAGTCTCGTAGCAATTAATGTTCTCAAACATTTTTTTTTGTAATTTTATTTTATATTGTACAGAACATTAACAGTTTAATTACAGAACATAGGTGCAGAATATATGGATTACAATAGAGAGGTGGTCATCAAATCTCTTACAAATGCTCATCCCGTGCGTTTAATACAAAACTACTACCCACCATTGCCTACAGATACAACAATTAGTATCTATGAATTGTACAATGACAATAACATATTAAATGATACATGAAAGCAATACATATGAACATAATAATATAAAACATAGAAACATAAGTAATTATAAACAAATATTTAGCACTCACATAATATACAAACGTACTTTCAAGAAAAAGTTTTAAAATCTTTCAATTTATTTTACACCAGTGTATTTTCATTTCATTTTTAGTATTATTGTTCTGAACATTTTCGCAATTTTTTTTTAATGTTTGAATAATATAAATTATGATATTAATAATTAGACAAAATACTTTGTTTAAACCACTATTTATTGATTACACTACATGTTTCGATATCTTCTTCAGGAAACAATGTATATTGAAATTAAAAAATACAAGCATAGATAAAAACAAAACTATAAAGTGGTGAATAAGTAAGAACTAATATGAAAACAAATTTAAAAGATGACTATTTGCAAAGAGGATTTGGTTGTTTATAATATTTAGCTTGCTATTAATACTTTTTCTTATTTCAAATTTATCACTTATTCATCATTATATAGTTTTGTTTTTATTTTTTAATTTCAGTATACATTTTCATATTTAATTTCAGTATATAATTTCAGTTTCCTGAAGAAGATACCATAGGTATCGAAACATGTAGTATAATCAATAAATAGTGGTTTAAACAAAGTCTCTTGTCTAATTATTAATATAAAATGAGGCCACAAAGTAATTTTACAAATATTGAAGAAACAAATTATGATAATCTGACTGACCTCCAAACAATAAAAAAAATTGCTGACAGCGCTAAGAATTCGCTTAGAGACGGGAAAGACTTAGACTTAGACTTCGGGAAAACCATCAAGTCAGTCCCATTTATCATAAATCTATAATTGAAAATAGTAATAAAATTGAATGGGACATGTATTTCGTATGCGAATCATTGTAAAAAAATACAATTCTTCCAAGCACGTCATAAGTTATAACGTAATCGCGCAGGAATCCTTGTCCAATAATTCCTTTTGCTTCCTCGAAATCACCGAGGAGACCAGCGCGGCACTATCCCGATTAGCATCTCGGTCCTTGTTCCAGTTTTCCTTTTACTTCTCCCGTTCATCCCGCTGATATATCCTCCCTGACACCGCCTTCTCCCGCAGGACCGCCGCGGGTCCCGCGAACAAGTTGGGATAACGGGAATAAGTGGCTGAGAACACTTTTGATGTTCTTTCTTGCCCTACTTTTCATTTGGGATCCGAGTGGTCTTATCGTCGCGGACATCTCGAGCACACCTCTTTCGGCGTTTATATTATCCTCGTGATTTTTGCTGACTTTTATATTTACGTGATTTAAATAAATCATTATTCTAGATGATCTGAAAGGGGATGCTGCGGTTCGCGTTACCGCAAAAGTAGGTACTCTAGCACTACCTACATATTTAGTTTATTTTTAATATTTGGTGCAAATTTTACATTAATTTTAATATAGATTATTTAAATCTCTGTTTTTAACCACTTTGAATTAAATTTGTATCAGTAAGTCAATTTCCATTTATTATTGTTATTCATTTTTTTAATTAATTTTATTAAAAATAGAATTTTAAAAACATTACGGTTACATATATATATATATGGTTTTAGTTAGTTTATTTGACATCCTGATGAAGGAAATGTTATTTAACGAAACCGGCAAGTATACTCATAAAGTAGTTAAAATCAAAATTATAAATAGCCTATATTAAAATGAATAAAAATATATTTTTTAATTTGTAATTTTTTTTTAAAATAGCCCAATCCATTACTAGTTGCTTATCACACGAGGAGTTTCAACAGACGTTTCCTTGAATCGTGACTGACCGGATAACAGTTACAAATCAAACAATATTCAAAAACCTTTCAACTCTGATTATTTCCAGGCTTGTGAATATATTTGTGTACGCGTTGGAAATGAATCATATTTCAAATATGGATTAACTTGACAACAATCGGAGTCACCATATATCACACCGGGATAAACCCCGCTTATTCGCAGTGCGTGGATGCCTACCCCCGCTGTAGTACAACCCCGTTATTTTCAACTGTTTTATTACAAAAAGCGGCCGCTGATGCCGATTCATATATTTACTTTAACATTAAGTGCTGCACCCCTTCCCCGGCGCGGTGAACAGAAAGTTTCAGCGGTGACAGGGCTGGCGCGAGACGTTGTGGCGCTGTTATTCCGGAACACAGGCGCCGATTCAGACCGAATAAACGTTTCTACAAATATTTTCTTATCTAATGGTCTTCGATATTCCAAATAAGTGTATTTGCGAGCCGACTGATAAATCGACAAAAACATGTTTTTATTTGGTATTAATTAGTTTTGTGTGTCTGCCTTTACTTACCAAATATTTTGTAAATTATAATAATACTGCTTTCTACATAGTTTTTAAATGTACGCATAAATATAAATAGCATTTTGCTTAGGATTTTGACAGCATAATACTTCATTGGTCTGCCTTATAACACTAGTTTTCTGCTGTATTGCACACGTTTTGTGTAACATATATTATTTTTCGTACATATTTTATGTAATATGCCCAAGAATTTTCTTTTATTTTGTTATTTATTTATTCTGTTCATGTTCTTAATATATAGTACATTATAAACATTCTTATAAATATACAAGAAAGGCAAACAATGTAAGAGATGTTCACTGTTTTCTTAACTAGACCGAAGTCTGAATTAAAGGTGATAGGTTCTTCTGTTATTTCTATCAATACAAATATGAAACCATTATTATTATTATTGTTTTTTATCTAAACTAAAAATATTTAAAATGTAGTAAACAGGGTTATAAAAGAATTCTAATAACATAATAAATAACATACGTAAAATATTCTCGCTATCCCATGATTGAAACACTATGCAAAACAAAAAATGAATATAAAGAAATGATGTTCTGTTCATGTGATAATTTCCATGAACTCTGCTTCCTTTCAATAACAATCTATCAAAAATATAAGCATTAAAAAATAAAACTACTATGTATTTATTAATTTATATAAATGAGCCTAATACAATTTTAGGAAATGATTTAAAATTTCCTCCCTTTCTAATAAATATTTATTAAATTTAAATCATTGGCTATTTCGAATAAAATATTGATGGAGTAATATTTATACTCGTCCAATTTGAGGTTATATCAATAATGGATTGTTTGTTTTCACTCGGGTTCTTAACCTTGATAGAGCCTGAGCAGCCACCCTGGCATTTAGCTGTAAAGCCTCAACCCTCGGTAATGAAGTAAGGGGCGAGCCGATCCGCCATATTGGCACAGCGGACCGTAAAATCATAAAATTAAATGGGTTCCATAATCGCGGGGTGGGTTTCATGAAGTGCCCTAATCACTGAATCATTCCATGATTTACGGATTACATTAATATAAATGCTCTTCTAACCGTTCATAAGGCCGATAATTCCGTAACGTTACGGGGATTATATTCGGGAAGATATACACTTGTTCGATTGTTTTTCTCTTTTTTAGCGCTGCGGGTTTAGCTTTGGGAGATAAATATGAGCAGTAATCCCTAGGCTAGGGCTCGCATTCAATCCAATCATCTTTTCAAACTTCGTTTTTTATGATTTTGAACAAATATTCGTTTAATGTCTGTATATATAGTTTAATAAATAAATTAAATCCTAGCAATTCAAGGGTAACTTTATACTTATTATTAAAATTTTCACTTCAGTACCAATAATTAATTATGTCCGTTTATTACTGATTGACTAGACATTGGATGACGCTCAATAGGCATTAAAATAAGTACATACCTAATAAGTCATTAATTAATAATATTAATATTGTTAATACTTTTTTTTTATTAATTATATTTGAATCAAATATTTTTCTTGTTAAGGAGAACACATTCCTATTGTGAAATTGTAATTATTCAGACCATAGGTGTGTGATATTTTTAAAAATACAAATTAAATGTATTAATTAGAAAGATATACATGTAAAATCAATTTTATCGAAAAATATTGTTGTTAGGCTACCGGGATTCGAACCTGGATCTCTTCCTATCCGGGGAAATTGCATTATCCGATTATGCTACGGCAACACAGTGCATTGACGACAAATTTTCGAACCTATATGTTACACTTTTCAAATTGATGCATCTATCGTTCCACTATTTGAAAGCCATCTTCTTTATTATTCTCCATTTAATTACGCATACAATAAAAATAATATTTTAAAACTTATATATAACTAAGAAATTTTTATAATATTATGTACATCAATAGATTTTCACAGTCCAGATAGAATCCTACTTAAATGTCGTCCGAAACGTCAGCTACCACAAATATCGACACACGACATAATATCAAAGAATAACTTTCCTTGTTAGATTACTGTGAATTATTTCATTTATTCTACAAAGTAGGTAAAAGCGGTTCGCGTGCTGTTGAATATTGCGCCTAATTCAGCTCAATTCAGAATCAATTGATAAATATTTGCCTGCAGCGTGTCTGACCCGTAATAGCTATACGTGAACATTACCATTTTATTAGCGAGGGTGCGATCCCCCAAAGGGCATTGTCCTCCCCTCGCGTCCAGAGGCTTCTCTTGGCTTTCCAGTCTAAATCCTGTTGCACTAATGGTGGCTGGCGTATTTGCGTAATGGGAATATATTGCTTGTGCGTGTATCTCTGGGATCTGGGCTCTAATCACGTGTACCCAGCGGGACCTATGGGAATACCCGCCCGCCGTCAATTATTGCTTTCCTTTCCTTTTCTACTGACCAATCATTGCCTTTCTCAGTAATCATTCTCGTTTAATCTATTTTGTATGTTAGCCAATGGATTGCGTTGTGTATCGCTTTATTAATCATCATTTTAAAATATATTGCAAATTGTGAACTAGTCAGCAAACCAAAAGTGATATATAAATAAGGCGGTTTTCGTATCCGGACCATACATGATGTACATAACATGTATCTCTTTTTCATCTTTAAAGATCGTACACTTATTTTGATTTCAGTTCCAATAATCGGCGTTTATTTGCAAAATAACTATCTTTCGAAGCTTGCATCAATATAAACATTTTGAAGTAATTAATGCACTACCAAGTAAAATATTACATTTTATTTATAAGCAAGCCTTTTAGTCGCTTCCTACATCGCTAGGTTCAAGTACATGTTCAGAGATAGGTAGCCATCAAGTTCAATTAGCTATTTATTATTGTTTTTAATATTCTTGAAAACTGATATGTACATAAGTAGTAAAAATAGCAAAAAACAGAATAATAAGTATAAGAACAAAGTAAATTTTTTGATACAGACTAAAGACATGTGAGAAGTGGGGAACAGAGTATAAAGAACATTAAAGAGCATATTAATGAAACGGAATTTAAAAAAATATTAATATACATATATAGACTGTTTTGTACTCCCACCTAATGTACGATGTACATTTTCCTATCGTTATGTACATATTTACTTAATGACTCTCCGTCACCTCAAAACTACAACTCTTTATCCAAATATATTTAGCGTCGGAGATGACGGATTTGAAAAATAAATAACTATTTTAGTATACTTATGCAATGATGCATGAATAAATACCTAAATTGAATAACAAACAACAGCTTCAATTACTCGGCGCCATACCAATTTCTTCTTTTTTTTTTTACTTCTTTCCCTTCACACAACATAAACATTAAAAATATTATACGATCCGTGTAATCAATACTTGTGACTGAGCTCCACCAGTTGCTACGTAAAAGTGGTGGTCGTAACCGGCCACTGCCACTTCACATGTCGAGACTGCAAAAATAGCTAATGCACTGTTAATGCAGATGTTATAATATATACTAGCCCACTAATAAGATACAACTACCGACAAAAATCGTTTATCAAATTAGCTCTATAAATCCTTTACACTCCGCAACACTAATTACAGATCCAATTTTTTGTTATTTAAATGTTTAATTAAATAGATAATCGACGGATATTCAATATTTCAATACTTCGGCTTGAATTATTTAAGCTAAACTGTCAAAAATGCGTCACAAAAACATGTTCCTCAAAACAATCCGCTCGTTTCGTAAGATGTATGCTATTCTATGCATTATAACCATAAGTATTAAAGTCGTTTTTTGTACGTTGAATGTTGTTAATGAATACGTACGCAGTATTCGAACGAATGAATGCGTGAAAGTCGAATACTTTCTAACTTTGTGGATACGGAACGAATGATAGAATCCAATGTTGTTGGTATCTGTGTTTACGCGATTCGTAAATGTTGTAAAATTAAGAATGTATATGTATTTCGACTCGATCCGTGCGCGCGCCGTGTTGCTAATCGGAGCTGACAGTTACTGTTGAATTTCCAAAATACTTATAATATTATTTGTTAGGTGATGAAATGTTCTGAGGGTACAGTAAAAGGTTTACTTACCCATGTAATGCCTGGTATATTAGTAATATATTTATAACGTGTGAAAAAAATGTTGAAAATTACAACAATTGCGGCTTTAATGTATACATGTAACATATTGTATTAATATCATCAGTAAAGTAAAATATGTACAATCTGTTAAATCCGTCGTGTTTTTGTTTTTATCAGTAAAAATGGTGCGTGGGTGTCATTATCGACCGCAGTATTAAATTAGCGATTCAATAACGCAGACCGGTCTGGCTTTCTGCACGCGAATGTTCCCTAGGCGAACGCAGAGCGCAGAGGCCGCCCGCCAAATATGAGTCGTAGGCAGTCGGAGATATTCGAGATTAATAAATCAAACTGGTTCGTGTTTTTATGCGCCGTATTATTTTGAACGGTGGTCCGAACTGTAAACATGCGGCGGCATTAGAATCGATTGTAAATTTGTATTCGTCTTGTCTGCGATCTGCGGTGCCGTCCAACACGTTAGACACGATCTCGTCTTCAAATCTTGCATTGTGCGGTTTGGTTGCGACGATCCTTTTAGTTACGCTTTTAGATAATGCAGCGGTCTCTTGCGGCTATTAGACAGAGTTGTTTTATCTAATGAACCTGCAATCGAGTGTGCAATGAAATTACAAAATCTCAAATGTTGCTACAGCGCTGTAAACTCCGTACAGAAACTTTGTACGATGATTTAATAATATATACAATAGAGGGTATATTTATAATATGTAAAATCACGATAAATATACAGTACAGTAAAATGTAGTTTACTTTAATACACGGTATACGTGTCACATTAATATTAAATAATAATAAATAAGACAATCTAGCCGGTCTACCGGGACGTGGCTAGTTCATCACTAGGCGAGTGCCATGCGGCTAGACGATTCCACGACAACTGCACATAGTGACAGGTGCACACATATACAACTGCACAGTCAGCTTATTACTTTCCTACCGTGACTTTGTGTTAAATAACCTGCCTAATTTATCTTGAATGAATGTAAACTATCGTATGGTAACTTAATTAATTTAAATATGAATTAAATATATTAATTATAAAGATATACATATAAAATCAATTTTATCGAAAAATATTGTTGTTGCGCCACCGGGATTCGAACCTGGATCTCTTTCCTAACCGGGGAAGGTGCTTTATCCAACTTAAGCTACAGCGACATTATTTTTAGCGACAATTTTCGACGCTATATGTTACCTTCTTGATATTAATATATTTAATCGTTCCATCATTTGACAGAGCCATCTACCTTATTTTTACAGAATCTCAAATACCTTTTTGAGTAAACTGATAGCAGATGCTATCAGTTTAGTTTCCGGTTAGGAAAGAGATCCAGGTTCGAATCCCGGTGGCGCAACAACAATATTTTTCGATAAAATTGATTTTATATGTATATCTTTATAATTAATATATTTAATTCATATTTAAAATATCACAGACCTATGTTCTGAATAATTACAACTTCACAATAAGAATGTGTTCTCCTAATTAATTAATTTACCTAATATTATATTATTTTGTGTGCACCTATCTTATGTGCAGTTATCTATTGTGTAAGTTATATTATTTGTGTTCTGATGGCCATGATGTATTGAAATGTTTCAATCTGATGAAAATATTTCTGAGATGATCACTTTTCTAAATCTGATAAGCCTTTTATTTGTGTAATTTTTGACATTCTATGAACAAGATTCCAAGAATTTAACGATTTCGAGAAATGTTGTTAGTCACACATTATATGATTGTATAAACATTCTCTGCATATTTCCATAGGTATCGAAGAAATATGTTCCGCTTGGAATTAACTCGGTCGTACCTACACATTCATGCCGATTCTCAAATACCGCCAACTTTCGACTGCTGTTATATAACATTGAATGTTCCGTCAATTGTGACGTATTCGTCACGTTCGCGATCACGACGGGATCACCAATTATGGTGGAGTATTAAGATGAAATCAAAAGAATCGCATGTGACTGATGAGTCGCCTCCAATTTCGGCTTGCTATTCGTATTAGTATATGTCACGATATTCGCCCTGGTTTGATTTGTGAGAATATGTTAGGTGTCAATTACAGTGGCGGGCCAATTACATAATAAATATTCCAATACCGCCCATTACATCCCCTCTTATCCAATTTAGCTCCATCCTCACCCCCTCCTCCGTTAACTCTAAACACTCCATGTATTACTGTCTGAAAGTGTTTTTAATTTTAGTTGAATTATATTATTGATAATGGGAAGATGTTCCTGAAAACGTTCTAACGTTTAACACAATAAAAAATATAATGGAATAAAACAGAGTTTTAACTCAATTTACAAAATAAAATATCATCTTACATGATGATACTGGATTTATTATATCATGGTTTACAATGATTACTATACTATGCGTGTAAATCTATAAATCAGGATTGCGCGTCGCTGACGTCTCACAGTGGTGGTTGATTGGTGCAGCACCACAAGATTTAGTAATGTTGGAACCAATCGTGTTGCCATAACAGTGTATAGTATTAACAGTTGATTGTTCAAATGGGAACGTTACACAGACGTAGTGATCAACATCATCTATTCATTTTGTTATGTATTTGATCATATCCTTGACAATACTGCTATTTTCGGAATAGGCCAGATTATCAGTATGTACGACGATCGTTTGACCTTTGGAGATCATACCTACGCTCTCCGTTTTCGGGCCTCGCCAATCGAGAAAGTTTTCATTGTTTGCCTTATTAAAGTGCGGTATCGGTTGTTCTTTCTTCAACCTCTCACTGGCAGCTCCGCCGATCGATCATCGGACGGGTTATTCACACGAGAATTGTCTACTTACAATGTTTAACCTTTGAGATCTCCCAGGGGCGCTCCTCGTCCAATTTGAACTCCCGAGAGCCCCGCGCGACAATTTCCCGGCGAAATAAAGTTTTATCGTTTTCGCTCCACGAAAAATTGTGTTTTCCTGATAAAAACGATGATGACACAGTTTTTAGAAATTTTTCAATTACTTGTAATTGGTAAACTATCGTCACTCTTCTGTTCTGACACACAACTCTCGCCTCATCCACATTCGTACATCTTCTTATGCACGCTCGTCGATTGTTGGGGTCTTCCGCGGACGTCTTCTCTGTCTGGTTCCATCTACACTTATAATATCATTGAATTGAATAATTTTTAAAGCGCTGTTTTCGTGAAAAAAATTCACCTCTTTACAAATAAAACTGTTTAGATAAATACTTAGTAAGTAAGAATAAACAAATTAGGAGAAAATGTAAAGCTGATCTTAGCATACTGAATAAGATTGAAAAGGGGTTGTTTAGATAATTTGATTATTTAGAACGAATAAATTAGGAGAGAATGTTAAGAAATATATATATATATGACGTTTTAATTTTAATTAATAAGACAGGACTAAACAGTTTTCTTTGTACAGAGAATTTGAGGTGAATTTTTTTACAAAAATAGCGCTATTCGATATACTAAGATCAGCTTTACATTTTCTACTAATTTGTTTATTCTTCTCTATCATAAATAGATTCAGTCTACATTCCTTCTTGTTTTGCCATCTCCAGGCTAATAGGCTCTTTCATAATATGTAATTCAAAATATTACTGTAACCAAATACTTAATCGACAATCGGTTTTTTTTTACATTTAAAAAATAATTTTGTCATTGATTGGTTATTTACATTAAATTATTTCACTCTCTTTTAATTCAACTGTATTTTGATGTACTGATTACTGATATGTGTCCATTAATATGAAAGTCAAGAAATAAATGAGTTTATCAATTATTTCGCGTCACATTGTTTTAAATTAATATAATATGATGAAAATTGTGAAAAATTTGAAGCGTTATATTCTGTGTATTGTCACGATTTTCAACGGGAATACCGTTAAGATCCAGGTTCGAATTCCGGTAGCAACAACAATACTTTTCGATAAAATTGATTTTATATGTATATCTTTCTAATTAATACATTTAATTAGTATTTAAAAATATGTTTATATCAATTCAAATGCAAACCTTTAAATATAGGATTTCAGTAAGGTTCTCATCAGTTTCGTACATCACGTTACTGCTTCCACTGTTATTTTCATGTATCTATTGATCACGGAGGGCCCAGAGTGACCCCTGGGGACTGTGCCCTCCGAGCCCGCGCTTAAGGCAATTAATATTCAGGAGGAGTACCCGAGGCCCAGTCCAATGCTCGCGGACTTTGCAGGCACCGTATATTTTTTCAGCACCATGTATGTGCCCAGCCCTATGCATACAAAACAGTCGGGTGGTACCGTCCACCGCCGCCAGTACACAGTACAGACGGCCCGATACACGATAGGTACGGCGCATTGCTTTATGGCGCTTTCCCCGCACTTTGTTCGCCATTCATTTCATGCAAATATCACGAAAACGGTACAGTCGCATTTTTCCGTGTGAGTTATGAGTGTAAAATTTCATAATTGCAGTGTGACCTGACGCCGCTTGCTTTCCCCCTCCCGGGGATTTTTCAATTATGTCATAATTAATATTAAAATGGTTTTTTTAAAGCATTCGTAAGTCACGGTACTAAGATTAAATCGCGTAAATATTAATTCATATAATAAATTAACTGCCCCCGTCCGATTGGTAATATGTTATATGGATTCGTTTTTATACGTCCGTCCTGCGAAAGAAACAGCAGTATCGAAACTGGTTGACGTCAATATTAATCAATAAGTGATTTACGCAAAATTATTTATTGCAAAATAAATGTTGTAAATATCAAAAATATATTTAAATTAAGCTATTTAATATTATCAAGTCTCGACGGATAAATTAAGCTATCGAAGCAGTCGGAGTGACATGGCGAATGGCAGGATTACAGGAAGGCCTTCTTGAAGCGGTGGATCGTTGGCTCAGAATGATGATCATAATTAGTAATAATATATTATAATTAGGAAGGTGACAATGTTGACAAAACTCGAGTCATTTTAGCCTTTTGATTGATTTCTTCTGCCTTCATCGAGTTTTCCTCCGCCTATCGAACTGTGTTGATGAGAACTCTTTTCTATTTTTGTTCTCATTAGAGTTTCTTTTACTTTGATTGTCTCCAATTTGACAGCGTCTGTCCTCACTTCTAATCCGGGGTCATCGACTGTTTTAGACCTTCTTGGAAGTTTTACCGATTTAATCTGAGAATGATAGATTCCCTACAAAGAGATAGATAGTGAACAGAGTAGGAAGAGAGGACACTCTTGATGTAACACCACACTAAGGAAACTTTACGATATGTAATACCGTCCAGTATTACATGGGTAAGTCGTGCAGTAATTTGATGGCTTCAATAAGGTTTTTTCCATATTCTTGAAGCACCAAATAATACATTTTCTCCAATCCCCAAATCCTATATATTATACTTATGCAGAATTCCCGATATGTTTGAGTCATTTTATTCATTTGAAATTGCTGATCCTTTTTTCTTCCGCGTTCTCGGAATCCTCACGCCTCTTCTGGATTTTGTCCTCAACTTTTTTCCGGCCTCTTTTCCCGTGGATCCCAGCATACATTTTGGTCGACTTAGTAGCGATACGCCTCTGTAATTGGAACATTCCTTTTGATCCCCTTTTTACTCCCACCTTAGACGTTTTTGGGGCTTTGTCGGTTTTACAAGATATTGAATATTCGTGTTACCGCGAGAGTCCTTTAAAATACATTCACTGTTCAATATTTTACATGACTGTTTCACTTCTGCCAAAAACTGACAAACTGCTTGTGGTCTTCCTAAATTACAGGGTATATTTCACTTTCCCGGGACCGTTCTATGAGTGAATGCACCCATATCGATCCGTCTCATTCGAAGCTAGGTTGGTATTTTTTTATAAGAACATTACTACTTTAAAGAATAGAATTGAGGACTTAGTACACTGCACCAGGGGCGCTCAGAATATCAGGCGTACGGCGCGGTCTTGACGCTAGATATATTAAGGGTTTTTACGTTTTTATTTTTTAATATTAATTGTTTAGCACTGTATGTATTAAGGTGTTTGTGCTGAAGTTAACTAAATACATATTTGACTCGAGATTGTGTCAGAAGGTTAAGATGCTGTGAGACAGAAGCTCCTAACTTCTTGTCTCACGCAGTGTTCTTGTGTGTCGCAGTGTAGGGTGTATATTGTAACTAGAGCAGGGTATATAAATGAAAAAGCACTTACAAGGTTTCATTTATTAAGTTTTAGAGTGGCTGTTAGGACGGCCTGCGGAAAAGTGATCGCTAGTTGCTTGACAGTAACCGTCTCTGGTGCTAATTGTTATTTGCTGGTTCGGGCCCTAACGGTTGATAGGTGAGCCCTTACCCAGCCATGTCTACGGCACCACAGCACCATCTTTGATTCTTGTTACAAACACCTATAAATTGATGTTTGTTTACAAGCATCATTTGCTATATCGTGGGTGGTGGTTCTTGTGTATCTTCCCGCCCACTCTAATTATCGCAACATATACTTCAAGCCGCTTTATTGATATAAATGCTAGTGGACGCCTGAATTGAAGCTTTTCAAACGGCAACATCACGATCCGACGTGATCTATTTTTTAGCGTACATTTCGCCCACCTCACGGCTAACTCGTCGCAGCCGTGTTTCGGACACGAGCAAGGAAAACTGGCAGGCGACCGTAGGTACATGTCGCAGAAATAATTTAACGTCCTGACGACATTGAGGACGTTTTCTACACGACATCGACAGTTGCATCCGGCCATCCATTATTGAAATGCATAATGATGTTTTTGTACACGTTATGATATTGTCCTCCATGTCTGCATGCAATTGTTGTCTGTCGCCAATTTGAATGAACCCCAATTCATAGATCGCGGTTGCTAGCAAGTCGGTCAGACGAAATTGGCCGATAAATAATCATAAAAAATAACTTTAATTACCCCACACTATACAAACATACAAGTAAATGAGTTACATTTGTTTTAAATTAGTTTTTTGACGTCCACACGTCAATCAATGCAGAATGTGTTCAATTTATATTTATATTGTTGTGTGGTATTTTTGATACAAATTAAATGTATAACTAGAAAGATATACAAAAAAAATCAAATTATCGAAAAAAATATTTTAGTTGCTACCAGGATTCGAACCTGGATCTTTTTCTATCTGAAAAAATGCGTTACCAGTTATACCGCGCCAACCGAGTAAGTTGACGACAAATTTTCGAAGTTATATGCTGCTCTTTAAAATTGATCTGTTATTCAATTTTTTTTTAAAACTATCACCTTTATGTTACGACAAATCTCAAATACCTTTGAGTAATATACGCCAGGAGACGCATCAAAAGATTCGAATCCCGGTAGCAACTAAAATATTTTTTTCTGTATATCTTTCTAGTTGATACTTTTTATTTATATTCAATTTATATGACTGAAAACTGTAATAATCATAGGCCAATTATAAAATGACGGAATATTTTATTTCTTGATATTTGAATCGGATGATTTCCTCGCAAAGTTAGAATTTTTTTCAATTTTAACTTTTTTCGGTTAGTGTATATTTTTAATACGCGGTATCCACTTAGTAATCATGGCGAATCTCCAGTGTGTGCGTATACAGATAAACTTGTACGAATATTGCATAATAAAGTAATTTGATAGCTCTATCACATTTCTCTTGGCGCTTTATACATACAGAGAGTTCAGTGGCGTCTTGTCCGTTGTGAATATTCACGCTAGTCCGCATAGGATATTCGGTTCACGTTCCCGAGACTACAAAGACAAATCAATGTTCTCTAATTCACCTAAGTATAGCCATTGTAGGAAGAAATTTCAAGTGACTTTTTATCTTACAGCCTTAAAAAAAAAGTAAATTCCTTCTTATCTGAATATTTCGTTTTTGTGTAATTCATATTCTGTAATTGGATAGCTGGATTTATTTTATAACCATTATCTTCTAATAAAATCAGTACATCTACTTACTACAGATTTTCAATATCTTTCTTGGACATACGTAATACAAAATGAGTACATATTTACTTTTATTGCAGATTGAAAACAGACTTACGGGATGTAATATGATATAAATATTTCACAAAAAGGCGGCGCAAGATAAGGAAAAATACGTAATGTCTTCAGTTGTCGCTAATCTTATTTTAAAAGCAGGAGATAACCGCTTAAAGCATCCCTTGTCGAGGTGATATCTCCGGGGATGACGACCCTCTTCCGTCGCTCATTTAACTTTCAGCGTTTTCCGCAGTCTCTTCATCCTTCAAGATAACTGGCGCGGGGAGGAAATATTTCCATAGGGAGCCAATGGAGACACTGATGTATTGAATTGTGATCTATTATTTGTAGATATGTATGTATGTATGTATGTATATGCGCTTTTTTTGTGTGAAGTTTTCTGATCTATTATTATGCATGAATTTGCTAATGGATATTTAAATGATTTTAAAAGTTTTATGACATTGTTACTTTATAAGTTGTTTCTTATTAGTATTCATACAATTCGCTGAAGTCAGTAAATAGGAGCACGGAGATATTCGTTTTTGAATAATTATTCAATTAATGTTAATAAAATCGTTGCCGCTATTTAATTAATTTTATTATATTCAAAACTCAATTTTATAAATCATTCATGTAGAATTATATTCATAATTTGTAATATTCCTGTTTCTACAATATAAATAGTTCTTTATTGTTTTTATATTTTACTACCTAACTAACCTTATTTTTACGACACGTTACTCAGTCAGTGTTATACTATAAGTATATAATTACCACCAGAAGGTATTGCTTGATTTAGGATGAAACGTTTTGTGTCTTGGCTAAATACAAAAGGTGATAACTAAAAAACTGTGTGCGTTCACAGAAATAAAGTCAGATAATATGATATATGCCTAATATACCGTATATTTATGTGGCTTGGTGTACACCATACGCGACATATGCAGCGTTTTTGGGGGCAATAAATTATAGATATATAAATAGTTCATTATCATGTTTTTGTTTTAATATCTTAAACAGTTGTAAGGGAATAATATATATTTTTTATTACAATTTACTTTCACAGTTAGTACATAAATTACGTTAAATAATGTATTAATACGTAGCATGTATACTCTACATGGGCACTGTATTCATCATGCATATGTATATGGTTAATAATTTGCTGACCCGCCAATGTTACAAAGGTCACATTGAGAATATGAGTGGAGGGAGATTGTGCGAAATCCTCGGCTTTATAAGACCTCACTCACCTGAGCGCTCCTAGACACAATAAGCATTTTGTAATTTTATGCACAACCTAACAAATACCTTTTGACATATTTCATATAATGCCTATAACGTGATGTTCTATTTATTTTTAAACGTAGGAACTTTATTTAGTGCCTTCCGTCTAAAATCTAATTTATTCGATATAGCTTTTTATTTATATAAACAAAATATCCTAATATAAAACTGCTACGGTATAAATGCCGTGCCCTTTATGAAATATTGTCTAGAAGGTATACCTGTTACGTATAAATGTGTAAAAAATATTTGAATGAAACATTAAATATGGTAATTTTATTTGATTGTGAAGTAACTTTTGCTCGCGTGTGGGAAAAGTTGGAAACCCGACTATTATCACACGGGCGGCCCAGACGCGATGCGTTGTTAAAAAATGGTAGAAATATTTCATTCCAGTGTGTATATATGTAGTCGCATTAAATATGAAAAAAAATATTTTGAACTTTGCAATATTTTAAAAAATAAATAAATTGACTAAAATCTAGAGACAATAAAATTTTACACCTGATTTGATTACTTCCCACGAGCCTCGTGCTACTTCTAACGCAACTGTGCGGCTATGAATAGCACATTTCCAGTAAAATCAGCGCTTCAAACATAACTCGTCTCACACGAAGCGCAATAATTACAGGCGAATCTCCAAACGCCCGGCAAAATCTGGCCACGTGTCTCAAATTGTTCCTATCGTTTAATACTTCATGTGACCCGCACACTCGGGAGACGGTTGCCCTTTATATCATCGGCGGGGCACCCACGGACCTCAACCTTTCCCCAGTGAGGATATTTCGGGAAGCAACCTTCTGGATACATAACTCTGAACTGCGGTTCAAGTTCCTTGTCCTGACCCAGAGCTCTCGAAATGTAACAAAATGCCTAATAAATTCGATTCACTGAACCGAAATGTCTCGATATCATTATTTTGTCCCGATCTTTTTATCTAACAGGCGGTTTTTAGTATTTTTCGAGAAGCTGGTCCACTTCGCTATTCGACCGTTTGTATCGCTCCATCTCATTTGTTTACGGAGTTACAAATATGACGGTAATGTTGTGTATATAAATCCGTTTCACTCCTTAAATATTTAGAATATCTCACATCGAATAAACAATTTTAATACGTAATATTTTTTAGCCAAACCTCAAGAAAAATTCTTGAAAGCTTTCCGGTCTATAAATATTTGCATGAACGCACTCACACTCTTTGCTAAGCGTTAAAACAAATGGATTTATTTACAGTTTGGATTGTTTCCCCGCTGCTTTATCCTGCCTTTGAAGAATTTTCGTTTGGCAAGATGTCAAGAAGGCGTCTTGCAAATTATTAAGAATCTACTATTTATACAAATTATAAACTTTAGATAGCGTATTATGAAAAATCTCGATATTACACAAGCGATCGTAATTTAACATACAAATGTCATATTGCTCGATGAGTGACGTATTCGATCTTACGAGATATTTTACCTTTTCAACCCATATATATCACGCGCGTATTTACGTTACCATATTACATTTAGACATTAATAGACGTGGTGGCATTTAAAAGTGTTGCGTGCCTCGTTTGCCAGAAATATTTATGTCCTCGAATATGACAGCCCGTGCCACCTCCCTACGGTTCCTAGCCGATACTTCAACAGCCTGTTCTCCGGCACTACGCCGAGTGTTCGCTTCAGTCGCCAGTTAATAATATGAAGGCTCGTTCCGACTAATTATTCTAAATTACCTACGGTGAGTTTCCAATCTTAACTCTATTGATATCAACGTGATTATATTTATCAACATTTAATTGTTTATTGATTTCGCCTCTTGCGTTATTATTTATTAACTGGGTTTATAATATGAATAAAGATGCTTCTTGTATAATGTAAAAATTCGTGTTTTTTAAATTTCTATGCTGGTGTCACTACTTTTACAAACAGCCCTTGGTACCGAGTCACGCGAGGATATTCTGACAAGTCGGATGAACAACGGTTGTTGACGAATAAATATGTATGTATGTACATACTTTAACCTGTGTTTGGTTGATACGAAAGAGGTAGCATTTTTAAAATCCTTTGTTTAGACAGGTATGGTAAACTGTTCACAACCATTGTGCATGTCCGTTGCACCGCCGGCAGTGCGTCGATGTAGCGCGCATGGAATGGCATTCTCCATCGTAATTAAAAGTAATGTTTTCGGGACATTTATTCCTTTATTCTTTTGAAATATTACAGCTATTACGATTACTTAATTAAGAAAGAAATTCCTTTGTTATTTCTAATTTCCTTAGCAAAATAACACTACTGGGAAAATTTTCTCTCTTATACTGCTAAAATTTCAGCAATGAATTACAACCATAATCGCTCATGCTTTTGAGCGTTTTTCTTCTTCTCCGCGGTCCGGTAAAAATAAATGAACGTCAACATGATTAATTGCAAAATTAAAAATGGCCAATTTATTTCATTGGGTGCTTTTTGCCTCGTTTATTTTTGAACGGAACAAATTTACGGATTTAGCTGTAAATGAGTAGATTTGTACTGTTGTGCTCTTTTGTTTACGAGAACCTTAAGCTTGAATTAATTATAGTAATTTTAGTCCTTTGCGATTGCTGGGTTTACGTTCTACGGTCCCTCATTATTCCTTTCAACGTTTGTTTAGGTCTTTTTGGGAGTAGTCATTGAAGCTGCTGCCGATTTGTGGTCCATCGTTGGGAAGGCACCTAGACCAATCTCGCACGAAACCGCAATTAGCACTGAATCCCTTTCACTCGGATCTTTGTACATTAGTACATTCAGTAATAGCAATAATATTTTATTGAATAATTACATTTTTTCGTGATTATATTAACTGTATCCTTCCTAGTTCCTAGCTCACTTTCATATAAATCACAATTCTAATATAATAATCAAAATCAATTTTCAATTCTAGAAATTTACATATTTTATTGATGGCGTTTAAAATATTTTCCAATTTATTTAACTCGACAAATTTATAAATCTCTTTCCTCACTTAAAGAACGAAATAACCCAAGTTCTGTATCAAGCGAATAATAAACTTCATATCTTATTTTGTTTAAGTACTGTCTACTTCCCATGCTACTTTGAACAAGGCGTTCATATATTATTAGCGATGATCACATTTGGTTTTCTCCTTTTGTCTCTATTGTATCTGCTCATGTCGAATATCTATTTTTGAATCAATGTGGGGCCAAATGGGAGGAACAAAGATCACGGAGGGAACACAAAAGGGATGAATTTCAAATTCATGTTTCACCGTATCCGTAGAGGGGAGCTTTCAATCCGGTATGTAAAACTTTATACTCCGACCTTCAGATATTACGAATGTTAGTTAACCTTTCCACTGGTACCATTGTTTCACTGGATAATAACCCGGTATATTATCCTACATCGTTATTCTTTAAGTACATATCTTAGACGTACGATTTAATGTCCAATTAAGAGAAAACAAACGGTTACTGACAAAAAAAAATTTAATACAAAAATAATGAAAGGAAATATGTATTATATGAGGCAATTAAATTCAGATTGAACTTAATAGAGTCCCCAATGTGTGAGTGTGGTGCCGAGGAGGAAACCCTTGACCTTATATTTTTGTTTTTTTTTTACAGTAATCTCGTCAATGGTAATTTTCAACTCCCGATTAACTTAACTTGTTGTGTTTTTTTATCTATATAATAGCAAATTTTTTGAACAACAATGTTATTGACTTATAATATTTCCTATTCTATAATATTATTGTACTTGTTTCTATAAAATAAAGTTTTAACTCGATTAATGGCACAAATCACTCTTAAAGGGTGGATTGCCTATTTAAAAGAAGAAGAAGAGGCAATTAAATAAATAATCTCGAGGATTTTTATACATACATAATTTTGTTTATGTTTTTACCAAAACACGTGATAACAATATTTAAATAAATATAAAAAATACTTTTCCATTCCTAGAATTTAAATAAATCGTCTCACTTTAAAAATAAAAACTTTTCCGTGAGGTGGATAAAATTAGCTAACTAATATTCACGATGATTTAATCATGAATAATACAGTTAAGAATTACATTCGTAGTAACATTTCAGTAATTTGTAACGAAAGTCAGCGTCACCTAACTACGGTAAAATATAATGAAATAACTTGTCTAGCTCTATTTTTGCTCCGTTCCATTCTACCCCAGGCGAGATCCGCTGCGGGTCGGACCTCATCGGAGAGTTTGACAGATGGCATCTGGGTTCATGTATTTTTGTCTCGGTTAGTTGGGAAATATTGGCGCTGCGCTGAGTAGCCGGAGGGAGCCCTCGCGTGGGTGTCCGCGCGTCTGGCGAGCGACTGCTAATCGGACCGAGATATTACAAATAGTACGGACTGCTTCACTACGCGCTCATTCAATAGTATTTCGTAATGTCTGGCGGGCAGGTACGAGGTCCATTTCTTATGAATGGTATATAATCCAAAGGGATGTAGTGGAACCGACAATTATCATTAATAATACATATTAAATTCAATCGGTACCGGAAAGTCAATCCCTGTTAGCAACAAAATATTTTTTCTATAAATAGGTTTTTTTCTGTATTTTCTAGTTGATTAATTTAATTTGAATTAAGGTTAAGAAAGGTATTGAAAGGAGTCAATAGCGTAAATGGTGCCCCGATGCAGCCATTTTTTTTTTAATGGATGGTTAGATGTACATTGAAACAATTTTTATTACTGAGTTATTACTATAATGTGTTCTCCCTAAAAATAACAATTATTATATTTTTATTGAAAACCAGCTTTGAACATATCAATTGATATTGAATTAATTTCGCATTGTAATTAGACATCAAAATACAATTTGGTTTGAAACGTAACGCAGCTCTGAAATTACGCTAAGAAACTAGATTACATCTTTACGGTTGGCCGCGGTTAGTGAGTTTGCAAAATCTAATTCAAAGTTTTCTACTGCATTCTATGAATATTTTAATTACTTTGGCAGAAAGTAAAAGCAGTCCGACATTTAAATCAGCCTCTGGCATTGAACTTGCGGAAATATAATTTAATTACATTGGACCAGCGATGTGGAAGTATGCAAAGTTCGGGAGATTTTTTCCATCTGGAATAAGGGGCGGTCGGTGGACGTAGCGCTAGCGCAAGGGGTACGCGGCGCCTCCCGTCTCCCGACCACGATCTGCGCACCCGACATCTGCTCATTTCACACGAGAGCAAAATTACAGCGGATCCTCTTCGCATGTAAATTTAGAGAGAATTTTATTTTGTCATTTCGTTTTACTATCGGCGCATTCTTACGAGTATTTCTGTTCTCGGTCCTTTTTTCTTTTCGACTCGAAATAACACGCATTTTTTGTCAGCATCTTAATTGTAACGTTAACGCGAACACTGCGCCTCGTGTACATTTTATAATAAGCACTTAATCTACTTTTCATTGCCGCTTCGGTTATTAACGTCCCGACATCGCGAGGGACTCCACGAAAAACACTAAAATTTCAACAGTGATTGATATTGAGTGTGAACTTATTTATTATAATCCTACGAGTGCATTAAAGATTGAACTGTGTGTGATGAATATGATTCGAGCTTTACGAGTTACAGCTCTGTAGATTGGCCCGCTTCGCGTGTAGTATAATAATAAAGTCTTCAAATTGGGACTTACTTATTACACCGCTTGCATGGAATTACGCGTGCATGCTGCATTCCCGGCACCCGCCAATATGTAGAGAAATGTAGCCTCTCATTAATTTCAATTCAATAACTTCGCCATACTTCAAAGCACCTTTCCAAGACTCGCTTAATACTTTCACACCCCTCCATGTGTTACAATTATTACTCCGCCAAGTAAATTATAACGAAGTACGCCGTGCAAGTTTTCCAATTTGCCGGAATTAACGACATTTTAATATTAATTTCGGAGAACTCCATAACCGAAGCGCGCTTAGAGAATTTCGGCATTTCGTGTTAAAATGCAACTTTGAGAAAGAGAATATATATTTATTTAGTTAGCTTGTTACGAAGACACCGTCATGGCGGTGAATATGAGTCTGTGAATTATGAATTATCTTCTAATACATCAATACGTTTCTCTATCTTTCGCTAATAAATTATTTTATGAGGTAATAAGGAACCTCGTTGTGTCACTTTCAACACAGCTACGTATCGTATAAACATTCATTTGTCATAAAATCGAAATCAATTATTATTCTTTTAAGCTTTGTAATGTATCCGCAATGTATACTTTTGTTCGGTTCTTATTTGCTCGATAAACCATCGACCCGTCGTTATTTCTTGTTCTCTTACCCACGGAAATATTTACAAGAGCCCAATGAACCTTTCCCCAATTTTCATCAATTTCCTGAAAAAATAACAGTCCAATTCCACCTCGAGATTAATACCGACTTCGCTAGCTTTCAGGCTCGGCTGTGGAGTAAATCGGCTGATACCAACTAGGATTAAGTTTCATTTCTTTAGATGTGCCGGCTCGCTCGAAGATTTCTCGATTCGTGTGCCTTATCGCTACCTGCGTCATAGACAAGCACATGTGAGGGAATTTAATTTATATACGTACACTTTGCTCTCATGTAGAGACTATCGTTGCCAACGCAGAGGTACGATGTATGAACGAGTAATAACGACGAACGAAAGATGAAAGTTAGCCCTGCTCGGGAGCTGTACATCGACAGATGAATCGATGTTGAAGTGAAGTGAATTATGTTCGTCCCTTTGATCAAGGGTTCACTTAAATTGATTATCACACAGAGTTGTAAACGGGAGTAAAGAAATTTATTTATTTTATTTTTGAATTCATCGGTTTCTTGATGGACTAGGCAGACGCCTGCTTCACATACTATGCACGAATATCTTAGTATACTAATTAATTATATAATGCACGATAACAAAGTTTATAACAATTAAATACAATTTGTATTTATTTCTTATTAATGTGTAATATGTAATAAAAAGAAGAAACATAAAATGCCCAGGAGTAAATGGAAATAATATTGATGTAAGGGAAGGTATATTTTTTTAATAAATAATATTTTATTATCATATTATATTTTATTATCCTTACATTATGACATACTAGAAGAGAAATGACGATAGACACAAGAGAACATATTAATAGGAATAAAATATAAATTAAATTTTTTAAAATGAATAAATTATAATGTTTTCTTTAAAAATCGAAATTATTATATATTAGTTATTTCGTGTATAGTTTGAATTTAATAAACATGGTTAATCCATCTTCATGTTGTAACATATTTATTTTTGAAAAAAAATCGTGCTTTTTGTTTTAATAATCCAACACATTTTTTCCGCTCACCTCATCGTACAGTGTTAGTGTATGAAGAATTTTTTTTTTAGCGCAGACATACTTTTCTACATGTTTGGAAGAGTAATCTATTTTGTTAATTTTATAAATTACAAATCTATAAATTTTGAATCCAAAGAAGATAATGCAAAATGTATGTATTTCTAACATATTTTTGGTTAATTATCGTATTCGACATCTATAGTCCAACTTGCTTATAATAAAATCATTATGAATTTTTTCAAAAATATTTTCTACGTTTTTAGTGCAACACATATCAATTTATATAATACCACACGCATTATTCTTATATTTTATTAATTACATTCTTCGTACTTCTCTCTCTGATTTCTATTATTTTTCGGATTCATTGGCTAAACTCACTGTAACACGCCGACAAATATATTCACATATCCCAACTTTTTGTTCGGATCGTGGTTGATTTAAAGGGGTCTACCTGGGTTGCAAACATTTCACAGCCTTATTAACATAAGGTAATTATGAATTTATCGCCTCTTACTATACATTGGGTATCCAAAGGCTAGAAATAGCACACTGGCTGCATAACATACTATTCATTAACCCCTTCAAGGTCGTCAATATACCGATTTTATAATTATTCACAAACAAATGCAAGAATTTCTGATAAGGATCGATGTTTAACTACCTGTCATGGAATGCCAATGCATATTTTAATATTATAAACTTGTGTGTCATAATAAACACCTGCATTGTATTGCTAACAAATGGTTTTCAATTATTACTTTCGTGCTTTGCATACCGTATACTCGGCATATTGGCAGGGAATGTCAGAATCTGATGATGACATTTAATAACGGTGAGTAATGAACGTTTCATGATTCGTGTTAACTGTCTTTTTTTTAAAAATTTATATTATGTATAACTCTTCGACGATCGGATCCTCCGGAACGATGACCTATTAAGAAATTAAAGGAATCTCGGACTTTTTCGGGATTTATTAGGGTGTGGGTCTCTCGCTGGGGGTTTCCGAGAAGGACGATGCCGGGAAGAGCAGTGGTTAGAGAGACCGGACGGAGCATTCTACTGGCTCTCTCTCGCATCTCTTGCGACCTGGACTGGGTGAATTTCTGCCGGACTGTGACCGAGTTCTACGACTACAACACATAAATGTGACGTCTACCCTTCCCTTTTGGGGGTGTATGATTTCTATAGCATCTCTCTGGCTGCCTTCTGAATTTAATGTGATAACGAGTCTCACGTCAAATTGTACAGGTATGGCTCTGGTACGATGATACCGGAGCCAACTTATGATGGTATTAAGATGTTAATAATTAAATGTAATAAAAAATGCAATAGTGACAAATCGAAACGAGAGTAAACAACTCAAAACGATTCGGGATCGGGTGTAAATAAATAAAATTAAAAAAATTCAATTATGTTTCTCTCACATAATCTTCGCTAACCTTTTCGGCATTGACAGTGTTAATAAGGTCGCGTGCCATGAGCCAACTATAGTCCTGGGCTAGAAAAATTTGTCTGCTGATTAAGTGGATTGCGACGTGGTAAAAACGGTTAGTTTAAATGTTGCAATAATTTCACAACACATTATATTTTTCAGTGACTTTTGATGTCGGGACACTATTTTGCCCGTCATTAAATGCTGAAATGCTCGGGTTTAGCTAACGGGGTCCACATGTTTTATCTGGCCGTGTTTAGCGGCTGGAGTGGTTAAGGGGAGAGCGGGGGCAGTTGGCCCGCGGAGTAATTACAGGGGAAACTCATATAAACACCGGCGGTCGCTTTCTACCCAGATTACTTATTATCTGTCGCGTTCATCTGGACATAGTGTGTTATTTGCGAAAACCCCGCAGAACCATTACCTACTCATTCCCTATTATTTTCCACGCTATGGCTCCATAATTCCTAACTAAATTATTGGTGTTAACATAGAGACAAAGTTTTAATTGCTTTCTATAATAATAAAACATAAATAACCCACGCATATCTACGAACTGGAGAAAGTTGTAAATCATAATATTATGTATTTATTTTAACAATACTCTTATATTATACATTATCGATACCCCTCTCACCTAACTCACAAACATCAAATTTTCTAGAACATTTAAGACAAACGTGGGTAACCTTTACTAGTTCTGGGGACAAATTGAGAGGCCCATGGTGAGTGCACATTTTCGCGCTTTTCCAATTAATACGATACACGATAGTATCTAGTGTATAGATAAAATATTTTGCAGTCACAGATTGCCGGCCGATTCCCGTCCGCGGGTCGAAGGTTACCTATAAATGATTTTAAACAACAATGTTAAATCAGCGAGATTCTGGAGATTTTTACATTTAAGTGTTTTTAAGTGGTATATTTGAAACGAAAAGATAAATAAACAAACCGTACTTGATACAAGACGTTGAAGGCGACTAACAAGTATGAGCATATGAGAAGATGTTTATATGTAGAAAATTCGACTATTCGCGTCAAAATAGAAACGTTTGACGTTCCGTCCTCTACCCTACCTATCTAGATAGAACTACAATAATATAATATTACAAATTATATTTTTTAGTTCACACTTAACTAGTATGTACACTTTAATAAAACTATATTATCTGGGCTGCTTAGATGTTGAGACATCACAATTACCAAGAAGTCATAGATCACTTTAGGTATGTAATTTTACATACAAGAGATTGAAAAAACGACGAAATTTCATATTTTTATTTATTAAAAAATATTAATGTATTAACATCATTATCATTCGTTTCCCCACCTACAACTATGACTTTCTGGATGTAGCTTCAGTAGTGTCATTATGGCTGTACAGTACTTGATTTTACGAACGTATTTTTAATATCTCTAGGTTAAGATTACTTAAATGTTTTCTCTTTCATATATCAAATAACAATACGTAAATATATATTCAATTTAAAATCAAGTGTATATTGTCTTTATTACGGGTAAGAAAAAAAACATATTTTAGCGAAATCGTATATTGACATCTGTCATATTTTCTTCTGTCTATGGTAAAGGATAAATCTTACTTACCATAGAAATTGTCTATCCACGATTTTTACATGTAATTTTTGTTCGTTTTGACAGCTAACTTACAAAGATGGAATAATTTTAATTGCATTAACATTTTATTTACTTGTGGTTTGTTTTGGAGAAAACTATATTCTATTGAGACCCTGACCGCGCAGCAGTCACCAATGTCCACGTGGCGGCTACTATTGGTCGCATGGTGGCCAAAATAGCCGTCCGCGGGGACTTAATTATATTATTTATTTGACATTTTTACAATTTTTTTATAATATGAATTAAGTATTTTACATTATTAAAATTACATGGTTTTTTTTCGCTTACCTCCCCAAAAAAGAAACTAGCTCTTGTGCTTGGAGAGGGAGTTACACTGTAATAATTTTATATAGAGAGTTATACATTTGTAGTCTATAATTATTTATTGTCTATTTGTGTGCTTCTGAAGTGTTCTATAATATTATTTATTTTCTAATTATGTGCTTCTGAAGTGTTCGTTTAATTTCTTTCTAAGCTCTTTTGTATCTTTTATTTCTTTAATTTGTGTAGGGAGGCTATTGAAATGTTTCTATATATTCCTGCAAATTAAATTAAGCCAACACAAAACAAATTAATGTTGAGCGTAATAGTGTGTGTAACTTAAAATATGTAATTTTTCACTTGGGCCACTCTGCCGCTGTGCGACTCATTTGGTCTTGAAAATGCCTCCGGGAAAATTAATGATAGCTTCAAAGTCATTTGTACACGAATAAACATCAAACATCCGTTTTGCAAACGCCCAAGTATCGAGGATCTAAGTATCCACCGAAATACTTGGTGCCGGCTTGGTACTTGAGAACATTGGGGTAGTATAGTAGGTCCTTTCTAAAGACATTGTGTGCTGTCATCTTGTCCCGCAGTTCCCGGTAACTAGAGCCGCCGCTGACTCGGAGAAACCTCGCGAGACGCGAGACAACATCCTCTCTTTCTCTCTTGTGTCACCCTTCGAGACCCACTTCAACTCCGCGACACAATTTCACCTAGTTTTTTTACGACAGCAGTTTTCAATATAAAACCCGCTTACCGTACTCTGTGGAATATGCAAGAGACACTTTCAGAGATTTCGACAAAAGTGCCACAGACACCTTTAAATCTATTCTATAAAATGCTAAAAATTATTTATATAATATTTAATTAAGAAGCATATTAACCGACGATAATTTACAATCATGCCTAAAATTGAATAAGTATTTATTTGCCAGACATAGCAAAGCTATCGAAAGTCACCGTTCTATCTAGTAAACTTTACAAAGCCCAAAAAGTGTTTTATTAGTAAATTTTGGATGTTTGTAGCGTTAACTTTGTGGCTAGACATAATTTAAAATTGTATTTATATTTATATTTAACTTTGTTCAAACCACAGTGTTGTTTTTACATCAACGAGTTTCGATACTAACGTATCTTGTACAATACAATTTTGTTTTATTAGTGTTTAATTATTTAGGTTTCCTGGTAATAATAAGTAGAACACTAAGCTACTGAACTTTATAACTCCCATATATTATATTCTTCTAAGTAGCCCACGACTGTATTGTGAATTAGAGTTTTTAATAAAAATCTTGATTTTTTTGCCATTAAAATTTATGTACCTACAGTGAAAATTTATGTTACGGCTCTATGAAAATTTTGAGATTACTTAATATTTGGCTTTGCTAGAAAGTCCGACTCTGTGACTAGTGTTTAAGACATTGTCCTAGTGATCTCAAAGTCGAGAGTTCGAGCCTCGTTCCGGGAAACTACCAAGTTAGACCTATTTTCATTGCAAAATAAAAATAAGAGCGCTTGGTGCCCGTGGACTCCCAGTAAATATATATTATGTTTATTTTCGTCGCGTTTATTAAAAATTACACATATTCACACACTAATTATATCCAGTGTTTTCTTAATCGGTGTAGAATTGTGGTTTTAAGATATTTTTCATTCTTGTTGCTTTATTTATTAATTCAAATAGTCATAGTCACAGGAAATTCATAACACATATCATTGTCTTTCGTACGCGCCGCGTGTTATTATATCAGTTTGTTGTAAAACCAATAATACAAAAATGATGCTATCATTGGAAAAGTTAAGCAACATGACGCGCTCCTACTTGACCAACTTGGATCTGCTTGTTTCCTTTGCCATCCACGAGTGTTTTCATTCATTTTGTTCCAAATTCGTTTTTCCGACTAACAAAACCGGAATCTTTATATTGGTGAAGTACTAAACTACTCGACATTTGTGAGTCTCCATCCCTTTCACTCCTGAAGGAAGTTTGCTGTTTGTACGTCGTTTCACAGTTCCGTGACGTCACCCGCCTCTTTCTCTTCTTGTTTGTCCACCACCCCGTTATGTGGGCCACGAGAGAGTGACTTATTTCTGGTGTTGACGATGTTTACCCTCGCTCCCGCCCCCTCCCCCTCCGCCGCGGATAAGTGCCGAGTATAGAGTTGCTAGATATGGAATATGTATGCGTAGCCAGACGGTATCTGCTCACTTAGGTACTTTATTTATTCAACGTGTTATATTTCCATATTGACGTTTCAACCTGCGACATTTGAGCGTCAATGTGGTTACTGCGATTCTCGACACGAGGTATTCAAATTTGAAAATTCGTCGCTTCTCCCGGTTGACTTAGTTATTGTGCATGTGTCGAATATTAGTATTGAAGTTGTTGCAGATATATTTAAATCCGCCAGAACATCACAATACTTTCCGCTTCTAAACACCTAACTTGCTTCCAGAACGCTGGCATGTTTTTAAGTTTTTAAGCGCTATTAATTAATCACATCGCACTGGGATCCTTTCTGGGACTCTCAAATCTGACATCTCGGCAACGTTGCCTAATCTCCAGCGTGAGCCGCCACCACACCAGTCCGGGTACCATCATTAGCGGCTCCTACTTCAGCGGCCGACGTCAATTTTTCGTTCGCATTTTCTGATTCATGATTTATCGGTGTAGTTCACGATTTTCAGATTAAGTGTCTGTGAATTATCGTCAATCTTCCGATGATGTACCTCCCTATTTATGAACGTATTTATCCGGTCATTAAACGCCATTACCTCGTGTCTCGATCCGGGCGTTGCGCCCAGAAATAGATTTTTATTTCTTTCATTAACACGATCGACACGTTACTGTAACACAGTCTGCTCGGCAATTAAAGGTGGTAAAGTACCTACGAGACAGACTTGATACAAAGCGAGTTTTGTTGCTTCGCCAGTAATTATAATGACGCTGTTTGCTGATACAATTATTACAGTTTGCCGGAGCTGACCTAACTATAGTAGTAACGGACCCAATTTAATCGGGAAATATTTTCTTCTTGTATTTAGAAAATACCCCATTTGCCTTGAAGTTGTTTATGTCGCTCAATTAGCCCCCGTTATTTCTTGGTATCTCGCTCAATGCAGCTCTGATTTATGGAGATATGTGATCCCCACATTCCTAGTATAGGGTGAGTAAATATTGTTTTATATCTTGTTAGACAAGCGGTAACCCTGATTGAATTGAAATCTATTTGTCTTAAATAATACCTCAGAACTATATTCTGAAATTGCAACTACACAACAAAAATGTATTTTCCTTAAAAAAAAGGTGTATTTCTTTCAATAATCGTTTGCCTGCATTGCATTACTTTCTTATTTTAACTTTATTAATTTACGATTTATATCATTAATAATATATGTTAATTAACCACGTGTAAATATGGACTCCCTTGAAACGTGCCAGGAATAACATAGCTGTGTCGCCGGTTTCATTGAATTTTGTTGTTACTTTTTAATTAGTAATACAGTATTGATTACTGCTACATTTACAACACCATTAATTACGAATTACTTGTCAGCCCGTAAGTCTTTCCAACCTGTCAGTGTTCCGTGTACAGCTATTGGTACATTACTTTATTTGATATTTAATACATGTTCAATACTAAAACTTGTATTAAAACTTGTTATTTATTACTTGACTTGCTCAACTTGGATATTTTGCTATTCAAATTATCACAATTAGTTAAATTGTATATTATCGTTGCCATACCAACATATTTTGTTAAGAAGATTTCATTAAAATGTATTTAATTTCAATAAAATTTCGGGACATTAGATATCATCGCATCTCTGCATAAATAAATATTTCATTTGATTCATTTTTTTTTTTAAATATAGTCTCACACTAATGTTCTTACGATTTTCAAACAACCGCTGTGTTATGAAAATAGGACTAGTTGTTTTATCTCCCGGTAAGAAGCTCGAATCCTCGACCACTCGATCTCTAGGCTGGATGAACAAGAGCAAGCCTTAGTTTTTATAAACCAAGTGAAAGAGAAATTTATTCATTTTTAAATAACATTAACATGTATTTATTAAATTGATTGGATAACTTGGAGTATGTAGACTTATTTTTTTCTTTATTAAGAGTAAAATATGGTAACATAATTATCAACGAAAACCATTTCTAGTCATGCTTCATTTCTATTCACGCTCATGCCATAAATTATTAAAATAAATAGTTATTAAGCTAGCTAACTTACCATCGCGCCGTTTCCCCGCGGAGGTGGGCAGAGACAAAAGAGTGCGACACTCTTCTGTCCTGACACGCAGTTCTCGCCTCATTCACATTCATACAAATTCGCCGATTATTGAGACTTCTAACAGGGCCATCCTCCAGTATTATTTCTTTCTCTGGTTTATTTCTGGTCCCATCAACACTTGCGTCAACTATCTTCCTTACCATCCTCTCCTCATTCATCCGTTCCATATGACCAAACCACCTTAGTAATCCTTTCTTAATCTTACTCACTATACGTTATTAAGCTGCGACGTCATGTTTCCCATTATATAAATTTTGATTTAGAATGTTTTCTTACTTTATAAGAAATTAAGTAAAATATGTGTTTATTTTTTACAGTAGGTACTACAAAAATTATTTTCAATAAGTGGTCAACTCCTTGGTGAATTAGCTTCATTTTATATTCAGTAGAATATAGACTAACAAAAAATGTATAAATTGATATACCTCTGGTGTAACCTGTATCAATAACATAGAGCTTCAATAATACAGATGACATTATTGACGTTGTCTATTGTGTTGTTTCTCAGTAAATATTTCCTCGTTCTCATTGGATAATATGATGTTGAAGATTTAAACCGTACGACGTTACGAGGGTAAATAAATAGGCAAGCCTATCGGAGATCTTCACACGACCCGAGAGCACCGTGGATGTATGTCATCGGAATCGTGCTCATCTTCAGCCACGATAAGGGGGCACCCGGTACCATAACCCGCTTGCTCACAGACCTAAATGTTACCGCTCTCAGCGATACCGGTTGCCGGTAACTCTACCGGTAACGTCATGCCATCCTCGCCCAGCTGCACAGTGCATTAATATTACCCTGAATTACGGCATTGTTCAAACACCCGAGGGCCATTGAATCCGGTTTTAATATTATACAGGAGATGAATAATTACAATGTTGTATACGTAGATGAATAAAATGAGAACACGTGTTATTATTTAAATTTCAGAATTGGGTTGATTATAAGATTATTAGTCGACAGTATTTAAGAGGACACCTTTTTTAAAATTTTGTCGGAAACTGTTTACAAAATCTCAACTGTTAACAATCTTGTATGTTCAAAGGTTTTCTATCTATTTTTAGAAAAAACATTAAAATTTATTGAACCGTATCATTGAATATATTATAAACTGATTTAGAAATTTTCTATCTACTCTCGCCCTACTGACAATTTAATAGTTTTTTTTATTATAGAGTTGTATGATGATCAATTATGAATAAGATGTTAACCGTATTTGTCGAAAATTCTCTCCATACTGATACGAAATTTCCACCTATAGCTTGAACATTTTAGACTCTACGCCGGTGTAATATTGTGAACATTGTAACGGCTCATTATAAATATACCTTTATCTCTAAACTTATACACCTAGTACTGGTGACTAGTTTTTGTATTTTTCCGATTTAGCTCCGAGAGCTAAGCCAGCAGAAGAGCAAAAACACACATTTAACGACATTGTATAAAAACCTTCAGATTCTTTGTGCCTTCATCCGCCACGACCGTTCACAGCGAATAGCTGGAAAACTACAACTATTCGAGTGTCCAGGTACCTACCTACTAACAACGCCATCCGGAGACAATGTCCAACCACCTAACAGGACGCGGCTGATGACCGCCATTACAGTTCTGACACGCTTATTAAGGCGGACATCTCTCGTGGAGCGGTTTATTTCCCGCCCATGGCATGGAAGTAGACTCAGCACCATATTTTTCAATTGTAATTTGATTTTGTTCTTGGACGAGTACCCTTTATCTTTGACAACGGTTGAGATACGATCGAGCAGCAGTGATTCGCTCATATTTTGAAAGGTTCGATAAATATTCGGAAATGTTTCTTTTAAGCCAATCGAATACAATTATACATAAATACATGTTCAAATAAAGAGATAAACTATCTTCAGTCAGTGGTACACATTCCTAAAATTAGTATTATGGATAAAATTTACAAAATTAAGAATTTGTGTTTTAACTACAACAAAATTATCTTGCTATCCATATAGATCCGTATATTCATGTATAGATTTATAATACCTATAAATCTAACACAATACTGTAATATATATTTTGTAAAATTCTGTAATTTTTGAAAACCATGTATTTAATATAGAAACATCGTCTGACATTTACATCATACAATAGAGCGAAATTTTGGGTTGTCGTCCATTAGATTAATTTTTTACATAAATGTCTTTGTACAATTTAGAGTAATAATTTAACCTGATTATTGATTTCAGGGTTGGTTTTATTAGCACAGTTTTACGGGGAAAATTATTACCAGAATTTTGATACAAAAAATGATTTGACCAAAATGGCGATTCAAGATTACGATTTATATTTAAATCTTTTCTAAATTATCAACAAAAATATCATATTTATACGGGGATTATTTCAGATGAAAACAATATTTTGGCGTACGAAAAAAATCATAATGTTTCAATATTAAATACATGGTCAGTCACTATTGTCTCCTATGATTGTACATTGTACTACTGTGAAAGTTTTTATACAAGATGTGGAGTTTAAAAACGAGCCTAGAGCGTGTTCCGCCAGAGATGTCCAGCGATTCCGCGAATGTGTAATAAATAGACAGGAACTCCCGAGACAAATTTTTAATGGCGGGAACAAACGCGACTCTGGAACGGACGGTCCATTTTACGACATTTGAATTGAATGCTGTGGGCTTTGAAGTCTTGTCATCTCATCTCATCTCATCATCATTTCCCTGTTGTTTTCTCACAAACGAAACTGTTATTCCAAACGGCCATTCCATTCCTGTTTTAATCAATGACATTTTTTTTACTTGCTGCGGCAAACTTTTAACTGTTCACGAGCCGCTAGTCTAAAATGAAATTATTATTTTGGGAGTAGTTTTCAGCTTAGCACTAAAATAAAACAATGTACCTTATATGGTATATGGTACCCTTTAAATATTTTGAAATGAAGTCTCAAACACATGGTGATGTAAATACCAATTGATATTGTCCAGGGTCAATACAATCGCACTTTAAATTCTTCGTTTTCGATTTGTTTTTTTTTTTTGCATGTGTCATGGTTCTAGGAAAATTCACCGCGGAACATACACCGCTGGAAAAATTCACCGTGGATAGTTCACCGCATACAATATATAAAAGAAAATGTCTGAATGGTGCTAAGGGCTGTTTGTGCTAGGGAAAATGAATATCAAATTTAGTTCATAGATGGCAATAGTGTGATGGTATTCGAAGCGATTCCACATATTAACATATATACATCATTCAAAAATTTGATAGATATGGAAGTTGATTGGGTGGAATGGTGAACGTTACATTGTGTAAAGTGAACACTTAAGTCAGCTGAAGATAGGTCGACAGACAGACATACTTTCATATTTTTCATTAATAAAAAATAACTTCGTCTCTATGAGATATCTATTATTTGTTTTATAATATTATAGTTATAAATCCGAGTTGTCGAGTTAAATTGTAAGATTGGTAATGCTCTTGCAAGGCGAAACGCGTCTCAAGTAAATTAAACGAATAGAATAAGAAAACAAATGTTTTATTTTCACATATGTGATACAGACATAATGAATATTGATTACTTGGTATCCCCTTTTTGTAATCCACTATTATTCCTCACTGGTTGGCAGGTAGTCTGTTCCGAAAAGGAGATGTTTCTCACTCCTCGGCCTCATCCTGTGTAAAATATCCTAGTAAAGTGTTATTGTAGTCAGCCAGCCCCAGGTAAAATTCCGCCCATCTGTAATCTTGTGACTCAAATTCCCGCCCACCTGGAGCCGATACTGTTTTTTTTTATCGATAGAGCAACTAACAATTTGCGGTAGTTACTTACTACCGATACCAGTGTAATGTACCCACGGATATATTTCAATAGCACGTCTTTGAAATGTGCAGTTATGTCAAACACGTCTCTTTTTTAATATCAAGTCAATGGTAAATAACAAATATTGGAGTCAGTACATTACATCTATAAAAATATGACAAAACAGTATTAATCCCCACATATGTGTTCATAAAGTTATGTTTTAATAAACTTTTTTGTGTGCGTTTAATTAATCTGTAATTTATTTTCTGTATTTTTTTATTATTCGTCTTAGTAACGTCTGATAAATCTCACTGATTAATACGTAACATTAAATTTGTAATTTGGACGTAAATGTTTCATGAAACGACCGGAAAACAAGTTATCGCACTGGTCATTTGCTGGGCTATAAAGTAATAAATAATTAACTGGTTTTCCAATATTATATCCAGATTGCCGGTGTGGGTACATTCTTATACTTAATTAAAGCAATAATTGTCCAGTATTTTATTACAATTTTTTTAATCTTTAATCATTTGTACGTATACTTATTTGCTTTATTTTAAAATGTGTACCCTAGTTTATTGCGTAATATTATTTAAGTATTTCAATGGCAAGTATTTCGATTTAAAAGGTTAAATCGATGTAAAATATTAGTAGGTATATATTGTTTGATTTGCATACTAAAATTGGACAAATAAATCATTTTCGAACAATTTTTACACAAGATCGAATATTTTTATTGCATCATACATTCACCAAAAGTGCTATTTTACTCTTTGTGTTTTTTTTACGTTGTATTTTGTAATTTTTTTTTTCTACAGTACCCAAAGCTGCATTTTGAGTGCGCTATCGGGGCTTCAAAACTAATCCTAATTGAAACGTTCAACGTGAGTTATTTTCGGCGTTTAGTTCACACACTATGTAATTACGAAACCATAACGAGCAATTCATCACTTTCACAACACGCTCGGTGCATTCTAATTCCAGTGACATGGAAGCATTATTGATTATCGAAAACTGAAGTAAGTGGCTAAACATACACCTGATATTCCATTTTTAATCAAATCATTCATGGTGGTCTTGTGATTGTCGAAATATCGAGAAATGTACGGACTGTTCGCTCGTGTAAAGATTTAGATACCGGTTTTCTCCGGTACTTATAGGTAATAATAATAATAATAATACGTCGCAATGTCCAAATCGCCGGCCATAGATAGATACGCAAACAGCTTTGTCCAAATGGTACTGCCTTTTGTCATTCGTTATTTAATTGAGAGTCAGTTATAATTGTTGTTTAATTTATTTAAATAACTCGTTTTCGGGTTACCCACCCAATAAATATACCTGCGTCATTTTTATTTCTGTAACATCTGCTAACAATTATGCCACTAATATAAGAACATGTTTTCTAATTTATTTTATGAAACGCCGAATATAATCCGAGAACATTCATAAATCAAAATTAAACTAGTGTACATATTCCGTTAATTTTAATAAGCTTAATAACACCATATTTTTTAAGAGAAAAAGATTCAAATTTAAAAATAAATATTTATACATATTTTATTTATTGCTTAAATAATTTATGAATAAACTTTACATACTGATAATATTTATTAATTTTAATTATCCGATACTAATTTTTCTATGGCGTTAACGTAGAGCCCGTAATTATGTTGAGCCGCACTAAAGCCTTTCCACTAACGTGCTGTGTATTTTTGTCCGGAATTCACGAAGGCTTCGCTGCGGATGTGACGTCACTGCTGGACACGGCGCCCCGTGGGCGGGCGGGTCTAGTGCCCCTCCGCCGAAGTGATGCATTAAATATGAGTCACTGCACTCCTTATGCAAGAAACACGCGGAGCCTTTAGCGCTGTGGAAACTTGACATGAAAGTTGTCGTAGAATGGTCCGACTGACAAAAGTAATATCAAGTATAACGATACTGTGTGGATTCACATGTACAAAGCGTACGATTTTTAACATAGAATATGTTGTATCGGAGCCTTTCTTAGAACTGTAGAAATAAAGGGTTTCGTTAGAATATTTCGAGACTGTAATATACATGAATGCTGTAACGGCTATTTAATATCGTTGTACACAACGTGGAAGAAATACGGAGGAAATACATATTCTTTGCAGGAGTGTGTGTGAACAATAACAACGAAGTAGATAGGCACCTTAAATAGTGAATATTATTTTCGCGAGCTATATAGCGAGTGTTAAATGAATTAAACATCTGATATAAATTAAATTAATCAATTAAAAGATATACAGGTACCTTGAATAGTGAATATTATTTTTGCGAGCTGTAAGTATAGCGAGTGTCAAATAAGGCGATCTTTTGTGCGAAATGAATTATAATATATAATACAAATTAAATTAACCAATTAGAAAGATATACGGAAAAAATCTATCCATCGAAAAAATATTTAGTTTTTACCGGGATTCGAACCTGCACCTCTTCTTTTCCGAGGAAGCGCGTTCTCCGATTTTGCTATAGCAACCGAATACATTATCGACAAATTTTTCAACTTGTATTCTGTAATTAATTATAATAATTAAATTGATTCATACAATAAAAATAATTTAATAAGATAACAATAACATAAAAGTTTCAATTGTAACTTTGAAAATTTTCTATTATAAATGTTTAAAAAAAACGAATGTTTTCTATGTGAATTGAGATCGTATTATCGATTAGAAAAAAATTGACGCTTCGAGGCCACTTTTAACGGAGCGCCATTTTCCTTTAAATTCTAGGTGAAATTTGTCATGCAGTAAAAAAACCACGTTTCCAAGAAAAGTCAACACGTTGATTTCGTGAGTATTTTTCGAACTTTTCACGTGGTGGTGACATGTGAGGTAAGCTCGAATTGAAGACTGAGGCAAGAATGCGGCCTGCGAGAGCCGCGAAACAGTTTAATCCTCTAAAATCTCGGCTATTCATCCTATTCATGCGGCTGGTCCTTTGAAGAGTGTTTTCAATGCAAGACTTACCAGCTCACAGCTCTGCACACACCTATACGGTAAAACGGTGTTTTGATCCCACAATGCGGACCGCAACTCCGAACCATCCCTAAGCATCGTGACATTTTTACATTCAGACATTATCTTGTATAATACGCAATGCTACCATTAAATCATAAATAATTTTCCAGACAAATTTCTGATCCGTAAATTGATTTAATTTTCAGTCAAATTAAATAACTATTGTTAATGATTGGTTGATAACAATATTGAAACATTAAAAAATATCTTAGATGTTAAAAGAATTATTCTACTCTATTGTCGTGGCGAACGTGTGAAAGAAAACCTTAATATAAAATATCTAGAAAACTATATGCCTAAGTATATAATCAAGTAAAATATCACAAATACTTTTTTCTTGCGTAACTCAATTTTTCGTCGGAAAATTATATCAATCTCTGATATTATATATCTATATATTATATTATGAATCTACTTAAGTAAGTTTCTGTACTCGACTTTATATAAAACATTTTTTTATTCTTGCAAAAATATAATTTTGTGCTAAGTAAGAACACACAACAAAGGTATTTGAGATTCTGTAAAAACGAAATAGATGGCTTTCAAATAATGGAACGATAGATCTATTAATTTGAAAAGTGTAACATATAGGTTCGAAAATTTGTCGTCATTCCACTGTGTTGACATAGCATAGTCGTATAATGCACGTTCTCCGAATTGGAAGAGATCCAGGTTCGAATCTCGGTAGCAACAACAATATTTTTCGATAAATTGATTTTATATGTAAATATCACAGACCTATGTTCTGAATAATTACATTTCACAATAAGAATGTCCTTAATAAAAATAATCATTCAAAATTAATGATTTTTTTATAACCTTAATTTATTGAATAAATCGACGTAAATACAATAAGCCAAATAATTTTCTTTGCTTTTGACGCGATACTACACATAATAGAATTGGCGGCAAATCTTTACGGTGTCCAATTTGCCTACACTTAATTAATTTTTTTTCTCTTTAATCTCTCCTACCTGTTAATTTGTCTTATGTAATAAGTACGTATCAAGAGATTGAGTGGGAAATAATTTCCGACTTGACTTCTTAGGCCAAATGCCTCACAAACGTAACCAATAGGAAGGCGATCTCTTTGAATTAATCCAAGATATGATTTATGTGTGTAATTATATCAAGGTGGCTGGTTTTGCTCTTCACGCCTTTGGAATAAATTATCCCTACAGAGATCTGTTTTATGTGGAATGGAATCTTGACTAACGTCGTAATCAAAATTCTACCTATCGAACGAGTTTGGTTCTATCTCCGTAAAGTCGTAGAGGAATGTCGGCCGGAAAGCGGGCGGAGGCTGTACCACGAAGCTGTACCACGGAGCCTACAATTAAAAAATGAACTTTTTGAATAAGTTAGTTAGGGCCATGTAGATAATTATTCTTATATTATGCTTTAAGAAGTGCCTACCTATAAAACATATCGTGTCGTCGTAAAATGCTTTATTATTTATATTTATTATTTTATTATATATTATTTTTTTGATGTTTATAGCATTAACTTATATTACATAATTATTAAGTTTTACAAATAACTGTATAAACCACTGATTAATATAATATCAACCGGTTTCGATATGAAGATAAGGGGAAACGAAACAGGTCACCGTTAAATTTATCAAAATGTTTATTATTTTTTAATTAATACATTAAAATTATTGATTTATGCTTATTTTAATTATTCTGTTTTTTGTATCAAAACATTACCAGGATAAAAGTTTCGTAAGACGTTACGTAAGCTTTCGTAATATTATTAATTTCACTAATATTTTGTTACCCTCGACCAGAAGAGTTCTTCTTGCGCCTATTTGTCGATCCATCAATTGTTTTACACATTCACACTCCATTAAACAGATGCATCTAATTATGCCGGTCTAAATCAATACATTTATTTATATGTGATTTTATAGATTGAAGTTGTACAAATGTATTTTAATTCCTTTTCAATATGTAACACTTCTAAAAAAATAGTTCTCGTATGCAGAATTGGAGTGTTTTAATTCTCATTTCAAAACATAAATGTAAAGAGTACGCCCCACCCACTGATAAATAAATACATACAGTTTGTATTATAAATAGGGGTTAAACCTAGTGAGATAAACAAATACATTTATTTTATGCACCCTTCCTGTGAAATATATTTTTTTTAAATTTCTTTTAAATTGATGATGACTACTAACAGACTTTAATAATTTAATATGGGGGAAATAAAACAAGAAAGCATTCTTCACCAAGAATATTGCGTGCTTCACGATGTTTTGTAATAATTTATAGTCATTGAATGAACTTTCTCGATCTACTTCATTCAAAACTTCTTCATCACCGAACAATCTAAAACTAAGATTATATATATTTTGATTCACGTTTTCATTAAGAATGATATTTCCTACGACAATGATACAAAGCGGTATACTAAAATAGCGATAAAAGAAATTAATATTATTATATTTCCGAACTTATACAGTAATTAATACCCCGAAGTTACGCGATAGGTGGGACCGACGAAAATCACTGAACTCAAATTCGCGTAAGTCGGAGTACAACTTTGCATATAAATACATACAATTTTGTTTAATTGGAACCAATGACTACCAAAAACACTATTCTATTAAGAAAAATATTCAATAAAATTGCAGTTCTTTACAAAATATTGAAAAAATAAACGATTTATGTAAAAAAGTTATTTCGATGTCGATGGTTTCATAAAATCTAACAAATTCGTCTGACGACACAATGTCGTATTTTTTTCACGCAGACTTTCTTCGTGGCAAACTAATATTTTTTATATTCCTTGCTTTGTAGATATAACGCGTTCTTCGTTGGAGTCTTATGTTTTCTAAAAATATTAAGCTATTTTCAATTGAGCTGAGACCTTCTGTCAAGCTTGCAATTGTCATGTGCTTTCCTGGTAGAATTGGGTCTGAAGTGTCTTCATTATCGTTTTACTTAAGCATCTCTATGAGCTCATCGATTGTTAGCTCTTGACTAAGTGAATCCAACAGCTCGTTGACATCGTTAGCATTGACTTCCAAATCTAATTGCCTGCCAAGATTAACAACTTCTACTACATGAGCGATATCAGTTTCTAGCAATCACAGTAAGAAAACACTGAATATAGAGGGCGGCAGTGTTGTCAACGGTCAACGTCTAGTGTCAGTGTCGCCAAACGAACCGCATAACTCTGAGTTTGCGTAAGTCGGGGTATTACTGTATTTCTATATAATATCATCAATGATATGATAGACTGCCCCCAGGTTGCTGGTCTGCTTGACTTCATACGCACCACTGAGGTCATCGAGACACAATTCATTGTTCTATTATAGAGGAAATGTTAGAACAAATGCATTAGCTAACTCTACAGTCCCCAGATTGCATTCTTTGGGGACCGAATATGCGGAGGTAGACATTTTTGCTGTTAGTTTAACTGTTTTTAAGACTAAATTGTTACAATTTTTTGTGTCTCAAATCAATGGTGACGAATAAATAGCTTTACTGATTGTCTAAGCTCAAGTGTGTTCGCAACTGATGTTTATTATATTATACTTATCGACTAGTTGTGTGTAATTTGCAAACTATGACACTTCTTCCAACTGTCTACAATACTCCATGTATTTAAGTATAATTTTGTTTTGTTCCATTAATTTTCTATAATTTCCAATTTGTTTTACATTACTTTTTTTAACAATTTTGATTATGAAAAATAATCAGATATTATATAATTTTTATCTTTGTATTGATTGCGCTTCTGATGTGATTTTCTATTATGTAAAAAAATGTTAATGCCTGAATAGGGCGCGTGCAATAAATGAATAAATTATAAAATATATATTAAATATAAATATAAATAGTTAAGCACCTAAATTATTTTACATTTCACCATTTATGTCGAAAGCTATATCCAAGTAACACTTAACCTTTAAAGAGCAGTTGCAATAATACAGCTGTGCTCCCCCCATGTGCAATCCCTCGCCGAGACCCAATCCTCTTGAGGATATTTTTTGTTCTAGAAGGAAATAGGTGTCGTCATCTTCCACGTGAAGTTAGTCCCAAACTTTGGGGATGGTGAGAAAGATATATTCGCGACGGCACGCCGCAATGAACACGGACATTTTATGGATGTGGGTTACCTTTGGTTTAACTTGTGTAAATACACCCATCATTTGGTATTACTAACCCCATTTATTTTCCCTATCCCTTTACCATAAATATTATGAAACCGTAGAACTATTTCGGTTCAAGTCGGCTCTAACGATTAGTCAACTCTTGTGAAATAATCCAACGCTCTTTCTTATACAAAATACTTTTCTCTACAAAATCATCGTTCATTACGATTATTAAATTTTTATTTATCGTTTCATTACATTTCGACGGGTTTTTTTTAAGCATATTGGGAAAGCCTCCACCTTTTAAAAGCGCTCAATAGCAAAACCACAGATAAAATATGCATAACAAGACTATTCATCAAGTGGGCGCTCAAATTGTTTTTGAAGACGACTCGACAGGTACCATTTAATATTTTATTTCCTATTAACGATTATATACATTTTTTCAACCTTGCATAGATGTTATTTATGTTCTCCGAAATGAATGCCGACGCCTCTTCGATTCACACAGGTTGCAAGGAGCCCGATTTATGTGCTACTTTTGACATTTTGGCACATCAAAAACCAATAAAGTCTTATGTCACGCATTTCTCACATATATTACTATTTAGATGTTCAAATGTTCACATTTTGGTGGCACCCACGTAATCACTTTGGTACCACTCACGCAATCAAAGGGTTCCGCGACTTTTTTTTTAAAATATGATTTTATTTCATGCATATTATTAATGTAAAAAATATGTCTTGTTTACACAAAGATTTAATTTTCAAAGAATAAATGCTTTTACTCTTGCATATCAAATTTATGTTTCGTTGAATATGTGTGTAGAATGCTCCTCGCCCCGCAAATAATACTCCAAACCCCTGTTCCATATATACACTTCATATCATGTATATTCATTTACTAGTCGTGGTGCCTACTGAATTCAAAAGAATTTAAATAGATATTTGAATAAATAAAAATACATCCCTAGTAACTACCAACACAAAATACAGTGCTAAGCAACGTTTTAAAATGATATATATATATTTTATTTTAATTTCATTCCTCCCTTCCTTTCCGATGAACTGTACACATAACACAACACGCGATGTTTACGTATAACCATGTGAGTATTAATAACTATACTCGCTGGGTGATTTTTTAATTCAATTCCGTCAAATTGCATCTAAAGCACCAAGAAAAAATTAATTAATACGAATGAATGAACACACGCACACTTGACTAAACCGCGCGGTGAAATTTCTCCCCTATTGCTTTGCATACATGAGAGAACAATTTCAGCACAATTATCAGTAGACACATTCGTTTCCGCTATTTCACGGTCACTTTTTACTCGGGCGGAAATATTCAATACATTTGATGCCGAAAGGCGTGCGAATTTAATATTAATTATGTAATTAATTTTGCAACGCGTAATTTTAAACAAAAAATTCCTAATTAAAATTAATCTCTCGTTATGGTATTTCTAATTATTATGTGGACAGGTTTCCCTAGACTCACAATTAAACTGAGATTGCCCGAATGCCGACCGAATGTTGCTCACTTTCCTGCGTGCGGTTTAAATTTCGACAATAGAACTATAAACAGCGCGATAATTGTATTTGCCTCGCCCTCCTCGACGCTTTCGACTTAGGCTGGGGTCGCACGTTATGTACTGTACGTGTAATATTACACAATTTTACAAAACACCAAGAAATTTAAAATAAAACAGCAACCTTATATTAGAAGCTATCAATGTTCGTGTGTAGAATATATAAATACATAAATTTATTATAAGACATTACGTTATCAGGTTTCCGAACCCTCGCTGTGATAAAAATCTTTTAGCGAAGAGTTCTCATCTCATTCACACGTAACCGTATCCAGCATCACCCTTAGCCTCAATACGTGAAAAACAGCATGCTTTTATCCGGCAACATTCTTCTGAAACTTTTTCAATGATAAAACCCTTTCAAATCATCATTCTTATCTCAAAATAAAATTCCTATTGAGTCGAGTGAATCTATCAAATGTTCGGGGGAAAAACAATTTGTGCGTCCTACGGCCACTCAGTCGCGAGGGTCCAACCCTTTCGGTCCGCACGTGCTCCCAGGACCGGTGCTGCCCCTAAACGGTGCCCACGCGACCTTCTCCCACCCCTAATGGAATCATAACCCTTCTGCACCACGTGACTTGGGGTTCAAGGGGCAGCGGCCATGTGTGAATTGTAAGCTGTTTCATGAACTACCCGAATATTTCAATCCTTTTTGCTAGTTTTGTATGTTCAGTATTGTGGGTTACAAAATCTGACTTGTGTACGTTCAAAATTCTTCTGTAACTGTTTTTGTTAGGCTTTGAAAACAAACTGCCTTTTGCTCTTATCTTTTTGAATTTAAATGTTACGGGTAGATACTGTTGTTCTCAATTTTGTTGGGCCCAAATGTTTGATCCTATTTATAAGAAAAAATCACAGTTCCTCTATTGTCCTCACCGCGACGACTTTATCAAATTACGCACTAAGACATCTTCGTTATTTTTGCGCCGCTTTTATCACTCGAAATCATCTGAAAAGCTGATATTCCATTTGTAATGTGGAAATGAAATGTCGACCACCAACAGTTACTAATATAAAATAATAAAGATTTATTGACATCCTACAAATTACCATTTTATCGATTTGAGAACCCCGTTATTAGGATGCCCATTTCGTATAATTTTATTGTGTGTATAAAACTAGACACTAGAAGACTTTAGTTACAATAAATAAACACACAAAAATGGTTTAAGACAAAATAAGTAATAACGTCGTGTGTGGCGAACAAAGCTTCATTTATCCAGTTCACTGACGAATCACAAGTGTTTAATTGTTAGCTCAGAATCTGAATAACTAAATCTTCAAACCAACCTTCCGGCAACGGTTTAGATTACCGAGCTCATTTTGCTTTTCGTCAAAGTTTTTTTCCGTAACTGCACTGAACACAGTATTCTTTTATTCTCATCTTCCATTGAGATCTTAAGAAAGTCACGCTTTAAACACTTATCTCGTAAACGGGAAGATCCGAGGCAGACGAATCACATTTACCTCAAAAACCTTTTTTAATTAAATTAAGCTAAATTAAATGTGATCGGGTCACGAGTTCATTCGTTTTTTTTAGTATCCAATGACCTAGATTGAGTTATCAGTTAAACTGTGGAGTATATTATTTTGTGTTAGTCTAGCTGAGATAATTCTTTGTTTGTCTCCCTATCTCAATAAAAAAATGATAAAGTGTGTGTTTGGTACGCCATTTTATTTGAACCATGTTTAATCAATATTGATAACACGACTGATAGTAACAATGAGTTTATAATAACACTATAATTAAGGTGTGTCCAATGTGTATTTCTGATAAATGACTCGGTGATTATTAAGTACAATACTAAGTAACAAAATGGGCCTCACGATAGCAAAAAAGATGATTATAATAACAGATAATAACAGACTTGAATTAACACAAACCAAAATAATTATAAAATTAATATAAGTTCTAAATTTGTCGTAAACGTTTGTTGATTGTGATTGCTATAGTGGAATGGTAACACATTTCTCCGTGGAACAGGTCCAGGTTCGAATCCCAATAGCAACCAAATATTTTTTCGATAAATGGATTTTTCTGTGTATCTTTCTAATTGATTAATTTAATTTGTATTTATGTTACATATAAGGTGTAACAGACCCAGTCCACAATATTTTATGGGGTATTTTACTAGTCGAAAATGTTCAAGGAATTTGTGCCTAATCTCAACCATGTCAGAGATATAAGCATTTAAAAATATATATAATTATGTGATTATTTTGATTAATTGAAATATTTTATTGATTCCAAATTATATATTGAATACAAAAAATTTAAGGTCATCAAATTTCCAGCGGCCGGACTATCTATTGTCAGATGATTTAGGGTTTGAAGCAAAGACATAATGGATAAATTTATAATGATTTTGTTAAAATTTCAAACAATAATATTTTCCGTAACGGTACAGAATTTGCAAATATTACTTGAATATTTTCGCATTCTTAATGCCTCGATAACCTCAAGTATGCTCCGAATCCTCAGATTTTCGACCATGTCATTACATGAGGACATAGAAAAATTAGTAGTCAAAGGGATGGTAGAAGGAACCATGAGAATGGAAAGTCTCCAGCACGGCGGACCTGGTAAATAGTTTGACGCAGAGCTCGCGGGTCCATGATCACAACCAATGTACCTTCTAAGGTGTGCGGGTGTGCGCGAGTACACCATTTGGCAAAAAAAAAAATATGGCGCGCACACAATTTTTAATAAAACTTTTTCTTCATGCCAAGTTTGGCGACCATATTGCAGTAAGTTAATTTATACTGTATAAGAACACCAACATTTTGAAAATTACCTCAAATATTAAATTAATTATCACTTTCTGAGGTTGGTTATACAGCACAGCCAAGACTATCTCTTTCTACCAAGGCTTTTATGTCTTCCCCTGCATAACGAATTCCTTTAATAGACTTATTTATGCATCTTAACCTTTTAACTGCCAATGAATATAAATTTGAAATGGAAAACACCACAGAGGGTAAGACTAGGCTTTAACAGTGTTGACTTATCTATTAAAAGCTGGGACCTGTCATCCACAGATGGCAAAATGATTTAAAAATATGACTTTAATCCCTGCGAATTTGCAAGGTCCAGAAGTGCGTGTTAACACGCTTATAGCTTGGCGCTTACATACAAATTTTGGCGTGTTAACGCGCTCGTGGCATTTAAAAAGTTAATTAATACATGTTCATTGGTCATTTTTTAGTAATGTGGTCAATCCGGGCTCTACCGGTAGACTGTTACTGGTAGAGCCATTTATTTTTTATTTTCTCCCCCGACGCTCAAATAATAGCATTGGTTCTTAAAGTTGCACAAAAGGTTTTTTATGCGCACTCCGTTATCCAACATTAGAGAGCATATTGATCACGACTACTGGTAATAAAACGGAGGTGAAGAAATGTTTTCCTTGATAGAAACGAAAAGATTGAAAAGGATATCAAAAAGAGGGTGACTGCAAGGAATAAAACGAACGGCGCTTTGAATGGAATTATAGCTAATGGGAACTTGTCAACCGATGCAAGACTAGTGGTTCACAATGGAGTCCTGGTACCGACACTGATGTATGGAAGTGAGGCTTGGAGCTGGCAGAAGAGAAACGAAAATAGACTGAATGCAGTGGAAATGAGATCACTAAGGTTTATATGTGGCAAATACATTTATGACAGAGTAAAGAATGAAGAAGTAAGGAAAGAATGTAAAGCTGATCTTAGTGAGTAAGAATCACTTATGAATGAAGAGAAAATGGTAAGAAAGATATATGACACAAGTGTTGATAGCACCGAAATAGAAGACTTGGCACGACCAGGTAAACCAGATACTAGAAGATGGTACTGTTAGAAACCACGATAACCGGCGAGTTTGTATGAGAAGATGTGAATTGTGTCAGGACAAAAGAGTATGGCGCTCTATCCTGTGCCTACCCCCGCGGGGAAACGGTGTAAGTAAGTAAGAAAAAGTTGGTTGTGGATGACGAGATTCTTCGTATGTACAATCAAAGGATGTTATCTTGAAAGGTGCGAATATCATTGCATCAGATTATCACTAATTTTCGCTTAAAGATATCTTAAATGTTGTACTGCACGCGGTGTAATCTTACAGGAAATATCTCCACGCTGCCGGCCGTCACATGTATAACTCAGGTACGCCAGCATCGTCGTCAGAGTCCTCGGGTCGGCTGTGCCGGTACCCGCTCCGCTCCCCCCGCTGCCCCCGCCGCGGCGCGATGGATGCCACTATCTTTAGTTGTGCGATCGTAAAACGTGTTGGAAGTGTCATATCGCGGCGTATAAACATTTCGTTCCCGTTCCCGTTACCGTGCACCCCGGCGCTCGGCGTGCAAACACACAAAGCTTCTTCCCGGAGACATAAAAGGAATACTTTGTAAACGCTTTTAAATCATACCCAGCCAAACGGAGCACGGCGAGAAATAAACTTTATTGATGACGTCATAACCCATCGATGAAATGTTCGTCGGCGTACGCTTTACGGGCAGAGACCCGGCTGTTGTTGTGAAATACGTTACACTGTTGGAACAATGCCGTCTGCTTACTCGTGTTCGTACGCTCCCTGAATCCTGTTTGGCTCCATTGTTCAAACTTTATCAATCGATGCGAAAACTTTGTGTTCAAATAAGGTCCCCGATTTCGTATGACATTTTCTCGACTCTCGTTTTGGCAACGTTGACCAAATTTCAATAAACATATTTAGAATTTACTTAATTATTTATCAAAATCGCTTTTTATGTCGACGAAGAGGCAACGCTATTCTTATTCACCCGTGACGGTAAAGAACAGACATAGAGCACCGCGAACATAATGAACTAATGGCCAAAACTTTAAAAAATAATAGTGATAGTGCGTGCGGTTTGGAATGTTTGGAGTTGTACGACTTTAATTAAGGTAATTGTTTTACCAACTAGAACAAAACATGTCGCCTACAAAAGTTTTCTTGTTATGAAATTAAAGTTTCTTCTTCGGCTTCACGTTGGACCTTCTCATTTTTAACGTTATTTCGACTTTCCATAACAATCTTATATCAAAATGTTTTTTTTTTAATCAAAAATTATTAGATCCGATTACAAGTGAATATACGCGCATACAACATATCTAAAGCTTCCACTATTAATAATGTATTATAATAATTTTCGGCGAGATATTTTCATAATACGAAATAATATTATCCGTAAACAAATCAACTAGAAAAAAAATGATTTATCGAAAAAGTATTTAAACCTGGATCTCTTCCTATTTTTTCGACAAATAGATTTTGTCTGTATATCTTTCTACTTGATTCATTAATTTGTATATTAAAATACCACAGAACTGTGTTCTGAAAATGCAACTTCATAACAAAAATGTGTTTCTTTTTAAAAAATAATATACGTATTGAAATTTAAAATTTTGTAGTTTAAGGTATACTTTATTGCCAAATATAAATTCCTGGTACATAGGTATATATATTAACTATACCTACCTAAACCATGTGAAAATTATGCGCCACATGCCTTATGTTGTTCCGCCAGTGATGAGTTCAAAATCACGAAGCGTGAGTTAATCACTGATATTTTGAATCACACTCACTATCAGTGATTGAATATCTGGGAATATCGTGATTCGTGAATCAATTTTTTTTTGTTAACAATTCTATTGATTTTCTAACGCCGCTAATCGATTTCTTTAAATCAGCACCATCAACCGGATTTTCCGTAATTTGATTAGAGCCATCTATTGGAATCTGTTTTTATCGGTCATGTTTGTGCTAGCTTGTAACTTAATTTTGTTCGTTTTTTTTTACATTTTGTAGGTATGTGGAATAATTTTCTACTAATTATTCTAATTACTTATGCTAGAATATGTTTTTTTTTTCGCAAATTAAGTTTTAATGATATAAATAAATACTCTCAAATCTATGTTTCTTTTAAATTTATTTCGTATCGTATCGTACTGATATCAGAAACTGTGTACAGTCACAGTTTCCAATCACTGATGTTATCGAATATCAATCACAATCACACCAGTGAGTCGAGAGTAGCATTTTTTCTCATCACTACTTATAACAGTAAGATATCAGGTAAAAATATTCGAAAAGAATAACATATGATCTGAATAAAAAAACATTAAAAATATTCTCGATTTATTCTAATACTTATCATTGTTAACATCATCTTCTGGGTGGTTTTCATCAAACCAAATCCAGTATATAACAGAACATCAATATTTTTATTTCTTCGTTATTATTCTGTTAAAATTCGTACACTTTTTAAAATATAAATAATCGATACGCTTTTTGTAAAGTCTATTGATGAATAACGTGGCATTTTTACTTCTTGAGTTTATAAAAAAATATTGTAAATCTATTAGAAAGTTAAATATATTCTTAATTACGTGTACAGGCTCAGGGTAGGAGCGAGTTTCTAAATAGTTTCATCAAATCAAACCGGTATGTTCCGGCTTAAAATAGTATTTTCCCAATACTACTATCTAGTTTTTAACGAATTCATGTAGTTACACTCCAGGTAAGTTATTAACTTACCTCTGTGTGTGATACAGTGACGCCTCTACAAGCCAAGTTGTTTTCAACTGTAGATTTATACTGATTTGTTTGATATTAGCTACATTTTTTTATGTATTATTATTTTTATCATTTTTGGAGACACTAGGTAATGCAAGAAAAGACAATCATAAAATACATAATTAAGACGAAGAATATTAGTTTAAGAGTTTTTATTGTTGTTAGTTTAACATTTCATATGATGTTAATCAGGCCTATTCTCAAAATTGCAATATTGAAATGAAGGTGATTGTTACACCAACCCTCAAAAATAGACAGATAGTTTTGACAGATTATGGTACGTTTATCTCCCTCACTCCCTCACTCTCTCTCCCTCTCTCTCATTCAAATATAACACTATTTTTGAGGGTTGGTGTAACAATCACCTTCATTTCAATATTGCAATTTTGAGAATAGGCCTGAATGATTGTATATAGTTTTCTGGAGCTAAAAATACATCTTGTCATAAAAGCATTAACATATTTTCTGTCAAATGACACATTGTGGGGCCACCTAACAGGTTATTTTCGAATTGATTCTCACAAATACATTGGATATTATTAATTAAAATAAAAATTTCTCCGTGATTTAAGTGGATTGAAAAGTTTTCCATTCAACGACTGCTAATGTCTTATTTAACAAAATGCTGAATTTCTATTATCTTCATACGTAAAACTTTAAAAGAATATTATCGATTATTAAACTCTCACAGGTAATATATGTTTTCATTAGTGTCCGACCGAAGGTCAGTTTTTGACCGAAGCCGAAGCCGATTGTTCGGCTCTCGCCATAACCTTCGTCTGAAGCAATCGTAATTAGAAATCTTTGAACACCAACTAGAAAGTATATATACATAACAATGCAAGTTCTACACTGTTACTTAGTTTTCTGCGTTATGGTGTTGATAATAATTATAAATGTATCCATTAAATAAATAAATCGCAGTTTTCCAGAAATGATGAGCTGAATTTTATTTCATTCAGTTGTTCGTGCGTTTTCGGCACATTTTGGCGGCTAAATACAAAGCTTCGGCTTCGGCGGCCAGACCTTCGGCAGATTTTGGCCGAAGCCGAATGTGCAGCCGAAGGTGTATTTTTTAACCGACTTTTGTTTTCATTTGATTTATTCTGTTATTGCTATTGCGATTTGATATAATCTATCCAAATTGTTTCGTATCGTATTATTTGGGTTTTGTTCGCGTCAACACATTATTATCGTTTAAGCCTTTATTTGTTATAATAATTTATTATTGTTAGTTCGTTGCTATTCATATTTTGATTCTAATCGATAATTGATAATCTGGATTCGCTAATTCTTAACGTAAATTTGTTTCATCTCATACAAGAATAGATTAATTAATGTGTTTATTATTCTGAAACAAGTTATGTAATATATTTTTAATTTCAGCATTCGTATTGAATTACTAATACAAAAGAGAAATTCAACATACGAGTAATCACTCACCTATATTGTCACTGGAAAAACTAGACTGGAACAACACCTGTCTTCGGAATGCTGCTTATTAAATTAGCATTTCAAGGTGTAGATTATGACGTCCGTCACGCTATCCTATGTCTCTTCTAGGTGAGATTTCCATTGTCCGTACATCAAGCATGAAATAGTACATATTATGTTTGGTTAACGTCAGATTTTATTGCAATTATTCTCGTCGTGTACTGACGATTAAACAACGCGTGTTATTGTATCATTCCATATTATACATTCCTTTGGTCAATATAAAATTAGGATGAAATTAAATTAACAATGTACCAGTCCTACATTATGGCCCCCCTTTCCACGGACGAGATTTTTATGAGATTTTCCTCTCGATACTATTTCTGAGACAGGTTATGTTCCCAAGAGGTTCTTATATGTAGAAAGACCTAACACTTCAATACTTATTTTGTCTCGCGGCTCACCTCATGCTTATTGTTTGTTATCCAAATGTCAAATATCAGTCCATTTACCATGAATCTCTCCAGCCGCAGTTAAAACAGATTGAATGTTTATAATTTATATCTTCTGACTTTTCTAACTGACCGTCTAACTTTTCAGTTTAAATATTTGTAGGTTTTTATGGTAACGTTTGTGCTCTCGTTTCATGTCTCGCTGTCAAATTGAACGTCGTGTGTACGGGTTTAATATTTGTCTCGACCGATGATCTTAGAGTTTATCTCAAGATCAAAATTCAACACGTATACGCGGTACTGAAACATATCTCATTCCGTGGACACGTGCCATTGATTGGACCCATGTCTCCCGTGGATCTGTTGGAAGGAATCCTAAAAGGGAAATAGATAGTTAAAATAAATAATCAATAACAAATAAACAATTTTGTAAAAAAGTAAATATTTTACTTTTGAAATTAGCAAAATTAACTTTGTGGTTAAAATTCATATTTTTATTTGTTAACTTTGTTTTATTAACCACTCTGTTAAATCACTACGGTTCGATTTTTTTATTTTTCAAACGTGATGTATTTAAACTCAATAAGTGGTCAATAAAACAAAGATAACAAATTTAAAATATTTTTATAGATGTATGTAAGTACGTAGAAAGAAATGAAGATATAAAAATTTGTGGACGACAGGAACGGATTTTCCCGGTGGAATGCCAGGCAATCTGCCGAGTTGTCGGTGGGTTAGATGCTTCTAACCGTATTGTTATCGTAAAATCTAAACCCCCACACAGTAAGTATTTACTCTTCAATATCTTAGGGAGAACACAATCTCCGTTCAACCCTTAATATTAAATTGTATAGTGAGTTTTATGTGTAGTGTAAAATCTGAACCCATCAAGTGTCGTCGTGGAAATTCACTAGATTGGCAATCATTTATTTTATACATATAAAAGTTTTATTTTCAGATTTAACATTATCATCAAGGGTACCGACAATCCATGAATGACATTATTTTTACATAGCGACTATTTGTTTCTTTTAATGGCAGCATACACAATCTATCACCTGTAAAAATTCCTTTACCCTTTTTATTTCATTTACTTTGCACGTCATTGTATAGACCGTCGTGTGCCTTTCACCGTTTTACTTTCGCCACTCGCGCAATCAAGTGTGTGTGCGCCAATGCGTATGTATAAGAGAAGATACCACATTTTTATGAATTCGAATGCGTGATGTGGCCTAGTACATCCGTACGTATAAACATATATTTGATATTAGTTCCTCAATTTGTATCCGAGACTCTATTTTACAACTCTCAGTAAGGGAGTATTACTGTAAAAAATATTAATATCGATTTTTTCACCATGTTTTCGCAGTCGATCGCAATTAAAAAAAAATCGCGATACGCCGCTTGTATTCTATAAATTGAAACACTAAAGTTGTAAATAGCGCCACTCCTAAAGCTCCGTCCACATCCTGCCATCGGGGGTAATTTATACGAGAGAACATGCATTAAAAACGAATAAATTAGTGTGGATGGGTCGCCTGCTTCGAAGAAAGCGACCAGCGGAGCTTCGGCCCATTGTTCGGACGTCGCGAGGCATTATTTGTATTCTAATGAGCCGTTGCTCCCGCGACTGGTTGCTGTGGCCTGCGCTGTTATGAGCTTTATTTAGTTCTGGCAAAGTAAGTCTAATTTTGGAAGAAAAAATGCTAATTGAATCCTTTGTTCCGTATAAAGCTATTCTTTAAAAAAGTTCTTTGTCACTTATCATCGATTTGCTTTAAATATTCTTGACAAATTTTTGTTTCAACTCAACACTACCTCACCTCAAAAATAATCAAAAAAATTCTTAAAAAAAGCAGTTTATCGAATCATTCATCTGATACGTAAATCGATCAGGATCGAAATATTTGAGATGTTTTGCTGGAAACGGATGGAAAAATTAAGCAACAAATGAGCGAATTATGGAAAGGGTGATAGCAAAAGAATAGTAAATATAAATTAAATGTATTAATTAGAAAGATATACATATAAAATCAATTTTATCAAAAAATATTGTTGTTACGCCACCGGGATTCGAACCTGGATCTCTTTCCTAACCGGAGAAGTTGCATTATCCAACTATGCCACAGCGACGATATTTTTAGCGACAAATTTTCGAACCTATATGTTACCTTTTTGATATTAAAACATTTAATCGTTCCATTATTTGAAAGAGCCATCTACCTTATTTTTACGGAATCTCAAATACCTTTGAGTAATCTGATAGCAGACGCCAGAATTATCAATTCATTTTTATTACATTTCGGACACATTGATTCAACTTTATTATTAGAAGAACAATGTTTTTCGATAAAATTGATTTTATATGTATATTTTTCTAATTAATATATTTAGTTCATTCATTAATTACAGCTTCACAATAAGAATGAACCTACATAATATGCACGCATATCACATCACATTTGTTCGACTCGTGTCCAACATCAGAACACAACTTATTTTTACGTGCGGTTGTGTTCTCCTGCCTGTGCCACGTGGGCAGACGAATCACAAAGGAGGTGATATTTGAGATGTACAATAATTCATTAAACCAACAGACGTTCGTGTTGTATGGGTGCAGTCCACAATTATCACCAGCTGGCTAGATGTATGTGTAGTTGCAGTGATGCGGCGTCACGGAGGCAGAGCTGGGCTTAGAATGTCAAATAAAGATAAGGAGAGATGTCTAAATATTATATATCTTAACGCAGCTCTAGTGGCACGTTCCTCAAATACTCGTACATGACGTGTAAAAATTAAAATTATATTTACATATTTCATGAGGAGGAAAGAACAATGACGTGAACTCAATTTTATTTTAATTTATTTTTAAAAAATAATAGTACTTTTTGTATGGTCTGGCACACTCGCCTAGTGACCACGTTGGCTTCGAACCTCATCCATCCTTCAAGGCAGCGGTCCGTGAGAGAATTTCTCTGGTCCGCAGAGAAATGTGGATATCATTTGCTTTTTTTAACCCACAGTAAACCAACCCGAAAAAATAAGTGACTTACTCGGATAAACGATGCAAGATGCATGAAATCTACTCAATCTCGTAAGATGTTATCTCGTTAGAATTCAACTCAACTATTTGGTCTCCATTCTATTAAGTGCACGAATTAAAATTAGAAAAGATTCAGCATAAATTTTTAAGGTTTATTAACTTCAAACCCGTTGAACAATTGAATTATGGTTTTCTTATGAGCACTCTTAATTTAACTAAATTGTCGTGTAGAAGAACTTTAAGTGATTTTTATTTAAAATAGTAAATAGCATACTGGACGCCCCTAATTTAACTGAACTGATCGTATACCACGTTCCTGCGTGGAGTACCAGGTCGTCGGTGCTGTTCCGTGTAAATTCATCATATATAAATGTTTATAGGAATGCACCCACACAAAGACTTCACAGGCTTGGAAATGATTTTGGTCTTGTAGATATATTCCGATATTCAAAGTTTAAATATAAGAGTGATGTGTTTGATGCTGTTCTGAGTCAAAGATACATTTCATTCTGATACTCGGCCATTCTATGTCAAACCATAAATTTTATTGTTTGTTTTGCTTACATTAAAAAAAAAATTTAAAGCTATATGGTATATGTATATTTTATCAATTTATATTTTTATATATATTTTCTATCTTGTGTAGCTCTGCTCATGTTTTTGTTTTTTTTATACCAAACCAACTTTGTAAAAGCCCCCACAAGGGCGTTAATAAATAAATTTTATTTGTCGTACTCTCGCCTCGTTTCGCTCGTTATTACCCAATTAATATGTGCATAATAGATCCGTTTGCAGCGAACATTCAAGATAGTAATAATTTAAGTATGAATCTAAAAGAAAGCCCCGTCGACTTATCGTCCGACGACACTCTCAAAGCTAAATTTCATTCATCCTTATCATGATCTCAGTTTCGGCTTTCCATAAAAAGTGAATACCCTTCGCTTAGTGAAAATGCAATGAAAATTCTGATTCAATTCTCCACAACTTATTTATGCGAAAAGGTCTTTTCATCTGTCACAGCAATCAAAATACGGTACCGATTTCGACTTAAAATAAATGCAGTTCTCCGTCTTGAAGTAACACATAATCTTATCAATAAGAAATACATAAAAGTTTAATATAATTAAACCATATTTTAATTAGTTAAAGTTGTATCAATATATCCAAAATTTAATAAAAATTAATTGATAATTCTGGCGTCTGCTATCAGTTTACTCAAAGGTATTTGAGATTCTGTAAAAATAAGGTAGATGGCTCTTTCAAATGTTGGAACCATTAAATGTATTAATATCAAAAAGGTAACATATAGGTTCGAAAATTGTCGCTGTAGCATAGTTGGATAATGTACCTTCCCCGGTTAGGAAAGAGATCCAGGTTCGAATCCCGGTGGCGCAACAACAATATTTTTCGATAGAATTGATTTTATATGTATATCTTTCTAATTAATATATTTAGTTCATATTTAACATATTTTAATTGTTTTGTTTTATTAATAAAGCTTTTGTAATTGGTTACAATAGTGCATTTTATGTGTTCTGTGATCATTTTTTTTCTAAATATATTTAACACTTTTAAAAAATCCTATTAGTGGTCTGCGGGATTTAAAATTATGAATTTAGTGGTCCGTGAGGTCCTAAAGTTAGACGATCGCTGCTCTAAGGTGTGCGGGTGTGCGCGCTCACACTCAGGCCTATTCTCAAAATTGCAATATTGAAATGAAGGTGATTGTTACACCAAGCCTCAAAAATAGTGTTATATTAGAATGAGAGAGAGGGAGAGAGAGTGAGGGAGTGAGGGAGATAAACGTACCATAATCTGTCAAAACTATCTGTCTATTTTTGAGGGTTGGTGTAACAATCACCTTCATTTCAATATTGCAATTTTGAGAATAGGCCTGACTATTTGGCACAATAGCGCACACAAAAAATCATAGCACGCGCACAATTTTTAACAAGATTTCTTCATGTGCCCCCTTCTATCGTAGGTTGGCGACCATGTTACCAGTATGTTGATTTATCCCGTATAATATCACGAACATTTTGAACAAAAAAACAATTTCTGAGGTAACACAGCCAAGATAATCTCTTTCTACCTACGCCTCTGCTTCCTTCTATCTTCCCCTGCATAATGACTTGTAAAATATTATATTTTTCTTAGCGGAGAATGTGTCCGAAGTATACAGCTTTCCTTGATCCTGATTCTTTAGTAAGTTCTCTTGACTTATTTATGCATCTTAAATATGAATTAAATATATTAATTAGAAAGATATACATATAAAATCAATTTTATCGAAAAATACTATTGTTGCGCCACCGGAATTCGAACCTGGATCTCTTTCCTAACCGGGGAAGGTGCATTATCCAACTATGCTACAGCGACAATATTTTTATCGACAATTTTCGAACCTATATGTTACCTTTTTGATATTAATACATTTAATCGTTCCAACATTTGAAAGAGCCATCTACCTTATTTTTACAGAATCTCAAATACCTTTGAGTAAACTGATAGCAGACGCCAGAATTATCAATGCATTTTTATTAAATTTTGGACACATTGATACAACTTTATTATTAGGAGAACACATTCTTATTGTGAAGTTGTAATTATTCAGAACATAGATCTGTGATATTTTAAATATGAATCAAATATATTAATTAGAAAGATATACATATAAAATCAATTTTATCGAAAAATATTGTTGTTGTGCCACCGGGATTCGAACCTGGATCTCTTTCCTAATCGGGGAAGGAATCCTGATCCTTAAAATTGTACAAAAGATTTTTTATGCGCATCCAACATTAGAGGGAGTATTGACCACATCCCAGGAAATTACTAAATTAATTTAGTAATAATGCTATGTAAATGCATGCTTATTCCCAGTAAAATATGCCTCCTAGACCACCTATGATGACTTGCAGGGAAATTATGTTAGCAGACTGCATGCGGTGAAAATTCTCTCGTTAATTCCGGTCGAGCACATTAGCGGAGATGGCACGTGCCACGTGCATTTTATATAACTAATAGTAAGAGATCTTTCTTGTATTATATGCATATTGCGTAATGTATATATACACAAATTGCATCGTTTATAATAAGCAGACGACAAATAACATTATTTTTTACTTCACAACATCACTCGACATTCAATAGTTTTGAGACAAAAGCAAAGAATGGCAAGAGTTGCTTTTAATATTTGTTAATTACGTATTAGAATCATCATATGAACATGTGTGCTTGCTTACATACATAGTTTACACATCACCGGTCCGAAGTGGCGATACGTGTGTCACGATTCAGATTTTCGTTTTTAGGTCAAGAAAATAAACGAATGTGTTTGTTTTCTGGTGATATCGTACAGGTAAATTACGAAACATAAAAATAGTGCGATGTACAAAGGTTCGTATACATTAAAACAACAGTGCTTCATTTACATAGCTAAAATTAACAGCTTAAAATGTGTAAGTGTAAATCATAGAAATTATAATAGTAATAATCTTTATTAGTTTTATTTTCTTATAGTTTATTGTATAGGGATTACTTTTCAGAACTATTTTTATTTTGTACTCGAATGAGTTCAGTAAAATAATAGCATTCAATTTGAAAACAAAATATCAAATCGTATTTTATCACATCTTCTTCATTACGTAAGGCAAAAAAGATATCACACGGTACAATCTTATCCTGACACTATTAATAGAATCGGCGTTAACTTTGTATAGTCTCATCATAATTGATTGATATAAATGAAACAATGTTATTACTCTACTTCAAGAATACTTCACCTGTTGATGAGAGTTACTGTTTCTCTCAAAACTCGAATAGTGCTAATAAACTCAAGTAGAGTAATAACATTGTTTCATTTATATCCATCCATTATCCTGACACATCTTTCGCTTCTTATCCACACATTTCGCAAACGCCCATTGGTTCTTCAGGCTTATAACATTACACTCATTTAACCTTTCAATTGGTAACCAACTTTTGCTGTTTGATTACGTCTCTGTAAGATCTAAAACTGCAAGTAAATTGACTCGTTTAACAGGTGAGTCGTGGTCCCCGTGACTTCTAACTAACATTAAATTATTTAAAATCAAAGTATTTCATTTGTATAGAATTTTCACATTCACCTTCCTTTCGATTTTTGTTTTCGAGTCAACCTTGTGCGAGGTGGCTCTCTAACTAAAACCACATCCGAGAAAATAAATGGCAGCACCCCATCTGATAATCTTACCGCGAGATCTGCAGTGTTGCCATTTTTTTACTTTACGGGTGGCTCTGCCACTAGCGGAGGCTGCGCTGTATCATTACTGGCTTATAACACGGAATAAGGAAAAAAGAAAAATGCTTCTTCCTTTTATTCACGCCTAAGCTATCTAACTACATACCTACAATTTTATTTTATTTATTCTATAATTTGGTCCTTGAACATATTTAATGCATTACTAAAATAGTTTATTTTTTAAATTTTAATTGTATATTTGATAAATTCACAATATTAACATTTCTACATAAATTACATTGAAGAGTACAATTTATTTCATGCTGGCTGATATAAGAGGCAACTCATGATGTGGTAGGCAGCACCGGCGTTACGCATAGGCGGAACAGGCGCCTACCTGTGGTGGATAAATCAAGGGGGCGGCCGAGAAATATATAAAAATTGAAAAACAAAATCCCAAGTTGCAAAACGATAATAATAATAATAATAAAATAAAAATAATCCAAGTATAAACAATGCAAGAAAGCAAATCCATTATAGTTATTTCCTAATAAAGCAGTAATTTATAGTCAACACCAGTGTCCAGAACGTCTTTTGGTAAAATACCGCCCTCGGGCAAGTTTCAAAATGCCGACATAACAAAATAACGTGTGTGGTACGCGGGCGGCCGATTTAGGGGGCTGCCAATTTATGAGGATGGTTTTACAAAAATTTAAAACGTTATCTTTACTTTAGTTACTAGGGCGGAAAAAGCCAAAAGTTTAGCGCCGGCGCTGATGGTAGACTATCTTCTCTGCATCCCGTACAACGGAATGGTAGGTGACAAACTCTTACTTCAGCCGCCGGAAGAATTGTGGAACTGATCTGACTCTGTCAGAAAATAAACATGCGTACGACCATTGCTTGTGCATGCCCAAAAGCGCGAGCTCTTTGCCCTCAATAATATGTTAATAGAAACATAATTTAAAAAAAGACAATACATCATAAATCCTATCCATAATGTCACGTTATTATTTTTTAAATTAATTTAAATGTAATTCTAAAGCGTCTTATGTAAAACGCCCTTAACCTTTACCATACCATGATACAAAATATTCGTACGCAGCCATGTTGTCAACTCGTGTTACCGTAAGAAATTAGAGTTCTATTAGCGTTTGAAATATGAAAAAATGCTTTTGTAAAAATTAATGGCATAAATAGTAAGCATTAAATATAAAAATATATATAATATTATAATTCGGAGCATTCATCAGGTCTTGTATAGGAAGTTATATATATATATATATAAAACAACCTTCCTTTTTATCTATCTTTCTTTAATTAATGAGAAAAAGACAGCATTATATTCGTATGCTTGTTATTCTTTTCACTGTGAAATTAATATGCGATTTCTTTCTGTCTTGATACAAATTGTATTTTTGTAGAATTCGCATTACATACTTTTTCACTAGTCGTTTCTAAGCGTAAATATATTCCTTCAATTTAACTAAAATATAAATTGCATGTCGTGTGTATTTACCGAAATATTACAGGCTTAATTAGAGCGGTAGACCTGTGTTACTGCATGGTTTGGGAATGGTTAACAAAAAACCGCTTTATAAATCATCCAATGTTTTTAGAGTGCCTATTATGTAATATATAATCAAAACATATTACGATTTTTGTGTAGGGATTTCTGATAATTAAAACATCATTTTTATATAACCATAATTGATTACTTGTATGATTGAATTGTATTCAACATGAAATATGGGGAGAGTTGTTTCTGACTGCTCATTTGTATCATACACTGGATCCATATTTATTAGTTATTCTGGTAATGAATTTCATTCGTTTCGTATTAATTCTAGATCATTCGTTTACTTTCGTAATAATTCTAGATTATTGGTAGATAATTCGTACCAATATGAAACCGTGCAGAATTGAAAGAACACATTGTTACTAAATAATTTTAACCTATAATTATAGATTTTTAATTTTATTAAACTAAGTGATCACGTGTCCACGTCATGTTCCACGCTCCACCCCTTAACGCTGTATCGTTCTCTCTTTCATTTGAATCGTTCCTTTTCACTTTCATGCAGCACATGTTTGTTTCATTTTCATTCACGAACATCCTCAATTTATTTTAGCCTATTTGTACACGTGTCTGGGAGATGCACTGTGTTCCATGCCTCATGCATATTCATTACGTCCTCATTATGTTTTTTTTTATTAATTCTCTAATGTTTTTTTTTTGTTACAGGTATGTAAGCTGTCACATTCTGTGAACATTAATCAAAACAACCTGTCATGTAAGTTTCCTTTATGCAACAATGTTTCTTTTTACATTTTTCGTATCAATTCATTGATGTCTGATTGCTAAGAGTGTTAAGACAAGAGAATGAGTGTTTTATCCCAAGTGTTGTAACACCTGTGACACCTCAAATTAAAAGTCTTAGAACTCAAGGAGGAATAGGGCCGTTTTCAATATACACTATGTAGTGAAAACTACATTTTTATGTACCTGTAATGACATTCATAATTTTTTATCTGCAATGTTTGAAAAAAAAATTAATCATAATAATTATTGTCACAAACTATATCATCGTCATCACCAGTCAATTTACTTTTTGATAAAGGACTCACCATGACTGAATCTTTGCCATACCACTCTGACATTGAGCGTTGTTGTTTGGCTCGTGGAATTTTTTATATCTTAAAATAATCCTACCGCCTGTTTTACTGCCTTTAATTGATTGATTATTTAACATTATGCTTGCTCGTCGAATATTGAATTATACGGTTTACTCGGCTCCGCCAAGTCGCGGACGTCCCCTATTTTCCTTAGTTTTAATAAATTACTATGATGACCAAATTGTTTGGCCCAAAGTGAGTTGTAAAAACGCTACGTTTACAATAAATCATAGTGCCTAGCAGAATTGATTTCAACACATAATTTAGATCGTAAATATCAAGCGTAATAATTATTCGTAGAACGCAACTGAACATGAGAAAAAGCAATTGAAAACACGCTTTTTCTTTGATTTAATTCGCTGTGTTTATGCGAAGTACCGTGGGAAATACATTCCGCAACGCTTCAAGTCTTGAAATAGTAGAGTTACATTATTTTTTTCTTCTAGAAATATTCCTTCAGCGAGATATTATCGTGGGCGCGCATCCCACATGTCCCTTTCTCTCCTATTGGCGCGCGAATCTCCCATACGGAAAGTCGTCGCTAATTGCATTCTGTTCCGGTGCAAATTATAGGTATACCTTATCCTGCTGCATCGGGAATGTGGATATATATTGGACTAATGTAGGCGTTAAGACCAATCGTTAGGTCCATACATTTAATATATTAACGCTTAAAGAGATGACAGATTCACGTGAATTTATAATTAACATTAATAATTGTAAAATATTATTTAATTAAACACACACAATATTCACTATTATTATTTTTTCACAAAATTTCATAAAAATTAAATAGTCATGATGACCTTATCAGACTGAGCTGTGGGAAAGAATGGGAGTAATTGAGGTATTTGTTGGGAGTAATTGAGGTATTGAATGGGAGTAATTGAGGTATTGATAATTATAATGAAGTATTAGTTAATTAACATTTTATTTCTGAATTTAGATTTTAAATCAGCCAAAGCTGACTATTTAATTTTTAGTTTTTTCTTCCCTGTTCTCAAAACTAGTCGTGAAAGAATAATAATACTTAATAATTGTGTGTAGTACAAAATATATTTAAATAAAAATGTAACATCAGGAAATAACGCCAATAAAAACGTACCTGCCAGAATAACAGTGACAATTCATCGAATATTCCTTTGGCCAATTTGGGAACCGCGTCTTAGACTCAATTATTTCATAATTTTTACTCAGCGGTTCTGTTTTACACGTTATAAAAATATCCTCCGATTTTATCTTAAATACATCTTGTACTCTATTAAGTACAAAGCTTCTATTAAAAGTTCCACCGTTACTGATAATACCTACGTACGTAAACAATCCCCCCGCCCCAAAAGATGCGTGTAGAATATGACTACATATATATGTTTTCAGTACCTACCCATAAACGTCCAACTATATTTTTAACAAATGAAATTAATTAATTAAAATGTCATTGAATTTCATCATTTTTTTCTTTCCCGTTAACATACACATTAGTGATCGAAGGTCGAAATCACGAACCGTGAGTCAATCACTGATATATTTGAGTCACATTCACTATCAATATCTGGGAATATCGTGGTTCATGATTCAAAATTCTATTGATGTTCTGACGCCGCTGTTTAAATCGATTATCTGTTGAATAAACGCGTCTACTGAATTTTCCGTAACTTGATCAGCGCCATCTAGTAGATTCTGCCAATGATATTAAATTAGATTTATATTAATTATTTGTACTGGAATATGTTTTTTACGTGAGTTTTTAATAATATAAATAAGTACGCTGAAAATTATGTTTTCGTGTATTGTGATATCGTGTGGCGCATTAGCACTGAAACTGTGATCACAGTCACAGTTTTCAATCACTGATATTGTCGAATGTCACAATCACACCAGTGAGTCGAGAGTAGCATTTTTTCTCATCATCAATACACATTATACACACACATACGCGATGTTTACGCATAATCGTGAAAGTAGATATTTGGTAACTAGATTTTTTTTAAATCATATAGATAAAATAAATCTTCGCGCATTAAAATCGCGTGTTCATAATTAATTAGATACCCTTTCCCTACACACCCTTATAAATCATGATATCTGCACAGTATATACGTTATTTATTTTTTTAATATTAGTTTTACTTTTTAAAAAAAAAAACATTTTTTTACAGTGACTTCGAACTTAAATATCTACGTACATCACACTGCTGTACTTTTTACCTGACATTTTCCCGCCGTGCAACCATCAGCAGGTACGTAGGTACCTGCCGTCCGACCCTACCCACTCCACTGGCCACTATTTGGGTTGTTTTGTTCCTGTTTGGTGTCACGTGGCTACCTTTTGACTATTTTTTGTGCCCCGCTCGAAGTCACGTAGGGTCATATTGTCGCTGAATAATAAATTGTTTCGACTGTCACATAAATTGCGCCCGAGTAAAGTGATCGTATGTGGATGTGCGAATGCAATTTATACCGAAACATATTGCTTTTTTATATAGAGTTGTGCGTGCATCCAAATACACTTTTCCGGTAACGGTCCTCGTACGACTCTTGTTAGCTTTACAAATGAATTTACGGCCGGCATCTGTTGTTGAATTCTGATCGTTAAATTTTTCACTTTGAATTATTATTATTTAATAATTGTAGTGATCTTTCGAACATTGCTCTGAGAGTCATGGAGCCGACGTGTCTCGCGCGATAAGACACCTGATATCACATATTATTAATTGATCAACAAAACATTATAATTCATCGGTGAAAAAAAATCCTATAACGTATTTCAATTCGCCAGATACAAGTCCGTAGTAGGACCTTCGGCAAACTGTACACCCACGGCTGCAATCGAATACGAATGTTGCCACATGTTAATTTATCAAATAAAAACTAAACAAAATTTTCTTACGTTTGCAAATTATTGTACGTCTGTTGAGACATACATGCACTGCGCGTTGAATAATTTATACTTCCTCTCTGGTTTCAGTGTAATGGATTAGTGTGAATATTACATTGACAAGTTTTGACACTGAGTGTTGTTTTTCAAATAAAAAAACGCCAGATAGGTATGAAATATATACGATACCTTAAATATTTGACACATATACATTACTATTGTTCGAAATTGCAGTTCTTACCTAATGAAAATACAAACATGAGATTATAAACCTTCATTGACGAACGACTGCTGAGTAAAAACACAAAAGTTCATTTTTATAATTAATTGAAACAACTGCGATGTGTAGTCTCAAGCTTTTCAAAAAAAAAAAAAATATTCCACCATTTCTTCCCATCCCGTGTCCTTCCCACTAAATGAACTCTCTGTAATCTCGACTATCTCACAATTTATATTTACATGTTTTGCAAAAAATACTCTAAGGCAGTGCTACCCAAATGGAGGTATGTATTGTATATTTGTACAAATTATATGCATATTTATAAATTATTATAATATTACGCAAAACTTGTAATGGGTAGATTGATACCCACCCCGCACGAGAAAGTTTTAAGTAGCGCTGCTCTAATGTATAATAGTCATGAATCTCCAATTGTATATAAAAAAAACCCTCTACAATTATTGGGATATGTTAATTATACAAATTTTCGAATCTATACGTCTCATTTTTGAAATTATACTCATCGGCACGCGTGCTGTATTTATTAGATATCACAGCGATATTGAAATTGCTATTTTCTATTTGCAGTCTGTTAATAGCGACACGAATGGCGCACGAAGCGCAACTACCATCTTGCTCGTCAAAGCGTTGATCCAAATTCAATTTCCATCCCGGTATTGAATTATGGAACAGCCTGTATAATGGAATCCGTCTGTATGCATGTTGTGCTAATTACTCATATTTTTGTTCGTATTGTTTATTATATATAGCATAGCAATTCAACAGAACTATATACAGAATAATATTTAATTTTCCTTGTTTTTATGATTTCTTACAAACTCGACACGGCGTAACAGCTCGTGTGGAATATTCTTGATGGGCCGAGGTTTGTTTAATAATTATAATGATAAATCACAGTAATAGAATACTTTAATTTAACAGGCTTCTCAAACTACTGACACCAGACAAAAAATTTCATAAAAAAACGGTAAAATATCCACGACCGGTCACAATATTAAGTTTTTATGTTTTTAGCTTACGGCCACCAAAAAATTATCGCAAAACCAATTTTAGTATCTTTCTTTTCCCATTCTCCCGCATTTTTATTTATTATTCCGGATCATGTTAAAGGTACAACAATTTTTGAGTGCCTTAAGAAGTATTTAAAAAGAATAGCACAAGTTATAATTTTTTCAGAAGCAAAGATCTACAATGATAAGAATATTTTGAACTATTTAAATAATTTGGTGAAACGTGTACTGATACAAACGACAATTCTCAATGTTATGAAACGTATTTGATATCTCAATACCTGATATTATTATAAGTATTTAGCAACAGACGATTTTGCGAAATGTTTACAATTTTATCAACCGGTTCGCTGGCTTTTTCATGTCATCCATCTTATCCAATTATATTTATTATAATGTAATATTTTATATTCCATTTCAGTATGCGTCACAGTCAGTACTTGAATCGGCAAGATGTCATTTTAATGAATTGCTTTTATTAAAGCACAAATCAAAATGCAAAAGCAAAATTTTAATAGTAATTACGATGATATCATTCTATGATACAAGAACCCGAAATAGCTCATGTAACTCAGGTAAATAATTACAATATTAAGAATTACAGCGGCGTACGGCTTTTCTTGACTTTAGTACCATAAATTACTTCTAAACCATAAATACACAGTGATTCACTAGAATTAACATCACCGTATAGGCAACCAATGCAAAAATGGCGGTTTGCACACCAGGTAGGTACCATAAAATGTACGTGGGTATTCAAATATTTATGAAACCTTGAAAGACTGAAACATTGCAGAATTACAGCCTCTGAGACTTAAGTAGAAGCACCATCTAAGGCTTGTAAAAAATAAATAAAAATTTGTAAGGTTTGGACTTGTAAGACTCATACGAGATAAATGACATAATAAAAAAGACAACTGGCATGGTCTATAAACTTATGCAGAAGGAGAACCTTTTTTTATTTATTTTTTTAAATACAATTATATTACGTCTCTCCGCTTCCGCGATTCCACAAGTCCGCGTCCACGCATATCGCATAGTAATGAATGTATACAACAATAATATTTCAATGAATAATTTTAAACAAAGCCAGTCTTCGAATCGGTCACAATAATTTTTAATGTGAAACAATTTAGATCGATCCAATAAGTACTTATACTTGGAATTTTTTTAAATATTATAAATATTTTGTTGTATTTTCATCGGTTTTTTTTAATTTTATTTTTAAAAAATTTATTAATTTCCGGTAATTAATTACCCTTGCCATAATGCATCAAATTTCTTAAAAGTTGCAGAACGACCATAAGGCTTATCTATTAATTATAATTCGTATTATTTACGAAAATGCGAGTTTTTTTTATTCGTTTATATCAGAAGTTATACACTAGATTATACCTATTACTTAGATAGGACCTTTACACTATTGTAAAACTAATAAACTGTTATTTGTAAAAGTGTTATTTGGCATAATTTTAAATTGCAAACATTATTAATTTTCCACGTGCCACAAAAATGCCTTAATATAGAAAATTCTTGCATACACAAAATATTTTATTATAATCTTGAATCCAAGATTATGGAGACAAATTTGCATTGAAACAAATTAACAAAATGTTAAAAAATAATAGTTCAGTAATTAACCATTCAATTTCAGGACATATTATCAATTTTCAACGCTTTTAAAAGTGTTAGTGAAAACAAATTATTTTAAATAATATTTTGTATTTACTTAATATTCTTTTACGCTTCAGCTACTATTAAAAAAAAGTTTTATATCAAAAACATAATAATTTCGTACTCAATAATATTTATATCGATCCTATTAATGTGTATTTTTTATTGTTTTGTAATCGGCGATATGAAATTAAAATATCCAATATTTAACATTTTGTTAATTTGTTAAAATGCAGATTTTTCTCCGTAATCTTGGCTTCAAGAAAGTATATTTTGTATATGCAAGAATTTTCTATATAAAGGCAATTTTGTAGCATGCGGAAAATGAATTTAATGGTCGCGGTCTTTCTTATAATGTTTGTGTTTTCTTAATTATGGCAAATGATACTCAGTTTATTAGTTTTACATTAGTGATTAGATCCTATCTAAATAATAGTTTTTTAAAAAGTCATATCTAGTGTATAACTTCTGATGTAAATGAATAATTAAAAAATACATTTTCATAAAAAACGCGAATATTGTTATCGCTTACAATTCTATATATGTTATTGTGTTCCACTATCAAGATTTTCCAAGATTGAAATTTACGTTACTAATTAATGTAAACTAATCCCAAAAAAAAAATGTTGAAATAGTGTGTATAGTATTTCGTATTTGATTCTAGGATGGTAATATTGATTTCCTCAGGGCAGACAGAGCGTTGTGACGTAATGAATTCAATATTTGTATACCTAAGTGTAGAAATAAAACATGATTTGAATTAGAGGTGAGTTCGCCACCCTCTGGTGAATAAGCGAAGGCAAGCGGCCGCGCCGCCCCACGCCCATCCGCCCACACCCGCTTGACCGGCGCCGATTGTTTATGCATATCTTACCGCGCGCACAGCTCAGTTGGGCGCCAAACAATTGCAGCGACGCGAGACGTCGGCGTCTTAATACATCATCGTTTGTTTATTTTTCTATATTTAATTATTGATATCAGTATATACGTCATCATTGCTGGTCCGCTGCTGGATGAAAGCCTCACCATGACTGCCGCTCTCTTCATTTCAAATTGTCAATCTTTTGCACCCATCCGTCAAACTGACGTAAGCCATGCAGTTTGGCAAAAAATTAAAATTAAAATTTATGTAATTAACAAGAAATAAAAAAATACTTTAGCCGTCCTCTAGGTCATTTTTTTCCTCATTGGTCGTTTTAGTAGTGACAATGACGTCCTTTACAATGGTCTACGCTCTAACTACCGTGTTTCTTTTTCGAACTTCCAGTTATTTCATTAGTATCTACCTACCTAATATCAAATATAAATGATACAACATAACATCCCATATCCGTCCCGTTCCAGACCAGACTTCATTAATTGAATATGCGCCAAATTATCTATTGAAATATTATTATAAAATAATTATTATAATTCAACAATATGAATAATGTAAAGCAAAAATAAATGTTATAGACATACATTATGAAAATAATTAAAAATATACTTTTCTGATATTTGACCAATTTATTTAACATTAAATAACGGTTGTTTACTTCCTTGTATGATAATATTTATTCTGTGAGAACTTACGAAACCGTTTTCGTTTAGTATATAATTTCACACAAACACGCAAATATTGACGTTTCTTTCAATAACAGCGAAACCTCTCTTTGCTTTAAACAATTATTGTTCGTATTGTCGTGGCAGACAAACAGACATTATTTAACATTTGTACTTCCTGCAAAACTGAATCTTCCTTTCTTTGAACTAGACATTTAACGCTTCACAATCCAAACATTATTAACCCAATTTCTTTCATACGTCTTTTTGTGAAGGCCGGGATTCCTTTTATACTTTGTAATTTATTTTGACAGACGAACAAAGAGCTTCCTAGTTATTAAAGCTTTTCAACAAAACCAATCAAAATTGATTCAGAAAATCGCGAAAACTTTCATTTCTGTGAGTTATTTATTTGAGTACTTACTTTACTTTAATTTGCACACAATATTACTATTATCTTCGTGGAAACGTCGTTAATTCGGGGTGTCTTTTGAGCTTTCGGAGAAATGGAACAGCGTATGCGCGCGCATGGATTTATAATTTATTTTTTATCCAGTATTGCGAGTCATAGCTACCCACCTCCGTGACGTGTACGGCTTTATAGTCTAACAATCGCGTGCATTTGCATCTACCATTTGCCATGCGTGGTGATGAATCATCCGCCCAACCCTCGGTGTTAGTCGACCCTGTCATTATACGAGGGGCACCACAAACTGTATTTTTCCAACAAAATACCTATTTACATTGAAAACAAATTTTTATTATTCTTATATTTGTATTATATACGACGAAAACTTTATTACAAGCTGACCCAGCTGTCGAGTTCAATTTGATCCCTACTTCTATACATAGGTATGATGGTAACTTATCAGAAATTATTAATGATATCAGAGTTTAATTTAAATAAACACACATTGTGGGTTTAGGTAACTGAAATGACATAAGATTTAATTAAAGACAACTGATTCAATCAATTATGTCTAGAATCTTAGTCTTCCGGGAGAGGATATTTATTGTACATATTGTGATACATAAGTGACATTGCACTTTACGTTTCTTGGTATTGCTTTCAGATTTCGAAAGCTTCAATTCATAATTCTGAATGACGAGTTTGTTTTTACGTGACTCCGTTTTTTCCCGGTATCATGGTGTGGCGTACGAGCAACCCTTTGCACCCCTAGTTCGCCGAAGGCTCGTGTGTGACCAAGCTGTTTAAAACACCCCAATCATAACTTTTCATCGAGTCACCTTTCGCACATTCATTATGCACCGCTCACGATATGGCGGCGACAGCTTATTACTTATTCAACTACAAGATAATGTATTTTCCGCGTTTTAAACCTGCTTCAAATTAGTTTTTCACGTTCTTGACTTGTAATAAATATTTCAGGTGGCTCCTAAAGTGCCTTCACTATAAATTTGGTACAATTCTCAGCGGGAGAATGGTTATACGCAGAAAAAATAAATGACCATGGATTTATTCCGTCTTTCAACAATGTATTTTAGCATTTTAAGTTCTTTAAGCCACCCCTCTTTCTACGTAATTATGCATCTGAAGGGGGTTTATTGTATTACGATATTATCACAAAATATAGATGGTATGCTTGGTATTATGTTCTAAAATTTACATAGCTCGAAAATCAAGGGTACCTTTATTGACGCAAATTGATCAACTTATACTCATTTATGGCACATTTTATTTTTAAAACTTTCAAACTCCTTTTATTCCTAGGTTTTAATTCCTTCGTAACACGTTCTAGATTAAAACTAATCCTACACATTAATCGTGTTACTTTTTTGTATCTTAACAACTCAATATGTTTCAAAACTTTAGTCACGCAGGTTGAGTCATACTTTAGTTTAAATTATGTATACCTGTACATTTTCATACGTATATATATTCATAAATTTCGACTATACAGAACTGTACATAATGCGTACAGCTTTCAAAGGGATTAATTCATTACAGTGTTGTTGTTTATATCTGATTATTTGGTTTTAATTTAGTATATATTAAATAAGGGTTACAAGTTTACTTCATTAAATTATCACCTTTAAACTTGTATTTTTCTAATATATCAAATTTTAATAAAAGTTAATGGTTAGTACCTAACATATTTTTGAATATTTATATTTACAAAATATAACTATATAATAAAACTTAATAACTTTTTAATGTCAACTTTTAGTGAATACGTTGTACCATAGGATTCATATTCAGCGGGTATTTTAATTTTAAAATAATAATAGTAGGATTTTTGTATATATATTATAAACGCATACCATTTTAATATAAATTTTCGAACAATTTTACTGTTACAGCTTTTAGTCTACAGTTCGTATATACTTGCATTTTTGTTTCGTAAGAAATAAATATAAAGTACCATATACCTTGTATTCGCGGATACCACATGCATGTATTGAAAGTCTATTCATTATAATTATTAAATAATGCAAGTCCAATGTTAAATTATTATTTTTCTTCACTTAATGATGGTTGTTTCGTTTCTGTGATTTAATTTAAGCGAGTATATCGAACGGGTAAAGTGCCTATCTTTGTTCCTTACATAGCAAATGTCACGTAATGTATCGCCGCGAATTCCTCCTTTTGTCGCATTGTTCGCGGTGGGTTTTGGGCCAATCGAGCAGCCAAGTTCCCAACCCTCACTCGCCTACTTTCATTATCCCAGATTAGGCGACGTCACTATCGGAATGTGCCATCCAAATTCCCATTTTTATACGTTAACAACGCCATTTGTCACGTAACGTATCGCTGCAGATTCCAGCCCTTTGTTCGCCCCGACTCAAAGAATGAGACCAGAAGAACGAAGCCACGAAGATTGCTCCTAACTTTCCCTCCAGATTACAACTGTGGCACCTCCGAAAGAAAGCGGTACGCCGACACGTGCTCAACTCAACAGTGGAAGGCAAATCGGATAAGAATTTGAAAAATGCTCCCCATCTCGTCAACTAAACGAAGATTTATACTTCGGTATTTTTAACCTGAGGATATTTAGCTTAACGAAATATTTCACCCACACTGGACAATATATATAAAGCCGAACATCTTCCCGTCATGAATTGCAGCTAACGTCCGTGACCAAATATCGCAATTACTGCAGTTTTAAAACATTATTCAATTCGCTTTGCATGCATCTAACGAATTCACCCATACCCACTTCTACCTGCTGCTGCACAAGGCTTTTGTGCATTTTAATTTAGGTTAACGGACGCAATATATTAAGTAACATATTTATAACCCGCTGCGGCATATAAATTTAGCTTTTCAATAAAAACAAAATTATCCGTAAGCGAATGAAAGTGTACTCCCGCCAGTTTCACAAAACTGTGTTATGAAATTTCCACCGGCCCGTGTAATTAAATCAGTCCGTTTCAATTGTTGATATTTCTATTGCCCTCTCGAATTGACAAAATGATAATAAAATGGGCAATGTTTCGTCGAATTGGTTATATTGTTCGAAAGCTTTGATTCGTTAATATTAGAAGAGATTTCTTTATGCGGGAATTTTTAAGATTTAAATAATTCAGAAATTTTATCATAACGGAATTTAAATTTTATTGTAAATTTACATTGTATTGTAATTAATTAATTCACCGTTATTTTATGAAAGCGATGCGTTGTAATCATTATCAATGTATGCACCATTATTTTTGTCAGGCGCATTTGGAAAATGCAGGTTGTTAATGTATTTAATTTCAGAAACTTAATTCTCATATTCAAGAGAAGTAACTACTGCTGTATTGTTAATGCTCGTGAATCAGTCAGTTGATGATATTTTTTTTTAATGAGTTTTTTTCTATGATTCGTTTATTTATTATTTTCTATTTGTATCTAGACGTTTTATTGGCGCCATTAAAGACGCCATTCTAGAATTTAGTTTTGTGACTCGCGTAATTTAACCTTTATATTTCTCAGAGCATTCCCCCTACTGTTGTGATATTGAAAAGTGTCATGCTTTTATTGTAATTTATCGCATGCCTGAAAATGCTAATACTAGAAATAACATTTTAATTCACGCTTTATTTTGAATTGCCTGCGTCAATTTACCGTCCCTGCGCACAACTAAATCAACCTTATTAATTTATTCTCTGCTTTTATAAACTTAGGGCTCAAAGTAAAGTCTCTCCTTTAAGTCGTTTACAGTTTAATATTGTATCTGTAAAAATATTGTTCAAGGAGTTGGAACAATAAACAATAACATTATAATGACTATTTCATCTCTTAATTCGGAAACTTAACTCGAATGGAGAACTCCCTTGACTGATCATCGCAGACCGCAACTACTATTTATAGTATCGCCTAATGAAATACAATTCACCTTTGGAAGTAACGGAATTTTATTACAATTTCTAGTACCTACATAATTCAACAAACTCCACAATACGCAACTGTTCAGAAATTTGTATTTCCGATGAAGGAATTGTGCTGATATGTATTTTTAAATAACGTCTTGTAACTTTAATTTATTTATTTATATAAGTTGCTGTTTTAACACACTTCTGTTTAATTTCCTTATTTAATATTTGTGAAAAAGTAAAGAAAAACGTTTTTACCCATTGAGAAAAAGTAAGAATAATCTATGAAATAACTATAATCATTATTGAATTCGACACGTGTGTATATTTTAATTCGATTTCAGTGAAGAACTCGGCAATTTTTTAAAATTTGCTTTCACCTGTTTTTGGTTCACATAAATAATTTATATTTTCAGTGCGTGCGTCATGAATTAATATTATTCTAAACAAGTAACACTGACACTTTCCACTTTTATTTATTTAACGTTCATCTACACGCTGTCAGCCTGCCAGACTCCATACAATATTCCAAACACAAAAACGTCGCGACAATCCAATTTACCTGCTTCTAATCCCGAAAGACCCTCGTTATATCGTGTATGGCCCAGGCTTCAAATCCTTGCGAGAAAAGCAGCAACACTCTTTAAAAAAAAGTATACATTTTACAAATAGACTACACTATAAATTATCTCGCGTCTTTTTGTTCAGTGGAGTAAAGTTAGCCACTCTGAAACAGTAAAACTATCGCTTACCGGTCTGCAGGTATTGTTAGCTTGATTGAATATAGTTAGGTAATGAGTAAACTCGATAAAATGTATTAAAGTGTAAGTCGCAAGTCAAAATATATCGCTAGGTTTTGGTCCATTATTTTTACTCTATTGTTAATTTTACTTCGTTCGATTCGGATTACTGGCACGGTGAGGACCGAGCCTATCCCAAAGCGTGTCTTTTCCAGGGTTATTGCCTGCTTACCTGCCGCACCGGTGCATTCAAAAACACGATTCTTAGTATTCAAAACTCACCCACAATACGTCAGCAACGCTCACACAACAGACAAAAGTCTTCCATCTTATTCTCTCTTTTCAGTCTATCGGAAGGAGATAGAAGCAGTTTCCAGGTACCAGAGTTCAACACTGATGTTGTACATATGACATTTTGGTGTTCAGAAAATCCGCCGTTCTCTGTATTTTATGTTTAGTCCGCTATGAACATCAACGTTTTGGTTGCTGCACATTTCACTGCACACTTCACTGCACTGCCTTTTTAGTTTCCCCCCGGTTTTTATCGCCTTACGGTTTAAAAACGTAAAATTCAAACCCTAAAATAATTTCCATAATCGACAAAAATATAACGATATTAATTTGAATGTAGAGATATTCATTATACATTAATATTACTCGACAAATTAAAAATAATGTTCTGTAACCTTATTTTTTATTATTAAATAACGAGAATTATTGATGAGGTATTGATTAGATTTACTTCTCTCTCGGTGCCTATGTGAAAATGTACATATACAATATATGTGTTTTCTTACGCGTTATTCTACTTTTTTCTTTCTTTTATAATCCTAATTATTGTTTCAATATTTTAACGTATTATAACATGATTTAATAAATCCACTGTGCGCGTACTTTGTAACAAATACTTTCACACGGAGCTTTTACTCATCCAGGTTAGAGGGAATCAAGTGCTAAATTTTAGTATTTTCCCACATGTCCACAACTGTAAAAATCTGGTAAAACCTGGAATTTTACATCTGGTCGTGAAATTGACGTTTCTGTAGTTACAAGAATATTAAAAGTTAAAAGGACAGGTGTTGGAGTACGTATTACTTTAAAAATACCTATAACGTGGGAACATTTTGGAAGGAAAGCAAAGCGATAAAATACGTAATAAATAATATCCAGGTAGGATTTATAATTCTTTCCGGCTGTCTTTTCTGAAATGCAAAGATATGTAAAAACCGCATTCCGAAAATCACTAATAATAGTGCAACTAGGACACGGGAATTTATTTGTCCCTCATTTTTTTAACAAATCACTTGGTGCAGACCACCAAATATATAGACATGTACTAACGCAAATTTCTTTTCCCAGCATTTTCATTTTGATATCACCCACGTGATCACTTTGGTACCACTTGCGCAATCAAATAGCACCGCGACGTTTTTTATAAATATGACTCGATTGGAACGAAAATTTAAACGCTGAAAATATAATATGCATTAATGTAAAAAAGATGTCTTGTTTGCACAAAGATTTAAATTTCGAAAAGTAAATACTTTTACTGATGCATAAATGTGTCAAACTATCAGATTTATGTTTCCACCAAGAATGTGTGTAGAATGCCCCTCGTCCCGCAACTAGTGTTCCGAACCCCTCTCCTATATGTACACTTTATTTCATGTCTATTACTGGTCTGTGGTCCTTACGCATTCGCGAATTTTTAAAGAATAATTTATAAATATTGATGGATTTGTAGAATTGCACTGATTATGTGATTTTTGTACAGTACTTTGTATGTTTAAGGTAGATTTACATAATTGTATATTTGATTCTTCTTCTTCTTCTTCATTATTTAAAGCGATATCCCCTTGTCGCTGTGGTTCTCTTCATCGATCCCTACTCTATGTTTGGTCTTATACTTCTCGGTAGCTCCTGCGTCCAGCATCTGAAATTTGATAAGTAATGTAAAATACATACCTAGTCCACAATATTTTATGGGTGGATAAATGGATGGTCGAAAATGTTCAAGGAGTATGTGCAACTTCTAAACTGTTACGGAAAATATTATTATAAATTTTTACAAAATCGTGTACGCTTGAAGTCTCCGTACTTCTAAATAAATATTTGCGAAATTGTTCCATTATTAATCGATATCTTTGCTTCAAGCTTTAAATCATCTAACAAAAAATAGTCTAGCCACTCGAAATTCAATGACCTTTAATTTTTCGTATTCAATATATCATTTAAAAGCAATAAAATATTTCAATTAATCAAAATAATCTCATATTTTAGATTTTTTTTTGAAATGCTTATAACTCTGACCTGATTGAGATTAGGCACATTTCTTTAGAACATTTTCGACTCTTTATTTAATCATGTATCCACCCATAAAATATTGTGGACTAGGTATGTTGCACCCTGTATACGAATATTTTAAGAGCATTTGTGATTCTTTACATCACTTTGCAGGTCTAGACAGTATGGATTAAAAAAAATTAAAACACATCGTCTATGTTTTCATTTAGAATTGAACATAAGAATAAGAATTCCCTTTACGAATTTTCACAAATCGCATTTTCATTCAAATAGTGTTACTACCATAATATCCTCGATTAGTTAGTAGAGTTAACATACAAATATCTTTAGGAAATTGTTATAATTTAGAGTTCGTCGAGCATTTGGGCCCGAGTCCTCCTTATTATCCTCCTTGTATAAAAAGAGACTTCTTTATATTATAGTTCAGTGCTCCGCTTCCTTCGACCTCTTTTCGCATAGTCAGTTACAATTTACATTCTAAATAATTTAATTTACATAAAAGGTTTTCTCCCTTGTTTTGTTATAAACAAGTGATTTTGGGAATATTTTCATGCAAACTAGTATTTAACCCATAATATGATTTCGGAGCCTTACACTTTCAGACTTATTAATTTAATTAACATTTTTAACAAAGCAGTCTTTGTGGACAGTGGCATTAAGTTAGATTAAAACGAAAACGTTAAACGAACCTATTGTGTTTCTGAAAATATACCGAATCCTATATAATCCGTTCATTGTTTTCGTATTAATGATTGATGAATAGTAAATAAATAACCTGTAATGGTAACACTAAAATACCATTTTTGGTTTCATCGATACCAGTCAACGTGTCGCAGTCTGAACTCTGCATTCTTCTTAATCAATGTAAGTATTATATAAACCATATTTATGTTTTGATTTCCAATTCACTTGAAAATGTTCGATTCTTGAGTTATTCATCATTACTTAACATGACTATATAATGAGATGCTCATTCTAAAGCTAAAAATTCGCAATGTTTTAGTCATTCCCTACGGCTATGTGATAATATTTCTCATTTGTGAATATAAACTCTTTATTTCTCGTTAAAGCTTCCTTACAACCATTGGTTATTAAGAAATCATCTGTAATATAATATTATCGGCACATTTTAGTATAAATATGCTTATCTAGATATGCAAATAATGAAAAATTAATTTTGCGTGGGTACATTACAAAAAAAGGGAGACTATTAAGACTATAAAATCCGGTAAACAGCGGATGGACTTCATAACAACTTTCCTAATTATTATAATTTACATTGTGCTGTCATTAGCCCATTACACTGCTGTTACTTATTAGTACATGCATGCATACGTCAACATATGCATCCGTTTCATATTAATAGCCACAACTTTCCCTTCCGTTTGTACATGCTTTTTTTTTTTGCGAACACACTGTGCTTACTGGTGTTCACTATAAGTACACATTACACGCAAGCTTGTCATATAAAAAACAGCACGTATCATGTTTTGTTTAACACGATATAACCAGCAACGCGTTAAGACATGCGGCATTTAGGCTAGCGATACACAATGGAGTCCTGGTACCGACAGTGATATATGGAAGTGAGGCCTGGAGCTAGCAGAAGAAGAACGATAATAGACTGAGTATGAGTATAGTGAGTAAGATTAACAGAGGATCACTAAGGTGGTTTGGTCATATGAAACGGATGAATGAGGAGAGAAGATATGTGATGGCATCAGTGAGTGTTGATGGCATCAGAAATAGAGGACGTCCGCGAAAGACTTGGTACGATCAGGTAAACCAGATACTGGAGTGTGGTTCTGTTAAAAGCCTCAATAATTGGCGAGCTTGTATGAATGTGAAGTGTGGCGCTCTATTCTCTCTGCCGCCTACCCTCGTGGAGAAACGGCGTAATGGTAAGTTAGTTAGTTAGCATTTAGGCTCCTCGATTTGCAGGGTCTCATATTTGATTGTCATTTTTATATTTAATTTTGTGCGTAGGTATACATAAAATTGTTTAATAATAGGCCACAAAATCGCCAATGCCTAGGAGCCCCAATATATGATATAATAATTTCACCACAAAATATCAAATAATATTGATAGGTATAGGTACTTAAATATAAAACGCTGGCAACATTGAACTTGCCTTAGGGTGAACGGATAAGGAAAATGTTTGATCGAAAACGATCCACTTAAAAATGGAACCGCCTCTTTTCTTGCCCATTAGCCATACTGACATTTTGTTTGTGGGGTGGCTTCAAATATACAAACACTTTTAGGGTGCATTTACGAAACATGGTTATCAAAACACACGAATCATTCGGCGATGACTTCAAATAAATTTGTCAAGAGTTAAAATTAGTTTAGGCTGATTCACTCCACTAAGTGCACACAAGAGGGCAGATAACATAGATCTACCAAGGACAGTGTGGGGGAAGAAGAGTTACCACAAGGTGACCAACTATTTTTGGTACAAAAGGAGTACGGAAGTACATGGAAAACTAGAAGCTATATTAATGGCATTTGTGCGCATTACAACCAATTCCCAAAATATGTATTATTTTCCATTAAAAATAGCTTCGTCTCTATGAGATGTCTATTATTCGTTTAATAATTATTAATATTCTTTCGAAAGTACTTACCTGTAGAACTCATGCCGAAATACTTTAGTCTACTCTAAGGGGAATCCACTAATTCCCGCACGGTAAACAGCAAACGTGCATTCTGTATCAACGTTACAGAGGACTGTCTCGATAATTTGGGCTTGCGCAGACGCAACAAGAAAGACTAGTGACCTCTTATGCTAAACGTTTGACTTCATAGTATGCACACAGTCACGTATGCACTGATACGTATCATAGACAACTTTATGCACACGAACGTATAAAAGGTGGCATGCAATAATCGTTATAGTTTTTAGGAGTACAGGTTTTAAAAGGAGTGCGGTTCACGAAAAAGTACGTTTGGTCACCTTAAAGCCGTGCAATGCCGAGCATGAAATAGATGTCGAAAAGTTATGTCATTTTCAGAATTCTGAAAAATATTGTTAGAGTGATTATATTAAAATAGATCATTTTCAGAATACTGCGAATGTCGCTAAGTGTGATTGTATTATGTAAGTAGGCTTGGTGAAAGGAGGTTTTCATGAGCTCGCGACGTTATTAGGCCCTGCCGGTTCCCGCCAGTTAAATTACTTAAGTTTTGTGCACTTCCGAGTGCAACCGTGGGTGCATAATAGTTCCCGGATAAACCCAACGGATAAATCCCCACCGCATCGCGACAACCGACGCTATTAGTTCTTCGGTACCTCATTAAAGGGGGCACTATTGCAATTAAGACTGAAAATATCAAAGAGCAGATGCTCCGTTTGCTTTCACGATGTGACCTAATATTGCTTCGCTTTTTAAGCAGCACCTCGGTGCTTGGATCTTGCTCTAAACCGCAGCATCTGCGCGGTGTTTCTGTTCTTCATTATTTTGGCAAACTAGAGCTCCCAGTTTTGGCGGTGAACTGGGTAAATATTTTGTTCGCTCGGTGCGAGCTGTAATAACTATCTACGTGCTTTGTGTACGATTGACATGTTTAACTATACATTATTACATTTTAGAGTATCGTCTGAGGATGAAATATGGTTGAAAACCAAGTTCAAACTTTCGCATTCAATTTTCTAATAATGTTTAATAAGGAACAACTTTTGAGAAAATTTATTGTTTAATTGTTTCGTGTTTTACAATAATATTATATATACGTATGTATATATAATATAGTTGTAGCGTTGATAAATTAATTTGGTGATGCTTCGTAAAATATAACAACTCAAAATTTAGAGTTAGACGAATACATAATTATATTTCATATCCAGTAAATCTTAACGACTCCAGTGGCACCTTACCACAATATCGCCTTATCACAATAATAACATCTCTGCAGGAAACCCTTTCAGCATATCGTCGTTATTAAAGAATCCTTTTAAACTCTCTCAGCTGGAACGAAAGCGAACAATTTTCAACTACCTAGTTAAAGTGGTCAAGCAATTTTATTCCGCCTTTTAATTACATTGGGAAAATAAATACCGTTTGACCACGTGCCAAGTTGCTCGGTTCATGCAGTCGTCTTGGTGAAGATGAGGTGGAGTCATGGTCTGGCGCCCCGAGACCCCTCAGACTGAGGGTTTATTTTATTTGTTCTTTTTTTAAATTTTGGTAGACTCAACGAACCAGATAACACATTGGAAATTGGCTAAATGGGCAAACCCTCGGGCCTCCGTTGGACGTAGCAATAACGGTCACTCACGCGTGTCTCGAGTTTATTAAAACCATCATGAAAACCCTGTTTGTTTAATTCTTTGGTATATGTATTTTAATTACTTTCCTAGTTCTTTTTAATACAATATATGTACAATTGCAATTATATTTAAAAGTTCTTTTTTTATTTGTGCATTGATGATGCAACTAAAAAATAAACAAGAAAGAGCTGAACATTTTACATACTTGTCTTGAAAGTCGTGTAAAGAACTGTACAGGGTTTAGCGCGGAGCGAACTATGATTCATTCCCTATTGAATTTTGTACATATTATAAATGCCGATACCTACCAAACTTTACTTTATCAGTCTCATTCGTGTATTCGCACCATTAAAATATTTCGGAAATCGTCGGTTATAAAGATAAACGTTTTTTAAAGATTAATATGTTTTATTATAAACGTCATGATTTATTTTAATTGTTTTTCTTCTTTTAATAGTAATACCCCCTCACTATGATGATCCTGTGTCGAGATGGGCTATTGTTTAAAAGTTATTCTTTGAGTCACACTCATTATCAGTGATTGAATATCTGGGGATATCGTGATTCTATTGATTTTTTGACGCTGCCGTTTAAATCGATTACCGCTTGAAACAGTGCCATCTATTGAATTTTCCATAATTTGATATACACCGACTATTGGAATCTATTTTTCTTGATAATGTGGTTGCTGGTAACGTATTTTTTTTTGTAACAATGTGCATGCATGTGCAGTAATTTTATACCTATTATTCTAATTATTTAAGCTAGAACATGTTTTTTACGGAAATGAAGTTTTAATAATATAAAAATTATGTTTTATTTATTTATTTCGTGTATTGTGATATCAGAAACTGTAATCGCAATCACAGTTTTCAATCACTGATATCGATTACCAATCGAAATCACACCAGTGAATTTTTTTTTATCACTAGTTTTGAGTAATATTTGGTGAAATATATAGTTTTTGACAGTATTTTATAATTTTTATTTTTACTGTACTTAGTAAAGTTAATTTAATTTATTTATAATTTAAAACTTTTTCAACACCTTAAATTAAGTTCGGTTCTGGACGTTACCAGCGATACTGCATCGCATGTATCCGTACACAGCCACCTCCAACCGCCCTATTCTAAATTCGATTCGTTCTAGCGCGAGCCGTACGTACCACAGTACACACGGTAATTGGATTGCTCTCGCTTCTGTTAACACCGTGTACGAAATAAGCCCAGCCAGTAGTTTAAACTGACCATGAATCTCGACGGGCTTCGTGCTAATCTGTAAGGAATTGCCCTTATACACGGCATGATATCGGTTTATAGTCGGTGATGTAAATTAAATAGTTTGTTTAATGCTTACAAATTGGCGCCGACATACCTACCCTTTACTCACTATACACTTTCCTTTATTAAAAGTGCATTCTGCATGTAATATTTCTTCCTTCGATTATTAGACTCGGCTATTAAAGCTATTATTATTTGTGATGGTAAACCGTTACGTGACTGTGATTGTGTCGATGATTGGTAACAGAGATTTAACGATGATTGGTAACCAAGATTTAACTGTCGGAGACTTACTTTCTAGAGCACCAGTCATTGCTCGAAGAATTGCGTTAATTAGTTATCAATCATCGTTACAATCGAACAAAATCACAGTCAAAATAACGGTTTTACCATCACTAATTATTATTTAGTTTATACGTCAAAACAGCAATCAAATAAATTGATTGTTATAATGAACATTACTTAATCTTGGTAGTCACATTTATGTATAAATTTAATATCTTGTTTTTTTTACTTGCTCAAAGTATTCAGTTAAAGTAATGTAACATTTATATAATTCACCCTGTATTTAAATAGTTAAAAAAGGCATTAAATAATAATATTTAACCCCAGAAGAAATTCTGCTGAGCTATGCTTAGTGCTCAGTTTGACAATTCATATGGTCATACTCCCGACCTGACGTCACATTAATAATACGTTGAAAGCCTAGATATCATGTTTGCATATCAAGTCAACTTACCTGTGTTTCTACACATTTCTATCCAATCAATGTGTCAACGATAATGTTGATTATTGCAAAGTTTTTATTTTAATAAAAAGAAAAGAAAAAATGTCTGTTTTATAGAACTGACGTATAATATTAAGTTTGATTAACATTATTTCCTACATAATGGGCAATTTTATTAGAAACTCTATTCACATCCGATTATATTTTATTTATTTGTATTTTGTAATAATGCTCAATAAAACTGTTGATTTAATATTTATTTTCTTATATCTTTTTACAATATTTACGGTATGCATAATTAAAACATTATTATAAATTCGTTGGTTTGAGTTTTAATAATTTATGTTGATTTGTTGAATTTTATAAAAATATAAATACATACATACACAAACGACAATATTCTGTTTTTTTTTCTAAAATGTCGTTTAAACTGACTAATTTTTTTTAAATACCATTGTTATCTCGTTTTATTGTGTATAAAATACATATGAGAAGCACGTGTGGCGTGGAAACATATTAAATACATTTTTCTTAAAATATAATTTCATTTCATTAATAAATTATTTTTATTTGTTAACTATGTTTTATTAACCACTTATTGAGTTTAAATACATCTACCGGTTTCGAAAAAATTATTTTCTTTCAGCAGGATGTCAATATCAAAAACATATGTTATTGTTTCTTTAACAAAATCTATTTTTAAAAAACAATAATTATTTAAAAAATAAATTTAGTACCTAACTCAAATTGTTACAATAAATAAAGCGTGTAAAATTAATCAAAAAATTATAAACTACCAACTAAATTTAACTAAAAGTCCCATTCTAAAATTTTTTCTTAAAAATTATTCGAGTAATTTTGTATCAACAATTTGAGTTAGGCACTAAATTAATTTTTTAAATAATTATTGTTTTTTAAAAATAGATTCTGTTAAAGAACTAATAACATATGTTTTTGATTTGTATTGACATCCTGAAGAAGAAAATTATATTTTTTCGAAATCGGTAGATGTATTTAAACTCAATAAGTAGTTAATAAAACAAAGTTAACAAATAAAAATAATGAATTTTAACCACAAGGCTAATTTTTCCAATTTTAAAGTATTAACACTTACTGCCCGGTGGGTCAAAACAAAACACGTCCGGCGGTGGTGGGTCATTTTAGACCCACCTCAAATTTTCGGTTTTTCAACCGTTTTGTGGGAGATTTTTTACAGATATTTCATTTAAAATATGATTTAATGAAATGGCATGATGTGCCGTAATGTTTCTGCTAAAAAATTAAAGATCAAAATTAAAAAATATTACGAATAATGTACATATTCTCACGCATCAACAGACGCCCTACATAGTCAAAATACAAACATCCACTGAGCATCTGATCTTCTCGTTCAAACCCGCTCAAAATTTTAACAATTATATGTATAATAATATGTTTTGGCGTAAGTGCTGAGATTAAGTCCAACTGTCTTAGGTCAGTTTTTGAGCGTTTTTCACATTTTTATCAATAACTCATTTGAATCTCGTCCGATAACATTTATTTGTATCTCAAATTATTTGAAAATATTTCATAAAAGATTAGCTAGAAGTAAAACAGCATTAAATGAATATTTATAGCGTAATTCATATTTTTACAAACACTCGGGTCAAATCTGACCCACCACCGCAGAGTATGTGTTAAAAAATAAATTAATATTTTTAACAAAATTGCAACGTTCTTTCATTTGTTGACTGTTGACAACTATTCACCGTGGAGATTATTAGGTGTGGGTACGTAATAATATGTATGTAGAAGTCGTCACGGTTCTCGGTCCAGGAAATGTCCAATTACTAAAACTGCTTCATTGTGTTACATGCAGAGACGTCCGTGCAGCTATGGTATCACGCTCTCTGCGTATTGTCACTATTCGCGGATTATTAATGTGTCTGTGAATAATGCCGCCTTTCAAAGCGATATTTACATTTTTCATTCAAGAAACATTTCTCTTCGAACGTTAAAAAATGCTTCAAACTCATTTCAAAGTGTTCTCCTGGAGAGTTTTTCGATTTGTCCCTTGTAACGACTGAATAACGTATGTATATATTCGGTAGGCTCGCAGTAATCTGTATAAAATGCGATCTGAAAAGACTTTTCCCTTGATTTATTATTTTTACCGTTCTCATATATCCGAGTTAAAAATCTATTTGATATATTTCGTCTAGTCTAAAAATACTTCCTAGAAATATCCTATATATATTTGGCTTGGGAATAATTATGGCTATACCGATGTCATATACCACTGAATTGATTTTGTCGATCGTCGATAACCGAAAATGAAAAGAAAAAGATTCTAAACCTAAAATAATTTATTTAAATCACACGACTACATGCAACTGCACGGTATTTGAAACATTCATAAAAATGAATTAATAATAAAATCTTTATGTAGCTATAGCTATTAGAATAAATAGGAATCCACTAAAAGGTAAACTAAATACATAACATGTAAATGTGCAATACTTATAAAAATAATGCGGATGAATCTGATTAATTTTGTAATGATATTTGTGTGCACCTAATGAGGGCAATTTAGTTTTTATGCAATGCGTATATGTATAATTTTATGTAACCCAATGTAGGTACTCCAAGTTGTACTTAATTATGAACGATTATTAACATTGATTCCGATTATTTCCGATAACGTCAATACAATCGATGCAGCCTTAAGAATAATACGTGCCCTACTTTAGAAAGTTTACGCAGTAGCGATTCAATCACTGCTCTTTGAAGAACGCTTTTCTCACAATTATATAATAATTAATGTTCTACACACACACACATGAAATCTTCTATTCGATCGCATCACTAGCGTAAAATATTAATTCAGTGGAATTGCTATTTAATTTGCATAATTCTCTGAATGAATTAGTTTTTCACGATGTATAAAACTAACCGCAGAGAACGCCAAGTCCAGCATCCATTGCTTTCTCGTTTATTCTCTGTTGTGTGAAGACCATTAAGAAGTAGTAGACGGAGAGCATTGAATAGCCGTCATCATAAAACGGACGTGACCCTGCATGCGCCCAGCGACTTGACGTCCCTCGAATAAAGGACAACTTATTCAGTTCCAAGTCAAAGATTTATGGCTTATTTTTACTCGGGATTTCAGTGTTTACCTTCGTCATTAGTACTAATGGTACTTTAGCAGGCAGGCAGCAGTCCGACCTAAACAGCATGTACAGAATAATCTACGTTTTTCAATTGTACAATTTGAGTTTCAATGGTACTGTTTGAGTTTGTTATTTCCTAAAGTTTGGTTTATGGACGTATGTATTATATTTTTGGGTTGGTTGGGATTCTTTTGTAACATTTTTCGACAGGCACATTTCTCTCGTGCATAAATTAAAGTGAAAGAATTATATTTCTATTTTTCTCTTTTCGTAGAAAGCAATCACTTTGTGGTTTGACATATTATATTACATAAAATAACAATAACTTTGCGATAATATGCCAAAAATAATATTATATTTTATATTCTATCTCCGTTTATGTTCTATTTAACTATATATTTATTCTGTCTCTCTCTCTTTCACATGTAATTTTATATTCTATCTCCCTCTTTATGTATATATAAGTGCACTCTTTTTGTATTTATGATCAGTTTTAAATACGTCCTGATAAAGCTTGAGATAAGCGAAACCGGTTGACGTATAATAAATTTCGTGGTTTCATACAAAGTTATTGTTATTTTATTTAATAATTATATATATATATATTTTTACCTAGTATTCAGTGAAATCATAATGGACAAAGCTAAATGATTATTTATCAGACATCTCAATGTAAACGGCGTTGTAATTATTAAACGTATTCTTCTTTAAACGATTTACATTTCGCGCAATAAACAATATAAGCGACCTTTCTTAATCTTGTACGCTATTCATACTTAATTTTTTCAATCGTCACCATCATAAATTGATCGCCATGTGTGAGCACATCTGAGGGACTTCATTTCCACCGCTTTCGTGTACTTTATTAATTCTTTTGGCAGTCTCCGGCTATATTTCATACATCAGTGTTGATACCAAAACTCTATTGTGTGCCGCTGTCGGATGACGTGCAAATTACGATAAAATCACTAAACCCACTTAAATTAACTCGATATTATTAGATTGGTCAGTATGATTTCCAACCACAACATCCTCTTCCTATTTACGTATGTAATTAATTGTCTTACTGACACTACACTCGTACATTTTCAATTATGTAATATTGTTTTCGTGGTCAGAGTTCCTGGATCTTGATGAACGTGTGTTCAGTTTTTCGAGACACTTCACTGACAATCCATTTTTAGGCACTCGAATTTGGTTTAATGAGAACTGAAATGACTTCTTGGCAAAATTCCAACTCTGACACTTTTCTATCTATTTTCTTTGTTTGAAGTTGTTTATTGTACGAAAATTCATATTATATCGCAGTTGCTTAATGCTTCTGACTCGGTGGTTTCATTCACCTTAAAAAAATTGCATTATCTTTTTTTTCTTGGGACCGTCTTTACGACCATTCGTGTACAAGTTACCGGCAAAATTACTAAGCGTCGGGGAGATTAGCAAAGTAAATCATGATTGCTGTACCTCGGTCACGACTGGAGCTGGCTTTTAGCTCTGAACTGTTACGTTTTGGTGATTCATGAAGTTTCTCAGTTTACATTTTACATAGTGAATGGGGATTACTTAACCGGTCGGCGTTAATAGCCTTTTTATTGCTTCCATTTGTCGCGTAATAAATTTTTATACAAATGGTTCGAGTTTTTTTACATTTTATAAACATTTTTTCCACCTATTAAAGGTGACCGCATAAAGAAATGCGAATACTATACGATTTAATTAATAATGGAATATTTAATAGAAATATCCAACAAACCGAGTACCTGCAGAATTTTTTATGCAACCTGTAGATAGCCCTAGGGCCAGTCATTTTTTGTATGGATTCCAAATCAGGTATAAGAGAAAATAGAGATGTTTGGGCTTTTAGCACGAAAATAAACAAAGCCTTTTGTAGTGATTTTCAAAATTCTCCTCTAATGATATATATCTATGTATACACATACATATTTATATATTTTAAATAATTTAGTAAGCCTATGCAAAAAAAAAAACAAATCTTCTTACATTATTTTACCAAGTTTGTTTTTAGTTCAAATAGCATACAAGTAACATTGCTATTGTAATTGTAAATAGTTTACTAAAAATATGGACACATGAACATAATGTTTGTTCCACACGGACAGCGACCAATCGGAAATGGTTCTGTGCAACATCACATATTAAATATTATTTAGTACAAACAAATAAAATTTGTAAAAAAATTGTACAATATCATCAATCACATATACTTGTTTTTATTACTCTTGTCTTAAATATACACAAGTATAATATGTTATTAGTAATGTCTACTACTGAATTTTAATAACATGTACGAATTTTTATGCTCATTATTTTTTTGCAGAGTGAAATCATAAACACTAAATTTTTATGTTAAGTTTAACCTGTTAGTGATTTAAGTTTTGATGAATATCTGTACGTATTTGTCAATCTTTATTGAATTTGATTTTACAAACATATTACTTCAATTCATTTTCTTGATGCAAAGTTAAAAACACCATAGGTACATGGGTAGTTTTCCGGTTTATTAATAAAAGTCAAAACAACTCACGGCGTTGTTTGAATCATAAAAACTAAATAAGTGAATCATTTCTAAAGATGACTAATTTTAGTGAGGTACCATTTAACTATTCAAAGATCTGATTCGTTTCAAATAAATTAGGGAATGACTGTTTCAATGTTTCGTAACATTTGAGGTTTATTCTTTAGAAGTTGGAGTACGGAATGTATTGTGCTTCTTTTAAACTAGTTTCTGACGCATCGTTTGTTTCCTGAATCACTGCAGAGCTTTTCTCACGGAGCACTTACCATCAATAGTCATCAAATGAACTGCCATTTAAGCATTTAATGTCTCGTATATGTGTGTACACCTGAATGCTGTTCTTGAGAATTTTAATTTGTCACGAAAAGGCCTTTTGATATCCGGTCCCGTCGTTTTAATTGCGTTAAAATCATCAAATTAGGCAACAGAAAAACATCTATGAAATATATCATTGTTTTTATTGTCTTGATTTAGTAAAAAAATGATAAATTAACATGTACATATATATTTATTAGTTCATTAGGTTTTCGTAAATTGTAAATGAATTATTTATTACCTTTCTATGTATGCTCATAAAACAATATTATAAATAAATTTAAAATATTTTTTTAAATTTTCTATAATTATGCGTTCACTTTATTTTAACTGTGTAATATAATAATTTATATACAAACAAACACCTTAAAAATTTATTGAACTATTTTTTTCGAGCCTGTTTCGTTCTAATGGAATTAAGCAATAAATAAGATATTCTTTCGCAAATGTAAAACCGATCACTCCAGTCGTCGCCTTGGCCTAATGGCTTTCAAATGTGCTATTTTTTGGAAACGGTGATTTTTCCTAATGACTGCAAAAACGACGAATTCTGAAATAGCAGATTTCGGGAAATATTAACACATACTAGTGACCTATTACTCAGTTTTAGTTCTCTCCTCGTTTATTTTCGATTTAGATCATATAAATTTATGTTTAATTTTGTCAAATATTAAAATGCTAAGATCTTAAAATGACTGGAACTTGCAGTAGGTCTACAGAAATATCATATTACTCTACTTCTAAGGTCCTACATAGATATTCCTAAGTTAAGTATGAGTCTAAACTGTTCAAGGTGCCTAATCTCAATATATATTAGATTCTCATTGTGACGTACACGCTGTTTCACGGAAAAATGAATGATCAAATTTAGTCGATAGATGGCGATGGTGTAGTGGTACTCGAAGCGAGTCCACATATTAACATATACACAACTTTCAAAAAATTAGATAGATATGGAGATTGATGGGTGAGAATAGTGAACGTTATATTTATATAAAGTGATCACTTAAGCCAGCCGAAGACAGCTCGTAAACCCTGTAATTACCCATACTTCCATATATTTTCCATTAAAATATAAACAATAGCTTCGTCTCTATGAGATATCTATTATTTGTTTAATAACAGTGCCTTTGTAGGTGAAAATCCAGTAATTATGTGTTCTTTGACGTATTCAAATATTGATATTTAAAAATGTCGTTAAAAGCGATTATTTCAAATAATTAAAGTATTCTATTGATTTCAAATATTATATTGAATACTTCGAACTCTCCAAGCGGCTATTTTTTGTTAGATTATTTAATGCCTGAAGCAACAATATACACACATGTATAATAATATTTGGTATATTTCGAACTAAGTACGTAGTCTTAAAACTATACGCATGATTTTGTAAAAATCGCATGTCCCATCTACCTCACATACATGTCCTCTACATACATGTCCCATCCCATACCGTGTTGAAATCCCAAGCTTGCCCTTGATCAGCTCATCGTCATATTTCTTGCGCTCTCCATGCGGCCGTAAATCATATTAATAGCACATTTTGCAATATCATTATTAGCGCTTCAGGAGTAACAATTTTGCGCATTTTGCATTGCAAATTTCGTCTTCTTTTACCTCTTTTTTCGATAGTTAATTAATGACTTAGACGTGTACAATCATTGGTTTATTTATGACAAGTGTACGGTCATCATTGCACCAATGGAATACCATTAGAATTTCACACCTAAAACATTTAATATCGATGAAACATGTTATTTTCATTTTACTCGTTTTTCGATTCAACATAAATGTGTTATCCCCACCCGCGGCTAATCAGATTTAAAACAGTGGATTATTAACACTGTTGGTATTAAGCAAACGTTGCGATTTCAAACGGTGCTAAGTGCCCCTTACTTGTCTGCATAACTTTAATTATCATCCTCTGTAATTATCCACGTGGGATTGTTGCACTGCCGTGTGTAAGATCCTTAATGCATGTTGGCTTAACTCGGGCTGCACACCAAATTGGGATTTAATGGCATCACTAATCGTATTGGTTCTGCTACAATTGCCAGTTAAACCCTACGTTGTAAAATCTCACTGTTTTATTGTCCGAATCGTTGATTTACTTTGATACATGTGTCTGAGACATATGCTGCATTTTCAACTACAACCATTCGTGATCGCGAACATGACAAAGAAAATCTACGATTCGGACAATAAAACAGTGAGATTTATATTTTTAAAAATTAAATATGAGTATTAAAATTTGATGTTACGAATGTACAAATTATACAGTACATTTTACTTTTTTTGCATTGAATACTTATATAACAATTTGACACCACAGTCTATTAAGAGAGTAGCTAAGATGATAGAGTACAGACTTCATATATGAGAGGACGCTTCCAATATATTTTTCATTTCAGTAACGTTTTGGATGCTTTTGGTACTGGTACTGGTAAGATGAAAATAAAACGCAAGGTAAGAGCGAGAATACATAGGTTTATAAAATTGTTAAGAAATGCGCTATTTCTGACGCAGTGATATTTTTTTACTGGGAGACCGGCTGTATAAACATCACATGTTAAAATAAATATTCTGTTATATAATAGTATTTACATACTGTGATGCTATTAATCTCCTGTTGATAATTGCTCTCTGCGATAAATCACTACACGGTAGTTTAACAATTAGTTTGTTTTGACTATAATATATTTCAGAGCTAACTGTCAATTAAAATTATTCTGGAATAAATGCAGGCTCTATCGTCACAGTAAATAATGAAAATTATTCAGTTATATATTCGCTATACATGCAGTCAAAAAAATCTAGCGGTAATCTGCGGAAGGTGTATTGCCGTCATTGCTACGATGTGCCAATCTTACAAAGTTTACAGACAACGTTTGCGGTTTAGTAAACTGGCGTTAACAATAATTTGTTTACGGGCACACAAATGTTGATCGCACAAAACGCTCCAACACATATATTTACAAATATTTATTATACAAATTAAATGATTATTAAGGATAACAATAATATAATTTGTATCAATGTGTCCAAAATTTAATTTAAAAAAAAAAAAATGATAATTCTGGCGTCTGCAGTCGGTTTACTCAAAGGTATTTGTGATTCCGTAAAAACAAAATAGATGCCTTTCATATAATGGAACGACAGGTGTATTAATTTGAAAAAGTGTAACATATAGGTTCGAAAATTTGTTATGAAAAATACTGGCGCTATAACACAATTGGTAATTTACTTCCCCGGGTTGTAAATAGAGATGGTAGCGCAAAAACAATAATTTTCGACAAAATTGATTTTATATGTATATATTTATAATTAATACATTAAATTAGTATCAATTAGAAAGACATACATTTAATTTGTATTTAAAATGTCAGATCTATGTTCTAAATAATTACAACTTCACAATAAGAATGTGTTCTCCTTAATCATGTATTTTATTGTAGAAAAAATTTCGATACAACACTAATTAAATTAATTTTATCCCGATTTCTTCATAAATGTAACTATACGCAACATGTTCCGTTTAAACCTTCGTATCGCTTTGTCGCATAATTCTCCACTTGGCGAATTTCGCCTCCATTAGTGCAGGGTTTAACTTTAGTTATTTCACTTGCCTTAATGAGATGTCGAGTCGAATTTCACTCCTGCAGGTGCTTATTTTTAATTTCCGCCAGATTCTGATTATTACATTATTTTTAATTGTAGCTGCGAAAAGTTTTCACTCCCATTAGAACTGCTGGGAAAGTGGAAAAGTTGAATGCGAACAGTATTCGTAGTTTTAATAGTCTACCAGATAGTTTCTGATACATAAGTATTAAGGGGCGCGCACTATGGAAAAGTTGCTCCTTGAATATTAAAAGTTACAGTTCCCGCAACATATATTTCACAAAGTCTTCAGTTATGATTGATTTACTCACCGTTGTATTTTTGATTTTGAATCGCAGCGGTGTAACGTTGCATGCTGGGAATTAATTTCTGTAGCACGGCAACTTCTGTGTAAAACTACCGATTGTGTCTGAGACCAGAGCGAGCTGCTGGCGGGGAGAGGGTGGGGGGGAGAGATTGATATCGAACGGTCACGATGTAGTTAGATCTAGTGCACTGTTTGATTACAATACTTAGCTGCGGTTAAAAGGAGTAATGACGGGGTGTTTGGGTCGGCCATGTTGAAATAATGCTGACGTAGCACGAAGTTTATTCAGTATTTACACTGACCACGGAACATTCCATGTAAGTGATAGGATAAATCGACTTCCTCTTGTGACAGATAAATTTAACATGACATTTCTATGATTGTCACTTTTTTAAATGCGTTGTTTTGCATAAGGACATACTGTGTTTTTTTTTAATTAGTCTGTGCTGTTCGCTCTGTTTCGCAACACGGCCAGGGTTACCTCGATTTAAACAATGTCGAATGACCGAATTGACATTTTTCTCATGCTCTCAGTTTTGTAATGTTTCTGGGAAAGATCCTCCTCAAGGCTATTTGTGTGTTTTCTTATTAGCTTATAGTTAAATATTTTTATGAATAAACAATAGTAAGAATTTGCGTCTATTAAATATTATTTATGCTCTTTTTTTCGACATACCCGAATTTTACGCGCGCAATGGTCTCATACAAAATTTACTCCTCGACAAATGAATAACGTGTTGTTACTAGATTGTTCCGAGATTTGTTCATTAAGACGAGAGTAACTATTTAATTTCGTTTTAGTTTAGTTATCACGTATCAGGACAATAAATGTGCCCATTATCAAGAAATCAAAAAATTGAAAAAAAAAAGTTAATCAATTATTTCACGTCACATTTTTTTCAATGAATATAATATGATGCAAATTGTAACAATTGTGAAAAGATTGAAGTCTTATATTTAGAGTATTGTTACGACGTTCAACGGTATTCCGCTAGTGTTTATTTCTAAGCATTTCTACCTTAATTTTTTTATTTCCTTATAAACTACATGCAAAATGTATACGTCGAAATAAATTATAAATCTAGTAGACTAAACAAATTTTGAAACATTGTGTTGTGTAGTACGAAAGAAACATGACTTAGACCACTTTCATAATAAGAATACCAATCACACCAGCAATTATTATAGATGGTGAAAGTCTGAAGGAAGTGACTGAAATAAAATATTTGGGAGTCATAATAGATTCAAAATTTAATCTATCGCAAAATATAAGACACGTGACTAAAAACATTGCTAAGGAAATCTCACTTCTAGGAAGGATCAGAAGATTCATTAGTACTGAGTCTTGTAAAATGTTGTACAACTTTGTTATTATTCCTTACATCTACTACTGCAGCAACATTTTATTTTTGGTTTTTGACTAAGAAATTTAACAATCATTAGTGTTACAAAATAAAGCTTTGAGAATAATACTCAGAAAAATAGATATACTCGGATCAGGGCAATGCTGAAAGAGCTGAATATAATGACCTTTAAGCAGAAAAAATATGTAAATGTAATGTTATTTATAAAATCCTCAATAAGAAAATATTTACGGAATTTATACGAAAAATTGATGCAAGTCAACATGAGTACGAGAATCGTACAAGAGGAAGGGATAGACTAAGACTGCCATTCAGGAAGAAGGCCAAATCTCAGAAATCGATGATGTATAGTGCGATGAAGATTTTTAATGAAATGCCAGAAAACATAAGATTGGGGGGTAAATTGAATAGATTTAAAGTGAATCTGAACAGTTATGTAAAAGATAAGTTTTAATAAAAGAAAAGACTTTAATCTTGTTTATATTAAAGCATATATAGGAGTGCTTGTGTATTCACTACGTTAAGAATTAAATAAATAAATCATAATGGGCACAAATGTCACTTTTGTAAATATTTTAAAAAGATTATTTTTGGGCTTTAGTCTCGAGAAGAATTTCTCAAACATTGATATGTTCAATTTTCAACTTTCTTCAAATGGTAACTTGCTCCATGCCGATAGACCCATAAAATTGAACTCTAGGTAGCAATATATAACTCTTTGTCCTTATTGGCCTATTGGCATTATCAATTAATTAGCTGTCGTATCTGCAGTCCGTAAAGTGCTCTGCATACCCGTTGGTATTTCTCCCACACACCTATGTGAAACACACGATTTCATGGACTTAATATTATGGGTGATAATTTTATAACATTACACAATATATGATGTGAATGATAAATACCATGTAAAATAAAGCCATCAGATTTCATGATAGAAAACTCTTTGCTGTTTCTTAATGAAATACTATGTACATCCTTAATTATATTGTACTTCCTCATCTTTTATCTATGAATTTTAACTATCGCTTTTGGATTTGTACATTTGTACATGTACATGATGAGGTGACATGTAAGTATCACTACCAGTAAGAAAAAATCGACATTTTTGCTACTTTGGCGAATATGTCGATCTTGTTTTTAGTATCTTGGTTAAGATTACTTAAATTTTTTCTATTTTATATATTCAATAACACTACGTACATATATATTTGAAATTTGAAATGAAGTGTACATTGTCTTTATTACGAGTAAGAAAAAACATACATTTTTACGACTATCAAATATATTGACCAACTGTCATCTCGCGTCGCACTTTATTTTCTTATCTATGGTCGCATTGTCAAATGCGACTTGAGATGACAGATGATAATGTTCACGTTTCTCCAATAATCATTTATGTAAATATAATAGCCGCACGCAGGGCCTAGCAGCAAGGGATCGGCTGTCGCCGATTGCTTTCCTGCTAGTATTAATAATTCTTCCTTCTAAGACCTTCATCTAGAACAACACAATAAATATTTGGTTTTTTTGTCGTCGTGTAAACCATGTGTGTACATTGTTTTGTCCGCGGAATGGATAATTCATTAGTTTCTATAAATGTCATGTTACATCTTGACGTTATAAAATTATTAGGATTGTCAACTGTGTACATTTCAATGATAAATGTGAAAATTATACAGATAAATATTATTCTCGAAGTGAAGAATAAATGGAGAAAGTATATTCGCATAATATTCCTTTTTTATATGTTATATTTAGGGTTCGGGAAATGTGATTTTAAAAATGTTTAATTATTTTGATTAGTATTTAATGGTAAGATTTAAAAAAAAAACAATCGTAAAACTGTTTTTTTTTTTAATTCTAGTGGTGCACATGATATATCATATCCAGTGAAATCTCGATCGATTGTTCCTCGAATAATCAATGCAAAGTTAAATTATTATTTTTTGTTTCTGTGGAGCGTACTCATTTTATTTTTATTTAAACACATTCACTTACATGTGAAATGTCTCTTTTAGAATGTGTAAAACATTCAAGTATGAAAAATGTAACTTTTTTCTATATTTCCGCATTCGTAGTTTAATTCAATACGTCCCTTAAAAACGATAGATAGAGGTTTCACTGTAGTGGGACCATCTGATATTATTATTAAAAAAATTAAATCGTTTTATTATTCTGTTTGCGAGTATGTCCGAGACACGAATATAAAAATGACCTCCAACGTTGTATCTAAAATCACACACCCTTGTACTAAAACAGAAGGAGTAATATTGTTATGTTTCCAATTAGCCACAAGTGTATCCGGAAACAAGTTACGCTTCCGGACCCGCCTTTTGAAATAATATTTCATCCTCCAATGGGTGTGTTTTTTCTTTATTTTTCATATCCTAATACTGGAAGATATATGCACATATGTATTATATATATATATAAGTCATTTGTTTTTATGATTTGTGTTGAGTTTCAATTTCGTTCCGGTTTCATATATATGCGCCTTTTATTTTCTTCTCTACCGGAACTTTTTTATATTTTCTTTTGTCACGGAGTCTTGACTTTTGCGTGGATTGTAAAATATTATGTAAAGTATCGCCATGTGACAGTCATCTTTATCCGGATATTAATTATTATCTTACACAATACGTCGTTATATTATCATTTTCATTTGTCCATCATTTCAATTTTTTTTCATTATACTATCATAAATCTTAATAATTCAAACAAATAACGAACTTTGCATTATAACTACGTTAATTACTTTGACATCTGTCGGTTTAGATATAACTATATCTTCGTCAAAGTGGACGACACTAGCTAACCTATAGTATAAATACATCTATCTTGACGAAGGTACAGTAGTATCGAAACCAGTCGGCATCAAAGTAATGAACGTGGCTAACATAAAGTTTGTTATTAGTTTAAATTACTATTTATGTCTAACCACAGAGTTTTAATATACAAAAATAATTATCTGTTTAGTAAAATCCGTTTAGATATTTAAAAAAAAGGTAATATTGTTTTTAACCATGTGATCTTATTTTTTATGTTTACCGGTTTCGATGCAACCGCTTCTTCATCAACGCAGCTGTTGTAGATGTGGTTGGCATTTCAAATTATGCTTGAAATTTATCAATCTTTTTTTAAGTTGTATATTTGAAATCTACTCGAATTGCTTTTACATGCAACGGTTTACATTTGCAATATTACAGATTGGTTACTTTGAGTTACAAGGACTAAATCATTACATCTAGGCATTTTCACCAGAACCCAAAATTAACCCAATATCTATCGGCACCTTCAACCACATGTATAATACGCATATTTCAATAGTGTTTCTTAATTTATTTTCATATTTCTCTTTTACATTATATTTATTTTCTATTATATTACTGTCTTTATTTTTTTGGTTGATTATTAGAGGTCGGTTTGACGTTTTTTAATGGAGGTATAACGTATGCGTGCACTGTATAATTACATTGCCATTTAAAATACGTGGAACGTATCTGCCTGAAGCTCTTTCTGTGTTGCTTTTAATGAGTTCTGTGAAATATGCATTAACATTATTTTCTTTTTCTTTCAGGTAAGTGTTTTGTTTTATGTGTCGTACGCCATCCACCGCATCGCTGAACACACCTATGATACTGGCCACCACATCAGCTTCCACCCTATATGAACAAAGATTTCTTGGCAAGTTCTAATCTTATTACTTATTACTTTACTAAACTCCAAGTTCTAACTCTGTATTTTTATATAATGATTTAGTTGTTTTACGATAAAAATGATACGTTTTTGTAACTGATTGTAAATTAAAACCTACCCTTATCTGTAAACTATTGAAGTGTTGTTTGGATCGTTTGTTCTATTTATACGTCACGTCACACGCCCACGAAACGTTTTTAACATTATTAACACTATTTATAAAAATCGGTTAACATGAAATATTATTCTGACCCCAAAAAAATGCTATGCGATTTCATACATTTTTTTTCTTATAACGTAATACAAAAAACGCTTAACAAGAAAAGATTTTGCAAATATAATATATCGGACGCCACGCCGCCACCAAATTGTTTACTCTTTATAACTGTATTATTCAACTTTCTATTGACTGGGCCAACATCTGTTAATAATTTATTGATTTGGTTTTTTAAAAACTTACTACTAATGTACAATAGTATATTTATTACTTTCTACATAATTGGGAAAAAGATAATAAATAATTATAAACAATTATAACAATAAAGAATAGATACAAGAATGACGCTTGCTACAAATTACCCTTATCATTTTAAACATTATAATATCCGAATTACCTATCGTAACTGCAGTGCTTGTTGTTTATGACTTATGGACTAGGCCCGACATCTGTAATTTTTTATATCATGAATAAAGTATTTCGGTCCCCATGGTTTCATGTTAAACGATTTCCACTTTATATAAAGATGTAAACTTAATACCACACAATACAGTAACGGTATGTTATGTACAGTACGTTAACAGTATGTGTCGTGTCTTGTTTAAACAATAATATTATATACAGTACGTTAAATTACGTCGGTAAAAATATCTCAAAGCTCTAAATTTAGATAAACTCAAAAAGTTAAAGGCAAAAAATAACGTTGTTATGATTTCACTAACAAGACTTGAACGTGGCTGAGTGTCTTTATTACGAATCCCCGGGACATGAGATTAGATGGGATGCTGGTTATCCCCTCCCTCTGCGTGGTCCACTGATCTCAAGAGAACAACGACCGTAATACGCGACGCGTACGCGATGAACTTCTCAAATATTTTTGTTTTTTTGAACCCATTTATTTCATTCGGAAGGTTTAAACGACACTCTATTAACTTTCACTGAATGAATATATATATATATATTATGTATTTACTTTTAAAAAAAAAAAAAACATTAGAATAACGTGACATATATGTTTTTGGTTAATTAATTTGACATCCTGAAGAAGGAAATTGTATTTTCCGAAACCGGTTGGTGTTTTAAAATTACTCATTAAGTGGTTATTATATTTATTTATTTACTTACTTACCATCACTCCGTTTCTCCATGGGGGTAGGCAGAGGATAGAGAGCCACACTCTTCTGTCCTGACACTCAATTCTCGCCTCATTCACATTCATACATCTTCTCATACAAGCTCGACGATTATTGAGGCTTCTAACAGGACCATCCTCCAGTATCTGGTTTACCTGATCGTGCTAAGTCTTCCGCGGATGTCCTCTACTTCTGCTGCCATCAACACATGCATCATATATCTTTCTTACCATTCTTTCCTCATTAATCCGTTCCATATGACCAAACCACCTAAGTGATCCTTTCTTAGTTTTTCTCACTATACTAAGATCAGTTTTACATTATTTCCATATTTCTTCATTATTTACTCTGTCATAAGTGGATCTGCCACATATACGCCTAAGTAATACTTTCGACTACTTTCTACTAACTACTTTGGTTCCTCTTCTGCCAGCTCCAGGCCTCGCTTCCATACATCCGTGTCGGTACCAGGACTCCATTTTATACGGCTAGTCTTGCCTCGGTTGACAAATTCCCCTTAGATATAATTCCATTCAAATCGCCGTTCACTTTATTCCCTGCAGTCACCATCCTGTCGATATCATTCTCAGCCTTTCCGTTTCTATAAAACATACTTCCCAAATACACAAACTCATCTTCTTGTTCCGACATTACCTACAAGTATTTAGCGCGGTGTCTTGCTTTCTTTCTTCTCGAATGCCATCACTTTCGACTTGTTAACATTCATCATAAGGTCGCTTTCCTTGCATACATCGTACATTCTACTCACTAGACTCTGTAGTTCTTCTTATTATTGTTCTCTGTATAAAGCACAAGGTTTAATTTTGCAAATTTTATCATCCAATAATTCTTATTACAGCCAATATCATAATTCTCACACGCATTGTTGAATCCGCTGATAGTAATTAATGAAAATAAAGGTATTTTTCTCATTACATTATGATATATGTATAGAAACCAGCTACGTGAAGTTAGCATAGATTTCGCTTATGTTGTTACCAACGATACTATATTATATGCAGTGCAGGCTGCATTATGATTGAACATTTAGGCAAAATGGAATGGTTATTAACATGTCCCTACTTACTATTTACTTATTTGTATAATACAGTGGAACCTCAGTTTACGAATGACTCTGTTTACGAATAATTCGATTTACAAACAAAAATCCTGACGAAAACGTGGTTCAGTTTACGAACAAGCAGGCAGACTCAGAACCCACTGCGAAAGAACTGGAACAGCTTCTTAATGAGCAGCAAAAATCAGTGACAGGGGAAATATTATTTTCAGAGACTAATGAACGAATGGAAGATGTTCCTAGGTCCTCGATCCACGCTATGTGCGTAATGTGGAGTGACGTGCAAAGTTTTGTGGAAAAATATCACCCTGATAAAACTTTATCATATCGTGTTATAAATCTGTTTAATGATGATGTCATGTCTCATTTCCTCGACAAGGGCAAGAAGAAACGAATATCGTTGGATAGGTTTTTCGTGAGACAGAAACCTGATGAACTTCAAGCACCCGATGTTTTCATGGATGGAGAGTTCCCTTCCAAACAATAACACTTTACTACATATTTTATAAGATAAGTTGAAAAAAAAGTTTGTTTTTATGTTTATTTTTTCGTTTTATTACTTCCAATTCCTTAAGTTAAAACCATGAATTGGTATTTCTTTTATAGGATTTCAAGCAAGACGTAGAAAATAAAGATGATAAAGGGCCATTTTCTTGGGGTCTTAAACAGATTAATACATTTTATATTGATTCTTATGGGAATAATTGTTTCAGTTTACGCACAACTCGGTTTTCGAACAGTTTTACGGAACCAAGTTGGTAAACCGAGGTTCCAAGGTACAAGGATTGCTTGAATTTTTTTTAATTTCTAGGAATTCTAATAATGCACTGCAATTTTTCTTTTGCACATTGCACGTCTCTGATAGAACATTATATTGTTCCTTAACGATCAACACAAAGTACATTACACACACATATATATATATATATATATATATATATATATAAAGTTTACAATTTCATATAAATTAGTAATTTTCTACCCATAAAAATATACCGCTACTGAACAGTACGCAAAGGGATAAATTTAATAAGGTAGGACAAGTTAGCTTAATAGACGGAGCTGTGGAAAAATGGCCATATGTCTTTTAGTAAGTTCGTTTTATTTTGGAAGAAAAATTGTTTTACGTTTATTCAATCACAATACACAACCATACCGTATAATTTAACCAACCGATATTGACATTGAAGGCACTTACTATTTACTCGATAGTTTTAGAAACTTTTGTTCCAATGTGAAATAAAACATGTGAAAAATATTTATATTTATTTATTTATTCAACATAATTACGAACCATAGGTTGAAAACCGTGCAAAGTTTGTTGCCATGTATGTATGTACACACTCTTGAATACTCGTATGTCGACCGTCCACTACATTACACATACTTGACGAACATCTTACCCGAGCAGCAATACGCTCGCTTATCTATCTCGTTCTAATTAAAGGAGTGAGAGGGAGATGCAGTTGGTTATATTCGCATTCGGACAAGTCGCTCGGGCTGGCCCTACAGAGTGGTTTGCGGTATCCGGCTTGCAGGTCAAGAGGCTTGTAAAAGGAAGTAACACAGTACAAGGAAAATAGTATTACATAAATACCAAGTAAGATTAACCACCGAATGAAAATGGCCCCACACCACTGCTGTGTGTTATTTTTTTATTCATTAGACAAATCATACTTTTTGATAAAGTGCTTTATTAAATATGTTCTGCGAATGAGAAAAGCCCTAGCTTGTCGGCTCCTAATTAAAATATAAGAAGTTGTATTTTTGTATACATGTTATATAATATCTATCTTTATCTAGCTGCCGAGTTGAACATTTTTTTTAAATCTTTTCCCAGAACTTAACATCAAAGAGTTAGACTTACTGTATTCCATAGTTGCTGCTTACTCCTTCAGAATAAAGCGTATACTGGTACACAGTACGATATTTATATTACAAAACTTCTTCAGCCAGTTCTTTGAAAACACAGTGGCGTGGCGTTTTTTTTTGTCCCGGGAAAAGCTAAAATTTTCCAGCCCTTTGAAGTATTTTGCGGCGTTTGTCCGCGGACAGTGAGCCGAGATAACAAAAGGGCCGCAAGCGAAAACACCGGATTTCTTTGTACCACTTCCATACACCCGGCTATTACCTGTACACGGTGTTCGTCGTCGCGCTTGCCAAAAAAGTTTTATAAAATACCACTAAGCTGACTGGCTTTACTTATTCTGGAAAAAGGATCCTTAATAAATAATTTTTCCATAGATTATTGTAAGTCCCTGTTGGACTGAGAAATGCTTTATTTTTTATTATTTATAAAATAAAGCATTTCACACATATAAATTGAAACATATTTATGAAAATCATCATATTTAGAACTGGCAAAAAGCAATCGGCGATAGCCAATGTGCCCTTTTCCTAATCCCTTGTGTGATATCCAGTGAAAAAAAAAAATTAAACTAAGCAGATGATTTCAAAAAAATTTGCATATTAGATTCGATTTATTTAATTTCGAATCAATCGGTTATCTTAGCATTGTCAGAAAGAATCGTTGATAAAATGATTGTTTACAAACGTGGAGAATGTGTAAAATATTTATTTTTTCCTACGTAAAATGTCTAACTTATTGTGATTGGCTGACGCTACGCATGTGTGAATGTAATACAGTAGAACTCGGTTATATCGAGCATGGTTATAGTGAGATTACGGTTATAATGAGAAAATACTTATTATTATTTTAATTCAGGCCTGTTTTCATACTGTACTTCACTGATATAACGTACAAAAATATTGTTAACAAGTGAACAAAATACACTACACGGTCTAAAAACCCTAATTCTTGAGAAGTAATAATATCGAAAGCGGCGCCTGCCGACGAGGTTCCTTATTGTTTACGATTCCTTTCAGGTTTGTGAATTCTTGGAAAAAAACAATGGGTGTTTGTTTATTTTGTGTGCGTAGTAAGTATGTAGTAGTAAGTTTTAAACTTTAAAAAAGAGCAGTATTTTGAATTTTACTAAAAAATAATTTAATTGAATGCGGTAATTTACTTTAAAATGGTTTTGTTCATACAATTATAGATTTTTGATTTTTTTGATTTATAGAGCTTTCTTTTATTGATTATTAAATAAAAAATATGAATAACGAGTAACGGTTATATGAACAAATTTAGCTGGTCCCCGCACTCGTTATAACCGAGTTCGACTGCATATGCAACTTGTTTGGCGGTACGCCGCGTGTACGCGACTTCGCGAATCAAAATTTTCTATGATGATCGGATGTTTGAATTTGTATTTATCAAATACATCATGAATTGTCCATCAAATAATCCACGCACCCATCCGGATAATTATAGATTTTTCTGTACATATATCGTTACAATGTGGCGAGGGCGAGATAAAATTCAAACACTTTATCTTATTAATGGTGCATTGCATTTCATATATCTTACATTAAATTATTTTGCAATGTATGTAAATTATATTTTAATACAAATTAAATGCATCAATTAGAAAGATATACATACGGATTATTTATTTATTTGTAGCATAAATAGTACATATGAAAAATAAATGTAATTGCTTTACTAGACGTAGTCTGTTCTAAAGCAATTACTTGTACAGTTTTTAAAAGTTGTAAATGTTAAGAGGTAAGTAAGTATAAGTATTAAGTGAGTTATAAAAAGTTATGCGAAAAAAGTATAATCAGAAGTTATGGAAAGATATTGAAAAAAAATTATAAAAATATTATTGTCAGTAATATACAGTAGTCGGTGATAAGAATGTGTGGGTGGTTAGGTTAGCACAAATGACAAATTAGTTTCATTTTGCTTTCTACCCACATCAAGCAACCACTTTGTTATTTTTGGTTTGAAGTCACTGATCACTTTAGATCCTTTATGGTTTAGAAAATGTTACGTGAAAAAAGTATAATCAAATGTTATGAAAAAATATTGATAAACTGTAATTGTAGCTTTCACCAGATGTATCAATTTGAAATAGATGCAACATGTAAGTTCGAAAATTTGTCGTCTATTTACAAGGCTGAAGTAGTGTAATTGGTTACCGCACTTCCCCGGATTGGAAGAGATCCTGGTAGTTCATATCCCGGTGGCAGCTAAAATATGTTTGCGATAAATTGAGTTTGTCTGTACGTATATCTTTCTAATTGATGCATTTAATTTGTATTAAAATATCACAATGTTCTGAAAAAATTACAACTTCGCAAATAATAATGTGTCCTCTATAAAAATGTAAATAATATTGTACATATCGTACACACATCAAATTAGATCTGTACGCATTAAGCATTTTATATAATCCTCTTTTTAGCTGTGTAAGCGGAATTCTCGTATCTTACGCACCTGTCACCCACTTACGGGTGGCTGAGTTCGTCCTAAAATTCACGGAAACCACATACTTCATGTACCTTATTACCTGGACAAAGGCTTTCACGTTTAGCCATTACCACCCTTCTACCCCCGTGCACCACAAACGAAACAATACTCGTACGAGTGCAAATGACTCCGCGTCTGGACGGTCATGTTGCTTTGTAAATCCTGTTTTGCGTTAATCACACGACCGCGGTTACACGGAATAATTGTGTGTTACTCCCCTCTATGCTTTGTCAGATACTTCAATTGCCGTACACCGGCACCGGTGGCGTTTACACAACCTTTTTTTTGGGAACATCCCCCTTAAAAAATGTATCCTGATACATACATACATACCTTCAGTATTATCAAATGTAACCCTAATACAAATTAAATAAAGCAACTAGAAAGATATTCAGAAAAAATATTTAATTGCTACCGGAATTCGAACCTAGACCTCTTCCTATCTGGGGAAACGCGTTACCATTTTCATTAAATACAATTAAATTAAATTAAATACATTATTTCCTGAAGAAGATACCATAGGTATCGAAACATGTTGATTTATCAATAAATAGTGGTTTAAACAAAGTATTTTATAATGTATTTATTTATCACTCTGACCACTATGCGTAATACTACCATACTCATCTTATTAGAAATAATATTGTGTGTCATGTCAAACGATTCCATGTTAGATGCGTACAGACGTGCCATAACTTAAGACCGTTATTAAATCAGTGTGACAATGAACAAGGCTTATAAGACGGTGGCCTGCTAGCGCTACCGATTAGCGCAGAACCAGTACCGGAATTGCTCATGTCAGACTGTGTAGGATTGTGTTCCAACTTTGAGAAAAGTTGATGCAATTTGAACTTTAATGCACTTCTCTTGTTTAACTTAACTTTAACGGAAGAGACTACAATGCGCTGCCTTTAATTTGCCGTATTTGTTTTTGACTAACGCAGAGCTCCACTTGTTTCATTGTTTACAACTATTCCATCCGCGTCGGCCAGTCTGCGCTCCGGGTGCACTCTCGTGCTTAACGTTTGTAGTGCCGGCTAACTTTACCCTCGTTTTACTCTTAAATGTTAAGTCGTCTACGACTTATTTTTATTTATTTATTTATTTATTTAGACACATATAGGCATTGTACAGCTAGAAAAAAAAGACAGTTTGTTACATATATTTTTCACAGATTTTAAAATGCATTGCCCAACTAGGCAAGCCTGTTTTAGGGCAAATTGGTAAGCAAATTACATTTCACAAAACCAATTACTACCGTCCATTTTTACATATATATTTTACTGTCTTATTATATCTTCTTTTTTTCAGTTCAACTACTTTACTCATTTTTTTCATTCACGGCACCCACCAATCAAATTTCTCCATGTGCGATTTCGAGGTTAAGATGAATTCCTCTCACTCACGTGAGATTTTTAAGACTTCTGCTATTCCGTTAATAGTAATTGATTGATCAATCTGCAAAACCAACAATATATTGTGTTCGGTAATTTCTGTCTTCCATTGCGAGTGTCGTCAACATCCTGCCGTCCGCATTTCAACTTGGCTGCCCATTTTTTAACCATTATGTATGACGGAGCAAACTTCGATAATGTTACCGACACATGAGATCCCCTCTGCAACAACAGTGTACATCAGTTTTTACAAATATCTATAGACGGAGCGTCGGCCATCTTGGATGGTATACAGTGTTGTTGTAGAGAAACTCGCTTAGAAATTGTGTTTAATAGTATTTATATTTATTTTATATTGTTTTTTAATATACCTACCATTCGTTGCCCAAGAAGATACACAACGCATTTGCATTCATAACGCAGATCTGCCCAAAACCTACAATACAGTGTTGTTACAGGGGTGGACTCATCTTTCCAGAGATTTATTTCGTTGTAAAAGCTTTATTGGCTAGAATATTATCAATTTTTACAAAAATGTCAAACACACTAAATTAAAGCAGCTGTCAAAAGTGATGAAAATTTCAAGGGATGTCGGATGTCGGGTAGTAGAAATAAAAAGGTTCAAAAATAATCAATAAAATTGATAAATTGAGATCGGCTTGGCGTGTTTTATCTCCGAGGCTGAGAATTTTTCGGCATTTGCGGCGTTTCTCAGGAACCGTGACCCTCGCGAGTAGCGACGGATTACTATATCTATCTACCTTCGAGAATTGTATAAAAAAAGATTTTTGTCAATATAAAGTGACGTGATGCGTCATACCTTTTTACTCTCCTGTTTCCCTGGCAAGTTTACGGAACATCTCTGTATGCACCACACATGTGAATAAAAACGTCATAATGATGATTGCCCGAGTTGATCTCCCCCCATCAACGCTTGTCATTCTTTTCCAAAAGTGGTACAGCTGTATTTTATTTCCGCCATTTGCTCCTTTGTAAGCCGCCCCATTCTGCACGGAGTGATGAACCTCTCTGGGGTTATCAAATGAATAATGTCTGCCCCCGATACCCGACGTCTGGAATGTTCCTATTTTTCAAGTCCCCTTCATTATCGTTCTATATCCCAGTGCAGCATTGCCCCGAAGGCTTCTACGGAGAATTTCACATCACTCACTCGTATTTATTGGCCGCAGCATCTATCTGGTACGGGATTATTGGGAAATTGTTCAAAATTAATTTCTTTATATATAATAATTTATAAATGATCTCTTGCTTTTAATATTGTGGTAAATAATTTTTATTAAATTATATTTCTTTTTCTTCTTCTTTTACTTCCTTGTGCCATTAATCAAGTTGTATATATACATTTTATAGAATATGATATCGACCCCTTAGAATAACAAGGTTCCAACTAATATTTTGGGCTAATTTGAGTTATTACGTGAAAAAGGTTCTAAATGCATTATTATTTATTTCTTCCATACCCACCAACTCTATTTAATGGATATTAAAGGAAATAGCAAGAGCTGTAGTTCCAACTGCATCAGTTATTTATTTCAATTTATGGATCATTATTGTTAATTTACAATGTTTTATTTTTATTTTTTATTTCCCTCATCCTACAGTGGTCATTGATAATACTGAAAATAAGTTAAGATCTTAAAACTGGTCATATTTGCATATTCAAAACAAAATATACATGAATATATGTTGAAATTCAATCAACACTTTTGAGCTCTTTATCTCAAAACAGTGTCAGTGTCACATGGAACCTTGTTATTCTGAGGGGTCATCATCAATATATTACAAATCAATACAATTCTCGTCCAAAATTATTGATATTATAGAGATCACCATCGCTGTAAAAAAAAATTGATCCGCGATTGACAACCAAAAAAGACATGGTCAAGGGTCTCCTCTTCCGCAAACATTGTATTTAACTACGTAAATTTTATATATATGAATCAACCGGTTTTGAACCACGCGTTTAAATACAAAATAACGAAATAATATATATTTTTAAAATTATTTCATGTATGGAAAAAAGGCGTATAAAAAGACATGACCCTTTTTTTTCCAGGTGTATGTAGACGGTCGTAGTAATGTTCCGTTAAAAGGGATTTAGTTACAAATCCCGATTTCATACGTAAAAAAATGTATTTAAATTAGTATTAGAAGAAATATTAATTATAACGAGGTAAAATGCTTTAAATCGCTTTTGTAGAATATGACATACATAAATTCCAATACATAAGTATTACTACTTCTTTAGGTATTACAATATATTTTTACATTGTACCTTAATGTCATACTAGGACCGTATCACATCAGAGTTATCAACGTTTGACTTTTGATAAACTGTATATTAAAAAATTTAATAATTATAATAAATTTAATTTTCGCCAATACAAATTTGTCACACGAAGCAAGATTAGCGGTGCATAACGAAGTTCTGGTGCTGATGATAATGATATGTATTGAAGTGAAGCCTGGAATTGGCAAAAGAGGAACGAAAATAGACAATGCAGTGAAAAGTTTGGAAAATCCATGTACGATAGAGTGAAGAGTAAACAATTAAGAATCGAATGTAGAGAATTGTAGCAGTTTATAGAATTAAGAAAAGTTTATCGAGATGGTTTAGTCATGTGGAACGTATAAGCTAAGAGAGGGTGGTATAGAAAATATATCAAGCGAGCATTAAAGGCAACAGCAACAGAGGACATTAAAATCTTCACCAACCGAAAAACGTGCGTGAGAAGATCCCTGAAAGTGGAGGAGGCAGGAGTGATACACCAGGACAGAAGAGAGTGGCGGTTTATCCTCTCTGCCTAACCAAAATTAGTTAGTTAAATCCCAAAAAAAAAAATCATTATATTTCCACCGAAACGTATTTTGCTTCTTCTGTTAATAATGTGTAGGTTATACTGTTTCCCCAGAACATGTCGATTAGTTTTATTCGAAATTATTTAACCAGTATTGATAGGTTCATTATTATTGCAGCATGATTTCTCGGTCTACCTCTATCACGGTTAAGTGAACCAATTTGTTATAGTACATTCCTGAAGACAATTTCTTCCTCGTACGGTTAAGGTTATTACATTTTAAATGAGATTCGGTGTTATTACGAGCGTCGCCTACCAATTGTACGGAGTTATCGCAGTGTTCCGTGTTCATTGCATAGCACCTTGTTTATTACGTTTGCCCCGCGTCACCCCGGCCACTCTGTAACATCACATCGAAAACTCGTTAGTGCTACTCCGCTATCGCATTCTTTATATCATCAAGGCGTACACCGATTGGCTTCGCTGGTAGGCCATTTAAATTAGAACAATGTGCGAATCATGTTTCAATCAACTTACCACGAGTTATAATCTCCACCGGTTAAACAGGACACAAAAATGATGCCTCGACAAGATGTCAATACTTACATGTGTTTACAGATCCACCCCTTCTGCGAAAAATTCCTCTGTTCATTTCTTTGTTACTTATTCAACTGGATACATTTTTATCTCGCACTATGTTGTTACGTTGCGATCTGGCTCCGGCGGATCGAACGGTTTGTGATGTCGGAATGGCTGACTCAAATGGATGGAAATGGTATCAAACAATGCAAACACATAACTTCTAATACAAAATATAATTATGGTTCTACAACAAAGTGCCCGACAAATTACATGAACGAAAAGAGTTGCATCTTCTGTTTTAACCAAAAGCACTTCCGAACCACTTTTCAGAGCGACAGGGTTTTCTTGACTTTACAGGGTTTTCGATTTCACAAATACTTTACTCATCCCAATGGGTTGTGGTGGCGGCCGTCCTCGAGCCGACACACGCCCGGGTAAAAATTTCATCACGTTTCTGATTGACACCAAAGGCGCGCCATCTTGTATGAGGCCAAGTTGGAAGGCCTCGACTCGTTCACACGGCTGCCAGCCAGGAATCTCCTCACGGATCCCATCGGGTGATTCTTCCTTGACGCGAGTGAATCAGGGACCAGATATCTCCCGAATTCACCGCGTCTAACAATCCTTGTTGCGATAATCTTCCTCCATTTCTCTGGCCAAACGCCACCCGGTCCTCGCTCCACCCACCTCGCCAGCTCGCGCGGAAGTCGTCTAGTCGTCTAGTCGTCTAGCTAATGACTACTTGTGTTGGATGTCGGTAAAACAGGCAGCCGTCAGCGCTGCCGCGCGATTTCAAATGTAACAATGTTTTAACATAGAATATGTTTATTCAGCCAGTCCCCTAATAAAATTTGTACCCACATTTACCTCGTATTTTATAATATGTTCTCATTTATCGGTACCAATTATAAGACCCACCTTTATCTACGCACTTTGTCTACGCTAGAAAGAAAAATAAAGTAAGTGAATATCTAAAAACTTTTTTATAAAAATGAAAGACATCATATTGTATACACAATTAGCTTTCGTTTCAATGCAGCATCGTAGTGAATTGTTTTTGAGGACATATTATGCAACAATTAAGGGCACAATTTTATTCAAAAATGATCGCGTTCGACCGTCACCGAGCGAAGAATGTATCCAACTGTGCAGTTGCGGCCGCTAACCGACTGAAGGGTGGGTTCCGAGAATCGTCAACGGCGAGTACATTTGTGACTACGATTGTGAGACCCCATCGAGTATAAAACGCACCATGAATATAGAGACACTAAAATAGAAAAAAACATGCGTAATACGGTAATACTATGCATTGATTTATATGTATTCTATGATCTATTGTATTATCTGAACATACTTAATATCTAATTTTAATGCTAATATATAATTTTATTTAAAAATAATTACCCATGATGAACTTTGCAACAAGCGATTATTAATAATGAGCTTGTGATATTTCTAAACGGCTATTATTTTCACGTATTGTATGCAGGGATGGTATGTTACACGTGTTTGAGATACGTAACATTTTTTTTATATTAGATACAAGCACCTACCTAATCATAGCTCGATAACAGTGTTCTTTTTACCGCTGAAACTGGGTTTTCTCTACGATTTCAATTTGGAGTCTGCTCGCAAACATTACCACCCACCAATCAAACTGTCGGACAATTTTATTAGCATTTCAAATTTTGATTGAAAATCATATTGTGTATTTGTTTCCAACTGTGTCAAATCAGTTATTCCATTTGCATTCTGCGGAAATTCTCAAATAAACGTATGCAATTATTGATAGTAAACAATCGCTTTTCAATTATTGTCATGTCTTATTAAAGTATACCTGTAATAAATATTATGTTATATATACGAGAATGAGATATTAGCTTCTTCAATATTTTCAAAATTACTTTGTGGCCTCATTTTATATGAATAATTAAACAAAATACTTTGTTTAAACCACTATTTATTAATTATTCTACATGTTTTGATAACTATGGTATCTTCTTCAGGAAACAGTGTATACTTAAATTAAAAAATACAAGCACAGATAAAAACACAACTATAAAGTGGTGAATAAGTAAGAACTAATATGAAAACAAATTTAAAATGTGTCTATTTGCAATGAGGATTTGGTTGACGACCGGATAAGCGAAACAAAATTAAACAACGAAGAATTAAAACGTTTGTGCCAATAGTGTCCGAAACTGTTTCCCCATTACTCCGCAGGCAAGCCTGTAAATACAACCATTAATTCTCAAAATAGCCCAAACTTTGTGGAATATAAATGGCTACAGATTCTTCGTAAGTATTGTACACGAGCATGTGTAACAGAACCGCGTTTGTCTTCTGCTTCGGCTACCTTCTCGTTCTACCATCCATTGTTCGCGTGCTACTTCTGTTTCCTTCTTTTCTAAACTATCGTAAAATTTCAAATAGTTATTTTATTACTTTCAAGATTTGTATGATGCGTTGTACAAACAAATGCTTAGTTTTATTTTCATCTTTCAAAAAGACGTATCTTGTAACACATGTCCATAATCCGTTCAAACAACATATCTGAATTTCATTTCATCAATAATTATATTACGCTTCCCCGTCTATATCTATGACTTTCTGGATGGGGCGGCCGTGGCGACTTCATTAGTGTCATTTGCTTAAACGGCCAGGTCTGTGAGACTCTTGTCATATATAAGAAAAACATAATGTCATCTCCTATATGTCTCGTGGTCATATCGCGTCGCACTCTATGGTTTCTTTCCTTGTCTATGTCGCTGTCAAATGTGAAATGAATGTTTTATCATATTTTTCACATTTGTACAATACACCTCACAGAGTCTTTAAATCAAAAAAAAATTGTAGAAATCGATGATTTTTTTTATCATATTTCAACAGTGAAAAATTCCACACAATTAGTTAATATATCGTCTGCTGTAAAATTAACAAATTCGAGATACGCCTCTTTGAAAGAAACTATGAAGACCGAAATATTTTTTATTATTTCAAAAGAAATGATGGATGCCGACTTAGTCAAACAGTAAGCGATTCGGCGACGACGCGGCCTATCTATCGGGTAATAATTAAAATGGTAAGGGTGGTGTGTGGCAAGCGGCAACCTTGTTTATCATCAAATGTCGACTAAGTAAAAAAAGTTCAGTCATGTCAGTAAACAATTTGGTGACGATCTGGCGATACAACATCTTTTCATATAGCTAACTAACTTACCATCACGCCGTTTCTCCGCGGAGGTAGGCAGAGAAGATAGAACTCCACACTCTTCTGTCCTGACACACAGTTCTCGCCTCATTCACATTCATACAAGCACGCCGATTATATTGATTATTAGGAGAACATATTATTTTTGTGAAGTTGAAATTATTCAGAACATAGGTCTGTGATATTTTTAACATAAATTAAATAGAAAGATATACATATTTTATATGTATATCTTTCTAATTAATATATTTAATTCATACTTGTATTGATTATATTAAAAATACAATAAATGTATGAAATCCACATAGCACTTTGTCAGGAACAGAATATTTATCTATGTTAAATATTGGCAATGTATTTTACTTTTTCGAGAACTTTTTTCGATTCATTGTAAATATAAACAATTAATATTTGAGTGCACAATAAAATATTTACAATATCCATGATGGAAATGCTCTAAGACTTACACAGACACATTTCCTTCCATTCCGTTGTGAATTGAAACCCATAACATTTCGGAATTTTATTTCTTTGTCTTTTCCGAATAAATTTATATTTCATAGTCTGTTTATGGACAAACAATGGCATCCGTATACTGTGACGATTGCTGTAAAAAGAGTATGGATTCTGATAAATCTCCTTGTCTTCCAGAATTGAATTTAATTCAACACGAGTGGCAACATCATAGAAAAAGTATAATATCTGGTATCTACTCGTACGTACATCGTTTCTTTGTCCCTGTTCCGATTGGACGCGCGCGTAATGAACCCAGAGCCCCGAGTTTAATGAATCGTTTTCGATCGAACTCTTAACGACCAATCCTTTGGGACACAGTTTCCTCGGGACTTGGCTTTTTACTGCACTCTGCACTATTGTAGTCTGGGCAGTTCCCCAATTTAACCACCCACTGCCACCTATATACGATTGTATCAGTGTCATCATCCAAAAATCTTGTCATAAAACACCCGGAGCAAGTATGCGATCAAATTGTTCGCTAACAATCAAACAAATTAATTGCATAGTTAATTAAATTCCCATGTAATAGATTCGTCTTTATTTAATTATTATGTTTCTAGTTATTCTCTCTGCCAAACTGGTGGCCGGAATATAATAGAATATTGTATATCAAATGGCATTTGGTATAAGAAAGATTAAGATAGGTATCGAAACATGTTGATTTATTAATAAATAGTGATTTAAACAAAGTGTTTTGTCTTATTATTTATAGTTATTTATGTACCTAGATATATGTTACCACTTCGAGCGTAAAATCATCGTCTTTATTGTACATAGTTCAACAAAATACCATGTTCTCTGTCACGTTTACCCTGACCTATCATAACAATCAATCGACTTGCCACCCTAACTGTACTCTTCTCTCGTTGGCAGCTGACGTAGAGTCGCCGATAATGATGGTGATATAATAAAAGTTAACATTCTATCATGTTTTACTGCTTCCTGAAGAATAACACGGCGCAGTTTACCGTTACTTTCCCATTGTTGTTGAAATTACGATATGGATCTAGCGCCATCTCAGCTCTTGCTGCAAAACACAACACTTCCTTCGATAATTTTCCTTAATTGCGTCCGTATTTTTGCTCTCGGTTATTTTCAATTAAATTCATGACCACCGTCGTAACCAGTAGTATCGGATTTACTCTATGAATTATAACACCGGTTATGCTCCATCGATATAATAATGCCTTTATCCCCATTCCTGTAAATAATAGCATCTGCTCAATAATCATATTGTTGTGATCATATGCAACCCTCGTTTACCTGATTCGATCGTCCCTTGTTATTTTATAATAATTTTTATTTAATAATTGGATAAACACACCCGAGACATTATCCCCGATCGAGGGTTTATCGAAAACTATCGCTTCGTTTTGGGGTAACCAATTTCCTATTATGGTAATAATTAATTGTATATACCCTCGAACTTCCATCGCACACTGTAAGCGGAAACGACAACTCTCTCCAATAATACGGCAAACGGTACGTTCACGCGATCTACCGCTTGTTTGGCGTGCCCGCCGAACTTTGAAAATCGTCTTCTGGCGTTCGGATTATTTGGTTATTTTTGGCTTTGGATAAATTATCCGGCCATATTAAACAAAATAAATTTGATTCGCTCCCGCTCGCGACGTGGACTTGGCGCTTTTGAAATGACAGGCGCAGTAATTTAATTTCGTTCGGCGCAGTGTCCGCAGTTCGGCACTGAATTAGAAATCTACATTTGTGTAATTCAATAATGGAAACTACCGGGTTGTATCTACGATAAAAATGTTAGAGTTTCAATAGTTATCCTGTTTATTATTCGACATTCATTATGTTCGGAGAACAATGTAGGTATTCCGCATTTGATTAAATGGCAGTATTCCCGTGTTATAACATGATTTAAATCGATTCGAATTTTAACGATACAAAATTACTATACTTTTAAAATCAGCAATGTTATCTTTGTGGTTAAGATTCATATTTTTATTTATTTTCTTTGTTTTATTAACCATGAGATGTTTGAACAATAGTGGGTTTTCAGAATTTTCTAATCATTTGATAGAAAATGGTCATGATTTTGATAAAAAATTGGGATTGTCAATTTTGCATATAAACGGTGTTGGTCACAAATTAAATAATTTGGAATCATTGGAGATAAATAAAGCGTGTAAAACTAACCAAAAAATTATAAACAACCAACTAAATTTAACTACGAGTCCCATTCTAAAATTTTTTCCTAAAAATTATTCGAGTAAATTTGTATTAATGATTTGAGTTAGGTACTAAAAAAAAAAAAAAAATTTTTTTAAAAATAGATTTTTTAAAATAGATTCTGTCAAAGAAACAATATATGTTTTAGTTAGTTATGACATCCTGAAGAAGAAAATGGTATTTTTCGAAACCGGTAGATGTATTTAAACTCATTTTAGTGGTTAATAAAACAAAATTACTTACTGACGGAAATATTTAAATATAATGTTATTAGTATCATCGCGATACATCTTTGAAAGGACTTCCTTACTTAAAACCTACATCCAGAGAATGAGAGTATTCTCGTTGAATTGATACTCACGCTTCGTCGAATTTAAGTACTTAGACTAGACAATTCAAAAGGAAAAATACTAATTATCATGGCACCAAACATACATCATATTCTTACCACAACAGTTTTCATTCCTTTCATCTCTATTAACATTTTCAATAAACACATCTGCGTATCGTCTGCCGTCTGCCGTCTGCTCCCGGTACGGTTTTGCGCCGAAAAATAATAATTATCCAAAGCAATTTTCTCTCACACTTCGCCGCTTGCAAACAAACCGTGAACGTTATAACTTCGGTGCGTGCTCCTACATACAATTAAGTGCATAGAAATTGCATTGTTTAACTAAATCATGGAGGGTGAAATATAGCGCAATATAATGTTATGTGCCGTAACTTTTGTAAGATACATCTTAATAATATTATTGTACCGAGCGGTGTTATAATGTGGCCCTCTGATACCATCATTAAACATCGGTTTCCAACTGTTTTTCCTGCAATATTATATTTTGCTTCAACACCCGCGGATCAAACACGTGCGTAGTTTAACGATTTAATGAAAACATAACAAATTTATATCTAAACACCTGAAACAACACCGAGATTATTTTTGTTTCTTCAATAATTCACTGACCTGCTCGAACTAGCAGTTCGTTCCTTCCGATGAACTTCCTCATCAAATTTTCACGAGCAATCTAATCAAGCTCTGTACTAATTAAATGGAATGTAATTCATATTTATGTAATTCGTTTCATTTACAGTACAGTAGTATTAATGTTTACCATACAAAAGTTAAACATGATGCTTATTTCGGCCTTCGTATTAAACATGATTGATACACATTTCTCTTTTTAGAAATATACATATATATATTTATTGTTTAATATGAAGGCCAAAATAAACATCACGTTCAACTTGTTTGAAATAGTTTTCAATGAATTATTTTTCAATCAACTAGAAAGATATATCTTATACATACATGTAGCGCCTAATTCCAAAACCCCCTAAAACAGAATTTGGATAATTTTAGTTAAATTTGAAGTTTTGTAGATTTTTTTGTCAGCTACATACAGAACACTTGTAATCTAAATTCACTTAAATTACAACTTGAATAATTACAACTTCACAATAAGAATGTGTTCTCTTTAATAATCCATTGATATTGTTCATGTATACATGTTCAAAATCAGGGTTTGTTCCAAAATACCCCAAACTCAATTCACCTTAAAATTTACATTACATAATTGTCTCTTTAAAAAATGCTGAAGTAAAAACAAACATTTTATACAATTGTTTTCAAAAGATAGGTTTTCATCCATAACTCAAAAACACAGGAGTTTTGGTATTATGCGCTACATATATCTTTCTAATTGATTAATTTAATTTGTATTAAAAATACCATAGAACTATATTTTGAAAATACAACTTAATAAATGTGTTCTCATTAAAAAAAATTTTTTTTCGCTTCTTTTAGTTATACTGTTAATTTTAATAGTAGTTTTTAATTGTTTGTTTGTCCCACGTTTTAATTACAGTATTCATTTATTTTTTCCAAATCACCGTGTTGCGATGTACTCGTACGTTCCGGTATTGCGGAAGTCTCTTCCTAAACATGTTTTCAATACATTACCTGGTTTGCATAGCGTTTGTTATGAAAATGGAATATTGATTACATAATAGTATTGTTTACCTTGTAGTTGGTACGATTCCAAACTTATTCAATAACTTGGATATATCAATGCCAATACGTAAACAATGGCTTTGTTGGCAGAATTTTAGTTCAGCACTATTTGGCGGTAGCGCGTATCGTTTTCATTTGGTCAGATTCCTGTCCTGCCGCCATGGCGTTGGTTTGTTTTACACGTGAAGTGCTAATGTTTGTTGATATTTGCGGTTACCTATTTATTATTACAATTGTCAATGCAAATTAAATACGCAAATTATCAGTATTTGTCAGTAAATTCGTTGAACGACAGCATTCCCGATTAGCAATCTGATGGCTTTTATGAACAGTTTAAATTTATTCACGCGTATCAATCATGCATCTTAAAATAATGTAAGACAACTTTCGAAAATCAAGGACTCGAATTCACTTAATCCAAAACAGCGCTAACGATCCGACCTGATCCAAAACTGGGCCTGTTATTTATTTATTATTTTCACTCGCAAATTGTCGCTTGCACCCACTATTGAGACAATCAATTACCGCAAGTATGCAGCGGTATCCGATATAGATGTGAAAAGTTTACGGTAGTTGAAAGACGGTTGCAGCCCAGTTGTTAGAAAACAAAGGCGAGCCCGACGGCGGCCCGTTGGCCTTACGCAACTAATCACTAATCGTATCTCACGCAGCCCTGACTGCGGCTCGACACTTATCGCGGGAATTTCATCTCACAAGACGCGAGGCGTAACGGACAAACGAAAATGTATGTCTGTAATCACATCTTAAAATCCCAAAGCATCGTCAGCGTCAGGTGCAAGTTTTCAACCCAACGACAGTTGTAATTATTTTACGTCATACCAATTATTATTGACTCTATGCATCTGCGAGAGGTTAGAGGTTAAACGGAATGTACATCGTGAAATTAATTATCTGCGAGTCATTTACACTTCCTGTAATCTTAAACAGCTGTTAAACTGTGTATGTTTATAACTCGCTAACTGCTCGATTGCATTACGTTAAGATTTGAGGCATTAATTGGGCCAATCAGCAGGTCAGAATTATTATAAGTTGCGATGTCGCGCCGCGCGATCTAGCGCACGCAGCGCGCGGTCGCGCGAGAGCGAATCACTAAGAGTGTTCACTCTTTCATAATACCCGATCTACTCTCCTCTGTAGCGATACAAATTGCTGTAAGTACTTTAAATCGAAGCGAGGCGTCCGCCCCCGGCCCTCCTAGATTAGGGCAGCGGACGCCGCGAATGTTCCGCCGTGTAATTCGTCCGCGCACGAAAACAAACACAGCAAATCTAACAATCACTCATTCGCATTTACCGTTTCATTTATCTTCTCGGAAGAAAAATAAATTTATCGCAGAAATACACACGCGATCTGTCTTCCGAGAAATTTTCACTTTTTGATCTTTTATTATTTTTAAAAATATATCTCGCGTTCAAACCCTATTCTAATTATTTTTAGTACCTACACTACAATGCATTTAATTTATAATAACTGCTAAACTTGTAACTAATTGGGAGAATTAATTATACTTATCCGTCTTTGTAACAATACCTTGTGTCATCTTTATTCTATGGCTAATTTAATGTTAAGTATTTTTTATATACAGGAAGTGCAATGTTTTGTAACGATTATCTGTAAATCTCGTATAAATAAAATGTATACTTACATGATTTGGAAGGGTAAATTTTCTAACAATACAATAGTCAAGATTTTTCTAATATTATCAAAAACGTCTCAAAATAAACCTAACTAATAATTATTTTCGACTATAGTGTGGATTTATTATGAATCAGTCAATTTTTACGAATAACTAAGGTGAACATTACTATACTCAGGTTTATTCACAGGTATATTTATACATTAAGGGTGGGTGGACAACTCTCTGTTGTTCGATAGTTACTTTCAGTGGGAAAACTTTGAATAGATCTATGAAGTGGACGTCAGCAAAGTCAGTATTGACTAATATCGCACTTGTAAGTGTCGAGATTTGGTTTTGGATCTTAGGCTCTCTTGGCTGGCACCAGAACTAGTGGACGTTCACGAAAGACTGAGCATGGACCAGATGGAAAATGGTAATTCAACAATCAACAAACATTAATGTGAATGTACTAATGAGATAACATGTATTTGGAAGAGTCGAAGCGAGTGCACTCTCCTCTATGCCCACCCCCCAGGATATGTCGTAATAGTATAATAGTAGGTTAGCGTGTCTTAGAAAAGTTTTCTTGTAGTTTATGAAAGCATAATTACATATCTTATTTCAAACCTTGCGAAATGCCTAGTTAAAGTTTGTTGACGGTTTATGAAAACGTCATTACATGTCTTATTTCAAACCCTGCGAAATGCCCAGTTTATGAAAGCATCATTACATGTCTTATTGTGACTATGAAACGCCTTGTTAAAGTTTGCTGACAGTTTATGAAATCATCATTACATGTCTTATCGTGGCTCTGCGAAAATTCAAATTACCAATGGTCGCACACATCATATACTTTCCCATTGCTCAATCGAACTGAAAATATATTATTGCCGCTAAATTTCGCTTACTGGTCAGAATCAAATTACAGGTTTTTGCGCTATGTATGGCAATCAAACATTATTATATTTATACGAATTCTAATTGGAAAACGTTACATTTTCGATAATGGCGGGTCACGCCACCGCCTCCACTAATAAGCCGTCATTCAACTCACATACACCGATTAATTGCTTCAACCTCAAATAATTGTAGTTCAAAATATCTTTTATATCGTGTGAACTCAGAGAAGGTAATTATTAACAATAGCAAATCTTTTTTTCAGACTATTCGGTCTCAGCTCTCCGCTACTTCGAGAACCGATTACTTTATTGTTCTTTTATTCAAAACCAATAATAATATATTTTTTACATCACACCGTACAACGCACAGCCTCGGGCGCAACAAATTAGGATTTGTAAGATACATCTTAAAAATAGAGCTAGTTAAAACGATTAATGTAATCGGTCATATATTTTACAGAGCAATAAAAGTCCAATCAAGTTTCCATCAAATTATATAATGATTTCTAATACCATTTGTCTATCAGAATGAGTTTGTTATGTCTAACGGCGATGTTTTGACCCCTTAAATTATAAAATAAATTCACGTTTTTATGTCTTAAGACTCGTATAATTAACAGTCTTATACGCACCTCTGCGATATCACACTGAACTGATACCTGTTCATGTTCAGTGAAAAGTCACGTTCCTACTTGTTTTGTTGTTGTGTTTCTTTGTTTCATTCAATTCCTTCCTATTCACGCTGGAAATGCAAACGCCGCATATCAAAATATTGTATTATGTGTATGAAGTACAGAGGTTTCCCATATATGAAACTTATACATGGCAAATATATTTCTCCTGTTATGGCTTAAAGCGAGGTGCAGGTGGTCAACCTTAGTAGATGATGTTGACCCTGACAAACCATTGAACGTATAATAAACTTATAATATCTAGAATCTATTCTTTATTTTATGTTTTACAATTTCTATTAAACTGTATGGTTTTTGACAGCATGGAATTTTCTCTCTTATATAATATTGACTTATTTGTTCAATCGTACATTTAAACGCAAGATTTGGGTTTTAAAACTGATATTTTTACTTTAATGTTCATGTATCATGGATGGAGGAAAAATAATACATGTTTTCTTATTAATTTTGCGGCTTTGGTATTTGTTATAAATAATACTAAGAAAACTAATTAATAACTGTTTTATTTTCTATATATATATATTTTTAAAGTAGTATATAAAATACTCACTATTTAATTCATTATTGAATCTGTTATCGCTGCTATGTATTTCTGCAGAGTTTGATGGTTTCCTCAGTTCACCGAATTTTAGAGCACAATTTTAATTGTAAAATACAAAAATATATATGATACAGCCCGCGAAGTGCAGTATTTTTTATTTTCTTCGTGTTCATTTATTCCAACTACTCTAATATTCATATTTATAATATTAATAATATTAATAATCTTATCTCTTGCTGACCGTAACCGTAACCGAAGCCACGTAAAAATCATCCAAGATTCAAATGCGTGTTTTCAAATAGGAGTGCGTGAACGGAAGTGAAGGGCACCAAGAATTGTAGCCACTAGCAACCGGACACTAGAGGAAATTCCGAATCCTTTATATTATCGCACAAGTAGTTCACAACTTTTCTATTTCAAATATCCTCAGGAGGTAATTTTCTATGGGGCTCGAATTTTTGGGTGAAATTTTTTTAATCCGAGTACTGAATGTCCGTTGAAATTTTAGCAAGCCAGGTTCATTCGTCTATATACAATTATAAACAGTGTTGTCTTTCTCATTTCATTTCAGTGCCGATAAATCGGCGTTTATTTTTATAACATTAATTTACAGCTTGCATCAATATAAAAATCTGTAGTAGTATTAATAATACATTTCATTTACTGTTGGCCTGCCTGCCTGTTGGCCGCTTCCTACCTCGTTAAGTACATACAAATACCTGTTCTGAGGTAGGTAGCCATAAAATTCCATAAGCTAGAATATAAGAAGTAAGGTAACAAATTAAATTATACGTTAAAAAACATAAAAATCAATAAATTTGAGATTTGAGATTCTGTAAAAATAAGGTAGATGGCTCTGTCAAATGATGGAACGATTAAATGTATTAATATCAAAAAGGTAACATATAGGGTCGAAAATTGTCGCTAAAAATAATGTCGCTGTAGCTTAGTTGGATAAAGCACCTTCCCCGGTTAGGAAAGAGATCTAGATTCGAATCCCGGTGGCGCAACAACAATATTTTTCGATAAAATTGATTTTATATGTATATCTTTATAATTAATATATTTAATTCATATTTAAAATATCACAGACCTATGTTCTGAATAATTACAACTTCACAATAAGAATGTGTTCTCCTAAATAAAAATCAATAATCAAAAAGGAGACAAGTAGAGTGAAATGAACAAAGTAAAATTTTTGATACAAACTAAAGACATGTAAGATGTAAAAGAAAATAAGAACATAGCTTTGATCATTTAAGGAACTCTTCCGTATGTTATAGACGATGTTGTCATATTATTATAATGAAGGGAATTACTCGCACAGAATTGGATCACTGGGGATCCATACTTCAGATGTATGGAGTCATTGTCTTCTCGTATGAGCACTGATGATTTAAAACAACGCACAGTAACATCGCCGATACATCTATGAAATTATCATGGCGTACAGATTTTGAAACTTCTTTTGGTAATGATTAACACAATGACAGACACTCGACAAGCTCACCTGTACTGAACACTGCCTTGCTGGATAATATACCGATTTGCAATATTATGGATTGGCCATATTCAGGGTTCGAAGTTCTATAAGCCTATTTTTAAGTTTGCCTCTGCATCGTATGCGTTTGATTCTCTCCGTCCAGTGATCTTCAAACTTCGCAAATAAGATGTCAGGCCTATGAAAATAAAAGCAGTAATCGGCAATCTGAAACTGTCGGGGAAATACTAAAGATAATAATGGCTGCTTTCTCTAACGAGAGGAGGGCGAAGTGACGAGGGAATTATTTCACTCGGTAAACAGATTATGCCGTTTGCATTCAATTAGGAGGCCTGCGCCTACAGCCGACATGATAGCTCAGAAATTAGAACAAATGGCGGCTCCAAACACATCTATCTGGATTTGCGCAAGATCTATTGTTATTGTCGACATTAGAAGATGAATACGTTTTCTCCAAATACTGAATAGTAGGTAGCAAATGATCTTTACCGTAATCAATACGTTATTTAATATTTTTAATTATTTTCTATTATAATTATTCATATTTATAAAAGATAACACCGCTCAATTTCAGTAGACCAGTTTTTTAAAAATACTTCCCGATCTTCCGGGAAGAAGGTCTAACCTGAACTCCTAGTCAGTCAGTAAATTAAATGGCATATCGCTAAATCAAATGAGCTATAAAATCACTAGTAAAACAAAGTATTTTTTAAGACAAGTTAAATTAATTTATTGAAAAAAAAATTGGTTGCTACCGGGCTACGAATCCAGATCTTTTCCTATCCGGTGAAACACGTTACCATTTTGCCATATTAATTAAGTTTTTGATAAATTTGGAACTTATATTGTGTAGTCTTACATTTACTATTACATTTTTAAAAGCAATCATTTTTATATTACAATCAACGCCAAAAATCTTTAAGTAATACCTACGAGAAGCCAGAATTAAATCGATCCATTTTATTTGGAAAAAATCATTCATAATAATATTTTTAATGAAAAAATATTTTTTTATGGAGTTATAATTTCGTATTTTTTTATTGTTCATATCTCGGTAGCAACCAAATATGTTATCAATAGATCGATTTATTATGAATATCTTTGTAATTGATTCATTTAATTTGTTTCATATATCACTGGACTATGTCCTGAAATTTCAATTTCACAATAAAAATATGTTTTCATTAAAAAGTATTTTTTAGATTAATTATCAGCACTCATTTATTCGTATTTCGCTATCGGCAATCCGCTTTCGAAAAACTTTAATTCTCTGGTTGTAAAAAAAATAATTTTTGTATTTCTATTATTTAAAAAATTACTGAAACATTATATTTTCTGCTAATTTCAACTAATTTGGACAGACGTTATATATTATAATACAAGAGTTTTAAATAGAAATGGTACATTACACCGATGTCGATAAATTGCATCCACGAAATAGGACGCATCTGCGGTATCCACTGTGCATCTCTACGGGATGAAAGTTCGGAAGCAGGCTCCAAACTTCCCGCTAGTCCCGTCAAAGATGGATCGGCGCCTCTCCCCTAGTCAAACCCGAGCCTCTGCTCAATAAATATCCACCTGACAACTCCAGCGCCGGACCTATCTATCGTACAAAGTGGGATTGTATCTCCCCGGATGGGGACCGGAAGCGAATGCATATAAGAACAGTGAGCATGTACTACCAGACACGGAAAAAGAGCCTGCTTCTCATGGTCTATCTATAAATATTTTATTATTTCATACATTTTTATACTAGGTACCTATTTATACGAAATTTTAATAAATTATTTAATGACTCTGACTTGACGGCCGACTGACCCATATTGTCATAATCTTCGAAGAAATTAATTTTCAAGTAACATCAATTTTATTAATAACGTGTATATTTTTATATTCCTCACCTAAATAAACATTTTTATTTTGAACCAAATTAAATATGTCATTTGGAAAAATGCAGATGATGAATTTTTTTTTACTTTCAAAAAAAAAATACAGCTGCTTCCTGAACCTTTATATTGTCGATTGAGAACTTATCCAATTGATTTATATCAACCATATTAATCTGAAATTTGTTCTATGTATCTTACTTCAATGAGATATCTATTTTTCGGGTAGAATTTTTATCTATTTAATAATCAAGAGATGTACAAAATAATCTCAACTTCAAAAATAAAATGTGAATTTATCATTTGATGGTGAATCGTATTTTGGTTTCTATTTTATTATTATCTCTATTGTATTTGTATACATAATATCATAATGTCCTTCTGTATGTGACGAAAGAAAAAACTTTGAAAGGAAACTAATACATTACATTTGAGTGGTATCAATTTCCTTTGAATACGAATTCGGTGGATATATGACTTGTTCTGAAGGTACATTTTTCAAACTAAGATAATATTTACTATAATGCTATCATTCTGTAGGTAAGTAATACAAAAAATTTCACAGAATTGTCTTTGGCGTTCGTCCCAGGATGGTTTTTTAAGCATTATTAAATATGATGTGTACTTCTTTGGCAACATAATGTGTATTTCCTGTTTATAGTTTTATCTTGTCATTGGTACTTACTCATGTGTAGATTATTATTATCATTCTAATTATTCATGGAAATTCCCCCATATTCCCGTATTTCTTCACGGGATATTCCAATGAGGTTGACGATGCATTAATGTTACAGGGGAATATTTTAATTTTTATTACCCTGAAGAATAAATGGATGTTTCCGAAACCGGTTGGTTTAAATAAATCCACGTGGTTAATTGTATAATTTTATTAAAATATGTTTTCAATAAATATAATAATGATCAGAATTTCTTTCCTTCGCTGTTCTGTGCTGTCACTTGTACAACATGTACATATCAGCAATACGGACAAAGTAATGGTTAAGGAAAAATAAATAGTTTGTGGTGGAACCGAACTACTCCCGGTCCACATCCACATGTCCCCCGGCGTTGTGAATTTATTGGAAACGTGCCCTGCCCTGATTGGCCCGATCACGTACCCAGTTTTGACGTGCGGCCCGGTTTGTCATCAATGGAAGTCAATTACTGGATGGTCCGAGGGGTCAATTGCCCGGTCCGGCGCAGCTTCCGACACTGATGAGGTGCCCGCCGTGTGACGCGGCGGCACAATGGACCATTTAACAGAGGTGGATGCTGCGGAGTGCGGTTTAATGGGATGAGAAAAAATAAACCGCCATTTTTACAGTTATTATTGTTGTGATTGTGGAATATTATTATACAGATACTTCATTCATTATTGAAAATATCACTCCCGTTATCTACACCCGCAGAATCACACACTATTAATATTATTTTCTGCTATATTTACTCTACATACATTTATAACTAGTATTGACCACGTTCAGCAAGTATATTATCTCAACCAGTATCGATACATCCACATCTTCCTCATATACTCGTAGTTCAATTCATACGTATTTATTTTTTGTCAACTTTACCTACTAATAATCTGTTTTTTTTTTCAAAACATCAAAATATATAGTATAGTATAGTGTTTTCTTGACTGTGTGATGTTTCTACGTTTTGAAATTAAATTTGTAATAGTTTGTATCAAAACAAACTTTATATTAAAATTTCAGGAAATCGTAAATAAGTTCAAAGTTTTACTAAAATGCTACAGCTGCAGCTTATTTTTGTGAATTTATCGCCTGTTCAGACTATAATAAATGGTTTTTTTTACTTTAGCCTTACACATTGTGGTATCAAATTTAATTTATTTTTACAAATGTTATTTCAATTCTGGTTTTCTCGTTTCTTTCTGGTTTGCCACACCTGGTTTGGTTATTCGGTATTTTTAGCCTTCTTTGATTTATCATACATTTCAAATAATATATTTTTATTTCTTTAACATTTTTGATTAGCTCGCAGCTCGTAATGTTTTCTCTGTTGTAGCTACTTCCCGGGCGCGTACAATCGGTATATTCAAATAAGTCATAACTAAATTATTATTTTTTTATTCCCACTTTTCTCTATACATTATTACTAGTTATATAGTTATTTAGCTTATTTGTATGTAGGAGCGGATCATCGCTATTGACCCTCAGTTGTCAATATACTTATGAATTAATTATAATGAAGGATAAGGTGAGTCGGAGTAATTGCGACATGAACTTTGAACTGTTCTCAAACTTCATAATATTATGCTATAGCTATGAAACTTTGATAGAAGGATTATTAACTATTTCCAAATTTAAGTCTTTAAAAATCGGAATGTTACCTTTTAGGATAGATGATATTGAAAGCATTTTATGAAAATTGGACGAGTTGATACACTTACCCTAAATTTGGAGTAAGAGCATCTTGTTGTATTATTTCTGACTAATTGTTAAAATAATGAAAACGTCTTTATAAAAATATGAACAAAAAAATCTAAAAAATCTAGTAATATTACTTAGACAGGGGAAGTGCAACATATTTACTATTAGTGTTAAGGTTACAAGATATTATTTGCTTTATTTCAAAAATTTAAAATAAAACTTCTGACTATTTACTTTATTACTATACTATTTTTACGTAAAAATTTTAATCACGATATAATTATGTACGAGATTTTTTTTTTATCATCGGTTCAGTTTGAAGTTCGTTGTCTTAATCTGATAATGTTTTCGATAATATTGAACTACTTATAATAATGTCGAACATACAAGTTTCAACTTTCTCATCGTCAGACGACGAATTTCTGCGTCCATAATAGAATGGAATATTTCAATATAAGGCACCAAAAAGTCTATGAATATGATTTTACTCCACTGCAGTCCTGCTCATAGATCATCGGTTCAGTCATACCAATTTAAACAACAAACGTCATCCAATGCAATGGAGAATCATTCAAGTTGAAGTTTCGTAACAATTTCAAACGGTTGTCTTTCGGCAATGTGTTAATTGATATTTACCCTACGCCCCACCGAGGCACCTTATCTAAGCTGCTATAAGAAAAATATTTTGTGCGGAAGTACCGATACTCGTATGTGTTTCATCTGTACCGTAAAGTGTTAAAAAAAATTATCAACTAGTTTTATATGATACTAATATAGCTTTGTGAAGTAAGTACCTGGCCTGGTATTAGATCAAGTGCGTCCGTGATAAATTGCTTTAGTAAGGACAAATCTAAATCGGTATTTCAAAATAAGTGTTTGGTGAAATTATTAAACCAGTTCAACTGTCGAGAAGTTAACCTTCCTTTTAATGAGCAAGTTATTTTATATACCATTATTATTCGTTTTTACCATCAGCTTATAATACGCAAATATATATTTAAAAATTATTTTTGGAAAATTGTGGTTAAAAAAATATGTTAAATATGAATTAAATACATTAATTAGAAAGATATACATATAAAATCAATTTTATCGAAAAATATTGTTGTTGCGCCACCGGGATTCGAACCTGGATCTCTTTCTTAACCGGGGAAGGTGCATTATCCAACTATGCTACAGCGACAATATTTTTAGCGACAATTTTCGGACCTGTATGTTACCTTTTTGATATTAATACATTTAATCGTTCCATTATTTGACAGAGCCATCTACCTTATTTTTATATATTTTATATGTATATCTTTCTAATTAATATATTTAATTCATATTTAAAATATCACAGACCTATGTTCTGAATAATTACAACTTCACAATAAGAATGTGTTCTCCTAAATAAAAATAAAATATGTATTTAGTATGCACCAAAAACATAACTCATTTTTATTACCTTGGAGGAATTTAATTTGTTCTCCTGATTCTAAAAAATATGATGATTATTTGTGACAATGCACTTCATTTAAATATTATGATGAAATAAAACATAAAAACAAAAAAATGTGTTGCATAAATTTGCGCCTAATAGTGATGGCATAAAAATGATGACTCGCTTTGTGAAACAATGGATTTAAAAATCAATAAAATTCGTAAATCTTAGAATTTATAAATCGCAAATCTTAGAATTTATTCATTTAAACAAATAGCTAATTAACCGTGTTGATTACTTCGACGTCGGCCAGTTTCATCAAGACAGACGTACAATAAGTAATTCATAAAATAAATACGAAAATAAATTAGCTATCGTGCTCGGGTGGCAGCAGCCGAGATGGGAGGTTGGGAGATAAATACATCGAAAAGGGGAATGTATTAAATGTTGGTTATTTCTTAGATTCAATTAATTATTTATATTTGCTTCAGTATAAAGGGATTTCAACCTTTTTTAAATGTCTAATATGGGGGCCTCTGTTATTTACCTGTAAACTTTCAATGCCGTCTCTCAATGATGAGTTGAAAAATTATTGCTGCTGAGGCAAGTTTTTACTAGCAGTAAATTTTTTTCTTAATGGTAACAAATATTATTTTATTCGCAACCTGCATTGGTTCAATATATAATATCATATACATTAATATCATATACCTGTAAACTTTCAATGCCGTCTCTCAATGATGAGTTGAACAATTATTGCTGCTGAGGCAAGTTTTTACTAGCAGTAAATTTTTTTCTTAATGGTAACAAATATTATTTTATTCGCAACCTGCATTGGTTCAATATATAATATCATATACATTATGCATATATATCATATATTAACCAACATTTATAATTAATATATTAAAAATAATCTGTAGGCGTCCATTTTCAAATAGTTTAATACATGTAATATCACGATGAAAATAATTAAAAATCAAGTGTTAAGTATATAGGTGAATAAAGTATAAATTCATCCGCCGAACAATTTTTATTAGTTTGAACCTCGCATCAGCCTTACTAAATTATGTAAATGATTATTATGTACATCAATGCCATCTAAAACTAACGCCCTGAAGAAAAAATAAATGTTTGTGTAGTCTTGTTTCATCGAAATATGTATTCCCTTTACCGAAAGCGAAGGCGTGAAATTTTCACATGTCATCCCGATATTTTCCTAAATTTATTACTATCATCACTTACGGATATTTTCCCGTATCCTATCCTTTTACCGCTCTGATGGACGAACGATTTCAATAAACATTCGGTCGATTTACGATTCAACCTAAGATATGAAATATTTAGAAAATATTCTTTACGGGTATTTTGCGCGCGTAAAGAAAACCAACCTCGCTGTATTACCAAGTATTTTAGATTTAGTAAATTTGCCATTTTGTATTGTTTTAAATCTTGCCGATGTGCCGGATATGTAAAGTAAATATAAATATATGTAGTTATATCATCCGAATGCCAAATGCACGGCTAGACCAAGGTAAAATGGATAATGCTGTGGTTGAAAATGTTTCTAGTCTAGTTATAGAAAATTGAACGTATATTTAGCCTGCGATACATGACAGTGTTCATATATTGATTATTATCGACTTGTTATTAACCTTAACGCACTTACTCAAATTGGTGCGATGACGATCTCTAACAATATGTACTGTGTGCCTCCACTTCACAATATCAAGTGTTTCACCTTTGCGCTTTTTGCATTATCAACTGTCTCATTGTTTACTTCCGTTGACATTTCATTGTTTAAAGTCGCATACTCAGTGCATATTTGCATATTATATATACGCCCCGGTTTATAGGTCATCGTGTGTCGCGTGTTACGCTCGGCACTGCCCCGACGGTATTAGGGTTAGGTAACGCAATTTGGTGACATTTTTCAGAAATATAATCTAAAATAAATATTACATCAGTATCAATGAGTGCGTATTATATACAATGCGTTAATAACAATAATTTCATCATTATTTTGGTGATATATGTATTATGTTCCATAAACTTCGGTTTTGTTCTATTAATTGATTCAGAAATCTCAATATTGTCATTTACAAACTGTTCCATCGTATTTTACCTAGTAACACGACCGTTTCGCTTATTAATACTTATAATTTCTATGATCGCCTTAACAATTTCCCGCTTCTGCAGATATAAGTTAATCCGATTTTGGCTTCGTTTTAAAATAATAAAGAAATTAAAATTATGGATACGTTAATTTTTAAGCTTATATACAATCTAATAAATATATGATTAAGCATTAATAAAAACATGTTTTATTTTATTCTAATTGTCAATTTTTTAATATCTTTGAGGGAGTAAAATACAACCATTGATAATTTGAAACAGTTGCACCTAATCTCTGCAGCATTATATTTCCGTATTTTTTTGATAAAATATCGCTTTTCTAAAACGACTAATTTTGTTAAGTTACGAAGCGAATATGGAAGTTTGATGTCGATTTTCCTATGCACGTTTTGAAAATAATATCAGTCTAGCTTTATATAATGTAATTTATGCAGAATTGAGCGCATAATTTAATACAGGCATAGACAGAATCCTAGTCTATCACCAATTTAGCGTTTCGCGAAATAAGCTTACCTTCCCCTACTCCCACCCGTCCCCCGTCCCTCACCCCGCCAGCGCGACCTCTCCTATCACCGCTGAGAATTCCACACTAATATGATTACCTCAGCAGCACATTGTGTAACGCCTTTATACTTATGAAAATTAATAGCGGCCGCGTGTGAACACGTCTGAGCATTTTTAACGATAACCATTCGCTTTTAATGGAATCTGAATTGCCGACGCCCAAGCCAACAAATTATACCTCTTTTTACGTTTCGCTTTTCAATACTTACTTAGGTACATGTGATCGTTTGACCTATGATGGCGTCAATCATTTTTCGAATGTTTACGAAACTGTACTAGATGTACACGTATTGTTAGATGTGTTTTTAATGGAGCACCAATTTTTCTCACGCCTGTTATAAATAGTACTAGAATTCTTGGTAACATTTTTGATTGAGTTCTTAATAAGTGGTATTTTTGGCTTTATTATTTTTTTGTTGTACATAGTGTTTGTTTTTATTACGATACAGCAGGTTATTGACTAACGCAATACGAATTATATCAACACTATCTCGGTGCCAGTACCGCGGATGATAAATGCGAAAGAAACCCGGTTATTTGTAGATCCACTCATGAATGATCTCCCATTGCATTATGTGACACTGGTTTACATTCTTCTTCGGCGTTCTCTCGTTACTAGGATGACGTCTTCCTTGGTTATCGCCGCATGACTTTTTGGGTTGGCCATGGTAGAGGCTCGTGCATGAAGGTTTAATTGCACACAGTACTCACAAGCACTCTTGCAATAATAGAGAGCTTAGTCCACCAATGGCAAGGGTGGCCGAGATGACCTTTATTTTGCAGCCTTTGTACCCAGCTACGTACAGTGGTACAGGGCAACACCGATAACATACACAGGATAATGCATTATTTAATGTAGCTAATTACTCATATTATACATTTAATTCATGAATTAGTCATTCAGTCAATTGTAGTCTGACACCTGTCACTTGTTACACTTTTCACATTAATTTGTCAATTCCTGTTTATGGGCTATCGGTTAAACACAAAGGAAGATTATGACAACACTTGGGCTTTCTAGTAGGATGCAGCGTACACTTCTTAACTTCTATTGGCTGCAGAATTCGCCAACCTTACTTCGTGCTCGATGTGACATATTTATTAACCCGTCAATTGACTTGGGATTTGTCGAATTGCAATTCAAAACTGACAGATTTAATCGGTTTAAATACACTCATGATATCCCTAAATAGACAATAACTGCACTAAGTTCGCCATGTACACAGCGTAGTCTCAGAGATTCGCTATTTCTCGTTCCATTTCGCGCCTCACCTCTACTACTTTACATTCTAGGTCCATACGCAAGGCGACATCAATGTAATATTTTATATGTATGAAATGTTAACACTACCACCAAACTCTACGTCCACTAATATGCAACAATATCGTCTATGCTATACAGTTCAACAAAGTTATAACATAAAAAAATACAATGTCAAATCGGTTTGAAACAAATCCCCCAGGTCATCAAATAATTGCTAACCAGACTATCTAGAAAATCTGCTTGTTCAAGTTGACCTTCGTTTGCAGACTGATACTTTTCCCAATTATCCGGTTTTAAATCCAATTTTATGCACTGTCGACTAAACTGTTTTTAAGTAGTTTTTAATAGATTCAATGTTTATCATTGTTATTGACCTATTAAACAGCCGTGTTTGTGTATATATATATATTTATTGCGCATTCGATGTTTAGCTTCATCACAAATGTTTAGTAAATAATTATAATATACCCCTGTTTGTACATCATGATAAATTAATTCTAATAAAAAATATTAATTTATTAACTTGAATAAAAAAAAGATATTGTTAAGTATTGCCGATATAATAATAATAATATTTTTTACTTATGTATTTTATATGTGCTCATAAATATCTACATAGTATATCCGAAAACGTTATATTCTGGGTGAGGATATACGTGTAGCAAGAATAATATTTCAGTTTCCGGAAGGAATAAGAATAATTTGTCGTCATATTTTCGACCCCATAGTGAATTATTAAATGAATTATAAAATTAAGATTAATTTAAATTTTGTTTTAATTTATTGTATTATATATTGGTTACGTAACGAAAATATCGCGTTTTTAAATTGAAATGTATAATTCAACGAATACAAAGTACAAAAATAATATTTTAGATTAAACAAATACGATAAAAAATTTATAAAGCGTGTAAGGTAAATTGAAATGGAATATCTGTTATCACATTTTAAAATAAGCTGCCAAATGTTTTGAAAAAGATCCATTTTTCACCGCCGCTAAAAGGCTTTCGTCAATGTTTCTATTAGCATACTACACGGCTATACATACGCCCATATTCATTCTATTCGCGGAGCATTTATGAAAAACGATATTGATAAATTACAGAGATATTCCTCTTTCCAAGCGTTTCCTAAAAATGCCAAAATCTGGCATTTGACGTTGATGGAAAACGATATCACAAATTTGTTCCGGCGATCTATCGCCATTCTCGTTCCTACTTCCGGTCTTTTCTTTTTGAAAGGACGAAAATAAATCTTTGACTGGATATTGCATTTCAATTCTCAAAGAGGAACGAAAGCTTTTTACATTTTTTTATTGAAGCTTCGCGACAAAAACGTTTACATTGTTTTATTTTTTTAAGCGAATACAACAAACATCACTTTTTTCCCAGATTACGTCGATAATCCTTTTCCATTGCCGTGATTTGTTATTTTACGAATTGTTTTCTTCCAATAACTTGACACCTTACAAATGTCATTTCTGATTTACTCTACAATCAAAAATTAGTAAGCTAATTTTGCTGACAAGCGGAATAATCATTTCGAGCAGTATCCGATATGCTGATGCGAATATTGCGGAAGTAGCCGCGAATATACTGTACTATTATTATTATAGTATTACCTTTTTTAAGAAATATTTTTCAGGGGCGCGCAGTGCATACAAACGAAAAAGCTGTGCATTACTAAAAATTCTGGTAAACAAATATAAAATATGAATTAAATATATTAATTATAAAGATATACATATAAAATCAATTTTTATATATTTTAACAAATATAAATTAAATAATTGGATTAACATAAACGAAAACATTATTTTACAATAAGTGTCATCTGTGTTCTAGTAGAGACTTTAATTTCTAAGTTCTAAAAACTACCACGACAACTCACCGCTGTACCCATGACGCTCTTGTGTATTTGCCGCATCGAGCCATTCACGTTACTCTGTTCTGTCTTTAACCTAGTGAATTACTCAAGTCATATAATTGGCTATTTACTGAATTAAAAATTCCTTTCGGTTGATCCATTTTGTATGAGGTCGTTGCTTATGCTGTTTTTTAACAGAATAACATTAGAAAGGCTTACAACTACGTGCAAATCATTGAAGTGTCTACTTCCTCTTTTACTAATTCGCAAATTTTACTATCTTACTGTTTTTAACGTGTTGAATTCGTGAATGTTCTTTAAATTTGGTGCATGGGTTGGTTTTTAATTTGGAAAAAACAAAAAGCAATTGGCAGAACTATTTCCTACGTTAACCTTTAAAAATAATTATTTCCTTTAGTTATTACGTGAAAAATTTTCTAACAATGAATTAATCATGTTCAGTCATATAAAGTGTTCTTAAAAACGTTCATACATTTTTTGTGGGTAAAAAGGTATTATTTTACGTTAAAACTTTAACATTAAAAACACTGTTAATAGTACTCTAAAATTACAAATAAATATATGGTAGGGGTCGTATAATCGACGGATTTATTTTGTCTAAAGACGTTGGTTAAATGAAAGTACATATATTGTATTACATATATTATATATGACTGTATAGTATCATTGGTAATAGCATAACCTAAATGTATACCTACTGCACGCCATTGATAATAATGTATATATATGTATGTATTTATAGTAATATTTTTTACTCGTGACACTGTACAGTCGGCCACTGACGAATCTGTTGCTACTATATTTTTTTGTTTTTACAATATAATAAACAGTACATGGATTTGTTTCATGTTTAATTACTTTGTGAATAGGAAATGAAATAATAATAATCGTTACACAACACATTCTTGAAGCGCCATGACCAAAAAATCGACCTGTACATATTCAATTAGACATTTAAGTATTTTCTATTATTTTAGGTTTACTAAAATTCGTCCACGAGAAACAATGTCAATGTAAATTTTTTAAATGTATTGTGTGTTTTTTATTACCTTGGATTTTTAAATAAAGTATAAAGGAAGCTAGTAGATATTAAACAAAATATAAATTTAGCCATGAAAAAACATTTTAAAATGTGTTTATTTTTCTTTGTTTACATGACTTTTAGTGTCGGGCGTCTGAAAAATGTATTAAAATTGTAAATGCTCCTCCGCGTGTTCATGTATGCGAATGTCCGCAACATCTCTATTTAATATTTATCTGAATTTTATTTAATACGTTCAATTATTATTAGATATCTAATATGTTGCGTGATTCTCGTTTCGCTGTTACAAATTGTTCTCTTTTTACGGACGATTGGACAACATTTGTGTTGTTATTTTACAATACAAGGTTTTATTATTTCTAAAAGCTTACTACTATCATCGCAACTATAAAGGTTTTGTGACTAGCTTTTGTACCTACCCGTTTTCATTGATTTTATTACAATTTTAATACGGTAATAAATTAATGCTCGGTATAATATAAAACTAAATGTAAAAAATCCTTTGTGTCTTGTTATACTCGGACAAACGGTTCACTTAAATTATGATCTTGTTTGAATTTTATTATTTTCTCGCTGTGAATATATGTGATAATATAATATTATGTTTTAATCCAGGTGTAACTTAATATATATACGTACTTATAATGTAGTGTACAATTTTTAATATGTTACATTTTAAATATATTTAATTGTGAAATGTTAATTTTATTTGTGAAGATAATAATATGATAACACATTATTTATTTATTTAATCGAATCTAACCTAGTCAATATTAAATATCAAAATATATTCTGTTGGCTGTGGGAATCTCAAGTATATCGCACTATACAAGGAAAGAAATCGATGTAAAATTTTCCTTGGCCACATTTTGATGGTTTTTGTATAAGTATACCATATAATAAAATAATGATTTACTTCGGTAATCCGGTTTCAACTGTAAACATACCCATTGTTCCACGGTGACAAATAATATAACAAACCTTGTTTTAGGAGTATGAATTGGTAGTAACATTTTCGCATAAGCTTGCAAGTTTCTTGTGAATGTTTACCTCCACCTTTTATTATTTGAATAAACAAATTTCCCACTGTGCCACCGCGCCATCCGGATATGGCCTCCTATATTTTTGATCGTACAGATTTTGCGTTTTTATTAATAATCTCACAAATCAATCACAGTTTTATAGCTTAGCAACAACTTGAAATTGCTCTATTTTAATGAAACGCCAAATTTTATGAGTTATTAATACCAACATTTTCCAAACACGCTTCACATTATTTAAGTATACACGACATTTTCACTTCAGCAAAATCTAGATAGTAATAAACACTTTTGTCACAGAATTATTATTTTCAAAATTTAATGAGAGACTTTGGTATTTAAAAATCAATTCTACTTTTTGCTTTCGCGTAAAACCTGACGCCACTCGATATGAATTTTTAAACACGATAGCCCATAATCTATTATGCATGACAAACTCACGTCTTGAGTGCTTACCTGATATCTGAAACACACCGAAAAGGTTTAGTTCATGTTTTTCATGTTACATATTTGAAAAAAATCATTCGCGTAACTATTTATTTACTTCGGCATTTTGGACAATTGGAATCGATAGAAACTTGTAAACGATTGAGATTGTTAGTCAGCAGCGGATTTATTAACAATATTTGAATTTAAGCATGCTACCGACTGACTACCCATGGTATATTAATCGAACTATTACCTAGCTAGAACACTTGGCTGCTTAATAATGACGTGCTTTGTCAGCCTCTATTAACAGAACTTACTTGGCTGCTTTGCTTAATAATGACGTGCTTTGTCAGCCTCTATTAACAGAACTTACTTGGCTGCTTTGCTTAATAATGACGTGCTTTGTCAGCCTCTATTAACAGAACTTACTTGGCTGCTTTGCTTAATAATGACGTGCTTTGTCAGCCTCTATTAACAGAACTTTATTCTCACACAGATTTACAAATAAAATATGCATAGATTGCATCTGCCATAAGGGCGACCGTATACTGCAGCAATATGTAACCAGCAACTGACAACAATAAATACGCGATCAAAGCAATCCCAATCTATCACACAGATAAGAATGTGATAGATTGCGATTGCTCTAGATACCCAAAATACGATTAAACTGATTGATGGCTGTTGTGCAGTGACTTTGAAAGAAATTCCCTAACCGAAAATATTGGGCAGTCTTGAGTTCTAGGAACTATCATTACAAATTGCTAGTTATTTTTCTAGTATACATATACCATACCATACTTTTCTAGTATACATATGCATATACCATATCGCTAGAAATATCAATTTTCAAAATTCAGCAACTTATGCAAACGTTCAATAATATTGTGTTTTTACGAATAACGATAAATAAAGACGCACCCTGCTTTCGTCAAGGTATTGCGAGCCATTACCTAACCATAACACCAAACTCACACGACATCAGATCTGATGATGGCCCCTGCAATGGGATCCGACGCGTCGGTCAAATAAGTCAGATACACACGGCGGAATAGCCCAGAAAACAAGACAGAAGAATAAAACGTCATAGATTACACTTTTTTGTGACTGAAAAGTTAGTAAAACGATTTAAAAAAGTTAAATGTTACAATTTGAAAATTGAAGGGAATGATCGAGATATTTAATCTACTGTACAGATACAAAGCGCACGGATTTAAGGTGAACGTAGTCAGAGCACGTGACGCGCGACAATAAAAAAAAAAAAAATAATAAAAAAATTAAAAAATCTAATTCTTTTTATAATGTCACAGTCTGTCTCCTGGTTGTCGTGATTTTATCACCTGGCGGGAGGAACACTTCCGGCCGGAAAACACTTTCATCATCCTTTTTAATTACGGAGACTCGTTATTAATATAATGCATAATTAAAGTAGTGAAAGTCTGATCCCCGTGATGGCGACGGATGAGGTCGCTGACCCCGCCGCTGGCTCCGCTTACGAGTCCCAAACACGTATCATTATTAATCAATCACTTTTTACACTATGATTTACAATTGGTGAGATTTATATAAGAAGAGACTTTCTACTAAACAATTACAGGTTAAACAGCTGTGCAAAAATACCATTCGATAAATATTTAAATTAGTACCTAATGTTCAATGATTGTTTCTTTGATTCCATGTGACGACTTTTACTTTTCTCTAATTGTTAATATAAAATAAAAGCAATGTTGTTTAATTTATTTTTAGTTATTAGTTACGTAAATGAATTACAGTTTGAATACATGGTGCAAAAGTCTAACGAGAGGAAGTCAGATGATGAAATGTAAAGAAGTAAACAGACTTGGGCAACAATGTTTTATGGGTGGAGGGTATCTGCCTAAATTCTTTTGAGTCGAAAATGTTCAAGCTATGTCAAAATCATGTAAATTTATTTAGAATCTCTTAATGAACAAATTAATGTCGGAATTTGAATTTCTAATAATCTGAACTTGGTGGTAAACTATCTATTTTTTGTATGCCGCCATCACTACATTTTCGTTATATGCAATACAATTGGAATAAAAAATCATTCAGTACCTACACTTGAATGATTATTTTATTTACCTCATAAAATTCATATTCTTTAATCTCTGAGACAATTGAGGTTTAGCTCATTCAGCTTGAATTTTTCGACCCAATTTTTTTATTCAAGAAACCTTTTTTTTGTATTTGTATAGATCTTAAATTATTATTATTTATTTATTTAAAATGTTATAAGTCCATGTAGGTATTTTAATATCTGCCTCACTAGGCTCGCTCGTGGTGAGGAAAAATTTTACACAATTACTTAATAATTAGGAAATTAAACCTTGTTTAAATATGAAATTTGTTCATGTCTTATTTTTAAATGTAATGTATTTATAACATAACATTGGTATTAAATCAGTATAGACATACCATATTATAATACATTATCTTAAAGATTTTTAATTATTTTTATTTTAATGCTTGTTGCCACTCAACTGGCTCTAGGCCTAGTTTCCGAGTGTCCTTGTGCCCTTTTATAACCTGAATTTATAATAATAATTATAATACATGAGTAATTATAATTTAAGGCTGTAAATTTTTTTTTTAAAAAATCTAAAATTTTGTGACCTTAGCCTGTCTCACCTGGGTGTATAAGCTTGGAAAATCAAGGTTAAATTTGACACGGACGAGCAGAATACGGTACATACATATTTTAAATAAAAGCCTTAAAACTGAGTGTCTTAATATGGAAGATTTGTATGAAAGTAATTTATTATGTTCTCTTGTTTTATTCAACAACGAATAAATAATTTCAGGATTATTATATTTTTAAGATTAGCAAAATCAACTTTGTGGTTAAAATTCATTATTTTACATTGTTAACTTTGTTTTATTAACCACTTAATTTTTTCTTAAAAATTATTCTAATAATTTTACATCATCAAGTAAACAATCTAAGTTAGATACTAAATTTATTTTTGAAATAATTATTGTTTTTTAAAAACAGATTATGTTAAAGAAACAATATAACATATGTTTTTGATCAGTTAATAACATCCTAAAGAAGAAAATGATATTTTTCAAAACCAGTAGATGTATTTAATTCATTAAGTGGTTAATAAAACAAAGTTAACAATCTAAAATAATTACAGGGTTTTACGGCTACAAGGCAATAGGTGACCCTTCATTTAGCTGCCTAAATTTCTGCTGATTTTTTTACGCCAGCTTTTTTTACAGTATTTGGTGAACAAACAAGATGCAATTAAAATATTTTTCAAATATATATACACGTATAAATATAAAACTAATATACCTTCGCAGCGAGTGGCGCTCTTCTATGTTAAGTTAATTAAGTTTAATCAATTATTTTTGCAGCAATATTAATATCACATTTTAATTTTTCCAGGTCGGTGAATTCTTCAATCTTCAATTTCTCCAAACATCCACGATATCCGTGATACATATCGACTACACAACTCATTAAAATTATTCATCCAGGTAAATACATAGAATTCACAATATTGACATTCACTTCGAGAAATTATTATTGAAGTAAATCCCTTTTTATTAACTAAAATGTATTATTGTGCGTTCGTAATTCCGTATTTAAATTAAATCGTTTATCTCAGCCTTTGAACAGAGTCAATGTTGGAGGGTTGAAGTTTGGGTTGTAACCAAATGAGATGAGGCAGCTCATTTATCTCCCCATTACATGCGTGACCACCTCAACCATGCCCACCAATTGTGAGCTCAACCTCTGGGGTGTGCCTCATTTAAATCCCTGGCGTGTTTAAATGGGCATTCCTTTGCTTTTGAAACTTTAAAAAATGTCTAAAATGTCAACTACTTCTTGAAAATTGTACTATTTGTTCTTTTTCGTAAAGTCAATTTATATTATTCTCGCTTCAAATCTAAAACAATGAGAAAAGTTGTCCATTTGACTTATTTCATTATTAAAATACAAATCAAATGTATTCATTAGAAAAATATACATATAAAATCAATTTTATCTAAAAATATTGTGCATTATCCGATTACGCTATACCAACACTGGATTGACGACAAATTTTCGAACCTATATGTTACACTTTTCAAATTGATACATCATCGTTCCATTATTTGAAAGCCATCAACTTTGTTTCGGATTGGAAGAGATCCAGGTTCGAATCCCGATAGCAACAACAATATTTTTCGATAAAATTGATTTTATATGTATATCTATCTAATTAATACATTTAATTTGTATTTTAAATATCACAGACCTATGTTCTGAATAATTACAACACTTCACAATAAGAATGTGTTATCCTTAATAATATATAAGTTGTATCAATGTGTCCAAAATGTAATAAAAATGAATTATTAATTCTGGCGTCTCCTATCGGATTACTCAAAGGTATTTGAGATTCCGTAAAAATAAAGAAGACGCCTTACAAATAATGGATCGATAGATATATCAATTTAAAAAGTATAACATATAAGTTCAATGCACGTCCCCCGGATTGGAAGAGATCCATGTTCGAATCCCGATAACAACAATATTTTTTCGATAAAATTGATTTTATATGTATATAAAATAATTAATACATTTAATTTGTTTCTAACATAATATACTTATTATCATTAAGTAGTGAACAGGATAAAAATAGGTTTCCTAAGTGGTTTGAGCATGTGGAACGAATGAATGAGGCGAGAATAGTAAGAAAGATATACGACGCGAATGTTGATGGCACCAGAAATAGAGAACCTGACCGCGAAAATCATGGCGTGACCAAGAAGTTCACACACTAGAAGACTGGAAGATGTTAAAAACCTCAACAATCAACTAATGCTTTTTTTATTTATTTTTTTTGTTTTCTTCTGTTCACGTGTAATAATTCATAAAGAAAATTTGTAATACTTTAAGATAGCAAACTCGTTGTTTCAACATACCTAACTAGTTTTTTTTTTTTTTTATGTTTTTAGTAGCGTATTACTCACAAAATCGAATAATTAATAGTTATGTTTATAGAGTATTATCTTCGTGAAACTAGCGAATAAAGAAAAACATTAAGTACTGTGTACGGAACGTTTAGCCAAGAAAATCCTCTTCATTTCATAATTCTATTTAAATGGAACCATTGTTAACCAGAGATTTTTATACGGAATATTTATTTTATTAATGGCTATCTAGTTTATTTAAATACCTACCTTCACATGGATTGGGCACCAGGGAGTTAGGTTCACCCATCGAATCTGTTTAGAAGACCACTTCGGATCCTGATTTATTAGGAACACTTACAGTCGGCGGGGTGTGGAGAGAAGGGACTCGCGTGTGGAGGAAAATAAGTTCTGAACAATTCAAAAAATGCGAATCAAAAATTCCGGTAGACCAGAATTTTCGCAAATTATTTTCAGATGTTCAAATAATCAGATACATAACCATGAATTATTTAGAGTTGTATATTTTCGGCAATTATTATATTGTAATGCTTTCCCTAGTCTAATTATATCCTGTCTTCGTCGTTTTGGGTAAACTGCGCAGAGTTTCAATTCAATCATGACCGAGAGACCTTGAAACAACCTTCCGTTATGCAAAGTGTCTCAGAGACAGTAGTCCAACTGCAGTTAAAGGACATGACTAGCAATTTATTGAGTATTATAGTCATATCCAAAATTAAACGGTTTACAAGTTATACGAATTTTTGTGATTTTTCGAAAAATTTGCAGTACCTAAGTCCTTACAATAATGAGCGCTGTGCCGTAAATACTCAATCTATCGTGATTAAATTTGTCACACGAATGCTGTAATAATGTTACCAGATTTTTGTTAGCGGCTAAAATATATTTTTTTAACACAAGAGCTCAAATAATTTCTTTGAATTTCGAATTTTTATTTAACAAACAATAGGCTACTAGTGATGTCACCTAACCTAATAAACTTCGTGCAATAAGAGCGTACAGGATTATATGCTATTTTTTAGTAAAATGTTTTAACTTCTATAGTTCCATCTTTATTATAAGAGGTTATAAAATTTTAGAAAAGAAAAACACATGGCAGCATGGAGTGCGGAGATAACGTTATACGATGTTTTTGCATATAGCTTTATATACATTTCAAAATGGCGTCCAGCTAATGTGATAGTGGCGATTATTCATCAATAAATGATCAGTTTTATGGTTTGGACGCAAAAAAGTGCAAAGCGCAGAGTGGTTATTAAATATAATATTTACTGATTTTGACGTTCAACCTGATACAGATGATCGAAAGATGAGCACATTAGATCCAGACATTGCTGATAATAATTAGGTGTACATTATATGACATATAATAAAACTCATACTTATTATGTCCAATTTATATATTTTTCTAATCTAGAAAATGTATTTTTTTAATATCTTCTTACACGAAAATAGCGAATATTCTTCACACACTTGAAATAAATAAAATAAAAATGAACTTCTAAATTTTGAGATTTATTAGAATGAGTGCATGTCAAATATATAAACATTTACGTTTAATTGATTTGTAAAATCTTTGTAGACTAATTTGTTGGAATGTTTTTTTTTTTTTTGCATATTCTTATATCTTCAATTTTGATTTATCGCTGGCAAAAATTTGTTCCATTCCCTAGGAAACGTCAAGCCGGTCAGCGCTAGGTACTTCCCAAACCAATAATCGAGTAGTATTAAATTATGTATAGTCTAGTGGTTAGTAACATACATGAAGGTAGATTATTTTATAAAATAATTATTTTTTCTATCACTTGCAATTAGTTTGGAATCCGAAACAGTCGATGCATTAATCCAATGTGCACACGCCTTGTTACCCCGGCGTTATGTCGGACCGTCCCGTAGTTCCGAACAAAAAGTCCCGCCGTAGCTGGTTAGGTACACGTAGATGTACCTAGGAACCAGTACTTACCTAGTACCGACGTAATAACATTTTTTCAACGGTCGCCCGACCCAACGCTTCAATCAAACACACTTCGATACGCATTCCATGGATATTCTTATTTTATCTCGGCCGTTACGGAAAATGGTAGTCGTGTAGAGAAGATTGAATGAGAGTAAAAAGTAAATTACTCCGCCATTTTGTTATCTTCAGTTTGTTTATGCTTTGTTCTCACGCTCGCTCCCGGCTCACGGCTATTTGTTATAAAATGTGACGTGCCGAACCTTGAAACATCCACCGTGCGTGGAGCTGGACACCGGTGTGAGGGTGAGGCTGCGAGACCCTACCGCGTGCCGCCCCCAGGATACAGGATATGATGTGCAAGCCTCGCGTGCTGAACCTGAGTCCGCAATTAACATATTTATGTATGTGTACCGTTCAAGTGAAGTCAGAGATTTCGTGTAAACCCACTTAATAGATATTATAAATATTTTATTTATTATATTTATTTTATTGCCATTTTCACACGCTTCCTTGCTGTCATCTCATTCGGTCTACCTTGCAAGTTGACCGTAAGTAGCACGCGATCTGCCGAATTTTATATGGGGTTTTGTTTTTTATATACTTATTTATATACTTTTTTCATATATACTCTAAATTCTTGGTACAGAAATTTTTCATTTTTAACGTATAATCAATGTAGTAAACTATTGTAATTAATAAATTAAAATATCTAAATCAGTAAAGTATTTGCGAATAGTTATTGATAGGCACATGAGATGGAATGTTCATTTAGATGGATTAGCTAAAAGATTGCGAAAATTAATCTATATATTTAGAATACTTAGAAATGTTCTGAATAAAAAGATGATGAAAACTGTGTACTATGCATTGTGCCAATCAATCTTGAGTTATGGTATTGATAGTTGGGGGAGTGCATCTGGTGTACATATATATCAAGTAAACATTGCTCAGAAGGCTATACTCAGAGTAATACACCGCCGTGACTTTTCGTATCCTTCAGAGCCACTTTTTAGGGAATTTCAGGTTTTGGATATAAGACAATTATATGTGCAGAACATATTAACTAGCTTTCATAGGAAAATAAGCGCTCCATCTGTGAGGACTGAAAGATATTATCCCACAAGAGCAAACAAACTTAAAATAGTTCCATGAATGAAAACTAGTTTTGGTCAAAGATTATTTACCTTTCAAGCTCCCAGAATATATAATCAAATTGAAAATAAAATTAGAAATTTAACTGATATTAGGACTTTTAAAATGGATATTTCAAATTGGTTGTTGCAATTAGGAAGAGCAGATACAGAGAGTCAACTCTTTTATATAATGAAATAATTTGTATAACTACTTTTGTGCGTTTTGATCTTGTATATTTCCTTCCACCTTATATATGCTTACATTATTGGTATTACTATTATTATTTTATTATTATTTATATTTTTTTATTTTTTATTTTTTTTTTTCTCTTTTTTATTCACTTTTTTATATTTTATATATATATATATTTTTTTTTTCTTAAATATTTTCACATTATATACTATGTATGTATTCGATCTTACTGTGTTTTGCCTTCGATGAGTTTTGGTTTTATAAAATATATTAGTTTATCAATTTGCCCTAAAACAGGCTTGCCTAGTTGGGCAATGTATTTAAATGTGCATAAATATGTAAATATGATATGATAATGTTTTTGAATAACTAAGAAATAAAATGAGCAACTTATTACTCATTTAAGTAATTGAAAGCTAATTTTGGTATATTTTAGTTACTGCTAAAATACACGCTCGATTAATCTATGAAAAATTTTATAATTCTATGGAAATTAAAATATCTAATTCATTGAGCAACTTATTACTCATTTAAGTAATTGAAAGCTAATTCTGGTATATTTTAGCTACTGCTGAAACTAATAGCTAAAATACACGCTCGATTAATCTATGAAAAATTTAATTATTCTATGGAAATAAAAATATTATACTTTTTACATAATGATAGGAACATATATGTATGTACATCGTATGTAGTGTAGAATCATTATTTAAACGTAAAATATATTTACGTTTTGAACCATCTTTCAAATATGACGATTTCTCTCCTCTGATTGGCCGACAATTCTCCCTTCATTTTCGTCCTCGACTACACCAAACACTTCGGAGTTTAGATGGACCCCACCCTAACACGGGGTGACACTTGAATGAATTCTGTAAAAAAATCTGTCATCTTTTTGGAAGCACGCACTTCTCTCAGCTATAAAGATCAGTTAATACAGTTAGCGTAGGTACTTGCGGTAGTCTCCCAATCAAGCGAGACATGTTGCGAACATAAAATTTAACTCATTTAATTAACCTTAAAAATTATTATTTTATTACCTTAATATAGCAGAAAATGTAATACGATCAAATTTTCTTTATTTTTGTAATATCCAATTTAATTTTACAAAAGTAGTTTGGCAAAAAACAGACAGTCAAATTGATTTTTTCCGAAAGCGCGTCACGATCTGTTTTCGAAGATTCTCTACAGCTTTCGGGCCTAGTTCTCGAAAAGTTTATTGAAAATCACCATTCATTTTCAAACTGGGGGCGGAAACATTTCAATCAAAAGGTTTATATTGAAATAGTTTTAACATCTGTGACTCTTTGGGCGTCCTATGTAATATATTACTATAATATATGTAGATATATAAGAATACCACCGGTATTTGTCTTATATGATAGATAGGATTCACATGCACAGCCAATGATGATTGATAAAAGTATAAAATAAAATCTACAAATCGTTATATCTAAATGTAATGTTGCGATCTGAAAATGTAGTATTTTATATTGGAACTGTCCATAATAATATTACGTTTCTCCGTCTAGATCTGTGACTTTCTGGATGCTGGCTTCGGCTTCGGCTTCGGTAGTGTCATTATTGTTGGTAGTGTGCTTAATTAAACGGCCAGGTCTGTAAAAACGAACGTGTTTTTAATATCTCGAAGTTAATATTTTAGCGAAATTGTATATTGACATCTGTCATCTTTTCTTCTGTCTATGCTAAGGGAGAAATCTTATCATAGAAATTGTCTATCCACGATTCTTTTACAAAATTTTTGTTCGTTTTGACAGCGAACTTATAAAGATGGAATTATTTTAATTACATCGACATTTTATTTACGTGTAGTTTATTTTGGAGAAAGCTCTATCATTAGCGGTCAATAATAGACGTGTAGCGGCCACTATTGGCCGCGAAATGACCAAAATAACCTCCCGTAAGGACTAGTAGAAAGCAATCGGTGATAGCCGATGAGACCCTGACCGCACAGAGGTCATCAATGGTCATAGCGACTGCTTATCTGCTAGTACATTTAAATTGTCCTTTAGCTCATTAAAACACTCAATGATTTTTTCGCGTTTGACCTTTCTTTTATACAAATTTCCACTCTCTTTAACCTAATTGTCTCTTTTTTTATAAGTCATAAGTATGTATTATACTTTTTAAAATTATTTATATATTTATTTTTTACTTTTAAAATTAGCAATATTAACTTTGTGGTTAACATTCATATTTTTAATTTTGCATATAAACGGTGTTGGTCACAAATTAAATAATTTGGAATCGTTGGAGATAAATAAAGCATGTAAAACTAATCAAAAAATTATAAACAACCAACTAAATTTAACTACGAGTCCCATTCTAAAAAATTTCCTAAAAATTATTCGAGTAAATTGGTATTAAGTAACAATTAGAGTTAGGCACTAAATTTATTTTTTAAATAATTGTTGTTTTTTTAAAAATAGATTCTGATAAAGAAACAATAATATATGAAGAAGAAAATGGTATTTTTCGAAACCGGTAAATGTATTTAAACTCAATTAAGCGGTTATAAAACAAAGATAAAAAATAAAAATGTATTAATTTTTTGTTAAAATATTTCTGTCACTTTTGTCAGAAGGTTATGGAATAAATTATGGCATATTCGTCATTGTTTGTTTTCATTCTAGATCCAATTTCCAACAGTACTAACAATTTTCAAATCGCTGACTAAGTTGCTCGGGCCGAATCGTCGATTTATTCCAAAAAAATAATAATATTCCACGTCGAATCCATTCATATTTGTTTAAAAAATGTTAAGTAAGCTTAAATCTTTACACTTTTCACAAAAATTTCTTACGGTTCGTATTAAAGTATCTGGTAAGTCAGAATTTAATAATTCTTTTATGAGTACTCTTCGTTCTATTGACTCTGTCATTGCAAATATACGAACGATTACGTTTTAAAATATACTTGCAGATTACGAAGTTTCTTCCGATTAATATTCAATTGCGTCCAAATTAAAATCTCCCCGTGCTTTTACGACATAAATTTATTGGACATCTGCCAGAAAAGGTTCCATATCTTATTTTGCAGAATTTAGCCATTCGTTATTCAAGTTTACGGCTTACGTCATTTATTGATAAGCTAGACGGAAACATAACCCGCTTCCTCTGCCAAAAAAGTTCGCCCCCGTTCCTTCTGGAGAATTTAATTTGTCTTATGAGAGCGCACGACATAACTTTTATGATAAATATTCGATGCCAATAACATAAAGCGTCTCCAAAATACAGTCGACTTTTATATAATCAAATTCAAGACTTTACAAAATAGTATGCACATTAAAAATGAAAAAAAGCGTTATAATATATTACTCTCTGCCACGTAAGGTATCATATGTAAATGTTTATGTTTGTCATCAATTTTTGTTATTTTACAATTTTGCTTGAAATTTAATATGTACCAACCTTTGATAGGTTTTCTCTTTTTCGATTATGGAGACATCTTTGGGAAGCCGTAAAATTGTGTACGAATAATTTTTTACAACATTGATAATTTTTTTCTCTTCAATAATACATAAAATATTAGTATTATTTTCGTTAAACAAAACAATATCAGTGTTTTGGTTGATATTTTATTAAATCATACTTAGTATTTCTTTTATATTATATTTTATATATCAATTAACGATAAGTTTCTTCAATTGTATTATATTACTACAGCAATTATATCAATAGTGGTAAGCTTATATTTTGACTGCTCTCTGCCGGCTAATCTTACATCGAAGATCAGAAAAATCTTGACGTATAAATAATGTGATGTTACCATTGATTTATTTGGCAGTTATTTCGTGGTGCAACATTTTAATTTAAAAAATACATATTTTTTATATTGACTTTGTACTACACACCACAATTTTTAAGTTAATATCACTTCTAGTTTCAGGAAGAGCAGTCCTTCTCATCTATTTATCAAATAATAATCAGAAGATTGTAACAAAAAATACATTGACTAAACCGCGAGAAATTCAAATACGCGACCTCTAACCATATTATAGAAACCAATAATTTTTATTTATTTTAATATTCGAAGATATAATACATTTTTAAAATAATCAGTAGGATATACATATATATATATTTATTTCTTTTAACGTTTATTTCTTCTCTATGAGAGTGAGACCCATGTATAGAGAAGGAGTATATACGAGAGTGTATAATTTGTGTTTCAGTTAGTCTGTGTACATATTTTTTGACTTCAGATACAAATTTATAGTAGTATGTAATTTTTCTAATTGTGATGGGGAGATTGTTAAAAAATTTGATGCCTTGATAAATATAGTTATTTTGGGTTGCTGTATATTTTAGTTTTGGAATATCAATTTGGTCTCTAAATCTTGTAGATTGGAATTCGCTTCTAACATTTAATTGATTTCATCATTCTTTGACAGCCACGATCAAAAATTAATCCACTTGATTCCATATAGGGGAATAATCTTGAAATGATAGAAATCCAAAAAAATTTGTAGTCCGAAAAAACATTAATGAATAATATCACATTTTCAAATACTTCACCGCTATTATCGATGCTTCCAAGAAACAATAAAGCCACGCCCACCCTTAAGGCCCTCATAGCCAACTGTATTTAATCTAGTTCAATGTACACCTGTAGATGGGAAGGACTGCTCTTCACGAAACTAGTCGTGATATTAACTCACACATTATGTGTGTGTAGTACAAAGTCAATATAAAAACTATATATTTTTTTAATTAATATGATGTACGATTAAAGCTCAAAAATGACACTTTGTGAGTTTTAGGACTCCCTATTGTGACCACTGGACGTACTAGTGATCTAGTTGTTACGATTCTCGCCTAGTGACCTAGTGGTCAGGGGTTCGAGCCTCCTTCCAGGAGCCCATCAAGTTAGTCCTATTTTCATAGCATATAATTATTCAGAGATACTACTCTTAATTATCATCAATGCCCCCCAATCTATGTAAGTCTGGATCCAACACCTTGAATTGTGGATAGTTAGGAAAATCTCCAGTTTGGCACCGCCCAGGAATGAATTAAGGAGTTTTAGTGTTTTAAGTCGGCTTACGGGGAGGATTATTTCTTCTAAGGTTGCCCTATCCAAACGGATTTATGGATAAAAAATTTATAGCTCTTCGGTACAGCAGAGACTTGTTTTTCAACCTTAGTAAATAGCTGCTTGTATCTTCAACGAGCCTCACTATCGCCCGTTTTACAAAAAGTGATGATCGGGGAAAATTTAATACTCTTTAAGAAATTCATTAACTTTCCTAAGTATAGATTATCTCTACTTAATATACAGATGTTCGCTTTGTGATAGAGCTTACTGAAGCGTATTTTTCTGACAGATTTAAGCCTGTTTAAAGCTAATTGTAAGTATCGACAAAATGTAAGTTATTCCTGTAAGATTTCGCGGAACTTCGTACTTCAAAAGTAATGCAAACATCGGCAGCTGTCACTCAAAATAAAAGTTATTTTAGAGATAATATTTATTCTGTACGGTGCTCGCTAAAAATGAGAAAAAATAATATATTTATGGACTGAAAAAAGAAACATAATAGAAAATATGCATCTTTATTTTAGTTTTCTTTAATCATATTTGCTTTTTAAATTTTCCATTACGGACAAGTTTAGTTGTAATATTAATTTATTATCTGTAATTATGTTTTAATCGCTTTTGGAAAGCTTGATGTTTGCACCTGTATATTGTACAGTATTTAATAGAAAACAAGAATATAAGTTGGACCTGAGAAGGATCATTAAAATTAATTGAAGGCTTGATTAATGGTCTTGCAGCGGGATATTCCTAGGCACCACCTGTGGAAATACAATATCTTTGTGCTTTCAATATTAACAGTCATCTCTGATGGACGACCTAGTCGGGACCCACGATCCCCTACCAAGATATATTATGATTACAATAATAATGGTTAAATCAAATAATTATATTATGATAAATGTTACGTATTATTATGCTAACTGATATAATGTATTTTTTATCAATTCAAAAGAAATAAATTTTACAAAAAAAAACACAATATTGTGCAATGCCTGTATTTGAATCGCACAGCAACAGATTGTCCCATCTGCAAAGTGACCAAATGGAGATTGAAAAGACGGTGAAATTTCAAATTTTTATTTATTAAAAGATATTAATGTATTAACATCATTATAATTATATCATTCTTCTATCCATCCCTGCCATTCATATGAAGATAATTCAATACAATTAATTTTGAGCGTATTAGTAGTGTGTGTAACATAAAATATGAAATCATACACTTGGGCCACTCTTCCGCTGTGCAACTCTTTTAATATATTTTTAAATAACTTTACATTAATTTTTTCTAGATGTCAATATCTATTTATATTCTAATAAGATTTTTACTGTACCACCTGTATTTAGTTAACATAATTAATTTTTCTATCTTCTAACATAACATTTATTGTAAATATTATAAGTGATTTTATGAATATCTGATATGTCAGTAGGTCGCTATAAAGAAATAAAAGACTTATGTATACATAAAGAGGGAGAAAGAATGTAAAATTATCTAGAATAAAAAATTATCTCCCTCTCTCTTTCACATGTAATTTTACATTCTTTTTGTATTTATTGTTAGTTTTAAATACGTCCTGACGAAGCTTGAGCTAAGCGAAACCGGTTGGCTTATAATAAATTTCGTAGTTTCATACAAAGTGATTGTACTTTATTCATACAAATATTATTTGTCAGATGAACACATTCACGCCCATGGCAATATCTGCATGCATTGCGTGCTCACCCTCATTCTACCATTAATTTAAAAATTGTGGTCGTTCTTTAATTTATTGAATAACAGAAATGATCGATAGTTTTTTGTGACCAGCGTTCAAAAAGGTAACGAAAGACATCATCGAAAATCCCGTTTTTTTTAAATATAGTTTTGTGTTGAATACGAAATATTTATATTTCTTTCCCAAAAACAAACTAGTTTGAGAACATAAAGTATGTGTCGTGTTATGTAATCGTCTAGCCATTAAATTGTTTACGAAAAACACTTTGGGCAACGTCATTCTATCAGCCAAACGCGTTGAGCGATTAGCGATGTCTCGCTCGCCATAGAAAGTCAATATTTAAATGTGCCTACCTAATAATAATGCACTTATCGACTTAGATAATTTCTGGCCCAGGTAATTTCTTTTTCTCCCGAGGCTACTGGAACGAGACCGGCTCCCTCATTGGTTCCACCTGTGTTATTACCAATATCCGGTAAGGTTACCGCTGCATTTTAGGTATCCGTGCATGCATCGCCCTACAATCTCCGTTACCGAAATTACTGATAAATTATTCACGGCAGTATATGGATCACATATTGGCAAAATTACGTCATAAATTGATCAATTTATATTGTATGCGTATCGGATACATTTACAACTCAATTGTGACACATTAATTGCCCGAGTTTGAGTATTTATGTGTGCTTTCATTATTTTTCTAAGAACGTTTCTTTCGCTACAGCAATTGCTGCAATCGTACGTTAAATAGTTCCAAGTAAATGTAGCAATTTACCTTCGAATTCGACGCCGCAAGTAAAGTGAATTAATAATTCTGCACTTCATGTCATTTGTTCATCATTCCGTCTTTAGTGGAATGACGTTTTGATCAGGACACGTTTTCAAAATTTTGTTTAGCGAGGCTTTAAAAAATATTATTACTGAAAGTGGTAATCTTTATTCCCATAGTTATTCAATGGGTCGTTACTTTAAGAGTACTTTATTGAATCAAATTTAAATTTGCATTAATGTCTCATTTTTAATGCATTAGGCGTTAATTATGAATATGTGTAGCTAAAGCAGTAGTTCCCAACCTTTTTGGCGTCACGGTACACTATTTTAATAATAAAACTATCTCAATAATGAGGAATACTTACGTACCCAACACTTTTTCTACTTACTTACTTACTTACCATCACGCCGTTTCTCCGCGGGGTTAGGCAAAGAGGTTAGAGCGCCACACTCTTCTGTACTGACACACAATTCTCGCTTCATCCACATTCATACAAGCTCGACGATGATGGAGGCTTCTAACTCCTAATCTTAATCCTACTAATCCTTCAGTATCTGGTTTACCTGGTCGTGCCAAGTCTTCCGCGGACGTCCTATACTTCTGGTGCCATCAACACTTGCGTCATATATCTTTCTTACCATTCTCTCCTCATTCATCCCTTTCATATGACTAAACAACCTAAGTGATACTTTCTTAATCTTACTCACTATACTAAGATCAGCTTTACATTCTTTCCTTATTTCTTCATTTTTTACTTGTCATAAATAGATCGGTCACATATACGCCTAAGTGATCTCATTTCCACTGCATTCAGTCTACTTTCGTTCCTCTTCTGCCAGCTCCAGGCCTCACTTTCATACATCAGTGTCGGTACCAGAACTCCATTACTCTTAAATTTACCTAAAAAAAATTACCAGATGCAGTTTTTTATAATAAAAGATTTCGTAATATCATTATTATTACAACATAGAAATATAGAAAAATTACATATCGACAGGCATGTTCCACACAAGTATTGTTATAACACTTATCAGTTTATCTTAGAAGTAAAAGTAAAAGTAAACGTAATTTAAATTTAGCAAAATTGAATTTACTCACTTGAGTTTTACTGGACCCAATAATATCATTAGTCTAATATTCATGTGGGAATATTAGGAAGTGATCTCATTCTTGCATTATATAAACAAATATGTAATGCATATGTTATACGCAGATCTAAACGGAGAAATAAATATGTTAGTACAATGCATAACAGTGTACTCATCATGTTTGTATGTAAATATGTATTTTCTGCTTCACCAACTTTCTGCGTCACCTACCACACAATTGTTCTCAATTGCTTAACAGACCATAATCATTTAATGTCAGAATTATTTTTCTACGAACACTATAATTACAACTACATTTCAAACTTTTTTTTTGCTGTTTTTTTCTGATGGAAAACTAATTTATTTAATAATAGTAGGTACAAAACGACGAGCAATTGCAAATAATTATTTTTATATTATCCATCATTGATTATTTCATTGCATATAAATTTATACATCTGGAAATGCATAATAAATTAAACGATTCCTATTACGTAAAGTATAATAACAAACAAATACGTCATTTTAGTTGTTCTAGTATGTGTTGTTCTATGATGTGTTTTTTAATAGGCAGTATTTTTTTGTACATTTATTGTATTCTATTGAACGCAATATACATTAAAAATATACTGCCACTTAAAAATATATGCGATGCATGCGAAATACTAGAACAACTAAACATAGAATTGGCATTAATTTTGTAGCGTGTTTCATCATCAAAATGGATGGATATAAATAAAACAATGTTATAACTTTACTTGAGTTTATTTACACACAAATATCCGGTAACTCCGCCCCCTCTCCATCCCTCTGTCAGTACCTAATTACTTCTACGTTTACCTCGTAAGCCTTGTCTCCTATATTTGTGTGTATTTAGTTTAATTCTTCACATATCGATGAGAGTTACTGTTTCTCTCGAAACTCGAGTTGTGCAAGTAAACTCAAGTAGAGTTATAACATTGTTTTATTTATGTCCATCCATTTTAAACACGACATATTTATCAATACATGCATATCCATACACTAGTATAAATTTTTCTTTCCTCCAGATTCCTCCGCATTGACGTAGCATCGTATTCGAAGTCAGTTGATTAAAACATGATTGGATGTAAATAAGATATGTAGGTATACAAATCACAAACCATTTAACAATCTCTTTTATCCTTGTTCGCCTTTTCTACTTTTTTCCCAACATATAATTTTGTTTATATAATAGTTATGTATTATTTGTATTTTATTACATTATATCGTAAGTCTTTTAATGTCACTGAAATATGAATACACACATAGCAGTCATAAATAGTGTTGTGTTATTTGTAGTTACACAGAATGCCTGTTCGATTACACTTACGTATTATTTCAAATGCCAAATTATCACGTTATCCAACAGTGCTGATTCAAGAAATACGTTATTTGTTGTATAATAATTAAATATAAAAGATTTAAAGTGTGCGTGGACGTACGTGCCCATCTATTTGTATTATCCCCCGGGCTGCTGGAGAAACAAGTCCGACGCCCCTCGGTAGACTTTCTCTTCGTATGGTTTTTTTTATGCTCTAGCCAATCCCAAACACCAAATAAATATACCAATTACAGCGTCACATGTAACATTGTACTCTCGGTGTGTTGCCAACCTGTTAATATGGATTTGGAGCAAGTGTTTTTGTAATACCTGACAAGTCATTTGTCGGCGCTGTGAATACCTTCCCGTCGTGTAGCCCTGTAGAACGTAGGCACGAGAGAATTTTATATTATTATTAAGTTTGTAGAGTTTTTTATGGGATAATTTTGGAGAAGATAAAGAGGATGTCGCAAGGCAGATTGTCAACTTCCTGTCGTAGAGAAATGATCATAGCCCTGCCACACTGTCGGGTTCGCACGCTCGAGTGATGAACCTTTTCATCGCATTACATAATCTGGGTTCATGAGAGATGTTATAACAGATTGAACTTTTCTTTCAGCGTGTATACATGTCGTAGGTAAACAATATTGCCTTACCTGTCAGCCGACTGGTGTTACTTATCTTTTTGCGACAGGTGTATTATTCAACATTACAGTGGTTGCACGTTGCGCCCACTTCAATTTCGAAAATACTTATTTTTATATTTTTGAATTAATCTAATTTGTCACATCGTAAAATCTTTAAAAAGCTGCTGAAAAACAAATTTTATGCTTTTTTAAAACCATTATTTCTAATAAAATTCTTATTAAACCTACCCCATCGCATGAATTTCACTTTAAATTCTCACATTATAATTTTAAACAATATAAAATATTGCTCGTTTTTTCCACATTTTTGTTCCTGGATTATTTTTCATTAAATGTGTAAGTACCTACCTCGTTTTGATCCTCCTAATTTGTAAGATTTAGAGCTACGTTAGTTAAATAAAATACGAGAGTATTTTTTATATTGTGCTTAATAGCTATAGAGTATGATTAACAATTGGAGCGTGCAGCGGATACCGAGGTCAGGGATCTCGTTTGCCGTGCTGACATACATACTACGGCTTCTCCGATGGTAGACCTCGCACCAGGACCACCGAGGAAGAATAGCCTTAAACTTATTACCTCGAGACTGCACCATCAACTATTCAAACCCCGTACTAAAAACTATTAACCATGTACCCGAAATACCGAGCAATCAAATGATCCTGTAGGAAGTGCTTCGTTCCTTTTCTTATGCGGACTTCATCTTACTTGATGTATTTTTCTTTGTTTATCTAAAATTGCTCCTGGGGGTATACTAAAGATACAAAAATAGCCTGGTACTCCATAATTAGTATATAAAATATGTAAGCCCACACAGAAATGAGTGCCTACTTATAATGTACATCTTCCTCTGATTTTCTTGAATTTTGTATTATTTTGTGACTGTTTCATTATTTTCAGGTATCACGTGTTATCTTTTCTGATCTCAATCTTAATTTAATTGACAAGGTTTTTTTTCTTTCAGACAGATTACAACACGTGCATTCGTATTTGTATTTACAAAAGTACAATATATATAGATGTAACAATTATTAAATCCAATGAAATTAATATTTTATAACTATATAATATATATCAAATGATATATCATATGATATTGTTAACACACCATGTACACGGTACTTTTCAAGAAAAACTAATCCTAATACTGTATAAAAAAGTCGACGTGCCTACAGATAATGTTCTTCGACACGGTTTACGAATTTTTCCGCAGTTTTTTTGCAGGATACATTTTCCAAAAATTTATTTCGGTTTTTATACACCGCAGTGTATTGTTGTCTGTTCGGATTATTGTGCTAAATCTTGCGATTTTGCCAAACAATTGATACTATAGCTTAAAGAATTGCGCACAAAATAATAAAGAAAATTTTCCCGGAATATACTGAGAAATGTTTTTTTCTAATCCGCCGTGGGTTTATACAAAAGAACACAATCCTGGACATGTGTACTCTCAGTGTTATTAGATGATTATGCTTAAAGAAGCACAAATGTTTTTAAACATTTCTGTTTCGTGCATAGTCATATTTTTCCAAATATTTCATTCACAGTTTTGCTTCAGGGTGATGCATGAATTTATAAATAGAATTGCTGAATTGATTGAATTTGTTTCTGGAACAATTCAAATACACCAATCGCCGACTGTATCGTGCTCCTGTTTCCGCAATCAACCCGCGAAGGTTAGACAGTCTAAAAGTGGTTTAAACTTTATTTCAATTTGACCGAAAAATTGAGTCGGCGTCTGTTCGTTGAACTCTCGTACTTTGCGAGACTCACCTTAACGTATGTAGATAGATCTCTGTGGCGCATAGAACTATAGCAAGTAGCAGTGAAATGCGCCCACTTACTAGAAAATTCTTTACGACTACATCCTAAATTTCGTCGATCCAAAACGTCGTTTTTAACAAGTGCCTCAGTTTAAAACATAATTAACATTTGTATAGTGAACTTATGTCTCACGGCCAATCTGCGTCACGACGGCAGGTGCAGATGTGAAGTATGTCAAAAGGAAAACAATGCAATACGTCACTTCTCAGTATGCAGTATCACAGACATTCGAGTTTTTGTGAGGTGCCTTGCAGTTCTTAACGTGCATGTGCTTTTTTTCTCCTCTAACGATTATCGGGCGGCGGTCGTTATGTAAAAAAAGGAAGGAACCAAATGGTTTCCGTACGATATTATTCAGCAATAAATCTTCGGCGTGAAGAAGTATGCCTTCTAAGCACATTTACTTCAAAATCACTTCACGTTTTTAGCAAAATGCACTATTCTTACATGGCATCATTTTATTTTAAATGTAGTGGGAAAACGTCGCAATGGAAAGTCAGTTAGTTCTGTCCATCATAAAAAAATAGACTCGACGGAAAGGGTGACTTTTTTTTTCAGAAAAATCATTTAATCCTCGCATTTTTCAGTGTTCAGGTACTTTGTACATGTTTACATTTTTTTTATTTTTTATTAAGAAACGATATATCTTAAAAAATCCCAACATCATCAAAATGAATATTATTATCATTAATTGTAATCATACGAAAAGATAATTTAAAAAAAAACATCGTATAATTTAATATGATATTTTATAGTTTTTTTGTATTCTAACGCTTTTTTAAAAGTACTGTTTCATAAAATCCTCTTAAATTTGTAATAAAATGTTATCACTATTATCATTGTAATGAACTCTACCCCCGACCTGCCGGAGATTAGGACAAGGGTTGGACAACGCTAATGCAAATTTCGAGCCAAACTTAAAAGGGGCAACATGACGACATTGAAAATATCCCACTTTCCAGCCGAGGGATGAATATACTTCATATTGATAGGGGGTTTGACATTGTTATTAATCGTATTTAGGTAAGTTTCTTGATAGGCTACAAAGGAACAATCAAAGCAATGACATTACGAATTTTATGAATTTGAACTATTATATTTTCATAAGACATACTCTAATGTGTAATCTTAGAAATAAAATTAAATGAAGATATTATAATAGAACAGTGAATTAGCGTAGTTTTTTTTTATCTGCCTGATGACTTACTCGCGAGTTTCATGTTTTATCTGCCTGATGACTTACTCGCGAGTTTCATGTTTTATCTGCTTGATGACTTACTCGCGAGTTTCATGTTTTATCTGCTTGATGACTTACTCGCGAGTTTCATGTTTTATCTGCCTGATGACTCACTCGCGAGTTTCATGTTTCATAGTCCTGGTCGCCGATATATTTACAATTTTTAAAAAAATCCTATTTTGGATTTCAATCTCTCGATCAGTATGTTCATAAGTAAATCTAGTGATATGAATTTTGTAGAAGCTGACTGATGTGAAATTTCTATAGTTATCTTTAATTCATTCCCGAGTGACGGACGAATATAGAATCAAATTTTTCCGTAAGAATTAACTAAAATTGAAATAATCCATTTCCATCGCCGATTTTTATTCATAAATAAATTTAACCAGAACTCTATTTTTACTTAGAAGCGATTATGGCAGAAGCCGAAAAAGGGGAAAGGAATTATTGTTTAGAAGTGGAGTTCCATTAAAACATTTGATAACTTCAATTCTAGTATTCGATATTCTTTTTGTCCCTTTTTCGACGATTCACTAGCAAAGAACTTTTCCAATGTCTGTGTCTGTAGGTTATTTTTAATGTTTCTTTAAAATAGCCAATCATCATTGAATGAATTTATATATTATTAATTAATTTGGCAATGTTCGAATGCCACTTCTTCACCATACTTCGCGTTTTGCGTGGTTAACTTTGTGACGAATATTGAATTTTTGGATGAATGTCGGAGAATTTTTTTGCCGAAAAAAAGTTACGAATATTGAATTTTATAAACTAATACAGTGAGTGGCCGACGAATATAGAAGTTCCACAATTTAATTTTAAAAAACGTAACCTTTAAGCGTAATTTTGAAATTCCGATTCTCGATTTACATTTTTTACGTTTATTCTCATATAAAGGTAAGATTGTAAAGTAAGTAAAGAATTAAAATTTTATCTTAGCTTCAAATGGAATTCACGTAAATAAACAGACAAGCTTAGACACATTTGTTACAACTTTCAATATAATTTTATAATAGGTACAAATTAAATTAATCAATTAGAATGATATTCAGAAAAAATATTTTGGTTGTTACCCAGATACGAACCCGAAACTTTCATATCTGAAGAAATATAGCGATAACGCGTTTGCCTTCGAATTCGTATTCCGATAATACTAAAATATTTTTTCAGTACATAGTTTTTTTCTGTATACATTTAATATTAATTCATTTAATTTTTATTTAAAAAAAAAATAACAAAAATGTGTTTTCATTATAAATACATTATAATTAATTCACCATTTTTTTAAATGATGATCAAGATAAAATTTAATTTATTCCTTATCTCTGTCGTAGCATAACACCGTCACATGTGTAACATCATCAAATCACTTGTTGGTAATTGATGGAATATTGTATTTTAGTGGAATCAGTATAATTTATTTTTATTTTATATGATAGGAAAGGAAAAAACATGATAGAAAAAGCTTCATAAAATATTATTACAATGTAAATTTAATTTTATGTTTAAATTCTTAATCCACTCTGATCATCAACGATACGAATGGGAACTTGATGTGGTGTAGGTATACGATAAATACTGAAAATGCAAAAAAAAAAAATAATGCACATTCTATTCCATTTATTCTCACATTTCCGCATGAAAAAAGTGTTAGTAGTCAAAAATAAAATAATGTACAAAACTCAAGTAGGTGTTATGTGTCACGCGGTAAAAAAAAATGACCTCGAAAAATAATATTTCATGGTCTGTGCAAACATTTTTTAATGAATAATAAAAATAAAAATTAATTTCTCGGGAAAAACACTTACATTTTTTATTAATTAAACTAATGCTATGTTATCATTCAATGTACTACGAGTACACTCTCATTAATGAAAGCAGAACGGCTGAGTATTAAAACATTTTTAAGTAATTGGCAGTATTTCTGAAACATAACACGAAAGGTTAACCAAATTAGGAAATTACTGTTTTCAAGTGATACCATATGGAGAATATTATTAATGAACTCATGGCATGTTACGCTGTTTCTATAACCTACATTTTTCGGATTACATTATTTATCATTTATTTTATTATTTTTAATATGAACAATAAAAAATAATCAAAACATTTTACTTTTTTTTTTCGTGAAAGTCTCATTAAGCCAAGTATTTTATTGTAGGCTAAAATCAACAATTGTCTCGACATTTTTATAGGTGCCTAGCTTGCTCAATTTTATATTAAAATAAAAGTCTAAACTTCTCTACACACCGGAGAATAATTAATAGTCGCGTTTTAAATTTGGTAAAGGTAATAGATGATGATATAGAAATGTTCGCGTACGACCAAACTACAAAAAGGTTTTTTGTGTGGTTTGGTAATTAGTCAGTTATTTTCGCGACTTGTAGTGAAACTAACGCAACCTACCAAATGAATATTTATCCAATGATCTAGTGTGATTGTTAAGACTTACCTACGTATATTCGATTGCAATATAACAATATTTGTTTTGACGTAAATGTTACATTTCGAACAAACTTCGACAATACGTAGGTACTGTTTGTATTATTCGACCTCAGTTATTTCCGACAGATGCAAACCCGTGCAGCTAATCCAAACGAGATTTAGTTCCTATTGTACGATTTCGCTTCTGGTTGCTTTTGATACACTCGATTGCCCACTGAATCCATTCAGCCTGTGGCGAGGGGGGGCAGACTCCTGAGGACGGCAGGTGAAGAATTTTCATTTTCATATCGTCGGAGGTTTTGGGTTTCCGGCAGGTTTATCTAGTTAAAGAAGTAATTCAGCATATTTATAATTCTAGGTTTATCTAGTTAAAGAAGTAATTCACCAGATTTATAATTCTTTGTGCTAGTTTTATAAAATTTACATTCGGTCTGCGCGGAAAGAGACTGCAAATGTATTCATATTTTTGTCTAGAGAAAAATTCATCCACAGACTTCCCTGGATCCGGACGCAGACATCTCCCTCCGCGCAGTTTCTATGCTGATTCAAAAGATTATGCAAAGAGCGGATATCTTGTTCTGCGCCCCTAGCATCAAATATATGTTCTTTGCCAAATGTTGCTTTGTTTCTATAATCTGTTGGTACCTACGTATTCAGTGAATAGATCAGGGTTACCAAATTTATTAAACCCTTCTAATGTCATATTTTTGAGAAAATTCCCTTCTGTGTTTCCATTGACTAATAGAGATCACTTCCGTTGCAGAATTAATGAGATGAACAAAAATAAATAACTTGGTATATTTATAAAGGCTTATATATAGGTAATATAAAGCTAGATGTAATCCGTCAATTACATTACTACAAAACATAATAAAAATAAAATGGCAATGCGTCCTCCATTTAAATTTATGAAATAATACAAATTAAATTAATCAACTAGAAAGATATTCTACCGATAGTAACTGTACATTTTTTCGTTAAAAAGGATTTTTTCTGTAGGAACAATATCTTTCTGGGTGATTAATTTAATTTGTATTAAAAATACCACAGAAATAGTAATTTTGAAAATGTGTTCTCATTAAAAATAAATGTATGAGTCGGAATTCATTATTTACCATCACACCGTTTTACTAAAGGGGTAGGCAGAGAAGATAGAACGCCTCACTGTTCTATCCTGTCGTACGATCCTTGCCTCGTCCACTTTCATACATTTTCTCATGCGCGCTCTTCTTGGGTTGAAGCATTTGACCGTTTTGTGGACCGTTCTCCAATATTTGGTATATCTGATCATTCGCGAACGCCCTCTTTTCATGTTGCCTTTAACACTCGCTTCATATATTTTCTTTACCAATTTTATGACCAAACCATCTCAACGACCCCTCTTCATTCTACTAACTACGCTACGACCAGATTCACATTCGCTCCTAGTTTGTTTATTCTTTACTCTGTCGTACATAGATTTTCCATGCATTCATATTTAAAAAAAACCCTTTTAATAGTTAAAGGCTGTTCTTAAGTGCTTTATAGAAGTGATCATTATTTAGTATACATTAAATAAATTCTCGTGTACGTTTTGTCACGTGGTGGTTCTTCAGAATTTAAAATATAAACTTTAACTAATCAGTAAATTAAAAACAAACAATATATTTCTTATCAATATTTGAATATGTCCAATAACACACAATTTCTAGATTTTCACCTACAAAGGAACTGTAAAACTGTTAAACAAATAATAAATATCTCATAGAGACAAAGCTATTTTTTATAACGTATATACAACTTTCAAAAATTTGATAGATATGTAGGTTGATTGGGTGGAATGGTGAGCGTTACATTGTGTATAGTTATCACTTAAGCCAGCCGAAGACAGGTCGTAAGCCCTTTAATTACCCATACTTCCACATTTTTCCATTAATAAAAAATAGCTTCGTCTCTATGAGGTATCTATTATTTGTTTAATATATTTTTTATTTATTTTCATACATGCATGTAGGTACATATAATTAATAATATATATAACTTACGATTAATTACAACTATTAAAATGACAATTAATTTCAAATATAATTATGTATTTTTAAAGTCCTGTGTCAATTTAAATAAAAATTTGTTTCAATTGACAACAAATATATGTATTTTGTTTCTATTAGATTTCCAACGTTTATTTAGTGTTTAATAAAGTAAATAATGCTGTTTCTAAGATTTTTAATTTGGGTTCAACAGATAAATTGCTTTTCTTTGTACTCCAGCTTCAAATATTACTTAAAGCGATCAGCGGGATGTTTAATATCATATATAATTGCATATAATTTGTACAGCACTTAAAATAAATACGTCCCTAAAAAATTGTCGCCTCCAGCGCCTTTAACCGTTTTAATTTGTTATTTCAGTTATTGGGGAGCACGAAATTTTGTTGAATTACAAGGGTTACGCGTCACGAGTTCGGTGATGAACTAGTGTGATATTTAACATCACGTGCGTAGGGCACAACACCAACTATAATGTAACCTAGAATTGCAAGTCGGATGTCCTTATTTGTGTCCAAATTCAGATTTATTTGTATCTAATTAATAGTATCGGTCACGGTGAACAGAGTTCGTTCAAATACACCATAGAAACCGGAATAGCTTTGGTTGTGCCTCGACCGGTGTATCTGTAGCCCATTGGAGAAGGATTAACGCAAATTATGACGTCAAAGATGGTGAATTATTTAATGCAAAAAATAATAAAGATCGCATTCCAATTTATCGGTGACATAATGTGATTTCAATAGCTCAAATCGACGGAATTTTAACAAACATTGCCGGTACCTTAGTATCCCATTAGCTCTACTTATTAATTTAGCTGGACTTCTATGTCATCCTCGTGAAAACCCTTTTCTTATTATTTGTTCTTGTATTAGTCTTTTAATGTTGTGAGATTGAATACAAAAGTACATAGGTTGTATCATTACTCAATTTATATTATGAGCGCAAAATAAATATAGAAATATATTTCAATAGAAAATCTCTACATATTTGAACCGCACGATTGAACAAAAAATAATAACATTTGAATTTAAACTTCACATTATTCAGCAGCTTACTTGGTTTAAATATAATCCTTTTTTTTAATTAGCATGTATCCCTTTCATAGTATCTAGTGGATATTTAGGTACTCTATACATACATATATACCTTATATAGACCTAGTCCACAATATTTTATGCACGGATACCCGATTAAATTAAGTTCTAAGACTAAAGTAAGATAAAAATGTTCAAGGGATATGTGCCTAATATTAACCATGTCAGAGATATAAGCATTTCTAAAAAAAATCGTATAAATACGATTTTTTCGATTAATTGAAATATTTTATTAATTCCAGATTATATATTGAATACAAAAAATTAAAGGTCATTGAATTTGGAGCGGTCAGACTATTTTTTGTTAGATGATTCAGGACCTCAAGTAATAATATAGATTAATAATGGAACAATTTCGCATATATTTGTTTCGAAGTACTTAGACTTCAAGCTTAACACAACTTTGTAAATATATCAAACAATAATATTTTCCGTAACATTGCAGAATTTCCACATATTCCTTGAACATTTTCGACTTGTAATTTAGTAATAAAATATTGTGAACTAGGTTTGTCAGATCCTGTATAATGCGAGATATTTTACTATTATTAAATTATAGTACCGAGCAATTTCCCATTCCTATGGAATCAACAGGGTCAATAAAAGTTCGCTTGCTAAGAAAAATAAAGATTGTCGCTGTAAGTAGCTACCTATAGCAGAAAAACAAGATTCTTTGTTGAAAACATTTGAACATTCTTCCAGCGTTCGCCTTTCTTTTCTGTTTTAGTTGGCAACCCTCGGGTAGGCTAGATACACCCTAATATGTTCCTCCGAACTAGAATTCAAACCTATTGACTTTTAGAATCTCTACATCTAATCGGTTTAGGTACTTGTTATTTTATTGCTTTTGGGTTTTATTATTTTATAGATCTTAATGTCTTATGCTAAAACATTTCAAGTGTAGGATATACGTTACAATCGAATATATTTATTTTAATTGGAAAAAATGTTTCCATTCTCCTGACATATGATTGAATTTTCATGTTAGTGGGCAAGCGTTTAATTTCCATTGCTTTAAAATTGGATTTGGTTGTAGCTGTCATATCGGTGCGTAGTCCGTGGGTTTATACCCACGGTCTTTTAATTACTCCCAATCAGTCGTCAAACCAGCTAATCAAGTAAATGAATGTGTGTTCGATAATTACTGACTGTTTTCCCGAACACGGTCATAATTCTCACTCATTATTGGCGCAAATCAATCTTCCTCGCTTGTACCTTTCTCATAGCGAAATTTACAATTATCTAATGCCAGCCAAAGGTATAGATTTTCCATTACAAGAAAATAGTGATGCAAAATTTAATGTTACATATATTCAAAGCTATGTGCGCTATGTGCGTAACTCGCGCGTGATGAGGGGATAATGGTTTTAATTCACTATCCGTCTTAAATAAACACAAAATATCGATTAAGCCCACTAACTCTATTTGATCTGTTAAATCCGTCTACGAAGGTCTAATTGCTTTTTACCTTTAACCTTACCCTTCGGGCACTACAGGGTTTGAAATAGATTAATGGTTCAACCAAATATCTAATCTACTCTATTATTAAAATTGGAGAAATTGTACATTTTTCAATCACTGCCTTAAACCTACCAATTTTTTAAATAACATTTTCAAAACTTGTGTCCGAATTTCCTCTATTCTTAAATGTTTTTTTAGACATACGAATGGGCTAAGAAAAAATATTCTGCACAGCAGTGGCGGGACATAGATGTGTAATGTAGAGTAGGTACCAATACCAAACAAATCTATAAATAAGAATTTTAGGTACGGTAACATTTGAATATGTCCAAGAATACACAATTACTGGATTTTTACCTTTAAGCCTTGTAATTACCACATACTTCCATATATTTTCCATTAAATATAATAAAAACTAGCTTTGTCTATCTGATATTTGTTTATCACAGTATCTTTGTGTTAACTCGTCAATGTTTTCGGACTATATTGCTGCATATTATTATTTTGATGGCCACGGTGGATCGATTGAGAATGATTACGTAATAAACATTTCTTTCAAATTTTTAGGTAATTCAAACCAAAAATTAAATAATTTTTAGCGATGATTGTATGTAACGCAATATTCATTGTAATGATTACATATAATGAATTTTTAATAAGTTCTTTTAGATTGAGCAGAAGATACACATCACCAGTAAAAAATCAAGGTTTTGAATTGATTGAATCTGTTTAAATACGTGGTTACGAATGTGATAAAGAACAATGATATCCAACAACATATGAATAGCATAACTAAATCTAGAACCGTGTTACTTTGGTCTACGAAAATTGCTGTCGTTGACGTTATAGTCACAGAATCTAAAGATTAAAATGTATACGACGCTGATACAACCGATTGTTCTATATGAGTAATCAGGCGCAGGTTACAGGTTTTCTAAAATAAAGTCTTGCGCGAGATTAACGACCCAATATGTGATAACCTAACTTACCTAACCCTAAATAAGGTTAAAACAAGGAGGCTGCAGTGGGTGGGACATGTAGTGAGAGTAGATAAGTCTCGTAACACGCACAAAGCCCTTTTACATGCCAACAGGATCAGTAGAAAGACGTAGATGGGCGGATAATGTCAGGACGAACCTGCAAAAGGCAAGCGGATGTCCAGCAGACAACGGCAATGTAAGGGGATGGATGACTTATGAGATAGATTGTTAAGATTTTTTTCCAGGGTGCAAGAAGACGTCTCCACAATATTAAATACATATGAAATTTCAATGGTGCCTATTTGTCTTAATAAAAGTCTACCAAGTATATAAATCGATTATATTTCCCTCATACATACCTACACTCATTTTATATATTTTATCAAATCATTACGATAGGTTATTCAAATGATGTAAACTCGTCATAGAATTTATAATATAATTCAATTTATTTATTTTATAATTTGTACGACAACACAAACTCTCACTGAACGTCAAATCGTTGAGCGTTAACAGAATTCCTACCTCTATATCGTAATTCGTTGAGATTTTTCTATCTTTGGCTTACAAACCCTTATCACTTATTCTTGGACATTTCCAAGACGTAACAGCGGTGGACATTTATAGGACCTGAGGTCATTTACAAATCTAATAAGCAGTTCTGGTTAGACAAAAACAAGCACAACATTCCGGCGCCGACCCTTCGGAGGAGAAATCCAATTTCTAACCACAAAACAGGTGTTCGGAAATAAATTACTTTTTCTCTTTTCTAAATTGAAATAAATTTCACATAACAAATGTGTGCCATTTTATACACCGAAACAACTTCGGGTAAGGTACGCTTTTGAAATAAAATGGATCATTCTTTTATTGCCTATATAAGTAAAATGATAAAATACGACAATATCTATACTACAAATAAGGTTTTCATTCTTTATCACGTTGAATACTTCCTCTAATCATGAAGATTAGAACCGAAAGAATTCGAGGTATCTACTACCAGGTCATCCGAATAAGCGTGATCCACCTGACCTCATCAATATCAATCAGGGCACCCTGTACCACCCTCTTCCTCTTTATCCTTCCTAATCACCCGGTACGTTCTCTGTATTAGGTCTTTCCGTTGCTTCGCTTCCCTTCTGATAATATCGGCAATTCATTTCAATATTGACATTCGGATGTCACCATTTCTTTCCATTCGGATTTTTAATGTGAAAAATCTCTTTTTCGTTACTTTCTTGCGGAAGATTACTTCGGCTCACATATATAAAGCCATAAAACATTACATACATAAATACCTATAATTCTACTACAAACTGTAGTTCGCTTGTTCGACATAACGGGGATCGTTTATTTATTTCGTTGAATTAAGCTCGGAATCGTCAGGTTTTTTTATCAAATATTAAACAGCTAATTAATGTTTAAAACCCTTCCATTAGATCGCATTTTTGTAGATGGGTTTCCTTCCCATTGTCAAGGCGTTGTCTCAAAAAATTACGGTACAACCATACATATTCGCAGGAGATATAAATCTCGACTGTGGTAGACACCATTATTACATTTTGGTATATAAAATAATAATGCACTTTATTATCCATATTATGTACTTTCATAACAATAGTCGTGCTCTTTTCCACAAAAATTACATACACGTTAGTTCAGTCGTTGTTGTATCGTATTACATGATTTCATACATCCCCAGTTAAGAAAGATCTCGATTCATGGGGGCGGCTTTCACGTGAACATGAATATTATATCGATACTAGGTATTTGCGACATGAACATAAATACGTCTTGTTGAATTATTTCGATGTAAAATTGAAAGTACCTCTTTTGTATTTATTGTTGTATATTAATGGAGTTTGAACAAACTTATCTTCACAGTTATATTGCTTTTAAGTAAATAATAAATAGTAATTCACTCGATTAAACATGTGTAAAAGATGAAAGTAGATTTTTTTATTGCAGGAATTATTATAAACTAGTAATTTATCCAAGTTCGCCAATCATTTCATCGTATCTAATATTTTACATTAGAATATAAATGACATTAAATTAAAAACACTAGATGTCAGAACTCTAGAAATTGCCATTTTGTGTATGCGTAGGAATCTCCGTCATATTCCTCACTTTTAAACGCTTGGGATTACATGTTCATTGGTGTTTTACTCGTCTCAAATTTTGAATCTTAATGTATTCTGCTTAAAAGTGTAAATATATTGGGTTTCTTTTTGTAGATGAATCGAATGTTTTATTACAAGAAAATTATTAAAAATCACTTTAGTAGATTTCAGGCTTTTTTAAGATTGTCTTTCGAGTATCATTACTATTGTTTTTAGACGTACAGTGCAGGTTCTTCCTCAACTTACAGTTTCTACTGCAGAATTGCATACGGTATATCATCTATTGTATAAATAATATTGTTTGAGATTGAAAAACTAAACTTTCGTTCATAATTTATATTTTATCTAGGTAGTTATGTGGTATTTTCATTGTATGTTTCAGTCCAAAAAAATTCCATACATGTTTATTATTTACAGTTTCAAACAAATTGCAGTCACAATGGTACGTGGTCCGTGGTTGAAAATAACAATCACAGGAACGTAAAATATTTTAATATAGCTTAATACAACTTTTTTTAGACACCCCCAGTAAAATTTGACAACTGTGTTAAAAAAATATCCATAAAAACGGGTTTGGCCTCCGGTTGGACAATTTAGTGGACCTTGAGATAAAAAAAAGCAGACAATAGTGGTAGTACTATTCTTAATAACCAAATTAATTTATCCATTAACCCCATATGTTTCATTTTAAATCAATTTAATATCCATCAACATTGTATTCTCCCTTGATGTTCTGTCTAAATGTATATGTATTCTGTCTCTTTCGCATGTAACTTTATATTCTGTCTCCCACTTTATGTATATATATATTTATATATATATGTATATATATATAAGTGAACTCTTTTTGTATTTATTGTTAGTTTTAAAACGCCCTGACGAACCTTGAACTAAGCGAAACCGGTTGATGTTTAATAAAGTTCGTGATTTTATACAAAGTGAATGTGTTTTAATTAATTTAAAAAATGTATATTTTTACATTCACCTTTTCTATCTTTTGGTTTATTTTTACCTTTATCTTAAATAGATTTTGAGGGTCCCGCGCATCGATACTGGTATCTTGCATATGCCAAGCGAGCGCTCTACCGCCTTAGCTACCCCCTCAGTTGACTACCTGAATATAATTCCGATTTTATAGGAATGTAATGAATAGAATATAATACCTACGCATTGCTAAATGAATGTATTTTATCTAAGGCTCCCCCAAAACACTAATAATAGATCTACAATATCTATAGCGCGTTTTAATGGTAAATATAGAAAATAACAGAATATTTTTGGAGTTGTGCGGGTAAGCTGTAATATATATTATGAGAAATTGTTACTGGTATTTACAATAGTATCTTTGTATACACCAACAAGGAAGAAACATGTAGAAAATATTGTATATAGGGTTGGTATGAGATATATTTCTGACACGTATAACTTTTCTCTTAATTTGTTTATTTACTCTGTTATTTTAAATATGAATTAAATATATTAATTAGAAAGATATACATATAAAATCAATTCTATCGAAAAATATTGTTGTTGCGCCACCGGGATTCGAACCTGGATCTCTTTCCTAACCGGGGAAGTGCGCGACAATGTCGCTGTAGCATAATTGGAAACTTCCCCGGTTAAGAAAGAGATCCAGGTTCGAATCCAGGTGGCGCAACAACAATATTTTTCGATAAAATTGATTTTATATCTTTCTAATTAATATATTTAATTCATATTTAAAATATCACAGACCAACGTTCTGAATAATTACAACTTCACAATAAGAATGTGTTCTCCTAATACTCTGTTATTGTTGTAGAGAATGCTATGTACATATTTAGGGTTAGAATGGATTCATTTTTTAACTGATCGAATGCCGCTTGTCGTTTCTTTAAACCTGATTGAATAACCGTTATTCATCGTTGCCGTTATTTTACTTTTCTCTAGACTCAATGTGTACCGCGCTAGGTATCGTTATTGTCAGGTGTCATTTACTTAAATTATTATAATTACAAATAATCTTCATATTTCCTGAAGCGAACATGAAAGAAAGCATTAGTCTAATTTCACACTCTGGGTTGCATTCTATTCTACACTTGGTAATAATGATTATTATTCACCAATATTAGCACTCCATTAAAAATGTATTATGACTTTAAAATTTTCGTAACGTTTCGTTGATAACATTCTTATCATTTATCAGTAAACAAAAAAATTAATTCGTTTACCGTTGTGATTTGTAAGTACAGTATAGCCATTATTTAAATTCCACCCGCCCACTGGTCCGCGCCTAATTTCATATAATCTTTGTTTATCCTTGTGCATATCACGATGCTAATTTATTTCGCGCGTTTGTTTTGGATATCACATTTCAGAGTCACGCAAAACAAACACGCTTGATATTATCATTTGGGCACTTGACGTGTCCTGCATACATTCAGTGTCGTTAACACGACTTGAAATTTCAATACAATCGACAATTATTTGATATTTGATATTTTAGTATCCAAATCGTTAATTTAACTTTTTAAAAAAACATTATGCGCAGAGAAATACGTGAATATTCCAAGTTTCTTACAGTTTTTGACAAAAATAGGTTGCTGATTTGAACAGAGTTCTGGACCGTCGGATTCGTAAGCAATCTGCACTCGCCTAACCACCAAGCTCATGTTACGTGTCATTTGTGTGTCTGCATACGGAGGGAGAAAATGATAGAATAATTTTAAAGAATACGTAAAAAACTAATAAATAAATATTATAGAAAAATCAATAATAAAAATACCCTCTTTCATTTAATATCATATTATACGGATATTCATGATTTATTAACTACGTTTAAATAAGGCCGCTGCAAGCTCAAATTCAAAAATCAAATGTATTTGTTAAAATTTATACACCTAGGTGCTTTTTTAAAAATTTACAATAAATTTATGACAATAATTCACGGTTTCAAGGTGTATCTGTTTAATATAATTTACACTTTAGAATTGTTAATAAAGTTTGTTTTAGAACTCATTCTTATTGTGAAGTTGTAATTATTCAGAACATAGGTCTGTGATATTTTAAATATGAATTAAATATATTAATTAGAAAGATATACATATAAAATCAATTTTATCTAAAAATATTGTTGTTGCGCCACCGGGATTCGAACATAGATCTCTTTCCTAACCGGGGAAAGTGCATTATCCAACTATGCTACAGCGACAATATTTTTAGCGTCAATTTTCGATATTAATATCAAAAAGGTAACATATAGGTTCGAAAATTGACGCTAAAAATATTGTCGCTGTAGCATAGTTGGATAATGCACCTTCCCCGGTTAGGAAAGAGATCCAGGTTCGAATCCCGGTGGCGCAACAATATTTTTCGATAAAATTGATTTTATACGTATATCTTTCTAATTAATATATTTAATTCATATTTAAAATAAAGTTTGTCATTGTATTATATTCTACAAGTCGCATTTTAATATCACACAAATAAAAAGTTACAAACACACACCTCAATTAAAACAACGACAAAGTCATTGCACCGCCAGCGTGGATGGTGACAAGTGACAACGTAGTCGAATGGCAGAAAGACACTACGCATTACCATTACCCCTGCTGCAACACACCCGTATTATTTTATTCAACCCGCAAAACTTTTACAAAGCGAACCCGTGATCTTTCCGAGCACCATTGTTACATCGCCAGCCAACGTTCCTCGTGTAATTTGTGAGGTATGAATAAATGACGCAGTACCTACTCATCTTCCATTGTATTGAAATCACCGTAACGGAGCGAACGCTGCGACCTAATAATTATACGTCACTGTAAAGTTTTCATTATTCTCTAACGGGAATCAAATAGGAAAAAAAACACCGAGAGCTGTATGAAACGTGTAGGATAATATTAGATGAAAACAGTTGTGTCGGAAATCATTAATATCCGTTTGGCAGTGGCAGAGTTTTATTAAGCGCTAGAGTCAAATTTATTTCCACTGTTCACGAACTACAGAAATCATAAACTAGGGGACTATTGATCATTAAAAACAGCTGACAAATTTTCCTCTTATTTATTATATTTGTGAAATATTATCATAAAATAGTTCATTAAATTTTTAGCTGATTACGATTCGTCTAAATGTTTTCTTTAGATATTTCATTTTGTTTAACTTAATGTAAATACAAAATTCTTATATTATTATATACTCACGTTTATTACGGTAATTTTCTCACTAATCCAATAAATTAATGTAGTTAAATTCGTATTTTTATTAAATTGGTGAACAGACCAATGATATGTAAAAAGTTGAAATGTAAATAAAAATTGTAGGGAAAGTATGTTTTCAAAAATGTTAAAATATACATACATACATACTGTCGTATTTTAGAAAATCTTCGATGTGGTATTTTTTTAAATTTTCGAAGTGGTCTGCTGCAGTCGAATGATGTATTCCGAACTCATTTGCAATCTCCCCATGGACCGCGAAATGTCATCATCGATCTTAGACCGTCGCCTAGATAAAAATTCTTCTCTAGATTAATATTATCTCCGGTACCGGACTTGGTATACTATCTTTGACACTTACGAACACTTATATCATATCTCTCAATTATTACACACAAGTTTTCACATATAACCGATGCATTGATGCCGGATTGGAATTAATACAAAATGTAGTCTTAAATGCACTTTGTCTGCTGACATTTTAATCACTCTAAACATCACAAATAACTGATTGATGGTATTCTCATTTAGCCCTTTTATATTATAAGACATGTTGACAAAATAATTCCCCACGAATTCCGTCTACACCGTTTATGGATGTTTACACTTGCATAAACCTGCGTATAACAAAATACGATAGAACTTTCATAAATCACTTATTTTCCCTATACAGAAAACAATTATTTCAACGTGAAAGTTAGCTGTACAGTTAAATGTGTTGTTTTCTATAAAGGTAAATAAAACACTCACCTAGTGATCAAGCAGTCAAAAGGTTTCGAAATCTTGTATTTTGGAAGACCGTCAAGCTAGTCTTATTGTCATAGCACAAGCGCTTAGTTTGAAAAATAGTAAAAATATTTATGTAAGATATATTTTGTGTATGCGTCTCTATTTAAGAAAATATATATTCGTGTGTGAATTTCTATTGGCTTTATATCAGCCAAATTTAATTTAAGTACCATTTTTAGATCTTTTAGAATTTGACTTGGGATATTATGTCATTGGACATACATAATTACAATGTCCATTATATGGTCAAAGATTTATATTATATTCTTTCATCATTTTTCAGTGGCTTATTTCTAGCGGAAAAAATGACTTATTCAATACAATATGTGTGTACAATTATGAGGATTTTCATAAATTACCATATTATATGGTACTCGCATATTGCTTCTCTCTTCTCGTGGGTCATTATCGCCCGCGCGGTTAAGATGAATCTGGACATATGTAATTAAGATTAGCTTTTAAATGTCACGGTATTTTTCTATTGGGCAACATTAAAATGGCTAAAGCGCACATCATTACGAACCGTTTGTGAGGCGTTAAGTGATTTGGTAAGAGGCCGAAATATGGCTTAAAAGCTAATAAATTGTGAAATTCAATTATAATTTTCGTGCTTAGGATCGTTTAGGATCACAGAATCTTACGAATTATGTATTAAATTTTATAGATTTTAATCAGTCTCCAAAAACATTACGCGAAGTTAATTTTAACGCCGCATTAAATTTAATTATGTTATTACTTCAGCGGTCACAGCCCGGCCTGGAGTCCTTTCTGAAAGGACACCTTTTATATGATTAATTGATACGACAGTTACTTTTGTGGTGCAACATGATTTTTATATTTTTTACATTTTCCAAACTTTATACTACAAATACAGCTAAGTATTATTTTTACTGACTGTATTTAATATAGTTGTCAGTTACACCTGTCGATTAGAGGGACTGCACCTCTCGAAACTATTGGTGTGTAATTAAAATGGGTATCTTTTATATTTACAACAAACTAATATTTTTACATTCGTGTTTACTGTGATCTCGATTGATTTTAATATAAATAAGTCTCTTTGATTTCTGATATAAATCAGCCTCTTTGACGGCTCATGAATTATGATTTTGGACTCTTTTTGCACGTATAAAGGGTTAATCAATCGGCTTCCGTTCCAGTCCTCGAGCAACTGTCACTGACACACCTGTCCATACATCGAACCTAGAATTAATTGGCATTGATATCAATTGGGAAAAATAGTGATGTTTCAAAAATAAATCATTCAGGAATATAGAATAAAGAAGGAACTTGTGTTATATTACCTGGTCACCTCTTACTAGGTAACTTTCTATGTTTATTGCATCGTTATAATGCTTGTTCAAGCTTTATGCATGCTTTTTGTTATTTTCCATCATAATATTATTTGCTAACTGCACTGCCATAAAATGTTCTAAGACTTATATTTTTTATACGTGCGTTTTAAATTAGTTATGTCAACTATTATACAATAATATATACTATTTAGTGCCTTCAAAACTCTTATATACCTATAATATTTATAGCATACATACATCGCTTACAGTTTAGCTATTAATTTTTCATCTATTACTATACTTCTGTTTAACAATTTAGTTAGCAACAAAATGTATTGGTTCTCGTACAGTTTGCCGAGTCTTTCAACGTCCGTGAGTTGGCATGCAAGACGTGTTTATTTTCTTGGAATTGTCTATTTATGAAGCTGCGTCTTCTCTATCTGCTGTTATAAAATATAATATTCTCAAATGCCTTTGGATTCAAATGGGCTCTTCGATTCCGTGAATATAATATTTAAAAATTTAATGCGGATGAAATATCTATTTTATTTTTTCTTAGATTTTTAAGGATTGTTTATCCTTTACTTTTATTTTTACTTTTAATAAAACTCATAGATTCGGTATTCTTTTCAAAAAAATCATTTTAACGTTACTCACAAACTGAATCATTTTATTTTGTACATCTAGTCAGACAATTATCAATAATGTTATTATTTTAGTATTGCAGAGTTACATCAATACTTTTACTATTTTTTTTTACATTTAGTTCAATTCATGTGTTATGATAATATAACCAACTTAGTGGATGTTTACGCGTTTTTATAATTTGATGGGTAGGTCTAGTATTATAGTTTGAATATGTGCATTCTATTTGTGTGGAAACAAAAGCAAAACTGTTTCTGATCAGAGACGCCATCGGTGTCGGTAATATATTTTACGGCCGTGATATAAAAACATTTTGTGTATTGTATTTTTCGGTTATCGGTTGTGCTAGAGTTTTCGGAGGCTGGCCAGCCGAGTTTCAGAAAATTCAAGACTGCAGGGATAGCGATCGGTAGAAGAATCGGCGAGTAACAGCCCAGTTTTGCAAAAGTTGGTGTCTTTTCATTCGCATTGGTTGAATGATGAATATATTAAACAAACCAATAGAAAACCCGGGACTAGCTATCGAAGTTAATTACGGCAACAGTGGACTTACGGAAAAAGTATAATAATGTTAATGATGAACCTAAAATCGCGAACTGTGAGTCAATCACTGCTATCTCAATGTTACAATCACTAACAGTGATTGAGTATCAGAATATATGATGATCCTTGATTCTAGTCTGAAAATTATGTCAAGTTAAATGCATATTTCATTTATTAAACAATTTAATATGATCGCGATTTTGGGGATCATTTTTTTCATATATTATGATATTATCGTAAATCACATTTTTCACTCCCTAATATTATCGAATACCAATCACACTCACACCAGTGTGTCAAGAGTAGCGACATTACGTCCGACCACTCGGTCACTAAGCGAATTTCTTAACACTGAAACAAAACAAGCAACTTTAATAACGTTTATTTTTGCCTACTTGCCATTGTAAACTTTATTATTGTGTTTTACAGAATATTTTTCTATTATGTTAATTTATATAAATGCAACAATTCTTCGTATTCGCAAAGAGTGTCTTTGCCAACGGACACCTACTTGTTCAGCAGTCGTGTTTACATAACTTTATTGCTTTTTGTGTGCACAATTTATAGCAAAGTTCTTGAAATGTCGAGTATTCAACGCTCGTGGCGCCTTCGGTGGTGTAATTGTCAAAGCTTATGAGCTTGGACTCGGGGCCACATATTGCTTACCGACTTCTTATCTTCGTATCATAATCCGATCGGTCAATAATCTCTATAATACGTTGACATCCATGACAGATATTTTAACTATTCGTAATTTACATTCTTTGAACGTTATAAAAATATAATGATTTTTTTAGTTTTGCTTATTTTTTATTTCTTCTGTGTCAAAATTTACGGGTGCAGATTGAAAACGAGATTGCACAATTATCGAAAATTTCAAATTCAAAGATTTTGCTAGTGTCACATGAACTTATTGGTATATCGAAATGGAAATGTTCAGATATTAAAGAATATATACTTATTCTGCAATTATATTAATTTGTTTTTGTACCTAGCAATACTTAATACCTTGTTGCCATGTTTAATGTTATGAACACTTTATAGACTGCTTTTTAAAAATATAATAAAATATGTACGAGTATCAATTGGAAATATAACAGAATATATGTTCAAAATGTATTCGATTGCTATAGCGAAATTGTGAATGCGCTTTCCCGTATAGGAAGAGGTTCAGGTTGACTCCCAGTAGCAACAAAATATTTTTTCGATACATAGATTTTTTCCTATATATCTTTCTAGTTGATTCATATGATTTGTATTAAATTTATATTGACATATATTTTTTTTAAACTTTATATTATCGCCAAGGTTCTCAAATTAGAACTAACATAAAAAACAGTACAACGTTTCTTTTGCCAACACTAATACATTTTGAAAGTTTAAAGTTCATGGCTTAAAACCACCAAATGCAGTATAACTGCCATAATCTTTCCTAATTATATGTGAACTTATCACACAAAAACCATTTCCCACGGTCGTTCCATAGTATAACTGCATTTTTCTATTGCACATCGCGCGCGGCTGTATTCAGAAGGATAAAATCTTATCAATTCTGCATTTGAGTATTTTAACGTATTTTTTTCTAATGGCGAGTCACCCAAGGAATACTATGTCAAACTCTCCCCGTCAAACACGATTTAACTTAAAATACATCATGTGTATACATACGTATTGTATTAAATTTAAAAAGATTTGTAACGGTTTTAAAAAACATGGTCATATTTTTTTAAGAGGATCACATTTCTTGATATCTCAGACTTTTTAACTTAACTTTCACGATTCCGATAAATCACGTACTATGCGTCACGTACCTACGTCACATCTGGTGTTATGCTTGATAACTATACAACAGTTTTGCGTATCAAGCTGATTTTATTATAATGTTCATTTTACGTCTCATCTTTTTATTAAAAATATACCACCCCATTAAATGAAATTTTAAATACAAATAATAATTTTCAGTTACTTGTATACCTTAATTGATGTCTACAATTGATTTTGAACCATATGCATATGTATTTTATTTATATTTACATCCCTAATTGAACGGGTCTATGTAACAGACAAGGACAAAGAATGGAATGAACTAAATTTGTATATATTTAGAATATTGAATATGTATTAAAACTTAGGTAGATACATAAAAACGATACGTTACAAATAAATTAATGCTTATAAGATTAACGTACCACATCAACTTAATTAAATGATAAGTTAACATAGATATAATAATAATAACTTTAATTATATTTTTTAAATATATAAATGTATATTATATAAAAATAAATGAGCTTTGTCTGGATAAATTTATGTTTCTTTGAAATTAATAACAAAATTATATCTGGTTAAAATACTTTTTCTTGCATTGATATAATGAAATTGGTAGAAAATAATCGCCACGCGAACATATGCAATTCTGTTTTGTTCCGTTGCATAAGCTTTGTATGAAAACCACTATCAAAACAAGCTCTTGCGTATAAAAAAGTTGATATGAAAGTTGCTGAGCGAGAAACTATGTAAGATATTCACGCAAATAAAAGCCTATTTTTTGTCTTATAATTTCATGAACTTTAAATATTTTAATTCTTATTTCTATACGCTGTCATATTATGTAGCTCGAAATTAATTGGTTATTATTGGGTTTTTTACTTGAGTAGCATGCAAGCAACTCGAATTTATATTAATTATATAATAAATAAATATTTTTTTAATACATTATTGAAGTGGAATATTTTTAAGAGTGATATTTTTTTAGTTTCTACTGTTGTGTTATTAATCATATTTACTCGCGGAAGTATCGTAAGGTATGATATATAGAAATGTATTATTAAATATAATACATTGAGTTAACATTTGATGACTTTTTGACACAGCACCTACACCATAAAGGTACATACAAATGTGTTGTTATTTAAGAAATATCAAATTGTTGTACCGGATAGTTTAAAATAATCTTAAGAAAACTAATTAATAATTAGTGCATAAAACTGACATACAAAATTTATTTATGTACAAAAGTAATTATACATTAATTTACTATTTTGCATAACAATTAAATTAATTAAATGCGTTCTACAGTTAATAACTAATAGACATACATAATATAGTAGATTACTAGTAGAGAACGATATGCCTAGCGACAGATAACGATAGTACAATAAAGCGGTTTATGTCTTGGCTACCGTGAATCTCTGCTAAAATGTAAAGCGGTATGAGTTATTTTGCGTTTTTGTCACAATATAATTAAGAATCATGTCTACTATTAAAAAAATAGCATTAATGTTTCAAGAAAAACTCATGTTCTGATTAAATATTAATGCATGATTTTTCTGAATATAAGTAATAAGCGTTATTATACAAACAACGTGTATAGTATTATCTGTAGTTATATGAAAATGATCTTTACAATGCTTTCTCTGTCTATGGACCCTGTTTCCATTTTTGCTTGGCAAAATCTTCGCAACCCGTTTTGGTGAATCTTTACATTTCCACAGCTTAAAAGCGTCGTTTTGTCCGCAGTTTACGAGCCTGTTGATATTTGAAGTGATGTTCAGCGAGGCCGTTATGGACAGTACTGTTGGGTCCTCAACATTTTAGTATCGGCCGTTATTTGCGGCCGTCGCGAACCAGACAACCAGTCCAGTACATGTTTACGGCGAGAACTGCTCTTAACGCAAATTCACCACACAGACCTCACACAAGCACATTTTTAAAAATCATTATTAATATTTTTACTTTATTACATGAATTTGTGATACCAGTATACCTACTTAGTTTTTATTTAGAAACCTCGATAAGATATTTATGCTCATAAATTATATTCAAAAATTTAATTGTACTATTTGCGAGTTGTCCGTAGCATTGTTCCTTAAAAACTTTAGTTGCAGACTTTTTAATATGGCCTAAGTAAAATATAATATTCTATTTATTTAATGAAACTCAACATTTTGTAAAATAATTGTCGATTGAGCTCTGAGCCCCTTTCATTTTTAATATGGCCTAAGTAAAATATAATATCCTGTTCATTTAATGAAACTCAACATTTTGTAAAATAATTGTCGATTGAGCTCTGAGCCCCTTTCATTTTTGCCCTCATATGTACGACAAAACAATGTTGTTTTATTTGTTGTAGAGATTTTTTAAATAAATATATATTTTTATTTTATCTATGATAGTAAACATAAATAAATAAATAAATCATATTCAATAAAATATCAATCACTTTGTATGAAACCACGAAATTTATTATACGCCAGTTTCGCTTATCTCAAGCGTCATCAGGACGTATTTGAAACTAATCATAAATTCAAAAAGAGTGCACTTATATATACTCAGAATTTTCCAACCATATTATTGAAAAAGACCATTCTTTTAATAATACCACAGGGGTCAATATTCTCCATAAAAACGGGTTTGGCCCCCGGTTAAACATTAAGAGATATTTTTTTAATTACTCTTAAATTATTGCATATACATACAATACATCAATATTCATACTATTTTCAAACTGAGCTAAACACTTGGGCTATGAAAATATGACTAACTTGGTGATCTTTTGGGACGAATTTACAATTCCCGACCACTGAATCACTAACCGATATTTTTTTACCATTAAACTAACAAACACGTGTATACAGTATGTAACAGACCAAGTCCACAACACTTTATGGGTGGATACCCAAATAAATTACGAGTCGAAAATGTGCAAGGGATATGTGCCTAATCTCAACCATGCCATAGATATAAGCATTACAAAAAAAACCTAATAATGCGATTATTTCAATTAATTTAAATATTTTATTAATTCCAAATTATATATTGAATCCAAAAATTAATGGTCTTCGAATTTCGAGCTGCTGGACTATTTTTTGTTAGATGATTTAGGGCCTGAAGGAAAGATATAGATTAATAATTCAACAATTTCGCAAATATATATTTCGAAGTACGTAGACTTCAAGCTGAACACGATTTTGTAAAAATTTAATACAATAATATTTTCCGTAACAGTTCAGAATTTGCACATATTTCTTGAAAATTTTCGACTAGTAATAAAGTCAGGTATCCACCGATAAAATATTGTGGACTAGTTCTGTTACATGCTGTATAATGTATCTACTGTAAATATTGTAAGCACATTAATAAGCATTAAGATTATTCTTCCCACAAATATTTTCAGAATGTTGATTATGTCGATGACGTAATTTGTACACCTGGAATATAAGAAAAAATAATTTAGATATGTACTATTATTTCCGTTAAGTTTTTGGTATGTTTGAATTTGTTTGGAGCGCGTCGCATTCTAAATTCCCAGCTGATTCTTTTCGCTATATAAAAAATTACCTTCAAACATTAATTTGTTCCACAATTTCTATTCAGTGCCGCGGATAATAGATAACTCTTCATGAAGCAAGTCTCGAGAATTGACCCTGTTCACGGATGCTGTACCCGGCGTGATCCAGTCGTAAGTAAACATCCAATCATCGCTCGGACCATCACTCATTGTTTGCATTTCTCACAGCGTAGAAAAACTTCGACGCAAAACAAATTTTCATAAACTACGTGACGAGAATACTTCCATATGACTGAAATCGCTGAGACAATGTGTAATCCCACTTTTTTAACCAGTCTTGTTAGAGTGCTCTTACCAGGTGTGGCAAACTTTAAAATGCTTCACGGCTACGTGTTTTTCACTGCATCCCATTTTGCAATTTATTTTTATTTACTGTTTATTTATTAATTATACAGGCGTTAATATTTCGATGATGGAGCATACAGAATTTATAAAATATGACATTAAAAATGTAATCAATAAAATCGCTTACGAAAGCCACTATACATTGTTATATGTAAAATATAACATTAAAAATGTATAACAAGTTAATTTCTATACGCCACATGTATAACTCTCAACTTAACAATCCACCATAATCTGCAGACATTTTCCTACAAACTATGTATTAATACCAGGGTACAACTTGTACACTGATATTAAATGTTACGGTAAAGATCTGAATAAATTTAAATACAAAATTAATTGATCAACATGAACACGCAGAAACGTGGTACGTAAATAGATTTTTAAAAAACCTATATTTTGCACCAACATACATACACTTGTATGTATTGTATTTAGTGGTCGCGTGCAGTCAGTACATTGAAAAAATCTGGTCGTAACTATATATTTTGAAAAATAAAGCGAAATTAAATATTTATCTAATAGAATATTGCGATAATGTACGATGCATGCACTTATTATGAATGTCAACAAGTCGAAAGTGATGGTATTCGAGAACGAGGAAAGCGAGACAACGTGCAAAATACTTGTAGGTAATGAATGTTTGGAATAAGTAGATGAGTTTGTGTATTTATTTATTTATTTTATTTGTAACTATATGATACAATGTAAAAATCTGTTTGGACTGTGCCCGTCTCACTAGAAAAATTTTGTGTGAAAAATATCGAAAGGAGGGGGTGACTGCGGGGAATAAAGTGAACGGCGCTTTGAATGAAATTATAGCTAATGGGAACTTGTCAAGTGAGGCAAGACTAGCGGTTCACAATGCTACCGACATTGATGTATGGAAGTGAGACCTGGAGCTGGCAAAATAGGAACGAAAGTAGACTGAATGCAGAGGAATGAGATTACTTAGGCGTATATATGGCAGATCCATTTATGACACAGTAAAAAATGAAGAAATAAGGAAATAATGTTAAATTGATCTTAGTATAGTGAGTAAGATTAAGAAACGATCACTTAGGTGGTTTGGTCATATGGAACGGATGAATGAGTATAGGATGCTAAGAAAGATATATGACGCAAGTGTCGATGTACCATAAGTAGAGGACGTCCGCGGAAGTCTGGGCACGACCAGATAAACCAGATACTGGAGGATGGTCCTGTTAGAAGCCTCGATAATCGTCGAGCTTGTATGAGAAGATATATGAATGTGGATGAGGCGAGAATTGAGTGTCAGGACAGAAGAGTGTGGTGCTCTATCCTCTACCTACCCCCGCGGAAAAACGGCGTGATGGTAAATGAGTAAAAATATTGCGATAAATTAAAATCTGAATAATACAATAATTGTTATAGGAATATTACGAGATACATATTTTATTTCTCAGAAATTCTAGTTATGTACAGCTTATATTATAGTATTGACTGCACGCCACTGGTATTTAGGTATATAAGCCTTATGAATGAAGGTCATGTAAAAGTTTTTTTTGTTCCTGAATAATGTATCGGAGAATGTGTCCCACTCATTTTTCATACGATTGACATTATACAACCTACGCATGCTCGAGTATATGAAAAGGAATCCCATATAATCATAGAATCCAATATTGCAACAATAGGTATCAAGTCTGAACATTTCAAGGTTTCTTGTCTTAGTGATTATAATTATGAATGAAATCTTATGTCCAACAAATTTATACAACTTTTATTGTTATACTTAATAAAAAATATTAGCACTAATGATGAACGTCACCTGTTAAATATTTCATCAAGCATAATAACCCCGACAGTACCAACGCAGACCGAAATTTTGGCTTCGGAATGGTAGAGGTATCTTAGGAATAATGTTATTATTAATTAATAACTTTAATTATAGCCCATTTCTGGACGTGATTCTTAATTATTATATAATTTAATTAAATACAAAAAGATAACATACAATAATTCGCAAGGTTAATAATAAATTTTGTAGATCTGTTACTAAAACACACATAATTGTAAAGTTAAAAAAGTATAATTAAGACAAATAAATAAATATCTGTATAAATTTATAAAATAAAATCACCTTAGCGCATTTTTTAGTTTTTGTTGTCACTGGCAGAGATGGATAATTCGAGAAGCGTCTCGAGTAAATTAACGCGTAGAATCAAAAAACAAATGTTTTATTTTCATTTATGTGATTATGGAGTTCTACAAACTTACGAGTACTTCTTACTCACTTCTTTATTGTTGCAAAATATAAATATTTCTCAAGACAAACTATAGATATCTCATAGAGACAAAGCTATTTATATTATATTATATGGGAAGTATGGAAGTATGGGTAATTACAGGGCTTACGACCTGTCTTCGGCTTGTTTAAGTGATCACTTTACACTAAGTAACGGTCACCAATTCTACCTACATTTAACCTCCACATCTATCAAATTTTTGGAAGTTGTATATATGTTACTGTTTACGCGCTTTTGTACTTCGATAGGTAGGCCTGGTATAAAATTTTGAATATGTGTATTCTATTTGTGTGGTTTTAAAAACAGCAAACAAAAGCGAAGCTGTTTCTGAAAAGAGACAGTTTTTCGGTTCGGACGGACATACTTACGGCGGCGATATAAAAACATTTTGTATTATATATTTTCGGAATATCGGTTGTGAGAAAGATTCGGAGGTTGGCCAGCAGAGTTAAAGACCACCGGACTACAAGGAGAGCGATATCAGCGTCTACCAGCCCAGGTTCACAAAGGTCGGTGTATTTTGAATTTGCATAGATTGAATTAATGTATTCAACATTACCTATGAAGGTCGTAAGCCCTGTAATATCCATACTTCCTATATAATATAAATAGCTTCGTCTCTATGAGATATCTATAATTTGTCTTAATAACATTGCCTTTGGATGTAAAAATCCAGTAATTGTGTGTGTTCTTGGACATACTGAAATATCGTTAATAAATATTAATATTTTTGTTTTTCAAATAAATATTTATTTAATTTTAGATATGTAAAAATACTTTGTCATGTAAGTGCTATTATATATATAGTATAACTTATTTTATTGCCCGTACTGTACAATTGTATTAATTGATTAGATTAACTTTTGAAGTCTTTCTCATTTAACGTTTAAATAAATTTGAATCAAGTTGAATCGATTTAATGGCATTGTCATGGTTTTGGATTAAGATCAACCGGTAGACCGCGATCGGCCGATCGTGAACCCCTGACGATGCAACGGCTACGCTCCACGCTTGTTGCTGTCTTTGCATGTGAATGTCTTCCGTAACGAAGAGGATTTCATGGTGGCCGCTTCTCGGGCCATCGACCGCGAGATGGACTCTGCTTTATATTTCAGATTATGTTTAATTCACATTGAAGAAAAAGACTCTGATGTTATTACAACATCGCGCAAGCGGCGCGTGCGATAAACTATACATTGATGACTAAATAGACTGGCAGTGGATAAGTATTACCATGCATTATTGTGTGTTTGTTTGTATTTAGTTACAAATATTAGTGTAATAAATGACAGATATTAATTATAAAATCAAGAAGTATGTTAGTAAGTTGACGATAAGTATAAAAAATATTAGCAATTTTTTTATTGATCAAAGATTTTCGCGTGAATTCCAAAAATTTCCGTCGTTATATAAAAACTAGACATTTCTCTTAGAGAACGTAACGAGTGAATGAACACTTAGAATGAAGAGTTAATTCTGAGCGCGTTCATTACTGGGACCCAAGCAATCTACCTCATATTATTATATTACATAGTACTTATTTTATCTAAAAAATATGAGAAGGGGCAATTTTCTTACACATACCGTTTTGACAGGTATCCAGGTTTTTGACTATACAACGAATTCAACAATCAATACATTAATATCTGTTTTCTAATTTACCTACTCCTACTGATATTTTAAAACATAATAATATTTTAAAAAAACCTTTTAAAATTCCTTACGTGCAATTTTATATAATCTTTTCGCGGGTATCTGCAGCTCTAATAACCAATTATCGAATTCCTCTTTTGCCTACTTATGTAGGTACATGATTATCGTTTATTTTTCAATATGTTTATTGTATGCAGTGTTTGTATTAAATTATATAATCCCCGTTTACGAGTTATTAACTTTTTAACAAAATTCAATTAATTTCGGAAATACTCACGTCAGGGATAAATTGCGATAAACAAAATTTTCGAATAAATATATTCAGTCATTACCCAATGCGTTATCAAATCAAAGCGTCCTTTTATATGCATTCACACAATGGCCATTGCATTTATACCTCTCGCTGTAATCAGATATTCACGGATGATTGCGCCGTATTGTGCGATGCGGCCAAGATAAGTATGGATAAAAACTCGCCAGATGTACCTACTCACAGCACAAATCTTCGTTGATCATCTGACATCACTTTCCTTCGTCGTTCTTCACTGTTCATTATTATTGCACCGTAATTTGTCGAATCCGAATGAATCATACAATATAATATATATTAACACAATCAGTCCTTCACATTCACCGCCTGGTTGGCATTTGGATAGATACGAACAGTTTTGTTCCAATGTTAACAATAGACACATTTATTTAACATCCTATCATAACATTTAACAAAATTCTATATAGGATAACCCCACGCTGAAGAACTATTACAGTCCCTTGGCGTATTGACAATCCATCAACTCTGCCAAATCGCTATAATTTTATATTTTCAAAGAAAGCAAACACGTTGTGACTTAACATTATAATTAAATAATATAAGTGGTTTAAAAGTAAACATTTCATTGTTTAGCTTTTATTTTATTTTTACATAATAACCCAACACTACGTCAGAAGATAAACTAAAATCACCAAACAAATACTTCAATAACAATATCTCAATTTACACAGATACGCATAGATATATCACTCTGAAATTATTTCAAATATAAGATTATTATTAATTCTATTGCGCTATTTAAAAAATCAAAAATGAGTGAGCAATTAAGAAAGAGAATTTTTGAAATATTTCGGTATACACGTGAGATAAAAAGAAGTGTATTTTTTTAAATATTTAAAGCAATATATTTTTAGTGTCTCTAACATACCTATTTGTTTACCAATTCGTACCAAGAAATCCAACATTGCAAATTTTTAAAAGTGAATCTCTATATAATCAGCAAAACTAAAGATTTAATGCTTTAAGTTATTTTTTCTTTTTTTATAAATATTAAAAATATAATACAATTTCAATAATCAGTGGATATATATATATATATTTTAACATTTGTTTCTTCTCTACGAGAGTAAGACTCGTGTATAGAGAATGAGTATATTCGAGTTAATTTATGTTTCAATTAGTCTGTGTACATATTTTTTTTACTTCAGTTACAAATTTATGATAGTCCGTAATTTTTTTAATTGTGGTGGGGAGATTGTTAAAAAATTTGATACCTTGATAAATATATTGATTTTGAGTTGCGGTATATTTTAGTTTTGGGATATCAATTTGATCTCTATATCTTGTAGATCGGAATTCGCTTCTAAAATTTAATTGATTCTTAATTTTGAAAATTTGAATTACTGATTTTTTTTTGTATATGTCTACTATTTTTGGTACTTATAAATCTGTGAAAAGTTGTATACTTGGATAGGAATTATGCGGAAGGAACAGACGTAGTTCCGAAACTGGCTGGCGTTCGAGTGCTTAAGCTTAAATCCCTTAAGTGGTTATAAACAAAGCTATTTTATATCAATTATTATTTTCAATTAATCTGTTTATTCTATCATTTATTTGTGTATTACCTATTTCTGTTTACTTTTTTATATAACAGTCTCATGTGTATCGTTATAAAGCGATTTGTACTAAGTTTTCCAGAACAGGGTGAGCCTAGTTAATAACTTACCGAGGATATATAATTTGTGAATAAACTTGTATATAATGATATAAAAATACAATAACTACAATTTTACTATTTTACACTTGTATCCGAAAAATTGACATTAAATTTTATCACATATGTGATTATGGAGTTTTACAAACTTACCGCGAAAACAGTAAATATATTAAATTATTAAAAAGATTAATTTATAGCAATGGAATTGAATTTAATTTAATTTATGCTTCATTTTCACCAACTATTTGCATCACTTAGCGGATTCAATTTATTTTTAATAAAATTAATTAACATAAACAAACTATTGAGAAATCAGTGCACATTACCACCTTTAAATTATATTTCTATGAATAACCATGGACATATAACATCAAGTATTGTTAACGCGAGTGAATTTATTTAATTGGTTTATGTTTATTGTCAGAATCTTTATTCAATTGAATGCATCACTCAGCAAGATCAACGCAAAACGCTACAATAAAGAAGGGTTAGTTTATAAGTAAGTACTTATTGAATCCATTTCGAGATTTATTTATAGTGTTAAAAGGTGCACTGCAATCTGCAGCGGTTTCAAACATAAACACATCTAGCATTCCGCCTTATTCGCCGCCATGTGATTTCCTTAGCTGAGTGGCTCCTTTACTCCTTTGAGGACTGTGAAGTGGCTTCTCAGTTCATTGAACACAACCGGAGAGGAAAAAACCTCTTTCCGCGAGTAATTGTACTCCACCTCTTTCAAGCGAAGCTTGCCAGTAGGCTGCTTTATGTATGTGCTCGCGTTATTCAAAAACGATTTTTTCGCTATTTCCTCGAGCTGTGCGAGAAATCTTCAAAGTATTATTCATGTTACCGAAAAAGTTTAAAATATGACCAGAATATTTTTCTATCATATGAAGATACGATGGTAGATAAGTGACATCGATTCGAGCGACTGGTTAAATGGTTGCCAGCAGGAGCAGATTTCTGAATATTATTTTATGTCACAAGTATTTTTCCATAACTAATTTACTATAGATACTATTATACAGTTTACTATATAGTGGAACCTTTATATTAATCATTAGTCCGTTCCTGAGGGCCTGGCGAACATGGAACCCAACGAATATAGAAACAGTTTTTCCGATAAGAAATAACTGAAATCCAATTAACGACGTTCCCAAAAAAATCACTTTTCTTACAATCCTTTTGAAACAATGAATACACATACTTATTAGTGTCTTTTATACGTAGAAATTTTTTTCAATAGTCCTTGCGGTAGTAAATTTGTAAATATTGACTATTAAAATTAGCATATTTAACATACGAACCATACCCCGATCGATGTTGTAGCGCACGTTTAATTGAATAGCAATAGTAATTTTCTTACGATTGTTTTGGAAAACTCAGAATCATTAGTTGAAAATTTAACAAATATGTTTCTGTAAAAATAACTAAAACAAGCGGTATTCGTTTTGTTATAAAAAATATTAAAAGTCAGCTACTTTTGAATGGTTTTGACGTTTCCTTTTATAATTTGAATAGTGAGAGATTTTTGAACTTGAAAAGTACACTGTACCTCAACTGTTTTTTATTCTATTCATAGTAATTTACATACGGGGGAATCTTCTTGAAGATTGAGTACGACTGCTCTTTGAGAACGTCCTTAATCCGTTCCCAGCCCTCAAAAATTATACATAGATGAATAAAATATTTGTCAATATTTTATTGTACTGAGGAGACGTGATGGTAGAAGCGTAAACGTAGGAAAGTTAGTATTGTTTAGAAGGAGAGTCATCATCAATTAAAACATCAGGCAACTTTAATTCTGGTGTTTAATAGTTTTCGTTTGCCGATGATTCAGTGGCACTCGATTTAACAAAGAACTTGCCCAATGTCGCCTGTTTTTTAAAACCTTCCTGAAGTAGTCAATCGTATTTTAATTTAATGCAATTATGTTTTGGTTGACTATGGCAACATTTGATGCCACTCTTCGACCATACTCTGAGTTTTGACCCAGTTAGACGTTGCCGGGCGGTGAAAGTGACGAATATAGAGGTTCAACTGTAGGGTAGGTACTTATATAGTTTACTATAACTAAATATTTTTAATACTGGCTAATACCTTATTCATACTAAAAGCTTATTCTTAAAATTGTGGTATTAAAACCAAAAATCAAATAAGAGTAGGTATATATAAATATATAATAAGTACGACGAGATTCGAACCATGATACCAGAAGCGTTTTGTGTATCCAAATTCAGATTATCGGAGTCGCCTATCTTTTATTTTCCTACTAGGTGAAGTAGGTATAACACATAATATTATCGACACGAAATCAAGTTCACCTTTCTATCTCGGGCTTCCCAATTACAAAAGAGTTACATAACGGAGCAACAGAACCACTCAGCTCCACGCCACAATTGCAATTTCTTGCACCGATGAGGTGTAACAGTACAGCTCGGAGTGCGATTCTCTCTGACTGGATTTTATTGCCCGCGCCACTAAATGCTGACGATCCAACGCTCACCTCAGTGTGGCCGAGTCTGGCATAACGGTGTATTTATTCAAATTAGTCTCTCTGGTAAATTGATTGCTCGATCGTGGGCAGAATATTATTTCATAGAGATATTAATTTTTCTTATTTTTTACACACACACTATTAGTTCTTCTAATTTTATCTGCTCATAAAAATTTCATTAATGACTTCCGTAATTGATTGTATTTTTTTTTTATTTCAGGTAAACATTTTGAAATTCATTCACCTCTACTAGAGATGTCTCTGTGCCGAGAGAAAATAACGTAAGTTTATTAGTATTCTATTTGGTATATATATCATTTTTAAAGTATTTTCTTATCATTAAGTTATTAAGGAGAACACATTCTTATTGTGAAGTTGTAATTATTCAGAACATAGGTCTGTGATGTTTTAAATACTATTTTAGGTTCGTATCCCGGTAGCGCTAAAACAATATTTTTCGACAAAATTGAGTTTATATGTATATTAAATTAGTATTTTCTTATCGTTCAGGTCATCAAAATTGAATCAAATAAATGAATTAATAATATCGGTCCAAAAAAGTTCTCCAAATATTATATATGTAAGGTGAGTCGGGATAAGTGCATCCACGTCTCTTAATTACGTTTGAAATTGGAATCCAGTGGCGCAATCTATTAAGAAATGTTATAAATCAGTATATTGATGAGACAGTCCATAGATGGTGCAAATTCAAACATTGGTTTTTTATAATACCATTTCAAATTATGACAGTTGTTTGATGTCAACTTGCGAGTTGTGTATGCCTTTTCAATCTTTCATATATCTCGATAATATATATCTTGTAGTTTGTGATGTATGTATTAGTTATGTGATTATTTCTGCGGATTTTACGATTTATAAAACCAGATACACTTACCCCATATATTTTTGAATGAAAACTTTCTCAATTAGTGATGTGTAAACAGTTCCATTATTTTATTAAAATAATTAACCAATTTCAAAATCAGTCACTATGATATGTGCCACTTTACCTATATAAGCAATTTTTTTTGTCACTCAGTACGTTTCACTCGTCATTAAGGACCAAAATAACTAATTCATATTGTCATTAAGCAGATCAGTAAAGACATTTTCATTATTTTAACAATTTATCAGAAATAATACAACTAGATGCTCTTACCCCAAATTTAGGGTAAGTGTATCTTCTCGTACAATTTTCATAAAATGCTTTCAATATCATCTATCCTAAAAGGTATCATTCCGATTTTTAAAGACTTAAATTTGGAAATAGTTTATGATCCTTCTATCAAAGTTTCAAAGCCATAGCATAATCTTATGAAGTTTGAGAACTGTTCAAAGTTTATGTCGATGATTTATATGTCGCACTTACCCCGATTGACCTATATATATATAATATTTAAAACAATATATTTTTGGTTAGACATTTTAAATAATTTAACTGAGTTATCTTTGTATTAAACCACTTTTATTATTTGTGTCCGACCAGTTTCGGGGTGACACTCGGTCGTCAAGACAAAACACATTATAATTAATAATGTGGTCATTCTGAAACCGGTCGGAATCATACAATAAAACCTAAGCATTTAAATGCTTAGATATTTTCGTTAGATCATTTTAAATAAAATTGCCACAAGTCACGAAAAAATTATAAAAATACTTCATTTACACATATTTATTTTTAATGTAACCGGTAGATGGCACTCTCGCAGAAATGTAGTATAAGTAAAATTGTTATTTCCAGTGCATTTGTTAGTAATCATTATACACATGGGTGTACGCACATATCGCACAATAGTTGTGTTATTATTCTAAGACAATAGTTCTTTTCTAATCAACTAACTGGTATCAATATAATTGAAATCAAATATCAAAACTAAGTATGGCATTCAAACGTACACAACTTCCATCACTCCCGCGTTGTGAAAACGCAACCATTGCTCTCTTCCATATTTATAAACACACTCATAACTTACAACAATGCCTGCTTTCAAGGGATCTTGTAGGAGCTCAAATACTTTCTCGTTTAACAACACCGCAACATCACACACGAACAATATGAAGAGAAGGAATATTTGAAAAGTCTACCAACATTTTGTGTTTTGGAACGTCACGTAATCAAATTTATTAACACCGTACCGCCGAACCGTTATGCCATTTCTGTGACAGTTGATTGCAATACCATTGAAACGTTTTCATTCTGAATGGCTTTTGACGTTTGTTTAAAAATCATTCACCAGTTAAAACACATTTGCATTTTCCGACGTATCAAAATGTCACATCGGCTTTTTGCCGTGAGATACTAACGTACCAATATTCGTATTTTTGCATTAAGATAATCTGGGTAAAGGCTAATTCAATCCTTTATGATGTATATTGTTAATTAGCATACAACAGGTTACGATATCTTTTGTACTTTGCTTCACTATCGGTGACCAGAATCTTACGTTCTATTTTACATGTAAAGTTGATACCTTCCATCTATGACGGCTGCATTTTTTGTGCCTCAAAACGAAGGTCAAACCATCGAACTATATCAATATCTACGGCTATTTCTATTTAAGTACTTACGTCATCTTCGGTATCAACGTAGCGTCTCTTACGTCGTTAACGAAATTGCCCGAATTCGTTCTTTAAGTGAGACACAAGTGATATAATATAATCAAAACCTTGTAGAAACCTATTTACGTGAAATAAAATATAAAAATATCTAATGACTGACTAGTAAGCTTAACAAATGGCTTTGTCCGTCGAAATCCTCTTCTGTAATTTGTCTACCCCGTCAGGACCGTTATCCTCGGAGTCGCGAAATACGATTAATTACCGGTAACATGAAAACCAAGTCGTATTTAAATAAACAAATTTCGTTTTCCCTTTTCGCAAAATTCAGTTTTTTCCTGTTTCAGTACAACCTGGATCGCGAGTAAATTCTCCAATACATCTGGCGAAATTATAAATAAACGGGAAATATTTTCACTAGATTTCCATGATTGATATTTCGGATTCCCGCGTTTATTTGCTACATTTTATCAATTTAAGCTCTACAAATTATTTCAGATTTGTTAACAATAATTAGAAGATATTGAATATTTGTGTTGTAACTTGTAACTGTCGGATTGAATGTCGACAAAGGGTCTCGGTGTGATGATGTCACGTGCAAGAGGACGCGTGTAGCGGATCACCGAAGCGAGAATTGTCTACGTTAAAAGCGGAACAAAATAAAAAACATGACCATGGTGTACATTATATTATCACTGCGGTGTCATTACAATAAAAAAATAGTTTTTCCGGTGTGTTTGCATATTATGTTAAATCTACATCATATGTATATACATACAATTTTACGAGGACATCATTGTCCATAGATAATCAGGTCTGTCATACACGAAAAATCATTGTCAGTTCTGGTCCGAGTTAACGCACGACTAATTTTGACCTCTCGTGAATTGTATTCGATGCATGTAAATGACCTTAATATGGTTAGCCTTGACGTTCTATCGTTTGAAAAACTCAGATTTGAATACCTAACGTATGTGTTTGTTCTATTCCGATCGACAAAACCCGTCCATAAATTGATTCGGAGTAACAGTAAAACTCTGAAAAGTAGACAGGCAATTTTTATTGGTAATTAATTTTATTTGAACTTGTATGTTATATTAGAACAATACGTTCGTAACTTATGAATTATGTTTTAAATTTTAGAATGTGTAGCGCCTAATTCCAAAACTCCCTAAATCGACTTTACGTGTTTTTGAGTTATGGATGAAAATGTATAATTTTGAAAGCGAATGTACAAAATGTTTGTTTTTTACATGAGAATTTTTTAAAGAGAATTCTGAAATGTATTTTTTTTTCTGCATTTATCGTTCTGGCTGCTATACTTGATTTTAGGTCACGTGATCATCAACAAGCGTTGTGATGGGCTGATTTAATCTTAGGGGGAATAGCAACTTATGCTCTATCTGCTTTGGGGTATTTTGGTACTATCCCTGATTTTAAATATGCAATATCTTTGGATTCAAGTGGTTTTTACGAAAAACAGTGTATTGTGTATCTATCTGACAAAAAAATCTACAAAACTGCATATTTAACTCAAATTACCCAAAATCCGTTTTAGGGGGGTTTGGAATTAGGCGCTACATGTATTGACCGAGACAATAGTAGTGTGTGTTGCCGTAACACCTACCCTGCACAGTAAGTATGATTTCACTCCGTTCTCCCACACTGTTGGTATAATCAGACCTAAATTGTCCAAAACACCGTATCTAGTTTATTCTCTCCTGACTCTCACTCACACACCCACGAGTCTTGTACTGCACGTGGAATACACGCATACCCACGTGCGCTGTTTGTGAATGGACGCGCGGGGGCGACCGGTCGAGGGAGACCAATACAGAAGCACAACTTAATAACTAAATCTACAGAGAGCATACGTTACACTCGTACGTCCTGTACCGCTCCAAGCGGTAATTACCTAACGTTCTTACAGAAATCACATTTCATAACGTCATCCGTTTTTAGGTAGGTACTGTGAGAATGCAATCATAGGAGTGAACTTCGTGATCTGAATGTATTAGATTTACTGTGTGCAGTACATTAGATTTATTAAAAAATACTAGTTGCGAGATCATTAGACAGATAAAACGCAAAAAAGTTACATTTTTACACATTCGCGCCAGCCCTTTCCGATTCCGGCCACTTACCAAACACCAGACTGTCGTCCAATGTGTCCTTTTCTAATAAAGTGATTCAATTTGTTCATGGGCTGCGTCCGAAGGCTTTCCATTTCCGCTCCACAAAGGGCCAATCGTGCGTGAAAGCCGAGAGAATGCGTCGACCACTTTTTGTGGGAGGTTAAACAAAAAAGTTGACTGACATTTTCGCAAGTTTCGGCCGCACATAGGATGTGAAAAGACAGAGACCTTTTCGACTAAATGACAGCACAGAAAAAATAGTTACGTTTGTGGAATAGTAACGTAGGTATTCATATTTACGTATGAGGCAATTGAAATTTATGGGTATTTTATAACTAAATAATTCATTGTTTTTTAAGACTATTTTTTATTTACCAATTCTATTATTTATGCATTTTTTAACAAAAACACATTTTATTCTGAAGTTGCATTTCTAGAATTTTACGATATAATATATAAAATAAGACATTTAAAACAAATTGGATAACTTTTTCTGTATACCTTTCTAATTGATTCATCTAATTTGTCTTTAAATTTCATTAAAGTATTTTTATCCTCATCTTACTGACAGACTCACGCGAAGGTTTGCCCTTTTCTCCTGTAAAACATAAATTTTGCGTGATTAAATGGGAATTTCAGTGTTCTGCGAAACCCTTAGTTTCTTAGTTTTGTTAACACTGCACAATGGAGAATGTTTTAACGCAGACAATAAATCTTTTCTAACCGGCATATTTGGAACATTAATTATTTTTTCGCATCCCGCGCTTATCCTATGTATATAAAATATAGGGCTTACCTTCAGAACTGAGAATAGTAACGTTACAAACAGCCTCTTTTTAGGCATTAATACGCCTCGCTGTATATGGTTGCAAATATTTACACTAAAATGTATTTGTATGCTAACACTGCCTTTGCTTGTATTTAATATAACATTCCGTATTTCCAAAACGAAATCGCAGAAATATTTTAATAAACGTATCTCGTTCATAAATCGTATGATTTAAATAATATTTATATGTGTGATTTTAACGTCACAGGAAAGTAAAAATAATTTTTTAATTTTTAACAAATATTTACGAGATACGCTCGTGAATCGTTAGTTTATTTGGGTTTATCGAAGCTGTTGGTCTGCTCAAGTATTCCTTTGTTACAGTTCAGTTCGAATACGGCGAGCAAAACGGTCTCCTAGCATTAATATCGAAACTGTATCACCGGTAACGCCGAAAGTGGCACACCTTGACAACATTTTTTATCGTTGTGTGAGCCGACCACTTCACTGGCACTTTGCAATGCGTTCACACTTCATATGTTTTCGAGTCGAGCGCACCAGAAAAAAAAGTTGCCATTCTTACTAAGAGTATTGCAAAAAAACTCCCGAGTAGACTGCTGTCAAGTGACTGGGGTTGTGAAAATGAACAGAAGACTATTTGCCTAAGATGTGGGTACTTTTGTAGAGGACAGTAATGTGCGTCCCAAAGTTGAGATGTTTAATTTAATAACTCGAGTTTTTAAAGAGATCGAGCCTTAAGCCATTCATTTTGTTATGTTTTAAGATGGCACGATTCCGATAGAATATGGTAGGTAAATTATGAACTGAAATGAAAGTTTTATAGCATGATTAATAGAACCAGTTAATTATATAACAAAATAACGGCTTGTTGAGGTAACTTTTACTGTGAAATAGTCATTTAAAATTCTTTAAAAGTCGCATTGTTTTTATTCCGGCTTTTTGTTTCCTTATTAATTGAGTCTCAAAGAAGAAAGTGTAACAGCCTTATAAAAAGTTTTTCTTTTCATAAATTCGTGTAATAAATTCCGGCGCTATCCATTATTTCCTTCCATTACATAACCAAGACGAGAAAAAATCTTGTCTTAAAAATGCACACTACTAATAACGTTTATTTTAGTGATCGAAAGTGAATGTCTATCTGTAAGAGATGCATCTCCGCATCGAAGCAGCGATGTATCCAGACTACTGTATCATGGACGCGCACAGTGCAACTCTAACAATCGTATCGCACGTGATTTTATAGAGAAATCTCAAGCTTAGTTGTTCCTTCATTATGATGCGTTCTATCCAAGATATCGAGACATATCAATCTCGTTGTTTTTGACTTTAAAATATTAATTAACACTATAATGTAATGTAAATAATTGTATTGCTTGCACGATGAATCGTGTCCATGATTTTAGCGATTAATTTAAAAAATGTAATCACTACATTTGATTTCTGTGATACTTTACGCTGGAACTCTTAACTATCAATCGAAAAAAATCGTTTTCGTTTTCAACCCGATTCGAACACGTGGCATCACCATCAGAAAGCAATTCTTCACTAACAGATAACAGTAGATAATGCATGTTACGAAGCGTGACCGCGAGAAATCGCTGGTATAATTTTTTAGCATAGAATCTTAAATCTGTTAGGCGCATGCGTTACATTTGAAGTTAAATTACTTTATTATCTTAATTTTAAAATTTACAGAGCATTAACAGCTCAATGACTCGGACACATAAAATAATATTTTTTTAAATATAGCCATAAAACATTTTTAAAATGCTCATCACATGCTTTTACTACCAGCAGCCTGTCAATACTAGAGTGGGTATGATCCGTGCATCGACAATAAAATACAATGTACATTAAAAAGAAAAATACAGGAACTCAAATATAATTATAAATAAATATATTTAGCACCAATATATGCAAACATGGTATCAAGAAAGTATTTTGTAGCTTAGTAATGAATTGGAGAATAATTTCGTTATACAATTTGTACATGGTTGAAATCGGATTTAAGAACGCAATATTGATTGGTAGGCATCTAGTCTAAATGTTTTATGCTTACTTAATGATCTGGTAGTTGCATAAAGGTTTGTCACATGCAGAATCGTAGAATTAAAATCAATACATAATATTGTGAAGATTGTGTTCTAGCTAGTAAGGTACCTATGAAGTAGTAGGGGCGAAATAACTAATATGTATGCAATATTAAATAAAGTACAAATCTATAAAATGTGTATGTATGTATGTAAAAGGCCAGAGAGCCAGCCATTTAAAATATTCTATGCTTGGGTGTTATATTCAATTAGACATCAGATCGAATGGAAATGTGCCACCACGCGCATAAAATTTGATCTTAGATAAAAGGTCGTTTCTTAAGTGTTTTAAACAATACATGTTCCATAATGGTCAGAGATCTTTTCAAAATATTGTCACGACGTTACTAACTTTTTCCATCACAATTTTTATTTTTCCATCACTCTATTCTCGCTTAGCAGTTTTGTCTCGTAAACAATTCTTTCACTAGCACGCTCCTTCCAGATGACGATCCTTACCCTTTGGTTCGGGGATCCTCGAATAACTGGCGTGACGGTCAACCATTTTATTTCATAAGATCCTTACAAAAACACCTCTCACATTATTACCCTAGTGACGTATCCTACTACAATTCAAAACACGTTTACGAGCAATATAGATATGTAAAAAGAGATGTACTCATATTACATCCGAGTTACTGCTAAAAGGGTTTTTTAAGCTACTTTATTTTAGAAGTATCGCATGTGGTAGATATTCGATATTATTATGTTTGATGCCTAGATGCTTGTGCTGTAATCTTCGAATGGACCAGACAGAGATTAACAACTCGTAATTGTTGAGGAAACGAACCTCGTATTATGTCATTTTGGATATGGCCTTGCGCGTAGTTAAATGTGTTCTATTTTTGTTAAAAGATCGAAAGGTCGAAAACAAAAAATGTCTACTATCCGTGTATTAGGTCGACCCGGTATTAATGTGTCCAAAGAGAACTGCCATCTAAAGTTGTGGCTAATAAGCTAGGCCATTTATCATCCGACCCGTAACCCGCTCCTGTCACATCCACCGCTGCCCATTCTATAGGCCCAAACACTTCAGGGAATCTCATTATAAAGAATAGTTTACAGAATCTGACCAAAAATTATATCGATCCCTGATCTAGGAATCCTGGTATTTAATAAATAAATTTGTTTATTTTACTTAATGGATCGCTGTTAGTTTCTCTTTTTCAATTGAATCGAAATAGAGAAATCATCGTGTAAATCATTTGATCATATTTTCTAAGAACAATAGTAGAAAGTATATTATTCTGCAATATGTATTTAAATAATAATTAATGTGTTTAAATAAACTTGCAAAGTCTTAAAGATTGCCATCTCATCACGTATTTGTTATTTCTCTTTTTTAACTATATTTGACTGTGTTGTATATATTTGTATGTACAGATATTGTCTTATTTATTATGTGATGATAATTTAGAATACTCTCGTTATACAATATATACAATTGTATTCTGTCGGTTGGACATTGTAGAAGAAAAATTAAGGCAGGTCCTGCAGTGCTGAAACTTGGAACACTTTCTATAGGGTCTCATCCACAAGATAATAGTAAAAAATAGTAGAACAGCGAGCCACGGAACGGACTATCCTTAAAGTGTCTTTGCGAGGTAGAATAAGAAATTAATACTTTGGCAGTAAGACCAAAATAGAAAATGTAATTCGTCTAATACAAAGCTAAAGTAGCAAATTGATAGACGCCTTAACCGAAGGAATGATAACGATGGAGTAGAAAAGTACTAGAATTTTAACTACTGAAAACCGAAACGTTGCCCAGCTCTCTGGGCCGGTGATCTAAGAAAGATTGCAGGAAGCAACTGGATGCGGAGGATGAAAAGATAAAATAAAAATTAAAAAATGGCACTCAGAGTTGATGGACATATCTTGAAGTAAGAGATATATTACATAATTTATATATTGGTACACAGTCGCTTCCATTGAATAAAAAATGGTCTGAAAAATAAACAATTTTTGGATGCGGATTACCATACTGTGTACCATATTCGTTTTTCTTGATCAAACACGTCTCTCTAATCCCTACCTTCCTTTACAATCGCTGTCATGTTCGCTCTTCATCTTTTGGCAACTTTCGTTTTTAATCTGTCAATTTTTTTTCAAAACTTGCCTCACGCGTGCTCCAAATACTCAAACGGCACCATTCCTGTCTCGCTCTCAACCGTCGACCGACCGCTGTTCATATTTTCCCTTTTCATTAGTTGGTGTTTTAAAGAGCGAGCGTACATAATAATTATTTTCGCAATGAAGACTGAAATATTTCCGATTGCTAATCTACCGTAATAAATCATTACATTGGCGGCTCCAGTTTCTATGAAATTAACCTTGGTTTCATTATTTTCTGATGTCGAAAATAATCATTTTTGCCGATTGTTAGTGTAGGAAATTGAAAGATTTTACATGGGGATATACGACCGTGCTTTATTCGCACCACTGAGTAATAAATACTGGAATTGTATTCCTGCGTTAGCTTTAATTATGTTTTCAATTCACGTTATTTGAACACAAAAACATTTTTTGATTCGGTTGTGTTTATTTTAAAATTCCCTTCCAAAACTCAATTAATGTAATCTATTTAGCAATCGTTTATTTTTCATATTTTATAACAAAATTATATTTTTTTTTTTTAGGAGAACACATTCTTATTGTGAAGTTGTAATTATTCAGAACATAGGTCTGTGATATTTTAAATATGAATTAAATATATTAATTAGAAAGATATACATATAAAATCAATTTTATCGAAAAATATTGTTGTTGCGCTACCGGGATTCGAACCTGGATCTCTTCCCTAACCGGGGGAGGTGCTTTATCCAACTAAGCTACAGCGGCGTTATTTTTAGCGACAATTTTTCGACCCTATATGTTACCTTTTTGAAATCAATACATTTAATCGTTCCATCATTAAAGGTATTTTGAGATTCTGTAAAAATAAGGTAGATGGCTCTGTCAAATGATGGAACGATTAAATGTATTGATTTCAAAAAGGTAACATATAGGGTAGAAAAATTGTCGCTAAAAATAATGCCGCTGTAGCTTAGTTGGATAAAGCACCTCCCCTGGTTAGGGAAGAGATCCAGGTTCGAATCCCGGTAGCGCAACAACAATATTTTTCGATAAAATTGATTTTATATGTATATCTTTATAATTAATATATTTAATTCATATTTAAAAAATTACATTCATAAATATGTAAAATTGAATTGCTTTCATAATTAATATTCATTGTTTTTAAACCTTTAATATTTTCCAAAAATGTTATTTGTTTAAAAATATTCTTAGATTTTCGCGGCCACTTTTTTATTTTATAAAATTTGTATATTAATATAATATAAACTATATTACTTAGCTTCGAAACTTTACAACACACTCACACCAATTGGAAATCGTTCACAAATATGGACCCAATACATGATCCAATTGGGTAGAGATCAATCAGAAGCATCGCTGTCCAACATAATCATAATACAATACCTACACTAATAATTCACTAGTTTTACAATACTCTCACTACATATATATATTTATTCCAGAAAGATAAAGATTCGACAGGAATAAAATATATATATATATATATCTTTCTGGAATAAAATATTGTACACTACAGCACGAAAAAAAACAGGCTACTTTAACATAGACGGCAGTCTAGCAAAATATCCAGGACAATGTTGTATATATCAAAGGTGGAGTCTACTCCATCCCACATAATAAACTACGAGTATTATACTTAATTGCAATATAATTGTATCTTATGTTTATCATGTTATATTATAATATATTCATCTCTGTTACAACAAAAACATATACATATGTCAAAAAAATCTAATAAATAATAATAATAATTCATCTAAATCATATTATCAAATATTCTGAGACTTCTCAGCATATATAAATATGTGTATGAATAAATTCTACTTTTATGTATTTTACTGCTACTTTTTATGAATTTACGCTCTAATACGCTAATACGCTCTACCCTTTACTATAAATCACCTTCAAAATTTACTTGAGTCATGTTTCTTCCATTTCACAGGCTACGTTTAGTTTCAAGATTTTATTGCCTTTATCGCGACATTTCAAATTACATATATCTAACGCACCTATACATGATAAAGTCATTAAGCTTAAATATCCATAGCCGATATCGTTTTTATATTTCAGGGAATATTCTAAAATTTCAAACATGTAATTTACTGTCTCACGTGCTATCAGTGATACACACATAAATGATCAAATACGATACCTAAGTATTGAATTTATCAGACATTTAAGTCATCCACGTAGATCAATAAATCCTAATCCCATTTTGATTAATCCAGCACTCGTATCCCTTCCCTCCCACGTTTCACTAATAAATTGCAGAATAATATTCGTTGTCAGAGAAAAACAACAAGCGCCCCGCTTTTCAAATTTCAAATTGCATCGATGCTCGATTTGAATTCAATACCGAGTTGAAGTGAAATTATATTCGACACCGATGAATAGTTCACGCTTCATTTCCAATAGCATAAATAATTTCAATATTGTTAATAGTAAATCCTATCAAAAGTTTAGTATGTCAGTAATAAACGGGCACGCTAAGGTAACGTTGCTGCGGGGGAAGGTCCCCCGATGCAGCCGCATCATTCCTTTTTGGGTCACTTTCACCTCCAGTCGACTCATCTTCAGCACGTTCTCTGTAGCCTCACTGTCGCGAGATATTCGGGCAGTACACGGCACTTAATACATAACACTCTTCACTTGTGTTTTCTCACTTAGCAAACTTGTTGAGTTTTTTACTCGTGTGAGAATTTTCCATTTCATTCGATTCGGTTCTTAAAGACATAATAGATTGATTTATATACTCGTATATTTTATAAGAAACATCAGAGAGGCACCTTGTCAAAAATTGATATTTTCAAGCTTCTATTAAAGGTATTTTCTTATGTTAGTATTTTTCTTTTTAATTATACCGCTGCAATTTCATCATTTTTGCTCGTGCCTTTTATGAAGTAATCACATTTTTTTAAATACATATGACTACGTAGGCATTATGTTATTGCCATATATTATGTTTTTTTTTCTGTTTTATTTATGATTTTGTTTTCCTTATTTTAAATTTTTTTATTCATCCAAAATTAGGCATTCTTAATAAAAATCCGATATTGATCGAGTGAAACAATCGGCACTTTGTAAATGGCTCATCATTTTACCCAGCTTTCAATGTATCCGCGCAGTGCATTATCTTACAACTTTACACGCGGGGACTTTAAATTGTTTACCACTTTTTATGTAGCTGCATCCAGGCCAATCATAAATGTCAAGACCACAACTTTTCAGATACAGGCGACCGCTATTTCCCCCCGCTATTAACGCTCACCGCGTTATTGCTATTATTGCTATTATTTCATAACAGATTTGCATGACAATCATTTAAATATATTCACAATGGATTTACATTTACCGCGGCTTATACGCTCACAGATTATTTATGTCAATTTAAATACACACTTGTTTCAACCTTAAAGAAATAAATTTGGATTGCTCACGACTTTGAAGCTAAGCTTAATTATATCCGATGCTTATTGTGGCTTGGATATTTTTTTTCACGTTCTGACATTTGGCGATAATAATGATAAATTATGTTTTCAAAATCATTAGGAAGTAAAGATGTTTCGTGGTAATTTAACTATACCAACATGGATAATCAAGGTGAGTATTAATTAATGTACCTTCTTCATGCGACAAGTTAAGTGATGCTTTTTTGATTTGTGCTATTCAGGTTATTTATTATAGTATGTATAAGTTAATAAAATAAATTAGGTAAAGTTTTACAGGAAAATTAATGTTTCCTAATCATTACTTAAATTAAAGTACACGTATCATATATCTATTTTCACCACTAGTGATAAATAATATACAATGACAAATTATTGAATAATTTCAAACATCGTGACAATTCCCTAAAATGCGCACACTTAAAATAAATTTAAAAAACATTTGTTGTTCTTTTACTACATAAAATTGAGATCCAAAAAATTTACTGGATTAAATATTTAATTAACGTAAATTTAGTATACTTTTTAGACCTTAATTATCTCGTCTCTAAATTAAATGAATATTAAATGAGGCTGACTACTAGTATCAAAGAATTGACTCCCCTATCACCTAATTCAGTTAGCAAGCAGCGAAGCGTGCAATACATTAAGCCGTTAAAGCAATCATGGACATATTTCAACATGTTTGTCAATTGACATTTGACCCTTTGAACTCCACGCTTAAATTTACCGATGACGGAGATCTATTCTGACCCTACGTTGTCCGACCAAATGAATCAAGGCAAGAAGGGAATATTTTTAGAGACTAGACACGTGGAAAATTAATTGGAATCATTGTTTAAATGACTTTCCCGGAATGTTTTTTTGCGGTATTTATTTTATTAGATCACCCCACTGTCTCAGTGCGAATAAATTTTCTACGAAATTATTCATCGTAAAATCATGATTTTATGGGAAGATGTGAGAGGATTCGTTATGATTGAATGATATGATAAGTTATGGATCGGTACATAGTTTTAAGAATTAGAAGATTACGTGTGTGAGAGCCTGATGCCCCCCGTGTATTTCTCCGAGCGCTCACGTGTTCTTTTGAATATGATCGCGGAGTATGTGTGTGCGTGCGTAGCCAGAAGTTAAACAAGAGACACTACTTACAGTTGACAGAACTTTATTGTTGCTTGAGCACAGTTACTGTTATATACAATAAAAAGTCTACAGCGAGGAATGTTTGCTAGAGATCTTGACGGGAAGGCAGCTGCGAGAGAATTGGGGCGCAATGACCGGCCTTCGGACGGCTGCGGCACATTGTATTGGGACGTCTTGTTCGGTCGATAACGGCGTGTTTTTGCGGCTGATGAGAGCCGAGTTTTACACCCAGGTGTACACGAAGGTGCGTTCCACAATTATAAGTATACAAATAGATATCTGCTCTAACAAGAATTGAGTACACCACAATGTATTTTCACCAAAAGACTATTTTTTTTAGCATTATTTGATTGTGTTATGTTTTGATCAACGGTTGTGCAGTAAATAATAATAACACTTTTATTTTTTCCTCGGACATTTCAGTATGTATGTAAAAGGTTCAAACCTTTGTGTGGCAAACGCGGGTTTTACGATTAACAACAAGAAAAATTATAATACAATTTCTAACCAAAACATACCCAAACGGAAAATAACTACTTTCATTACAAGAGCCTGAACAAAAATATTGTTGATATTTAAATCCAATTTAAATATAATACAAGCTCCGCGCGTGTCAAAGAAAAACAATTGTTATTTTCATATAATATAAAATATTTTCTCATATTTTTAGAAGGATAAGAATAAAATTTTAATGAAGGTTTAATAGTATATATACTTCAGATAGTTTGTCTGTTTCAGTTTTTCGTCTTACTTATTTAATTTAATTTCATTATAGTTGGGGAACCAGTTGAAGCATGATATTTTTATAAGTTTATATATAATAAATAATATACTGAAATTTTCCACTATTTATTTCACCCAAAAAAGCCTTCAGTATATTTAAAAGATTCTGAAATCACATCTTTCTGAAAAAAAAAACATTTTTTGTATATAATTTTTCTGTCAATAAGCTTTAATAGATTCCTACTATAGCTACACCTACAAACGACATGTTCCTTATAACTTCATTATATAACTAACCTAGAGCCTACAAGTTCATACTATTATCTTTCATTTAATTAATATTTAAAACATCACAGACCTATGTTCTGAGTAATTACAACTTCACAATAAGAATGTGTTCTTCAAATTCATTAATTACATTTGTATTATAAATATTATATGTACGATGCCTGCAACTATAAAAATAATTTAATTCTCACTTTTCCGCCATCGATGCAGTTGTTACTCTCTCCATGTGGACTGTCCACCATTACGCGTTGTAATGCGACGATCGGGGCCGATTGTGCGGCGTTCCGAGGGAAGATGCTGCTTTGCTCCACATTGGAGGGCCTTTATTACCAGTTTAACAATTCTATTCGCAGTTGAACAGAATAACACCGCGGACGTGTCTCTGGTAGTTTTAGCGGAGTTTCATTAACGCCAGACTTTTCATTGCCGCGCTGGTCGCTTTTGGGGCACTGTGTTCTGTCGGATCAATAGATAACGTCTAGTACTTACAATAAGAAAAGTATCTACATTACTTCCGTGTTTACTATGGTACACGCTATAGTAAGTATATACTCACTCTTTCATGTTAAACATTGTCACAACTCGAAGGATACTCGTTCGACTTACACACATATCCTGCACAGGATAGATCTTGATAACTACATACTTTTATTTTGTTGAAACAGATTGTTAATTTTTACCGACCTTAATGATTAGTTTTACAAAGATGTTAAAATAAAATCTAAATACAGAACATATAAAAAAACTAAGCTACTGCCTAAAAGAGTCGGGATGAGATAAAACATGTAAAAAACGCGTTTAAATATTAAAGAAATTGAAATCTTATATATTTTTGTAGAAAGCAATCACTTTGTGGTTTGACATATTATATTATAGTAAATAAAATAACAATCACTTTGTGTTAAACCACTAAAACTATTATACGTCAACCGGTTTCGCTTATCTCAAGTTTCATCAGGGCGTATTTAAAACTGATCAGAAATACAAAAAGAGTGCACTTATATATACATAAAGAGGGAGATAAAATTATATGCGAAAGAGAGAGACAGAATACATATACAGATAAACGGAACATTAAGGGATGGGAAAATACAGTGTTGATAGATATTAAATTGATTTTAAAGGAAACATACCTAATATGGGGCTAATGGATAAATTAATTTGATTATTAAGAATTGGCGTATCACTATTTATTACTTTTTTTAAAATTCTAAATTGTCCAACCGGAGGCCAAACCCGTTTTTATGAAGGATATTTTAAAAAATATAATTCCTACCGTATAAAGAGCATAGTTTCCAAGGTCAACGATGTCGAAACTTTTACAGCATTTTAATATTTTCATTTTGATGGAGAACTTAATCAAAGAACGCCCAGTTGTAAATCCGACTAGTTGTGGTTCTTTTCTCATAAGAATGAAGTGTGCAAAGTTCACACTAGTTTAAAACACAAAAAAATGAGTTAATCAAAATGTACACAAACCAGAAACGGTATAATTCCTTGATTCAATTTTGGTAAGCCATAAATAAGACGACACGAAAAATGAAGTACAAAAATAGTATACTTTCCAAACATAGCATTACAGACCAGCTTAATTATGCAATCATTCTACGAATAGACGTAAATCATTACCGTTCACATTTCCGCGATAGAAAATATACCGCGTCAATATAATAAATCACATTAATCAGGTGATTAAAGGTGGCATCATCGGGAATGAGAAAAAACAAGAGTGTTTTTATTTTAGATAATCTTGAAAATATTTAATCACTTTTGATATTTATTGCTTTATATTGAATTTATCTTTTTTTTACTTATCTGAAGTTAAATTAAATTTCGCTATACTTTCTTCGTATAAAAATCTAGTTTTTTATGTATATGTATATATTTATATATCTCAATTGTATTATTATTATTATTATAATCTCAATTTATCCCATTTTTTCACATTTTCCAGAATATTTCTGTCCGTCATTTCTCCACAAATATCTTCAGGTGCATGTCATACGGCGAACAATAAGATACGTGTCTTGAATGCCTGATAAACGTTTTCAATCTTCCATATAAATTTCCTCCAAGATAGAAATGTTTTGAGCGTTTTTCACAATTTTTCATCATTTCCACTATTTAGCATAATATTGAAATTGAACAAACCGTATTTTTTCCGCTCGTACACGTTACCTTCCATAGTATATGTGTAGGAAGTACACTCGTATAGTAATACCCCATAGTATATCTACGGAATGATAGTGTTATGGTGATTCGGGTTTAAGATTATGTAGACTCAGAAGAGTCATCAGTGTGAGGATTGTATTTATGATGTATCAGAAGGATGTATATGAAATGTTACCAATATATAGGCTGGTATGTGTGTGAGTGTTTGTGACTAGAGCAGGCGTATTATGAATGAAACAGTACTTACGACAGTTGCGTTTATTTACAGAAATAGCACATTTGAAATTAAACATTACACAAAGTTCAAGATAGTTCACTGAAGGTGGTGCTGAGATATGTTCGAGGAGCTGGTCAGGAGAAGATGTATTGTTGCCTGCAATTTGGCTGATACCAGGCAGACTGTATGACTGTTGAGTGTTTATTTATGCAGATCTGTGAGGCTCGAGCAGGTCCACCACAGTATGTATAATCTCTTTGAGTTGGTCAGAGTAAAATAATTGTAATGTGAAGTTATAAACGTCTACAGTGAAGATTTTGTTTTTCTTTTATGAAATCTCCAAATCAGGGTACCCAACATAATGATGAATGATGAAAAACCAATAATTGTTTAAATAGATCGATCTATAAAAAAATATTTAAGAGTACCTCTTCACGTATCACACATGATTAACTAACTTACCATCACTGTTTCTCTGCAGGAGTAGGCAGAAAAGACAGAACGCCACTCTCTTTTATCCTGACATACTCTTGCCTCGTTCAATTTCATACATCCCACGTACTTTCAACGGTTGTTGAAGCTTTTTAGAGAACTATTATAGAACCGTATATAAATGTATAAATATATATATGTATATTTAAAAAACTTATTAGCTTTGCTATAATTGTCTTGTTCATCAGTCTTTAATTAATGTACATATACAATACATAAACTAATCATCACATAATAACTATGTAGTTACATAATCTATATAATATGTATTGACTTGATAACTAGGTTTATTTTTTGACATTGCTTAATTGCGGTTAATTAAAATTGTCTTGTTAATTTAAATATCTAATATTCTCTCCTCAAACCCACGGAACCTGGTTCTAATAATACAATCAGAAGCATCGGTACTTCAGTACCTGACACCAGTCCACATTCTACAGCCTCCCGTGAACTGCCCACGCTTCATCTAATTGCATCAGTCAATTGTGGAACCGACAATACTCGTGGCTCGCGGTCACGTGGCCATTGTTGCAGGTGAATCATTGATAATGATGCACCTATGCACCTGGGTCCGATCTTGTTCGGTTACCGGTGACACTGTCCGCCGGACATTATTCTGCGTTGGTCAGAATCGCCGGTCCTCCTGACTGACGGTTGAGGAATTGTGGTTCATGTGTGATTAGATAAGATAATGAAACATCAGGGTTGTGCAGTCTCTGGTGTATTAAATATTTCTCTATGATGGAATCTAGAGGCAAGGGAAAGAAACAGATTGATGTCTGTGAGTTGTATCGGTGTGGAGAGCAAGACGCACAAATTAATGCATACATTCTTCTAGAACTACACTTAAACGAGAGACTCTGAACGATTTGCTTGTAAAAGCTCGCTGTAGCGAGTCCCTCAATTTTTTAGACTTCCTTGCGAGAAGAGAAGAGAAGATGTATTTTAGAAACTGGTTTTGGTGGACCACGTTGAGGGATGGAGCGGAAGTGAAAGATCCCTCACCTGTTGGATCGACCAAGTTGAAAAACTAAATGCAGAGAAAAATAGAAGAGTATAAAAGGTCGAGGAGTTCACGAACCTCAATTATGAAGGACCGATTTGGAAGAAGAAGATAATGAATAGTAATTTAATAATAATAATATTGGATGATTTGTATAGCGCCATTTTCGTAAAAACTTTCATTTCAAGGGCGCTTTACACATAAACTGTTTATAGTTACATTATCTTTGTTTTTAAAATTTAAAATTGTTATTTTCACTTATGCGAATGATATTTTGAAAAGGTGCGTTTTTAGTTTCTTCTTAAATAAAATCTTATATTTATTTCTTATGACGGAGGACAAAGAGTTCCACGCTTTTGGGCCTACCACCGCAAATGCCCGTTCACTAAATTTAGACTTCTGGCAACTCTTGGTCGGTTCTACAACCCTTCCTGCGGCTGTAGTAGAGGCTGACATGAGAGTTTGACGTCTACTATTCAAATTGTCTGGGATACAAAGCTTTTGAAGATACAGAGGTGCCATATTATTTGTCGGTTTTTACATCAACCAGCCCATTTTAAATTCAACTCTTTCAGGGAATCAATCGGAGCCAATGTAGGGATGTTATATGAGAAAATTTGGAAACTCCATATATGCAGCCGCATTTAGAATGGATTGTAATTTATCCAGCTGAAACATTGGCAGGCCAGCATAGATGCTGTTACAATAGTCCACACGTAATACCACATATGCATTTATAAGTAGACGAACTGCCTCAAGAGGAAGATGTCTCCGAATACTTTTAATCTGTCTCAGTTGATAAAAGCATGCACTGACAGTTTTGCTAATTTGTGTATTTATTGAAAGATCTGAATCAATATGCGCGCCCAACAACTTTACTGCAGATTTAGCATTCGCAAACATTGATTCCTGTATTAAGTTTTGTCGTAGTGCAGTTCTGTTTTGGATGGATGAATGTTAGTCTATTTTGTGACATCCACTCGCTTATTTTTTCTACGCATCGTGCAAGTTTTCCTTTTAATACCTCTGTCTCACCCGGCTTACAGAAAAAATAAATTTGCATATCGTCTGCATAACAATGAGGCCATAACCCTGACGATATTATTATATATTCTATATCTTTCTGGGGTACCCCGATGATAGGAGTAGACGTAGGTGAGGTTGAATTCTAAAATCGCACCGATTGCGATCTATTACAAAGATATCATTTAAACCAACACATTTCCCCATAGGTTTTTTACAGTCTCTCAGGCAAGATTTGATGATCAACTCTATCAAATGCGGCACTCATATCTAAAAAAGCAAGCAGGACCAGATGTCAGAGAGTCAGTAAGTGTTATAATGTCAGACAGGACTCGAACCACCCCTATTTCTGTAGAATGATGACGTCTGTATGCAGATTGCATTTTGAGAATAAAGCATTTTTTGTTAAATACATATTAAAACGATATGCTACAACCTTTTCCATTATTTTTGAGAGGAGCGGTAGATTAGAGACCGGACGATAATTCGTGAGGTCTTCGGGGTCTGGTGTAGCATTTTTCATTAGTGGAGTCACGTGGGCCATGCATCGGATAATCTATTCTCCTAGTTTCAAACAATGATTAGTGGACTTAGGCAGGTGAAAGCATTCGATCAGAAAATTGAATGGATTACATAGTACCTATGTAAGTACGTTCGGAGAAATGGATTCTAGCCGAAGAGTGGGCCTGACCTAAAGGTGGACGGAAGGTCGATAGGTCGAGAATGTGGATTCGTTAAATGGAGTGTGAATGCAGAATATGTATAAGTTTAAGCTGAGAGAATTTGAAGGCTAATTGGCGTGAAGTATGTCATTATTTAAATGTTATTTATATGTTAAAAAATTATCACCGTTTATGACCACATTCATTTAATAAAATATTGTTCAATATTTGTTCATGTTTCCTTTTATTTATTATTTTAAATAAATATTTTTCATTCATCTCGAAATTTGGTAGCAAATTTTAAATAGATTTCGTGTTTACGTATGCTTGATTTATAACACACACAGTACTATGCAAATTTTCTCCGACAGGTGAACTTCTAAGAAGTAACGCCTACAATATCTGCCTGAATACGCAAATACGTGTTACATTATTGGCTCAGAATAGTTACATACTCTTGTTAGGCTACTCTGAACGAGAATACGAGAAAAAAATATTAATTGTGTTATTTGTAATCGATAAATTACAGCTACCTTCTGCGAAGATGACAAATAAATTAGCATACGTGCGTGTGTGATGAATCAATTGCCAAATCATTAGCACATCTGCGGAATATTTTTATTATTGTAATGTAATATTTTTCTGTGTTTTAAAATGTGTTGCAACGGTGACTACAAAAATAACGTGATAAATTTAATTTCGTCATGATACGATAAATAACTTTCGACATAATTCAGCGTAAACGTTTAATTTCTTAATTATTTTAATGCGATATTCGGTCATAGGAACCAGAAAAATTTTCGAGACTTTTGTCATTTTTAAAATTTAAAACATAAATAATATTTTATTTGTTTTAATGAAAAAAATACTTTTTTAAGGAATTGAAAACATAAAATAATTGTTACAATAACGCTATTTTTCGTCATGTAATTGTGAAGTTACTCAGGTATGCGTTGAAGTATTGCGCATAACTGCACGGTGATAATGTATTAGTTGCAAATTAAAACTGTAATATTATAGTTATTGTAAAATTGAAATAAATATTTTGACACTCGGGTATTAATTAATGTTGATATACTTTTAAAATTAGCAATATTAACTTTGTGGTTAAAATTCATATTTTTATTTATTATCTTTGTTTTATTAACCACTAGATTGAGTTTAAATACATCTACCGGTTTTAGTTGCAAGGATTGTGCTGCATTTTATATTGGTAAAACGGGTAGAAATGTTAATATAAGAGTAAGGGAGCATTTGAGATGTTTGAACAATAGTGGGTTTTCAGAATTTTCTAATCATTTGATAGAAAATGGTCATGGTTTTGATAAAAAATTGGGATTGTCAATTTTGCATATAAACGGTGTTGGTCACAAATTAAATAATTTGGAATCGTTGAAATAAAGCGTGTAAAACTAATCAAAAAATTATAAACAACCAACTTAATTTAACTACGAGTCCCATTCTAAAATTTTTTCCTAAAAATTATTCGAGTAAATTTGTATTAAGTAATGATTTGAGTTAGGTACTAAAAAAATAAATAGATTTTTTAAAAATAGATTCTGCCAAAGAAACAATAATATATGTTTTAGTTAGTTATGACATCCTGAAGAAGAAAATGGTATTTTTCGAAACCGGTAGATGTATTTAAACTCAATTTAGTGGTTAATAAAACAAAGATAATAAATAAAAATATAAATTAATGTTGACATAAGCCGTGGTTGTGTAATTGGTGATCGATCGAAACGATAGCACAATTCAGCGAAACCTCCAATCATGAAATCGCGCCTACCAATCATTGATATAATCGAACACCAATCACAATCATAGTTCATCACTATTGTGAATATTATCTTCACATTTTTCACACATAAACGTTATGCATGTAAATCTGTTTGTAAAATACTTGAAGTCATATTTTAATAGAAATATCTAGCACCACTGTTCATAAATATGTCTGTTGTAAAACTATACGCATCTATTTCCGTTTTTAATAGTCGAGTTGTAAATTATCCGGTTTAACTGTTTGAATTGTAAAATGCATTTAGAGTTAACGTCTCGCCGGCGTTCGCCTTGAAATCGTTTTTAATCACTGAATGCACTCAATTCTATAACTTCCATCAGCTCACGGCACTGCAGCCATTCAAGTTCGAGAGATTGTCAACATAATCGTAAAATACTTTTATTGACTTTCAATTCTTTCCGATCGAATGGCCTCCGCTCAGTCGCCATCGAAAAGCATAACCATAAATGATAAGTTTTGACTGGAAATCGTGCATTTGCATATTAATGTTGATTGCAGTGATTGGAGCGTGATGCTGGAGCATTAACAGCGTGTACACCTTGGAGTGGCTACATGCGTGTCACGCCGTTAGCATTTATAATGATCTATTAAACGATCGAATTAATGTACAAACATCTCTCCTATATCGTTATTTGTTGCGATAAAAATCTACACATCGGATTGGTTAATATTTTTGCCGTACGGAAAATGTATTTTCCATTAATAACAATCTTTATCATTTTAGTAAATGAACAAGATCTCGTGTGGCTAGCGACCGGTTTAATTCGTGAAATCAAACAGTTCATGAATACATGTGATAAATTATGTCTTCAAAAATAATCAGGTACATATGCTTAGCTGCTTAGCGGTGTAAGTACAAAAAATGCACAAATGATTTCGAAGCTTTTTGTTATGTTAATTTGAACAAAGAATTTATTCTTGGCGTTTGAATTTATTTATTGTCATATATTTCTTAAAATTTACATTTGCTAGATGTAAACATTTATTACTAATATTTGTATGTATTCTTTAATTATTGAACCATAATTAAATAACACTGGTAACATCATGTCAATATATAATTTATACAATAAAATATCTAGATTTTATGAATATTCATTTGTAGGGATCACCAAAACGTCTAAAAGGTTATGTCAAAAGTGAATAATAATTATACATGAACGAATGTAATTTTTTTTTATTAATATCGTGAAAAGATTATAGAATATGAAGCCATTTAATTCATGAAATAAAAATATCTCTTATCCCAAATCTTCGTATATTTTTGGAATTACGCCAAATTGACACTAAGCAGTCTATATCTTATTAATAATAATAAAAATATTTTTTTTATTCAATAACTATGTAGGATTGCCATAAATGTCGAGCAAGGGTACGAGAGAGATGGATGATTGGTAATGTGGTTTTTGGTTGGTTGAAGGGGAAATGGAAGCACAACAGATAAAAATTGTAAAACGCCAAATACATTTATCGATTTGGTAATTATAATATTAATAAACCCCACATGAACTACGTTTTCCGATTTGGAATTTGACTTCGTTAAAAATATGAAAATGCGAGATGGAAACAAATACGGGACATGAGAATCCCGTACGTAGAATACGGGACGTATGTCAACCCTAATTATATGTAATGTGTATCTTTGCATCCTATACAGTATCTACTTGTAATTGTAACATTTTACTCTCTATTATTTCTCCTCCTATCACTCCTTAAAGATTTCTTGGTACTCTAGATAGTATGATCATAACGTTGTTAATATATTTCTTGTATGAAACTAAAAGGTTTTTTTTTAAATCTATCATTCAAATTTTCATGTCATTGTGTTGTCAGGTTTTTGAGTTATCGAGAAGACACGTAGTAACGTTCCCTTTCATTCGTTAGATCATTAATTATTATAATAATTTACCCAAAGTGACTGCGGACAGAGATCAGGTACAATGCCGACAATCGCCTAAAACTTTAAATGCCTCACTAAAAGCTTCGGTTTAGTAAATTTCCGACTTAATATCATTCATGAATAATTCCGGCAGCGAATCACATTTCCACGTTTTGATCGAATTTTCTAGATGCAGAAATGTTTTCCAAATCCTCGTCTGATTCCGGGTAAATGGCTTAAAGCGAAACGTCAAGAACACACTCGCGTCTTCCATAAAAATATGTGAGAGAGAGAGTTACATAATTCATTCTTTCCGCCAAAAGCATTAGCCCGCTTATCCCGCCTTTACATAAACGCTCGTGTATCGGGATCTTATTCAGTGCGGGCCGCGGGGGGCGGGGGGGACTGCGACCGAATTCCTTCCAGAATGTTTAATGGCGGAGACAGATATAATCCTCGCAGGGCTGAGCTTGATGAATGACGCGAGGAAAGCGCGGGAAAGGCGGCCAGCCCCGAGCAGCGCGACAACTCTTTCCTTTCTACTCATTCACCCGTGTGAGAGAGAGAGAAAGAGGTTCTTCAAGTGTTAGATGATTGCGTTTTTGGTAATTTTATTAAGCCTGACTACTTTAATTATACAAATGCACACATCTACTTAACAATGTATAGTATGTTTTATATCACCCATAACCGATTAGCTCTTATTAAAAATGAACTGACTACCGTATGTAACATTCAGGCCTATTCTCAAAATTGCAATATTGAAATGAAGGTGATTGTTACACCAACCCTCAAAAGTAGACAGATAGTTTTGACAGATTATGGTACGTTTATCTCCCTCACTCCCTCACTCTCTCTCCCTCTCTCTCATTCAAATATAACACTATTTTTGAGGGTTGGTGTAACAATCACCTTCATTTCAATATTGCAATTTTGAGAATAGGCCTGAATGTCATACACTTAGAAGAAAATAATCGTATTATATAATTTATGTACTAGTCTAATCTCGTATGCTTATTGGTCATAAAGCCGTAAGTCTCTATAGTCAGGACAAAGATTGGATGCTGAAATTTTGTATAGTAGTGTGGTTTACCTCGAAGATGTACGTAGGAAGTTGTCTGGGGGCCAGTTCTCCAACCGGCAGATAAACTTGGTCGGTATTTTTCGAGTTCAGATATTTTCCTGGCAACTTAGATCTTCATACTTGTGCATATTCTGTAGCTATGATCTCTGAAATTTTATGATTGTTTCCTTGTTCTTTCCTTACGAACTATGCGTGTAGTTTACGACTCGTTTCCGAATGATGACAATCCAACCGAGCATCCCAGTGACAGACTGATATCTCCCGCTGATAAATAGCTATTTTCGTCATTTTTCACAATTCGAATTCGCGCCCGCGCTTTTCTCAGCCGCCATTTGTAAATCGGGCCTTAACACTAGAAGTAAAGATAGCGATGTTAAAATAAATCATTTATGAATTACCATTCGAATGTTTATTCCGAAATACTTGTCTTTTTCACAATATTTTCAGTTTATTTTGAAACGTACCAACCCGAGTGTTATGTGGAAACACCGTAATATTGTTTTTATTAAAAGGCATTACATATAGATCTAGGCATTTATTTAATATCACTTACGATAGTTACATTAAGCTTGTAATGCCAATTACGTTGGTAATTTATACGAAAATGTATATTAATATTGGTCTGATAAACCAGGAATATAGGATAACACACATCAATCATTGCATTCGCTTAAAAATATATTATATTACATTTTAAATATTCCCATAAAATATTCACGTAATACGCAATATCAATACATAACATTGGAAAGTTTTCTTGCATTCAAATTTTATGAACATTAAACAATCGAATTCATGATGCCATAAATAGGTATATCTCTTGGATGATAAATTAAACTTTAATGACATTCATCCTTTGCATTTACCGTGCGACTACGGCCGGTAATTTTCAAAATAATAATCAATATTAAAGGTTATTATAAACCTTCTCTTATTTTGTCTTCGCCGCCCACTCAAACAAATAAAATGTCCACCGATTAAATTACGTTTAATTTGAGTTTCTCTGGAATTACAATAAACAAGCTATTTTTAACAATTCTGTGTCCTGAACGAGGAGCACGTACTTCTCCTCTTTTTATAAAATTGATAAATTTTAATACTTCGTTGTATATTCACTGACAACAATTTCAATTTTTTATTCACTGTACTCATCTAGAGTAAGACTTTTACATGATATTTTAAGGCTCGTTTCAGTGTCGTTAAATTTATGTAATGTTTATTATAATACAGAATAAGTCAAGACATACAAATGATGCTCTCTGTGAATTAAATTCAAAGCTCTGAGCAGTAAACATCTTTACTCGAGGCTCCTGAATGTAATGCGTATTCTATTTCTAATCAATTTGTTTTCAGCTTCTACTATTTTCACTAAAAGAGACATTAAAATGATATTTGATGTAGTATACCCACTATTTTTTGAGAATCGGTACATTGAACGAGAAAAACAAAAGGATCAAATAATCACATGCAGGACGTCAGCATGCTATTACTGATGATAGCAGGAATAAATATATTCTATTAAGGAGAACACATTCTTATTGTGAAATTGTAATAATTCAGAACAGAACATATCTTTCTAATTAATACATTTAATTTATAAATATATCCTATTGTGAACCTATACGAGATGGAAATGTTTGGAGAATAAGATCTATTTAACATTTATCAGAATCCCAGACTATCCATCCACATGAGCTGCAGATGGGCGGATAACCTCCAAACGAATCCCAAAAATAATCCGTATTGGACACCTGAGTGGTAGGAGAAGGGTGGGAAGCCCTCGACTTCAAGAAGACAGTAGAGCTGCTGCAAATTTCGAATTGGAAGACAGTCTTCGAAAACCGGAGCATGTCGAGACGAAAAATCGACATGGGTCGTGCCAACGAGATGAGAAAGAAGACGAAGAATATTATATTAAAGTTTATACTATTAGCTATATGTAAGTTATTGTATAATAATAGATTCGACGACTGGTATATAGGTAATACGCTTCAAGACTAAACTCATTCAACAAAACATGTTTATTCACTAGATACTGTAATCTAAACGCTGTTATGTGCTAATTTTGTTACTTGGTGTTAACTACATTGTATATTGATTTTTTCAAGTATTTTATTTAAGTAGTCAAAAATTCCAATAACTAGATAAAACCAATCAGTCGCTTTATTTTTCATACTGAAATATTGAAGTCATTTTGAAGATCTCAACAAGTTTACGTATAATCAAACTAAGCATTTTGTGTACCGTTAACAAATAAAAGCAACTTTCCAGGAATATTTTGAGTATCCCTCGTACTTGCACCGCAATATATTTTCCGTTTGCGAAAGCTCACCAAATGTCAATAATGATTGAGCAAGCCTGCGCGCATAAGATCATTATCTTCCGCTGAAATATTACATCTGCGGATTTAATTTCGAGAAAGGCGAAGAAAAATTATGCGCATCCATTTGGCAATAAATGATACGTTTTGTCCGCGCACTGCGCACGCGCTCGCCTTGGCCATCCTGTCGGTGACGATTTACGGCTCACAATTTTCCTACGATTCCATACAAAAGGCGCACCCTTTGTTGGAAATGTTTCTCTCGTCATGTGTCAGACCATTGGGCCCGAGACGGACGGCTGCGGTCTGCGCACGAAAGATTTAGCCCCCATCTGTGAAGAATTCGCATTACAATTTGGAGTAATCACATTAGCCTAGAGATCGGTACTCCTCTACTATTGATTTAAGGGATGATTAAGAATTCCCATTCGCTGAATATCAATCGTGTAAGGGTGGTGTATCACTTTCAATTACATTAAGTACTGTGGGAATGCTACAATTGACCACAGAGAGCCACGATAATAATTCACTTAGTGCCTCGCCCGTTCTGTGTTCCACCCAACAGTGTGTTTTACTTTCACGCGATTTGATTATTATGCGAATTAATAATTTAACGAGTTTTTGCCGTTTCATGCTAACTACCGACTGGATAACCGCGCCTCTCACTTTTTACTGGTATGCGCAAAACTGTCGCCACAAATGCCATATTTTCATTCCGCTAATTGAGTCAAGAATAATATGAAATTGATCACTTCTGCGCCGCGTGTTGCAAACATTTCATTCGCAGCCTTGATACCCAAGTATACATCTCTTTTCAACAGGTCTAGATTTAACCGTGGACTCAACAAGTCACTTTTACGGATGGAACGCCACATTCTGACTTATTAATTGGCGTAACAGTTACTTTTAGTTATAATTACACAGAGGGACTACACCTCTCGAAACTATAGCAGTGACAAAATGAATCAACGTATGATGTACATAGTTTAGTGAAAAATTAAAATACAACTCTTGCATCAAAATACATTCATCTTCTATTACACTCGTCGAATTTTCGAGATTTTGAGGCGGTCGGTCATATTCCGGTCATGTCGTAATCATTATTGTATTTTGTATTACGTACGCGACCTTTGGACTGCTCACGTCAACGATATGCGTCACTAGCGCGAAATTCTAATCCTTCACTTTATATTATTTTTTTAACATTCTCCCCTCACTCATGGATTCCAGATGTCCAATCTTCTTAAAGGAGTTATTTTTAAATCTTATGAATTTGTCTATAAATATTTTTACATTTAATTCTAATTTTTTTATGCTCGGTACTATTATTGATAATATCGTATCGAAAAGTAATAGCCTTCGGTTAATATTATTAGAATACATCTTTTTTCAGTTCTACTGTATATATATGTGTACCTATTACGAGTTCGGCGTGCAGAAAACAGACAGATATTTAAGGTGTTGATAATTTACTAGTTAGTGAGATAAAAGTAATTTATGATGAATAAAATGATTTGGGATCATTACTCGCCTCATAAGCTTAGTTGCCCAATGCTTTTACGACTAAACATTGACTTCCAATATCGTGTTCACACGAACATTCGCATTATATAATAATGATTAAGTTTGGTAATTACAGAAACGGTTAAATCCTTAATCGTCATCTTCTTCTTCTATCTTTTTCATCTTTTCCTTCTCCCATTCATTTTGGGTCGGCTCTCCTTGTATGAAAGCGCCAGAACGCTGTGTCCTGGACGATCTCTTAACTTATACGGGCATCGTTCTTCTCTTTCTCGATGTTTGACCACTAGGTTGCTTAAGGTCTTTTTCCAGTATTTACTGTTAACGTAGTTTTGATGATTATCTAGTCTCCCCATCGCATGACCATATCATCTCAACCTGACTTCTCCCATCTTCTCTGTTCAACCTTAAAACTTCCCCCGATGTACTCATTCCGGAACTTTATTCATTCAATAGACCTAGAAATATTTCGTACTTGTAAGTAATCTGAAAAAATTTTCAATTTCCCAATAGTGAAAAAATGTAGGTACAACTTTCCTACAGGCGGTTTATGGAGACGGAACAATCGACAAATGGATTTCTCAACTCTTTAATATTCCACGAATCTTTTTGACTTCCGAGAAACTCGATACTACATAATGCCTATTTTTCACGTTTTTTTGTAATATTTAATACGAAATATTCAAACAGTGTTTAGTAGGTAGGTAATACTTGGAGACCTGTTTTTTACATTTTTATATTATTTTATCACGATGTCACTTTTTTTTATTCATTCAATCAGTATTTGGAGTAATACTTGTCACTTTTACAATAGGAGCTTCCGTTTTTCTCCTACACGCCTTCTTCTTGTAGGAGATACTTGTACCACAATTCGCACTACATTACCTCGGTGCTGAATTTCGTATAAAATCTAACACCCTTACAAAACGAAATAAATCATTTTCTCAATGGACTTCCGACATCATCAATGAAAAACATTCCTTTCGGCGATGTGTCGCCGAACTTGCCCTCGGACTTGTGTTTTCACCCCACGGGCCCACGCCACCGCAGTAAATCTTTCACAATATTGACATTTCTTCGGTCAGCGGTCGGTTCCCTATACGAGCAAGATATATGGCGTCTTCAATAAATATTTGACACATATTCCTCCGAGACTTTTATTATGTTGTTCGTACACAGTATGTATATGAGACCGAGGCAATGGATCTTCGCATTAATGACGTGTCATAACATAACTCAAGGAAATCACGATTGGAATTCTTGCTCGTGTGTATTTTCGAATTATCCGCTTCCCATGTTTATATAAAATTGAATTGTGGCAAAACTGTTCAAAAACTCGAGATATAAAGTTGCATTCAATTCAGTTGTTCATTAAGATAGCAAATATTAATTTAATTAGATTAATATTTTTCTTTGTTAAAATGAATTTATATTTTTAATGTTTATCTAGGTACTCATTCAGATTCCAAATAAAGATGGAATAATGTTTATTTATTATGCTCTACAAATTAACAATAATACTTGCATGCATTTGAAAGCAAAAAAGCTTAGAATTCTATGCATTTTTTTTAAATTTAGAGCTTTGAAACCTGAAATTGTAATTTTCATTACTTACATTAAAATGATTTTTTGCATTTAAATTTTGTTATTTAGTGCACATTGTGGTTTCTGTGAGTTGGTGGAAGGTCGGCCTTAGAAAGTAGATTTAATTGGACACGTAATACATGCATAAAGTGTTAGGTACATACATTCCTATTGCATTACAACTTTCCGAAATAAAACTATAATTTAATACATATTTTAATATACAGAGGAAATTTAGAATTTACAGATTAAATATTGATTTTGGCGTCCTATAACGATAAAGTTTTGGTATACCCCTGTGACCAAATCAGTAGTTTGATGATCCTGATCCTGGAAGACAACCAAATTAGACAGTCCTATTTTTATAGCGTATTTAGCGCTTCACTTTAAAAAATACTTACCATCACGCAGTTTCTCCGCGGGAGTAGACAGAGAGGATAGAACGCCACACTCTTCTGTTCAGACACACAATTGTCGCCTCATCCACATTCATACATTATCTCATACAAGCTCGACGATTATTGAGGCTTTTAACAGGACCATCCACCGGTATGTGGTTTACCTGGTCGTGCCAAGTATTCCGCGGACGTCCTCTACTTCTGGTGCCAACGACACTTGTATCATCTATCTTTCTTACCATTCTCTTCTCATTCATCCGTTCCACATGACTAAACCACCTATGTGATCCTTTCTTAATCTTACTCACTATACTAAGATCAGCTTGAATTGTAAAACTTGCTATATAACACGTATTCTTTATATGTGTAGGATTGCATCTTTTTTTAAAAATTAAATTATATGAAAAATATTTTTATTTAAGTTACACATATTTCGAAAAAATTCTTGCAACGAAAAAAATCTATTAATAAATATTTTCATTTAATGTGATTTTCTCACTCTAATGTTAAATTTGATTACGACTAACGATTGAAATTTGGGTTGTTTCTTACAAGAATCTTTTATTTATTTATTTCCTAATGTGGGTAACTAATGTTTAGTACCTACCTCAGTAAATAAACTGTGTAATAATCTGAGAACATTACCCATAACGTTGTGGGTTCGCTGCTAGCAGGTTTCAGTACCACTCATGTTTGTGCTATCAATCACTTTTAATCTTATCAAACAATGTTGCAGCTTTCTATGGCTGAATCGTGACGTGCCAGGGTCCAACACTCGCTGTGCATGTTACCGTGATCTCTTATGGTCTGATATTCCCCTGGTCGATTCATGCCGTGGGTGGAGGATGTGGGTGCCACGTGTTTTACAAGTGGTACTGGATTCAAATCTTTCTTTGTTAAAAATAACATTCAACAAGCGCTAGTTCGTCAAAAACGCGGTCGGTTTCATTGCGAATATTGCAGCTGTCACAAACACGATTATTTAATTGCGAACTGATATTCAAAAGATACTTCTACAATAAATAAATACAATTAATTGTATTTATTTAAAAAAAATTATACATTACAGGATGTCACAGACCTAGTTCACAAAATTTTATGACTGGAATTCGTACTAGCCGAGTCGTAAAATGTTCAAGGAGTACATATAAATTCCGTGCTGTTAGGGAAAAATTATAGTATGAGAATTTTACAAAATCGTGTTAAGCTTTAAATCTACGTATGCACTTCGAAATTAACCCATTATTATTCTATATTTTAACTTCAGATCCTAAATCGTCAACAAAATAATTGATGAGTTCGATGATCGTACAACAAAGGCTTTTTAAATGGTTATGTTCGACTCATATCTACCCTAAAATGTCGACCGCTAGGTACATTACATCCAGTATAAAAGCATTCATAGATGTTTTAATTCTCTCGTAAACTCAACATATTTCTCGTTTTCATTAACTCTGTCGTTCCCTTGGCAATGTCGTTTTTCATTCTGCCTTCTTTGTTAACAATTCCTCACATTTTTATTTCCGTCCAATGTTAACGTAATTAGTATCGTGTCGGAGCATTTTTTGTGCATTCAGCGAGGCGTTTGGAGCAAAATTGTGTTCAGTTCTCTGCCGATAATTTATGTGCGGTCTTGCGACCACGTCGCCAGTCACGGGGCGGGAGCTCGCTACCTCACATTTTAGGAAATAATATTCCTTCCTACATATTATACATATTATTTACATATTATTCTTTACGTTGATTACGTTGTGTGATTAGTGGTAAATTTTTATTATAGTAAAAAAATTGCGAAAACAGTTCGCTCGATCGTTGGTAAAAAATGTTTAGTCACCGAAAGTACATTCGATAGTAAATTAATTTGACCATCCAATATTGGTTCAAAAGTCATCTGATTCGCGCATTGATACTTTGAAAATTGCAGTATACGACGATGAAGCATTCAATAACTCAATACAGAATACTGTTAAAATTGGCGCGTTATTGCAGCGCATCTACGATGTTTACCGAAGGCCGTATACATGGATTCGTTCCGCTTCTGAGACATCGAGTTGCGGGCGTTATGCTGCGGTTGGAGCTCAGCCCCAACTCTAGTGCAAGCGGCGCTCTCATGGAAAGCTGGTTCCCTGACCAGAAAATGGCATTAGCTACAGATATAATAATGGTCGTGACTGAAGTATTTATATTTTGTTTTAGTTTATGTTTATGTGTGAACTTTTTTTTATTTTATATATTTATATTTTCTCTGGTTTTCTTTTTCATAACATTATATTTATTTCGTAACTTTAATGTATTATCTTTATGGCGAATAAAAAAACACCTGATCACGCTGGAATAAACGCATTATCATTATTATTATTATTATTATTAATATCCCGCTATTTTAGTAACGATAGTTCGTCCGATGACGATCTCGCTGCTTAATTTATATTACGGAAGATTTTTCTCCAGCAAAGTGACACATTTCGAACGCAGGGGTGAATAAAGCCATAGATAAAGCATATAATTGTATGTATTGCCAATTGTGAATATTTACATTTTATTCAATTTTAGTAAAATTCACAGATATTTGATGGTCATTCGTCTTACAACACTATTAGGCGGGATTGACTTTGACAGTTGTAAATTTGGCGTACGAACAACCCGCAAACGTTTTTTTTACCACTGGTGATGGTAAAAATTTACTATATACAGTAAAATTTTACTATGGTCAACATTTACTACTAATCATACAAACAACCCCTTAGACGTGTAAATATTTTATGGGTCATTCCATATGAAATGGTTCAGAAATTAAATAAATGGTTGCTTGACCATTTTAAAAAATCTCTAGTTCAAAATGACGGTTTTTGCGTGGCGGTCATGTTTGTTTTACGGGGCTTAGCATATTTTACAATGTATTTTGCAATGAAATATCTCAGCTCGTTGTAACCCGTGTAAAATATGCTACACCCGGTAAAACAACTATGGACGCCACGCAAAAAACAATAAAATTAAATTTTGAACTGCCAACAAGTTGGGCTCAAAAAATTTTTTTTTTTTTAAATGGTCAAGCAACCAGTGTCGGACCATTTCATATGGAATGACCCATATTTTCTTTATTCTACCAGTATATTTTTCGAAAAATGTTTTTTATTTAAAATCACAACTCATTAGTTGTACTGCGCAGTGTTTCAGGCGATGTAAACGAATGAAATTTTAACAAAATTACTTTTTTAGATTTTCGGCTTGTGTGGTTGGTTACCACCTAGCGACAGAATTTCTGGCGCATTTTTCCGACAGTCGTAATGCGTACTCATTTGTTTCATTCCCAGTGCGAAGTTACTTATAGCTCGAGCTGGGACGGCCGTCGGACGAGACGGTAATAAATCCGCGGTTGCAGACGGTGTATTCTTTATGGAGCAAATAAAAAGCTCGAGTGTCGCGCGACGTCTCGTCCGCGATATAATCCGGGATCAGGCCCCGGACCCCGAAGCCCGGGCCCTCGGAGCGCCGGGGCCGCGTGGGCGCTCCGCTGCGACAATTGGTCCTCGCCCCCGGCAGGCGGCGCCGTAAATTTGGACATTTATTCCTCCCGGCCTGTTTTCTGATAACCATACATCCCGCGGGATATTATCGCGGTGAGCCCTCTTTTCGAAGAAATAAAAAACAGCTTTTTATTTTATTGCGGTTTTCGCTCCGTCTAAAATAAATTGCTATTTTATTTTTAAAGATAACGCGCCGATTGTCCCGTCTCGCCCTCCCGCCCCGGAGATTTTGAATTATTTTGAATTAAAGGGTTTGGTCTTCTGACTGTTTTGTTGCTTCTTTTATTGCGTATCTCTTTGAAAAAGTCGTGCCGATTCAATCTGTCGGCTGTGAAACGCGCTTCGCTTTAGATTCTCCGGTAGTGAATTGTGAAACCGAGTTAACATTTAGAAAGGCGCGACTTATAAAAAAATCTTCTCCGAGAATCTTCCTTTATATATTTTAATAACAATTCCGTGAAACCGCAACTCGTGATGCTATAATGAAAGATTAAATGCTTTTTACTCCTGAGAAAAATGACGTTTCAGGAGACATGACCGTGTCCTACAACTGGTGACGACTATCAAATACTATCACTCTAACCCCTCCACTTACCCAGGACCGTTCTATGAGCCAATGCTTCCATATCGGTCCATCTCATTCGCCACTGGTTGACATTTTTTTAATGCTATAAAGCAACCGTGCCCCGCCGCTATTCTACATGGGCAATAGGGCGGCGATACACCACTGTCAAACAAAATACACCCCTCACTGTCCCCTGATGAGAAACTACTTTATTATTAATATAATACAAAATTAAAAATGGGTAGATACACATCCATCATTGTATACAGCGAATAGAGAAAGTATTCAAGGTCTCACGCGATGATACCGCAGCGGGCACAATCCAGGATGGCCCTGGAGCGGGGAGCGGAGGGGCGGACTTGGAGGAAAAACATCCCTTACGGGGAACAATTCAAAACAAAAAGAAAAACATAGAGGTACACCACTGACGGCAGATATCATCTGTTACCGACAATAGGTCCTATACTCGCTCGCCGGAACTCTATTCACTCTGGCTGAGGTGGTGGCTTGCACCCGTTATCCGTGCGCTTCGCCGTAAAGACCCGCAGCGACAATATTATAGTCGGCCTGTGAGTTATGATCTCCTCGCGCACTAATACCTTAAGTCATTATGGCTATTTACCGACCAAATGACGCCGCAGTGCGTGGAAGACGCCGCCGTCGTGTGCAAACACAACAGAACTTCTTTGAACCACCAGCCTCTATGTGCGGTCCCGCGACGGTTCAACGCTCGCCACCTCAGAATGGCGGCTCGGCCGGTTGAGTCACGTCTATTTGAAATGTCACGAAATTGGCCGTCTTTTAAAACATTAGCAGAGGTGTTTTCTAAATCGACGAATTTATTTAATAACGTGTAATTTCAAACCGTTACCCCCGGTCCACCGTTGATTACATTATTTCTCAACGCGATTTAAACCGAAATCCAATATTGTAATTTGACATTCACCAGTAATAACCGCATCTAATTTAGCTCTGAACTCCAGGCATAATGTCCGCTCAGAGGTCGCTCTTTTGTGTTGCGTTACTGCGGGCTGCCTTTAACCTACATTAGTTCGATTGTCAATATTCTTTGTCACATGGAACGGTGCGGTAATATTATTAATTTTGAATTGTTCAATTCTTACGGCGTCACGTCTGTCGGCGTTACAAGAGCAACTCTCGATCGAGTTACGACCGCAGTCGAACAATGGACAGTTCGCGATTATCCGACGCACTGTCACGGTATTATTGTTCACCCGTATAGACATATCTGTGTAATGTCTCAACACGAACGCGTTTACTGTGGCTCGACCACATCCATAATAAATAATACAATCGAGATCAATCTGATTTTTTAATAACAAAATTTGTTTGTTCGTCGCGGATTTCTCAATATTGCAACGCATATTGATGAGGTAATATTAAACATTATATTAATGCCTCAAATATGACACCTAAACTAATCAGTTATCCAAAACAGTTAAATGAATGTAAACACCTAATGGAATGTTTATATAAAATTTTATTTTTCGTTTAACATACATTTTGAATAATCACCAACACTAAAAGATTGCAGTTTTCGATAATGGCAATAAATCTCATTATTTTTTTCACCTCTTATCTTACCAAACTACGGTTCTTGTTGTAATAAATAATGTTGTATAATATTTTAACGCAAACCTATTTTTATCCAAATTATTTAATTTTCAAGAATATAGTAGCAGCGAAAATTTTGTTTACTTTGTGAAATTAATGTAAGCTTATACAATTCGGTTCTCTTAATTAATCAGTTCTCGTTCTTCACTAAACTAAAATCTTAGTATAGCTGATTTACTGACTTCTAGATGCCTCGTGTATAAGAAATCCTTCTATCTCATCAGAGTATCCTAAACGACCAATCGGTAGCCGATTGCTTATTGCTAGGCTCTGCGGGCGACTATAGTCAAAACTACGAGGTCACGAACAGTATTTCCGTGAACCTGAAAACTACATTTATTGTTTAACCTATATCAACCAATTAACGCAAACATACCCAATCAGACATATTCTTCAAATTAATTAGTTACGTTGATGTACTTTTTCGGCGGTAACGCGACACAGGTGCGTCGCGTTTCACGGTCAAAGGCCGATTTCCGACCCGTCCGGCGACAGAGATTATTTTTTGTACCGTTGTGCGTACGTACAGTTTGGAATAATTAACTAATTTTTAAAATACTCTCTTTCAAATAATTTCCTTAGTGTTATCATGGTATTTATGTATTATTTATTTTTTGTTATACTGTTAAACTCTGTTTTATTTGTATATTTTTGATAATAACGTCGCCGAAAGGTGTAGACTTAAATTTTTCATGGTGACATCTCGCTTCTCAAATATAAATTTTTAAAATATAAATTCTCGGAAGTTAATTTCTCTTTCGCTTTATTGAGAGTAACGGATACATGAGTTCAAACGATCCTTTTTTAAAAACATGTTCACTGCAATGAATGTCCTGTCAGTCGAATTCCCACTGCAGACCATCAGTCAGATCGAGCATCTTCATCACGCGAGCTATTTGTTTTTCCCAGTCGTATCCACTTGAAAACACGTGAAAAATGGCGAATGTAAATTCTGAGCGTCGCATTCGCCGTGAGTTATGACGTACGTAGGTACCTAGGCGTCACATTCCGGGCCTTGTTTTGGAACCTGTAGGCTTACAATATTTTTCTTGTACTTGTATATGTTAATTTGACAGGTGTGACAACCTAACGGTACGCCACATTAGTGTTTATGTTTATTTTGGCCATTGCTTCATCCGACAATGCTTGCGGACGATTCTTTACTGGCGTCGTGGCTTGTAACACAAATTGACGATTTGCATATTCCAAACGCGTATGAAATCCCGTTTATCGATACAACGCGCAATAAAACTCACGTCTGATGACTATTAATAATACTATTTATTTTTATGTGATTATAATTACTTATATTTTGTAGACAACACTTAAATTATACTTAAGCGTATATTTTTAATTATACAAGTGTTTTAAACGTTATTAATTACTCTGATAAATCGCTTAGGTGACTTAGTTACCTACGTAAAATATTTTAAAAAAAACAATCTATTCGTTACACAAATGTGTGATGAATATTGTACTCCATGAAATTATTCTATTTGAATATCCAGATCCAGGTTCGCATCCCTGTGGCGCAACAACAATATTTTTCGATAAAATTGATTTTATATGTATATTTTTCTAATTAATATATTTAATTCATGTTTAAAATATCACAGACCGTCTGAATAATTACAACTTCACAATAAGAATGTGTTCTTCTGATGTTCTATTTGAACTTTATTAAACTACACTGTTTAAATATCATTGTGACACGTGTCACTATGATATTGATACATTAATTTTTTATTTCAATTAATTATTGTACATAATGAAATTATTTAATTTAAATTTTATTAAACTGCACAGTTTAAAATGTCATTGTGACACGTGTTTTACGGGCTCAAATTAATTAAAAAACATATTGTCATTATAGGGGTGGAGCGTGGTTTAAGAAGCAAACTGTTTAGTTTTTAACGGAATTAAAATAATATTATTTCATCAACCGAGACAAGACTAGCGATACACAATAGAGTCCTGGTACCGACACTGATGTATTGAAGCGAGACCTGGATCTGGCAGAAGAGGAACAAAAGTAGACGGAATGCAGTGGAAATCATCGTATATATGTGTGGCAGTTCTATTTATGACATAAGAAATAAGGAAAGAATGCAAAGCTGATCTTAGTATAGTGAGTAAGATTAAGAAAGGATCACTTAGGTGGTTTGGTCATGTGAAACGGATGAATGAGGAGAGAATGGTAAGAAAGATATATGACACAAGTGTTGATGGCACCTGTCCTGTTAGAAGCCTCAATTATCGGCGAACTTGTATTAGAGGATGTGTGAATGTGGATGAGGCAAGAATTGTGTGTCAGGGCAGAAGAGTATGGCTCTGCCTACCCCCTCGGTGAAACGGCGTAATGCTAAGTTAGTTAATTAGTTATTTCATCATTCAAACTACCATAACTTTTCACTGAAAACTTCAATAATAATAATACGATTCTTTATGTTTTATAATAAATAATTCATAATCAAAATCACGACGACAATAAGACAACAGCAGTTATTCGGTTCAGTTACTATTCATTTTATATGAAGACGAAATTTTATTTTATATATATAAATTGATGATTAACCGTACGTTAAGTTATGTTCTGACTGTTGATATCGTCTATCCAATATAAACACGCGCCCTGCATTTGCATTAGGCACTATTAACACTTTCCAACCATGTTGGCCGATCCTCGGGTCCACGCGTGTAGTGTACGTTAAATATCGATTAAATTAACATTGACATATCGATTAACAACATTCCCTTCCCTAGGATGTGCAGTTGCCGTAGGGGAGAACGGACCAGGGGCGGGTGGTGAGAGCAGGAGGAGCATCCCCCCCCTGCCCGCCATGGCTCCGACCGTCGCCCCCCTCCTGCTGCTGCTGACGCTGACGCACGCGGCCACCGCCTGGTCGCCAGACTCTAGCGCCAAGCTGTACGTCAAATATGGTAAGTTATCGTACCTACAATTTTTCTTCATGCGTTTGCTGTTATTGGATTGACATTTAAATATACATATGCACGGTGGGTATTATTACTCGTCGACATTCAGGAGTTTTCTGATAAAAATAATAATTTTAAACAATGTATTAAATACAAAAAGGGACGAACAGAAAGGTATTTAACAATCATGTACGGATCAATATTAATTTTACTAAACTAATTAACGAACTCACCAACACGCCGTTACCCCGTAGGGGTAGGCAGAGAGGATAGAGCTCTACACTTTTCTGCCCTGACACGTAGTTCTCGCCTCATCCACATTCATATATATTCCACCATCCTCCAGTATCTGGTTTACCTGGTCGTGGCAAGTCTTCCGCGGACGTCCTCTATTTCCGATGTCATCAACACTTGTGTCATATATCTTCCTTAACATTCTCTCCTCGTTCATCCGTTCCATATGACCAAACCAAATGTATAATAAAATACATTAATTTAAGGTTTTCCAGGAATTCTTATTCTTTTTGTCACCCAGTTTTAACATTCGACTCAACCATACATATGTCAATGCCACCCCTATAAATCAAGATCTTACTCGAGGGGGGCAAAGTATTGCATTCCAAAACTATTATAACGGTACATATTACGTACTACATTAATATATTACTTACCTATGTAAAATTTTAAAAGTATGTGTCTATTTTATTATGTGATAAAAACTTCACCGTTCACGTCGTTTGGACAAAAAAAAACAGTTACAAGTCAAATTTTTTGAGCATCAAAATATCAAAGATATTTAAGTAAATAAATAAATAGCAAAATAAACGGCTCAAACATCCCTTCATAAAACCTACCCAAATAAACTGCTAAAGCGTACATTTCTACAGGATTTTTATTTTTCCTTCACCTCTGTAAATTTATTTATTTAATATACATATAATTCAGTATACGTATATATGAATTAGTTCAGTTTACATAGATATATTCACAATATTTTATACCAATAACATGTATCAAATAATATCAATAACATGTCGGCGTCGTACGGGTAGAAAAGTTCAACTTTTAGAACTCTCGAGCACTATTAAAAATTTCAGGAAGCTTTTAGAATATATCGTATATACTCAATAATCCCTCTTACCAGGAACCCTCCTCCCTTATAGTTCTGTGTTATCCGACGGGAAAAGGTAACAGTAGTAACCCTTTACTGTACCCTTAAATTCTTTCATCTCAAGCTTCACATGCATGTTTATGAGAAATATGAGACTTCTTGTTGAACTGAGAAATTAAATGTTTCAATAATCAGTTCTATTTAAAATAAACTCTAGCTGTGGATTTCGATATTGACTAAATTAAATATTTCAATAATCAGTTCTATTTAAAATAAACTCTACCTGTGGATTTCGATATTGACTAAATATAATAAATCAAATAATATTCGAGTACGAGAACCTAAATTATTACTTAATTTCTGTCACCAAATTAGATGGAATATGTTGTGGTAACAACCATATCAACCTTAACCTTTCATAGGTCATAACGTTCAAGTTTAGATGAAGGGTGAAAAATATTATTACCATGTACTTAAATATTTTTTGTGTATTGCGAGTATCTTGTAAATTTTCTATTTGTTCAAACCACTTAACAATTTGTGAAAGTCATCATCACCCAAACCTGCAGTAGTTGATGTAAAATATACTACAGAGCTCTAATTCTATACGTGAAGTGAATCAGATAAACAAAAGATCACTTTGGATTACGCTTGTGTTTTGTACCATCACGCTATATTTCCCGGCGGGATAGACATCAACATCCGACGGTATAAGCCCCCCCTCCCAGCTTGTTTTGAAACCAATTGTTTAATCTTGAAATGAACAGTTTGATTGGCTTTTAATAAATCTACCTTATTTGATCAATATTATTCCAAACTGTGGTGTATGGTATTATTACAATTATCCATACAACGTCGAAACATTGGGGATGGTTTTACTCTTTATACCCTGCCGTGTCACTTTCTTTTATGCATCTTTCCGTGCATTTTTTTCTATCATTTTTCTGATCGTTCTAAGTTTTTCGCAGACATCGTGTTTCTGTTTCCTCTAACCCTCGTGACATAAATTCTCTTCACTCAAACAGTCTACATACGCAAACCATGTTGGCGAACATTTCTTAGTTCTGTTCACTGTGCTATAAATAGTTCTAAATTGTAAACTTCTTAATTCTATCATATTTGTGTTAATCACATGTACGCATGACGCTTGACCGACCCCATTTCAACTACCTTCAGCCTGCTCTCATTCTCTCTTTTCTTCCATACATCAGTATTAGTTTCAAAACTTTGTGTCATTTTTAAACTAGCGATTACTGTGCTCAAATCATCTGTCACTTTTTTTTTGCGGTCACTTTTATTTCGATATCATTCCCACCTACTTCCCAAATTCACAAACTCTTCTACTTGTTATAAACATTCATCATCTACCATTGTATCGATATGCGTACGTAATAACGTAATAATTTCCTTGTTTCTAACTTAATAAATATTTTTTCGTAGACCGTCCATAACTATAACAATTCATAGTTTATTACATTTTTTCACTTTTGATAACAATGATTTTAGAGAATTCTGTTCAAGAAGTTTCATTATTATTCAAGTATGCATTGGGCAATCAAATTTTATTACATCGAAATGTTTATTAAAATCATAAACGTAATTTTATTCAATACTCTTCATTATTTTGATAAACTAATCTTTTCGGTTCAGATATAATACCTCAAGTTAAATACTCCAGAAAAGAAGAACCTATTTTTGCGAAGAACGCAGCGAACTTTACAATAATTATTAATGATTTCTCCGAAGGCTGTCGATCGAGCCAGAAGATAGGGCGATGTCGTATAAACGAAAAACTTGACAACGAATTGTTCATCTTTTTCTATCTGGAACAATGTTGGAACAGGCGGGAGTCAACTTTTTGCGACGCCAGTATGATTGATTAATCGAACTTCACCAGTTTGCCACCGGTCTATATTGGGCTTTGGGGAGATCACTCTCTGTTACTTGGTTTACTACATGTAACGTTTTTCAATACTTTTTGGTTGGTCTGGTCTACTACATACAGGGTGAATATTATGTTCCAGGCCGATTTTGTTTGGTCGCCATTTTGGTTTGGCAGACATTTGTCAGTTCGCATTTGGTAGTCGTAGAGAGTAGTTGATTACAATTTATAATGAAGTATCTAACGCCTCGACAACGTCTTGAAGTCATTAAATTTTTTTATCTAAATAATAATGGCAATGCTGTAACCATTAATGGTCATCGCAATCGTCACACGTTAAAAAACTTCTTAGTGGCCGTATTGGGTCGATTGGTTTGCAATAAAAACATTTGGTTTCAACAGGACGGTGCTACCTCACACACAGCCCGAGCTACGCTTGAAATTTTTCCCGGTCGCATTATGTCAAATCGGGTGATACTCAATTACCTGATTTGACGACTCCCGACTATTTTCTGTGGGGTTACTTGAATGGAAAGGTCTACTCCAATAAGCCATCAATTCTGATGCTACAGGACAATATTCGAAATGAAATTGCTGAAATAACACTCGAAGTGTGCGAAAATGTTGTGAAAAATATGATTAAAAGGGCACACATTTTAGACCAAATTAAAAATTGTGTTTAATTTTCTAGTTATTCAAAAACAACATCGGCCTGGAACATAATGTTCGGCCTATATAAGATATGTGTATGCTGATAATGATTACTATTTAGTTTCCAATATATATTTATTTGTATTAATAATAAATAAAAGGCAAGTAATGATATTAACTAACGCGGTGTGTGATCAGCGAAGCAGATAACCGCCAACAGTAAAATAAAAAATTGGTCCGCTTTCTCGACTTATTTAGCTCAAATTGAAAGAAAATTACTATAAAAACATACATTAAATTGCGTGACCTTGGAACATCAAGACGACGTTTTGGTCAATTTAATTTTATCTATTTAACTTTTTATTAAAACGCTTAAAATATTTTTAAAACGTGTTGATTTGTATACAAATAAAATGTATGAGTTATTTTATATGTACGTGCCCGAAATCAAGAATCTTTGTATTTTATTACTGTAAATTATATAGCGCTCTTTTTGTAAAAATTTAACCTCCGAAGTAATTCCGCCGAAGAAATCGAACAATAACATTGAAGCTGTTTGACATTAATGTCAGGTGGTACCTCGTTTCTCTAAGCGCTCAATTTGTCGAAATTATATTATTAATACCTTAATTAACAGTTCGAGTATCTGCGTACCTAATTATAGTTCATCATCATCATCACCATCATAAACCCGACGTCCACAGGGGTGGGTTATGGATGCCATAAAAATTCTTCTCTGCCGATTCCTGTCGAGCATGGATGGCTGCTTGCCAGTTGATTTCCCCCGTCAGTGAAATCCGCTGGGACATCGTCCTGCCAGACCAATTTCGGTCTCCCTGTTTTACGCCTCTCAGCTAGACAGAACTCGTTGCTAGACCAGCCTCTTTACTTGGTTCTTGGTCTTCCACGCGCTGTACATGACCTAACCACAGTAGTCTACCAACTTTAATTGGACTACGCAAACATCATCGTACTACCCGTAAAACTCTGCGTTATAATGTCTTCGCCAAGTATTTTTATCGTTACCGAACCAAATATTCTACGAAGAATTTTTTTTCAAATATGCACTGTAAAATGTTTCAGACGTGTTCAATATATTACATATTATTATTATCTGTATGTACAAAAATGACTATCATAGGTATAATAATATGTATGTGTTGTTCCACGCTAGCGTTGGAACACAGGCAAATTCCTAATCCATTAGCAACCAGTCACTCAACTTGTTCAAATATGTCACATTTATTAGAAGAATCAGACGGGTATGGATGATTACAATTATTACGCTCAGTACTAAACGTCAAACAAATAAAAATACGCGTTTTTTAAAAAAGTTTTTATAAATCATAATACAAAATTATAATATTTTCGTAGAAAGCAATCACTTTGTGGTTTGACATATTACATTAAATAAAATAACAATTACTTTGTATGAAACAACGAAATTTATTTATTTCCCCTCCCTTAATGTTCTGTCTATCTATATATGTATTCTGTCTCTCTCTTTCGCATATAATTTTATATTCTGTCTCTCTCTTTATGTATATATATAAATGCACTCTTTTTGTATTTATGACCAGTTTTAAATACGTCCTGATAAAGCTTGAGATAAGCGAAACCGGTTGACTTATAATAAACCTTGTGGTTTCATATAAAGTGATTGTTATTTTATTTAATACAAAATTATAAATTCAATGTGAGATCTGATAGGTTGTTAAAAAATGCTATTATATTAAACTGAGAACGGAATTATTTTACATGTACGTGCTTAGACTGCTTAGGTATTTCAGTATGCTCGGTGAATAAGGCTGGAGTAACCGCTTGTTTGGGCCTGCGTTTATTAATTTGGCCCGCATCGCGTTGTCCGTGGAGTATTGACAGTCCGCCCCTATCCAACTATTGTGCTCGGAGCATTTTGTCAATCAATTAAAAAGCGGAATTTCAAACTCTTTTTTTAACCAAAACATCAACTTTTGCTAAACTCCTAGACGGGACCAAACGCAATAAATTAGCCAGTATGTTGTATTATTTCAATATTTTTTATCTGTAACGTCATGTTACCCTGGATCGAGTTAAATAAAATAACATTTTGTTGATCTTTGTGCGACCCGTTTCCATAACTTTCTAACTAGTGTTAATAACACGTTTACTAACAATTTACCTACGTACAATACAGCATCATTACAGTTTTCTATTTTGCAGATATCCGACAGTAGAAATGTAGATGTTTTCTTATCATGTCCACCTATTTCGTTTATTTCAAAGAAAATTCAGCTTTCTTTCCAATTTATTTTATCAATTACAATTATGAACGATTACTGGCAAACTGCAGCAGGTGCCTGTATACCGCCATTTGGTTTTATTATATATAAGATTCTAACAAACCGCTTATTGCCACTTTTACTGATCTACTGTAGACATAATCGGCTATATTAGCACTTACCGTGTATGCCATAATGGCTAATTTAACTTCGTTTCATAGGCGAAGACTGGTTCGAATTGTACTCGTGTCTCGGTGTCGTGTAATTTGAAGGGGCTTAACTGAGTTACTTGCACTGTAGCGACATGCCGGCTTACCTTCGGACGGAGCGAACGTGTGTGGACGCGCTGGTCGGGTGGACAGCTGGACCGGGACGGAGGTGTAACTGCTGCATATTGTGGTCCTTAATAGAGAAGTTGCACTTAACTGAATGCAATTTTAAACATCATTTATTAAATTTTAATGACATCACCGTATTGCAAACATATATTAAGAATCTGTAACGCCACGCCAATCTTTAACGCTTTCGAAGACTTTTCGCGTACAGTAATTTTTTCTTAATTAATGTTTTATTTTTTAACCTTGCATCTTTATTCGACATAATATTTTAGAATATTTAAAAATTGATCATTTTTTATTATAATTATATTTTAATGTCCTATGTCTGCGTAGAAAAATTTGAAATAAAACTAATATATTACATTGGAGTAAAGTATCAATTTTCCTCAAAATTCACTTATTAAAACTAATGAACATGTGACTTTTTTGTTCTGTTTTCAAATAAAAAAACAAGTCCATATGTATTGTTAGAATTTTTAAAATTCCAATAGGTACAATAATATTACTTTACATTAGATAGATAATATATATTTAAATTATTACATTTTTTCACAGAATCCGTCCTATATAGGTTTTTCGCGCCCATCCCTGGGCGGATTTTTAATTCGATAAACGGACAAGCACTAGAAGAAGAATCTAAGAAAATTCGATAATTAATTGAATTGATAAGATCAGGCTCGTAATGCACCTTCACCTCAGAAGTCTTGGTCTTGGGTCGTCATCAAGTTGAACTAAACACTAGTACGCAGTAAAACTTTGTTGCCAGGTTTTGGGGTATGCGGGGAACGGCATTCGGGTTATTCGGCAATGATCGGCAAAATACCCGAACGTAAAGGGTGTTACTTATAAGTCAATTCTCACAAAACAACCAATTACATAAATTTATTTAATTTTCTCACTAATTTTGTTTATTTATTAGTCGATATTTATATTGTGTTTTGTTTCAAAATGTTGCGTCGTCATTCTTTGAGATGTTTTTAATCGTTTTAAAATCTTCAAAGATAATTTAACACGAAAACTTGTTATATATTTTTATTTACTGAATTTATGAGTTTAATGAATTCGATCAAGTTTGTAGGGATTCGTTACTAAATTAAACGGGGTTAGATTTGCTGGGTAGTGGGTAGTTACAGAAATAAAAGTACGACTAATGTTTCCGTAAAACCTATTTTTAATATAGCGGTTTGCCACAGAACAACTTAACGTAACACATCACATTACCCAACAAAAAAACAGGCTGTACGGAAAAAGCCTGAGCTATTTGATTTGTAAAATCGGGATAGTAAAAAAGAGGTAGAAAAACGGAAAAACTGACACTATAAAACAAGTAGGTAAGTAATTTATAGTAAATAAGTAATTAATTAATTAAAAAATTTGCACTTAACGCATTTCTGTGATTTATGTGCTAATGTAAGAGCAAAATAGTCACCGATCAAGCTTCAAATCACCCCTCTGTCTTCTACTCTCTGTATATAATCTCTTTGGTTGCAGTATTGAGGCATTCGCGCATCGCACCGTCCACAGAATGCGTAACATCATTCTCCGGCATTATATTTTGAGGCGTCTATTTTACAGTCCGCTGGATACATAAAGATTAGAAAAATTAAAGTGTTAACTATCATAATTTTATTTAATAATAATAAAAAAATACTTTGTTCATATAATTTTATTGATAAATCAACATGTTTCATGACCAATGTTCCCTTCTTTAGGATACAATGTATACTAAAATTAAAAATTTGGTTATTTATAATTTTTTTATTTTTTTTCTTTTTTGCAAATAGTCACCTTTTAAATTTGTTTTCACATTTGTTCCGAATTAGTTTCCTACCACTTTTTTATATTTATGTTTTTGTCTATGCTTGCATTTTTAATTTTAGTATACATTGTACCCTGAAGAAGGAACCATCGGTCTTGAAACATGTTGATTTATCAATAATCAGTGGTATGAACAAAGTGTTTTCTTATTATTAATATATGTGGCGACAAAGTAATTTTGCAATTATTAAAGAAGTCATCATAATTTTGGTTGCTTGTTTTTGCATAACTGTCTAAATCATTATAGAAGGTTAAACCATTATACCTACTAAGACTTGTATTCTTGTTCGATTATTATTTATGATTTTACTCAATTTTATAAGATTTTAAGAAAATGTGAAATTTTTGTTAAAATTCAATATCCGGCATCGACCCAACTCGTGTATCATTCACATCCTATCACATTTATCTTTCGTGTATACGAATTCTACCGGTGTTCTGTTTTATTCCTGCGTTAATTCACTTCAGATATTCCATGAATACGTAGGCGGGAAATAGTTGGCGCTCTCCGCAACCCGAAACCGACGACACCCGCCCTCTCGTCTCGCGGAACGGCGACTCCGACGGCAGTCAGCGCTGAAGTTGCCCAGATTTGCATTAGAAAGCCTCGCGAAGCGCTCGTAAAAACTTTAGCAGCGACGCTGAAACTGTTCGACCGCAGCCGCCGCTATTCCGAGCCACGAAACAAATTAAAACACATTCGACTTATTGCCGAATGAGATTTAATATGAAAAGTTTCCCCGCAATAGAATAAAGGTTAACATGGTTAAAAGCTCCAGAAAATTGGTATTTATATACTCGCTATTATCTTGCAGTGGCGTTCTTCCTTTTTTAACATTAACTTTCGCATGTGAAAAGTCACCGCGATGTAAATACATATTTTTCAATCATTTATTATGTAAAAATTATTTTATTTTTCTTATTCACAAATTCCACAATTCAATTTTGCAGACTACGACTGGAACTACCGGCTACCGATTAAAATAGTCTTCCAAATTAAATAAATAATTACAAACCTAAGAAATATTATGCTTAAACATATAGGTACATAAGATTACTGATGGTGAAATTTTGTGATTTTGATTCTTGTTGGTCTAGTGGTCAAGACATTCGCCTAGTGATCCAATAGTCGGGGGTTTGAGATTCACTCTAGGAAACCAGCAACTTAGTCATATTTTCATAGCACAAGCGTTTAGCTTAGTTTGAGAATACTAAGAATATTGATGTGACGCGTATTCCATGTAAGTATCCTCAATTTTTTTTTAAAAGTCGAGTAAATTGAATTTATTTACTTATTTGTGTATTCATAGTGAGCACTGGAAGCATCAACGTGTATATATAATACAAATTATACTCACGTATAAGCTGTGAAACGTGGATTCTCAACAAAAGAGAGGTGAAAATATTACAGGCATAGAAAGATGTAAAGGGTGTCCAGCGGAAAAATTTCAAGATTAAATTGTAATTGCTCGTAAACCATCAGGGTGAGGTAAGTGGGAGGGATATTGTTCAACGCGCGTGATTTGCGGATTTGCCAGTTGCAATGAGTCACTCGCGGTTGAGCAATATTTAAAGTACGGTGATTCATTGGTTGATGCGCGTCGCGCTTTTTGTACTCACTTTAATATTCGACGAGTAAGTGATGGGCCGAGCACGCAACTTATCTGGTGTTGAGTTAAAAGTTCAGACAAGAAGGAACAATGGTTAAACTTCTCCGGGACCATCAATGTCAGCAGCGACGCCAGAACATGTGGCTCAAGTTCGACGTTAAATTATGCGCAATCCGTGTAAATCGATAAGGAAAATTGCAGCCTGTACTGGAATAAAATAATCAACAGTACACGATATTTGGAAAAATAAACTACAGTTTCACTTATACAAACTGCAAATCGTGCAGTTACTCAACGAAAATGACTATTCTTTACGTGAAACCTTAGCGAGAACGATGCTGAAAGGTTTTGGAACAGCGCGAACGCTTAGAAACATATTGTTTACTAACGAAACACATTTTCATATCGAAGGCTATGTTAATAAACAGAACATGAGATACTGGTGCTCCGACAACCCAAGGAAACGCCATCAAAAACGTTTGGATTGTCCAAAAATGACAGTGCGGTGTGTAATTTCTGCCCGAGGGATAATTGGTCCTTATTTTTTTAACCAGGGAGAAACAGTCACTGCTGACGTATATTGCCGAATGATCGACGAATTTTGGTACCGCAACTGCAGCTGTTTCCTGACTTCAACAACAGAACACAATTTCAGCAAGACGGGGCCACTCCACACACAACTAGAGTTTCAATGGAGAAGCTGAGGGAAATTCTGGGCACCTCGGTCACCGGATCTTACACCGTGCGACTTTTTTTGTGGGGAGACCTTAAGTTGAGAGTTTACAGCAACAATCCTCTAACAATTCAGGCCCTACAAGAAAATATCTGTGCTACCATTGAACCAACGCTTTACTCTCGCGTGTTCACAAATTTAAGAGTCCGATTGCAAGAGTGTCTTGAGAGAAATGGACGGCATTTAGACGATATTGTTTATAAAACGTAAAATCCGCATCGTTAAACTCCATTTTATATATGTAAATAAAATATGAGAAGAACATTGTAGTTTTCTTTTTTATTTAATATTAAATTTTCCGCTGGACACGACACCTTTATGTTGCCCATACGAAAAAAACTGCAGATTCGCAAAGAAGCGTATAAGCGAGAACAGACTAGAATAGTCGATAGAATAAAATGGCAATAGGCAGGCCGCATGTTGGACAAACACAGTTATCCAGTGATTACCCGAGGGGAATCAATAGGCCGACAGTCCGTTCTCAAATCCGCTGAACTGACGAAATAATACATATCTAACTGTGAACAACAAAACATTCGGATGACTTTAATCCAGTAGTGGATAGAAAACAGCTGATAGTGATGAAACGATGATGATGATATACACTATAAGCTTATCACGACACACAAGACAGTTTAATTGTTACGTACTTTCTTGATCAGTATTCTCCAAGTTGTATACCTCACCGAAGATTGTTGGTAGTCCAATGAGAAACTCTTTATGTGCCAATTATAATTCTGTTATGGTACAGAGTGTACAACTATTCACGGAGACAAACGGTAGAGAAAAGAGACCTCGTTCGGCGCGCGTCATCCTTTTAAGCCCGCCACACACACACCCATATACATCTAGAACCGGCGGTGCAGACGCGCTGACACACACACATTCACACAATCTCAAGGACATCACATTAATATTTACATATTTTAAAATAAAATGACACACGTATGAAGTCGACGTACAGACGTAAGAAATATAAATAGACTAAAAATCATTTACCTTTTTAAATTTCCATTGTGTAATCTAAATTACATTTCCAGATTTTCTGATATATATTTTATATAAATTAATGGCTTATCACCCAGTAAATTAGGTGTTATTGCTAACTACTAGTCCTAAATGTATACATATATATATATATATTTGCACGCGCTCGCTTAAACAATACAACATACATATATTTAGCAAGAAATAGTGAGTGTACCATCCCCCTACAATGTCAAGCTCAACAGCGCAGACCGAGACAGAGGAATGCAGCAATGAGGATTTCTCCATCCGGATCAACTCAATAGTCGAGCGCAACACTGCCAGTTGAATGCACTCAGCTGGATTGAATTAATTTTTAGGAAGCATAACGGCACTCCGCGAGTAATAACTGTATCCTTGTTTAATAAACAAACAAACAAATGTTATGTCTATCAAATATTGTTCGTAACGTGAATGGCATAGACACAGATGAAACTTGGCGTACATCTGCGGCGCAATTTAATTTTTCACTTAACGCAAATGCACATTTGCGAAAATCGCCCCCTGCTTTCCGAGACATTACTCTCGTGCGCAAGGCACGATGTGTGATATTATGCGAGCCATATAGACCCATTACGACTGGCAAAATGTCTGAATTCTCTTTCTAAATCGCCGACCGTCCGATGGATCACTTACACTCACCGTCTAGAAAGTGGGCCTCGGAGCATTACGTAATACGCGAATTACGTAAAGAAGTACAAAGTGTAATGTTACTCTCTTAGTGAAAATTTTCATTAAATCAAATACTTTACCTTATTTCTTTTATATTCCGATCAGCGACACCTTTCGCCTCATTTGAACCTTCATTAAATAAAAGCTTTTTTTTACCTCGCTCTACTTCCTTTGTATCCGGGCAGACTTGTCCCTATTTCTATTTTGATCTCAGAAGACTTTGTATTTAATTCAAATTACTTTAGCTGAAAACCTTGGCTTTAAAAAGTCTCCGACAATACATTTGCACAGTGAGTGCAATCGTAGGTTTAAACCTTTTCAATTAGTATCTACTTCCCCGAGTCATTTGTCTTCCAACATCTTATTAAAAGATTATTTATATTTATTACGTCCAAACTTTTAGCCGGTTGCCACCACTACAGCGTTTTTACTCTACGTATATTCAAATCCTAGGCTAAGAAGTGAACTTACATCATTTTACTGTCTCTCAATTCGCAGAAATATAGAGAGATAATTTATTATACAATTCATATAACTTCTTTGATATTTTGTCCATGACTTGAATTTAATTCGTAGTTATTTAAACTGTACAATATTTACATATTACCCGACCATGGGCAGTGAAACCTATTTTTCAACGTTGAAAACATAATTTATTATCAAAAATGGAAATAGTCTACCACAGTACAACCTAACTTAACCAATTAACGCAAACACATACCCAACCAGACATGTGTATTCTTAAAATGATTCGAATACGTCATACACCGTTCTGACAGCGATACCGACGTCCGCCACGTTTCATAGCCGAAAGGCGACTACCGTGCGACGTCGCTTGGTGACATCTCTCTGGCGACACTGACACTTGCGTAAAATTTGTAAAAAAAATTGTACACTACAATATTTTATTTTTGCTTTAGGAGAGGAGCCAGCAGAACAGTTCCTGGGAAATGCAACCGCCAAAGATTTCTTCAAACTTCTGGACAAGGATAACTTTTCAATACTCATCGGTGCCAGGTAAGAATATCAATAAAATGATGACTATTGTAATTTATTACAGTTTGTTAACCGCATTAACATCCTAGAGCTTTGATTAAATAAATAGTTTGGTTTTAAGTGTTAATCGATAACTTTGACTCGGGAGAGTCAGCCCCACCAGGCAAAATTTTAGCCAACTGTGCATTTTCAGTGTTCGTTTGAACTTTTAACGATAGATTTGTCGTTCCCTAATCCGTTCAAACAAATAATATTCTCAAAGTCAAACGCGGCCACACTTTTGTGCGCCCTTTTGTAATGAACCTCTCCGTATAATTCCAGGGTGCCTCGCTGACGGATTTGCATCTATTTAAAAACGTCAATGCGGTTTTCAAACCGCAAAAACCTCTGATTCGTTCGCTTTTGTGCGACAGGCTCTTTTTGAAACCTTTAATTTGGTTTAGTCAAATGCTCCGAAAATATTATTTTATCTAAATATGTACTTAGTATATTTAAGCGGTTCAGAAATCACAATGGTAAATATTTTGAATTATATTGGTACAAGACGGCCGTGACTGTACGAATACATATCAATCCTACATTATGGAATCATAGGTTGAGGAGAATGTATTCTACTCATCATAAACTATTCATTTTAATTAAAATGATATTTATGTTATGGAAAACACATTCTATTACGAAGTTGCATTTTCACAACTTAATACAAATTATATAAATCAACTAGAAAGATATACAGAAAAAATCTATACATCGAAAAAATATAATATATCCCGATAACTAATTACTAAAAAAAAAATTCGAAAAATAGTTTTTTTCTGTATATTTTCTGATTCATTTAATTTGTATTGATAATTATGTAATAATACTGTAAAAGCCAAAATATTTCCTCCAATTTTTCATGTTTTTTTTTTTTTTGTAATTCATTTAGGTATATATATGGTATATATTTTATATAGGCTCGTAAACAAATATCCATGAAACATAATGTCTAAAAAAATATGAACTATTTCTACATTATCTCTAGGAGCTAAATTTTATCCGCGTGCGCGCACTCTTACATAGTCTGAATTATTCTTAGTGTTAACGGATTTTAAAAGGAAAAGACTAAACGACGTAGAGGATTTCAATATAAAAATGTATTTATTGTTGTCTAATTTTTATTGTTATTTGACGAATACAATAAACGCAGCGGGCCACATTAATCAAGATCTTTCTCATTTAGACACATAAAGTAATTTAATATAATACAGTAATGATATTTATGTAGAGTTTGTGAAAACAAACGTTATAAAACACACAGAAGATTATCAACGACTGCTTGAACGTTAAACAATACATTTTGTTACACAATAATTATTAGCGATGTGCTTAACTGTTTATGCGACTGAACCAAAATGTTTAAACTTGTATTATTAGTTAACTTAATGTGTAGGTACTAATATGAAAAACTTTTAATAATGTAAATACTTTACCCGTATGACATTTTCCCAAAATTCTTACGTATAAATTTTGCTTCTCGATATTCGATATTCCTATAAAATATTTTTCTGAATAAGCGGAATTCTAAAATCTTTATGAAATCGACTTTCTTAGAAATTTTGGAGTTATTTTTTGTGTTTATTTATTTACTATGATTGTCAAGATACAATAATAATCTATTTGTCAACAAAATATTTGGATGTCACCGGAATATGAATCCGGGAAAAGTCTCTTGTCGGGAGAAGGCATAGTTCTGTGAAATATTAAAACTATATTCACATTAAAATGTATATCTAATTATAATTAATTAAAAGCCCATCCATTTTCGTGGCAGATTTTTAATTTAATTTAATCGCTTTAGTGTATTTGTGCCGTATCTAAAAACTGTATATCTGTCTTTTAGTCTGAGTATCTTTCGGCCTGAATTCGGTTTTCGATAAAAACTAAGCACACTTCGGTCGGACGAAGTTAATGGTCAACTGCAGCGCTTTAGATACAACAAAACGTGCAAAAGTTTTAGGATCCCTCTGAACAGAGCTTCAGGATGTGCTGGAACTGTGACGTAGTTCAGATTTAATGTTCTGACTTTTCCCAAAGTTCAGTAGAGTAGAGCAGAACCGCCCAAGAAAAATGGAGACAGTAAAATTCCAGATACATAATATAGAAAAACATACATGTAATGTTTTAATTTTATCTTTAATAATAATAGGAGGTATAATTATACTTTTCCGAATTGCGTTCTGCGAAGTGCCTCAGCCGTGGTTAATTCTGAGCCTACCCCTGACCCCTCCCCCCCCCCCCCCACTAACAACACTAGAGGCAGCTTGTATCAAGCTTGGCAGCAATTTTTGTTTTGTCAGCAAGCCAAAAGACGTCATAAAAGTCTAGGACTTAAACATCAAGTCTCGAATATTGCGGAGAATCTTGCCAAAGTACACTGCATCATCGGCCCTCGAACCCAAATCGGAGTAGGTTATTCAGCCTTGCTGGCGCAATATGCTCGGGAACTCATACGAATATGACTGACGCTGATTATTTCATTACAACTTCATTACAATCAATCTGTGAAATATGTGTATTACAAAATATCATTAAAAAACAATAGTCGTTTTTAAATTCGAACCTTGCGATTGTCGGACATTTTCAGATGTCGTGGTCAATAAAAGCAATTATACAAATTGATTGCTTGCAAATGATCATGCACTTTGCACTGTTTAAGGTATTTGAGATTCCGTAAAATCAATGTAGATGGCTTTCAAATAATGGAACGACAGATGTATTAATTTGAAAAAGTGTAACATACAGGTTCGAAAATTTGTCGTCAAAAATACCGGCGCTGTAGCATAGTTGGGTAATGCACCTTACCCGGATTGGAAAAAGAGATTCAGGTTTAAATTCCGGTAGCGCAACAACAATGTTTTTCGATAAAATTATTTTTTTATGTATATCTTTATAATTAATACATTTAATTAGTATTTAAAACATCACAGACCTATGTTCTGAATAATTACATATTCACAATAAGAAAGAATGTGTTCTCCTTAATAATATATATATTGCTTATTTTTTCGAGAAATTGCATGTATTGTAATTGGGGTCTTTAAAAAAATGTAATTTTTCTGATATTTTCGGTAAAAAATGGGACTCGTCTTATATTCGAGCTGATACGGTATTTATTTCATATATATTCTACATTATCATTATATAAAATATCTAATTTACACATAATATTTCTCGTATCGAATAAATTATTATTAGAAGCGACCTAGTGGAAAGTGACCACCTACTCAGTTTAAATAGGCAAAGCTTAGTTGATTAATTTTTAAAAATAGAACGTCTGAAAGGCAATATTTTCTCATATCCAGTCAAGAGATAAAGAATTATTTTATATGTGTGTATATATGGCATGCATTTTATTTATTTGCGATGTTTTAAAAAAAAAATCTTTTTTTAAACAGTAAAGAGAACATTTTCAGTATACGTAACATTTAATTCAAGATGTGAATGCAATTTTGCCTGTTTCCTCCAACCTCGGTGCAGTAAATCTAATCTTCAAGTGGGACTGAGTGCGCTCATCTGCTCCTTCCGAGCACAACTACGTAAAACTGTATTCATTGGTTTTTTATTGTCCTTTGTTTATCGGGACACTCCACACTCTGGCTGACTTTATTCCCGCGGATACTGTATTAAGGATATTCTGTAAGAATGGCTTCGTGCTCCTAGTAGATTTTCCTTTAAAAAAAATAAAGGTTAATTTTATTTTTACATATTTTAATTGTTTTGTGTTTGTTACAGGAATATGATCTACAATCTCAGTCTGTACGATTTGACGGAGAACATACACCAGGTTTGTACTTTCTATATGTACTAGTGCTAAATATAAATCCACTCGCGATACGCTTTTATCTCATCAAAAAAACTATTATTATATATTTTTTAATAAAATTTGCTTAAATTTTAATTGTTCAATAAATGTCTCATCATAAATATTTAACATTTAATATTCTTACATAAATCGAATGTCTTGAAAGTCTTCTGATACTTAATTTTGTGTTTCTATTATAGTTTTACTATTTATCCCCGCAACCTTAATATTAACTTTCGGGTTTTTGCTTTTGAACGATAATATCATGTAAAGGTCGTTTTTTTAGAGGTTTGTGTTTTGAATTGGCAACACTTTTTCCAGCGACATTCAATTTGACAGCTGACAGCTGATTTGTGCTCAGTTCGGTTTGTCATTTCACCATGAATAGACTTACGCTTGCAAATTGCGCAAATTTATTTCGAAAATCGTGGTTCAATTCGCGAAACTTACCGTGCGCTGCGTTCATTTTACGGTCGACATAATCGTCCATCCGAGCAAGTAATTCTAATAACTATATCCATGTTTTCGCACCACGCATACTCTAATTGATAATACGCATCCGCAAAAACCTCGTATAGTGCGCACCGTAAAAGCTGCTGTTTCTTCAAAAATAATGGTATTAATATGTAAGAGCTGTGGTTTCAACAAGACGGTGCAACATGCCACACGGCGCGCGCCACAATCAATTTATTGAAGGAAACATTCGATTTCGCGTAATGGACCTGTGAATTGGTCTCCAAGATCGTGTGGTTTAAAATATTTGGATTATTTTCTGTGGGGATATGTGAAATCGCTAGTCTACGCCGATAAACCAGAAACGATAGACGACTTGGAAGCTAACATTCGTCGCGTTATCGACGATATACGTCCCCAGCTGCTCCAGAAAGTGGTCGAAAATTGGATTACCAGATTGCGCTTTATTCGAGCTAGCCGCGGCGCCCATATGCGTGAAATCATATTCAAACACTAATGGCATAAAATTATCTTTCCAATAAAGCCAATACTATGGCCATTACTACGATTTTTATGTTTTATTTCATTTTTAAAAAAACACCTTTAGTAATGTAACACCCCAAGTTTTATGCTAAAAATAAATGAAAATACAGTGAAAATAATAATATTATATTTTAATAATGTTGGATTTTCAAAGTACTCCTTCTTTTTAATTAATTTTTTGATGATCCATCATCTCATAAGAAACCATCTAGTTTTGAAACTTGTAACAATCTTCATGCATCGTAATTAACTGATTGTTATGAAACTAATTACGGATTCTCGGTACCCAACATGTAAATGCTGGCAGTAAAGAGACGTTACTCGCGTTGTCTTGTTTGCACATCAGAATGTTTGTTTATCAAAATGTTTGTATATCAGAATGTTTGTATATCAGCGTGTAATCGCGACATCTCGACACGAAGGCCTTGTAATTTACGGCCGGCGGGACGGGTAGTTTCCTCTTTTGGCATACGGAATTCCTTGAAGTGAACGCTAGATAAATCAAAGGCCGAATTATTCGCGGAGAATCGGGCCGAGCTGGTGAGATATCTAGCACGTGCCCGCGTGGAGGAGACCGCTGATCCGAGCTCTCGCTGTGAGCTCGCCCTCCGCTGGGGCAACATTAGTGTTTATCTCATGAATATTTAGCCTGTATCGGCGGCAATTCATCAAATTTTGCTCTTTGTGTAATATTATTTATTATGGCCTCACACCACATTTGTACATCAATATCTGTGTATGTTCTGTAAAATCGTTTGATAATGTGCAGTATACATATTTTAATTATGCTGTACTATGTTCATTTTTATGTAAACGTAAACTATAATACGTTTCCCGAGAAACTAAATATTATAAAGTATTATTAAGGAGAACACATTCTTATTGTGAAGTTGTAATTATTTAGAACATAGGTCTGTGATATTTTAAATACTAATTAAATGTACTAATAAGAAAGATATATAAAATCAATTTTATCGAAAAATATCGTTGTTGCTACTGAGATTCGAACCTGGATCTCTTACCTATCCGGATAAAATACATTAACCGATTATGCTACACCAACACAGTGCATTGACGACAAATTTTCGAACTTATATCTTACACTTTTCAAATTGATCGTTCCATTATTAATGCATTATCAATGCACTGTGTTGATGTAGCATAATGCCTTTTCCCTGAATATGAAGAGATCCAGGTTCGAATCCCGGTAGCAACAACAATATTTTTCGATAAAATTAATTTTATATTTATATCTTTCTAATTAATACATTTGATTTGCATTTTTTAAAATTATTACTGTATTACTATTACCAGTGGTGGAGAGTGTTATGGGGGGGGGTGCCTATGTTTTGCGCATCTTAAGTTACGATATACACAGACATTTTAGTGTGAGATATCTGTTGGGGGAAGGGGGTGGTGACTATATTTTGCTCAGGATCCTAGAGTGCAAGTTCCTTTGTCGGGACTGTCCGTAAGATGAGTTTGTTGTTTCATTCCGGCTGTTTAAATTTTGCGTTCACAAATTGTATAGAAAAATGTATTTTTCGAATTCTATAAAACGCTTGGAAATATCCATCTTTTAAACTTGCCTTTTTTGTCTTAAATTATTATAATTCTTCTAATTTTGTCTTCTTTGTATTACCTTTATAACAGTTTTGATAAACATTGTCGGTTCCAAAAAAACATAAAATGGTGCAATTATTATATAAAAGATTGATTTAACGCAAGATTGTGAAATGGTAGTATCGACATTTTGGCAGATGATTTATTATTCAAATATAATCACTAGGCATTCGCCCATCTCAAATGTCAACAGTCTCATATATTATCGCATCAATATCGACCTTTTTATTTTACTATAATTGCGGATTATGGCAACCAACAACAGTCAAATTTCTAATGTGTGCTCAAATAGGAATAGCACTTAATAAATCACGATAGTTTTTTTTTTGTCGGGGTCAGATTTGCTTTTCTTTTTCGAATTTTAATAGATTTTATGTACATAAGCGCCTGATTTGTGAAGTTCAATAAAATTATATTTCGAAAAATCAATAAATTTATTCGAATATATTATTTTTCATGTTGTCTTTATCGCTAAATTAACGCGGCTTTCGCTCAATGGCCCCACGCACGAGAACCCGTTCGCGTGCCAATTTGCGGAGCGAAATACGCGTAGAATAATTCAAAACTAATAAAACTTGACTATTTATCGGTTTAATTTATTGACAGTTCTTTGCTAATTCTTGACCTTCGCGGGGAACTTTCTCCGCTGTGTTTGAAGTGGTGAATCCGCCGCGTAATATTTTCCTATCAGCATTCGAGGAATGTTAATGATGCCAGCTTTTTATTAGGCGATTTATCCGCGCGTAAAAACCAAAAGGGAAATATTCTCATTTAAACAATTACTTTCTGATTAATTTCGGTCGAGAGAAGCCGGCTCACTACACACGTACTGAAGTTATTATATTCTTGAATCGCGTGCACTAAATAATAACGAAGCAAACCAGAAAGCTATCCGAGAAAGATACAAACATGCTTTTTTTTATATTAAGAAAGAATGTCCATTAGTTCTCAAAATTCTCAAATATGATCTTGTCTCGTTGTTTATATGTACCTTTTTATTCCATAAATTATATTAAGCGGTTATTTTAGCAATAAAACGCTATCTTCGAATGATGTTTTACTTTACGGTGCGTTTTTTTAGCATAGGTATGTATTATATATAATGGATACAAAATTATTTGTTTAATGTCTACATAAAAATCTAATAAATACAAACCATTATCAGTAGTAAGCTTCATTATATTGCTCACAGCCATGGACTAGCTCAATGGCTATTAATGCCTGTATGTTATATGTAGGGTAGTATTCAATTTCAATAATTAGCAAAGAATAAAAAATAATAAATAAGTTAAAGCACATAATTAAAAATAAATACTTATATTAATGAATTTTTCATTAACTTTAAAAAATTAGATTGATTAATTAATTAGAAAGATTTATGGAAAAAAAATTCAAAAAGTATTTGGTCACCGCCAGGATACGAACTCGGAACTTTATCTTGCTGGGAGAGTGCGTTACCATTGCGCCACGTTAACAATTTATGTTTACGAATTTTAATTTCAATCTATTAACCTGACTAAATTTAATATATTAGTGATATTGAAGTTCATTTTCTACGCATCAATTACGATTGACGTATCCATTTTTATTCGTGTGTTTTAAACATATTATTATTATTTTAATCATTTTGTATATTTGATTATTCAATTTTGTCATTTATATCATTTAATATTTTGAGTTATTCAATTTTGTAACTTGTGTATTAATTGAGATTAATTGTTTAGATATAATGGATGAACCTGTCTCCTTTAACACGGACTTTTGAACAGTGGACATCTTTTTTATTATGTACTTATATTCTAGTGTCAGAAAGTCTAAATAAAAAAATATCATATAGGTAACATTCAATAAGTCCTTAAATCATAGTACTGCGGGGAGTTTTATTTATCTTTGCTGAAGGGTCCTTTAATAATACACAAGCAATAAGTTCACGCAGCTGGTAATTAATAAAAGCGCGTTCATGCGCACTGAGGCGTTTAGGTTTTTTGCCAAATTTGATTTTCGGATACGTCTTTAATCTTGTATACTGTCGATGCACGGGCGATCTGGGTAGATTTTCGAGCATAATGAAAGTATCTCTCGCCCAAAGTGGCGCGCGGCGGAGGAAACATAAGTCAGATTGTGAAGTCGTCTGAGGGAGTTATATTTAAACGCCCATTCAAACTCAGTCTGAGCAGAGATCGAAAACCAAGGTAAGATGGATGATTCTCTTACTCCGTCTGCGCCAATATGCCACTTCTGCCGCTACTGAACGGATCAACATTGTTTCACACCAACCTCCGTATTTGTATTCCACCGCATAATAAATAAATATTACCTGTGTAATCTTCGCGGCCGTTGATTGGCATTGGTGACCGCTGCGCGGTCAAGGTCTCAATAGAATCTATATTTCAATGATAGAGCTTTCCGCAAAACAAACCACACGTAAATTAAATGTCGATATAATTAAAATTATTCCACCTTTGTAAGTTAACTGTTAACTCGAACAAAAATTACATCTATATGACATATAAGTACCGCAGATAGACAATAATAAACATAAGAATGCTATTTTATTAGTATAATGTGGAATCGGATGAATGGTTTTCTCAGCAGATTTTGACAAATGTTAGGTCACAAACATAACCAAAAATCGTTGTTTTGACATTGAAACTAAGAAAGTGCTTCATTCTATGGTAAGTAAGATTTCTTCTTTACCATAGATAAGAAAAGATGACATGTCAATATACTTGCCAGTCGTCTCGTACGATTTCACTAAAATGTGTTTTTTTTTCTTACTCGTAATAAAGACAATGCACACATTTCAAATTGAATATATATTGACGTGCTGTTATTGAATATATAAAAGAGAAAACATTTAAGCAATCTTAACCTAGAGATATCTTGAATAGTTGACGTCAAACTCTCAGGTCAGCCTCTACTTCAGCCGCAGGAACCGACTAGCCATTTGCAGTGGCAGACCCAAAAGCGTGGAACTCTATGCCCTCCGTCATAATGAACAGGAACCAGAGATTTTTAAAAATACTCAGAACTTACTATTTTAAAAGTCATATCCATAAGTTCAAATAACAATTTTAAATACAAAGTGAATGTAGGACTAAACAGTTTATGTGAATTTTTTTACGAGAATGGCGCGATAAAAAATATCTATTGTTATTATCCATAATAATATTACGTCTCCCCTTCTATTTTCTATGACTTTCTGGACGTCTATAATGTCTAGGATGTAGTGTCATTATGGCTATATAATGCTTGTCTGTGAGACGCAAGCGGGGCAAAAACGAACTTGTAAGATTAAGATAAGTTTAATGTTTTCTCTTTTATATATTCAATAACAGTACGTAAATATATGTCCGCGAAATCGTATTATGGCTGGCAAATATATTGCCATCCTGTCATCTCATTTATGTCTCATGGTCATATCGCATCGCACTCAATGGCCAGTTTCTTATCTATGATAGAACTGTCAAATTATGACATTATTATTAGATCATACTCTTCTATCCGTGTCGATAGCGCTAACCCACACCTATGAACAGATTTAATATGTGCCATGGATTTTAAAATTATAATGTAGTTATCCCCTAATTTTTAACGAACCCACGCATTAGTATAGTTATGCAAACCTCTGTTGTATTCCAAACTCACTGAAATTCCAAAGGTGTATTTATTAAATCTGACAACCGTGCCAGCTAGTTGATTGAATAATACGAAGCGATGGCATCAGATGTAATTATGTCGACAGTTGAACGGACCGCCATGTTTTTATATAATTTTGCCGTCACCCATCCCGCCGATGGTTGCCGATAGGTAACTGTGTTGTACGACCGCGGTGTGGGATTCTGCAATAAGAGTATAAGAGCCAATAGAGGTTGATCAACTCGATCCGTGCACACGACTCGACCACATAGCGAAATCAGTATGTATATATATATGTTCGTAGTTTAATTACAGAAAGTGAACCGAGATTTATATTTCTTCCTTCATTTACGCAAATTGTTTTCCCGGCACATTTTATTACTTCCGATGCCCGCAAAGAGGCTTACTTTAATTTATTGTAATAACGGTCTCGCAAAGAAAGCGAAGATTATCTCTTACGCGGGGTTAATAAAAATAAAAACGGATGTTCAAAAAAGTTAACAGTGTGTTTCCACGACGAATTTTATGAACGTAATGAAAATGGCATCCTAATTAAATTCCTCTCTGGTATCCTTTTTTGAGAGGCAGAAAAAGAAAACATCGTTTCGATCACGTGAATTTTTCATTAGCCTATTAAATATATTACCATTAAATAATTTTTGTTTGTGTTTATTAAATTTTATTACATTTAAGAATATATTTGTGAGGTACAGAATCAAAATTAGACTTGTCCAATTCTTATGGTTTTTGTGTTAGGTATGTATAAATATAAAGCAAATTGATGTATGCAAGACTAGCCTATCAAATTAAAATTTGCTTCTTACTTCATTCGCAGACATGTCCAATAGATAATTAATTCAAACCCACAAATATTTTTTTTTTTTTTAAGAGAACACATTCTTATTGTGAAGTTGTAATTATTCAGAACATAGGTCAGTGATATTTTAAATATGAATTAAATATATTAATTAGAAAGATATACATATAAAATCAATTTTATCGAAAAATATTGTTGTTGCGCCACCGGGATTTGAACCTGGATCTCTTTCCTAACCGGGGAAAGTGCATTATCCAACTATGCTACAGCGACAAATAATGTAACGATTAAATGTATTAATATCAAAAAGGTAACATATAGGTTCGAAAATTGTCGCTGTAGCATAGTTGGATAATGCACCTTCCCCGGTTAAGAAAGAGATCCATGTTTGAACCCCGGTGGCGCAACAACAATATTTTTCGATAAAATTGATTTTGTATGTATATCTTTCTAATTAATATATTTAATTCATATTTATTTCATTTATTTATTTATTCTTAATATAGTGTATACATAAGTATATTTATATATGCTCTAATATAAACATGATCAAAATGTTCCTTTTTACTATAACTTATCTTTTATATATTTGCTTAGTTTCATTTTGAATCTATGTAGTTTTTCCTCCTTTCTTATATCTTCTGGCATTTCATAAAAACTCTTCATCGCCCTGTACATCATCAATTTCTGAGGTACAAATATGATTTTAGCTACAAGACGACAATATGTGGTCATTTTCAATACGATTCCAAATGTGACAGTGTGGTACAATGGTTTTATGCATTTTACTCGAAAACAGGTAATGTGAACACGTCTGCTTTTGATTCTCGACCTCGCATCTGTTTGCGACACTTTTGTACGTGGCTTGATATTTTAGACCAGGTCAACGCGCTAGTTTTTATTGCTTAAATGTTCGATCCGTTATTACTCTCAGTTCACATCTCTGGTGTTGGAACTTCACACCCCCTTTTTAATAAAAATAACGTTTTAACTGAAGCAATTATTCAATTATCACGTGGATGGGAAATCCGCGCACGGGTTGTGCGTCCAATTAACACGGAGATAAATAATTTGTTATCGTAAGCTCGGCCCGCGCTACCTCGAGATCACGACTTGCATATTTCATTAGCCCATATTTTATTAACAACCAGGACAATCAAGCGCACTTTGTTACGGGCTGAAATCTCAGTGGACCCGTCGGTGCAGCGCTTTCGCTCTCCGTTGGGTACTCTGTTACATTTTCAAATTGTGTTATCTTTTTTTGTACGTACCTCATACCCGATTTTTACGAAAAATTCAAAGAGTAATTAATGTGGTATTTTTTCTGATGTAAATGTATAATAAATGTTATTAAATATATGAAAAAGAAAACAATGACATGTAATCTTAGCCTAGAGGTATTACAAACACGTTCGACGTATGTAGCACCTGATTCCAAAATGACTTTACTTGTTTTTGAGTTATAGATGAAAACGCATATTTTGAAAGCAAATGTACAAAATGTTTATTTTTACATGTGAATTTTTTAAAGAGACATTTCTGTAATATATATATTTTTTCTGTATATATTGTTCTGGCAGCCATACTGGATTTTAGATCACTTGATCATCAACAAGCGTTGTGATTGGCTGATTTCATTTTAGGAGGAATAGCAACATATACTCTGCTTTGGGGGATTTTGGAACTATCCTTGATTTTAAATATGCAATATCAATGGATTTAAGTAGCTTTTACGAGAAACAATGTGTTGTGCATATAGCTGACAAAAAAATCTATAAAACTGCATATTTAACTCAAATTATCTAAAATCTGTTTTAGGATGTTTTGGAATTAGGCGCTACATATCAGACACGCGATCTCGCTACTTTGGCGGTTTTTCTTACTGGAAATGACACTAACATATGCGATAGATCCAAATACAATGGATACCAAACGCATTTATAATGGATGATGATATTAGTGTTAGATTAATTTGACGTATTTTAAAATGATTCCTTTAAGTTTAAAACATTATCGATTGCTTTAGTGAAAATATTAATGCTATGTTAAAAACTTTAATATCCGAAAATTATTTATACTCCTACTTAAATGTGCTGCGCGCTGACACATGATATAAATATGCAAGTGAAGATTGTTTCCACATTGTAAAGTCTTGGATTAACGCCAATACGGGCGGCTATGACGTTGAGCGATCTTCCAGTTGTTTTTATTATTTTCAAACACACTCGAGCTGCGGTAATTTGGTGAGAAGCGCACATTTTGCGCGATGGAGCTGGATCAACCGTTCCAGACGTGCGCGCCTCGGTGCAACTTGTGAACTTTAACAACTATACAATGCGTATCGTTTTTAACCTTTACCATACCGTGATATAAAATACCCATATGCAGCCATGCTGTCAACTCGTGTTACCGTATGAAATTTTTAACATTTTAAATGTAAACAAATCTCTTATTAGTTTAAATGGTAATAAAAATATTAATCCTATAAACTTACTCTAAATATTGAGCATTAATTACGAAAATGTCCTATAGAATACCATCTTTTTTCTTAACTCTCTTCATTCAATTAGTGAGAAAGAGATATCATATATTCGTCTTTTTGTTATTATTTTTATTGTGAAATGAATGTACCATCTCTATTTGTCTTACCACAAATGGTATTATTTACAGCATATTAATTTTACAACTGGTGAATTGAAAAATATTTTTTTTTGCAGGATTCGCTTTACATAACTGGTTTTTCACTAGTCAGTTCTAAGCATAAACATTTTCCTTAGAATTAACTAAAATATGAATTTTATGTTGCGTATATTAACCGAAATATTACAGTTTTAATTGAGGCGGTAGACCTATGTTACTGCATGGTTTTGGAAGGGTTAAAATGACAATAAACGGTTCCACGACAAAAATTCCGCGGATTTTTAGCCCAACGACTATACGTCCATGATAAAAGATCCGGCCTACTATTGATCCAACGGCTACAAACAAATTACAATTTAGAAGTATTCTATTCATATACATATTTCGTAAACCTCGTACTCATAGGGTGCTGTTTATAAAAAAAAATGTTGATGAATGGTTAACACATTGGTCACGCGTATATAATTCCTTTGACTTTCGAAAGAATTAACATAATTAATTAACACACTGTTAAAAATATAATACCAATGATAAAACATAGCTTTTTGTAATTAAATCGCGCAAACTAGAGATACATATTTAAGGATGTATAATGTTTAAGCTTCGTATATGTTTTTTTGTATAATTACGACGTTCGTTTTTAATTTAAAGAATTCCACTTTCTCCCTGTAAACTTTGTATTTCGCATCGGATTTGTTTTGATCGGTTACTTAATTTTAGTAATCTGCGAAAGGTTAAATGCATATTTCAGTCACCCCTCGATTCATCGATTTCTTGAAATCTCTTTATAAAAAATAAATCTTAAATATGAATTAAATATATTAATTATAAAGATATACATATAAAATCAATTTTATCAAAAAATATTGTTGTTGCGCCACCGGGATTCGAACCTGGATCTCTTCCCTAACCGGGGGAGGTGCTTTATCCAACTAAGCTACAGCGACATTATTTTTAGCGACAATTTTTCGACCCTATATGTTACCTTTTTGATATTAAAAAAAAAAAAAAAACATTTTTAAATTTAGTTTGAGGCCGTTATGTTGGATCAGTGGTAGGTTGGATCTTTTGTCGCGGACGTATAGTCGTCGGGCCCAAAGTCCAACGGTGGTTCCATGTCTTGTAACACTATAAGTGATGCCTCAAACGAAAGGCCTCAGTTAGTACAGTATTATGTTACATCAGAACAAACTCCGAATCAATGAAAGAACAAGGCTATTTTCAATGTACTGTGGAAAATGGTGAATATGAAACCATTGGGACCGAAATATATTATCATGTAAAACGAATTTCATATTAAACTAAATTACAAATGCAGGTTTAATCAACAGAAAATTCACTAATAATAGTAATCAATGCTGTAACGACGCGACAAGGTAATGGGTTTTAAATGGTAAGGGTGATGTGTGGCAAGTGGCATCCTTTAGTATCAGATGTCGGCGTACTCAGAAAGTCGAGTCATAAACAGTAAATAATTTGCGATCTTGCTGCGGTTTTTTTTCATATTAAAAGAAAATAAAAGTGTAAAATCGCGTAGCATGTTAGCATGTTGTAGAAATCGGAATATATTTTCGTACTAACAGATTTTTCGTGTCAAACGTTTTCCACTGCACGTACGCTACGTGGTAAAACTTTTTTTTATATATATTATGTTACATTTCATTATTTTCAAGCCATAACGTATTGTATCATCGAATCTCATGAGTAAAGTTTACATTCAACTTAAAATAAAAAGTTTTTTAATAAATTTATGTTTGGTATTTATTATATTTGTACCTCAGAAGAGTCTGTATGAAGATTGTTTTCATGCGAAGTGGAAGCGTGTTGATGCACAAACTTGGGACCGGCCTCGTGGCAAAATGCTCATTCTCCTTTCAAATTACAAAGTGACATGTGTTACCGCATCAAAATAAAACAGTAATTTTATGAAGTTCGCCATCGGCCCTGGCGCGGGCGGATTCTGCAGGGAGAGGCGCCGCAGTTGACGTGCAACAATAACAACGAATGCATAAATTAGATGGAAACGTTTGACGCAACGAGGGGCACAGACGGGCATGGCCCGCGGCCAAATCGCTCAGTGAATGCATCCGTACACTTGAGCTTTACACATTTATTTGCGAGCTATTCGCCGGCCCGCTCTCCGTGAATGCTATTAGTCGTCTAGTGTCACACGGCCAGACCCGCAATTGTCCAGATTCCTGTTAAACTAAATTATAAGTAGTCTGCCGCACTGCGCAGGCGCCACTGTTTCATTCACTTGGATAGAGTTCGTATCGAAATTCTTCCGAATCCACAGTCGGCAATGTTTTATTGCATCTGATATACGATACACGATCCCGATAGTTTCGGTAATATGCAATATTTGCAGAGCGTTCCTGCTCACATTTCATGTGCGACATCTTTATAATAAAAATATTATATTTTGCTCTTATATCCATATTATATTATATATCGACTATGACATATATTATATATTGTGACATGAAAGCTACTTTACTCATTCTAATAGGTAGTCTTTCAAACTGCACGACCAAATGACGTCTAATTTTAATAATTATACACAAAATACTTTGTTTAAACCGCTATTTATTATACTTTTGAAATTAGCAAAATTAACTTTATGGTTAAAATTCATTATTTTTATTTGTTAACTTTGTTTTATTAACCACTTATTGAGTTTAAATACATCTACCGGTTTCGAAAAATACCATTTTCTTTTTCAGGATGTCAACACTAATCAAAATATGTTGTTTCTTTACCAGAATCTATTTTTAAAAAACAATAATTATTTAAAAAATAAATTTAGTAACTAACTCAAATTGATACTTAATACAAATTTACTCGAATAATTTTTAGGAAAAAATTTTAGAATTGGACTCGTAGTTAAATTTTATTGTTTGTTTATAATTTTTTGATTAGTTTTATGCGCTTTATTTATCTCCAACGACTCTAAATTATTTCATTTATGACTAACACCGTTTACATGCAAAATTGACAATCCCAATTTTTTATTAAAACCATGACCATTTTCTATCAAATGCTAATCATTCTGATTAATTCTGAAAACTCACTATTGTTCAAACATCTCAAATGCTCCTTTACTCTTATATTAAAATTTCTACCCGTTTTACCAATATAAAATGCACCACAATCCTTGCAACTAAGTTTATAGACACCAGAATGATGTATTTAAACTCAATAAGTGTTTAATAAAACAAAGTAAACAAATAAAAATAACACTATTAATTATTCTACATGTTACGTTTCTTTTTATCTGTGCTTTTATTTTTTAATTTCAGTATACTGTGTTTCCTGAAGAAGATACCATATGTATCGAAACAAGTAGAATATTTCATAAATAGTCGTTTAAACAATGTATTTTTGTATTATTATTAATATGAAATGAGGCCACAAAGTAATTTTGCATATATACACTTTACATATATTTTTAGTAGTACAAAATAAGAAAGTTACGCGTCCTTTCTAATAATTTTGTAATAAAAATAACAAAAAATAAAATAATAATAACATACAATCTCAAAAAAAAACATATTTTAAAGATAGATAAGTTAGACTGTCTAAAATTGTTTTTATGTGCAGTTTCTCCGATTTATGATAATTATTGCAAATTTAAAAAGTGCAATTTTGGGCGTATCGCCATTGTACTCTGTGACATGCACGCGATGCCTGGTATGATTAAAGATTCTAAGGGCACAGTAAAGAACTTATCGGGGTATCTTTTCACGATGGACAACATAGACCTATCTATCAGGCAGGTTCTCCTACACAAGTGCCCTTCACTGACTCCTATCCCTGGCCATTCTTCTCCAATAACATATATTTTGTACTGTTAAATTGGTTTAGGTATAGGTATGTAAGTTCCTATAACCTACCTGAATATAATTATCTTTTGTCGCTAAAAAGTTACAAAATGTAAGCCAGTTGAGACAACTTTCACCCAGTAAAATATTTTTGAACGCACCCTACTCGTACTTATCGAAGATATTTACGGCGGGTGGGCTTCGACTTTTTACCTCTTGAAGCCATTGTTGTCTGAAAATGTATTTCAGTGCATCTCGGCTGGCGTGGGTTCGAATTTCGAATATGTTCCTGGCGTTTTTACGGGAGTTTGGCTGCAGAGTGAAGGGACCATCCAATAAGTAGGCTCCCATCCCGCCTAGAACTTTAGCGCGGTACACTGATTTTGTGGCGGGTTTTTATCTGACGCTTGGGTACAAATATATTTTGCAACTATGTGTCCGACTATATTTATGCGACTCACAGACTACGATTTTTTTCTGACGATGTACATACAACGTTCCACCGTTCATGTGCATCTAACGGAAAATGATTTAGATACAACTATTTGTTATACGTATAATGTTAGAACCGGTTGTGTGATCAGTTGTAACTTTTTACTATGGTAACTTTTTACTAACGCCCGTAGTAAAAATCCTTTGCGGGTTGTTAATACATACAATTTACTACTGTCAAAGCATAGATGAAGATGTCTATAGGTGCGACAAATAATCATAAAATATGCATTATCTGTCACTTTGGTGATGAAATTTTTTCGTATTATGTATATTTAAATAACGAGATCATCATTGGACGAATTCTCATCACTAAAATAGCGGGATATTGAATGATTCATTGTCGTATACTGCAACTTTCATAGTATCAATATGTCAGATGACTTTTGAAACAGCTGTGAAAGTCCGCCATATTTAACTATCGATTCTCGTTTTTTACTATCCGACGTCGCAGAGTAAAGCGAGTTTACTGCAGAATGTACTATCGAGAAGTAAATACTTGTTTTTATTAAAATTTTTACTACAGTATCTTTTTTTACTATAGTAAAAAATGACTACTGATCACACAACCGGCCCTTAGATAGCGGATATTATATTTTGGGAAATAAAATAAAACTAGTTCATTTCAAATTTACATAGATACATCTACCTTCTAGTATCGATTTTTTTTAAATGGAGATGCGTACATGGAATTCGTGCCACATCAATATTTTTACTATTTTCAAACTAAGCTAAACACTAACTTGATGGCCTTCTGGAACGAGGCTCGAACCCCCGACCTCTAGATCACTAGGCGAGTATCGTAATCACTAGACCACAATCACGTCTATTATTAAACACATGAAGAGTACCTACTGATTAATTAATTTATTTTTAAAAAAGGGGAATGTATCGATATTTTTTCATATCCAGTCAAAAGTCCAGAATTATTTTATTCGAATTATGCGTGCATAGTGGCGTACACTCGCAGACCATTATTAAAAGTGTTGCGTACTCCTATAAATGGCAATAATTATATTTATATAGATACTGGAAATTTTTTAGGCACCTTTTTGTGGTTAAATAAAACACAATCACTTTGTATAAAACGACAAATTTTATTAATCGCCAACCGGTTTCGCTTAGCTGAAGCTTCGTCGGGGCGTATTTAAAACTAACAATAAATACAAAAAGTGTGCACTTATATACAGGGGGGCCCAAAAAAAGTGGTAACATTTCGTAAAGTGTGATATAATTACATCAAAATTAGTTTAACTACATCAACAATAGCTTAAATAATTTACTAATTTACCTATATTACGTTCTATTTCGATAATTTCGTCATCTTTGATTATTAGTTTTCATATTGTTTATATTTATTTTTTTCAAATTGTTGCCCAGAATGACAAAAATAACTGCAGAAAACTGTATTCTGATCAAAAATTTGCGAATTAAAAAACCTTGAGGTGCTAGGAAAATGATCAAAGAGTTTCAAAACAAATCTTGGAGTATAGCTAGACATTACAGCAGGACGGAGCTCCATCTTACACAGCCAGAAATACAATGAACTTTCTTCGTCGTGGGAATGTTAATTTCATCGAGCCAGGCATGTGGCCACCGAACAGCCCAGATATAAACCCAGTAGATTATGCAATATGGGGTGTTTTAATGATTACTGATTAGCTAAATATTTTGCAAAAATAATTACATTAAGAATTATAATTAATTATATTATGTTTTAAAATAACTCATGTCTTACGAGATGTTCTCACTTTTTTTGGGCCATCCTGTATACACAAAGAGGGAGACAATGTAAAGTTACATGCGAAAGAGAGAGACAGAATACATCTATGGAAAAGGGAGAGACAAACTAAGACAATAGACAGAACATTAAGGGAGGGGAAAGTACAATGTTGATGGATATTTAATTGATTTAAAACGAAACATACCTAATAGGGCTAATGAATAAATTTATTTGGTTTTTAAGCTACTACCACTATTCACTGCTTTTTTTTATCTCAGGGGCCTCTAAATTGTCTTACCTTTTTTATTATATAATTATTTGATCTTCTTTTTTTGTGAATTTAAAAATCAATATTTATGTGGGTTTTGCCAGTAAAGTGAGCACTTCGTTCGTTGCCCTGACTGCTGCAGTACTTTTATTGTGTTATAGCGAACAGGTAGTGCTTTCGTTTATTTGCTTTTCGTTTTGAGTTCGTATTACACGAGATAATATAAAACATTCAAACGTTAAAGACAAAATGAAAGAAAGTACATGAAATAAAACTTTTTTTTAAATGAATAATAAAAATACTGTTTAAATTATTTTTTTGTTTTTTTAGCGAATGCTCTTTGTGCGCGTTCTTACGAATCTAAAATGTTATGTAGTAATGTTCTCGCGAGACAGGGGATCTGCTAAGCGCATCTAGTATGCCAAAGACGAAAAGGAATATGATTGATGATTGAGAGGTTATAAAGGCTGTTCTAACAACCACCTTTAATCACTAGTCGTAATATTTTAACGGTGCGTACCGCACACAATACAGTCTGGAATGGCCGTTGAGACTCACTGTAAATGCGCACATTTTGCTAAAACGACTTTAATGTAAAGTTTTCACTTAATTCTAATTAATATTTATAGTTTACAATGTTATTCAATAATCTTCATTAATGTACTGTATTTTTACTATAGTATAAGTCGCACATTTTACCCATTTAAAAAAATAATAAACCCGCGACACTGCAAGTCAAATTTGCAAGTTATAGAATATTCGCACATTGTTTAGGTACTTTGTAAAACATATTTGCTTTTTCATATTCTGTCCTATCTATGATAAACGACTACTATGGACGGACGTGACACTAGACACTAGTATCGAGCGTGACGTTTGGGCATACGTATTGCGCGTACTGCCGCAAATATTTGACACCAACGGGAAGATTAGAAGAGCCAGTATCAAACATGTCTGTTAGTGGGCTTTACATGCTTGGGAGAGTATCAAAAATAAGTCATTGTGAAGCCGTTAAAGAAGACAGTGTCGATTCAGACATTAACAATATTCAGTAATACGAGTAATGCTATATCGCACACCTACATCAAAACTAAGACAACTCAAAAAGGCATTTTTCAGTAGACAAAAAAATGTAAACATTTTTCTACATTTTTTGTTACGAAACTAAATAACATTTTAGGTGAAAATGTATCTTAAAATGACATTATTCGAGAACTGGGGCTAAGTTAGTTGTGTATATTACAGAGTATCCGAATACAATAATAACTCAAAATTCTTGCTTTTTTGAGTTGTTTTAGTTTTGATCTAGATGTGCGATATGTTCGTTCAGTAATAATATTTTTCAATAAAAACTTTTTTCAAAAAATTTTGTCCATAAATTTTGGGTGCGACTTATACTCGTACGGTAATACGTAATTATTATTAATTATACGGTAATTAGACAGTTTTTGATACATCTACCCCCATTTCCTTATCTAAAAAAACAACGTTTTGCTCTTTGTTGTTTTGAAGGCGATTTTATGCACTCGAGAGTTATAATACCATGCTGTGAAACCATGCCGACCTCACCCAAAAAGCTCTTGACTTCTACCGTGATAACCCGAGATATTAATTATCTCGGTCCCATTTGACACACCTTCAGATACCGTGAAGGCGACCACATTTTTTATTTTTTCCCGTGATCAATGAGCGACATTTTGTTTTGTTTTGCTTTGCTATTCTTCATTTTGAAAACTTTCTATCTTTTCATTCAAATAAAGGTTTAAAATTATTATACTTAATAAATTCTTAACGTAAGTTTTTCACCTAGTTTACGCCCACACAGCGTGTGTTCACGGATGAGAGTTTGATCTCTCGTCCAGAGGCGTAACTACACCAATGCGGTGCATTGAGGCCCATGATAGGCCCCAAAAGGTCCGCGCCCTGCAATGCATTAAGTATCGTATTATTGCTGGGGCTAAAATGAAATTATAATTTTTAGAATCCACCACAACAAGAAAGGAAATAATAAAAATTTAAATATCTAAACATGAATGTGTGAATTTGAATATTCTTCTTCTTCTTCTTTCAAACAGGCAATCCACCCTTCAAGAGTGATTTGTGAATTTGAATATTATAAGACACCAATTTTATTCATACTATTCAAGAAGACTGGTTCCATTGCATCGGTTCAGAGTGAAAATGGAACTTTGAACAATATGATGTAATGGGTAAAAACCACGTACTTAGTACTTAACATTCTTTTATCTTATAATTTAAAATACGTAGGGGGGCCTTTTTTCCTATTTGCGTCGAGGCCCAATTTTTTTAGTTACGTCGCTGCTCTCGTCTCGGAGATTTGTCGATAAAGGTCGGTATGTATAGGTTACGTCATTCCATTCTACATACAAAATATATGCGGCTGTGAATCATAGCAAGCTTCGTGCTCAACTCGTGTACTATTCTTTACACGCTTTCGAGACGAGTCTCTGAGATAAAGCGAAACTAATCTGTACGGTTATTTAACATTTACGTGGCGTGAACAAAACAACAACTGGAATAAACAATAAATTCATTCAGAATTCGTCCTGTGCAACTCTTTCTACCGGAAGCAATTATATCAAACATCACAACACTTCGAAATCCGAAAAAAAAAATATTTTACCGGCCTCCCGAGCTCTCGCATCTCGAGGGATTGCCCTTTGAAATGAAGGGAATTCATCGGTCATTTCCGCTTCAATTTTATATTTATTTTGTTTTTTAAATTCTATTTGACGAACATACTTTTTAAAATATGCGCGTGTATGTTGTAAAGATAAATTAATCATCATAAAAGGTCTGTACGTTGTTTAGGTTATGAGAAACGTGTTAGGTTATTCCGACGTTTGAAAATATACTTCGCAACCCTTCCACTGAGAACTAATGTCATAATGTATTATGACTCATTGTCTACTTGGGACCATTAAAATATTTTCAGACTACCTCATAGTCATTTTATGACAATTTTGCGAACGTAAAAGTTGGTTCGCGAAAGCGCTTAAATAAGTAAACCCAAGAGGACCGTTAGTTGTCGAATTCAAAAGTAGAATATTATTTTGCGCGCGAAATGTATATATATATTTATTTTAGTCACTACGAAAATTATTGTTACCTAGTTAATATTTTATGTAAATCCTGACACCGTTAAAAATTCTAAACTTCAGAGAAATTATTGTCATTTTCAATGGTCATAAGTCTTACTCAGTGGTGAATCCGATTTCGAAACTTTTTTGATTAATGGATTTAAACAATGTTATAAACATAATAGAACTAACATATAATACTAATTTTAAAATTCCACAAAAATGTTCAGGCACATGAAATAGCAGTTTAAAAAAAGGAAGAAGGGTGGAGAGGTTGAAACTATTATTGTGGTAAAGGGAAAGCAAGATGTGTTTGTAGGTAGAACGATTGGTTAAAATTTAAAATTGTAGTGGTTCATAAAAATAATTCTAAGCGTAGTAAGGGTAATGTTGAAAAAGTCAATTTCTGTTAACTTCTCATTGTGAATGGTGAATACATGAGTTATATTTTCTTTTTATATATATTTCACAAGCACCAATACTTGTGATATTTTTGTGAAATGTGGCCTAACGTTCTGAAATATAAATACATCAATTTCTAAATTAATGGAAAAAAAAAAGATTTATTTAATTTAACAAACTTAAAGTTCTTCACACCATTTCTCAAATACCGCTAACCATTTGCGGTATCTTAATCATTTTATGATTGCTATCATATAATTTTAAAGGTTGTGCTAATTGTAACGCCCTCAGATTTAATAGTAGGTATTGAAACCAATCTTGCAATCAAAAATAATTTGACAGATGATGATTTGTGTCAAAGTACCTATTCAAATAGCAACATTATATAGATATAAAATCTACAGTCTATTGGAAAATAATTTTGAAATTTCCTTTTTCGTCATATTTGCAACGTTGCTTCTCGCTTTTTTCTAACAGCATTAATTTTTTGTTGCAGCGAATCGAATGGCACTCAACGCGAGCGCATCGTGAGCTATGCGCCCTGAAGGGCAAGGTACCTGAGGTGGACTGCCAGAACTACTTGAGGATAGCGGCGCGCGCCCAGGACGGCAAGACGCTGGTCTGCGGTACCAACGCTTACAAACCTCTGTGCAGGCACTACCATCCCCGACTGCAAGATGGCAGACTCCGGAAACACGAAGAGTTTGAGGGTACGGGGCTGTGCCCCTATGACCCGGAACACAACTCCACTGCTATTTATACAAGTGAGTACGCCTCTAGCGAGATAAATTTAAAATTATTGATTATTAATTTCACATATTCTCTCACAATTGAGAATTGTTGTACTCGGATTTTTTTTAAATCGTGCTTCCTCAATAATTGAAATCTCTCAGTGTCCCTCAACAATTCACACCTCCCGATGTACAACCAGTGTCAGCATCTGTTGATGGCTGTTGGTATTACTTAATAAGAATAGTAAATATTCTAGTAATAGATCTGCATGTTTCACATTCGTCGTCTTTAATTATGCTTAGGAAAAAAAAAAATTTATCAGGAACCAAAATAAAAATATGTACTTCAGATAAAGAAATAAACTGCTCCTTTGAATCATTTGTGTGATTGGTATTCAACAGTGACTGTGATTTATAGATTATAAGTTTAATTTCTAGATTATTAGTGATCGTTGACCGAATTGCGAATAAGTTTCACTGCGATACCAAGATTAATAAATCACAAATCATGTTATTTAATCATGATTAGTATTATGTATTAAGGATAACAGTGATTGACTCACATAATCTTGTGCTAATCACTAACTTGCACTGTTGTTTTTTTTTAATATTATCCTGATGTCTCATAGACTGAATTTAACTGTAAGTTATTTTTTTTTCATTTCAGATGGACAGCTTTACACAGCAACAGTTGCTGATTTTTCCGGAACAGATCCACTTATATACAGGGGACCACAACGAACAGAACGTTCCGATCTACGACAACTAAATAACCCGAGCTTCGTCAGTTCTGTCAGTCAAGGGGACTATGTCTTCTTCTTCTTCAGAGAGACAGCTGTTGAGTACATGAATTGTGGAAAGGTGTGTAGTATTCTACATCTGTTTATATTTACTTAGCAAAATAGTTATGCCTTCCTTATGTTTTCAATGTGTCATGTAGAAAAATTTTGGACTAAGAAATTAATAACATTTGTTGTTTGTGTTACATTTTAGGCAATGTATTCAAGAGTAGCGAGAGTATGTTTAAATGATAAAGGAGGACCTCATCAGTTTGGAGATCGGTGGACATCTTTCCTCAAGGCGCGGTTGAACTGTTCTATCCAAGGAGAATATCCGTTTTATTTTGATGAGATTCGTAAGTTTGATTTTGTTACCTTTATTTTTCCTCACATTTATGTTCTCAAAATGAATACAATAATTATTTATTTTATGTGCTTTATAGAATCCACAACTGACATAGTGTCAGGAGTGTACGGTAGCAGCGAGGCCCAAAGCGAAATAATTTATGGTGTTCTCACCACCCCTGTCAATTCAATTGGTGGCTCGGCGGTGTGTGCTTTCGCCATGAGGGATATTATATCGGCTTTCAATGGAGGATTCAAAGCACAAGAAACACTCAATGCCAACTGGTTACCAGTTGAAGAAGATAAGGTAATTTAATAAATAATCATTATTAAGGAGAACACATTCTTATTGTGAAATTGTAATTATTCAGAACGCACAACTGTGATATTTTTTTAAATACAAATTAAATGTATTAATTAGATAGATATACAAATATAAGCAATTTTATTGAAAAATATTGTTCTTGCTACCGGGATTTGAACCTGGATCTCTTCTTATCCAGATAAAGAGGATGGCTTTCAAATAATGGAATGATAGATGTATCAATTTGAAAAGTGTAACGTATAAGTTCAAAAATTTGTCGTCATTGCTCTGTTTTTGTGTAGCATAATCGGTCAACATATTTCCCTCGAATAGGAAGAGATCCAGGTTCGAATCCCAGTAGCAACAACAATATTTTTCAATACAATTGATTTTATATATATATCTTTCTAATTAATACATTTAATTTGTATTTAATAAATAATCAGTCTGTTATATTATTAGATGTTTTTTTAATATCAAATCATTGACTCAATAAAAAAACTATGAACTTACTCAATAGTGTTGCACATTGACAAAATTGTATGCATTCTTATTAAAAACAATTTAAGCTAATTGATTGCAATCTTATTTCAGATTATATTAAGTTTCTAATTTTGTTATTTATTACCTCATTAGTATGCAAACACACTTGTCAATTTAAATACTAAATTATTAATCATTCTTTGATTGATCAAAATTAACATAAATTTCATTACTTACGTAAAATTAATTAAAAGGAATACTTTATTTAAAAAATATGTTGATTTTCTTTATAGATTCCCACCCCTAGACCAGGCGACTGCGTAAAAGACAGCCGGACTTTACCTGATACGGCTGTGAACTTCATCAAAACTCACTCGCTGATGGAACAGGCCGTCCCTGCTTTCCTCTCCAAACCGCTACTTGTCAGAGTCAGTTTGCAGTAAGTGTATCAATAAATAATATATTTTTTATAAAATTGGACTGTGCACATTTTATAAACAAATGTAAAATCCATTTTATGTAATCTATGTCTCTTTCAAATTGTAAAACTTATGATGCATATAGGGGAAGTCATCCCAAATCCATTTAACTGTATTAAAGTATACATACTCATATTAAATACTATTCTTTAGTGTAATACAACACAATTTGTATCCTTTTCTGCTTACCGTAGAAATTTCTAATGTGTATGCGAATATAATATAAACATTTATTTTTTAGATATAGACTTACGACAATTACAGTACATCCTCAAGTTTTAGCCATGAGTGGAGCCAAATATGATGTGTTGTATGTTGGAACTGGTAAATATATTATTTAAATTATTTTAATATTGGAAGTTACCTACAAGCAAACAAATTACAGTGGAACCTCTATATTTATTATTAATCTGTTAGAACTTGACGAATATAGAAACAGTTTTTCCAATAATAAATTCAATTAATCCATTCTCAGCCCCCAAAAATGCTATATAAATTTATACAATTTTTGTCAAAATTTTACCTTTATTGTACTGAGAATACATGATAGTAGAAGCGGAAGAGGACGAAAGTCACTATTGTTGAGAAGAAGAGTCATCATCAATTTAAACATCGGTTAACTTTAATTTCTGGTTTTTGTTCTGCCAACGATTTAGTAGCACTCGATTTAACAGAGATCAATGAACAAGTTACGAGTGTGTTGCCATGCTAAGTTGGCTGCCTGATCGTGAGGCTATCCAGTGCCGGGTGGTGGAAATGACAAAGAAAATATTAACGAATATGGAAACATTTATTTGTTGTCAAATTGTGACGAATATCGAATCAGACGAATACATATAGAGGTTCCACTGTATATGTATGTAGAGTATTTGACTTTGAATTACGTATAATAGAAAATCTTCATCAAATTATATTAAAATATTGTTATTTTTATCCACTTTCACGATGAGCAATCTCACAAGTTAAATTTAATATTACATTTTTGTTATTTCTTACAATTTTTATTTAAATTTCACATGGGCACACATAAAACTCTGCCATTCATAAATATTCAATGACACAACCTTTTATTAAGACACAAAATATTGATAGATATTGAATGATCTAGTACATTTGTATACTTTAATAAAATTATTGTAGTATGCATGTGTTAATTCATTCATTTTTCAAATTCAAATTCATTTTTGTATTTTTTGAAAAAATTATATTTCAAACTCTGCACTGCCTTTTGAGGGAAATACAATTAGAGGATTTTCCTTTTTACCATTACATGTGAAGACAATCCTAATGATATTACATTAGGTTTACTGAATGAAATATTATCTTTTCAGATGATGGCCGGGTTATAAAAATTCTGAATGGAGCATCAGCTCTAGGAGACTTTGACAGCAGCGCAGATGAAGATACTAGAGCACCCGTTGAAACAGTAATTGTTTCTGAAACACAAGTATTACCTGAAGGAGTAGCCGTAAAACAATTGCATGTTGCACTAGCAACTGACAAACTTGTAGTAATCTCGAGTGAGATCATCAGATCCATGCCACTGTACCATTGCAATAATATTTCTTCTTGCAGGTCAGTATTTTTCTTTACCCAAAATTTACATACAACAAAATATTAAATCCATATTACCACTAACATAAAATATAAGGTTATTTGAAAACTTTACTTTTAGAATTGTGGATTACCTTATATTTAAAACATAAGATAGAAGCTGCCATTTTGGACTTGAATTGTTGACTGCTGTGTTTGGGTCATATCTCGCAGTGTGAAATTAATTTGTGTTTTTCTTGAGAATATTTTATTTAGGGTAAACAATACCAGCCATAAAATATATTTCTCTCCGTGTTAAAAAAACTTTAATTATTTAATAGTTTATTTAATTCTACAAATGTTTTTGATGAGTTGTTAAAAATATTACATAATCTTAACAAACATGTGTATGTAACTTATATAATTAAAAGGTGTTCTTATAAACCTTAAGTTTAGTAAGATACATTTTTATTTTGTTTATATATATGTATACATAATTAACTTTTTTTTATCATCAAATTTTAATAAAACAATTTTATTTTCAATATTCCTTTTTGAAAATACATATATGTATTATATAAAATAGTGCCAAAATAGGGTGTCACCTTACTTATATTCAGAGTAATATGATAATCAATATTATAATAAAAATGTGATAAATATTTTCTCAGTCTTTAAAATCCAATAACATTGTTTGACATTTATTTAACAGAAACTGCGTAACATTGCAAGATCCTCACTGTGCATGGGACTCCAAGATTCAACAGTGTGCCTATGTAGGAGGAAGACAGTTTCCAAATGCGGAAAGATTTTTGCAAGATATTGAAAAAGGTGGCGCAGAAATTTGCAATAAATTACCTTTTCCATCTAAAGAAGATCGACCGGTGAAATCCCCCACACATGGAACTCTGGGAGGAGTCTCCAAGCATCCAACCCAAACAGAATTAGATAAAAACAATGTGGATGACATGGACAATGAAGTGGTCATTGAATTGGTTAAATCAAATGATATTCCTAATCTCAATGCGGAGCCCAAACAAAAACATGAAACAGGTATGCTAGTCTTGTTAATTGAGTTTAATTATTGTTGACCATGTTTATTCTAAGTAACCCAAAATAAGCACATCATTAGCTGCAAGGCTAGTAGTTACCACCACATTAATTATGTCTTTGTTTGTTTCCTAAATAAACAATAATTATAATTTTAACAAATGAATTTATTTATTTATTGAATGTTTAAATTCTCAACTAGAGAATGTGTTTTTGCTTTTTATCAAAATCATGAGAATAATTTGATCTCATCCTGCCGAAATGTAAATGCACTAAGAGATATATAGTTTGTGTATTAATAGTTAAACATTTACTTTACAGATTCCTTAAAAGTAAATCGTGCAGAGAACATGATATACACAGCACAAGCACTCCACATAGCCGTTGTGGCATCTTGCCTCGTAACATTGTTACTTGGATTTGTAGTTGGTTATTTATTTTCCCGTCGATTTCGTCATCCTTTTTTGTCCGACACAACGCCCTTTCACGAGCAGCACAACCATCTCAACAGGTACGATTATTGTATGTGATAATTTTTTTTATCTTTTTTTTCAAAACAATTACAGTAATATATTCTAACATTGTACAAATCTCTTTACACCAGCTTCATAATTTCATACCTTTTCTCTTAAGTATTTATTTATGCTTTACTCATTGATATTTGACGATTAATTAGTATTATTTCAAATTATATTCATAAAATAGTCAAATTTTGACTCTCTAAAACTGTATTTTTGATACACTACATATAATGTAATGAGGTTAATTTAAATTATAAATATGAGATAGGAATCAGGCCCATATTTTAATCTATGGTTTTTAACACATTTTGAAGATATAAAAAAATATTTTATTAGTTTAAAAATGCAATCAATTAAAAAGTCATTGAGACCGCTCAGTATACAGGAGAGTTTAAGTGAAGATATATTTTTATAGAGCCACATGCTATCAACTTGCTGTGCTATTTACATTGTATCTTTTCTGCATGAAACTTTATTTGACTGATGGTTACAACAGTCATTTTTCAAATATTGATAGTTATAGCCATCATATGTGATTTTTTCCCTTTTTATTCATCTCTTGGAATTAAATGATGTCTTCAATTTTAATAGAAATCTTTTCTTCTGTTTTCTCATTAGAAGAATAAAGTGTATTTTAATATCCAGGTGTGGAAAACATTGTAAAACGTGAAAAAATATTCTGGTCCCTATAAAATGCTAGGTGATATGTATTATGCACTTATTTATTTTCTTTTAACATGAAAAAGTTTTGCATCTAAGAACAAAATAAAAATAATACATTTTTACAACTCAAATTTCTATCGACTTGTCTAAGATGTGTTAATAAAGAGGGAAGCCACTTGCTGCACACGCTTTAAACATTACCTGTATTACCTATCAGCAGCGTCGTCATTAACATGTAAAAATATTTCAGTCCTCGCGTTTCATGTTAAACAATTTACATACTAATACATATTTATATATAATAATAAAAATAATATTACTGTACTGTACTTAGGAGATACTTTAATTTTATATGTTTTTTGTTAAATTTATTCATAAACACTAATATTTTTCAGATTGACACCTCTGGAGACGCCTTTGAATGCCAATCCTTCGGCGTACTTGCCTCCACGAGCCAACAAAACCATCAATCTTGTGGTGAATGTTCCTGCTAAACAGGACAATCTTCAACACGAGCTCGGCGGAAAGGATCGTTCCCACGAGTGCAAGAACTCGAATGAATCTCTCGATAAAGATATTAAGTGCGGTACTCTTCAAAAGGTCAAGAAAACATACATATGAAACAATTAGCAAACGTGGAATTATCATTTAGATGTGTTTACATGTACAAATGAAGGCTGGTTTATTTGTACAAAATACACATTACACAATAGAATTTTGTGATTTGAAAAGATGTTCCATTCGTGGCTTCTGTTTTGGAAAATGGATTGGATAGAATCATTCAATGATTTAACTAATTCATTTCGGAATGATGACAATAATTATTTTTAAAAATAATTAAGATAAGAAATTATGGGCTGAACTTACCACTGCCAGAGAGCAATATAGAGTGTTTATCTAAGGAAGGAATGTCTACATGAGAGTAGTGTAATTCCACAGTGCATTTCAAAACAAGAACAGACTTGATGTGGTAAAGTGAACTGTTATGAAGTTACAAATGTAAGTGCGTATATTCAAAGCAATTTGTATGCTTCGTAAAAACAATTGGCGCAGTGTTTTTTATTTATTTAAGAAGCTGCCAGTGTCCAAAGCGCGTATCATTTCATTCCAAACATTTTGTATATGTAAGTGCAATGCATTATAGTGAGTGTATTGTAAATATGCCAAGTGATCCTGCTTCCGTTTTTGTGAAGTCAATAATGAATTAGGTAGAGAACTTTTAATTATTTTTAAACTGAACTGTAGTGACATGTTTTAGTTTTGAACAATTAATTAATTAATTAATTTGACATATTATGTGTGATGCTTTGAGTCTGAATTATTATTTCACCGTTTTTCATTTGTACTCATTCATAAGAGCAGCTATTTTAATTTAAGGTAAAAATTCATATTTGTAAAATAAAATGTCATAAAAACTTTATCATGAACTTGTAAATATTCAAATATAAAAATGCATATAATTCTATTGATTTTGGAAATACATATATTTAGGAAACATTATTTCGTAATTGTTATGTAGCTGTTTATTTACTACTTATTACATTAGAAAACGCGATATACATATTAGACGGTAAGTGGAGAAAAAGCGGGAGGAAGACAAAAATGTACCGCATCTTCCGAATAAAGTAATGAGGCAAAGTAAATTTGTGAGGTGCCTTGTCGGCGACCAGCCTTGTGCCTAAATGTCATAAGAATACTTCACCGTCGGGGCTGGAATAGACTGTGAATACAAATTATTTTTAAACATATGTTATTGTAGCTAAAATTCTATAGCATCAAATCCATTGTTATTGCATTTGTCTGAAATTTTATTAATTGTGATTGTTAATTGCCTTTTTATTGGAATTCATTTGCCTTCTTATAGATGAAAAATGCAAAACTCGAAATACTCAGCTTATATATGAATACAAGTAGACACAATATGCATGGCATTGCTCATAAGCAAATTTAATCCCACCGTTAGCTTATGGCATTAGTGACTTGTTTCCGTTCAAAACATTGTACATATTTCTTTAAAATATTCTCAATTAATAAAAGAGTATTTATTGACTGTAATATATTTATATAATGAAAGATTCAGGAATCGGAAAATTTCAATCTAGGTGGATACGTTATGAATACTTTTGAGTGTAGCCTCATTTGTTGAAAAAAATTAATTATCCTCAAAATCCATATGGACTCATATTTTTACAATAATTTAAGTAAAAAATCATTCATTCATTGAATAAGAATAATTTTAATTGCCAGATCATGATATTATTTGAAAATAAAGACCATAATAAGCTATTTGGTTTTTATACCCCATTCAGAATTTGTAAATATTGTTTATAAATATATATTTTAAGATTTTGACGCTCAGAATAATTGGAGCTTATCCGTCCACTTGACACATATTCAACAAAAGTGGAACAAATCATTCATGTTCATTTTAAAACACTGGAGATAATGTTTTTGGTCATAAATAACTTTACTCATCATATTTTCTAGATTACTCCTAATCTTTATTGTGAAAATCTGTATCAATATCACCTATAATAGTGTTGTGCTGAAAACAAAACCATAGCTCATGTTTCAAAAGGTGATCAGTTCATGTGTTCATTTAATTGTAAACTTTCTACTTACATCAATTTTAATTATCAACCCAAGTTCCATCAGCTTTATCTCTATAACATTTAACTAATGGGAAAAAAATATTTTTATGAAATCGCTTTTAATTAAATTAATTGGAAGATGTGTCTTGTGTGTAAGTGTGGCCAATTTTTAACATATGTATGTCAAAAAAAAACAATATATAAAATTGGTACTAAATTTAAGTAAAAACATTTATATTAATAATAAGAAAACACTTTATTTATACCACTGTTTATTAATAACTCAACATGTTTCGGAGCCAATGGTCCCTTCTTCAGGATAAAATGTATACTAAAAGTAAAATTGCAGGGGGGAAAGGGGTAACAAATTAGGAACTACTGTGAAAACAAATTTGAAAGGTAAAAAGGATTTGGTTATTTATAATGTTTAATTTGTTATTAACACTTTTTAAATTTATCTCTAATTTATCTAACTGTAAACCCCTGGTATTTGTATGTAAAATTTCTAAACCCTTGTTAAAGTCAAAAGAATAGTTTGTTTCGTAAGTTGATTGACAAATTCAGAATAGTTAATGCTATTTAAACATCTCAAGTGCTCCTTGATTCTAAATAATTATTCATTTTAGAATTAAGGAGCACTTGAGCTGTTTAAATAGCAACAATTATTCTGAATTCGCCAATCATCTTTTGGAAACAAACCATTCTTTTGACATTAACAAGGGTTTAGAAATTTTACATACAAATACCAGGGGTTTACAGTTAGATAAATTTAAAAAATGTTAATAGCAAATTAAACATTATAAATAACCAAATCCTTTTTACCTTTTAAATTTGTTTTCACAGCAGTTCCTAATTTGTTGCACCCTCCCCCCAACCCCTCTTTCTTATCCTTTCCCAACCACTTATATTTACAGTTTTATTTATGTCTATACTTGAAATTTTAGTATACATTGTATCCTGAAGAAAGAACCTTTGGCCCCAAAACATGTTGCGTTATCAATAAAAAGTGGTATAAACATAGTGTTTACTTATTATTAATATAAAATGTTGCCACAAAGTAACTTTGCAATTATGTATTGAAGAAGTGAAAAAACATTTATATTTAAATACATTTATTTTACAATTACTTACATGTCTACTCAGTTTGATTATTTTCATGGTTTACCTAACCTAAAATGTTAAGATCAAAATATGAAATTGAAGCATGCGGAGTATTATTATTCTGTCTGTGAAAATTGAAAAAACTATGCATTTACAGTACAGATGTTGTTATAGCAGGGGGGGGCTACACTTAAATTTTTTTAAATGTATATATTTTAGACAAAACAATTATTACCTTAAATCTACTTCGTATTAACTTTATCGACCAAATAATATACTTCTCCAGTGTATTATCGTCTTCAAATAATGCTATTGGACATTCCAAAACTTTCAAAGTTTACCTTTGTCTTTCAATTTTAAGTACAAAAATCCGATAATGTAAATTCAATTGTATAATTTTAAGTTAGTTACTAGCATTTTCTATTATTTCTTAAATATCATCCATCAAACATCCTAAATACGTATGTTTTATAAAATTAAATACACAGTAATTATATTAATGTACAACCTATTACAATTTATATAAAATAGGTTCATTAAAAAATGATTTTTTTATAATTTTGTGACTGTGTCAACATGATTGTTTATTAAAGGATTAAATAAAAGAAGTTTTTCTTTCCAAATATTGTTATTTCATTATATGACTTTTTTCCAAATAATACACTTATTATTAGATGGCATATCAATGACTTCCATTAGCGAAATAGAATTTTGATTAGCCAAAAGTAATAAATCTTTAAGATCTCTCAGACCCCAACGTGGGTCTCGTGATCTTAGAGATTCATTGAAGATCATATTGCTTTTGGGAGCTATTTTTCCATTTATTGCATAGGGACCATAAGTAATCATCACACCGTTGTTATTCAAATATTTTCCTGCATTTTCAAATAGTCCTTCTGTGCATTCATATGGTGATATATGAATCATATTTGCATTGAATATAATATCAATAGATTTTTCTTTGAAATTATAAAAAGATAAATCTTTACAGATATCGATCAAAATAGGTTTGTTAATGTTTTTCGTAGGACATTCTTCAGCATATATACTAATACTGCCTAGTAAGTCCGCCTCGTATTCCGATGGTTGGAATATCACATGTGGAAAATTAGGTGCAAAATAAGCCAAATGTTGGCCAGATCCTGAAGATATTTCCAAAAGGAGCAGCTTTTGTTCAAGAGGAAAGTGTCTCGGAAGCTGATCCTTTAATACTTGCAATATTGGTTCTTTATTTCTAGAAGCAGCGGGATAAATCAGTTTATTTCCTTTGTAACTGAAAAAAATACATATCCATGTTAAATATCGTCGCTAACTGACAAATTACCGTAAAATAAGTTTTGGTATCAAAATTTGCATGAAAAAAACATCAATCAAATCTTACTATCAACATTTGCATTTAATATCAAGCAACATATATTTTAACTAATACTTCAGTAATAATACTAATAATATCAAAATAATCAGTAATTTTTTTATTCTGAAAAGTTTGCTTTTTACAGTTACGAAGTATCACATAGTAAGCAATTATATGTAACAACAAACTGTAAATCTCTTCATTCATTGTTTAAAATTTGTGCTTCCAACTACAGAGTATAATCACCATCAATATCTTCTCCGACTATATAACAAAAATCATCGGCATAACTATGCCAATGCAGTGCAATGGGGCCACATTAGATAGAGGACCAAAAAGTTTGCACCGTACAATCCATTTGGCATTGATACTTTTGCGAGTGTTCATACCTTTCCTAACATTCTCTTATAACTCCACTAATATGCCAGGTTAGGGACCAGACCATCACTGTAAAGTGAAAATCGCCTTAAAGTGAAGGAAGTATTTTTTAAATTGCAAGTGCATATAAATGCCTAAGAACACTATTTTTTTCTATTTCCAAGTGTGAATATTATGAGACAAAATACTTTTATCCTTACTATTTAATAAATAAACCATGCATTACATTGAACTCTCTTTTTACACGGTTTCGAAATAACACGGTGCTACATCCCTTATATGTTCGTATTACTCAGTACTATGCGGAAGGGGCCGAGGATAAAGCGGGGCGATCAATTTGACCAGAATGTATTAAAACTAACCATATTAGCCCAAACACAACTGAACTGCATTCAGATATCATAACTGTGGCGCATGCAATTGGTCGAGAAGGCTTTGAAGAGCTTACGATAGAATATATTGCTGAATTGACTGCTGATGAAGTTCTCAAAGAGGAAGAAATACTCGATGCTGTTTTAGAGAAGCACACCAACCCTAAAGAAAGTAGCAAAAATGACATATGAGGCCCAATAACAGCATATTCAATTCTTGAAGGTCTGCAACTGACTAATAAACTTGGAAATCATTTTATAATAAATGATCACAACGTAGAACGAGCTCTACAATTTTAACGCTTACATGGCTCGTTACCAAGAGTCATACAAGGAACTCACAAAAAAAAATAGTCAAAGAGATCAATAACAGAATTTTTGTTTAAACCCAGTAAATCCGAAAATTTGGAAAGAAATATTACACAGGCTCTAGATATCTTAAGTGATGAAAGCAATGTCATACCAAATGTGCGTAAATGGGTTCGTCTATTGTATGATAGTGAATAATCTTTGGTACGATTTTTTTAAAGTAATTATTTTTAATAAAATGAAGATACAATAAACAATAATGAATTTTATATTTTAATATCCTGAATTAATTTTTATACAAGGAAACCTATCCATCATTATTTTTTATTTTAGTATACTTTTTTACACGGTATTGCGTGGAACGTATCCACTGTGTAAAAAGAGCGTCTAGTGTACTTACATATGTATATCTTATACACAATACTTATTTAGGGGGCCCCTTTTTCCATTCTGCATTGGCGCCCAATTTCTGTAGTTACACCACTGGTAAAAACTAACCTCTGAACCTGGCCTGGTCTAACAAAAGTTTGACTTCTATCTTATTCTTATTCATTACCCATTGGTGAATCTATAAAAATTGTCACTTATACTTTACATTCATAATTAAGCTTCTGTTCGCCTCTGGACCAAACTTATTTAATTCGCTCAAAGGTCAAAAACTGCAGAAAGCAAAAAAATCGAATACCTCAAAAAAATATTTATTATTTTTACATAAAAAAAAATTAAGTAGATTTTCCGATTACGGGGGAATTGTTCTCCTTTCCCAGTGAAAGCCGGTCCAACCTAGGTAGTCCTGTGTTGTCAAGCAGGATAGATATTGAATTTTACACAAAAAAAGGCACATATCATACCAAAATTACTACTGTGCCATCAATAGTAAATTATTACGGATTAACTGGTCAACATTTTGAGCGAATACAGAAAAAATATATATACAATTACAAAATATGTCAAATAGAACTAACAAGGTCAACCACACAATTATACATTGCAGGCAAGGAGGCAAAAATAATAAATGCTCTCAACTTTTGATAAGATTGTTATATATTACTATGTACTATATAATTGTTATACCATTTTATTTTAAGTGTTATTTTAGATGCATCTGTGGCGGCTCGCACGCATCGTCCAGATGTTCCTCGTACTGTCAAGTCGTGGTATTGCACCATCTCACGCGTACAAAGCGGAAACGTTCGAGGAAGGCCAGACTGCGCCGCCCGGCGGGCATGACACACGTGCACCACAGATGTGCACCAACACATGCAGCGGAAGAAGCGGTCGGCCAAAGAATCGGCGCTGAGTACCCGAACCGATCGGACCGCAGCTGCGCATCCCGACTCACCTTTCACTAACCGTACATCGTTTTTCCATCTGTGTTGTTTCTTGCACTCGGTAGCTTCTCCCCGATGAGAACAAACATGTGCGAATAAAAATGGTTTTCACCAGAACACCAACCAACCTTCCCACACATCTAAACTAAAGCTTCTCACATAGCATTCATTTTTCCATTTATCTGCTCCAATTTTCAAGACTCCCATTTGTTTGAATTTCTGTGATTTAAAGCGCACCAAAAAATAAAATTAGCCTTATCTTCCTTGAAAAATATTAAAAAGTTAGGGACGTTTTAATAGAATCTTTATCATAATTTCTAGAATTTGAATAAATATTAATACCTTGAATTCAAGTCACAAGTTGTACCGCAATTCTGATGGGCACTCATCGCTAGACTTTTTCTAATACAAGATACAAGACATCGGAGTATCAGCCCCGTCTTAAATGATATTCAATTGAAAACATCGAGCAAAAAAAAACAATATAGAAATGCACCACCCGACATCTATGGGGTTTTTCTTGGATTTTGACAGTTACCAGTTTCCACAGAAATAAATTACAAAAGTGTACCATAGATAAAAGAGCGTACACGCATAAATAAAAGTTACACGCATAAATAAAAGAGTGATACATACAAGCATAATATGTATATATATTTCTTTTATATTATAATTATAATTAGTTATATTTTATTGTATGATATATTATACACATTCAAGTATTTTTTATAATATATATCAGGTAGAGGTTTATTCAGTTACATAGCGTATTTATGATTACTTTTTTATCACATCATCTCAAATGATAGCTATTGAAATATCACGACCTTTCAAATTATATCAACGACTATTGTATTGGTATTGAGATTTAAAAAAAACTATTCTACATGGCTTAAACGCGTATATTATCCCACCCCTATATAGAATATATTTTCTCCTACATATTTCTTTAACGTTAGTTTCCACAATAATGCTAAATATCCATAACAACATTATATATTACACTCTCACCCGCTTATCTTTTATAAATTTTTGGTGGCCTTCAGAAAAATATATTCTATGTTATCATACGCGTTACATGTCATCAGATACACATTTTACATCACTTCTTCATAGACTATGTTTTTTCTTTTATATTACTTCTTCATTAGAAAATTATACAAAATTACTAAATGCCCATTACAATATTTTTATATATTATAGTCCACCTGCTAAATTTCTATAAATATTATTTTTATAAGAGATTTGCTTTTATTTATTGTTTCTTAAGCGCTATTTTAATCATTCTATTTTTAACGTTTGTTAACATACTTTATGTTAATAGAGATACACTTTTCTATATCGTGTTTTTTTATTAATAATTTAATCATTTAAAAATCATTATTAATTAGGTGTTAGCATAATTTTCTTTTAAAATCATCTCATTCGGAACATTTTTAAACCGCAATTTGACATGATTTTTGGGGAGGGGGGGGGGGGGAACAGGTATGATTGCAAAGTGCTCGCTTAGGGTATGAAAGATACCAAGAACAAAAATTTCCGATCTTCAAAAAGTTTTGAAATTGAAAATAAATACAATTAAATATTAGTATCAAAATTAATCTAAAGAATGTATAAATAATAAAGTATACCAAAACAATTAACTAAAAATCACCTTTTCTTCTCGTTCTCCTTATCCGTTTAACGGACGTTGGCTATTATTTTGGTTGTCATCACTAAAAAAACTACCAGCAATCTTTCCCTGCATTATGAAGTGCAAGATCTGATACTTCTCACACATGTCCAAGATGTTGAAGTACATATATTGAATATTGAGAGCATGTACCATCTGACCATTTTCATTCGCAATCTAAGGTTGAGATCATAACTGCAGTACATATTTTTCATAAGATAAAGGTTACACGAGCATATCCATGCATATATATTATACATATACAAACACACGCAGTATACACACACACACATATATATATATATATAAAATAAAATAAATATAAAATATATGATTTTTCTTTCTTTAAATCTTTGTGTGTGGCTCCTTTTAGTATTTTTAGTTTGTCTAATTGTCTATGAATTTGCGCATGTTTTGTGAATCGAGTCATTTTCCAGTTCGTCCTAATTTTCCTCTTCCACATTTTCCATTTCCACACGCGCTCGTTCGCACGTTGGCTTGACGCATTCCTTCATGGGTTATTTGTAAAGAATATTCTGCGAATTAAAAATTTATTACTTACGGCATAAAGCATATATTTTTGTATATTGTTCTCGTTAAAATCGTGATTTCTGTTTTGTACTGAGATTATTTAAAAATTTATTTAATCCGACGAGGTAATTGAATTACTGAATTGTTAGTTAAAGGAAAATTGTATTACTGGTTTGTTTTCACCTTTTATATTAGATTGTCAATTGTTTGTAGCTGTTACAGCCATGGTTCGTCACGGCCCTCGTCCCTTGGTGATATGCGGGCCTTCTGGATCTGGAAAAAGCACTCTTGTAAAGCAATTACTCGATGAATTTCCGGATAAGTTCGGCTTCAGCGTTTCACACACAACTAGAAGCCCCAGACATGGTGAAAAAAATGGAGTTCACTACCATTTTACTGACATAAATTCCATGAAAGTATCAGTGGCTCGGGGAGAATTCATTGAATCTGCTGTCTTCAGCGGCAACATGTATGGCACAAGGTATGTATTTCATATTTTCTTTTTTTTTTACTTATTACGGGCTGGTAATTTTATTGGACTCTTGCCAAAGTTCAAACTCCTCTAAATTTGTTGATATTATAATATCTTTCCTTTGTAAGGCATAAGCTAACAAAGATATCTATTTTTAGTACAAAACAAATTCCTTAATTACTTATTGATATTTTTCATAAATTGTCCAATACAATGGGTTAATTAATGTTTGCTCTTTGGAGGATAGTATGAGTGCTTTTTGAAATATAATGTATTGACCTGTTTACATTCTATTTATAAACTTTGTGAGTTAGTGTGACACACGAAGGGGAGACTGGGTAGGGATGGCAAAACATTAAAAAATCTTACCAGAGTGGATCACATATATTAGATATATCTGAAACTCTTCATGCCGCACTCCTGCATCAACATTTATCTTAGGCCAGTCGTACACAGTACAGTTTCTCAATTAAAATGTTATCTTTCCTATCTCTTTTCCCTACTTGGACCTGGATGAGGATCATCAGGTTTGACGTTTATGTAAAAATCTATCCAAAGAACTTTGCTTCTACCTTCTCCGTCTGGTCATTCCAGACAATGCTATTACGGCTTGTTTGGGCTTTGTTGGGGTGGTACTTTTCTGCAAAGTATTTGACATCCATTCATTCGGCAAAGATTTCCTTAATTAATAAAGGTGGGGCTTCCTCTATCTCCTTCTCCGAGCCTAAAGAGAGTGTATCTATCTTAGACAACACGGATGTAAGCTGGCACCAAACAAAAACTTTCGCATCCAAATAGGAAATATATCATGTTGGATTTATTCCAAAGCAGACATATACCAAGGTACCCTGTATTTTAAATTGAATGTTAAAGTTTTTCCAGAGGGAAAATAACACATTTTGTTCTCTTTTATGTCCCATAAATAATTGCATGTGTATAAGTCTGGCAGAGCAAAAAATGATACAGTATTACATAACATCAATAATAATTATGGTGTTATATTTTTATTAGTATTAAAAAAAGATAGCAAACGCATTTTAATGAGTATGTAACATTTTATTGAGTGAAAATCTTATTACATATATTCGACTTTTAAACAACAACAACATCAAATCGCAGACATAATATTTAAGATGCAACTGGCAACAAATAGTATGCTACCACAGAAATTTCAATCTCACATATAATAATATTATTTCCCAAAATAGTGTCAGATGACAAACTGTTAAGCATTAGAAGAAAAACAGTGTACAAAAAATATATATAAACCCCTCGTAACCCATTGGACTAACCCCTGCCTTATTAAGGTGCTTAAGGTTTAATTTTCATGTCCCATTGAAAAATTGTAAAGAATATTGGTTTTGCACCACCTTAAAAGTAGTTCCAACTTTTTGTGGCATTTGAAAGAATAAAAGAATCACCAATTCTAAAATTAAATGGTAGGTGGACATGTTAAAACCATTAAAAAAGGTTGTGTAAATAAATATAGCATAACAGTAAATGCCAATATATTTTTCAGCGACTTGCGCAAAAATTGTGTCATTTCAGTCTTATCGCTTTCAAAAATCCAAAAATACTAGCAATATCCATTGCGCATATCACTTGTTGCAAGTTGCTGGTTATGCCGTATATTCCCAATGGATATATTTATTTCTTACTTTAACTAATTTCCTTTTTCTCAAAAAAAAGTTTCAAAACTAGTGATTTTAAATGATTTTTTTATTTATAAATTAAAAACATTTTTTTTAAAAACAAATTTATTTTAACAACATTATTTTCAAATATTTATTATTTTCCATTATTATTCTTCGAAAAATGCAGCTTTTGTCCACTGTTCAAAAAAGTTTTTGATTCCTTATTTATAAAAACTCATAGGCTTTAACGCACAATACTCTACTAGAGCTGTTGTTATTTCAGTAACATTATTATTAAATCTTCTTCCATCTAAATAATGTTGCATAGATCTAAACAAATGATAATCAGGTGGTACCAGATCGGGGCTATATGAAGGGTAATCCACAATTTTTCATCCAAGTGTGTTAATTCTTTCTCATAGGATTTTTGCTATATGAGTACGAGCATTATCATACTGAAAAAATATTGCAATTTTTTAAATTTACTAAAGCAGGTCTTTTTGTTTTCAACAATTAATGTAATTGATCCAGCTGTTTACAGTACTTCTCTGCTCTTATTATTTAGCCTGGTTTCTTTTAAATTAAGGCCGGGTTTTGGGGTTGTACTTGTTACATGCTTTTTCACTTCACTTCTTGTCCCCAATTATCATGTGCAGCAAAAAATGAATTTGTTCATATGCGTGACGCTTTGTTCTCTTCACTTCATTTGTGTGGTACCCATTTCCGATTCTTTAATGCATCTTTGGATACTGAACCATGAAAATCCAGTCTTGTTAGCTAACTCTTGATTAATATCTCTGGACGAGCATTAAGTCAGAGCCGGGTAGAAAATATTACCTTTTTTTGGGTACTTATATATTATATTATATGTAATGCATTATGTCTTGCGACTTATTTTTTCCAGCTAAAGTATTTTTTTATTTTGGAAGTTAATGCAGAGACATTCATGGCACATTAATAAAATACATAATTTCTTTTTTATAAAATTTGTCCTGATTATTTATAATTTCCGTACAAAAGAATCTATTAATTTTGCATTGTTAATATGATCATCAAAATTGAAAACATTTCCAATATGAATGTTGTATTGCATAATAGGTAAATGCAGGAAGGTCATTCATATAGAACACGGAATCTATATAAAAATTAATTTGGCATCCTTTTTAAAATTACCATTTATTTTTTATAATACATCTTATTTTTGTCCTTACAAATAATTCATTTTTGTTTCTTTATAAATCTGCATACATATATTTTTTTAAGTTTAATCTGAATCTTTGGAACTGTACAACAACAACCACCAAGCTATCATTATGATATTTTTTATTGTAGCTCTTTACTTCGTTTTGACACATTCAATATAATCTTGAAATAACTGTCCCATTCCCACCCAGTCTCCCCTGTGTATATATACACATATGATACACATGCTATGTGTTGGATGATGTTTTGTTTACAATTTGGACAGAATGACTTGTGTTCAGTGTTATATTTATGAATATGTTTTTCTTCCTATGGTAGTATGAGTGCCTACCAAAATAGTTTTTAAAAAAATATTTTCATTTTGTTATTGGAACTGCTGTCCAACTGATGCTAAGGTTAATGGGTCCTTGAGTAGATAAAAACATGTTTTCATCATAACCATCACAGGGCTCTATGACCTTGCTGAATGTATTAATGGCCCATTCCTAGGGCTTCACTATCAAAATAATAGGCAGTTAAGTTACATTGAAATATGAAAAGAAGTTTTTTATTACCATTTTGCAAATATTTTTTATTAACTGTCAGTTTATTTAGTAATAAACTAGAGTATTCCTACTTTATAGCATGCTTTGCGTTTCTACTTAAATAAATTAACAGCTCACAAAATTATCTGCAAAGTGGTATCAGTAAACATATTTTGATTTGTTTTATTTGCCTAGTAGGTACTAGTTTATTCTGTTTTTAAAGCATGCTTCGCTTTTCTGCTCAAATAAATCAACATCTCACAATTATCTGCAAAGTGGTAACAGTGAACATATTAACATTTTTTTCTTTACCTTTTTTATTGGAAAAGCAGAATAGCATACAATAATGTTGTAAATACAAAACTATTACTGTAATGCTTCTTAATTTTGAATTATTGCAATTTCATACTGATATTTTGTTTAGTAAACAAGCTGTTGATGAAGTCAGACGCTCCGGCAAAGTTTGCATATTGGAAATCGAGATAGAGGGTGTAAAACAAGTGAAGACCACCGACCTGGATCCGCTTTATGTGTTTGTGAAACCCCCTTCGATGGAAGAACTGGAACGTCGTTTGAGGCGAAGAAATACAGAAACTGAAGAGGCTTTACAGAAAAGATTGAATACAGCACGAACAGAAATGGAATATGGTGAGATGTTTCCTTTCACTTATAAATATGTGTATTACAGTTCATTATATTTCAACTGCAAATTAGTAATACTGTTATTTTATTATTTTTCATGCTTTTACATAAGATAATAAATGGTTTACATTTATTATCTTACATAAAAGCATGAAAAATAATAAAATTAAACATTGATAAATAATACAGAATGACTATTACATATGTAAAGAAAACAAACTAATACATATACATACTAACCTCTAAGAGCTGGCGCACACCTACAATGTTTTGTCATAATGGCAAGGGCTATGGAAATATATGGCAGTGCCCAGACAAATGACAAAACTGTCAGGGTGCACTTGAACAGATCCCCGACAGTTTGATCTAACAACTGTTGGGTGCATCACTAAGCGCATGAGCAGCACACACATCAACGACTGTTGTACACTGACACAATATCTGATCGGTTCAGTAGCGAACATGTATTTGAGAATGGATAGTGCATTTTCTTATTATTTTTCTGCAGTATGAGATAGATACTCCGATACATTGTGTGAAGAAATTTTGATAGACGTGGTAGAGAAATGGCTAGCCGTTTTCAATATAAGGCATTAAAAGAATATATCGATATATGAATATATTTTTTTAAATTATAGGAAGGTTATAAATTTTAGAAATTAAAATAGATATGTATTAACTAAGGGCCGGTTGCGTGATCAGTAGTGAATTTTGACAATGGTAAATTTTTACTACAGTAACTTTTTACCATAGTAAAAAATGTTTGCAGGTGGTTCTAATTTTTCATCACATTTACTACTGGCAAAGTCAATCCTGCCTAATAGTATGGCAAGGCGAATAATCAGCAAATACATACATGCGATTTTTACCAAAATTAATTTATTTAAATATTCACCATCTTTATCTATGTATGGGTTTATTCACCCCTGCGTTCGAAATCTGTCACTTTACTGGCGAGAAATCTTTGTTAATATAAAATAAACAGCAAAATCATCATCGGATGAACTCTTATCACTAAAATAGCGGGATATTGAATTATTCATTGTCGTATAATGCAATTTTCATATTACTTCATATGTGTTAGATGACTTTTGAAACAGCTGTGAAGAATCCTCCATTATTAACTAATTATTACCATCAGATATCGGGGAGTAAAATTAATTTACTACTGAATGTATTTTCAATAAGTAAATGTTTTTTTTACCAATTATTGAGATTGTGTTTTTGCATAAAGTTTGGACGTGAAAATGCCACAAATATAATCCGTTCGATCCCTATTATAAATGGATGAGTCATAAAATAATGTTAAATAAAATTGTAAGCATAAATGTTACTCGGCACCTGTTATCATCATACTGCTGGATATATTAATGTATTCGTGACCCATTATTTTATGTTCACAGTTCCATAAATATAAGCAAATACAATATTTTTATCTGTCATTATTCAACAGGGTGAATAGATGAGAACAAATGAATGATGTATGTAAAAACAACGTCAAAGTTGCAATTGACAATCATTAGTTAATCATCTTCCAAATCTCGTCAAGGAAAAAATGAAACCATTTTAAATTGTGTAAATGATGCAACAAAAAAGAAATCTCAATTTTCTTGAAAGTAAAGAATCTTTACAAAGAAATTGTATCACATACTGAAGTAAATTATATTTTTAAAATTTATGAAAATATGTATGCAATATGCAGCTTGTAACCAAAGTTTCAGATGTGGAAATTTATGAAACAATGACACTAGTTGATCACAACTTGTTTCCCTAAACAGACATTTATTTTAAATATGGATTGTGTATCTGCTTTTTATTTACTCACAATCATAATTTCATAATCAGTTGTACATGTTTGTATGTAATACCATACATTTTGAAATTATTTTCATTTTTCTTTGGTACAGGAACATTTTTGTTGGATAAATCTAATATTTGGTGTTGGTTGTTATTTGCAGGAGAAGCTCAAGGAAACTTTGACATTGTGATTGAAAATGATAATGTGGAAAAGGCATATGTTCAACTTTGTGACTTCGTTCGAAGTCAGCTTGACCAAGACAAGCAAGGTATGTTATATATAATTATTTTAATCCCTTGTGTTAAATCATACTAACCGTCCATCATATGTTTTCATTATCAAGTTTATTTTTAAAGTAGTACCTATTTAATTTATTATAGAGTGCTTCGTTACCAGAAATATCCACGAACGGGTTATAACTATGTATAAAGAAATGGCAAAATAATTACATTAAATAATGTTAGGCTAAATGTGTAAGTGTTTGATGTGTGAAAATCTTAATTAACCTTGATTATGACACTAAACAATTACATATTAAATTAACACTTTACTCCAATATAATATATCAGTTTCCTTTCAAATTTCCCTATGCTTAATGCTCAGAAGAACATTGGAATATTTAAAATATTATCAAAAGGCATCAGTTTAACGATGACCTATTCTATTTAATTGTCGAAGATTTCTATTTCAAGCAGCATATGGTTTTAAATGGAGGGTTAGGTCTTGGAGATAGGTAGCACTGCCCTAATTTATAAAAACGAATGTAATATCTTTACAAAAAATACGCCTAGCTGCAAATATCATTTGGAAAATAATTATTTGTAAATTTTAATTTACGGACTATCTTAAGACTATCATGAGAGTATTATACGTACTTTTTGTATAATTTTGTTGTTATACCAGAAATACTTGTTAACCGCATGTATGCTCAAATATATGTAAAGTACTAGCTTTCAAAACGAGATTTTACAGCAAGCAAGTAATTTCCTATAATTTTCTACAAAACACAAAAATCTCTTAAAATATATATGCTTTACGGCTATATTTACATGTATGTGCAAAACTCGTCAAATTCTTGATATGTATATATAAATTAAATATATGTATAAATATCAACTTTTTAACCTTGTTTACCCACTTTAAAGCAAATGAACTAATATAAAATAATGGATACTGCAAATAATAAACTACATAAATCAATATGATATCATAAACCTGAGGACTCTTATAAAAATAATAACATTGGGTATTTTTTAAGCTTTAAAAAGTATTTAAAAATGACATTTAATTTTTTTAAATTTGCAATTTTTATTACAAGTATTTCTTTTCAATTTCATTATTTTCGACATTTCTCTTTGTATTTAACAATTTTGTCTTGTACGTCATCCAAAAAATTATTATCACCCGCGTAACACGTTTGATGACAGAAGCCGGTTTTTCAACTTCACCAAAGCTTTGGTTCAATTGGCAATGTGAAATTATTATTTTATTTTTTTAAATAATCGGTTATAATTAAAAAAAAATATGACTTCCGTGCATTCGAAATTTCCAGAGTTTAGAGACTTTAGAATAATTTCAAAGATAAAATATAGCCAGCTTCACTCTCAACAGTTCTTATTTGATGTATTGAAATGAAGGAAAAAAAGTCATTTTAACATATAGGTAACTGCCATCTTCTATATAATTAAAAACTCAGAAACAAATAAAAATGGTCCTTTATTATGTACATACATTATTTTCTTAGGCAAACTCCTTTTAGGCATTGGTATACGTGATTTTTACCCAAATGCGGTGAAATTTCGTAGACTTTTTTCATTGAGTGATTCTGTAAAAATATGTCTGTGCTCACTAACACAGCAAAATATTTTATTCCTTGTGTGTGTCCTCAGATGATCCGGCCCCAGAATGAGTTCCTTGTGATGCATCCACCTGACCATGGTTATGCAATGGTGAATTAACAATGCATGCCACCCCACATCTAACCTTTTTTAACAATGTGTTTTAAAATTATACCTCAAGTACAATCTTTGTATTATTAACTATTTATGATGTTTGTTTACTGATCATGTAGTTTATGGTTTAAAATTATAATGCAATCCATTAGATATCATTTGTTACCAAAATATATTATCCAATATGTAATATGTGATACCTTATTTCTTTCATTTCAATTTATTGATCATGAAACAGATAATAATGTGATACCTTATTTCTTTCATTTCAATTTATTGATCATGAAACAGATAATAATGTGATACCTTATTTCTTTCATTTCAATTTATTGATCATGAAACAGATAATAATGTTATACCTTATTTCTTTCATTTCAATTTATTGATCATGAAACAGATAATAATGTCATACCTTATTTCTTTAATTTCAATTTATTGATCATGAAACAGATAATAATGTGATACCTTATTTCTTTCATTTCAATTTATTGATCATGAAACAGATAATAATGTTATACCTTATTTCTTTCATTTCAATTTATTGATCATGAAACAGATAATAATGTGATACCTTATTTCTTTCATTTCAATTTATTGATCATGAAACAGATAATAATGTTATACCTTATTTCTTTCATTTCAATTTATTGATCATGAAACAGATAATAATGTCATACCTTATTTCTTTAATTTCAATTTATTGATCATGAAACAGATAATAATGTGATACCTTATTTCTTTCATTTCAATTTATTGATCATGAAACAGATAATAATGTTATACCTTATTTCTTTCATTTCAATTTATTGATCATGAAACAGATAATAATGTCATACCTTATTTCTTTAATTTCAATTTATTGATCATGAAACAGATAATAATGTGATACCTTATTTCTTTCATTTCAATTTATTGATCATGAAACAGATAATAATGTTATACCTTATTTCTTTCATTTCAATTTATTGATCATGAAACAGATAATAATGTTATACCTTATTTCTTTCATTTCAATTTATTGATCATGAAACAGATAATAATGTCATACCTTATTTCTTTAATTTCAATTTATTGATCATGAAACAGATAATAATGTGATACCTTATTTCTTTCATTTCAATTTATTGATCATGAAACAGATAATAATGTTATACCTTATTTCTTTCATTTCAATTTATTGATCATGAAACAGATAATAATGTTATACCTTATTTCTTTCATTTCAATTTATTGATCATGAAACAGATAATAATGTCATACCTTATTTCTTTCATTTCAATTTATTGATCATGAAACAGATAATAATGTCATAGTAAATACAAACAGTTTCAGGATTTCTTCATACACAATAGCGATACAACAACCACATTTAAAATAAAAAAACTCTTAACATATTACGTATATTATATTTTTTATACTCATTAAATGATTTCACTGTAATTGCAGGGTTAAAATATACTTATTAAATTTTGTATACTTATTTAAATTATTGTGAACTACAAGATTAAAGATAATTACATTGATATATGTACATACATACATATGATATTAAAAACAATTTTGCATTGTTATTACATTTTTTAAATAAAATGTTAAATCTTAAAGCTGTTATTGATTCAATTGAATTTTATTGTTATGTATTTTATAATACAATTTGTTACTGAAGTGTTTGATTGATATTTTTATTTAATTTTGGTAACAGTTTGTGACCGTGTTTCCGGAGCTATTATGTCTAGTATTTCTACTATACATACTATACACCCATCCCTCAATTTATGCGGTATCATAGAATATCATTGATTCTTTAAATGATTTAATTTTATAAATGATTATTCCAATTGCATACATTTTTTGGTTTAGCTAAGTGCTATTTATGTACTTAACTTTTTTTTTTAACGGAAAAAATTCTGAATTATTTTACAACTATCATATAACATAAACCATGAGGCATAAAAGAAAATAACATGTTTTAATTTACAATTTTCATATACATATAGTAGACTCCAGATTATCCGAGATTAGGGGTGAAAAAATCATGGATAATCAAATTTCCCGGTTGATCCAAATGCATTGAAAAAATATTAAAAAGTTACAAAAATCACACATATGCGCGCCTACTGTCCGAAAGTCATGCACATTTGCTTATGCAAATGCCGACCGGAATGTTGTAGGGTTATCAAATAACTTTCACCTTAAGTATATTTGTAATATTTCTCTATACCATTTTTTTCAGCGAGAGTGCTGTCATTCTACTACTCAAGGTACTCATAGTCAAGAAATGATTCCGTGGTTTAAATTTTGCAGACAGCGTTGTTTTTTTTCTGAAGAAGTCAACTTATCTTCCTCTTCGTCATCATTAGGATGCATGGTATCATTCCTCGCACATTATAAAATATCTTCATCATTTAATACTCCATGATCAGTTAGATTTCTCTGAATGAAGCCAATCACGTGCCGATTGCTCATCAACATCCCACACCTGTCATTTTGTCGCAAATTTCGTGACACTTGTTCTTCATGGTTTTAATTAAAATCGAGAAATTCTTCATCACGTTCAATCTAGTCTGGTTTAATCAGGAATTCAAATTTTCTCCGGCATAAGATCTTCGGTTTTTTTCATTGCTTGAATTGAAGCAATGGTGAATTTTCGTGCAGCTGGATCATCACTTAAATTGTTTGTCTTGAATGGTAATTTGTTGGTCTAGTGACCCTGGCTTAGTGATCTAGTGGTCGGGGGTTCGCGCTTCATTCCAGGAGTTCAACAAGTTAGTCCTATTTTTATAGTACAAGCGTTGTAGTAGAATGACATGTATTCCAAGTCCACATCTATATATATTTTTTTTAAATTAAAAATTTATACCATCTTAATCATTCAGAAGACGACATCAATCGCCCTGCAACTTTAATTTGTTATAAAAATATTTTACTTTAGCTGCGTAAATAAAAATAAACTATGGCACCCCTAACAGCAAATCCCGCCGCCGGCGTAATTTACCACGCTACGACCTATTGTACACAAGTGACAATGACAACTTGCCGAACGCAACTAATCCTCATAAAAAAAAAATGTTTTGAGAGATCACTCGTCAGACAGCTGACATGCTCGACTTTAAAACACATGTTTAGTAGCCGTTATGAACAATGCGAAACATTTTCAAGAAAAAATATTTTTTCAATCTTCGCAAATAAGTTCCGGTTAATTTGTATCCCTTTTGATCAAATCCTTGATAATCGGGAGTCTACTATATACTTTATTTATTTCTTATTTCTGGAAAGTTTTTTAAGTGTTACATTAAAAATATTTGCTTTATTATTGCATTCCATTTTTATTATATAAAACCTGTATTTTGTTCAGCAGGCTGAGATATATATTTTTTTTATTGATTTAGCTCATAAAAATAGTCATTAATATGATTGAACTTCTTATAATTTGTAATACATAATTCAATACTTATCTGAAATTTTCACACTCCGTATCACATCTACAAATAAAATCAATCTATGATGTAATGATTATTTTCTACAATATTTTTTTTCATTTGTATTATTTTATAGCAGCAAATTTATTTTTAATTTTCCCATCCCTCTGCCATTTACTTTTAGAATTATTTTTAATGCAGTCACAAAAAATTGGTACATATTTTCCTAAATGTTTGGAAGTACTTTTAAGATACCAAAACATATAATTTTTTTTTTTTATACATTTACCTTTACATCATTTTATAATGAGACATCACAATAAATACTCTGGCATAGGATGGGGTGGGTCAGTGAAATTCACTGGTTTTCTGAGAATTTTTATTAGTTATTATACAATTTTCATTTGACTGATAGGTACGGTACACTTTATAATTTATATTAATTAAAATTTTACAATATATATTAAAGGAGTTAAACAATATTAGAGAGATAGTTTTATTTTTAATTACAAAATGTTTTTGCCACATTTTCATCAAAAGTATCTTTCTATACCCATGACAATAAAATTATTATTTTGAATTTTTTATAGCTATGTGCAGTCCAGTAATGCTGATGTCTTCATCAAATATGTCAATGATTTTGGTTTAATAAAGACCAATACATGTATTAGAAAATTGTATCTGGTCGAAATAAAATATATACATATGTATATGCCTACACAGAAGAACCTATACAAAGAAGATAAACTTATGAAAATAACCGTTTTGTTTTCATGGCAGAAATGTTTAGTATGCATTTTATTTTTCCATTTTACATTTATTTATTCCATAAAAAGCATATTTCTTATTATTTATATATGTATATAATGTATCTGTTAATATTTTATATAAGTATATATTATTTATTAACCAACTGCAACCAAATTCAATCTTACTCATTAAAAGCCTACTTTGCGTTTATTGATTAGTGATTATTTTTAATCATTTCAAAAGCAGCACAGCACTGCTTGCCAAACTTTACTTTCAAATACAGTAATACATTAGTTAACGAAGTAGATAGGTACCATGAAATTTCTTTGTAATCAGAGATTTAAATAGTATCTGAAATGCAGGGATGTGTTTGTACAAAAAAAAAACAATATGGAATAAAACTTTTATTAAAACTTCAATTTCGTTAAGTGTCATTTTTTCATCATTAACACTTATTCAATGAAAAAATTATACCAGACGCAATAGAAACAATCAAACGGAAAGAAAGTGACCATCCTGTACAGCGATAATCCGTGAACTGCAGATCACTTTCTGGAAAGTGGTTTGTGTTGTAATGGCACACAGGTATATATTTACTACCACCCGATTGATATGGCATTTTTTCAAGCAGGAAAAGTCAACAATAGTAGTTTTTTCTAAAAGAACTTTGTTCTCAAATGATTCGTTAACCGAGGTATTACTGTAATATGCTTTTATGTTTATTAGTTTTCATTTAAAAATAACCCAATTATTTATAAAAATAAATCATTGGATTTTTATTTGTGGTTAATAGATATTTTAACAATCTATTCAACTGTGCTTGTTAAATAATTAATTTAGAAAAATATCCAAAGATAATGATTTTATGTTTGAAAGAAATGTTTAATTTATGTACACAGATTGCAATTCACTGCTTTTAATGTTAACAAACTTTCCAACTTAGTTGAGGACTTGTTATAACATTCTGTAGCTTTTAGTGGTGATCTGTAGAGAATTTTTTCTAAAAACAATGATTGGATAGTTGCATCTTTATGTGTATAGCTGTGAACCCCATTGATGTGTAGATTATATATTAAGAAATGATAGTGCGCATTCTTGAGATTGCCGTATTTATTTGGTGAACAAATAAAAAAAATATCAAAAATAAATTACCTAACATCCATATACATGATCCCACAATTCTCGTTATGGTCCAAATAAGTAATGTGACCACAAATATGAACTGTTTGTTTTGTAGATTTGTTAAGTTATTCCAAATTTAAGAATGGTGTGTAGAGATAACACGTGACCATAATGTATTTCATTATTAAGTGTGTAGTGATGTTCATACACTTTATGATTTGAAATGAACTTGAATCAGTTAAATAAATAAATAATGTCATTGTTTTTCATTAATCATTAATTTTTTTACTTAAATGTGTTTGATTAGACTGACTATGTATCGCTTTGTACTTACCTAATTTTTGGATGCGTGTTTCTTACCTGATCGCACTGATGATACCCTAAACAAGATGTTTGTGTATGCTTGTAGGTGTTGTTGATACAGAGAGACATTTTACACTCTCTACATCGATGTCATAGAGTAAATGATGCCAGTGGTTTATTTAAAAGATTTGCATAATTAAAATAACTAACTTAAGCCTGCCACTATTCTGATTGAGTCACAAAATATTTTGGTAATGGAAGTAATAGTTATATTACAGTTGACTCTCGATCCGGGATGGTTGGAAAAAAAATGATCTGGATAATTCCGTTTTTTTTTACAATATAGCGCGATGCACCCACCTACTTTTTCTCAAAAGTAAGCATCGAATAAGTGCGGTCAAGATCACCCCCAAATAACAATGAGCCCATTTTTTTTATAAGTGGATGTCGCAATTTCCATTTAATGATGTGTCTGCAATTTTTTCAGTTTTATTTACGTAATGAATCAAATGCAAAATATATTTCATTTGCACTATATGCATTTAATGGTACTTTGGATAAGTCACACAAATATGTATATTGGAAAGGTATCATCAATTTATTGCAACAATATTTAAGAGCAGGGGATTTTGTCATCCCCACACAATCAGTTATTTTGACCTGCCTGGGCAGATATATTATAGTGTGTGTGTCTGGCCTTTAAATAATATTTTCAACTGTTAAAAAAAATTACTGCCCCGGATAGCCTGCAACCCAGATAATCGAGAGTATACTGTATATAAATGTGATCCATAACATTAAAGTTCATTTATTTATAATATTCTGAATATTAATACGCTCTTATTCTTAAATAGTACATTATTCAATTTTTCTTTTTAACACTTAAATTTTAAGATAAGTTTATGTGACTAAACCCTTGAGATTGTAGTGTAATAAAAATGATAAATATTGAGCAATTCTAGATGCAGGTATAAAATTAGTAGTTGTGGTAGGTGTTATTAATAAACATCTTTTATTTTAACCAGTAAGTGTATTAATGTGTGTATTAGTAATATTGTGCACTCACATTAACAAAGTGAATGTATCCAAATTTGGGACTAAATTAAAGTGATTTTATTAGGTAGTAACAGATAAATGCCAAAAATGAATTCTTTCATTAATCTTTATATTTTTTTTATACATTATAAATGCATAGGTAGGTATATGGTATTACACTTATAATCAGACTTATTTTTAGTTATCTTCAAATGAATTATATGTGTAGAAAAATTGTTAGGTTACTTGTTATAGAAACTATGTATTATTAGAAATATTAAAAAACCTGTTAAATAATTTGTGGTGATGAAACGATTAAGATTAATTAGAAATTATCATTAACGATGACAAAAGTTATGTATATTTTTATCTTAGCTTGAATCTTCGAGCAGGCATATCAAATTTTGAGTTTGGCCATTTTTATTTTTCATTATTATATGTACAGTAAAACCGCGATATAACGAAACCCGATATAGCGAAAAATGATGTATATCGAAAAAAATATCGAAATTTAGTCCCTAAAACCAATTTTTCATACAAAAATGCATTTATATAACGAAATCCCGTTAATATTTATAACAAAATCATTTTTGTCCCGTACGAAAAAATGCCAATACATTTACGTAAATTTATAACGAAATAAAAAAATGTTAAAAGATGAAAATATTATTTCGCACTTACAAAGCCGCGCCGCTGCATCTGCCGTATGCGAACGGTTTAATGGCCTTTTCGGCGGTGCGCGGCGGTCTGCCGACAAGGTAGTAAAACAATTCAAACTTCTTCTTGGGTTCATAGTATCATATTTTGAAGTGGTTGCCGCCGTTACCGGTAAGTACCTTCGTAATTTATATACGACTCATTTTATAAAATTGCCGCGATTCAACTGTAAATTTTTTATTTTTGAATTATTTTTTATGTTTCATGCCCAAAACTATGTTTGAAGCGGCTCTACATTTAAACACAATTAAAATATTGTTTTGTGTTTGCAATATTCTGGAATTTACAAAAATATCTTCCAATTGGTGTTGAATAGGTTCTGTTCTTAATTTAATTCCTTTGATTATTCATTTGCTTATCTGTTTTAATAACAAAACTACTAAAAATATGTAGGTATTCAGTTCCCTATGGCCTTCTTCCTCCATTGTTTGCAGAATTTGCGATCTTTATTGAAGGATTTTTTTTATTTATTTCGTTATATGTGGGAATTCGTTATTACGAATTTTTATTTTTTGGGCCCTTGGATTTCGTTATATCGCGGTTTTACTGTATTACAATTTATTATTTTTATGTATTAAATAAAATTTATGTATGATGTACTTTTGAAACACATAATGAAATATATTAGCCGGTCGAGTGACTGCCTGAGGATGTAAAATATACATAAAAAAATATGTTTCCTGAGCCTGCTATTAAGTAATTTTTTTAGAAGTTTTAATCACAGGACAAATTAAGAACCTTTCTACCAGGCAAGCAATTGGAAAAGATAAAAAATATTATATTTTTTGTCCATTTACTACATATTACTTTATTGTAAAATGAGGAATCGTTACATCACTAATGACAAACTTTTAACTTGGTTGATTAATATTTTTATTTAAACTTGATGTTTACTGCAAGAATGTGTAACTTTATTGGTATTTAATAAAGGAACAAAAAAATATATCTTGCATTTTTTATTGTATACGTTAAGCCCAGCTTATTGAATTGTTTATTTCGAATACAATTCTTTATATGTATTTCTAAACTTTTATCAAGATAACTTTTCTCTTTCACTATAAATAATTCTAATGTTTATATCTTCAGCGGTAACACAACCAAATCTGGAAATAGAAAATGGTAGCAATGAGCTATAAGGTAAGTGAATTTCTTTTTTTTGACTTGAGTTTCCTAGGAACTATGTGATTAAATATATTAGTTAACATTTTTAAGACCTCGCTAAACTTACCATATTTTATAACATCAATTGGTCTACTTTTATTGTGATACCCCATAAAAATAAGATAATTTTTTTGAATGATTTTGATCAAATACTAAAATAGATCAAATTAAAAACATTAGCATAGATATTTTAGTTGGTTAGTATGTCATCACTCGCAAACAAAGAAGCAGGGAGAATATTCGGGAGAGAACCAAGCTACATTGCCCAATGTGCACTTGGGTCTGCACCCAGCGCTCGGGTCAATTGGACAGCCGACACGTGCCCCGCTTTTACTTTCGATCCTTGCATCGCTTTCTTTCTCCCGGTGCCTATCCATAAAGTACTGTATTTCATTTCATATCTTAAATTTACCTTTGCCTCCCTTTGATAAAAATATTTCATATTTTGAATATATGAGGGCTGTATGATAAGTAAACGTGCCACGGAAGGAAACACATTTTGTTTTATTTATTTCTCGGCAGTCTCATTTATCGTTACACTAGTCCAGCGATATTACAAAATTTTTAAGCCATCCAAAAAATATGATTTTTTGAACTCAGCAAAATAGGCCTCTGTTTCAGTAATAACTTCCTCGTTTGACGTGAACCGCTTTCCGCCAAGCCATTTTTTCATGTTTGGAAACAAAAAAAAATTGCATGGGGCCAAATCTGGAGAATAGAGTGGCTGAGGCAGCAATTTGTAGTGTAATTCGTACAGTTTTGCTGTGACAATTAATGATTTATTTATTTTCTTTTGAACATTTTTGAATGCGATCTAGAACAATGTGCTGATATTTTTTATTTATGTTATTATTAAAGTTGTATCAATGTGTTCAAAAATTTAATAAAAATGAATTGTTAATTCTGGCATCTGCTATTAGATTACTCAAAGGTATTTGAGATTCCGTAAAAATAAGGTAGATTATATCAAAAAGGTAACATATAGGTTCAAAAATTTGTCGCTAAAAATATCATTGCTGTAGCATAGTTGGATAATGCACCTTCCCCGGTTTGGAAAGAGATCCAGGTTTGAATCCCGGTGGTCCAACAATATTTTTTAATAAAATTGATTTTATATGTATATCTTTCTAATTAATATATTTAATTCATATTTTATTTAAAATTATTTATATTTTACTTGTGGGCAATATTAAACATTACGTTATTTGTCTTTATATTTATTTCTAAATAAGTTTCATCTTCAGTGTTATTTATCATATTTTTATTGTTGATGTAAAAGAACAGTCAAAACAAAATAAACACATTGAGCTCACTGAATGAACAAAACAATACTAATTATTTGAATGAAAATGACATATTCAATATAAATATAAATCCACAAACCCAGTATATATATGCTTTTCTTCATAGTCTTGTTCCTGGTAAGAGAATTTTTTTTCTTGATAGAAATAATCTCTTCTGATTCAACCGATGATTGATACAACCTGTATTAGGCTTGCAAATTATCGTCGCTAAATCTGAAATGTCTGAAATTTTGACAGGCTAATTTGTCTAATCTAGGTCATCCATCACACAAACTCATTTTGACAAAATCTTAAAATTATACAAAAGGTTGGTTTACTCCCGTAATATAATAAAAGTGAAAATATTTTAAATGTATTTATTTGATTAAAAAATATACAATTAGGGGGTCAATTAAAATTATGTTTGTAATACACAAATTATATTCTTAAATTGTATAAAAATAAAAACAATAGTTAATAATTAAAAATATACATACATAGATTGTCAGAAGGGCAATTGTAAAAGATTGTTAGTATGTAATATGAGCAATCAAAACCTCTATATGGAGTGAAAACATGCGCACGATGGATTGAATAAATAAATAACGGAGCTCACAACTTTATTTTTATAAGATAAGATGGTTTTGTGTCTCATAAAATTTAAAGAGTTGTGTCATGTTTTGAATCGATGGTATGGATCTCAAGAATAACACAAATGTAAGATTTTTTATGCAACTGTGATCACAAACCTTATCTGCACTGATTTTTAATAATTTATGGATACTAAGTTGGGCACTCCAAGGCTGAGGCGAATTAAGTTTATTTTAAAGAACTGAAGTATTGGAGCAGTCAAAATGTTTTTTTTTTCTTCTAATATTCATTATTTATTTTTATATTTTAAATACAATTTCCTTTTAATTAAATTTTTAAACACTTACTCAAGTTGAACAAACTAACAAAAAAAAGTTTTACAAAATTGCCCTCCAGTAAACAATCAAATTTACAACAATCAATTTACAAAACTTCATTTGCTTATTTTACTGTAATATCTAAAATTGATTTTGAAAAAATTCAGGGCCTCCAGCAAGCACCTGTGCATTGAAAATAATAAGTATAATATAATATTCTCGGAAACTCACAGATTGTAATAATTTTATCTGATCTCATACTAGAAAATTTAATTTATGGGGGCAATAGATAAATCAATGAAAAAATTAAGTACCACATGTGCAACAGTAATAAATTATAAAACAACACTATTATCAGTATCCCAACAGGCTTTGCGAGGTTGCGGAGGAGTATTTTCAGAGTCGCACTGAACCATTCTATGTGACTTGATATTTTTAAAATCAGAGCATTTGATATTTGCTGTATTGTGTAGTGTTGGTGATATTTTTGATACTCTTACCGGTATTTTTGATTTAGCATTTGTAGGTTTATTCGATTTCATTTGCGGATCGAACACATTTTGTTCATTAGATGGAGTGTTCTGCTTTGAATTAGAGTAACTATTGTCAATATTCATCATGCAAGCTAAGGGGGTTCTTGAGCCATCATTACTTTGAATATTTAGGCCCTTTTTAGAATTGAAAGATGTGTTATTACTATCAGGGAATGTATCCTCATAAATTAACAGTGAATCGGTTATCTTCTTTATAATATTCTTATCTTGTAGTTTTTCATCTGAAAGCATTCTTTTTTGCAATTTCACATTATTCCTGAAAACTTCTTTCATTTGAGAATTTGGTTTTTTGTTTGATTTTATGGACTTCACTTCTTTATTTCTATTTTCAGTAATCAAAATTGGTGTTCTATCTATACCCACTGACGGGGATCTGGGGTCTTTGCCGGATAGATCTTTGTTCATTTCAATGTCATTTTCCATCGCAGATGATTCTTTTTCTATATCAGAATTCTCTGACATAATATTTTCTGGTTTAGTTATAACTTTACGTTTTCTCCTCACTGTATCAAGATCAGTTTCAATATAATCTAAATTAGTTTCCAGTAAGCCGTAAATGGGTTTATTTATCTCATTGTGATCAGATGTGAGGAGATCCTCTCTGACATCATCTACAATAATGTTGTCCTCTTTCACTTTGTTATTTGAATTACAAATTGATACATCAATTTCCGTAGCTTTAAATTTATCATTTTCACTCTGCACAGATAAGTTGCAAAGTTCTTGGCAGAGATTTTTCGGTTCCAAATTTGTGATGATTCCAGTATTTGAATCCTCAAGAGCTTCATTAGATTGTAGATCACTTCCATCCAGAAAATTACTCGAATTCAACTGGTTGTAAGCTAGCATTAATTCAGGATTTTTTATAATAAATCCCAAAGGAGTTCTTTGAAAATCTATTGTTGGAGACCTTGGATCAATTTGGTTCATTATGGTTCTCAAAGCTGGGTTTAGCATAGGTTTTTCACATTTATCAAAGCACTCTTTGGTCAGATCTACATTTTTAGTGATAGGTTTTGCATTCGCCACACCGTGTTTCTGTAACAAATGACAATATTATTTAATTACATACATTAATCACTAGAGAAGTATATACTGATCAGGATAGAATTCTCTAACTCTTAGACCAATTCTACACTCTCTGATATCCCACCAGTTGTTATTCTCTCATAAAAACTTTAGAATGCATTTTTACATGTCGAACACACCTTATTTAAACACAAGACGACAGTATAGCTCCATTTAAACGAGGGAAAAGTATTCTTAGGTGGTTTGGTCAAGAAAAACATACAAGTGTTAATGGCACCAGAAATATTTGGCACAACTGACAACCTTATTCCTGATTTTGCATGTCATCAATGGAGACAGTCCAAAAAAGATATCCATTATTGTGTTACGTATTTAGTATTTGAACTGTTGGTAATATATGTAGCCCATGTTGGTAATATATGTTACTAGAGCGAAACCTGTAATAAGGCTGCAGGTCAACCAGATACTGAAGATGGTTCAGTTAGAAACTCAACAATAAACAAGCATATATGAAAAAATTGATGAATGAAAGCTGTGTTAGGACAGAAGAGTGTGACGCTCTATCCTCTTTGTGTACTCTCGCGGGAAAATAACGTGTTGGCAAATTAATCGATTAAGAATATCCTAATAAAGAAAAATTAATAACCAAATCGAGTACCATTTTTTGGCAATTTTATTATAAATTTACCATTAAATAATACCATACGGAATCTGTTTTTACCTGGAGAGGCGTTCGATCAATATCAACTGTCGGTGATCGAGGATCACCTTCGAATTTTGTTTCGTGCGCTTCATCTGCCATATCATAGACTCCATATAGAGATTCTTCCCGGCTTGTAGGCTTACTTGGATAATTACCCATATTTGGTAAATGTTTTCTGATTCCAATATGAAACTGTATGTGCTATTAAAATATTATTGAGATTAGAGATGTGCACTATTAACGTAATTATGCGTACAAATATGTATTAGCTGAAAAGCCATGAAATTTATTCACCGAATCGGAAACACTAATATAGTGACATTAAAATAAAGGCACTTCCGAACACCTTCCACAAACTGAACATTCAGAATATGTAATCAATATAATTCAAAACATTTTGAAACAAAACGAACCGTTGACCACTTTTTCCATAGATAAGAGATATGCTACTTTTTCAGTTTGTATTTCATAGATGTATTTTATTAGTATATCCATGTATATCTCTTATCTATGATTTTATTTGATTGGTTGGTTGACGGTTGGCGACACTGACAGCCATTTAAACATTTTCTTTCTTGTTTATGGAGAATGTCAAAAGATTCCAAATCATTCAAAATCATACCTAAAATTATGCTTGACAGAGGTTAAAGTTTTATTTCATTAAATAATAAAATTAATCGACCCTAATATTTTCTTTTTTTGCTTTATCTCCCCTAAAATTTGTCATATCGCCCTTATACACTGTAAATAATATGGTAAGTATATCTCAAAGAGATTATATACAGAGAGTAGAAGACAGGTTGGTGATTTGAAACTTGAGTGGGGACTATTTTATTTTCACATTAGTATCGGCACTTATCGCAGAAACGCGTTAAGTCCAAAATATTTAATTAATTACTTATGTACTAGAAACTACTTGTTTTATAATGTGAGTTTTCAGTTTTTCTACCTTTTTTACAATCCTTTTTACCTCGAATATGGCGTTAAAATGAACATATGCATTGATACTTTGTACAAATTTATCCAATTGAAACTTTGTAAGACGTATAACGTGAGAACAGTTGCTCGTACGAAAAAAATGTTAGAGAACTATTTTGTAGAAAATGTTATAATGTACAAATTTTATAAAAACTATTTTTGTCGGTCAACCAATAAGACAAGGTATTTACAATTAATTTTTTTGTAGTACTAGATTAGATGGTCCAGCCGCATGTAGAATACTCAGAGTATCGTAGACTTTAAGGAATTTGAAAAAAAGAACACTTATTAATTTTTAAGTATTAAAACTGGTACTTTCTTATTATCTTTGCATTTACTCCTCGGCTCATACTTTATTATTTGGAATTATATTTCATTAAATTTTGAGCTGTGTATATTTAAATATTAATCATCGATCTATGTCGAATTCGCATAACACAATCACACAAGTATAAGGAAAAATTTACTGTCCACTAATCATGATGAAAAAAATGCTACTCTCGACTCTCTGGTATGATTGTGATTGGTATTCGATAATATTAGTGATTGAAAACTGTGACTGTGATCACAGATTTATTACTAATGCGCATGTGTCGCACAAATAACGTCGCATTAATAATGAATATAAATCTAATTTAATATCATCACAAAGATAATTAAAACACTTTAAAAAATGTAAATTTATTTATCGGGTTAAATTCTCAGCAAATATGTGTAAAAAGTAAAACAAAATTTGGAGAAGGAGTTAAAAAAACTAGATTCGATAGTTGAAAACATGGTTCCGAAGAGAGTTGAATACGGGAGTCGGAAGGGAGGTGATCAGTTGAACACGGGAGTCGAGACAATTGAAACCAAGGTTCCAAAGAGAGTCGAACATCAGAAGTCGCAGAAAAATAAGTACATTGTAATTTGACTTCCAAAGTCGAAGGAAGGAAGCAGTTGAAGATTGACCTCCGTAGCCGGAAAAGAAAAGAGTCAAAGTCCAAAAAAAAAACCTCAGGAGAAAAGAATCAGGACACCAAGCCAGTTTGGAAGCAGCCCCCCATCCATCCAGGAACTCAACCAGCGACTGAGCAGTCAGCATCCAGCTAGCTGCCCTGCTCGCCATCTTCATCGCCAGCCATGATGAAGCCACCAGACAACAGAAGCCATCGGCGGCATCACTGCGTCGTCAACTAAAGACTGAGGTCTTTGTAGAAGGCCTCGACAATCAGCACGTACAATATAAAGTAGTCGTAATTAGATTAAGTTAATTATAAGATTTTCTGCCTGTCCATTTGTGCATTGTGTCATGGAAATAAACAACTAATCTGTGTTTTAAATATTCATCTATCTCCTATAACCATAATATAATTGACGGTGTGATGCCTGTAAATAATCACGGAGCAAAATATTACCAGTATGCGGAGCCGCTCTAATAAAATAATTAAGAGCATCTGATCAAAAAGATCATAATCATCCTGACCCCCTCTATCAAGTTTGAAGGTGGTTTGCGGTTTCCTCCTTTTCCTTCCTTTAATATTTCATGTAAAGTACTGTTGAAACCTTATCTATGGTTGAAACTGAGACTACGTTGTAAGTGGCAACATTTTATTAAGCTGTCAAATTTTAATCTTTGTCTAAAATAAAATAAATAAGAGTTCTTCTGAATCTTTCTATTGTGCTTCGCGGGAATATGATGTGTTTTGTTTAAAAATGGATACTCCTATGAGAATACCTGGTGATGATGCCGTTAAAGCTACAAACGATGATGCTAGTGAGTGCAAAAGGAGTGCCGTGAAACAAGGGTATTGGCAAGATGATTATATATCACATTTTGTGAAACATATCGAACGCAAAGCTCCCGAAATAAACAGAGGGTATTTCGCCAGAGTAAAAGGTGTTGAAATATTCATCGATAAATTTCTTAAGGTAAATTATATTATACACATGTTACACAATCATTCAGATAGTCTATTTGCACATACCGTCCCAAAACGTATTTTGTTACGTTAATAACTGTAACCGTGTGCGGCTTTATCCGCGAAGTACAATTTTACTCTCTTACCATTCCTCATTTTTATTCCTCAGCTATTTTAATAAAATAAAACCAGACTTTTCTGAAATATTTTTACCACAGGTAAATAATCCGGAAGAAATATTTTCTTTTAGTGAGTTTTGAATTTTCTCAGAAAAAAAATCTGCTCAGAATAAAACTGAAAATTACTATTTAAAAAGTAAACTAAACATTGGTTACTAATATAGTTTCCACAACAATCACATTTCAAACAACACCCTAACTTAAATAGGAATATTTGAGCTCAATGTCATTGGAGTGAATTGTTCAGAGTATAGAGGTCAGAATATAAAGTATGAAGTACGACAGAGGATACAACAGATATATATTATTTATCGCATAGAAAAGTGTTGAGAGTAAAAAAAAAGCTAATTTTACAAGAGTGAAAACAATAATGAACAATTTGTTATTGACTGGTATTTGTTTTAGCACCTTAATTTTATTTTATTGATACATAGTAATATGATATACTTAATATGATCTACATACGTTACCACATAGGAATCACTATTCCGAAATAAAAATAAATCAGAAAAATTAGACTTTAATTTTCTACAGGTGTGCATTATATGTGTTGTGGTTTCGTGTTAAAATAATTATAAATCACGAAAAAATAATAATAAGCACATTTATTTTGTTATACAATCGCAAACGATCTTCGATATTTTAAATATTTTTCCATAGACAGCTCTTTAAAGATGAAATCTGGATCCTTAAAATTAAAGATAGATTCTGTGCCTTCTCAAAACTTGCATTATATAATATGTACATCAAAGGATCTCCTACTCCCTTAACTACACACAATGTATTTCTCAGAAAATAACAGTTGTTAGAATTGAACTTGTTTAACGAAATTGTAATTGTGAAAATTGAACCTGTCGTAAAAATTAAAAATAAATCATCACAACAAACCAAAATATTTATGTTGCAAAGATTTACATGTGATTTGTTCAATATTTTCTAGGTCACAGGAAGTAAATGTCAAATTGTCAATTTGGGATGTGGTTTCGATACTCTCTATTGGAGATTACATGATTTGAAGCAAGTTGTTAGTAATTTTGTTGAGATGGATTTTCCCAGTGTTACAGCGAGGAAAAGTCATGCCATAAAGAAAAATAAAGTCTTGCTTGACAAAATTCATGCCGAAGGTACATAATTGTTTTTTTAATACTCTTATTATTTGTATTAAAATGATTTATCATAAACTTAATTTGTTAAACTACAGATGGTGAAGTCATCATTAGGGAAGGAGACTTGCATGCAGATGGCTATCACCTGATGGGTTGTGACCTACGTTGCTTGTCTGAGGTTCAGAGGAAAATGGAAAGGACAGGAATCCTTCATGATTTGCCCACCCTGTTCCTTGCGGAGTGTGTCCTCGTGTACCTCAAGCCTGAGCCGTGCCAACAACTGATAACGTACATTGCTTCTCAGTTTCCCAACTCTATGATTATAAGCTATGAACAAGTTAATTTGAATGATAAGTTTGGAGATGTGATGCTGAGTAACTTGAGTGCTCGTGGATGTCCTCTGGCTGGAGCTGAATATTGCACTTCATTGGAAACACAAAAACAAAGGTCAGAGATTTTATGTTAATTTAGAAACTTAAATTTGCTATACAGAAGAACCGCATTAATTTAAAATTCAAGGGACCAAAAAAATTGAATTTGTATTATGCAAAACCCCGTTAATAATAAATTCAAGGGACCAAAAAAAAAAGTACAAATTTCTCATAATAATTCGCAAATGTCATGAAAAAAGACACTAATTTCGTGAAAAACATATATATTTTGGCATATTTCATGAAATCATCTTGAAAACGCAGTATTTATTATATTGTAGGAGTTGGCCTATATAAACGTTGTATGTATATATATAATATATGATTGTGTCTGAAGGTTTTGTTGCTGTGAGACAGAAGCTCCTAATATCTCCTAGTCTCACGTGTGTTGTTTATATGTCACAGTGTAGAGTGTCTGTTGTTGTAACTAGAGCTGTGTGAAGAAATGAAAGAGCACTAACAAAGTTTTGTTTATTGATGTGATGAATTATAGTTTAATTTGTGTTGAAGTGGCTCACTCGTTATGCTGTTGAATGGAGATGTCTATGATAGGATGGTCTATGGAGAAGTGATCGCTAGCTACTTGGGCAGTGTCCGTCTCTGGTGCATATTGCTTATTGTGTCTTCTGATTGTTCGCTTTGGTTTGGGCCCTATATGGTTGATAAGTGAATCCTTACACAGCCAAATCTATAAATAATATTGCTAGAGTGATAGGTATCAATAGAAAAGGACAAGTATACAATTGTTAGTTTTCTTAAATTCCTAGGTAATAAGCTATCAGAAAATAGCCATTTCTTCAACATTCATAATGCATATATGTTGCCATTTGAAATTATCAAGCGAAAATTAAATAATTTGTTAAAGTTCTCACCTAAGAATTGTTATGTTTATACTATGAAGAATTATTATGTTTATGATAAAAACCATTGTTTGTGTAGATAAACATATGATTATAAAATTAGTTATTGTGAAGAGAAAACTATTTATGCTAATATTATATTATATAATATTCATATTTGGGTTGTAGTGAAATTTTTTATTTTTTTAGTATTTATTTATCGTTTTAATAAATTACATATATATTTAATATTAAAATTTAAATGAAAATATGACAAAAGTATTATTATTCACTGTTAAATAATTAGTTGTTCATCGAGCATATCATAGCATCAGAATTTTGTTGTTTTTTTCTTTACACATATTCAAAACAAAATTTGATCCACACATATTACACTTTAAACTGAATTTAGAAATAAAACCTTACGTTCTTTCACATATTCAATATTCGTTCCTGTGCACCCAAACATCGATTTGTGGGAGTAAATTTGATTAATTTGAGAAAAGAATTGGTGTATGTCGATTACTCTTTTGCCATCCAATTTAGGAAGTTTACAACGTGTCCACACATTCAATGCTCAGTTCGGGAAGTTATCAGTATTTTTATGTCTAAAATATTAAAATACGTGTTTATTCATTTATATGACTATAACAAATACATTTGTATCAATCAGATAGGTCTGTCATATATTATTCTTTTGATAAAATTATTTATCTTTAAGGATATGTATTTCCAATAGAAAATAATTTATCTGCACTACATAATATATGTATATTGAACTATGTAATTTATATTGTTAAATCAAATAGATAATTGTTATAGGAATGGTAAAAATTATCAACTTACATTGCGATTTATTTTCCAAGAAGTTTATAACCATTTAAAATTTTGTTGGAACATTTCCTAAAGCGTGTCCATGGATACTTTTTGACCTTAGTGAGTCACAGGAGGCAGTAATTTCAGAATAATAATGTATATAATAATATATTATTGACTTTTAATGAGAACAAAAAAATTACGATTTTGTAAATTTGACGTCTTCGCATATTTCACGGCAACATTGCAATACAACATTATCATCTTAAAACATAGCCACGCATGCGCTGTCAGTTTCTATAACGAAACAAATGATGACATGAAGTTTAAAGTATGTTTAATATTTAAATGTCAAAATTATAATCTGTTTTCGTATGAAATCAGCTCAAAACCATACAATTTATAAAAATAAGCAATTGGTATTGAGAATAAGAATAATATTCATTCATATTGTAGTAAAAATTTGTATTAAAATGTGTTTTATAGGCAAATTTAATTAAAATCTATCGGAGCGCAGATTCCACGATTGCCGTGGCCATGTAGAACGGCATACTAACACTGTGAGAGATAATTAATAATATCGTATTTCATAAGACTGGAAATATATTATTTAAAAAATGATTATTGTGTTTCTGATATTAAACTTAGTTTTAAATAGTAGTTGAAGCCTCAAAGCATGTGAGTAAATATAGTATATTATTTAAAAACATATGTTTTTACTAAAACAAAGTTTTTAAAAATGTCAAAAATTGATTAAATGTACTGCAAATTGAATGGTTTATAACTCTATTCATTTTGAACATTTTGCCAATTTGGTTTCCTACAGATTTGTCTCCGTAATCTTGGCTTCAAGATTATAAAAAAATATATTTCGTTTATGCATTAATTTAGCATATTAACTCAATTTCGTAGCATGCAGAAAATGCATCTAATGGTCGCGGTCTTTCTTATAATGTTTGTATCGTCTTAATTATGACAAATAACATTCAGTTTATTAGTTTTATATTAATGTAAAGGTCCAATCTAAGAAATAGTTGAAAAAAAAGTCTAATCTATTGAATTACTTCTGATATAAATGAATAATAAAAACCCACATTTTCATAAGAAATGTGAAAATTTGAATTATTATTGCAAGTCGCGCCTTATATAAAATACACAATAACTATAACACTAAATTAAGAATACTAAGAATAATAAGAACAAATTTAAACATTTTTAATTGTCAGGCATGTTTCGGCATGAAAAAATCATCTATTTTTCCTTGTCTCATTTTTTGACACTTTCGCAATACAAATTTTACCACCGCATCAAATGAGCGCATGTGTCTCGGGATCACTCAAAAAATTTCACATGCAATAATAAGATAACTTAACAAGGAAAATGAAGATTATTAACACAACAAACACAGTTATTAGAAATTTAATTGTTTATAAATACATGAAAGAATACGAAATGTTAATTTTAAGCATTTTAAAACCACAGTTATTAGTAAAAATCAATCGAAAGGGCCAAACTGCCAAAGCAGCCAACTCAAGAATGCGTACCCAAAATTCCCCAATTTTATCGCGACATAATATATTTATACATAAAGGAGGTTGCACACAAAGTAGGCTCAGACACTTTGGGGTTTTATTATTCATTTATATCAGAAGTTATACACTAGATTTGACTTTTTTTAAACTATTACTTAGATAGGACCTTTACACTAATTTAAAACTAATAAACTGAATATTATTTGCCATAATTAAGACAATATAAACATTATAAGAAAGACCGCGACCATTAAATTCATCTTTCATGTGCCACATAATTGCCATAATATGGAAAATTCTTGCATATACAAAATGTATTTTCTTATAATCTTGAAGCCAAGATTATACTGATAAATCCGCACAGAGACAAATTAACAAAATATTATAAACATATTCAATTCATATTTTTTAATCATATAATTAGATATGGCTCATCAATTGGAAACCAATGGCCACCTTTTGTCAACATTTTGGTCTCTTCTTAATTTCTTCTCTAATTAGGTTAAAAAAACTAGCTTAGCATAGAACTGTATGTTTAGTGTTTTACCGTTATCCAAGCAATCTATCACAATAATGCTAATAATCTCAGACAACTGATGTCATTAGCTTACCAGCGAACAAGGTAGATTTGGTATTCTCTAGATATAGTGGACTACTGTTTCGATTGTTATATTGACCCCGATGAGTAGCCACAAATTGTGCCAAGAAATTGTTATAATTAGCGTTAAGTGTAGCCAAAAACTCCCATGAAGTTCTGCACATACTTGTTTTGGTTCTGAGTAAAAAGATATGACATGAGATCATTAGGACCTCTGCTATCTCTTTAACAGTAATTTGGCCATTTTGCAAAAGCATATTTATGTTTTCTGGAATTGCAAAAGTCATCTTCAATATCCTACCATCAAATTCAACATGTTGTCAAAAATTATTTAAAATTCCAAGTTATGTCAGAGTTGCTAAAAGATTTTTTTATTATTATTCAGTCTAATTTGCAAAAAATTCACAGATTTTGAATCCATCTAATTAAGAATGAACAAACCTACTTCAAATTTTATATGTGCTGACTTTGCTAAATTTTGTAGATTTCTCACAAGTGGGTGGACAACGGCCCGCGCTTGGGATATGGAGACAGTTTGGAAAGCACTACCCGCGACTGAGCGTCGCCGTGTGGAGGCTATCGAGATGTTGGATGAGGGAGAGCTACTGACGCAGCTATTCCAGCATTATTGTATCGTTCTAGCCACCCAAGGGATCACTCTAAATGAAATTACACTCGAAAGCTAAACATGTATTTGATTATTCTCAAATACACATAGAAATGTTTGAAGAAAAAAGTTTATTTGTAAATTGTCATTTTTTGTAAATACGTATTTATCTCTGTTCATTCTGTATATGGATCACACATATACAAGTGAACATTGTTTGATGGATTACATTACGGATTTTTTGTTCATGATATCATGGATAGAAATGGGTGTAACTTTAGCAACAAGTATCTAATTTCACAAAAGTTTAAATAACAATGTACGGTAAATAGTATATCTTATATTTATTGTGCTTGTATTTTTATATTGCTACATTTAATGTCTTAATTATGTATCTTTTGAGAGACTTCCTTTCTACTTCCTCTTAGATACGTTTGATACAACCATATATGTATACACTTACAAAAAATATCTATCTCAAATATATTTTTCTACACTTATTTTTAAATAGAACAGTTTTATCATCATTGAGCATAAATTAATTTTGAACACTTAATATAAAATTACTTTTTATTATATCGGTTTTTGATTATTTAAAAAAATGTAGTATTTCCATATCAGTCATTGTGTAACATTAAGATATTACCTATTCCAGTGGACATCTCAAAATATACTGTTAGATTAAACTCGTATAGATACATAAAAAACTATTGATACAATATTAAAGTATTATTGATGTGTTAGTTTAGGCATAAAATAATTTAATTTTGTATTCGATTACAAATATAAAGATTTACAGTAAAACTCTGTTAATTTGTAACTGACGGGATCGAAATATATAAAAAGAATATTATAAAGCCCGTGAAAAATAATGAATAACTTTTTAAATCTTCATACTTCGTTGAAGTTTATTATTTTTCTGCAATTTTTCAAAGAGATGATATTCAGGATTGAAATTTTGCCGCTGATTTTATCTTTGACTTTAATTTTTAAAATATGTTCCATATTTTCAAATTTACACGAATTGCGAGATGTTTGTGCCATTTCAGAAAACGAAACACGAAAAAAAAATCTATTATTAGTATTTAAATACAAAGGTTTCAGTTTCTTTATTAGATTAAACAAATCGCAACATTTTATAAACAAAAATCAGATATAAAATTAATAGAACTGTTGCACACAATTCATTTATAAATTACGAGTTAATGAAAATTGATCAAATTATTTTTGTTAGGGGTTACAAGGGTAAGTATAAATATATAATTTGCAACGCGCTGACAATTATTGTTGAAATAACAACAAATCTTATAAAACGTACTGCAGAATTTGGTATACATAAATATGGTATCACACAGTACGGCCGTGGTCTTGCAAATTGCGAGCTCTAAGCGCGCCGATCTATTGCGATAAGGAACAGCGCTGTGATTGGCTAGGGGGTGGAGTTAACTACAGATGTTTACGAAGGGATGATAAATGCGTAGTCGCGCGAGTTTGGATTTAAAAACACGTGAATATACGAATTACGTGAACAAATTATTTACTTTGGGTATAAAAAATTCATATGAACTACGAATTATCGGTAGAAATTAGTATGAAATGTTATATTCGGGGCTAAAATTTTTCAAAAAAGTGCAAATTGAGTGAAAATATGAAATATGGATACACAAACTAACGGAGTTTTACTGCATTTTGCCATTTTTCAAAACTCTTAAGTTAGTGCTAATTTAAAAATAATTTATTCAATTATTGTGTTAATGTATGTTGTTATTGAGAATTTAAATAAACAAATATATTTTATGGCCTATACGAGATAAAATTAATTTTTGTGATATAGATGTACTTGAATTTTGTTTAAATAATAAATAAAAAAATATGTATATTGAAAGTGTTATAATTTATTTTCTTAGTCACCTCTTTTCCAAGATAAAAAATGCATTAACTAATTTTTTTGGAATTGTTTGATGGATATGTAATTGTGTATTATGTATCACCAAATAATATCAAATTTTGTATATTGATATTTATGATAGCAAATTTGGCTCAGTAAGGAAAATCCATCAAAACCGGCAGGGTTATTTAATTCTATTTCCCTTCACACTTGTACCATATATATACACACAGTGCTTTTTTGTCATAGAACACACCGGAACAGCATTCCGTCACCTTTTTTCGAAAGATTTAAAAGTTACTTATCATCACGCCATTTCGCGCCACACTCGTCTGTCCTGACACTCAATTCTCGCCTCATCCACGTTCATACAAGCTCGCCAATTATTGTGGCTTCTAGAAGTTTTAAAAATGTTTGGTCCATGTGGACTTGAATCGCTCTGTCGAATTGGACAAAACTTTGGAATTTACTATGCCTTAATTCAATAAATTTAATTTATGTTAAGAACTGAATATATAATTTTTTATTAAAAAAATAAGATACGAGTTCAGACACTTTTTTTCTTACAAAAAAAGCACTGTATAAACATATAGTGACCTGCAAAATTGAGAGGACACCTCAAATTAGTTTTGTTTTTTTTCTTCTTTATTTAATTCAAATAATTTTATTATGTAGTACACCGAGAATGTCTTATTCCAGTAATAAAATTATATTTAAATTTACACTTGTAACTACTGCACTTGAATATCTCCAGAATTGTATCCGAGCCAAGCTGCAATATTGAAACAACACTAACAGTCATTTTTTCCATGAAATTATAGGTCAGGAATTATGATGCACTATATTTCAAAAATTATATATTGCTAATAATATGTATAATATATATGTGGGTGTTTGGAGTAGAAGAGATGATTCTATTTACCAATCCAAATATCTCAAAACTGAATAAAATAAATTACATTCAGCTTATGAATATCTAGGGCGGCCATTACATTTGCTGTAACGTAGTAAGTGCATTGTTAAATACTAAAGCAAATGACTTGTGTTCCAGTTCAATGTCTTTTTTTTAATAAATTAGCTGATAACATTGTTATAAAAACACAATCATTTTTATTCTAAACGCAATTTTTTTGCGATGCATAATTCTTTTAAATGTTATTTCTGGGACGTATACCTGTAAATAGAATAGTGATAGCGAACCTTTGGGCTCGGCGTATCTAAAATTCGGAAAATCTAACATAACTCTGCTGGTTATTTGTTTTACATTTATAATTATCTAAAAATAAACAATTTACATATTCATTTATATATTTTTTTTATTTAGATTGAACTGGAAGAAATAAAGAACACAGTATTTGATTTGATTAAGTGCTTCTTTCACAAATTAAGATTCTAAAGAGATTGCTACATACGTAATATGTAGTGATAAATACAAACGTTGTCAAACAAAACGATGGGACACTTTAATAATCTGGTGTTCTTTGGAAACTAATATTAGTGAACGCTGGCGTGTCACCCAAAACACTATGGCGTGTCATTTTTGACACGCGTGCCATAGGTTCGCCATCTAGGACCTACAGCCTATCTTAGGGCAATGTGATAAATAAAACATGTGAGAATTGAAGAATCAAATAAAATTTAATTGTACCTGTTTATAACTTTTCCTTGATAATTCTTAATTGATTTTGATTCAAATTAACTCCTCTAATGTGAAGTTGTAAAATTCTGAAAAAAATCTCATTTTAAATTTTGGACAGCAGAAAGTCACTTGTTTTTCTATTTTGAATATATACCTTCAGCACAAAAAGATCACATATCTAGAATATAATAATAGGTAATTCGCGGAGAAATAAATGATAACATGAAATAATAAATTACCAGTGTTCAGTACATATCTATTGTAAATTTTAAAATACAAATAAGAATGCAGCGAATTTGTTGAGAACTTTAATACAATGAGGTAGATAATTGATTGTAAGTACCTACATAAAATATTGAGCTAAAAAATATTACAATGCGGTGAAATAAAATACCAAATACCAATTGCACCAAGTAAAAAGGTTAACATTATTGTAAAGAAAAATTTATTACTGATTTAATAATACATTTTTGACATGTTAAATGTTGAGAAAAAAGTGAATATAAAGATATCGATATGCAAAACTCAACAGTTGAGAACAATAAATCGGTATATTTTTAATTTATTCTTAATATAGTTCATACATAAGTATATTTATATATGCTCCAATATAAACAAGATCAGAATATTCCTTTTTATTACAACTTATTTTGCACATACATATTTGCTTAGTTTCATTTTGAATATATGTAGTTTTTCATATCTTCTAGCATTTCATTAAAGATCTTCATCGCACTCTTCACGCCTTCTTGTAGTTATTACTTACAAAAACAAAATGTTAATTTATGTGTAATAATATAATGAAATGTTCAAATAAAACTGATTTTTTTTACTGTGTTGCTGCTTGTTAATAATAGACCTACGGAAATTCGATAGATAATTAATACACACAAAAAAAAGTTATTACTGTATTAGCCCGAATATAAGACGAGACTCATTTTTTTAAAACCCCGATTATAAGACGACATACAATAATATCATGAAAAAAAAACAATATATATTTTTTATTATTTATTAAAGAATGCACATAAGGAAAAATATACAGAAACATATGTAAAAATTTGCAATGGTAGTTCTTTTTAATCATCAAATATTTCACCAGTATTTTCTTCCAGCCACAAAATATGCCATACATGGTGTTGGAAATGCTACATTTTTTAAACCCATTAATGCGTCCAATTTTAGATGGCGTTAGCAATAGCGGTTAAAATAATTCTGTACTGTAATTCCAGACGGTTTTGTGGGTTTGACCGTGTGATTTGCGTCAGCAATGGAACCCTCATGCAACGCATTTTGAAAGTTGTTCCTCGCAAAACATCATGAAAATGCCCGACAATCAAAAGGTCTGAATATAAGATGTCTCTTGTTTTTTAATATTTCAGGGAAAAAACCTTGTCTTATATTCGGATTAATATGGTCGTCCGTACTCTATCTATCGACGCTACCCATTTTTGTGCCATGTCTTTGTACCTGCTCCAGGCTGCGTGATTGTAAAGAGTATGTACGTATTGCTGTACAGCGTATGAAACTGTTGTGTTCGCATAACAAAATATGAATAAAAATTTGAAAACCTCAAGAAATGTTTATCCACAACATAAATGCATGTAAAGATGTTTTTTTTAGACTTGTTTTTCGAATTGGCAATTTTTCCAGCAACAGCCAATTTAACAGCTGATTTGTGCTCAGTTTGGTTTGCCATTTCACCATGAATTACCAGAACAATGCTTGCAAATTGTGCAAATTTATTTCGAAAATCGTGGTTCAGTTCGCGAATCTTACTGTGCGTTACGTCCATTTTATGTTCGACATAATCGTCCATCTGGATAAGTAATTCGAATAACCATGTATCATTTTCGCACCACGCATACTCTAATTAATAATATGCATCCGCAGAGACGTCGTACAGTGCACACTGAAGAAGCTGTTGCTGCAGTGAAGCATATTATTGAGGAAGACCCGAATGAATCGATTCGCCATCGTGTACAGCAATAGATCCATGATTACTGACTTTTTCGTTTCCCAATTGAATGGCATTAATGTGGAAAAGCTGTGGTTTCAATAAGACGGCGCAACATGCCACACAGTGCGCGCCACATCAATTTATTGAAGGAAACATTAGATGAGCGCATAATGAACCTATGAATTGGCCTCCAAGATAGTGTGATTTCACACCTTTGGATTATTTTCTGTGGGGATATGTGATGTTGCTAATCTACACCGATAAATCAGAGACAATAGACGACTTGGAAGCCAACATTCATCGCTTTATTGCCGATATGCAGCCCCAGCTATTCTAAAAAGTGGTCAAAAATTGGACTTCCAGATTGCACTTTATTCGAGCCAGTCCATATGTGTGAAATCATATTTAAACACTAATGGCATAAAATTACCTTTCCAATAAAGCCATTACCACGATTTTTATGTGTTTTATTTAATTTTAAAATTCTATGCCTCTATCATGGGATTACACCGTGCACTACATGACATAATGAAATGTCAGGTCAATAATTAATCCTTTTAGGGTAAATTCTATTTTTTAAATTCAAGAATCTACTATATATATTATTTTGATGTTTATATTCTATATAGGTACAAATACAAATGCTTTATTATAACTTATAACAGTACAATAAAACTCCGTTAATCCGTAACCTTATATTTCGTTTTTTACGGAATTCGCACTTTTGAAAAAAAAAATTGCCTCGAAAATAACATTTCATACTAATTTCTACCGATAATTAGTAAAATATGATTATTCGCAGTTCGTATGCATTTTTGACACCCAAAATAAATTATAATATAAATAAATAAATAATAATAATATAAATAACGTAATTTGCATATTTGCAAATGTTTTTAAATCCCTAAACTCGCGCGAAGACCTTCATCCCTTCGTAAACATCTGCAACTGGCCCCGCCTACCGGCCAATCATGATGCCGCCCGCTGGCATGACAGGTGCCGAACTGATTTTGCCGTATGACATTTGGCAAAACTCATGTACATAATATGATATGTACATCAAATTCCATAGTGCATTTTATATTATTTGTTGTGAAAATAATGTTTTCATTGAATCACTTGATCTAGTTTCTATGTTTATGAAATATTGTGATTTACATATGTAGGTACTAAAAAAACTACATAAATCTTTCATATTTAAATACGTTGACATATTTTATTAATTTTTTTTCATATTTTGTTCTCTAAAATGGCACCTACATCTTATAATTTGTATAAATCCTTGACCATTTGGATAAATAGAGCTTATTTTGAAAACCGATAAAAAATCGATATCAAAGATAAAATTGGTGGAAAAAATCAAATCCCGAATACCTCTGGGTTCGAACTTGAAAAATCGCTGGAAAATAATAAGCTTCTACCAACAAGGCCAGCGAGACATGAAGATTTAAAAGTTTTTAATTATTTTTCATTACCTTCCTAAACTGCAAAGTTTCTTAGATTAAACTTTGAACAAAACCTGTTAGATGTTGCCAGAACTTCTCAGCTTTGTTTTCATCGATAGAAAGAGATGTCCTTTGCATTTTTCAGTGTAACAATTATAAATAATTATTGGAATACAAAGTACCTAGTAATGTTGGCAATATTGTGACAGTTAAAATAAAACAATTTCTGTATTTGTATATAATATATTTAGATTAGAAAAAGAACATTTATAAATTATTCAAAGTGTATCTGAAAATAATTTATTTACAAAAGTTAAGTAAAAATATTGTTTATTTTTTGTACAAATATGTTATAAAAAAGCACCCTCCTAATCTTTTACGTGGGTGGCGGCATTGTTTAATCTTACAATATAATACATATAAAGTATACAACATTACATAAAATATTTAATTAATGAAATTAACATTTCAATAGTAAAACTTATCTTAAAGTTATTATAATCAATGTTCATGATGCTGCTTTTTCTTGTCAAAAATGTGATTTTGTAAAAGATTATTAAATTTTTCTTCAAAAAATATAGTTTATAAATATTATTGTTATAGAATTAAATTAATTCTTTATAAGGGATAAATATATAATATTATTCCTTTGCAGTGCTTGGACATTTTGCTTAGATTATTCACAAAAAAACTTAAAACACACAAAAATATTATAATTTATATGCATAAGTATATATTCTTACTAGCAGAAAATGCTAATATTTCAGGAACAGACAAAACAGAAAAAATAACAAAGTTCAGTGAAAAATAATAATAAAGTAAATAAGCATCAAATTACGTGTATTGTAAACGTAATAATCAATAAAATTTATTTTTCAATGACGACAACATTACCATAGGGAAGTGCTCTGCCACGGTAAAACCTAACTTAACTGTTAATAATTAACGCAAATAAATACTATTCTCAAATATGAATGTGAATTATTTAAATACGTAAATGACGTTAACACTGCACAATCTTAAACACATGTTACTCATTTTGCAGCCGAAGACCGATTGACTGTATTTTGAGACAACAGATAGACTGTGTTTTGAGAAGCAGGTGAACCGCCGCCATACGTCATATGGATTAAAACATTTATATGAAGTAGATATTCATACTTGTTAAATAGAAAGCAGCAAAGGCCCCATTAAAACGAAACTTGTTTAATTAATGTTTAAGATAGAACAGAATTAAGTAGTGGGAGGGACAGGTAATATAAGATTATCTTATTTTCAGTACAAACTAAAATTCTGATGACAATACTTCACGGTAAGGACAGTAAATATTGTGCAATAAGAAGTAATAAAATTAATAACCAAATTTCTTTAATCTTGGGTCATTGTACCTTTACATGTTTAATGGGTTAACTTGAATCACCCCACCGTTTTCACAAACTTTCTTGGAAATTGTAGACAATTTTGAATAAATATCAAGATGTGTTGCAGATTTGATGTGATGAAGATTTGATTCAACCCTTTCAGAAGCCTGAAAAAAATTACAAAAATTCAATTTCTGATTGGAGGTGGGGGTGCAACGTGGTTCATAAATAAATATTATTTATAATAGGGATTATAACCCACCTCTACTACACCAATAATATAAAGTGGATAGTAAATAAGGTGCTAATCATTGCATAACACTTATTGTGATATCTTGGGTTAACTTTTGTTACATGTAGAAAAATATATAAATATGAAGTATAAAATATGTAACACAAAAATTAAAATTAAAACTTTTTAGTTAAAATAAATATTATTCAATTATATATTTTTCTAAAAACACGTAGTACTTTATCTATTGCTTCACCTACATTTAATAATAATTCATCTTTTTGTATTTTTTTTACTAAAATGTCCATTTTTATTATTCATTTACATCAGAAGCTATACACTAGATAAGACTTTTTTTAAAACTATTAGATAGTTTTCACTAAAACAAAGTATTTTAAAAACCTACAAAATTGATAATATGTCCTGCAAGTTTAACGATTTATAACTCTATTATTTTTTAACATTTTGTTTATGCAGAAAGTGTGCAGATTCGTCTCTGTAATCTTGGCTTCGAGATTATAAAAAAATATATTTCGTATATGTGAGAATTTTCCATATTAAGGCGATTTTGCAGCATACGAAAAATGAATTACGGTCACGGTCTTTCTTATAGTGCTTGTATTGTCTTAATTATGGCAAATAATATAATATAAGTTTAAAATTAGTATAAAGGTCTTATCTAAGTAATAGTTTTAAAAAAAGTCAAATCTAGTGTATAGCTTCTGATATAAATTAATAATAAAAACCTACATTTTCGTAAAAAATGCGAAAATTTGAATTATCATTGAAAGTAGCCCCTTAACTAGTTTCTTAACCTTTTGAACGCTACTCCCAACCCTGATATTCCAATACCCACATGCAGTATATTTTATTATTACTCATAATTTATCCCCTCAGATAGAGATAAAAGATTATGTTGTTCAATATGAAAATATGAAACTTAATTGTTAAACATGTAGGATATTTATAAATAAATAAACATAAACTCCATACAAAAACATACCTAACGGTAGTGCTGTCGTCGCCTGCTAGAGACACATGACAGATTATCGATGTTGTTAACGAAATACGATTTTATTTTCCAGAAATTTCTGAAGATGTCAGTACTGTCAAAGTGTTAGGATTCTCTAGTGTATGTTAAAATATTGTATGAAATAGGCACACTATTTGATCAGCGACGAAAGTCGACTTATCAACCGTTGTTACGGTAGCATTCAATAGGTTAAAGACTGCTTCATTTGTTGAATTTTTATGTTTCTTTACCTAAATGTAGTTTCTGTAGATATTTTATAATTTTTATTTTTCCTGCTGTTGGACTGGCGGTGAACGACTACAACAGCGGAACTTTATAATTAATTTAAGATTTGATAAATGCTTAAACGTAGAAGGTGATAACGTGAGAAATAGATTAAGGTACTGTGTGTTTAAAAAATAATAAAACATTTTCTCAATTTTGTAAAGTTAAAAAGTTTTTACTTTACCAATTGCCAACACCATAAGGTATAGAATTGGAAAAAAAATTGCAAATTTGATAGCCAACTTCAAACTTCTTTTTAAATAAATTATTATTTTATGATATTTACCTCAGTACACCAAACACGGGCCATTGCAATTTCAGTTTCTGCAGTCGGTAGACCCAGATTGTGAGATTGAGTGGCGCGAGAGAGGACTACCGCCATGGTGTAATTGTCCATAGCTGCTTGAGCCAACCTGTGTAGCACAAACTGTTCTTCCACTATTCCTTTGCCGTATTTCACCAGAGCTGATTCGATGGCCTCACCAAATGCATCCAAACTCTAAGTGAATATAAAAAAGATTGTTTTAATATTCACCTTATAAGTTGTTTAACTGGCTACATTATATTTAGAAAGGAGCTGAAACGAAAGATTTTTTATGAATTTTTATTCAGTATTAATCATCTAATTAATCTCTTGTTCCGCACAGCTATCATAAGCTACGGATGTGATAGAAAGTGGCCCGAAAAATGAACGCACAGAAAGGGGCCACTTTTCCGTATCACGGGAACATTCCACCCGGCACCCTACGCCTCTGGAATCCCCACGCTGCTGCGTCAACGGACCGCCGAGTGAAGGGGGAAGCGGGCCGCGGCGAGACTCCGCCCCCGCCAGCGCGCAGGAAAAATCGTTAGGTTTAAGTTAGCGATAACTAGATATAGAAAATTATTTCCGCTATGTATTATATGTCAATTAAAAGAGAATGAAAGGGGCGATCGCCCGGAGATAATATTACGCACCTTAAAATCGTTTGGGTAGTAAAAAAGAGTTTTCTAAGTTTAAGGTGCGATAATTAATTCCCCGGGCCATCGCCCCGGGTGAGACTTATCAGGCATCGCGAGGAGAAATAAAGACTATAAGATAAAATACTCGCGGTGCCTGAAAAAACCGAACTTTGGGAAGGAGAGGAGAAATGCCGGAGAAATCCGAAGTCTGCCGTCCCGTACCTGGCGGCGAGAAAAATAAACCAAGTTTCAAGATCTCGCCGCCAGGGGGTGACTGCGCTGGACCGCAGCGGGGCGGCAGGGGGACGGATCCGGCAACGCGATTGGTGGAGATCTCCTGGAGCCTGTTGCGCTCGTAATGTTTTCTTACATTGAATAAATAATGGTCCAGCGGCTGCAGAGAGCACTCTCGTCTCACTCTCGTTTCTCGCACCGCTGGACTTGGATAAAGCAAATTGGACTTTTTATTTCACCTCATCTTTTGGACCCCTGCTATCATCACGACTACTGAATCTTCTGGCTTCCTGACTTTGCTACGACTTTGGACACGGACCCGGAAAATCACCCCGACATCGGCTGCTACACTGGATACGACTTGGACCCCCCTGGACCGCTGCACCACGCTGCAGATAATCGTATTCGAGACACCAGAGCGGACCGGCGAACCACCCTGTATACAGTTCTTGTTTCCTGTACGGAACATCTCTTAATCCTTTATATTTTAATAGTATTTCGCATTATTTCCTCCTGGAAATAGGATTTCCACATGAGTGCAATCTATTGCACCGATCGTTTTTGGAAATTTTATAATGTTGAAGAATTGATTCAGATATTGCTGAATTTCTTTGGTAGATACAGGTATACATAAATTGTGATCTGAGAGCGGCTATTACTCTGCTCACTTTATTCGCAATCCGTGAAATAGTGCTCTTGTGTACACCAGATATATCACCCGTGCATCTTTGCATTGATCCTGTGGCATAGAAATGCAAAGTTATCGAGACCTGGTTTACAGGACGAACTGCGTGATTTCTGATCTTTATCAAAAATATTATTATATACCTATGAAGTAGATAACTTTAGATGACATTATATTGTCTGAAATAAGCAAGACCAGTTACCTAACCATAATTTTGGACAGGCGGAATCTTACAATAAAATCTATATCTTCCCATATAAAATGATCACTTTGTGGCCTAAAAGATTTTGCTCTTCTTGTTAAGGATGTATTGAACAATTATTTGATCGTCAGAAGAATCGGTATCAGTGCTGTCTGACATAATAATGTTCATTTCAATAATACGACGTCGAAAAATTTAAAAGAATGCTTTTAATGACGGATGTCAAGTGGATGCGCATAATGCAAATGTGCCCTAGATGACAAATCCAGTGGATGCAATCCGTTATCGGAAAAAGATTTTTTAAAACCCATTTCTTCCCGCAAAAAATTATGTGCCGAGGTCCATGTTTTACTTTTCCTGTTAAGAATATACCGTATAATTAGTTTATCATCAAAAAAGTCTGCGATATCACTGCTATCCGACATAATATTGTACATTTCGATACTACAGTGTCTAAAATTGAAAAATACTCGATTTCGGTGACATCTGTCAGTGGCTCGCGCGCAGTGCGCATGTGCATTAGTAAAGTTTACATTTAAGCGGAGATTTTCGGCGGTTTATAGTTAAAGTTAAAAGTAAGCGACAAAAATGACATAGGCTATCAGCAAAACATTGTTGGTAAATTTAAACCAAATGCTATTTTATTAATATGATCAATACAATTTTAGATTTAGAAAGATTCCGTACGTAAAATCTAAAAAATGGTTTTGAGAGTTATTCATAAGAAGCCCTTCCGCTATCCTTCAAATGAACTCTTCAAAAAATGCCACGTCCTGGACATCTGACAACTGTATATACAGTAGAACCGCATTAATTCAAACCCCTTTTATTCGAAATTCGATATAATTTGAAATTTTCAAACACTTCAAGACCCAAATTGTCAGCTTCATAATTAATCAACCCCTTTAATACGAAAACCTCAAAACCTCGTTACATGTAGTACAAAATTATTCACAGACCCTCACATCATAAATTAATACATTTTTACATCACATAATTGGAAAATTGTAAGTTATAAAAAATTAACAAAGCGTTTCTTAGAAATTTTTGGAGTGATCCCGAGACACATGCGCTCATTTGATGCGGTGGTAAAATTTGTATTGCGATAGTGTCAAAAAATGAGATAAGGAAAAATAGATGATTTTTTCAAGCCGAAACATGCCTGACAATTAAAAATGTATAAATTTCTTCTTATTATGTTATTGTGTATTTTATGATTGTTTAATTTATTTTCTTGAGAAAATTTTATGATAGGATCTTTACTTATTACGAGAAATACATCTAATATTCACCCTAATTAGTTTTAGTAGTAGAGTACATATCATATAGCATGTAACACTATTTTTTTTGCAAAATCAAAATTATGATTGATTTGTGTAGTGCTCGTTGAAATACATCCGCCTCACCCTTTAGGGAATGTATCTAAGAAGAGCAAGACTTACGAGGTTCTTCTGTAGTAATTTAGAAATCTTTGTTTACGTGTTATACTATTGCATAACGAAAAATATTTTTAGCTACTAACAATATCATTCGGTAAAAATTTTATAAGAAAATACGATTCTGTTGTAATTGAGGGAATTTTATTTTGGAAAGAAAATTTTACCTTAGAAGCGAGATGGGCGGAGCCCTGTAGGGGTTCTGCAACCAAATGGCTCATGGATGGACCACTAGAAAGACCAGCTGACCTTATGGCCCTCTTTCCAGCTGCAGAAAAGATTAAACCAAGGTTTGCTGTTGGATTCTTGAAAGCCTTTTGTAATTCTCTTAAATGTGTTCCCGCATACTGGATTCCTGTGAAAATTTAAAAAAGTATATTGTTTTGCAACAGCGATCGGCAATTGTCAAAAATGTTTAAATACAAATAAATATATAATTTACTTTAAAAGAAGATAATGCTGAACATTATTCTTAATTCCTCTGAATTCTTGCAGTGCTGTTTTGTAAGACTTTTGATGTATTATTAAATAGAAAATGTACCCATTATTTTACTGAAATATAGTTGTTATATAAATAAATAATAATATAGTAAATAGCAATAATAAAGCATAATGGCTGTATTTGTTCAAGCCACAAAACTTTTTACAATCATATTGCATCAAAAGTATGATTAACCCGAGTTTACACTTTTCCGTGTTTTATAACATATTAATTCAGACCCAGAGAAGAGTAACATGGTTTGATCATATGGAACGGATGAATGTGGAGAGAATGGTAAGAAAGATATATGACGCAAGTGTTGATGGGACCAGAAGTAGAGGACGTCCGCGGAAGACTTGGCACGACCAGGTAAATCAGATACTGGAGGATGATCCTGTTAGAAGCCTCAATAATCGTCGAGCTTGTATGAGAAGATGTATGAATGTGGATGAGGCTAGAATTGTGTGTCATGACAGAATGGTAAGTAAGTAAGAAGAGTAATTCACGGTTTCATATAACTATGTAAATTTACACTGTTGTAAAACATTGTATGTACAAGTAGCAAGATGGTAAAATTAACTTGTGGAAAAAAATACATACAATTATATGTTTATTATTATATGGGTGTATGTTACATTATGCTTTTTATATATAAAAAAATATCTTACCTGTAAGAGCTACAAAAAGCCTCAATATATCATTTGATCCCTCGAAAATTCTGAATATACGCAGATCACGCATCACCCTCTCTAAACCTGCAGACTGCATGAATCCCATACCTCCGAGAATCTGAATAGCCTCATCACACACAAACCAGGCCGACTCACTGGCGAAACACTGCAAATACAAAGTGGAATGAATAATCAGTAATGATCATATAAACAAATGTGACACAATTTCATGAATAAATGATTTGAAAGAGCAATAATTGTTATTCACATTTTAGAAATAAAAATATTAGGTTTTTAGGGATTGAGTTGATTGTGCATTGTAGGAGTCACTCGGGTGAAGCAACTGATGTTTGTAGGTTATGAATATCAGGACTTGTTTAAGGTGAGTCTGAGGGCCCTAATCTCCTCAGATTCTCACACGTGTATATGAATGTTGCAGTGTATATTAATGTTACAGAACGTGCATGTGAGTATAGATGTTGGTGTTGCGGTTAGAGTAGGATGATGAAATGAAATAGGACTTACAATCGGTTGGCGTTTATTGTCGAATGATGCACAAACAAATTTACACTATTTGGAGGTTAAATTGCAAGTTAAAATTCGTGACTAGCGAAACTCATTGGAGGTAGTTCCGAGCAGTGCGTCCGAGATAAGTAAGGGATTTATTATTTCTTATTCAGATTCAGTCAATTACAAAGCAGTATTTGATTTTCTAACATTGTTACATATACAAAAGTTTTAAATTCAAATAAAAATAAAAAACTACGTAATATTTTGGGAATTCAAACATATCACATAATGTTTAGACTTTTGTGTCAGTTTTACCGCACCCCCCATACTCTCCAGACCATTCCTCAACAGATTTCTACTTGTTAGGTTATTGCAAGATGCATTGAATGAGAAAACTTTTTTCAATACTTGCCATCAAAACCTCCAAAATTCCTTAAGGAAGGAATTAATAAATTGCCTTCTAAACGGGAACAAGCAATTAATAATGGCGAATACACAACTGAATAAATTGATTGTAACATTTTAAAAACAAAATTTCAATAGTTAAACAACACTTATAAATCAACCCAATAATTGACAAACAAAAGAAAAATAGTAATCTTCAAATGGAAAAAGGAAATATTTCAACCCTACTATTTAAGTTTAGAATTGATGATTCTTTTAAATGCAGCCACAAAAAACTGGTACTACTTTCCATTTGTTTTTTTACAGAAAACATTAGAAATACATTTAAGATAAAAAAAGAGCTAAAAATACATTTTATTTTCATTTTTCAATGGAACATTATAATTAATTTTCAAGCGTCACAAGATGGCAAATGATAAAATTTGTTTTACTAATTGTAAAAATATAATTTTCAATCAATACCTTTGAAATAGCAGCTTCCAGATGATAGTCTACACTGCCAGAATCCATATTACCGCTGATCATGTATGCCAAAGATTCTGTGATATATTGTAACATTTGCATACGTGCTAATTTTTCTTGGATGGTTCCATAGGTATCAATACGATTTCCAAATTGTGTACGAGTGGTCGCGTGGTCAGTTGCTTTCTTAATGCACGCCTTCATTGTTCCTGATAGACAAGCTGCCATACCGAACCTGCCATTGTTCAATATGCTCATGGCCATCTAAAAAATAAAAATAAACTCGATGAGCATGGTAATGTGGCGGCTTGTGCGCATCGTCCAGATATTCCTCGCTTCTGTATTTCTCAGTATACGCCATTCCGCACGAACGTCCGAGAGAGGCCAAGCTATGCCGCCTGGCGGGCATGACACACATGCACCGTACACGTGCACCAGAGGAAACAGTCTGCGCCCAATACCCGAACCGATCGGACTGTGAACACTCATCCCGACCCTGTCCTTCCATTAATCTTGCATCGTTTTTCCATTCTGTCATTCATGTATTCTGTGTTGTTTCTTACTCTCGGTGGCTTCTCCCCAATGAGAATAAACAAAACAATGGCTTTTACTTAAACACAAGAAACCTTCCCACAGTAATATAAAATTAGATAAGTTATGCTGTTAATTAATTAATTAAATTCTTAATGAACCAAATTTTTTTATACAATAACCAGGAGAAATGTTTTTTTTAATTTCCCAACTAACTAGCTAATCCCACCGATATGACGCTTCGTCCATTCCCCTTAACCTTTGCTTTCCCGCTGTTACCAACACTACTTGCCGCGTAGCCCACTATTAAACATTCATTAAGTACACAAATAGCGCCGGTCTGAGCGTATTATATATCACTATTCTCAAAGCATTAGTGATGTTTCCGCAATTCAAAGTGGTATTTCTTTCACCAAATATGACCTCATTGCTTCAGCCAATGGATCAGACGTTAATTGCCACATTTAAACGTTATTATATACGCCTTATAATGAAGGTGATGTTTGCCATTGATTCAGATCCTGGATTAACACTCAAGAACATTTGGAAGGGATACAATATTTGGCACGCTGTATTGAATATCAAAAATCTTGTGATGAAGTGAAGGACTCCACAATGAATAGAGCTTGGAAAAGGGCCTGCCAACAATTTGTAAACAATAATGTAGATGCTACTGAAACATTTGATATGGTAACTAATCAAGTTATTGAACTGGGGAAGCAACTGAATTTAGAAATAGATGAGGCAGATATTGAAGAGTTAATAGAAACGCACGAGGAAGAATTGTCAAATGCAGAATTGATGGAGATCCATGGAGATTGTATTCCACAGAAGACTGATGAAGACATGGAAAAATATGTAATACCTGATTCATCACTACTCAAAATGTCGAAAATGAAAGGTCTTTCACTAATTCTAAAGAAAAAGGAAGAATTTTTTCAGTTGCTAGAGGAAGAAGATCCCGACGAAAATAGGAAGGCTGCAGTAAAAAAGAGAATTGAACGAAAATTGATGAGCTTGAATTGAAACGCGATGAACAGAAGAAAGCAGCTGTACAATTAAAGTTGGACTATTTTTTCAAACCATCATTTAAATGAAAATATAATTTTCTTTCAGTGTTATAAATATGTAAAGATGTATAAATCTGATTTAAATATATATGCATGCTTTTATTCATTATTATTGTTTAATTTTTTAATTTGTTCGATATCAGTATCGTATCGATCCAATTTTAGGAGGTACAAAAAATGTATGGGAAATGGTGATTCACGATGCAACTGCCATTTGACAAATACATTGTGGACTTAACCTGGAGTACACCTGTATATGTAATATTATTATTGTATAAAAGAACTTTGTTAATTTTTAATTGTTCAAATATTTCATTATTTATCTTGTGATTTTCATATTAACGGATATAACTACTTTCAATACTAACTTATATTTTATTACAAAAACATGGGATTTATTATACATTTACATCAGAGGAAAATAATTATATACATATACCCAGTGCAACAAAAATAGCTGCACCTATCACCTGTGTTTTGCTAACAGTTATATTTTATGTAAATAAGGCAACATAATATGTACATACTTTAGTTTTAATAAATATACATTTTATAGCATAATAACAGCATCTCGTAATTTATAAATGAATTGTGTGCAACAGTTCTATTGATTTTATATCCGGTTTTTTGTTTATGAAATGTTGCGATTTGTTTAATGCAATAAAGAAACTGAAACCTTTGTATTTAAATACACAACCTATTTTATAATAAAAAAAAATTGTGTTGCGTTTTCTAAAATGGCACGAACATCTCGTAATTCATGTAAATCCTTGACCATTTGAAAAATGGAACTTATTTTAAAAACTGACAGAAATTGATATCAAAGATAAAATACCTTTTCAATCCTGAATACTTCCCTAAGTTCAAACTTGAAAAATCGCAGAAAAATAGTAAGCTTCAACGAAGTATGAAGATTTAAAAGTTTTACATTATTTTTCACGGGCTTTTTAATATTACAATTTTTTATAAAATAAATAATAACCTAAATATATGTAGGTACTTTGTCTGATTTCAAAACATATTAATATATGTATATATATATATATATATATATTAGGTACTTCGAAAAATTGTTTAATTTTCGATAGATTAATTCAAATGACCACTCATTCCATAATATTAACATGAAAAACTTGGATAAGTCTTGGATAAGCCTCTAGACACGAGTTATGTTTGAATGCGAGAAAATCAACAATTTTATTGTCATCTCTTTCTATTCAAACCTTTCTCTTTCGCATGATTTACGTAACAAATAATGTCATGAATTATATCTCTGAAACTAATAAGAATTTAACTATTAATACCGTCTTGAAAGCATATTCAATTTGTGTATAATTTCTCGAATTTAAAACTGGAAAAATGAAAGCTCACCCTTAAAAAATGTAATAAAAACTAGTAATTATAAAATCGTAAAAATTTAAAAGTTTAACACATTGACTGCACATCACTCCCATGGGTGTTATTAATTTGTCTTGATGGGTACTGCCAACACCCAAAGGAGAACAATTTCCATACATGTTTATTTGACGTAATTTGGATTAATTTTTATATAGAAATATAAATTTATTTATATAAAAATTTTCCAATATTTTAAATTATGTATTTATTAAATTACACTAAAATGTAACAAGATTGAACAATTTGAGTAATATCATCAACATACTTTGAAACCATTTCCAACTCCACCCAGCACATTTTCAACAGGAATTTTCACATCATCAAAATATAATTCAGCTGTGTTTGAACATTTAATGCCCATCTTTTTCTCTGGTGGACCGCTTGTGACACCTCCAAAACCACGTTCTACGATGAAGGCTGTCACCTGGAAGAGAACATTAAAGCTATATTAAAGATACATTTTTGGTGTCACAATAAAAATATTATTTATAGCTAATTCATTTGGGAATCAAATCCATTATTGCCCATGATCACAAAGTGCTTTTTCTCCAAGCTAATTGAAACTTAAATATACACAAAGAACATTAATATATACACAATTATATATCATTCAGTTTACATGGCTGTAATATAATAGTTTCTAATATCTTTGGTCATTCCTGATATGGGTCAGTTTTAATGACCCACAGCAGAACAATTCAGAATAATCTCCAGAATCAAAATAAATATATTTTCACTGTTAAAATTAGAGATCTGACAACTACCAGACAGCATTATATTATAATTTTTATTGTAAAAGTTAACTTTAAAATTGTGAAAAAGATTTTGTTTTTAATTATTTTTTTTAACAGTGTAGTGTAGTAACAAATAAAATACTCTCTTAGGGCCGGTTATGTGATCAGTGGTAAATTTTTAATATATAAAAAAAATTAACAAAGCAACTTATTTTGCTAAAACGGGTTATTCGATCGTTAGTAAAAAATATTTACTAACTTTAACATCAAAGATTTTTCACCAGAAAAGTCACAGATTTCAAATGCAGAAATGAATAAAGCCATAGATAAAGCATACAATTGTATGTATTGCCAATGGTGAATATTTAAAATAAATACAATTTTCAGATATTTGTCAATTATTCGCCTCGCCACACTATTAGGCGAGATTATCTTTGACATTTGTAAATTTGACGTCCCGCAAACGTTTTTTACCATGGGCGATGATAAAACTTTACTATGGTCAAAATTTACTACTGATCACACAATCGGCCCTTGAAGAAAATCTTAATTACTGTAATAAATAATTAACCTTGTCAACTGTTTTGCCATCTTTTTCTACTGGTGTTTGTGCAAACACTGTCAAGATTTCAGCAAAACCACCATTACTGATCCAAATTTTTGAACCATTCAGAATAAAATGCTTGCCATCTGGAGATAACACAGCTCTCGATCTGTAAAATAATAACACAGATAAATGCATATTATGTAATTATACGTTTAGTCTTCTGACAAAATGAATCACGTAATAATAAAAACAATAATACAAGTGTGTAATTCCTGGGTTTGATTACCTCGTATTTCCACTTGACTTTATATATCACATTACCTATCAAGTCAAGATGGTTCATTAAAAAAAAATTCTAGAATACCATAAGTTAAACTTCTCTTTAGTGAAAGCGTATCTCAAGATTTATATTTAAAGTTTTTTTTTTCTTCACACATATTTAATAATTTTAGACTAAATTGTACTACATATTGTATTTAGTTACTATAAATAATATACATATTCCAAATATCTTTAAAATATCTGGGAAAATCAATAACAGTAACAGGGATGAGTTCATAATATACGGGCAGTTCTCAATTTAGGTTGTTCGTTATACGTCAAAACAACTAAACGCATATTTTTTGCATATATGATGCGATCGTATAAGTTAACAGTCATTTTTACATATAAAAACATTGTATTAAAAATCGAATATGTACTTTTTATTATAACAATACGCTACACACATAAAATAAGTAGATTTTTTTTAACTTTGTCTAAGTGTCTTACAGAGTACCGGGTCTCGTGGACCCTTTGCTCCTTCATCATGTTGTATGCCTTATGGGTCTGTTAAATTTTATTATTAGTTTTCTGCAAAAGGGGTTAGGGACTGCTAGCTGATGCAGTGACTTGTAACCTCTAAAGGAGGACAGTTTTGGGGCGTTTAATTCGCGAGGGGACCGTTATATCATAATTTGAGGCCAGCATAAAAACGCTTGGGGGCTGTGTAAATGAGTATAGGACTTAGGATGGCCTTGTATAATAGGGGCTTGTTATGAGTGGCAAGTTTGCTATTCTTGCCTAATAGTGGATACATTGCGATGAGTGCAATGTATGTTTATTTTGGATGTGTTTGGAGTCCAGCGTAACACTGAGGTATTTGAGGTCGCTGGTCCAGGGGATGCTTTCTCCAAATATTTTTATGTTGGGTTTATGGCGTTTGGTACGGGGACGCCTATGTGAGTAAAGAGTGGCGGAAATTTTGAAGGGATTCATTTGGATTCGCCACTTCTTGCACCAATACTCTATGAAGGTGGCATGTCTTTGCACGCGACGAATTGCGAGGGTCGGTTTTCTAAGTGATGATAGTACCGCGGTGTCGTCGATGAATTGGGCTACCATAGTGTTATTATCCGGTGGTAGGGGTATGTCATGCGAGTAGACGTTAAATAAGAAAGGTGAAATTATTGAGCCTTGCGGGACTCCTGCTAGTAGAGATCTAATGGACGATAGGAAACCATCTAATTTGACTTTAAATTTCCTATCCAATAGGAAACTGGCTATTAATATTATTATATCGTGTGAGATACCGGCAATGTCTACTTTGTAGAGTAGGTCGTTATGCCATACTCTGTCGAAAGCTTTGCTTACGTCAACGGACAGGACTGCCGTGTATTGTTTATTATTAATTCCGTTATTTATTTGCTCAACTACGCGGAGGAGCTGATGTAATGTAGTGTTCATGGCGGATCTATGTTAGAAATCGGGTATTAGGGATATTTTGTCCGTGAATTTCGTGAGTCTATTAACTATTATCCTTTCAAGGATTCTACCTATACAAGGGAATAGGCTAATGGGTCGGTGATTTTGTGGTCGAGTTGCTACCGGGATTCGAACCTTGATCTCTTCTAATCCGGAGAATGTGCATTAACCGATTATGCTATACCAACACAGTGCATTGATGACAAATTTTCAAACTTGTATATTACACTTTTCAAATTGATACATCTATCGTTCCATTATTTGAAAGCCATGTACTTTATTTTTACGGAATCTCAGATACCTTTAAGTAATCCAATAGAAGATTCCAAAATTAATAATTCATTTTTATTAAATTTTCGACACATGAATACAACTTATATATTATTAAGAAGAACACATTCTTATTGTAAAGTTGTAATTATTCAAGAAGATCCAGGTTCGAAATCCGGTAGCAGCAATATTTTTCGATAAAATTGATTTTATATGTATATCTTTCTAATTAATACATTTTATTAGTATTTAAAATATCACCTACCTATGTTCTGAATAATTACAACTTCACAGTAAGAATGTGTTCTCCTTAATAAAATAAATAAAAAAATAAAAAATTGTGAAGTTAATTATAGCGATTGTTCGTAAATCGAATGTTCATAAATCGAGTACTGCTTGCGTACATTCTTCAATTACTCACTTGATGGAACCGGCATCGGAGCCAGAAGAAGGTTCTGTAAGACAGAAAGCCGCTAATTGATTACTGGTTACACGGGGAAGGTACTTAGCCTTTTGTTCGGGAGTTCCGGCCAAAAGGATTCCCTTGAATCCAATGGACTGGTGAGCACCAAGTGTTATTCCAACACCCAAATCGTGCTGACCGACAATTTCTACCAAACGTGCATACTGAGTGTTGTTAAGTCCTATGCCACCGAGCTCCGTAGGTACTTGCAAACCAAATGCACCGAGTTCCCAAAGAGCCTTCATTGTCGTTTCATCGATTGACGCATTTGCATCGTTCTTAACGGGATCATTCACTTCCTGCAATTGAATTACAAGTTATTTATGCACAAACAAAAGGGGCATAAGTATATAATTAAAAATGATTTGATTCAGTTTTTGAATAATGAACAAATTAGCAAAAGCAAATGCAGTAATCCTTTACTATTTCCAGTATTAGTTACCTATGGTTTCGCCGATTCAGTCGCAGTTTTATAAAAATTGTTAAACATGTCTATGAATTACAATGGAATTGTGAAAATATCAAAGGTGATGACCCTGTTGACTAATACAGAAAAATTCTGTTAATTTATGTACCTATATTTGGTTTTTTCAGATAATTCACACATTTTTCAAAAAAATTTGCCCTGAAAATATCATTTCTACCGATAATTTGTAAAACCTGATTATTCATAGTTCGTATGCATTTTTTATATCCGAAGTAAATAATGTGTTCACGTAATTCATATATCACGTGTTTTAAAATCCAAACTCGCGTGACTATGCATTCATCATCCCTTCGTGAACATTTGTAGCTAGCTCTATGCTATACATAGATTAAAGAAAAAGTAAATCTAAATTGTGTTTTGAAAAATTATTTATAAAATTTATACATAATAAAAATATATACCCATTAGACTTGTACAGTGTGAAAAAAAAACTGCAAAACTAACCAGGAAGAATTTTTCTGTCGGATCGATGACAGCTGCCAAGACTTCTCTTTGTTCTTCAGTTAGAACATCTGGATAAGGGAACACTTGAGCAGGTTCTAACTGCCCTCGGAAGAGGTTCATTGTGAAGGACATATTTTCTTTTGGAGGTTCTCGAACCTTGGACTGTGGTGTTGCTGATGCTAGACATCTAAAATAATATATATATATTTTTTAAACATATGTGTACACGGAATACATGTCACATTAATATTCTTACTATTTTCAAACAAAGCTAAACAGCTTTGTTTGAATTGTTTATTTTCATAGTACAAACGTTTGCTTGTACTATGAAAATAGGACTAACTTGCTGGTTTACTAGAACGAGGCGCGAACCGACGACCAATAGATCACTAGGCCAACGTCTTAACTACTAGACTAACAAGCTACTCAATAAAATATAATGAATATATGCTTTAAAACACATCAAAAATACATATTGAATTGATACAAATAATATATTGATTTGTATTTATGTTTTGACATTGATAGAAATCCTAAATTAACACATTTAGTTTATAAGTAATAAGCAGGGGCGTGCACTGCATACAAACAAAAAAGGTGTGCATTACTGAGAATTCTGGGGAACAAATATAAATTAAATAATTCATATGTTATAAATGAACAATTTATTATAATTACACTATCGCCAGCCGTGTACCAGTAGAATCATTAATTGTCTAGTTCTAAAAACTATCACAACTATCCGGCCGCTGCAGCCGTGGTGCTGTAGTCGTCTTATGCTGCTTTTAATCCTATTAAAATTGCTATCCTCTATTTTTAAGCTATCATTCTACTCAAGCCATACAATGAGCTACCTACTAAATTGAAACTCTCTTTGGCTGATCCATCTTGTGCGGAGTCCTTACTTATGCTGTTTTTTAACAGAATAACATTTGAAAGGTTTTCAGTTTGGCTTACAGCTGCATGTAAATCATTGAAGTGTCTACTTCCTCTTTTACTAATTCGCGAATTTTACTTTCTTACTGTTGTTAACATGTTGTTTTCAATCGTTCTTTGTGTTTAAGGTGCATGACGGATTTGTTTTTGATTTGGGAAAAACAAAAATCAAACCAGCAGAATTATTTTCTATGTTAATCTTTAATAAAAATAATAATTTCCTTTAGTTATTAAATGATGGTTTTTAAAACGATTAAATAATCACGTTCAATCATAAAAAGTGTTCTAAAAAACATCTATAATTTTTTTTATATTGAATTCTATATCGGGAAGATATTATTTTACATTAAAACTTAAACTTTAAAAATACTATGAATAGTACTCAAAAATTACAAATAAATATATGGTAAGGTTGTATAAATGACAAGATTCGTTATGCCTAAAGACGTCGGTTAAACGAAAGTTCATAATACTATGTATAACATATAATATACATACTTACTTACCATCAAGCCGTTTCCCAGTGGGGGTAGGCAAAGAGGATAAGGCGCCACACTCTTATGTCCTGACACATAATTTTTACCTCATCCACATTCATACATCTTCATACAAGCTCGCCGATTATTATGGCTTCTAACAGGACTATCTTCCAGTATCTGGTTTACCTGGTCGCGCCAAGTCTTCTATATGATCGTATAATATCATTAGTAACAGCATAACCTAAATCTATACCTATTACACGCCATTGTTTATAAGAGTTAAATAATATAAAATGATACATTTGTATTAAATGGATGGTAGCTATATATAAAAGTACATATTTATATAACATAAACACTAATATGTTGAACAGTGCAATTTAATTGGCTCAAGGTGAGATACCAAAAAAATACCATAATAGATATCTATTATGTCATCACATAACACATTGCAATCTATTAAAAGACTTATTTGATAAATATATTAAATCCCAAGCCCTAACTCAATATACAAGAATTTATAATACATCCTTATTAATATTATACAATAATGAAAAAAAGATGTTAAATGTTGTTAAAAAGAGTGACCACAGGATGAAATATTTGACATCAATATAATATATCAAGACAATGATAATATTAAATATTAAAGACAACTAATGCTCTATCGTAAGTTGACTGTTCTCACTTTCACTAAAGATAAGCTAAATTGACATTGTGACTACGTTATTGGTATTCAATTGTACGATGATTGATAACTGAGATTATATATTGTGTATCTTTAGGTGCATATTAACTATAGCTGAACACAATTTTATATGCAAAAATTATATTCATTTTAGATCAATATATCTTTTATGAAATGAAACAGCGTTTATATATTTTTTAAACCATGTTATAAAAATTAGCAATCAAAAATTTACACTTCAAAATAATTTCTTGAACTAATATTCTTAAGGGGAATGGTTGGAAAAAACAGTGATGGCGAGCACTTTTTGGATTAAATTTATTTATGAATTTCTTAGAATTTAAAAAAAATAACAATTGTCTGTATGAATACAATATGGGCAGTTGTTAAAACACTATAAGTTAGATGATAATAATAATAATTGGTTACAGACTGACCTTGATTTGCAAACATGTCTGCAAACAAGATACAGTATCTTTCAATTTGTGAAAAAGTGAAAATCATTTGAAGGATATGTTCTATCACCTAATTATTGAAAATGTATTAATTATGTCAAATTGTACTCCAATAATAGAACTACCTTTTCAGAAAATTTGTGATTGAAAAGATGCTACATCATCCTGATATTTGATCTCAAAAAAACATATGACAGGTTAAATGAACACATTTGATTCAATGCCGATTGATTGATTTATGGCAAACTAGAAAAACCTGGGAGTGACAGGGCATATTTCTACCCTTCATTTTAGAAACAAAATGTTGTGTAAAAAGTTTTATTTCTTTTCTTCAACAGTATCAACATTATGGAAAAAAATAATGATTGTATCTGTACTTGAAAACAACATTACAGAAACTAAAGTATTTTGAAAACTCAATCTCACTAATGCTGATGAAGCATTGTATGCAAAGCACTGATTTTTTTTATCAATGGGCTGATACTAAGGGGCACAGGCAGAAAAGCTTGCGAAACAATCAACAAGAGACAATTCTAAATGCAATAATGTTTGGTTGAATTATTTTAAATGGACATAACATTATTTATGTGAAAATTAATGGAGAAACAGCTGATATCCTTGATGCATCAGCCCTGATGATGGGACCTGCAATGGGATCCGAAACGTCAGCCAGAGATTAGAAACACATGGCAGAGTGACCCATAAAACTATACACAAAAAAAGAAATACGTTTTTGTGTTCTTACAAACACTTATTTCATAACGCAGATTATTATCCATGTAGAATGTATGGAAGGAAAGTGACCTCATTATGAATGTCAACAAGTTAAAAGTGATGGTATTCGAGAAAGAGGAAAGCAAGACACCGTGCAAAATACTTGTAGGTAATGAATGTTTGGAACAAATAGATGAATTTGTATATTTGGAAAGTATGTCTGACGGCGCTTTGAATGGAATTATATCTAACAGAAATTTGTCAACCGAGGCAAGACTAGCGGTACACAATGTAGTCCAGGTACCGAGACTGATGTATGGAAGTGCAAAAGAGGAATGGAAGTAGACTGAATGCAGGTGGAAATGAGATCACTAGGCGTATATATGGCAAATCTATTTATGACAGAGTAAAGAATGAAGAAATAAGGAAAGAATGTAAAACTGATGTTAGTATAGTGATGTTAAGATTAAGAAAGGATCACTTAGATGGTTTGGTCATATGGAACGGATGAATGAGGAGAGAATGGTAAAAAAGATATAAGATGCAAGTGTTGATGGCACCAGAAATAGAGGACATCTGCGGTAGACTTGGCACGATCAGGTAAACCAGATATTGGAGGATGATTCTGTTAGAAGCCTCAACAATCGACGAGCTTGTATGAGAAGATGTATGAATGTGGATGAGGCGAGAATTGTGTCAGGACAGAAGAGTGTGGCGCTCTATCCTCTCTGCCTAACCCCGCAGAAACAGCGTGATGGTAAATTAGTTAGTTATTAACCACTTTAGACTTTCAGTATATAACACAACAAAATAATTCATTGTTTTCCTTAACATTTAAAGTTTAGTTAAGTTTTGAATACTATTTTTGTAATATGTAGTATGTAAATCGAGCTATATAAAGGAATATTTTTGGAATAAATCAAACCTTATTTATAATTAAAACCATAATAAAAAAAAGTATTATGTAATCCAAATGTTTTATTTTGTATTATTTCTTAGAAACATTACAAAAAAATTTTTTAGCTTCAATTTTGACAGGTGCTGTCAAAATAAAAATTCCAACATAATTAAGATTTACTTAATAAAATAAGATTTTCAAGTAATTAAAACAAATAAAAAGTTGACAACTTTAAAACAAAACTATATTTAATTTAATTTTAAAATAATAACTCACATTGGAATATAAAATAAAAGCAATCAAAAAAACAAGTAAATATACAAATACTCGTTTGAAACACTATAGTATTAAATCATTATACACTTATAAGGCTCAAAGTCCACACAGCAATGCAAAAACAAAAATCATTAAAATACGAAAATAAGAGAAGAGAAGTAATAGAAGTTTTAATTTAAAGGCAACACATACCTCGTCTGAATGGAGAAAGTTTTAGATTTGGTGGAAGACTTTGAAATATGGGCAATCAAGCGGCTGACCCTCATGATTACTGTTTAAGAGTCAGACAAATAAAGACTAAAATTATAATAGTGTAGCGTAGTAAGTTCAAGATATATCCGAGATTGTTTCGAGTTTTGAGACCGATACAAAGTCCAAAGGTTAGAATATTTTTGATTCGGGCAGCCGACAGATGACGTCTCTCAATGGCAAACAACGCACGAACACCTTTAACCGACCCAAACCCATGCGTACTAGACTAACACTAACACAGATATGGGACTTCTTCTTCTTCTTCTACATTATATAATTATCGTCATGGGTGCCAACTTTAGGGTACGTTCAGTCAAAAGCATAGATAAGAGATATACTGTCAAAAGCTTTGACAACTTGTTAATAGAATTTCATGATTGAAATCATCGAATCTATGATTTTAGTAGAGCGGGTTTTATGATGAATTTAGAGAAATGCTCTTAATTATTTCATTAAAGCGGCCCCACACTGGTAATATTTCGCTCTACGGTTATTTCCAGGTATCACATCTTTAATTGCACTATGGTTATAAAAGGAGACAGGTGAATATTAACACACAGATTGATTGTTTATTCCTACGACATACATATATCTATTGTGATGATTCACATATATTCACCATAATTTCGCGCATACCTTCAGCGGCGGTCTGAGCATAGTGGATGAGGTACTGCAGGTTTGAGAGGGGTGGTCGGTTTGACGGGGGTGTTTTGAAAAAGATCAGACAGTCGGGTTGGAACGAGGAAAGTAGCGACACGTGTACTATGGGAAGTTAGCTTAGCGCGAAGGAAATCGCACGTGTGACGATCAGTGCGAACGGGGGTGTGTATGGCGGCGATGAACGTTAGGCGCGGGGTGCTCAAGGGGGCTGAGGTAATCAGGAGCGGAATCGGGATGCGGGGGCCGGTTGCTCGGGTTAAATGTATGCGGTCGCGGGCAGTTTTGTTATGTTATCAGTAGCGTTACGACCGTCGCGAGAGTGTTGGTTATGTGTGTTCAAAATATTTAAAGGTAAATAATAAAAATATATAATACGACAATATAAACACGATCACAAAAAAATCATATAAATGTTTTATACTTGCCTAGAAAAATAAGCTTTTAGAAATACCAATGAATTTAAAACTGAATCAGATAACCTATTTCTAATTTTGTGATAAATATTGCTGCTGTTGAAAAAACTCGCTGCGGGTGCAGTGGATCTTGAAGGTGTGAGCCGGTCGGATTTAGACCGCCATACAGATAAAATGGAGAATGTGTTAAGTGAAGAAAATGGCAGATGAATATTTGGAGGCTTCATGATCACCGCCAAATTACGAGACGGCAAAAAATGTCTCAAACTTTGGGAAGAATGCGACAATGTTAAAAGTTCTCCGGCCGCTGAATCACCTGACAGGAAGATATACGAAGAGTTCCTGTGCAAAGTTGACCGTCTGATTGATGACGCGGATAAAATCAATGACCTAGATTTTGCTATAATGGAAAAACTCACATTAACGAGAGATTCTGAAAACAAAAATGAAATAATAATGTTGGTTTTATCGTCAGCAATGATTTATACGAAAAAAAAAAATTACGTCCGTTCTCCAGTTGATTGGAAAACCTTAAACTCATTTAGTATTTTCTTTTTTAATGGAGAAATCTTTTGATTGTTTGTGATTTGTGTATTTAATTCCTCTTCCATCGTCAGAGTCACAATCTCAAGTGGATCGTCATCAGTATTATCTTCAATTCAATTTGAACATTCTTCACTGAAAAAAAGACGTTCTAACAAATTTTCTCCATATTTCAAAAACATTTTTTGGAGCAGTTCTCAAAATACTTTTCATTCGCGACATTGTCTGGCTTTTGTAAAAAATGTATCAAACCAATAAGCTGTTTATTTCTTCTTTCTTTAAATTTTTGATTTCAGTGCTGTAACCATGTCGAATGATAAAGTTGTATTAATTTCGGACATCTTTTCCAATAGATAGTTAATAATAATCACGGACGTCAATAAACTGCCACCTTTACAGGATCGAGTACTTCAGAAATAGTTCTTAATACACTAATATTAGATTCATTCCAAATATGGTCCATCTTCAAATCAATCAACGATTTTTAATGCAGTTTTGTAATTTTAAAAACCTTTCTATCATGGGAATCAAAACAAGGAACTGCGTTTATTTATTTACTTTCTTCGGCCAGTGAGCTGAACTGAATACTTTGATATGCAAGCTTATCTATGTATGCAAGCTTGCTTGAAGGATTTTGAACGTGAGCGAAGGGTTTAGGTAGATCTTCAGAATGTCTGGTACCGACGGTGAAGTATAGTTTGGTACTGATATATTGGCGAGTCACGTTGACTTCGGTGATAATCGCTGAGAGCATTAGATCCGCTAGAGGTACTTCACTACCTCAGACCTTGTCGTCTAACAGGTTAAAGATGACGGTTCCCGGCGGTATCGGTTCTCTCAACATACGTCATGTGCACCACAAACTGTATGTCGAGGTAGCGGTCCTCTCTTGTCTCCCTTGTCGTGATGTTGGCTGCTCCTACTTGCCAGCCATCTGCTTCTTCGTTGGCCAACGCTTGTTGATCCGTTAGATTCAGCTTTGCTCGTTTCTACATTTTTTTCTATCAGGTGCAGTTGATAGCACTTGACTTCACTCAGTTCTTCGTGTCTTCAGTTTTTCCCGTACGGGGGGGAGACTACTATCCAAAGCTAACTGATGGGTCCTCCTCTGAGGACTACCAATCACAGTTCTTGTCGCTGCTGTCTTCAGCAAATTCTGTTACACTCGTGTTGTGCCCTTTCCGGCGAGAATTGATTTCGAACTCCTTCGAACTGTTGTCGGAATGCTTTGAACTACCGAAATGAATTGCTGTAAAAATGGCATTTCATTCGCTTTTATTGTTTGTGGCAAGGGTGTGTCACAAGACTGGCGCCATTCTATAGATCCATCCTTTATAGCAGCGTTACGCCTTTATTTTAGGCCTAACTTTAAACCCCGCATCCGTCTTTTAATCAAGTCATAATAATTTATTTGTGTCCGTTTAACCACACATCACTTAAACTTCGAGTCAATCTTATCTGTAAGCATAAGCACTAAATATTACCTTATTAACTAAAATCCCTAGTCCAGTAACACCATTTATCGCTATACATTCTCCCTATATTAAATGATGACTAAAATTATCTCTATTGTGTTTTTTACACGGTAAGTACATCGTTTGTTGAGATCTCGAGAGCCTAGTTATGAAGGCGCGGTTCCTCAAAACCGTTCTCTTTATATGAAAGTCATGACACGTATTCGACTCGATAAAAGGCAATGCAGTCGCCATTGTATGTTTGCGCCCTTTGTTTTTGAAAAACAATTGCCCAACATTGCATGTCCTCTCCAGAGATCTCCATTGGCCGTAATATCGACCCTTTCTTATTCGATTTATCGTCAGGGTTTATTTATTGTAATTGTGAAACGAACTTCTCTCTTTTTGTCGTTATTTCTGCCACTCGAATGTGAATTATTACATCCACTTTACCCTTGAACAATGAATTCTATACGACAAAAGACGATGGCCAGTTTTTTTTACCCACGTCCGCCATATTCGTCCGAAGGTCTTTTGCTCAGACTACGGTTTTCTCGCCATATGGCTATATGGTTTCGTTGACGACGGTTTGCGTGAAATGGGCAAAATTAAATTTCCTTTAATTTATTTTTTAATTCTTTAATTAATGCGATAGCTTCGCTCACTTCGCTTTGAGGTATAACAAGGGTTAAGACGGGTGCTCAATATTATCATAGATATATATATATATATATGTATATATATTATAGTATCTTCATAGAAATAATCATTGAACGATACCATAAACAATTTTGCTATTATTCGGCTTGCGATGGCGTTGTCATAATTTGTTTTTATTTACCGTTTGGTTTTTCATTATTACGTTACATCGTTTGTTTTGTTTTCAATGTTGTTCAATAATAAAAACTATAACAGTTATAATATTGTACATAATGAATTAATGATTATTAGCCAATCGCATAATTACTTCTCGTCATGGGACATTGCAAAAAACGGCATTTCCTGTTGTCATTATGTGTTATTCAACTGGTGAGAAATATTTTTTAACGTATTCAAATGTATATTTTATTCGTAATGTTTTGTTCTTTTTAAAATTATTTTATTATCAGGATCATAACTTGTTGATCAAACAAATTTTCATTTAAAAAACCTTGCGATTCCATCAAATATAACTTTTCAAATAACACTATTATTGAAAAATTTATTGATGCTTTCAATATGTATCTACCTAATATTTATTTCATTTCAGTTGACGACATTGGAAAGACAAGTATTTGATTTTCTTGGATTTATGTGGGCACCAATACTAGCCAATTTTCTCAATATACTGTTTATAATTTTTGGGTTCTTTGGAACATTTCAATTTGTCGCCAAGTACATTTTTTCGGTGAGTTATAATTTCAAACCACTAGATGAATTTTATAAATATGTGTGTGTGAGTTTTCAATATTTTGTTGTTATTTTTAGTATGCAGCATGGAATCTTTTGTGGCTAGCTTGGAATGCATTTATTATTTGTTATTATTTGAATGTTGGAGTATTGGACAAGGTAAGAATATTATTTCTCCTTTTTATTATTTTTAAATATCTATCCTTTAATACATGATTAATGTGTTTATGCTGTGTATAAAGCAACAGTTTCTCAATGTGATGTGATGTATTAGACTTGAATACTTTGAATACCGTTTTCTATGTGTTTACACATAATATATGACATGAAACCCGAGCCAAAATTGCAATCTCGAGATTTCATGATTCAATTTTGATGATTGCAGGATTAAAAAGTGCTCAGTAATCTCTCCGGGAGTATGGCTGTTAAGGGCCGGCCGACCGAAATTTGTTACAAAGGAATGTCGCTGGACCCTTATGGCCGCGACTGTCATTGTGGCCTCTTTAGGTATATTCCAAAAATATACACTATTGCCATCTATGGATGATTTGTAATAATTTTTCAAAGTTTTCAAGCAGTTTTAATGTTTACCGACGTCACAAATTTAAAATCAAAATACACATGGCATTGCCAACAGTACACCGTTAGTTGTCAACATTTTTCCGTGAGCGGTGGTTTGTTTACGAAATTGAGTGATAGTATCTTCACTGTGCTCAAAATATTTCTATTGTTTGGTGTCAAATGAACTAAAAACGTTATTTTAAGGGTATTTTCATTATATTTGATAGTTTTAGTGATTTATTTATTTTCTTTTGAACAATTTTGTATGTTTTACGAGTCCACGTGAGATCTGTAACGTGTTGTTATTTTATATATTTTGTGTGATATTAAGTATTTATGTTTTAATTGAACAATATTTAACATTACATTATTTGTTTTTATATTTATTACTGAATAAGTTGGTGTTTCATCTTCAAAGTGTTCATATTTTTATTGTTGGTCTAAAAGTACAGTCAAACGAAACACACATGTCAACCTCTTTGAATAAAGAAAACATTGGTAAGAGAATGAAGATGAGGACGTATTCAATGATGTTGGAGATTTGCCTATTCATTCAGATCTCTTCTGACGAATCTGATGCATCTGATGAGAAGGAAAAAGTCAGTCCGTCCTTGAAAAATTGAAGACTGAAAATGGGATCAGGGTGAATTTACTCCCATATTACACGATTTTGATAGTTCTCATTCAGGTATAACGCTTCATATTACTTTAGATGAGAATTCTACCGAAATTAAATTCTTCAAATAAAATTGTAAATTCAATAGTAATTGAAACCAACCATTACGTTTCACAAATTTCATATCAAATCTTAAACACAAAAGTGGGTAGACACTACAGTTTCTGAAGTTTACATGTTTTGGTTACAATAATGCTTTTGGGTCTCGTAGAAAAAAATCACTGAAAAAGTATTGGTCCACGGTGTTGATATTGGTGTTCTTGGTAGAAATGATCTGCTCTAATGCAAGTGATGGTTGATGCAACCTGGATTAGGCTCACAAATTATGGTCGCTAAATCGCGTGTATTGGTAGTGTAATTAAGTTTTTTATTCATGAAGTGTGTTTGTTTTTGGACAAAATATGGTTTAAAGTTGTGATTTTAAAAATTAAAAAAAAAACCCTTTCTCCACTCACACATACATTTTTATTCCCAAAAACCCACTCGCGGAGAGGTTAACATTTATATAAAAAGGTCTAAAAGAACAAATACAGATTAAGATTAATTACATAAGATATTTATAATTAAATAAGTAAGGAATCTTTGAATAAATAATAATGTATGATTGACAAATAACAATTTGAATGTGGGGCAAAGCATCAAGTGTTTCAATATTTTGTTTTGATCTAATTCTAGTTCTGTGAAATTAATCCAAAATAATAATCTCAAAAGATATAGGATTATTTATACATACTAATCCTGGGATTCATGAATATTGTAAATTGTGCCGAGATCCCAGGACTGGAGTCCCTAGTCATAAGGATGGGGCAGCTAAAATTAATTTTAGTTCTAATATCGAAGACAAAAACTTTAAAGTTTAGCTGTAAATAAAAATCAGAGTACTCCTTTGGATTGAAATTTTGTCTGTTAGTGTATAAATGGTGTGTGCTGGACAAGGACTTGGATTACGCAGTTACCAATGTAGCATAAATATGTTCTAGCCATAATATAATTTTTTTGGGATGAAAAGTATATAGAAATTCTGAGTAATTTAATGATGTTTACTGTAGAAGAGATGAATGAATTGATTGGCTTGGTGCTTACCGTGTTTCTCTACCCAAATGTTAAGGGTTCTATGCACTTGACAGCCGTAAAACAGCCAGTATTTGATTTATATATCCCAGGATGCTTAGATCTATCTGTAAATAATATACCATATTACATATATTGTAAGATGCTACTGATTATAAGACTCACCCTTATTATTCTAAGACAGAAATAAAAAAAGTTAATAAAAACTATTATAAAAATTAAAGACATTGCATATATAATAAATCATCCTTTCAACACAGCATCATACTGAATTATTTTTGAGGACATTTTAAGCAACAATTAGGGGTATAATTTTATTAAAAAATGATCGCGTTCGACTGTCACCGGGTGATGACTGTATAGCAGCCGCAGTGGCAGCTAGCTCATTGGAGGTAACAGGATTTTTGACAGCGATTGTAAGACAGCATGAAGTTGAATGCTATCTGTCTGTTCTCTATGCAATCCTACACCCTTTTACCGATTTAAATCAAATTTACTCTTTAGGGCCCTGTATAAAACATAAACATCTTTCCCCGTGACAACTCACCCCACTCTCCTCCCCTGTATACCGCACCCCCCCCTTGCTTCTACCAAATTTTGCATGGGCCTGAGCATGGATTGAAAATTCGCCTTCTAGCTGGAAATATAAGCCTCTAAACTGCTGGAGTTGATAATAATGAGTCAACAAAGCAAACTGCTAATTTATAAAACAATAATAAGACTAATGATTACTTGTGGGTGCAAAACGTAGTGCCTAACCTAAAATGAAGAAAAATTTATGGACCTACATTAGAATTTCAGAATGAAAATGGACCATAAGTTTAAAAAATTTGATTGAGAAAGAAAGAATTATAAGGTTCTTTCTGTAGGTCCCAAAGATTGCGATGGGCTAGCCGTGTTAAAAGAATGCCAGATTACAGGACACCAAAGATGAGAAAGATCATGGATACCCCAGTGGAAGTGACCTAGAGCTAAACCGAAGAAGAGGTGGGCTGACTGTGAAAGAGGACTGGAGCAGGATGGGAGGGTCCAGGAACTGGAGAAGAGTGGCTAGAAGTTAGGAATAATATAATGAAGAAGGGATAGAAGTCAGTGGAGATAAGTTGTGGAGTAGGTCAAATCCTATCCTGGGATTAGTGCTGTGGATAGCAAGATTAGAGCCTGAGCAAAACAATGGCACCCCGTTTCTCTCTCCCCATACATCCTAATATAATAAAATCTGAATCCTGGTCAACACCAGGTAGGAACCGCTAGTACATAAAATAAAAATGTTCAGATATATCATCGCGTCAAAAACAAAAGTCCATATGTGCAAAAACTATATTTGAGATATTTTTTCATTTTTAAAGTTTAAATAAAAAACAAAAGAAAGTCTTGAAAATATTGACTGTCAATGATCCGGGGTGGTAGGGAAAAACATAACAGGAAATGTTTTGTGGAAAAGTTTAAAACTGATAAAATATGATATTCAGGCCTATTCTCTAAATTGCAATATTGAAATGAAGGTGATTGTTACACCAACCCTCAAAAATAGACAGTATGTAAATTAACGTCCGTGTTATATTTGAATGAGAGAGAGAGTGAGGAAGATAAACGTACCATAATCTGTCAAAACATAAAAATGGCAACAGGATTGGCCGTGATTCTTCACTAGGACGCTGCGGATGAGGAAATCAATAGGTAATTTATGAACAAACCTTTTTCTGTGAACTTTGAATACTGTATTAGTACTTATTTTAACCAAAAACTTATATTTTTAGTCGAAACTTGAGAATGGAAAGACGTCGTTTGCGTGATTTGTGCAACCCGATGGAAATTCCAAATGGGCAATTTTTACAACTATACCGCCTTGATAAGGTACAACTGTACCGCACAAATCACGCAAACGACGTCTTTCCATTCTCGAGTTTCGACTAAAAATATAAGTTTTTGGTTAAAATAAGTACTAATACAGTATTCAAAGTTCACAGAAAAAGGTTTGTTCATAAATTACCTATTGATTTCCTCATCCGCAGCGTCCTAGTGAAGAATCACGGCCAATCCTGTTGCCATTTTTATGTTTTGACAGATTATGGTACGTTTATCTCCCTCACTCTCTCTCCCTCTCTCATTCAAATATAACACGGACGTTAATTTACATACTGTCTATTTTTGAGGGTTGGTGTAACAATCACCTTCATTTCAATATTGCAATTTTAAGAATAGGCCTGATTGTGGCAAGCTAGTTACTCAATAATATGCCTGTTTTGGAATGTCATTAAATATTGTTAAAAAAAAGTGTAATATCCTCAAATCAAATTTTTTATACAAGATAACTCTGCATGAGAGATGCTTTCTATAATTTTATATTCATTGAGTATTTGTTTTGGAGAATGCTTCAACCGTATTCTTTAATATTGGTATGTATGTATTTCATACATCATTAAACATTTCATATTACATATATGGTATACACGATTTTGTAGATTAGTATTTGAATTTAATTAAAACAATTTGCTTCCAGGACAGTGGCATACTGTCACTGGGTACCGGAAGTGTTAGCTGGTGGGAGGCAAACGGTTGGGGCTGCCACGCTCAATGGGACGGTGGGGAGGCTGTGGCTTGGTTGAGGCCATCGCGGGTGACAGATTGTCTGGTGCATTACACCCATGTGGAATCTGCCCACGCAGCCCTACAGTGTGCTCTGGCTGTTATAGCCGTAATCTTGGGCTTTTATCATGCGGCAACACTTGCTAAAGCAGATGATGACAGATGTATGTTTAATAATTTTCTCTCTTAATTAAATCCTATTGTAAAATATTCATGTTTTCAAAGAATATCCTGAAATATATATTTTTTATGAATAATTGAGCTCATTAACTTGGAGGCCTTAATATTTTTATTATTCAGTTTTTTAAGATATTAATATTTTTATATTCAATATTTAGTTTAGAATACTCTTCTTTACAATGGCGGTCAAACCCATTTGAAAAAGATTGATATCACTATTCAAAATCTCGTAAATATGATACAATATAATTTTTATAAAATTTGCTATATATATATTTTTTATCAATAATGAATTTACCAGAAAGCCCACGTGTACGATGCTGGCTGAATATACTATACATAGGTATAAAATTATCAATATTTGTATTTTAAATACAGTTTTCAGCACATGTTAGGTGTTCAATGTATACAGTAATTCTTTTGGTTTATAAACGAGACATGTCACCGGATTCCAGTTTTCTCAGGATTTTTTTTCCATTACAGTTTATATTACTGCTCTTAAATTTTATATGTACTTCTAATTATTGCATGGAACTAGAATCAGCCAGTAACATTTTCTGGCTCTTCCCTGGATCCATTACCTTTATGCACTGATTAATATCCTTAAAATGTTAAGTTTGTAAAAATAGTTTGAAAATAAATTTTTTAATGTTAATTATATTGAAAATTTGTTAAATTTTTGTTTGTTCAATTTATTACAGCTCGTGGTAGTGTAAAGTCATCAGGTCACCAGTCTCTATATTCTATTGAATTTAGTAGACCAGCAGAGTTAAGGACTGAACCGCCTACAAAACCCATGACGCCGCGTCGAGTTAAGAGGCGCTCTGTGACTTCACGCCATTCCACACGTCACTCTTCGAGGCGCACATCACAGAGGCGCTCCGCCTCGCACCAGACCCCTCCTGCGGGTCACACCAATCCCACGTATCGTCAGTCTAGCCAGCAATCATTAAACGAATCGTACAACGATGAGGAGGTATATAATAATAGACCCCCATCAGTGCGCTCAAGTTATTCCAATTTTCACGGCACGCGTCCTATAAGTTTGCACACAGAAAATACTACGATATATCCTGAATCCAGCTATAATGATACTTATCTGTCGAGGCCCGGGTCGAGTCCTTCGCTGACAGAAGCAACTCCCCAAGTGCCTCAGAAGAGGAGTGTTCCTGATCCAGCTTTAATGAGCGTTCCTTACAGGGCGCACTCCAGCCAAAGTGCATTCCTCAATAATGGACCTCCGGCATATCACTTGCATCAAGGGTCACAATACTTTCCACCCCCACCTGACAGTGAAACGGCAATGTAATATATAATATAAATATGAAGACATTAATTTTTAGAAACTTCTATTTTATAAGACCATTTTGTGATCCTTAATAAGTAATTTATTTTATCTGAAAATATTATAATACAGGGTATTGATCATGAACCATGTACATAGTAATAAGTTCTTCTTATTTATACTACTAAAAGCGATTATAGATGGATTCCGAAAGGCGAAAATAGAAAAATTACATAAAGTTGGGTGAATCATTTATTATTATGTAAATTTTCAAAATGTATTAAATATAATAGCCATTTTCTACCCATTGCCGGATGAAAGTTTCCCATTGTTATTTGCTGCCATATATTTTTGCAGAATTTGAAGATTTCGATAGTCCAGCAGGTTTTAAGGTAGCCCTGTCGGCCTCTTTATCCCCTCGGATACCATTGGATTACTGCGTTCATCCAACGCAGTAATCCAATGTCTGTCCTTCGAGCGATGTGGCTCAAATATATGTTTTATCAAGTACTTTGTATATCAATAAAAAATAAGGGATTATGTTTTAACTTAATAACTATCTACGAAATCAAACATAAACCAGACATTTATGTAAGATATTGTTTCATATATTCAAATATTTTTTATTATTTGACAATGTCACCAAAACATGTACATTTTGCTTGTTGTATTTAAAAAATATTTTATTATGCTAATACTGTTTCTTTTATTTCTGTGTAAAGAAGGGAGGAATTTCATACATTTAATAAATGCAGCCAGTTTTCATTAAATTAAATGTAAATTTTAGGTTTTTTAACATATTAAGAAGTGGAGAGAAGATAATTTTCTGTTGGCTATTGATTAAAGTTATATTTGGGTCATTAGTTATTTTGTTAATTTCCAATTGTTCAAGCAAATTTAATCTAAAACATTTAATAAGTCGATTGTACGTGGTTATCCACTCTTTGAAAAACAATGTTTATGCATACTAGCAGAACTCAATAATAATATTTATTTTAATTTTACTTTTTAAATTTAATTAAAAACCTTGTAGTTTGTGTAAACCCTTGACCATTTGAAGAATTGAGCTTATTTTGAAAACTGACAGAAAATTGATAGGTATCAAAGATAAAATTGGCGGAAAAAAATTGAATCCCGAATACCTCTCTAGGTTCGAACTTGAAAAATCGTGAGAAAATAATAAACTTTAACCATCATTCCCAGCGAGATATCTAACAGTTTTTAATTATTTTTCACCCACATTTTAAATATTCCAATTCTAATGAAATAGGCGAGTTCGATCGCGATTCAAATTAATGTGCGTGATTTTATTGTGTCAAGTAGTGAATCGCAATGTCACCACACACTTTTCTCATACAGGAGAAATACGTTATTTGATAAACATTTGACACATAAGAAGCTGAAATGACAGAGATTCATCATGTTTCACTATGAAAATTGCAATGTCGACAGCGACGAGGGAAAAAATTTCTTTCTAAATTTTGCCTTTAAAAAACTTTGTTCTCATTATTTGTAATTGGGATTTTTTTTTAAATTTCTATTCCGTGACTTACGAATTAACGGAGTTTTACTGTATTTTTATCACATATTACGTTATTATCAAAGACAAATGCTGAAAACTATTCAGGGAACATTACTGTATTATTTCAGTACACTTTGTTACAAAAACTTTATGATGGATACTATTTTTTTTCTTTCTAGCTTCACCTTAATCTTTTTGGTTACTCGATGTTCCTTCAATGATGTTGACTATTATTATGTACTTAATGTATTCTTTTTGTAACATTTAAAAATTACAAGATTTACCAATTTCGGTTAATATTATATAATTTTCATGACCAGCATTGCTATTTTTGGCTGCATCACGTATTAACCAGCCGTATCATGTGGCAACAGGATCACAAAAGAAGTTACATTGATGAATATCATTTAAGAAATCATAACTAGCAGAGAGCTATTGTTAGTTACAAATTTAACTAGCAGAAATTAAAGGTTTTTTCTCATCGGCAATGTACACTAACATATACATATTATTATGTCATCAAAATAATATCAATTTGTAATTGTGTTGATTACTGATATATATTGCTAAAACGTTGTAAAAAATATATTCGGGAGATTGATATTGTTTTTCACCTAGTTTGGGTAAATAAGTAATTGTTTTGTTACATTTCTGATAGGCGATTTATAATAATAATGCCATACATTTAATCTCAGGACATAAGGCACTACAGCAAAAGTGGAATTCGGTGGAGATACATATTACATGTACAAGAGGTGTATTGAGTGTTTTGCTGATGTTTTCATATTTCCAACTGCTATTTTTAACATGCATTGTGAAGCATTTGAACAAATTTTGCATGATTACTGTTTTTTGTACATAGAATTAGGAATACCTACATTTTTATACATCAATATTAATGTTTTATTTTAACTAGGGAATAATTATTCTCTATAATGAATTGTTGTATAGAGTACTTACTTACCATCATGCCGTTTTCCGCAGAGGTAGGCAGAGAGGATATAGCGCCACACTCTTTTGTCCTGACACAATTCTCGCCTTATCCGCATTCATACAAGCTCTCCCGATTATTGTGGTTTCTAACAAAACCATCTCCAGTATCTGGTTTACCTGGTCGTGCCAAGTCTTCTGCGGGCGTCCTCAATTCTGGTGCCATCAACCCTTACATTGTATATCTTTTTTACCATTCGCTCCTCATTCATCTGTTTAATTTGACCATACCACCTAAGTGATCCTTTCTTAATCTTACTCACTATACTAAGATCAGTTTTACATTCTTTCAAAATAAATTGGATGTTTTTACTGAGCTCTTTAGCGAAATATCAATTAGTGATTTATAATAGCAAGCCAATAATCCTTAGTATGGTAAAGGCCAATGATGTTTAGTTTTATCTGACAAATAAAAAATTATGTACAGTATTGAAATTTGTAAAACAGTAGAATCTCATTAATTTTAAATTTGTTATGATTTGAAATTGTTCAAATATTTATAAATAACTTCTGAATTATACGGATTAAAATAACCGAGACACTGAGGATATAATGTACAAATTAGTTTAAAATTATTGCTGGTTTTCCGCCTATACATCATATTCTGAATGTATTTTTGAAAGCCATTTGACATTTTCAGAAAAATTACTCAATATATTTCATACAATTTAGAAGTTTCTTGAAAAAGTGCAAGTTTTATGCAATTTAATGTAGTAAATAATTTTGGTGTTCCAAAAATATAATTTTTAAGAAATATTCACTAATACATAGATGCATCAAAAAACGATTTGTTACTGCCTAATGTGCCCTGTTTTGGAATACGATGTTCTTAATTTCGTATAATGTTATTCGTGATTATAATTTATTATTTAGCTGTCCAGACATGTACATAGTATGTCTATAATAATTCTGCAAGTAAATAGTCACTATTCTACTTTTGTTTTATGAAACCCATTTATGTGAATGTTTTAAATGAACAAAAAATGTTGACTTGCCAGACTTGATAGTCAATTGACATATAGATGCATGTATTGAAAAAAAAAGTAGTAATATTTGCTTTCTTTCCATAAGAATTATATTATGTAAACTGTTATTGTATGTTTACAATAATTTATCTTCTATGAAACTAGATGTGTTTTTTTCTTTATGGTAATGTTGTATTTTAAAATTCTGCCCAGAAAAAATGGTTTTGTCAGTATCGTAATTTTATATCAAAGTTAAATTAAAGATTTATATAAGTTGGTAACATGACATATTTTAGATTTTTTTTTTATATAGGATGTAAAGAAAAAATTTAATCACATTGTCTCAAAAGTGAGATCAAATAAATATTATATACTTAATCCGTCCATTATAAAATGCATTTGTATATATTTTAGTTTTAAAATAAATATTAATATAAGTTAGCAGAAAGTCATTCCATCTATGAATTTTCTTATGAAAATAATAAATATTGATATAATACATGGTCGTCTTAATTAATTTTACTAACACATATGTCACATTTTTGATCTTTTTTTACAAAATAAAATTATATTTTCTTAAAATGATCTTACTGTTGGATTACAAATTGCTGAAATGACTATATTAAAATTGTTTAATATTAATTATATATTATAGTTAGTCAACGTAATCTTGTATGTTAATTTTTCAACCAAACGATTGTACAAAGAAATCTGTTCTAAGCTTTATTAGAAATAGATAATTTTTTATATCTTTACAATTGAATAAATTCAATGCGATAATTTCTGCATTTCTTTTCTCAGCCGACATTTTTTTCTCTCTGGGTAAAATAAAATAAAAAATAGATAATTATAAAACGTTTTTTATTTACAAATCACATATCAAAAATATCACTTGACTGGTATCACTTTATAAAAAAGAAATAAAATCTCAACACAAGAAAACGCATGAAAGATGTGTAAGTAAATTGATTTATGCATATAATAATAAGATGAAAACAGATCTTAATAATGAATTAAATAGACGGCAATGAAGATTGTTCACTTTTTGTTAATTCTGGATGCCAGAGATCGACAATCAGGACAATACGTAATTCTGTTCCGTTGTGCCAGACTTCATGATCAAAACTGTCATCAAATATGAAAACTTTTCCTTCTTCCCAAGATCTGTAACGGAAACATTTTAATAATTTATATTCCATATGTATAATGAAGTGGTGAAAACCCTTGGGTTCACATTGAGAATTGCCAAAGATTTCAAATTCCTTAACACAGTATTGAAATTATATACGGTATTATATATGATTCCCCACGTTTGACAGTTGTTCCCCCAAAACTTCTTCAAGTACCTATTTATATGGGTAAATACCAGCATCTGAATGGTATAAATAGGGTGGAAGCAAATTTATACAAATATTGCTCACATACAAAATTACATATAATTCCAGATAAATAAAAATGTTTTCATATTTACAATAAATCATTTTTATGTTAAATATTATTACTTTTACGAATTGTGATAAATCATTTTTAATTTATTGTTTTAACATTTTAGTTTTTTATTTTATTTGTATTTTAATATAGAATAAATATATATAATATTTTTATATTTAAACTATTATAAAACCATCATTTGTTTTAATGAATTGATTAAAAATATAATTTTATATTTATTTCATAACTGAAAAAAAAAAATTAAAAAAATATATATATACAAGTAGGAAAATAAAATATACATAACTAAAATAATTGGTCGGGCGTATAAACCGATCCCCTTTTAAAGTTGATTTTTTTACTTTTACGGGTTGGCTTATTACGCAAATATGAGTAAGAAATAATTAATGTTTATAATATTTGCAATTTCTGTTTTATTTCAATAAACTAGAATCACTCTTGTTTTATTTTCTTACTTACTATATATGTTTTTTTTTAGTTTTAGTTATGGAATTGATACAAAACTATATTTTAAATAATTTATGGATTTATAATTGTTTATACTAATATTTTAAGTTAATTATATTAAAATACAAATTAAAAACTGAACTAAAATGTTAAAACAATAAATTAAAAATGGAGTTATATGTAATTTCGTATGAGAGCAATATTTATATAAATTTGCTTCCACCCTATTTATAACATTCACGGATGCTGGTATTTATGAATATGAATAGATACTTGAAGAAGCTTTGGGGGATCAATCATCCGTGGGTTTAACTGTCCGAGGGATCAACTGTCGGGGTATCAAATGTCAGTGCACCCTATTATATATGTACCAACCATTGAGAGTTTCCATTATAAATTTTAAAGATTTCCTAACTCTTAATTAAATATACCTATTGCATTTGAATAAGAATTTATATACAGTGAAACCCTCTTAATACGTTTTCCAAGGGACTGCCAAATAAAATCTTCTTAAGCAGGAAAACTTATTAACAGTGATTTCAATATTTCCATGCTTTATTTGACCATAACATCTAATATTATATTTTAACTAACATTACGATAATTAAAAAATGAAAATATTTTATTTATAAAATATTAATATTATATAAATAATTACATATAAAAAAAATTACTATCTAAACTGCAAAAAAAAACTACTATTAAAAAGTGATTATAAAAAAAATAACTAAAACAAAATTAAAATTAAACTTACATAAAATATCTAATTACCTAAATTAAATAAATCGACGTAGTAAAAGTGAATATAAAAAAAATATATATAAAACAAAATTAAAATTAAACTCATAAAATATCTAACTACCTAAATAAAATAAATCAACGTAACAAAAGAGAATATAAAACAAAATTAAAATTAAATCCGTAAAGTATCTACCTAAATAAAATAAATCGACGTAGCAAAGAGTAAAAGTAGAACCACTGACAAGACCAAAACACGAAATGATTTCGAATTCAAATTATTCGGCATTTTATAGTAGAATAAGGGTAGGTCAAAGTTATTAGGAGATAAAATACATCACCTGTGTAAGTCCGATGAAAGTTCATACTTTTTACAAAATGTTAAATTGTTTGCACGTCAAAACGTTTGTATCTTTTCTTGGCCAACTTGACAAATGCACATTTAAAAAAAGTACTGTTTGTAAATTAAATATGTTGGACTGCATATCTAAAATTTATCCCTTTTGATGAGTTTTACATAATTTCCCTGTACACTCGACATATGCCTTGATCAGTGTAATTGGGACATGAAATACTCACTCTTACTGAATCTCAGTTCAGGGAAATTATTGTCGGCATTGACATCGACGATGGCAGGTCCGAACTTACAAAAATATGTTAATAGTATTTTGGTCCTTAATTACGATTTAAATTTTTTAATCACAAATATGACATTATTTTTACTTTGTTTATTTATTTTGTGCTGATGTAAAAAATCAAACAAATACATCAGCCGGTTATGTTAATTCAATTGTCAGTACCCTGTGGTTTGCTCTGTTTTGTTTATTTGTTAATAAATTTTCAAATACATATCGGTCGCGAAATAAAAAAATTTGGTTATTTTAATTGTCAAGAAATATTAATCAAAGCTGAACCAGAAGTAGTTAAAATGAAACAGCTCTCAATGAAAGCAGTTTCCTGTGGTTTCTCCGAAAACGGATGTTATCAGATTTCAAACATAATACAGTAAAACCGCGATATAACGAAACCCGATATAGCGAAAAATGACGTATATCGAAAAAAAAATCGAAATTTAGTCCCTAAAACCAATTTTTCATACAAAAATGCATTTATATAACGAAATCCCGTTAATATTTATAACAAAATCATTTTTGTCCCGTACGAAAAAATGCCAATACATTTACGTAAATTTATAACGAAATAAAAAAATGTTAAAAGATGAAAATATTATTTCGCACTTCAAAGCCGCGCCGCTGCATCTGCCGTATGCGAACGGAAACGCCGCGCACAGCCTTTTCGGCGGTGCGCGGCGGTCTGCCGACAAGGTAGTAAAACAATTCAAACTTCTTCTTGGGTTCATAGTATCATATTTTGAAGTGGTTGCCGCCGTTACCGGTAAGTACCTTCGTCATTTATATACGACTCATTTTATAAAAATGCCGCGATTCAACTGTCAAATTTTTATTTTTGAATTATTTTTTATGTTTCATGCCCAAAACTATGTTTGAAGCGGCTCTACATTTAAACACAATTAAAATATTGTTTTGTGTTTGCAATATTCTGGAATTTACAAAAATATCTTCCAATTAGTGTTGAATAGGTTCTGTTCTTAATTTAATTCCTTTGATTATCCATTTGCTTATCTGTTTTAATAACAAAACTACTAAAAATATGTAGGTATTCAGTTCCCTATGGCCTTTTTCCTTCTTTGTTTGCAGAATTTGCGATCTTTTTTGAAGCCGCGCGACATTTTTTTGCGACGGCGCGTAACATATAGTAAGATTTTTTTTATTTATTTCGTTATATGTGGGAATTCGTTATTACGAATTTTTATTTTTTGGTCCCTTGGATTTCGTTATATCGCGGTTTTACTGTAATAAAAAATATTTTTATAAGTTAAATTAATATATAAACCGGTTTCGAAAAATACCTTTTCTTTCATGCAAAAAAAATGGTTTTAATTAGTTTATTTGAGATTCTAATGAAGATTGAGATTCTGATATTTTCCGAAACCGGTTGTTGTATTAAATTTAACTCATAAAAGTGGTTTAAAACAAAGTTATAAATAATATATGTTTAAATAATTTTGTGAACTACAAGTGAGGGTACTTAGTTGCAAAGTCAGCAACCTCCATTATTATTTGTTCTAACTTTTAATGCAGTTGTCTTTTCATACAATTTTTAAAAGTGTTAATTTATGAGCAGTCAAACTTTACTCATTTTTATATTAATTAGTCATTCAAAATCGGTGTTAGTTGCAAAATCAGCCGCTTTTGCCGCTGCCATTTATATTAGAATTCAATCAATAGCAGTCTTCGTTACTCAGAAATTTAAAAGGCCGTCAGTATGGAAACTAGATTATTTTTGGAAAAATATGTTGTATTTCAAACCAGATTATGGGGATTATTATTTATAATAAGAAATGCATTAATAAATATATTGTTCTTTATGCTTCTATCAGATTTCACATTTTCTCCAAATAAAAAATATGGAGGTAGCTGAGATTGCGACTAAGTAACAATAATACGAAGAAATATAAGCAGTTTGCATTAAAATTGTTGGAGTCGAACATGTTCAAGTAGTGTGTACAAATTCTGTGCCGTTACAGAAAAAAATATGAGATTTTTACAAAATCACGTTAAGCTTCAAATAAATTTTTTCTAAATAAATATTTGCGAAATTGATCCATTATTATTGTTATCTAATTCATATTATATATTCAATATAATCATATAATTATCTAATAAAAAATAATCTGGCCGCTCAAAGCTCAATGACCTTTATTTTTTTGTAACTAACTAACTTATCATCACGTCGTTTCGCCGCGGGAGTAGGCAGAGAGGATAGAGCGCCACATTCTTCTGCCATGAAACACAATTCTCGCCTCATCCACATACATACATCTTCTCATACAAGCTCGTTGATTATTGAGGCTTCTAACATAATTATTTTCCAGTATCTGGTTTTCCTGGTCGTGCCAAGTTTTCCGCGGACGTCAATCAATACTTGCGTCATATATCTTTCTAACCATTATCTCTTCATTCATCCGTTCCATATGACCAAACCACCTAAGTGATCCTTTCTTAATCTTACTTACTATATTAAGATCTTCTTTACATTGTTTGAAGTGTTAGGAAGAGTATATTATCCAGAATAGTATTAATGGTTAATTTTATCACATAATATTTTTACTTGATGTATATATCATTGAGCACACATTACATTTCACATGTACTTCTCAGAAATTCAAAATACAGTTTAAATTTTTTTGCAAATTTTTATAATTTACTCCGTGAATTCCTACTTTCTTAGCATAACAAGACCGAGAAATTAAACGTGAATAAATGATCCTTTCAAGATCAGCTTTACATTCTTTCCTTATTTCTTCATTCTTTACTCTGTCATAAATGGATCTGCTGCATATACGCCTAAACGATCTCATTTTCACTGCATTCAGTCTACTTTCGTTTCTCTTCTGCCAGCTACAGACCTCAGTTGCGTACATCGGTGTCGGTACCGGGACTTCATTGTGCGCCTTGGTTGACAAGTTCCCATTAGTTATTTTTCGTATTAAATATATAATTTGGAATCAATAAAATATTTCAATTAATCAAAATAATCGTATAACTAGGATTTTTTTAAACACTTGTATCTCTGACATGATTGAGATTAGGTACAGCACACGCAGCTTCAACATTTTCAACTCGTATTTTTAATCCATATGTATCTACCCCTAAAATATAGCGTTCCACTCAGGAACTAAATCTGGAAATAAAACAAAATTACCAATGCGGCTCTGGTATTGTACATGCTGAACGTATTGTTTATGACAGCTGGGGTTCTGTTTTGTTGATTTTTGGGATTTATTTTGCTTGGGCACTATGTTTTATTGGCCTATTCAAATATTACAGTTTTTGTAAATGGATAAACTTTTATGATACATGGAAAAGAGAGTTCATTTTATTGCATCCATTGAAAGAATATCACTTACATTTTTATAAATGTCAATCAAAAAAAATTATGAGTAAAACGTAGTACAAGGGACATTTTATACGGATAAATTGAGTTTTGTCGGAAATATTTTAATTTATTAGGCGGGAAACTTATTTGGAAAACCTATTAAGCATAAAAAAAATACTTAATCTGTATGGGACTTTTTCGGGACCGAAAAATGTAATTCTATTAGGTGTGAAAACGTATTAAAGGTGATCGTATTAAGAGGGTTTCACTGTATAAAAATCACCAGCCACGAATAAATGGTTTTGGATTTGCAAAGCAAAAGGAATTTCAAGACTTGTTCTAGGTTTACTTTTGTGATATAAAATAATTCAGTTTTCAACACCAGTACCAGACGAGAGTTTTGTTGATTTTTACCTTGTTTCATTTGCAACTCTAATGAAGGTTCCAATCGTTCCTGTTAGTCCGAGATGTGCCCTTATGCGACAGTTAGTTGGTCCAGTATGTGCAAACACGTGAGTTCCAGGATTCATAGCGCTAAATTTGATTTGACCTCGACGACAGCCTGCAGCAGCTCGCTCTTTACGGACAATACCACATGTTATTGGGCATTTCAAGCAGTGATTCTTCACTTCGATACCTGTCAGTGAAACAACAGGTGAAACAAATATAATACAATAATTCTTTGAACATACAATAGACAAATAAATACATATTATAGATGTCTCATAGAGACGAAGCCATTATTTTTATACGGGAAGTATGGTAGTCATGGGTATTACAGGGCTTACGACCTGTCCTCGGCTGGCTTGAGTGCTCACTTTACATAATGTAACGTTTACCAATTCCACTCATGGGATCAACATTTGATAGGTGTGGCAGTCACCCACCACATAAATAGATACATATTTGTTACCTCTCATAAATAGATACATATTTATTACCTCTCATAAAAAGCTCATATTTATTACCTCTCATAAAAAGCTCATATTGGGACCAAACACCAGTATCTTTTAAATTTTCTTGCTCTGGTTTGAAATGTGGATGTATATTTTTAGCTTCCAATGCTATTTGCTCCCAATTTTCTTCTAGTTCTTTCATAAGTTTTTCATACGGTGTATCTTCTGGCTTCCACCACGGATGTCCTGTTAGTCTATCAACATTGTATAGTGAACGTTGTTGCGGAGAAAGAAAAACACCAGCCTGTGCCCCTAGTTCGTAGATCTGAAATAGCAACATTAATTAGACAATGATTGCATCATCTCAAGCTACATATGGTGAAAAGGTCTCCAGTAAAGCTCATTAATTTAAACCCAGATAATTTTTTTAAAACAATTGTACCTTTTTGCTCTTGCCATATTCAGGTCCTCTATGCCTTAATTAATTTGAACGAACAATTGTTTTTGCTTCTTTGAAAATACTTATCAATTTTTTTTTAAAGTTAATCCCGTCTAATAGTGTGGCAGGGCGAATAATCATCAAAAATCTGAGTGACATTAAATTTGATTTATTCTAAATATTCACCATACATTTTTCAAAATTCATTGGCAATACACACAATTTTATTCTTTACTAAGACTTTATTCAAATTCGAAATCTGTCACTGCTGGTGAAAAATCTTCAGTCTATGTGATAATATAAATTCAACAGCGAGATTATCATTGGACGAACTCTCATCAAGAGTAAAATTAGTTTACTATTGAATGTACTTTCGATGAACGGTTGAATAACCCGTTTTCGCAATTTTTTTACTATAATAAAAATTTACCACTGATTGCCCCTATTGGCCCTAATAAAGCAAAAAAAAAATTTGACCTTATCAGCTTTCTCCTTTTGTCCCAAGCGTGCAAAGGCATCTCCAAGATGAAATAGAAATCGTCCTTCAAGAGTTCCGTTGGCCCCAGAATCAATTCCTTTTTGCATATACGTCACGGCCTCAGTTAAATTATTATCCACTGTTTTCAAGATAAATCCATAGTGGACTAGAGCAACACCATCATCAGGCCATAAAGTAAGTGTATCTTGCAACACTTTCCTAGCTAAATCAACCCTGAAAGGAAGAAGGATTTAAAATAGTCTAGGCCATTCCTACAACATGCAATATAACTGAATAATTAATGTAAAAATATTACTACCTACTTATTGACCATCAAATATGTGATTGCCAAATGGTTTCTGTACTCGGGTTGGGCGGGAAACTTTGAAATCAACATTTCATGAACAGGCACAGCGTCCAGATGTTTGCCTATGATTAATTATGTTTTATTAATTCAAATTATTACATTCAGATTATTTTTTTAAGGTAAATTAATATATAAAAAATAAAATAATTTGAGTCATCACAGAATTTACATGATGGAAACAGATAAATAAAACAGTTCTACACTACAGCAATATAAAAAACAAAAAATGAATCTCAATACAATAAAATATCACACGTGTTTACATTTTCCCTTTTATCTTCCAGAATACAGTATAAAACATTGATATATGTAGTGAATAAGACATATTTTCGCTTGTTTAACCTGTTAATGCCCAAAAAAATCCTAGGTGAAACAGCATCCATACCACCAATACTAGCGCCAAAATTCTTAAAATTCAAAATTCACAGGCTAGCTTTTTCCGAATTTTATTTTTACGAAAAAACCATAAAAACAGGTAAAATTTAAAAAAAAAAAAACATAGGTACTATTTCATTATAAGCGTCTATCGACCCTGATTTCATACGGTTTTGAAATAAATAAAAAAAAAAAAAGGAAAAATATAAATTTATGGTGTTATCAGGCCATACATTTATTTATTTAATTCTTAACATAGTGCATACATAAGCACTCCTATATATACTCTAATATAAACAGGATTAAAGTATTTTCTTTTATCAAAACTTATCTTTTACATATTTGGTCAGTTTAATTTTAAATCTATTCAATTTCTCCTCCTGATATTTTCTTATTGAGGATTTTGTAAATAAATACCATTATATTAAAATATATTTTCTGCTTAAGGGTCATCATATTCAGATCTTTCAGCATTGCATATCTATAAAGTATGTATATCTATTTTTTCTGAGTATTATTCTCATAACTTTAGGAAGTTATTATTTATATTATATTTGTTTTTTGGAAGGATGACATCAGATTTTATTAATATTGTGTTTAAAGTGATGCTTAAAATGAAAAAATATTAGCACTTCACATCACACTTATATAGCACTAACAGCACGCATAAAATGATGGCGCCATCCGCGGCAATGGCCAATACTGCCCAATAGTGCACTCACTGTTTTTATAGTAAAATGCAGATATTTTCATTTTAACGGAAAAACGTATGTCAAAATCTAACTGACAATTTACTCAAATTGGAATGTTCCAGATACTTTCCAACTTATTGCATCGTTCTCATCATCCAACTCTGCGGTAGTAACAAGCATATCGGAAATGTCGGCAACATCTCCGCTAACACAATAGTCATCCATTTTGTAAAAAAATCATAACTTTGATGTCAATATGAGAGTGTGTGTATTAGATTTTTAAATGCAATTGAAATTTCGGTCATTTTCCTATAAATTAATAAAAATAATCTATGGTATAAAATAAATCTAGCAACACAAAAGTTGCGCATCAACTGTCAATTTTGTATGGAAGAGAAATGGTACTTATACTCGATTTCAGACGTAATTTGTGGTGTTCTTGAATTGAATAATATCTCTATGGGTTACCGTATGATATCACTACTGGAAATAATAATTTGGTATAAAATCCAATACGCGGCACCCGATGTCAATCGTTATTTAATGACGCCGCGTGCTGTCACGTAAGTGTTGGCCATAGAATAAGGACAGCTAATGTGACATTCTGACATTTATCGCGCCGTCTCTTTCTCTGTCGCAAGTATCTGACGTGGGCCTTCTTGGGGTTAAAAACAATTTTTTCCTAGGTATAGGTAGTATAGATTGTTCTTTGCTAGTGTCAAAAATTAGCACGCATATAATGTTCAATTTTATTTATCTCAAAATATCTTTTGTCACATACGTATCTATTGTTGTTAATGTCTTAGCTATCAATTTACAGATAAATCAAAAAAACCCTGCGCCTGTCTTAATTATTGTTGTCAATGACCATTCATTAATTTACAAATAAATTTTTTTTTAAATCCTACAGGTTACATACCGGGTGTCTCATAGCTAGTAGCAAAAACTTCGGGGGAGTCTTCTTCATTCAATTTTGAACAGAAAATATTATTTACACTTTGGTAAAATTTTTACAGGTAAGGAAGTTATGCGACTTCAAAGTGAGCATTTTTTTTTCAATATTTCTTACTTATCTTTTGTAAAATGTTGGACTACCATTAAAGTAATTCATATCAAATTGTATAAATTGATTCGCTGATTAATTAATTGATAAAACACTCAAAATACATTACTATTGAAATCACTGCACTAAAATGTTAAATCAGCTGATTTACCTTACCTAAGTATGCTCTTATAAATACATATGCACATATATAGCTTACCGAGCTCTCGACTTCCGCTGACTTAAAACGGTGGTTCGCTCACTCGTCCACCGAACAAACTTTATTTAAATATTGCGTACATTAATGAAGTTCATAAGAATTTTTAAATAAACGAAAGCACTATAAATTACCAAAAATAATTTTAACCCTCACTACGCGTCATCTTTCAACAGCAACATTTTCAGTACGCGGCACTGTTTCAAGAATATTTATACTTTGATTTAAATCATAAATACGAGAGTAAAAAATAATTGGTATCACTTGAGAAGATCAATAATAGATAAAGATATTTTCTGTTTACTAAAAGAAAGAGAAACATGCTTTGAATTAACAGAATATATAAACAAAAATATCTCATATTGATGCCTCACCACTCGAGCGACGTCGCCATGTTGGTCCGTTGTACAAGGTCGGAACACTGCGCCGCGCGCCTTATATTACAGACTCCTTTTCAAGTGGAACACCAATAAATCACACGCAAATGTTTATCTCTAAAATAATTTTATCTTGAAGAACAGTTTAGGGGCAGAGACACTTCATTATTACAGTAAAACCGCGATATAACGAAACCCGATATAGCGAAAAATGACGTATATCGAAAAAAATATCGAAATTTAGTCCCTAAAACCAATTTTTCATACGAAAATGCATTTATATAACGAAATCCCGTTAATATTTATAACAAAATCATTTTTGTCCCGTACAAAAAATTCCAATACATTTACGTAAATTTATAACGAAATAAAAAAAATTTAAAATATGAAAATATTATTTCGCACTTACAAAGCCGCGCCGCTGCATCTGCCGTATGCGAACGGTTTAATGGCCTTTTCGGCGGTGCGCGGCGGTCTGCCGACAAGGTAGTAAAACAATTCAAACTTCTTCTTGGGTTCATAGTATCATATTTTGAAGTGGTTGCCGCCGTTGCCGGTAAGTACCTTCGTAATTTATATACGACTCATTTTATAAAAATGCCGCGATTCAACTGTCAAATTTTTATTTTTGAATTATTTTTTATGTTTCATGCCCAAAACTATGTTTGAAGCGGTTCTACATTTAAACACAATTAAAATATTGTTTTGTGTTTGCAATATTCTGGAATTTACAAAAATATCTTCCAATTGGTGTTGAATAGGTTCTGTTCTTAATTTAATTCCTTTGATTATCCATTTGCTTATCTGTTTTAATAACAAAACTACTAAAAATATGTAGGTATTCAGTTCCCTATGGCCTTCTTCCTCCTTTATTTGCAGAATTTGCGATCTTTTTTGAAGCCGCGCAACATTTTTTTGTGACGGCGCGTAATATATAGTAGGATTTTTTTTATTTATTTCGTTATATGTGGGAATTCGTTATTACGAATTTTTATTTTTTGGTCCCTTGGATTTCGTTATATCGCGGTTTTACTGTATTAATAATCCGAACTCTGTCTGTAAAGTTTTAAAAATGTTTTGAGGTGTGATATATTTTAAAACAAGGATATACACATAAGGACACTTTACAAGCACCACACATAAATTTTGTAAGTGACATTTTTTTTTCCTGAATTTTCGTATTGCCGCAAACATGACATCGCCTTCGGGGTTTGTTATTTTTAAGTGTTGGTGGAATGGGTTCTGGCATATGGTCGGCTAGTGTTTTGGGTAAAATTCTGTGTGGAGTATGGCTTGTTGAAGGTGTTGGATGTGGTGTATTGATAATTGGTACAGAGTATTTTTCTAAGAGCTGCCTAATTACGCTCAGCTGAAATTCAGCTAATGTTTTTTTGTTACCGGTGACAAATTTATACATATTATAGCTATTCAATAAATATAAATCAATCATGTGAAATGCTACTTTTTTGTACCATTTTACAGATTTCCTCATACATGATAAGCTACTAAGCATCATATCAGTTTTGTCCACCGCACCCATACATTTATTGTACTCGATTATGCACTTTGGCTTCAATATAGGCTCACCCGTTTGATAATGGTTTTTCCCACTGCATTCAAAAGATTCGTCATGTAAGGTGGTAAGGATATGCACATCTCTTCTGTCACACCATTTGAGGGCCAATAATGGACTATTCTTCTTAGCCTCTATTTCTCCCTTTTTTAGTTTTTTAAAATCTGGCATGCCTTTCCGATTTTTTCTCACCGTCCCACACGCATTCGTTCGGTTAGTATGAAGGTATTTAAATAACGTTGGACTTGTGTACCAATTATCACACCACAAATTATGGCCTTTACCGATATAATCATTTAAGAGAGTAGTGACAACAGCTCCAGAAACTCCAATATTTTGATCATCCACTATTTCCGTCCCTTGTCCACAGTAAATTATGAAATCGACGATGTAGCCTGTCATCACGTCACATAAAACAAACATTTTGATGCCAAAACGATGTCGTTTTTTTGGAAGATATTGTTTGAATTTAAGCCGGCCTTTAAAAACAATAATACTTTCATCGATACATAAATTTTCATGTGGGACCATTGTTTCTTTAAATATTTTACGGGTATGTTCTAATAATAATCGAAGTTTAACGAGTTTATCTTGCGAAGCTAGTTCATATGGGTCAGAGAAATGTAGCATCTGTAGTAATAATTGGTACTGATCTCTCGGCATTGTTTTACCGAAAATTGGACTCACGAGTAAGGGATCAGTACTCCAGTGTTCTTCAATAGACAAATGCTTATTTCTTGTCATAAGCATTGCTGTTGCAAAAAATACATACATTTCTTGTACGGTGGTATCTTTCCATTTATGCGAACGTGATTTTGGCCCGTGTTCCTTCTTATTATAATTAAAATAATAAAATTTATTAGTTTCCTCCACAATTTTAGACATGATCGAAAAGTTGAGGAAATGTTCGAAAAAAATTGATTCTGATGAATTTTCAGAAAAAATGTTGGTTGTTATGCCAGATTGGAAGTCATCAAATTCATAAATGACGGGAATGTGAGGTCCAGAAGTCCAAGATTGCAAATATTCTCCAACGTCTTCCTCGACAGGTTGTGCTTCGGTATATAAATCGTCACTAACTATGTCACATGGCTCTAATTCTTCTTCACTAATTTCATAATCAGAGTCTAATTCTTGAATAAGGTCACCAATTTGTTCTTCATGCAAATTTTGCCGCGCCATTTTAAAAGTTATTTTTTTTACAATGGAAAACAATATAAAATAAAATTAAAATTTGACAAAAATGACCACACAAAATGTAAACTCACATAAAAGTATTGGTTCCGAATTATAATTCAACTCACTATAACAACTCAGAAACACGACACAAATAAAAAAAAGAGCACACCTAACACTTGAAAAAAAATTTTTAAATAGTTTGTGATAAATTAATGTTCCGTTAAACCAATGTATACTGAAAATAGTACTTCGGAGCAGAGTCCGCTTCCGACGTGTTTGCTTTCGAAACTGCGCATGCGCACTGCTCAATCTTAATATGGCGGCAATTTTTCAAACTGATAAGGACTTGAGATCGATGGACGAGGTCCCGAAAAATGTCATTTTTGGTAACCTAACAAAATAATCTCGAGTGTATCTTGGAGATGTCGCTAAGGTGACGAAATAAGGAATTTTACTGTAAAAATTTGACAGTTCTATAACGAATACTCCCGATTTTACCGACATCCAAACGTCATATACCAAATATGATACAACCGCAGTGTGGGCCTATACCATGGCGCGACAAATGTGATACAACCGCGCCGGGCGGGTTAAAAACAAGGGAATCAAAATATTCAATGGAAAGCAAAACAAAAAAAATGTAAATAGCTACCCAGTAATCGAAAATATAGATCGGTATGTACTTCTAAACTCGTAATATTCAGCAGTCGAAAGAACAGAAATGTTGCACGGAATATAATACTAATGCACATCAATGTGCATTAAAAATGATGTTAACACAAAAATCCCACGTAAATATCTTTTACACAAAGTTAAATGCGTGTAAATAATTATAAAACTATCATTTATTTAAATTAGACAATTAAAAATATAATTTTATATGGAATTTATATAATTTAAATAAAACCACATACAAAAATATAATTTTATATGGAATTAATAATTCTATATTTTAAGTTAATTATATCAAAATGCAAATAAGATTAAAATTAAAAACTGAACTAAAATGTTAAATTAAAAATGGTTTATCACAATTCGTAAAAGTAATAATATTTAACATAAATACGATTTATTGTAAATATGAAAACATTGTATGCTGTTTATTAAAATGTATGTTAAAATACATAAATGGGGACTTGCGCGCCTCCATATTTTAGAATCATTGTTAGATATGTGTGAACGTCAGCGCGAAATGACATTGCACTTAGTAACGGATGTTCTTTATCGTAAGTGACATGACGGCGGTGAGCAGTCTTGGTCCCTTTTTACTTCGTATATTGAAATTATATGGCGGAACGTAATATTGGATGGATGTTTATATTTTACAACGTATGTAGGTAAGTATTGTAAACATTTTTATTTATATTTTTAAATATCTGTAGAACAAAAATATTTTAATTAATAAAAAATATTATAATTTAAGTAGGTCCATTTACTAGAATGAGATATTGTATTTTATATTAAGGTTAAAGAAATGATCATATAGCGAGTAATGGGGGGTTAAAAATATTAGCAAATTTTTATTTATTACGTCATACATAAAAATCTCCTCGAGACTTACGGAATTGTCTGCCTGTATAAACAAGAATACTTAATAATCAATACAATTTAAAATATGGCGCAAGAAAATTCACATGATAAAACTGTTGGTTTTCTTTTCAGTTAATGTGTAGAAATTTCAAAAAGTTAATATTTTTCTCAATCAATTTTGATTCATCATATTCTCACCAATGGAATTTACAGATATGTTTGGGAATTAAAATCCGCAAGCCTGTCCAAATATGATATTTGCATTCTTTGGATATAAATTTTAAATAATATTTTAACAATAATTTCTGGACGATATCTATATTTAACCGTTAGAGTGCCAAAGAGCGCGATCGCGCTCGTGCGCGTAATGTTCAAAATTGCCACGAGCGCCATCGCGCTCGCAAGAACAGTCGCCATTTGGCGTGCCGTAGAGGAGGTTGTGCGCACGCATAGGCAATTTTTAATCTTTCTAAGTGTTACATATAGTTCGAATTCGAAGTTCGAAGGTCTGGGATTTGTTGTAGAAAAACTGTTGTCGATGGGAAATTACCTAAACAAGGGATACCACCTGTTCACGGATAATTTTTTCACCAGTGTAGAACTTGCACGGTCCCTTTATCAATGAGCCACATACATAACAGGAACCATACGTAGAAATAGGAAGCTTGTTCCAAAAGAAGCCACAAAGGTACTAGTAAATGAGCCCAAGTATTCATGGAGTCTGTGCGAGAAAGCACACATGTTAACTTTTTTACTTTTAGATTACAGTTTTTGTTGTAATTTTTCTTCACAATATATATTTCCATAATTTTATTTGTATTTTATTTCCCTTGTACAAGTTTTTATAAAGGAAACACCGAAAACAGAATTCGAATTGGACAATTTTTGGAAGAGATACAGTTTTTTTTCAAAACAAGGGTAAATGACATAAAAAATAAAGATTTCTTTGGCATTTTTAAGTATATATGAGTAAAAAACAATGGCACTAAAACGGTTAAGAATTGTAATATGAATCAGATATTGAATTCTTTTAAAAATACTAAATTCTAAAAAATTAATGTTACTCGAACTACAAAGGTTTTAAAAATAAAATTACAGCAAATAAAGAGTAATTTTGTATTCCATGCAACATTTTCCTTACTTTAAACATGTATGCTTTGCATTTTATTTAACTTCTATGTAGAAGGTACTTCTGTATCATTCTGGTGCAGAGCCAGCATTGAAACTTTTTTTAAAAATAGAGATAAATTACGGATCCATGTGTAACATCAACTTTCTTATAATTTTTAAACTAAGCTAAAATTTGGTGATCTGGAACTAGGCTCTAACCCTCAAATCACTAGATCTCTTACCACTGGACCAACCAACAAGCACGTCAAATGTCACATTGCTTTGATTTGAATAGCCCTTTCTTACATTCCTGCATTTTCTCTTCTCCTACACGAACCATTCACATCTTGATAAAAGATAGCATCTGCTATGTAGGTTAATTTAAAATGAGAATTGTCAATGAAAGACTTATGTTTTTTTACCTTTAAATCTTACGCGGTTAATAATTCTCTCAGCGACAGTTAGAAACAAGCTTTCATCAATATTCATGTTAAGTAGTTGGAGGTATTCATCAATGGTTGCCTGAAGAAGACTGTTGCTTCTCTTTTTCTCGGCCAAGATATCCGTCGCTCTTGCCCGTCCCAACTTGGCCAAAGGGCAAGACTTATTTGTCAGACTTAAAGCTGTAAAAAGTCGGTACGCCTCTTCTACTCGTCCCTGGGAAGGATTATGGATGGATAAAAAACACACACACAGATAGTTAATAATTAAAATAAAGTAGATAAACAACAAAAAAGCATGCCATTAATTATCAATAGAGAAAAAATCAAAACACTTAATATTATGATAAATACTGATTTTCATTTGTGATGATATTTGAGCAGGTTTCGACATTTTACAAAGATTTATTCTAAGGCAAAAGATATTTGCCTAGATTTATGGATCAATTGTGTTAACTTGAGAAAAAATCATGAATATAATATTCTTGATGACATAACACCATTCAGTGGGTGCGATATAGTGATCATGTCACCAAGAAAAAATTCATTTATCTACATACTGCAATATTTTGAGATAAATCTGACCTATTATTTTATCAACTATCCAAGAGTTAAAAGAGGACAGGGTGGGCGTAAAGTCTGGACACACATATATTTTTACATGAAATTTTCATTGTGATTTCTATCAGTAGCAATCAGATCAATCAATCAAACAATTGTTGATTTTCACAAAATAAACCTTCTTCCACTGGAAATATGTTAATTTGGTCATGCAGAATTGGCCCCTCACTCTTCAGATTTTAATCCCCTTAACTTGACTTCTCGTTCTGGGGTACAAAATGAAGGCGATTTATTCAATGAAAATCAACAATATTAATCATCTGAAGCAATGAGTCATAACTAAATGTGCTAGGATCGATGGAGGAAATGCAATACTGCATCATGAACACATCAATTTCAACGACTGACTACAACGTGTTAGTCTACATGTTCAAACTTCATGCTCACACTGTATATAATATTAATATTAGCACACTGTTATAAAGAAATAAAATAAAGGATATAGATATAATAAAATCTATCAAGTTCTAAAACAATCATATGCAATCTAATAACTAAATATTATAACATAAAACATTTATTAAGTAATCAGTTAATTAACAATTTTATTATTTTGTGGTAAAAATTGAGTAAAAAATGCAGCATAAAGGAAATAATAATCAGTTAAGCGAATTTTCAGGGTAAAAAAAAAAACTTTTTGAGATTTTAAGTGATTTGGATCAATCGAAGAGGCCCTGTGCAAAACAAAACAACAATTAAACATGTGACATAGATAATTATACATATTAAACATGTGAAATACAGATAATTTAAATTTTATTTCTAATTTCTGAAAAAACATACCTCATCCATTTCAGCCTGTGCCAAATCTAACTGCTGTTTCCAATGGACATTGACATCGTCTACCCACTCCTCTGGCTCTGATTCATCAACGCCATTTCCACCGGAAGGTTTTCCTCCTTTATTTTTAATTAAAAAAGAGTTAGCTTATATAACATATGCACATAGCTTGTTCTGATTGGACCATTCAATTACAAAATAATGTATTATAATATATATATGTAATATTATATAGTGGAATAAAAGAACATCAACATATCGACCCCTCCTATGTAAAATATTGTACCTAACAAATAGGTCATTTTTAGTTATTTTAGTATTTCGCATGTATTTATTGCCAAATACTAGAACAACTAAAAATGAGCTATTTAATTATAATACTTTAGGTAGAGGGGTCAATATGATGTTACATAAAATAGAAGCTTTGCAAATTAATCTTTTGTGAATACATGTAATGTAACTTGGAAATGAATTGTACATTATTTGATTATAAACATAAATAAAATAAAATGCATATTACATAAAACTTTAAAATATAGGAACATTTGAGTCATTGGGCTTATGAAAATTACAAAAATGTTCTGAAATATAAAAATAATACTTGTTCTCGCTGGAGTAATCGGTATGTCTTCATCGCTGTGTCCTTCAGGCTGATCATCATTGTCAAGTTGAGGTAGTTTACCATATTTTTCTTCGAGCTTCTTCATCAAATCAGAGTCATCCAATTCCTCTGAAATGTCTTCTTCGTCTTCTTCTTCTTCTACTACTTCTTCCTCTTCATCTAATAATTCCTCTTCATCTTCATAATCTTCATCATTGTTATGGCCCACATCCTCAGGATCATCCTTTGCATAAACATTTATATTTTTAATCTCTTTTTGAGAAATCTCTTCCACTTGTTGTTGTTGTTGTTCTTCTTCTTCCTCTTCTTCTTCTTCTTCCTCCTCCTCTTCCTCTTCCTCTTCTTGTACATCCTCTGGTTCTTCCACACTTGTCTTCTGAGTTAATACAGTCTCCTTCTTTCCTTGTATAGTTTCGCCCACAATCATATCATCATCTTCATCCTTAAAGTCACAAAGAAATATTCACTAAAAACCATTCAAATTAAAATATTTCATTTTTAAGAACAGCTATAAATGAAAAAGAAATAGTCGAAATAAAAAACAAACTTTTAAAGATATAAGTGTAAAATTCAAAATTGTACCGTAATTTCAAATTTAGTGGCAGTGCATGAGGTTAGCTTGAGTCTCTGCCGCTTGGCGGTATACAGGAACGCTTCAAGAAGTCACATGCGATCTCCCTTAACAAATGTATGCACTCTTCAGTATAGCTACATTTTGTTCAATTACTGTCTGATTAATTTTAATCTCAACACTGTATGACATCACATGTTAAGTGCAAAAACAGTGGTGAATATAAATGCTGGATGCCTAGACTAACTTTGATTGACTTGCAAACAAGCTCTCTGAACAGAACTTGTTCATATGTAAAGGACTTACTGTATTCAGAAACAATGCCAGTTACTAATAATTTCATTTGATGTGGTTACATTTCATTAATTACAATAATTTATCTTTTATTTATTATTTCTATATTTCTTTCGTAATTTTTTGACACTTTTAGCTGTTCTTACTATTAACCCCTTGTACTAGCATTTAACACTCAAATCAAATAAGCTTATAAATAATTAATATAAACATTGTCGACTCACTAGAAAAGTGAAAATAATCAGATAATTTCACAATGGTAACACTCTGTTGATGTAAATCACCCCCCATTGGTGGCAATTGTGTACATCAAATAAAAAGTTAAGTAAAATAAATGTCTTATTGTACAAAACGAAAACAATTGAAAACCAAGAGTGTCTTTATTCCCACACAAGGGGTTAATTTAAAAAATAAATTATACAACCTCCTCGTAACGATGAATTATTTGTTTCGAAGGTCCACTAAAAAATGACAGCTGAGGATTTTTACTTTGTACGGTGGATATGTTTTTCTTTACTTCAAAAATTTTTTCTTCAATTTCTTTTTCAGCTTCATCGATAATTTCTAATAAAAAAAATATTTAAGTTGATTTAAACCAATGATTATTATAAAAATGAGAAAACAGATAAGATAGAATTATGTAAATACCTTCATCAGTTAAAAGAGTCATACGCCTATTTACAGCAGCTTCTGGTGTATCTTCAGAACTCTCGGATACTGTTACAAAAAATTGTTTAATTTTATTTTATAAATTACAATATTTAAATCGAAATATTATAATTTTATGAAAAAATGAAATAAACAATTAAGGGAATCAAATGGCATTTATTAATATATTTGATATTCAAATTATAATGCATTTCTATATAACTATTTTTATTTAATTTAAAAAAGCAAAAATATATATTTTTTAATGTTTACACATCACAATTAGTATAAAATATTGTGTTACATAAGTGTATATCTCCCCACTAGAATAACCTATTTCGGAGCACGTTTGCCCACTTTACAGAGAAAAGAAGCCGCGATACTAGTTTGGATGAGTAACTTGAAAAAGTCGTTTGCGCTTTTGGCTTAGATTGTAATTTTCATTTAAGAGTCAAAAATAATTTGAAAATACATATATGACAAAAAAAAACACTCTTTTCTCCGATGTAAAGGTTAATTAATAATTCTTTTAAAAATAGAGAATTCAAAATGTTATTTTTGATAGATGATACAAATTGCAATAATATTAAAATTCATATTGAGCCGTTATTGGTAATGAATACAGGCAGTTCTCGATGTACGGACATCACAATATGTATTAATATTTTTTTTAATAAAGCACAAAGTTGTTGAACTGGGTATTAAAATATATAAAATGGAATTCGAAGTTGACTCACCTGATGTAAAAGAGTTGTTGGACTCATATTCTGAGGAATTGACAACTGATGAGATAAAAGAAATATAAGAAAATTAAACAATGAAGAAGTTCAAGAAAAATTGAAATTTCACATTCCAGAACATTTACGATGTAAAAAATGGCTCCAGCTTTTAAGTTAATTTCTGAGAGATTTGTGCAATGTTTGAAGAACAGGACTCGAATATGGAGAGAATTTCAAAAGTGAAAATAGGGATGACTGACATGTTATAATGAGATTTTCAATGAAAAAAGAAACTAACTTTGCAGTCTTCCATCAAGTAATATTTTAAAAGAATGGACGGACCGGTCGCAACCGTTTCATCAGAAGTTCAACCATCTACCTCGAGTGTGCAAAGTTACACGCATATGAAAATAAAAATTAAATGTACAATATATTATGTACATATATAATACAGTAAAACATGAATATCTCGAACTTTGTTAATTTGAATTTCTCATTAATTCAAACTTAAAACAGTTTCGTTTCAAAACAGTGCAAAAGAAACATGGATATTTCAAACTATTTTGTTTAATTCGAAGTTACCATTGACAAAATTCACGAAAATCAATCAAAAAGCGCACGTAACAATCCATCCATCAGCAAAAAAAATTTGTGAAAATTTTATCAATTTGGAAACACCGACGATGCACAACATGTCACCGTACCTCACCCCCATTGACAGGATACTCTCTGATCACTCCCCATTTCATTGTGGGTACACATTGCAATAGTCATTGTCGCATGCAGGGTTATTTATGGATGAATCTGAAATAGATGTGACAAAAGAGGATGTCTCACCCGTGGATATTTGGGGAGATGTGCACACTGACATTCCTTTAGATTTCAGAAGATTTTATAAATATCGACTTCAATATAGCAGTGTGCGAAAAATTGACTGACAATGAGATAGTGGTAGAGAAGACAGTGGATCATCAGATGAAGCAGAGATTCACGAAATTAAGAATCTTCCGAATTCCAGTAAAGTTTTAATTCACATCAACGAAGTGAGGTGATTTATTGAGGAACAAAATGATGTGGATGAAGATTTGTTCCAGTCCCTAAATAAGTTGATAGGGTGGTATATGAAACCCTAAATAATTTGTGCAAAAAAGTCAAAAATATTTTCCAATTTACAACATGTTTAAAATGATATGTTCAAAAAATGAATCTGTGAAACCTGTTTTGCTGTTTTGTTTATATTTTTATATATGTGCACTGAGTCATATAACTTTATGGTGTTTTAACAATCTCATACACGTGCAATTTTGAATAAATATTTAGTAATAGGTATGTACTTGTGTTTTTTTAACAACATTAATTACTTTTTTCCTAATAAAATTTTTTCAAGACATCCATGTTCTACAGCATATAATTTTAATTAAAATTAGCTATTACTATACGTGTCTTGTGTTCTCTTAGTATTTTTTCAACTCTGCATTTGTAGCATATCATTATAATAAAATGTACACATTTGATGTTTAATACAAATGCTTTTCATATGTAAAAAATTACTGCTAACTTATACAATTGCACCGCATATGCAAAAAATGCATATTTAGGTGTTTTGACTCATAACAAACGAAAACATATAACGAACGACCTCAAGAAACAGAAGTCGTTTGTAAATCGAGAACTGCCTGTACTGTAATTGTAGTAATATGAGAATCCTCCTAGTAGACTGTAGGAAAGAGGGATTTTCGGATAAAAGTGGTGTAATAATTGATGTTGAGTTTTAACATTCAGAAGTCCAGGAATACATGCTGAAATAAATGTATATTCTAAATACATTTCACTTTTTCAATTTTAATTTGGATAACTGTTTATTTTTAATTATTCTAACTTAAAATTGAAATTCTAAATAATGAGGTATAAGCACATATTACTTTAATTTCTTTATTAAAAAAAATCTGTACAATGATTTATACACATATTGGTTAATTGTAGAAAAAATAGTGCAATACAATGAAGAAGTTGTTTAATGTTACCGACAATGAAGAAAACATATTTATAAACATTGATAAGCACTTAAAATTAGTTTATAACTCATAACTTTATAAGTGTGTTAGTGAGGCCACGAGCATTGGATATTGTTTAACAACATTTTAGTTCATTTTGTAAACAGAATATTTAATTTAGAATTCAAGCAATCTCTAAATGTTATTCTAGATTGTTACAATGTTTCCAGTTTCTGTAATTCTGAACACATTTTTGGGTGTGCGTCATAAAACTCTAAAAGCATGCAAGAGCGGCCGTACTAAAGTGTGGTACCGACCATTCTGCCACTTTCTGGCCAGGACGCAGTAAGCGACCACCACTAGCGCCACCCCGATGCCAACTCTCATGCCAACTGCAACATACACCCAGCGTCAGAAAACTAAAATGCCTCGTGACCTCACCACGCCTCCCACACCTTCTAGTACATCAATCATTAGGAACAAGTGTAAACATTACAAGAGAAATGTGACTTGTTATTGATTGTCAGGCCCAAAATAAGACATAAAAAAAAAATAAACCAACATACTCTTTAAAAGTGAATTTACATTTAAACTAAAAGTGAGAATCGTCATATTTTGGGCTGTATAAATAACACACACATATATTATTACACAACAAAAAGGCATATGTCATTACGCCAAATTATTAACAATAGATATTACTTATTCTAGTAAATGTGAATCCTTAAACTAGAGAATATTCCAATGTATGTATTTTAATACAGTAAAAGTAAATAGTTAAAAATAATCACATTTGATTGTAATTTTCATAGCCCAGTGAAATACAATTATTAAAATTTTAAGCACTGAGCAGATTTCTAGAAACATGATGTGTAATACTGCAGCGCTCGGTGGGAATGCAAAATACACAATAACATATTTTAACCTGATTTAGCATACCTATATTAGATCTATAATAAGCATTTTATTGCAATTGTTCTAAATAAATAAATATAGTAGCAAGCCCCATATATAATTTAAAATGTATTAAACATATTGTCCATAATATTTCACTGATTATTTAATTTATGTTAATTGTTTATTATATTATTTCATCTGTATGTACTTGTAATAGCCAATTACGTCAAATTGACGAAGGCCATAATAAAAAGAAAAAAAACATATTGTCCATGGTTTATATAACAGTAAAAATTATTCAGGAAGGGTTTGATAAAAATATTTTGTGAAATATTGAACTTGTGAAAAAGGGAAATTGTTTAATTTTTCAATGGTAACATTGTGGCAGTTTTCATTACTAGAAGTAAAAAAAAGGAAGATATTTTAATTTTGTAAATTTAGTTCAATAAAGATAATACAGTAAAACCGCGATATAACGAAACCCGATATAGCGAAAAATGACGTATATCGAAAAAAAATCGAAATTTAGTCCCTAAAACCAATTTTTCATACAAAAATGCATTTATATAACGAAATCCCGTTAATATTTATAACAAAATCATTTTTGTCCCGTACGAAAAAATGCCAATACATTTACGTAAATTTATAACGAAATAAAAAAATGTTAAAAGATGAAAATATTATTTCGCACTTACAAAGCCGCGCCGCTGCATCTGCCGTATGCGTACGGTTTTATGGTCTTTTCGGCGGTTCGCGGCTGTCTGCCGACAAGGTAGTAAAACAATTCAAACTTCTTCTTGGGTTCATAGTAGGCCCATAAAACCATTTGACATAATTCTTGCGGCGTTCACTTGGACACGTTTTATGTACGCATACGCCTCTAATATGTATTGCAATCCCAGACCCAAACAGCTGGAAAATACAAAAATTAACAGGAACCCCCCGAAAGTTGCAGTATGTACTCAGTCTCAGTCTGTAACGTCTGTAGAGTTAAGTTTGTTCCGCTTTTAACGCGATTATTGCATGACCGAACTGAATATTTACATAAATTCATTTTCGTTTGACAATTGTTTTCGTGTGAACTCGTCAATAATATAAATAATTCGTTAAAATATTTTATGGACTATTTTTGAGTTACATTTTGAGTTTCTATTAACTATTGTTTTCGTGTGTTTACTGAAATCTGCGTATACATACTAGTGTAGCCTAATTTATTATTTAAAGTACATTTCCTAATATTTTGTGAAACCTTAAAATGGCTTCAGTACGTGATAATTCCCGCAAAACTTTAACCATCGCACAAATAATGTTAACAATGATTTTAAGTGACCAATGTTAACGATAATTTTTAAGTCAACAATTTTAACGATTATATTTTGAAGTGGTTGCCGCCGTTACCGGTAAGTACCTTCGTAATTTATATACGACTCATTTTATAAAAATGCCGCGATTCAACTGTAAATTTTTTATTTTTGAATTATTTTTTATGTTTCATGCCCAAAACTATGTTTGAAGCGGCTCTACATTTAAACACAATTAAAATATTGTTTTGTGTTTGCAATATTCTGGAATTTACAAAAATATCTTCCAATTGGTGTTGAATAGGTTCTGTTCTTAATTTAATTCCTTTGATTATCCATTTGCTTATCTGTTTTAATAACAAAACTACTAAAAATATGTAGGTATTCAGTTCCCTACGGCCTTCTTCCTCCTTTGTTTGCAGAATTTGCGATCTTTTTTGAAGCCGCGCAACATTTTTTTGTGACGGCGCGTAACATATAGTAGGATTTTTTTATTTATTTCGTTATATGTGGGAATTCGTTATTACGAATTTTTATTTTTTGGCCCTTGAATTTCGTTATATCGCGGTTCTACTGTATAATTTTATCACAAATCTACTGTTTGGTTAGAGGTAAGTTGGATTATATTCTTTAAGAGTTAAACTTATTTAGTTAGATTAAGAGGTAGGTTAAGTTAGGTGTTGTATGACACTAAACTTAACTGAATAGGGGCATTAAATCATGGGAAATGATAGATCAAGATGTATCTTAATTGGATGGTACTCTGATGGCCCACTTTTTAAGATGATATGGAAGGAAATAATATGAAAGGAGTCAAAAACTTACTTCCGGATTCTTCTTGGTCCTGCGCTAACTGTTCTGCCTGTTTGGCTGCGAGGTGTTCCTCTTCATCTGCATAATTATCTACTACATCTTCTTCCATCGAGTCCACCTGGCACAAGAAGATGAACATTATTTTATAAGACATTTAACAAAATGGAAAACCACTGAATGTTTTGCAATGGTGCCGGACATAATAAAATCTACACATTAACAATATTATTAAATTCATACACAGTACTGTTATCAAACTGTTAATGAACAATGTTATTAAAAATTCCATTTAAACAATAAATAATATTACACTTTTGTTAATTTTTAAAAATAAAGGAGGCAAATATGAGGTAAATAAATACATTATATGTTAGCACATAAAATAAAAACTTGTTAATATAGAAACAGAAATAAATATATATATTTTTTTAATGTAAAGCTGCATGTGGTTCACCTTATATTTCATAATACTATGTGTAGTTAAAATATTAAATGAAAAAGGATCAAACAAATTCAGTATTATGCAGAATTCAATTTTTTTCAAGGTGTATTAACTTTGTTATTATTAAAAAACACTAATATTAAGAACACTGCTAAGAGTTTACTTTTTCCCAAACCTCTTCAAATGGAAGTTCTACATTATTTTCAGAACTGTCCACCGCATTAGAATCATTCTCGCCGTCCTCATCATCATTATCATCATAATCGTCATCAGCATTATGTTCTTTGTCATCGTTTTCTTGTGATCCATTTAAATACTCATCATCATCATCATCCTCCTCTTCTTCATCATTATCATCATCAATTTCGTTTATGTTTTGTTCATCATTTTCGTTGCTATCATCATTTGTATTTTCGTTGCTGACATTGTGTATCTCTACTTCATCAACATTATCATCTTCATCACTGAGGTCTTCGTCTAGATCAGTACCTGCTAAGTCTTCATCGTCATCACTGTGTTCATCCTCACTGTCACCATGTTCATCCTCAGTGTCACCGTGTTCATCCTCAATATCCTCTATCTCACCATCGTGTTCTTCATCAATATCATCTTCATGACTGTCGTCCTAACGATTTACAATATCATGGCCTTATTATTAATATATAATACTAAGCCAATATGAAAAATTAAAGCTAAGAAAACAAACCTATGTTCTGTCTGTCTCGTTTACGAGTCTGAAAGTCTCATAAAATCAAAGCTTTTAAAAAGTCTCAGGATCCCAAGTGAACCGATTGTTTAGCAAATTTTCCAAATTAAATGATCTTGAATAAAAATACAAAGCATAAATATTGTTCACATAAAAAAAACTAAGTATAACTGAAAGTCAAACATAAAACTACCATTTTCAATTGAGTGCTGTACTGATTAAGCCACCGTAACCAACTGAAGTAACAATTGTGTAAGTTTGATCAATATTCCACAACTCTTATTCTATTAGTAAGTTTTAAATTAAATAAGAAAGAGTATGGGCTTTGGCAGAAACCATTATCTTATTTATAAGATATTATCAACTTTACAAAACATATTATGGGAGTTTTACTTATCATTAAACTTCTTATTATGTTGCCTACCATATTCAGAATATATAATAAGTGTACCAAAAAAGTATAGATTTTTTCGTTTACCGTTTTCAACGATTAGTTGCGCTTGGATATATTTATATTCAGATTTATATATACATGTATATTTGTGATGTACTGAGAGATGTTTTAGATGTTCGCAAGTGTCAAAGATGGTTCACGAAATTTCAACTAGGAAATTTTGATTTAAAAAATAGCCATGGAAGTGGAAGACCTATTAAAGTGGATGACGTCATATTGGCTGCAGAAATTGAAAACAATTCAACTTTATCTATAGAAAAAATCGCAGACAAACCCAGATACTCATGGTCAAGCGTTCAACTGCATCTTAAAAAAATTGGCAAGGTATGGAGACAAGGATAATGGATACCGCACGAACTAGGCGAAAAACACCTAGGCAATCAAATAGACGCATATGAACAACTTTTGGAAATGGAATTAGAAACGCCATTTTTAAAATATCTGATAACTGGATGCTATATTCAAACCAAGGACGCAAAAGCAACGGCTTTTGAAAGGTCGGGTAGCGAAAACCACCACTAAGCCCAGTATCACAATGAGAAAAATCTTTTTGTCTGTTTGATGGGACTGCAAGGGCATTATTCACATTGAAGCTTTCAAACCTGGACAAACGATAAGTGTACAATTGTAATGTGAATAACTGGACCGTTTAGCAGCGGAAATTAAAAAAATCTTGACAAAGCGAACGTCTAGTCATTTTGCCAAATTACACGTGGCAGACGTTTGACGGATTCGAGCCTATTAAAAGATGGTCTTGGATTCCACGGATCATCCAATTGTGTTGCGGCAGTTGATATCTGAAAGACTGCTTTCTTCTGACCAAAGGACACTTTTGTTATTTGTCTACAAAACTAGAAGCATCGGAATCAAAAATTCTTCTGTCCGCCATTTTGTGTTGAATTTCGATTTCCTTTGTAGCAACATTTTCAGATATCGTACGAAAGGAAAGTTCTTAAAACTGTCATCCTGAGGACGGGTTGCTTAAGCGAGACTGCGTGACCGTTCATTGTAATGGCTCTTTAAGCCCATTTTAATGGACGGTGTGCAAACCTCGTCTGTCACGAGTCGGCATTTAGGTTTAGAATCATTTTCACGGAACTCCGATACATCATGGCCGTCGGATCACACTCAGCAATTGTCAGAATCACGATTTGACATTATTTTGGAAGTGATGCACAAAAAAATATTCACAAGATTTCCGTTGTGTGATAACATGACAAAAATCAATATCAAATTGAAATTAAAATTGCTTCCGCCTGGTGGGATAATCGACCATGAAGCAGGGCTGCCAATAGGGTTAAAAAGGTGGGGAAAGTACCTATACACACTGAAGACGCAACCAAAAAAGAATATACTGTCTCACATGTATATTCTGAATAAGCGACGGCACTACATAATCCCTTTTAACTGTTAATACTTCAAGAATAACTTTTGCTATCCAAATTACCTTAGTTTGTCCTTCAAAGGATATATACTGCATTAGTCACAATGACTATATGTATAAACATGTAGAAGGGTGTGTGGTTTTAGAATAGGGTTCTTCAGCCACACACAGACTCACAATCGATAAACCGTGGCATAAGTCATCCTCGTGAGGTAGGACCGAAGAAGAGGGATGTATAAACATTGCAAGAAATTCTTACTCAATGAAAAAATGACGGTGTTTCCGATTTTGAAAAGCTTAATTGAGAAACAAGTTTGCTATATATGTTTACTGGAGATAATAGAGGCAATTTCAATGCTAATTGTATATTTTCTTTAAAAAAAATGGATGCCGATTTCTGCCCATTAAAAAAATGTACGTACCCCGTGCTTCAATTCTAAAGTATGTTCATCGTGGTGATCATCGTGTATTGGTCCCTCATCCACCCAACCATCAAAAACTTGAGCATATCTTGATTCTGCCACAGGTGTATCCACTAAGTAAATAAAATAACTATTTATGCAGATAATTATGAACATATAGTTTTATTTTTTCTGACGATAAATCAATTAAGTGGGATAAATGTCCATTACTGATTGATTGACTCTGTATCTTTTGTAGGTTATTATGAATCCATGAGACAAAATTGTCCTCAAAGTGAATTTTATAGATAATTTAAGTTCATTAAAGAATGAACAACGGCATAGCTTGCATTTTAAAATTAACTTAAATAAAATAATTATTACTAGTAAATTAAATACTTACAGTCAGTGAGACCTCGGTTCTCGATAATAATGAGGCCAACGAGGAAGACAAGAACACCAAGAAGAATAAAGAAAATGAGTTTTGCACACCAGTGTCCCCCGGTACCGCCCTCATGATGGACATGAATTATGGAATCCCCTTCACTCAATTGGTGGGGGGCATGTGAAGAACTAGGCTTTCCAGGAGCCACACCTTCATCGGAATCATCTAGAAAATATTATTATATATAATGTGATATTCTCAAATGTGTTTTATTAATGTAAATAAGGATCCTTATCAAAGTGGTAATATTTATTTGGTAGGTGTCTTGATAGACCGAAGGTAAGGAGGTACAATGGGATACAATTCACAATCATTCATTTATTTGTAATTTATTTTATACTTTGACTAAAGTTCTGAATAATTCTTAGCAAATAAGTACACAATTTTGTGGCCACCAGCTAATAGCTCCAAAACCTTTAGACTAGTGCTAATTTTAAAGGGGGCAGACAAAAAGTAACTACTGTTTTAAATTATATCATCATTCATTGTAACCACGGAAGCATCAGATATATTTGGGGTTTTAACCACATGAATGAGAAATAAAATAAAATGGTGTCATTCTTTATTTTAAATTTGTAAATGGAGTATTTGATATTCCGTATTCTGCAACACAGATCAACATTGATGGTCTTTCTTACAATTGGCGTGCTGTAAATGTGACAAACCTGATTATAGAAAAGGAACATGGAACAGTCGGAGATGGTTACAAGTGAAGATGCCCGGAAGAGGCAGAGCTTCTACCTCCAAAAAGAATTTTGTCAATGATTCCAGTACCTTATTTTTCCTTGTTTTATTAATATTTGTGCATTGATTTAAAAAAAATAATAATAATAAAAAAATAAAAATATAAAAAAAATAAACAAAACCAAGCATACGTGTAATGGGTTGGATGATTAGGATAAACAGGGGAAAACCTAAGGCAGGATGTAGATCATTATGCAATTTACTGTAATAACTGGGCAGATGAGGCATGTGAGATAATACTAATAATCACTATCAGAGTGAAAAATTCTTAAGCATCATACATGCTGAAAAAATATTTTGATCAAAAGGTACATAATTATGGATAACCATCGTGGATTCAAAATAACGGGGAAATTGAACGTAATTGAGAACTTAAAAAATCTTTCTCTGATGAATGATAAAAGAGAAAATTACATTCAGCTGCCACAAATGGTTTTACCCATTTTAAATTAATTTTCAATTGGAATCGGATCAGATCAACTTTCCAACTTCTTTAGGTCATCCATAACCATGAGATTTTGAAATTGGAGTTGTAGAAAGACAACAAATGAGTTATTGTAGGATTAATAAATATATAAAATAAAATCAAATTAAGTACAATACCCAAGAAAGTATTAATTAAAGGGGGAAATGTTACATTCAGGTAGTACAGTAGACTCCCGATTAACCGAGATCGGATCAACTGGGACTTAATTTCGAAATCAATGAAAAATATTTTTTTTTTTTAAATGTTCCACATTGTTCATAACAGCTACTAAACATGTGTTTTAGAGTCAAGCACATCAGCTATCTGTCGCGTCCATTCTGTCCAGTAAGTTATCATTGTCACTTGTGTAGAATGGCCGCGCGGTAATTTATGATAGTGGCAGGGTTTGCTGTCAGGGGTGCCAAAACAAAATATTTTAATGGTGAATTAAAGTTGCCGGGTGATTTTAACCTGTCTTTTGGATGATTAACATTGCTTAAATTGAGGCACGGCATCCGACAAATTACCGTTCAGGCTAAAAAATTAACCAGCTATGATCTAGCTGCACACGAATTCACCTCTAAGTTTCTAGTATGTATTAATAAAAACTGAAAATCTTATGCTGGAGCAATTTTAAATCTCTGATTAAACCGGATTGGACATGATGAAGATTTTCTCGATTTTAATGAAAATCATGAAGAATAAGTGTTCGAAATTTACGACGAATTAATGGGTGCAGGATATTAATGAACAATCGACAAGTGATTGGTTTCATTCAGACCAAAGTGTAACTGATTATTATTAAATGACAAAGATATTTTAGAATGTGCAACAAATGATACTGTGCATCCTAATGGCGACAAAGAGGATTCCAACAAATCAACACTGTCCATGAAATTTGAACCACAAAATTATTTCTTTACTAACTTAAGCAGTAGGATGGATAACAGCACTCTCACTGAAAAAAATGATGTATCGAAATAATTGAAATACATCATCAAAACCCAACAAGGGACCAAAAAACAATTATTAGTAAAATAATAATGTAAAAAAAATATTTATGGTGAAAGTTATTTGATAACCTAGAACATTTCGATCAAGCATTTGCATTGCATAAACACACGCATGTGACTTTAGGACAGTAGGTGTGTAATTTTATATATTTTTTCAATGCTTTCAGATCAACTGGGAAATTCGATTATCCAGGATTTTTTTCACCATTTATCCCGGATAATCGGGAGTCTACTGTATCATGTACCTGCTACACTAAGTTTGCGAGCAATATACTCAGCTTCAGCTTTAGATCGTTCGCTGCTTGAAGTATCTGTTGAAAATGATATTAATTAAAAATATTTTTAAGCTGAGGAAATAAAACAGGTTGACCATAATATCTGGGAAGATTTACATCACCAAAGTGGCAATGTCACTGTAGATTTTAGCAGTTCTATCACGTTAGGTAAATACAAACTGAATTCAGTTTAAATATTTTCCATCAGTAACAAAATCATTATTTTGCTATATGTCCTTATATTACCAAGCTAAATATGTACATCAAATCATAGGATCTGCCTATCTTAATTATGAAAGAGTCAGAATGGTTCTAGCTATTTAAAATGTGTACTAATTAAACTAAGGATGGATTAGGGATCCTGTATAGAGGTGAGCAGTTTGCAAACGAACGGGTCAGATATTAGAACTAGAGATACAGTTCCCAAATCTCACCAAACTAGTTCGAAAACTAGATTGAAAAACTAATCTAGCACTCGTATTACGTGATTTTTATGCCTGGAATTCCTTTGGACTTGTCAATGGGTTCACAGTGCATTTTTTATCATTGAATTGTGCTGAAAAAATATTTACTCCATTTTTGATTTGAAATTCATCAGTACGTTAATCTTTACACTCAAGCGATAAAGACCTGATGAGTCATTGAGTCGCATGAACTATGTGTAATGTTCGAAAGAACGGATTTTTTATACGCAGTCTTTTTGGTGTTACAGATCCACTGATACATATCATCTGAGTGAACAGGTCTTATCCACATCTAATCCTGATTATCCAGCATTATCGCATTTATTATTAGCAAAATAACTTTATTTTGAAGCTTGCATCAATATAAACATTTTTACATTATTAATACACCGGCAAATACAATAAGTATTAAATATTATTTGTATGCAAGCCTATTAGCTGCTTCCTACCTCGCTAGGTGCATATAAAGTACCTGTTCTGAGGTAGGTTCCCATTAGATTAATTAGCAATTATTATTATAATATAATTTTAATAATAATCTTTAGTTCCATTTTTTAATTTTGTCTGAAAATTAAGAAATACAGACGGTATCGGGAGTCAGAAATATAATTTCTAAATCGGAAAATTTCTGCCATAGTCGGAATGCCTGACATCCCTGAGCTTTGTGTCAAGACAGGCCTTTTAACCTTGGTCTATGAGTCTTATTAGAAGTTTACACTAATTTTAAAAAGCATGCTTTATTTTTATTCTGAAACTATGTGTAAAAGGCATTTTTTTTTTTAATATGCTGCAAATATGTCAATTAAATACTGATGACAACTGCTAAGTAGCCTTTATGATTTGCGTGCACAAGCGGCTATAAACGAGCTAGCTGAATAATCAAGGGAAGCTGATCAACTCTGATATAAATGGCTGGTAGATAATCTTTTAATATCTCACAAAAAAGCAACAAATTAAAATATAGATTTTTAATAAAAATAATCTTCTACAGTGTATAGTGACACAAATAAAAATAATGCTTAAATGAAATTCACAATTCAATGATTTTTGTAGTATTAAAAACCACTGAAAGAAAATTCTTTTATCAGCAGACTAGAATTTATGACTAGAAAAGAACACAGTAAATGTGTTCTCAGATGAGACATCTATTTATATCTTGGATAGTATGCCAAATGTTTAAATACGAACATGCTAATACCTAAAATATGATAAGAACATAGTAAACTAGCAAGGAAATTTTACGTCGTAAAAGAAATGCAGGTAATTTAGAAAACTGATAAGAACTCAATATGCCCTCACTTCACTGAGTTCAAAAATGGGTATCGAGGAATGAGAAACAAAATAAATTAGAGATAAATTAAAATATGAAATTGAATTTTAATAAGATTCATAAATAAACAATACCTTTTTTTCTTCTTTTGTCTTTACGTTTTCTTGGTTGCACATCTCCTGACATTTTTAAAAGAAAGTTACTTCCAAAAAGTATACAAAAGTCAGGTTAATGAAACATACATGACCACGCGATCACTATTTCTTTAATCAATGCAAGGGAGAACGCTATAACCTAGCTGAATTTAATTATAGCAAACACTTCTCCGTTGTCAAAAACGTGACCAACGTGATTTTGAAAATTCTAAAACCCCGGTTCTAAATATAGTTAGGAAAGAAGATCGCACAAATACCCAAATTCCATAGATACTAAACAAAAATATTTTAAATAAAAGGATGAAAGGTATGTTTTAGATGTATCTAGGCGTTAATGCTAGTAAAGCCCCATACATAAGACTTTATTTTTTATACGTATATTTGATAGGGGGGGGGGTTAGGAAATGATTATTATCCTTTTAATAAGATGCTCTTAATTATCACATTATGCGGCCCCGCACACTGGTAATTATTTCCAGGTATCACATCGTCAATTTTATTATGGTTATAAGAATTATTGGACAGGTGGAGAACAGATACACAAGGAACACACATTAATCAAACATTTATTTATCTATATGAGTGGGCAGATGTACATTATTCTTAATTGTAACTTAGACAAAAAAATATTCTATCTTATATTATACGTGGTGATCAAGATGTCTTCTCTAGGGACCTCCATTTTTTATTGACAACGCGGTGATGCCGATGACGGTTCCTGTTGTCCGGATGGCCTCGTCGTGGCTGACGAGATGACGAGCAGGGCGGTGGCTGACAGCTGGCTGCTTCGGTCGCTGGCTGAGTTCCTGGATGAGTGGCTGCTTCCGAGCTGGTTTGGCGTTCTGGGTGGGCGGCTGCCCTGAGCTGACTTGGCGCTCTGGATGGCGGCTGCTCCCGAATTGGCTTGGTATTCCAATTCCTTTTTTATTTTTGGTGCAAACTCGTCAACTCTCTCGTATCCAATACTGAATTATTCGTGTTCGAACTCTTCTTCGTCTCAACTAAACTCTTCGTGTTAGAATCTGGTATTCCGAATCTCGTTTTCCAACTGCCGTTCAACTACTCTTCAAGTAATGTTCAACCGTCTTCGGAATCGTACTTCAACTGTGTTCGGAACAGTGTTTTCGACTGGCGTTAACTGAGACCTCTCCCTTTTAAATTCTATTTCCAACTGACGTAGTTTTTTTTCCATTTGTCCTTTCCTTTCTAAATCCTGTCCTCAAATGAGTTCTCCCATCCGATTCCTGTTTTCAACTGCAGACCACTCATCCTCCGGACCGTGCGTCAGCCCTTTTTATACCCTTGAAAGCGGGGTGTCTCCCATTTTTAGAGCTACCTTCCTCCCGTCGTGCGACGAGCTACCATCCCATTGGTCCATCTGCATCATCCGGAGGCCACGCCCAATCTAGATCTAACTGGACTTCCCTTCCGTCTTACCGCTAAGTAATTAATCTTATACTCTAATCACACATATTATTATTCATTCTTATACATCAATTGTGCATCACTTATAGCTACCTATTTACTCTTACTTAGTCTTTTAAAAAAATGTGTAAATGGAACATTGCGTTTACTTTGCATTATATTCATATGCTATCAATTGCATCCTGTTGTTCTTTACATAATATTTAATCGTGCATCGAACACAGTTTATTTAATACAATACCGGAAAGGCACTGTCTGGTATATTACAGTTTCAAGTTGCTATATTACATTTCAGAATCAAAAAGATAAATTATTATTATTATGAAAAATAATATCATCATAATTACAAAATCCTATATATTACATATGTAGCGATTGGAATCCAAATCTACCGCCATCTCAGTCAGCATCGACGCTAGCGACGATGCCGATTGAGATGGCGGTGGATTTGAATTCCGATCGCTACAATTATATTCTGGGTGATTAAAATAAAGTCTGAATCGGGTACATTCGTTCAAATTGTGAATCGAGCCATGCGGTTAGTCCAACATTGCGTTAACAAATCAAACAAAGGAACTTTCTTTTGTCTTCATCACGTCTGGATGTATTTCGTTCGAAAGCCAATTGCGCCGATCCTTTTGTTCTTTACGACCCTGGACGCTTATGGGAAGGTTGGTTCGTGCTCTGGTGAAAACCATTTTTTATTCACACATGTTTGTTCTCATCGGGGAGAAGCTACCGAGTGCAAGAAACAACACAGATGGAAAAACGATGTACGGTTAGTGAAAGATGAGTCGGGATGCGCATTTGCTGTCCGATCGGTTCGGGTACTCAGCGCCGATTGTTTGGCCGACCGCTTCTTCCGCTGCATGTGTTGGTGCACATCTGTGGTGCACGTGTGTCATGCCCGCCGGGCGGCGCAGTCCGGCCTTCCTCGAACGTTTCCGCTTTGTACACGTGAGATGGTGCAATACCACGAATTGACAGTACGAGGAACATCTGGACGATGCGCGCGAGCCGCCACACGCTAACTAACGGACATCTAACGGTTCTTCCCTAGATCCTTCTCCGGAAATCAATCCGAACTTATCTATGACTCTGCCACAACGGGTCCTGTTTTAATAACTCTCTAAACCTTCGGTTTATTTGTCGGCAGGATGCATCCTTCCGAAACAGTACGCGCCTCTTACATTTTTATGACCGCGTCTCGAGAAGCCTTCATCATATCGTTATCCCGTTTTAATGTATTTTTCGCACTGGTTTTTTTGTTAAGACGACCGGTCCCGTTGGCGGTGACTTGCGAGACGCAATTTACTGCCTTCATTTTATATATTTTATTTCTTGATTCTACGGCTACTTAATGTGATAGTTTCGCGTCACTTCATGCCGAGGTATATCACTTACAGTTGATGTATGAAAATATCAATAAATTTTTTAAATTAAACGAAGATAATCCTCGTTCATGATTATTTTCCTGGCTGGCATTCCCAGCGGACCTTACATAAACAAATTATGGGCCTCGAATTTTGTACAAATTAATTCCAGGTGTTTGAGAAAAACGAGAGAGTGACTTAGTGTAATAATATAATAGTAAATAATTAATACTTAGAATGAGTTTGTTAAGGGTATTATGAAAATAAGCTCTTAATCAGGCCGCTCTAATGAGATAAATAAGAGCATCTGATTAAAATAATGATAATCATTTCCTAACCCCCCCCTATCAAGAGGGACGACGCGACGGTTGTTGATCGGGCATTTGTCCGGCCGTATGCTGAACCCATAGGAATGATTTATCGTAAGAATGATTGTGCCAGTGTGAACAAAATATACAATTACCGTAGCGATGTGACATTCGATGGTTCTAGGTGAACACGCCATAATAGGCCGCAAAAATAGTGATATCCCATTTTTGTTACCATAGATAAGTTAAAACTGTCACTGTCAGTTTCGTGGTTACATTGAAATATGTTTTCGACCGATAAAACTCATAAAATTACTTTAAATAGGAAAAATAATTCAATTAGACGTTCTTAAAATGCATACTTGGTTTATCGGTATAGATAAAATTGACTTTACCAAATGCTATTTTGCGAATTATTAAAAATCAAATCTTTCAAAACATTGTGCACATCTGTAAGTTTGATGTCGAAATCGAAGAAATCTAAAGCAGAATCTCGAAAAAATGCAGTGGAAAAAGAGGTGTAATTTTTCATTTCTATAATAACTTCTAGTACTCTTTTTTCTTCAAATTGTCATTTAATAAAAAATGTATTTGAAAAACCATGCAGGTAGGTTAAGAATGGTGTTATTCAAGGAGAGCCCTGGTTAAAACTATGGTAACCGTTAGTTCTGAATAGCAAAAACCCCCCTATTTAAAAAAAAATAAAGATGCACATAGAATATGTTACCAATATTCTTATTATTTTTAAACTAAGCTAAACATTTGTGCTACAAAAATAGGATTAGCTTGGTGGTCTCCTGGAACAAGACTCGAATCCCCGAGCATTAGCAGTGTCTTAGGGCGCCCCCTTCAATAATAATTAATCTTTTCATGTTTTTTTACAAAAATGTGAATTTTTATTTATTTATATCGGAAGTTATACACTAGATTATACTTTTTTAAAAACTACAGTCAATTCCGTTTAATTGGGTCAAATCTCAAGAAATGGAAACCAAACCATGGAACTAAGTAATTTACGTTACTTAATTGGGAAAATAAAATAAAGATCACAATACGTATTATACAAATAACTTCAATGTTTACCGTCGCGTGGGTGTGGTGACACGCCAATTGCCTAACGACCTGCTTATCGTATTCAGTTACCGGCTTTAAACCTTTAGACATTTCCGAAATTTTAAGCAATGAGGAAAATGAGAGCATGTTAGAAGTTACTATTTGTTAATTATCAAGAATTTTCGATGATAGATAACGATTTACCATGTTACAATGGAAATGAAGGCAGTGAGGATTGTTGAAGTCATTAAATCGAAACATCAAAAATTAGATAAATAAGATGATGATGAAGATCCACCTGTGCCTGTGATTAACTAGGAGGCAAAAAATTTATAACCGGGTTATAGCATTATTTTATGCAGGAAGGCATTCACTAAATACTTTTACTGATTTTGTAGAAGTGCAAACTTATAAAAACAAAAGACAGAGTACACTTGATGCATTCCTACAGAATTAAATGATATATACCGTACCTACTTATTATTGTATTTTTGAATTTATTATTTTACAATTTATATTTTTGTTCAAGAATTTATCAATACATAATGTATATTTAAAGAAAAATATTTATTGTTTAATTTTACTCTCATTTCAGTCAATTGGCCCAAATGTCCTGGTCTGATATGTCTCAATTAAGCGGAATCGACTGTATTACACAGATATAACCTTTACACTAATTTAAAACTAATAAACTGAATATTATTGGCCATAATTAAGACAATACAGGCATTATAAGAAGGTCCGCAACCGTTAAAATCATTTTCCCTATGCCACAAAATTACCTCAATATGGAAAAATTTTGCATATACAAAATATATTTTCTTATAATCTTGAAGCCAAGATTATGGAGACAAATCTGAATGAACAAATTAACTAAATGTTAAAAATTAATACACTTATAAGCTGTTATATTTACATGACATTTCATCATTTTAAAAATGGTTTGAATTTACATAAACATCCATTTTTTATAAATAAACTGTATTTACTCACACTTTGGGGTATCAACTATTATATAAAACTAAGTTTTGTATCAAAAACACCATAATTTCTTACTAAATAATATTTATATCAATCCTACTATGCATATTTGTGCTTCATTCCGAACATAATGGAGGTGGAATCTGCCGCCGTAATCTGTTAAATATGCCGATAAGATATATTTTAGCTAAAATATGTTATTGAACTTATTTCAACATAAGATGCAAATTTTGTATATTAGGTGGTTTTTCACTGATTTTAACAGAAAATGTTTTCTTAAACAAAGTAAACATTTTATGTACATTATTTTGTATGTAAGTGAATATTCCATATATATATATATATAACATCATTGTCTTTTAAACATAACAAAATACTACATGATTATGAAACAAACAGTTCACAAAACGGCAACATGGTGTTTTAAATCGATAATATCAAACAAAACCACCAAATGTATTTGACATGATAATTTTGAATGTAGAACATTGTGTTAAGTGTCTCAAAGCATATTCATATATATCAACTAGGTACTTCAATAAATTATTTAATTTTCAATGGATTCATTCAAATGACAACGCATATTTTTATTTTATTATATATATTAATATGAAAAAAACTCTAGATACAAGTTATTTTTGACACTTTTCTTGAATGCAAGAAAATCAACCATGTTATTGTCATCTCTTTCTATTAAAACTTTCCTCTCTTGCAAGATTTAAATAACATCTTTAGTATTTAGGTGACATTATAAGCAGTATAACTATTAGCCTCATCTTGAAAGAGTTTGTAATTTTCATAGAATTTATCAAATTTCAAACTGGAAAAATGAAAGTATGTACGCTTGAACACTACTCATTATTTGGCATCACCAATTATGAAATCATGCCAGTGTTTTTTGTGGACAGTAATCAAAGCAAAATATCCACTGTAAACTAGTGCCCAAAATCTTTAAATTGTTGATACCTGAGGATGTTTTCATCTTTCAATACAAATTTTTTTTTTGCAGGTTCCACAAGCATCTAGTTCGATTACTGAAGATAAAAATGGTAATATTTTGATAAAAATTTTAGCCAAGCCCGGAGCGAAACTGAATTCAATTACAGGTATATTTTACTTCCCTTCCTAGTTAGGTCTCATAAAGCTGGATCCCTTTTTTGTATTTGTGCTTTTCCATACGGTTTGCATGTGTTGATATCCTTTGATTGGTAGCCCCCTGGGTTTTATATTGTTGGTATGCCTGTTTTTGCTCTTTGGACAGAATGCCACTTAACTTGACAAGAAACTGTCCAGTTGCTGTTGGAATCGGTCTGCTATCAAGAAATGCTCTAGGAAGCATATTCAGCGCATGCAAGGAATTTGTGGGAACTGACCAAGAACATACATTGGAATACATCGGAGGACCAGCCAGCAGCGATCTGTTTTACTGAGTGACACAATCTTATTATTAATAGAAAACTCAGGATCAGAACATGCTGTCAAAGGAAATTAACCCGCATATATACATTATGTTATTTAAGTTTTGAGGACCGCTTGAGACCACAATTTACAAAAATGTTATGTATAGGCTAATATGCTTAGCTTAATTTTTCAAATCAAGATAAATTCTTGTTTCTCTTCCAAACATAAGTATTGGTGCCAAAATTCAATCACACAACAGTAATTTTAACATTTTATTCCCAGCATTATTCTCCTTTCAATGTCTTTTAAACATACTTCTTAAGTACTCACTCTTCCATACTATAAATAGAATATTAAGTTTCCTATACCCACATAAAAACATTCTTAATTTAATATGTATTTGAATCAATTTTCACTACAATATTATGCTTCTAAAGATTTTTATTTATTTACCTTTCAACTATAATTAGGACTACATATAACTCTGGTGTACGGAAGTGAAGCCTGGAGCAGGAAAAAGAGGAGCGAATGGAGTGGAAATGAGGTCACTCAGTCGTCTATGCGGAAAATCTACCTATGATATTAAGAATGGACAAATTAGGAGCAAATTTAAAGTTGATCTTAGCGTAGTGAGGATTAAGGAAGGACAGCGCTTAGGTGGTTTGTTCATGTGGAACAAATGAATGAGGAAAAAATATGACGGAAATAGAGGATGTCTGTGGAAGACTTGGGCATGACCAGGTAAACTAGATATGCATGTATGTTAACAGAAGAGCCTCTGATAGAGCTCTGCTTACCCCTACAGAAATGCCACGATGGTAAATAGATTAGGTTATAATCCAAAACATATTCATTTGGTTATTTTTTAAGTTATCATTTCAGAAATAAGTGAATCTGGAATTGGTGTTCAAATTAATGCTCCGCCTCTAGAGGGAGAGGCCAACACCGAACTTGTTCGATATATATCAGAAGTTTTAGGAGTACGAAAAAGTGATGTTTCTTTGGAAAAGGTCAGTGTAGTTTTTTGTTAGACAAAAAATATTTGTCCAATGTATACCGATCATCAAATTAGCAAATTTTTTTAAACTGCATTTTATGAGATACAATATGTTTTGTCAATTCCAATATTCCAACTGAATATTTATCTTACGAGGTTCTAACAGCAGTTCATCCTTAATATACATACATTATTTTCTAGGGAAGTAGATCGAGGCAAAAAATAATAATGGTTTCCAAAGGAGTTTTGAATATGTCAGATATACATATGAAGCTGAATGAAATTATTAGCAGCAGGTGAGAGATGTACAAACGAAGCTGCAATTCATAATGCAAAATAATGAAAACTCTTTTTTAAATGTTGGCCTATTCCGCTAAACTTCAGGGTAATAGACAACGCCATTCCATTCAGCTTGTTTTAAGAGATGGCTACATATTTTGCTAAAATAAAAAATTAAATGCATTTATATTGAAATAATATATTTATTAATAAACTGAATGAATTATGCTAACATTGTTTTTTCAATAGATTGCAGATAAAATAACAGATTGACCAAACGAAACTAAAATATGAAATAAATAATATATTTTTGTAGTAAATTATGTTTCTTCATTCAGTTAACTCTTTACTCTTCCTTGGACTTGTTTAATCTTGGAAAGGTTCAAGGTCCAATAATAGAACGTCACTGACGAGGCAGTCTGCAGGCTGTAATAAAAATAAGATTTTCATAAAATATAAAATTTTGAGAATTCCTGGTTCAGATAATGAACAGAAACAACTTGATGTACATAATATTCTGTACAATCTGCATTAGCTATGTCATAAACCCTAGTATGGTCCATTCAGACAGAGTCTAGAAACACGCTGCAGATTAACCCGGAAGATTCCTAAATAGATGTGAAAATCTGAAAACTTAATGTGCTGCTACTTTATATATATACCTTTAGGTACATTTACCTGCAATGTGGTGTAGGATAAAATCTAATATGTTCATAATACGAAGCTTATCATTCTCCAACCTTCTGCAGTCATTTCTTACTAAAATATACATACTTATTTTAAAACTTGAAAATAAAATATTTTCTTTACCGAGTCTACATATTAGTATTTAGAAGCTGAAGTAGTCTCTGGTAGGTGTTGTTACACAAAGCATATGTAAAATACATGATGTGTTGGATAAATAAATTACATCGTTGATCGGTGAAAAGTTTTTTGCAACGGGCCGTAGAGGTTAAAACATTGAAAAAAAAAAATTGACAATATTTGAGTATGTCAAAGAACACACAATTACTGGATTTTTACCTACAAAAGCATTGTTATTAACCCCAAGAAGGCCCAGGACGACTATCGCTGTCCGAGTGAGAGATAGCGTAATAAACGTCAAAATATTTTGCGCTATACCGTAGACAAGAAACGTTGCACCACGTGACAGCGCGCGCAGTTGCCGGTAATTTTGTGTTGCCAGATTTCTTCTTTATTCAAATGACAGGATTTTCAGTATAATATTTGAATACGCACGCCACTTACATCAATGAAAAACGCATTGCACATGCTAATTACGCACTTCTAAAATACCAGAACTTTCCAAATGGAAAGTACTTATCAGTTACATTTTGATTCCAGCCAGTGCAGAGTATTATGAGGATTTATTCTGCAATACACATATATTTATAATTGTACCCTTATTTCGTGATACTTATTTGTTTGTAAGTAAGTAATTAAAGTGAATAAGATATTATTTTTAGTTATTAAACATGTTTTACTATTAAAATACGGTGAGTACTTCATTATAGACCATATTGACCATTGGCGCGAACAGCATTTCATGCGTTTTAGTGCTATATCATAAGTCCGATGTGTGATGTGAAGCGCTAATATATATTTTTTCGTTTACAGTTATCGAATGTTTGAAAACTTTTTTGAATTTTTTTTTACAAAATGGCGGAGTGAGACTTTTTTGCTAATGGAGATATTGTGGACTTCCTAGAAATTTCTGATATGCTTGTTACTACAGTAGAGTCCGATGATGAGTTGGATTATGAGAACGATGTTGAGGATGATTATTTTGTGGTTCACATCTATGATGAAGAAGACCTGAATATTGTTGATGAAAACCAGCCATCAACAAGTGCAAGGGTTTAGCCAATATTTGAATGGGAGACAGATAATTGTTTTGTTTCAAATATATATAAAATCTGAAGTCGTCCTTCCAAATAACAAACACAAAATAAATAATAATTTCCTATCCTGAACGTGTTTTTTTCATCTCAAAACCGTACGAATCACAATCGATGGCCCGCTTATAATAAAATAGAAGCTCCATATTTGTTGTTTTTTTGGTTATATCAACGTTTTCATGTTTTTTTCGTAAAAATAAAATTTGAAAAAGCTAGTCTATGAATTTTAAATTTTGCCGTCAATTGGTGGTATCATGCTGTTTCACCTAGGGCTTTTTCTGGGCAGCTAACAGGTTAAACAAATTATAGAAATCTCAGAGACGAAGCTATTTTTATATTATATTAAATGGGAAGATGTTGAAGTATGGGTAAAGAGGGCTTACGACCTGTCTTCGGTTGGCACTTTACACAATGTAACGTTCACCATTCCCACCCATTAATCAATCTCCATATATATCATATTTTTGGAAGTTGTATACTATGTAGATACAACTACACTATCACCATCTATGGTCTAAATTTGATATTCGTTTTCCTGAAACAGCATAGATGTCACTAATGAGAATTTAATTTTTTATTTGAAAATATGGAAAGCAATATTCTTTATCTGTATATGATTTTAACATTATATACTAGCGTGAGAACTGTCACTTTTACATGTGTGTCAGATGAGTGGTGGGGGTCATGGGTTATAAGAGGCTGTCACTGGGAGGAACAACCTCTTTTTCATTTTTCCTTTGCAATATTAATGATCACTATCTGAGTTCTATAATTGTAGAGTACTATAAATATATTATTGTAATAAACTAATATTGTTACACATATTTACTGAGTTTCACTACAAGATAACTTGAGAGTAAGAAGCAAGGAAAGAACCCAAAGGGAATCTGGTGATACTTCACAACTTTACCACAACTAGAATAGTAATTACGCATACTTCCATATCTTCCCATTTAATATAATATAAAAATAGCTTCATCTCTATGAGATATCTATAATTTGTTTAAAAACATTGGCAGCTATTTTAATCTAGAGAGCAGATAGTGACTGGAAATGCAGAAAGATATAGTAGTCACATTAAATATGATATAAGAAAGGAGGAGAAACTACATAGATTCAAAATGAAAATAAGCAAATATGTGCATGATAAGTTTTAGCAAAAAGGAACATTTTGATCTTATTTATATTACAGTATATATATATATATTTACATATGTATGCACTATAATATTAAGAACAGAAAATAAAATCAAATAGGTGATATTTTAAAATAACGATATAAAAATAAGGATTCATTCCTTTCTACTAATTACCTCGGGGCTAATACCAACAAGAGCATCAGCATGGCCGTAGAACTCTTCTTTCAGTGAGATTACAATGGTCTGCAAGTTAACTGTTTTTCCTCTGATGTATTTTGCAACTTTGCCAATGTTTGTATTATCAAGAGCGGCATCTATTTCATCTAATAAGAAAAATGGTGCTGGGTGGTAGCTGCAAAATACAAAGTATTTATTATACAGGTTAAGTGGGTGAAATTTTTTAATCCTAAATGTTGAAGTAAAACCCATTAACTCGAAATTCAAAAGACAATAGGCAAAGCCGCAAGCGTCCATTGTAATTTTTTTATGAGTTAAGTTAAGTTATAGTTAACATAAATAGATATTGATTTATAAGTGCAAGCAAGGGTCCCAAAATTATCTCGTACTGTGAATCATATTAAATAGACATATTGGGTGTGTAAGATTTTTTTTTGAATAAGTGAGGTTCGAATTATCGAGGTTTTATTGTAAATGCAATTATAAAATAGACATATTGGGTGGGTAAGAAAAATTTCAAATAAACGGGGAAACGAATTATCGAGGTTTTACTGTATATGGCATTGCATGATCCATACGTGACAAGTATTCAGATTCTTTCGCGTGGGATTTTATTTTATTTAATTTATTTAGATACATGTAAGCATTATACATCTAAAAAAAGACAGTTTATTACATATATTTTACACAGATTTTAAAATGCATTGCCCAACTAGGCAAGCCTGTTTGATGTAGATGTGGGTTGGGGCTAAGCACTATACACTTCCACCTCCTACTTTCCTATTAATATCGCTTTTCTTGTATACCTCTGAGTAAAATAAGTTCTATAATATTAGGAGTACCCATATGTATTGACGCATTTTTTTAATGAAACACAAATTTATTTTTAAAATTATTTATATACTATATTTATACAAAATAATTTCCATGATTTTGGATGACTTTGCCCCATCTATTTGGTAAATCAAAAATTCCTTTTGTATAAAATTCTGTAGGTTTAGAGTCGAAAAAGGACGAAAGGGCCGATTTTATCTCGTCTTGTGTTTTGAAATTTTTTTCTTTTAAGAAATGTTCCAATGAGCGAAAAAGATGGTAATCAGTTAGTCAGATCTGGAGAATAGGCCGGATGCAATAAAGCCTTCAAATTCAATTTGTCCATTTTTTTTTGGTCAAATTAGCTATGTGCGGGTGAACGTTGTCATGCAGGAGGATTAGTTTTTCGTTTCTGTTCACTAAAGCTGGTCTTCAAATCTTCCACATTTTCTCAAGCACCTTTGAATTGTCGACCATGAAGTACGGACTTGACTCGAAATTCTTCAATGGTGAGACTCGGATTTTTTTAGAGCTGCTTTATCCACTTCACGGGGTCGTCCACTTTTTAAATCAAAATTTCCAGATTTAAATTTATTAAACCATCTTTGGCATTTCTGGATGGTTAATGCTTCGTAAACTTCGCAAATGTTTCTTGTTGCCTCCAATGCGTTTTTTTTTTGCGTGATACTGAAACAGCATGCAGCTTCGCAAATGTTCTTCAGAAGGACATGTAAATTTTTTTTTTCTCTCCGCAAAATGAAGATAAAGACCTTTCACAACACACCAAATATTCGGATACGTCTTTCTTAGTCAAAGGACTGAATGCAACTAACCTAAAACCATGCTTTCCGAGAATGCGTCAATATATGTGGGTAACCCTAATACATTACAAAGAGACAAACCTGTGTATGGCAAACAGCATTGCGAGGGCAGCCACTGTTTTCTCACCACCAGATAAGTTTGACATTGGCTGAAACCGCTTTCCCGGAGCGACACAGTTGTAGTTAATACCGTGCAAGTAAGGTTCCTCAGGATTTTCTGGACCCAGGAACGCTTGAGCTGATTGGTTCATAGCCAGTGACTGAAAATAGCACACGTAAAATAGTAAATACTATTAATAGAAACAAAGTACAGTCAAATCTCAGTATAGCGAAGTTCACGGGACCAGACAAAATGTTTCGTTATACTGAAAATTCGTTATATTGAATGCAAGAAAGATGATAAATTTTTATTTTATTTTTAATTATCATATTATACCTACAGCATCAAAATAACCTCTTATAGGATTGACGCACGACAGAACGTGTGATTGGTTAATATACATGGTACAGAACAGTATAAGTGTGTGTGTATGCGTATTGTGAGCACACCTCCACCGGCTAGTTCAGTGGCAAGCATGAGATGTGGATACCACCGAGTCAAACCTTTCAGAACTCCTTACCTTTCCAAAGATTCCCAAATCTGCATTCGTCCCTCGAGGCAAAAGAAGAATAATTAGAAGTTACAAAATGACAAATGTGATTTTTCATAATAAATAAAAACTTAATTGTCAAATTACAAGTTTAATACTTTAAATTTTACCTAGATAACAAGGATGAAATTGGGACAATTTCATATGAAAGAAAAATTACACTACTGAAGTTTTGCATATAAAAAAACGGAACATTATTTACAGACCATAATCTTCCTTTCTACATCGCACGGCTGCACCTTCTTAGGTCGCGCCGAGGTACAGAACTCAGTGCGACTCGACTTTGGTCCTTAATGGTAACTTCGGGGTGCAAGTTCAGCATTTTGTTCCGTTCCATATTGGGGTCTGTCATGCCAAATCCTTCTCTAGCCCGAGATATTTCACTGTCTGGCCGGGCAGAACCACTCCCTCTGCCCAGCCTGACACAATGCAAATTCGGGTGACAACACCCATCCAAATATTGCGTAAAAAGAAGAAGACCCTGGAAGGTATTAAACCTTTGCCCAGGTCGATGGCACACAACCTATCTTATCGCTATCATAGATTTGCTCAGCACACCGGCTAACAATAACTTTCAGTCCGAGTAGCAGGTGTCTTTTCAAATTTTAAAATAACCTTGCCGGGACCAGAGTGGCAAACATAAATGCTGCCTCTCGGTTTGGCCACCTGAGGATGTCTGCCGCAGCGCTGTCTCTTCCCGCCGTCCGGACGGGCAGGCAGGCATAGATTTTTAATTTTATAGACTAGTAATCGCTTTTGTAGAATTACTATTTCCTATATGATTTAGCTACCGGGACAAGTACTATAGTGTAACGTTACAGTATGCACCAGTGAAACAACGATTGTTAAGCTGTGATAAATATTTTATTTAAAAATAAATTCAAGATAAAATATTTGAAAAAAACTTGAAATTCAAATACAATAAAAATTCGAAGAAAAAAATATAGAAAAGAAAATAATCACAAATAATTTTTTTTTTACAAAAAAATCTGAAATTTTCCTCGGCTTAACGTCGGCGAAACACCTAGGATGCTGCTTGTAAACATGTCCACACGTCATACTTATGTTAAGGACGAACTGAGTTCTCGGAGATATTGTGTCAGATTTCGTTACAATGAAATATGCTTTAGTACATATGAAAGTTTTTCGGGGACAAATTGAAGATACGTTATACTAGGAATTTCGTTACTTCGGCATTCGTTACAAAAAGATTTGGCTGTACAGTGGAACCTCTCATAATGAGTATAATTCGTTCCAGAATCTTACTCGTAATATGAAACACTCGTTAAGCGAAACAATTTTTCCTATATAAATTAATGTAAAATACGATAATGCGCTCCGTACCGAAAAAATACTCAATTTTTTATTTGTAACGTTTATTCAAAGAAAATGACTTATTATTATTTATGACAATAACTAATTCTTTTTTCTTAGAAAGCTGTCTAGAGACATTTGTTTTTACCGACGCTTCAAAATTTTGTGAAAATGTGACACAGCATTATCATTGAATATATTTGTAGCGCGCATTGCCACCGCCCTATTAGGGTGACGTTTCTCAATATACGACGCAACTGTTTCCCATTTCTCTTATTGCGCTAGAAAATTGTTGCTTTGCTACCTCCTTCTCTTCCACTGATAAACTCTTCTTCACTTGCTGTGAAACACGATTCAACTTCATAAGCTCTTCGGTGGTCAGCTCTTGGCTGTGCTCTTCCACAAGCTCATCGATGTCATTATCCACTTCCAGTCCCTTGGCCAGAGATATAATCTACAGCCTCCACAGGTACTGCTTAAACCGCTTAAAGTTACATTCGACAACGCTCTCTGGCCAAAGCTTCTTCCAAGCAGAAATGAGGGTCCTCTCGGTAATCCCTTCTCACGCCTTGTCAATCATCTTGAGGCAAGCAACGTTGTGGAAGTGATTTTTCCAAAACTGTCTGAGGGTGAGATCGGTCCCTTCAGTTACCTCAAAACAACGTTCGAAGAGTGTTTTAGTGTAGAGTTTCTTAAAGTTAGAAATAACCTGATGGTTCATAGGCTGAAGTAACGGAGTGGTGTAGGGAGGCAGAAACTGGATCTTGATGAAATTAAATTCTTTAAAGAGGTCATCTTGTAGGCCTGGAGGATGACCAGGTGCGTTGTCCATAACAAGCGAGACATGGAGTGGCAGATTCATCTCGAGCAAATATTTTTTCATTAGTAAAAATGTCACGTGTCACCGAAGCCTTCTTGTTGGATCTCCACATCACATTTAGCCTGCTCTTTTGGACATTACACTTCTTGAAGGTTCGTGGAGTTTCTGAATGGTAAACAAGCGCGTCACTCGTTATGCGAAATGTTGCTCGTTAAGGGAGCCGTTTAAACAAAAATTGTTTTGCTTGTTATGCAAATTGCTCATTATGAGAGGTTCCATTGTATATGTTAATATAGTACTACATATTTATAAGTATGGTCATAAATCTATTCAAGTTCATCTGCAAGTTGAATTATATTCCAGTTGTTATAGTTACTTTCTACTTGCATGAGGGCTGTATGATAAGTACCCGTGTTTAATGACTGACAGCACCACTAACGCAAAATCTGTATACCATTATTTAACGCCATCTTTCGAACTACGCCTGTCAAAATTTCAGACAGATTTATTGAGTAGTTCTGTTCTGAAAACTGTTAGGCAAGTTTGTGTTTGTTTGGAACTATGGAAAAAGAGTAGTATCGGTCAGTGGTTTGATTCCTTTTTTTGGATGGGAAGACGTGTGAGAAAATCAAAGTGAAGTTACCTGCCGTTTATAAGGACCATGCACCTTCGATGACTACCATCAGATATTGGTTTAATGAATTCAAGCATGGCCGAACATTTGTTTTTGATGAAGAGCACCCAGGCTGTCCGATTGAGGTGACTACGGAGGACATAGTTAACAAAGTCCATGATATCGTGTTAGCAGACTGCCGGGTCAATCAGAGAGATTGCTGACATTGTAAATCCAATCCATCCAAATACATCACTACACGTCAGAAAAGAAAGACAGTCAAAACAGTGGACTTCACCTGGCAAACTGCTCCAAAAAAGGCAAAAACTGTTCCATCAGCTGAAAAGGTTATGGCCACCATTTTCGCGAGACATCATCTTCACTAAGTATTTGAAAAAGGGAAGGACAAAAATCAAATCATATTTTTTGGATGGCTTAAGGTTGGAATATCGCTAGTGTGTCGAGCTGAAAGGAAACTATGTTGAGAAATAATTTTTAAATGTGTTTCCTTCCCTAACACAGGTACTTATCACACAGCCCTCGTAATGCCTTTCAGTCTTATATCAAGTTGGACTCGACACTGATCTTTTTACAATTTTATATATGATTTATTTGATTCTTTTACAAACTAAAGTTATATATTTTTTGTATATCACTGTACCTCCAAAAAATAGACTAGCTCTTGTGCTTGGAGAGGGACTTACACTAAAGTAATTTTAAAAGAGTCTGATGTTTTATAATTGCAATTTATAATATTACATTATTAACTCAAATGTTATGTAACAGCCTGTTTATCTTTTGTTGACTGGTAAAATACCATTTCAGGTTTAGATTTGGATAGTTATTCCGACCTGCTAATAGATAACTGAATTCGATACTAATGTCTTGACAATGTACAATTTTTAAATATCCTATCCATATGGGATAGGATATTTAAAAATAAATGGAATAAATTGGTTTATAAAGTGATTGATCGATCGAGTGATAGTCAACTTGTTTGTTTTGTAATCGAGTTTGATAGGGTACCCACACCCTAGGGCTGGGGTTTGGAATTCTATTACAGAGCACACTTCAAAAACTGTAAAAACATTAATGTGATATAGTTTGTATCATATTCAATTGTCTATGTAAAAAAGAAAGGCGGTGTTCACATCAAACAGTATTAAAAATCTTCATCAACTCAATTTGAAAAAATAATAGTTATATAATATTAGTCGATAATAATTAAGATTAATGTATACAGTATAACTCCGTTAATTCGTAACTCACAGGACTGAAATTTAAAAAAAAAATCTGAATACAGTAGAGCCGCGATATAACGAAATCCAAGGGGCCAAAAAAAAAAAATTCGTAATAACGAATTCCCACATATAACGAAATAAAAAAAAAAATTCCTACTATATGTTGCGCACTGTCGCAAAAAAATGTTGCGCGGCTTCAAAAAAGATCGCAAATTCTGCAAACAAAGGAAGAAGAACTGAATACCTACATATTTTTAGTAGTTTTGTTATTAAAACAGATAAGCAAATGGATAATCAAAGGAATTAAATTAAGAACAGAACCTATTCAACACCAATTGGAAAATATTTTTGTAAATTCCAGAATATTGCAAACACAAAACAATATTTTTATTGTGTTTAAATGTAGAGCCGCTTCAAACACAGTTTTGGGAATTAAACATAAAAAATAATTCAAAAATAAAAAATTTACAGTTGAATCGCGGCATTTTTATAAAATGAGTCGTATATAAATTACGAAGGTACTTACCGGTAACAGCGTAACCACTTCAAAATATGATACTATGAACCCAAGAAGTTTGAATTGTTTTACTACCTTGTCAGCAGACCGCCGCGCACCGCCGAAAAGGCCATAAAACCGTTCGCATACGGCAGATGCAGCGGCGTGGCTTTGTAAGTGCGAAATAATATTTTCATCTTTTAACATTTTTTTATTTCGTTATAAATTTACGTAAATGTATTGGCATTTTTTCGTACGGGACAAAAATGATTTTGTTATAAATATTAACGGGATTTCGTTATATAAATGCATTTTTGTATGAAAAATGGGTTTTAGGGACTAAATTTCGATTTTTTTCTTCGATATATGTCATTTTTCGCTATATCGGGTTTCATTATATCGCGGTTTTACTGTAATGAGAACAATTTTTTTTAAGAAAGAAATTTTTATAAAAACGCATTAGTTTACTACGTCCGCGATTTTGTGCGCACCACCGCTGTTGACATCGCGATTTTCATACTGAAACATGATGACTCCATTATTTCAGCTTCTTATGTGTCAAAATGTTTATCAAATAATGTATTTCTCCTGAATACGAAAGGTGTGTGGTGAGTGGTGACACGGCAGTCTCTCAAGGCAACAAAATCACACACATTAATTTGATTGGCGGTCGAACTCACCTTTTCCATCCGAATTGGAATATTTAAAATGCGCGTGAAAAATAATTAAAATTTTTTAAATGTTCATGTTTCGCTGGCCTTGTTGGTTGAAGTTTATTATTAACCCTGAGAGGTTTTTTCTGCCAATTTTATCTTTGACAAAATGTTATTTTCGGGGTACAATCTTTTGAAAAAAGTGCGAATTCCGCAAAAATACGAAATATAAGGTTACGAATTAACGGAGTTTTACTGTATAATACATATACGTATTTTAGTTGATTTTTGCAGTTTAGTTGTTTTTACTAACCTTATAGATTGCATCAATTTCATTTGCAACGTGATCAAAACAGTGTATAAATTTGTCATGTCGTTCTTTTTTTGCCCTCTCAAAAGCTATTTTAGCCTTGCGAGCTTTTTTACGCGCTGTTTCAAAAGCTTTGTTTGTCATGGAAACCTTTTCACGGACTTCATTCAACTTTTGCATTGCCTGTAAAAATATTATAAATATGTCATATTGCACTGCTATAATTCAAAACTGAATAAATAAATTCATAGAAATAAGATAAATTAAGAAAAATAAATAAAGTGGATTATATGTACAACAGAACCCTGATTTTATATTTTCTGAGGACTAAGCTAAAATGTAATATTTCAGAAAATTTGCAATTCAACAATAAATTGTCAAGACAAAGAATTGGCAGAGCTGGTAATAAAAATAAAAGAGTTGGCAGATCTGGCAAAAGAACAAAAGCAGACTGAAGGTAGTGGAAATTTATATTGCATGATTTTTAAGACAGTTTTGCGGGATTTTGAGGTTTTTTTTATATAAATATATTTGTTTATGTATACACATTGTACAAATTAAATTAATCAACTAGAAAGATAAACAGAAAATCTATTTATCGAAAAAATATTTAGTTGCTACTGGGATTCAAACCTGGACCTTTTCCGATCCGGGGAAAGCGTACTAAATAAATTATTTAATTTTCGATGGATTAATTCAAATAACAACACGTTTTTATTTTATTTCACATATCAATATGGAAAATACTTCAGATACAAGTTGTTTTTGACACTTGTATCGAATGCGAGAAAATCAAAATTTTTATTGTCATCTCTTTCTATTTAAACTTTCCTCTCGCATGACTTATGTAACAAATAATGTCATTAATTATTTCTTCGATACTTATAAGAATTTAACTATTAAACTCATCTTGAAAGCATATCTAATCTGTGTAGGATTTCTCAAATTTCAAACGAAAAATGAAAGCTCGCCCATAACCGGTCCAAGTATTTTCTGGGGAATTTTATTTTGAATACTTGGATAGTCTTTCATTGTTTGGCTATCCATGAGGCTCCAGGTTTCACATTAATGTACCACTAATGTGTTAATGGTCATGTTGCGATATAATTATGTGGAAATAGGTTTTACTTGATAGTAGTTTGAATTCGAACAGGTTTTTTAAAACAAAATATGCGATCATATCAATTTTGTCAGATATGCTGGTGGTTCCCAGGTATTTAAAGAATGGAGTATATTCGAAACACAGTTTTCTGGGTGGATTACTCGTAATATCTTCAAGTATTTAGTATTCTCCATATTGGTTTTAAGGTTGAACCTTTTTTCTTTTAGAAGGATAAATATATTTTCGTATCCTAACCTTGTGGGTACCATTCAAGGTGTTCCCTCTCTCCGCCCTGAGCACTTCTCTTAGTTTTCTCCAAGGCGAGGTTAAAAAGAAGAGATTATTACCCTACTTTAGTGTTCTGATATGTCTCCTCATATTAGTATTCTGCTTATGTATCCGGATTTATTTATAAATATGTTTTTATAGATTTTAGAACATTTTTTCGTAGAATCCTGTTTGGTTTCAGCAATACCAAAACAAAATTATGAACATAATGGAGATAGAAAATGTGTGTTTATATAAATCATTCAAGAAATTGTATGGACTAATGCCATTGTATTGTTGTATTTGTAGGTACACTGAGGGAGAAAATAAGAAAAACACTACCATATCAGTATACGGCTTCAGGTAGGGCCTGGGTTGTCCATGTTATTAACTCCTTGGCCGCCCACGTCGCAAATTTCCAATAGAGAAAGAGATGGCATAAGTTGGCCACGTGACAGTCCGTAGCATCTATTTCTCGCAACAATTACATATCATCTCAAAACCGTACGAAATTGCGGTTGATGGACACTTATGGTGAAATAGTACCCACATAATATTTTTTTAGTTATACCAACGTTTTCATGGTTTTTTCGAAAAAATAAAATTCTAAAAAAATAGCCTGTGAATTTTGAAGCCAGTATGATGTTTCATCTACGATTTTTCTGGGCAGCTAATAGGTTAATGAAGATGTATAAATAAATCAAGAGAACTAATAACTATCAAGGAAAAATTCTTCGAACACATTCTCCACAATGAAAAATATGATCTTTTACAACTCGCGGGGAAGATAGAAGGCAGCAGAGACGTAGGTAGAAATAGATAATCTTGACTGCGTAACCTCAGAAAGTGGTTCAATGTCCAAAATGTTGGTAATCTTATACAGGATAGATTGACATATTACAACATAGTCGCCAACCTTCGATAAAAGGCGGCAAGTGGTCTTGTTAAAAATTGTATGCGATATGATGCCAAATCGTGTGCATACCTTAGAGAGAACTTCGTTCCTGACATTTTTTGTAATTTTATCTACATTAACGAACTTTGTAAACTGCGAGGAATCTTTCTTTCGCTCGTAGAATATTGTTGATAATTTACATGCCTGATTGTATAAAATTAAAAAACGATACCATTAAATTTTAACATAAATTGCTGGAAATGTAAAATCCAAGTTCCACTGTATATTATTCTGGAGTTCACACAGCATCATTTATCAGATACACGTTACTATGTGAAGTCTTTTAATTTAGATTTAATTTAATTAAACTTACTCTCATATTTGGTGCTTGGATTTTGTCGACTGTTTGAGTTAAGTTGTTGATAAACTTTGATAATTTGTCGGCCATTTTCTTTATTTCATCTGTTTCATCGAGTTCTCTCAAGTTTTCGGAAAGTGTGCTGTAGTCTATACGAATTCTAAAAAATAAAAATAATTGATAAAAACATTCTTAAAAAATGTAACCGCTTAAAAAATAATGACAACTATACTGACCTAGCTTCTTTCTCAATCATAGCTGTTGTATTCATAGATGATGAAGTTCCTGATTCATTTTCATTGGAGGAATGATCGGTAGTAAAAATATCTTCCATGTTACCGTGGACCATAGGGATTAATACATCTTCAATCTTAAATAAAGATTAAATGTTTAGAATTTTTTATAAAAAAGTGAAAAATAAGCAGCGATACGGCAGTTACAAGAACATGACCAATTTTACTGGGACTAACCTTACACTGCTTCAAGATGTTGTGTCGATCACTCTTTTTGCTTTCTATTTTGGACTCGATGGAAGATGCTTGTTTTTGTAGAGTTAATATATCTTTGGCAATGTTCCCTACTTCACGCCTTGCCTAAAAAATGACCATAATTTAACAAATTAACCAGAATAATTTCTCCATAAAGGACCCCCATCAATAATTAATTTTCTCTGCACCAATTAAAAATATGTTGCCTTAAACGCTAATTTAACCTTTCATTGTTAATCACAAATCAATGTGTTTTGAGATACTCAGTCACCTTTAGTGATTGTGACTTGAAAATATTGGTGATTGACGAACACTTTGTGATTTTGTTTGTTACCATAACCACTATATTAATCAGCAGCAAAAATCTAACTTCTATTGGGTAGCCCCTATTTAGAGATTAAAATAGCTTTGACAGGACTCACTTTTCCCATATCATCATCCATCTGTTCCTGTTGATGGCGCTTGGCTTGCCTCTCCCCCTTTAGGCCCTCGGCACGCTGTAACTCTTTGTCGATGTCCCCACGCTGCTTGGCTTCTGCTTGACGAGATGCTTCCAACTCATCTTCGCCATCCTGAACAGTACGTTCCCATCGAAGAACATTTTCTGCAAAAGAATTAATATTATCACAAAAGTATGGACAATATGAAGTAACTTAAAAGCTTAGCTTTATGTCAACGGCGGCGGTGTGCATAAAATTGCAGACTAAAATTAAACTAATACATTAAAAAATAAATTCTTTCTAATGTTTTTTTTAAACTTCAGTTTCGTGAGTTATGAATTAATAGATTTTACTGTATTAAAAAATAATAATAAAAAAAACCAAAGTTTAAAATTAAACATCAAAACTAGTGAAACATTAAAAGCAAACCAAAAATGTGTTAAATAATTATGGAATGTATTGTAAAAATAACCACAAATTACAAAAAAAATTACTCATAATTAGAGACATAAAAGAAAACAATCAGAAATGCACCATGAATTAATAATGTGTATATAGCTGTAATTGATTTATTATCATTGTTCCTAATTCGTAAACATACTTTTGGCGACCAATATTATTGACACATTCCGCGTCTAAATTCCCATCCATACATTTCCTCATGCCCGGCTTTTAGTGTGATCTTGACGCCAGTAGAAGTCAACTAGAGCAATATTGTGTTTGTTCTCGACATCATGATAGCATTAGCTTTTTTTAGTTTGTGATCCTCTGATTTGTGTGCACAGTGATATTGTTTGTTTGTGCCGTGGGTGAACTTGTGACATCGCCGTCTTCAATTGGGAGTGGAGATTGGCTCATCCGCGTGCCATTATTTGTGTGATCTCGGCGGCGACTGCAGGGATTACGGAGGCATCATATACAAGGTAAGGCGAGCAGTCCTTCCGAATGCCTGTTCCCGAGATTATTGTTTCTTCAACTAGAACCCCTATCCCCATACCGACCTCATCCTGTACCATGTTTCCCTACTTCCTCCCCTACCCTGCGGTGATTCCGATTTACCACCAAAATTGTCGTAATCCATTCTGCGGGACGTGTGACCCAGAGATTGCACAATTCAATGTATATTTATAATCTTTAAATGTCGAGATATTAAAAGCGATAGATAAAATAATAAATTCTTGAAGAGGATCAGATGAATTAGGTTAGAACTGAGCATGACTAGAATTCATAGTCATTTTGATCGCTTCTTGTAATTTTTAAATTATGTGAAGAGAAAATGCATTGATTTACAACAAATAAGACAATCAAAATTATTTTACATTATAATTTTTAGAGATATTCGAATTAACCAATGAAAAATTGATAATTCGGTAGGGAAATATTAGAATTTCAAATTATACCAAATTAGTGAGGGTCTAACTTAGAATACATTTTGTCATAATACTTGTTCGTGACCTAATAATTTTGTTATTGTTTTTCATCCAGGTAAAGTTGCCAACCAGTTATAAACCAAAATGAATATATTTGTTCAAATCACTAAACTGCACATCAAACCTTTATTATTGCGTAACATTATTGCAAAATTTCTCCTTGGGATCATAATAGGCCCTTATAAAGCCATTTGGCATAATCTCCATGTTGTCCAAGGTTGGATTTATTTCCAATTGTCAAAATAGGTTAGAACTCTCTAAAGCATACATGTGTTCACACCTCTAAAAACGAGTCGTATCTAGACCAGCTGGAGAAAATAAAAACCCCCGAAATCTTGATTAGCACGTCATACTTTAGGGTACGCGCGCGTCAGACTTTGTGTATGGTGCCTACAATTCTGCGCATTATTGTCTTCAATCTTCACTCTTTACCTTCATTATCATCGTCAACTTATGTCACTTTTTACATTACTACTGAACATTTACATCGATTCCAATGAACGATAGTATTGTGTACGACATTTTCATTAATATGTTTATTTGACAATTGTTTTCGTGTTTGTTTACCGATATTTATATGTACAAGCATTCTGTAATTTATTCTTTAAAGCACATTTTTGAATATTTTGTGAAACCCTAAAATAGCTTCAGGTCGTGATAATTTCCGCAAAATTTTAATCCTCGACAAAAAAACTATAATTCCGAATTCGTCTCTCTACAATTTAAAGAAATAGGAAGATCGATTGACCGATGCAAAACTCTCAATGCTTGTAGCGGGCTCTACAATTAAATACTGTTAAAATTGAATGTTGTTTTATATTTGCACGACATTCTGGAATTTCCAAAAATATTGTCAAATTTTATATTGTTTGATAAAATGTTTTTAATTTTATCCATTTGCTTATCTGTTGAAACAATAAAACTAAATAGAGTATTCAGAGTTTTCTATATACAGAAAATCCTCCATTGTTTGCAGAATGCCTTATTACGTTATATCTCATATTAAACTGATAATAGATGTCTTTTTTGCGGAACTTACAAATATTTGAAGGCCGCGCACATTTATTTCTATGGTGCGCGCGAAATATACATTAGGAATTTTTTATTTCGCTATATGTAAGAATTCATTATTACAAATTTTTATTTTTTGGTCCCTTGGATTTCGCAATAACGAGGTTTTACCGTATTTACGATCAACAGGAAGACACCAAGCTAATAAGTTCACCTCACCTCCCATATGTATTTTTACAAATATTAGCAAATAATATAACTAAATAAATATTATAAAACTTACTTTGAGTATCACGTGAACGTTCAAATTCTAAATTACTGGTGATACGGTCTATTTGCGAATCAAATTCCATTCTCTTTTTAGCACGTTCCTGCTGATTCCGAAGTTCTCTTTCTTCATATTGCCTGAAAAGTTATAAAATTAATAATAACTCCCATAATTCACTAATTACATGTACTTCCAATCTTGACTGATTCTTAAAGAAAATTCGCCATGATAGTAAACATACCTGATGTTAGCGACACCGATATCTCGGCAGAATTTTTTGAATACAACATCCTCGACACTATTCATGTTTTCTTTAATTTCCTGAATATTCTGATCTCTCTCCCTCATTGTACGTTCAATTTCGGTGATATTTGGCTGAAAGGTAAAATAATAATGTATTCAATAGTAGAAAAAATAGAGTTAATGTAATTGCATTTTTAATTACTGATATAAATAAGTACATTATTATTCAACATGTTCCAAGAATAACTGAATGTTAAGTATGTAAATCCTTTCACTATCTGCTAATAAGTGAAGAGAATCAGAGAATTCATATTCAGAAAAATTTTTGTTAAGTATTTGTGCATGCATAACACACTTTTGGTGCCCGTTAGTATTGGGGCAAAATTCTAGTTGTTACATATCTAGTGCACGATAGGTTGTGTGGTCTCTCGTACATTTGCGGATGCCCTGTTACGTCTATTTGTCAGCATTAACGAAGCCAATATTACGAGTCTGTTAGTTAATCTACTATGCAACTGTGCATCGCGTTTGGTTAAATAATTTCGGGAGTGATTTGAAGAGGTCGCAAGACACGGAGTGCCGCCTCAAGCTTTGAGTTATTCAATGTGTACGGTGGAGTTCGTGCAGCCTGTGAATTTTTATGTGTTTCTGAGAGAAAATTTGAATTACGAATAATGAGAACAATTTTTTTGAAGGTAACATTAGAAAGAAATTTAGGAAACCGTTTATGTGTCTGCATTTTTGCGCACGCCGCTGCTGTTGACATTGTGAGGTGTGTAGCGACGTGGCGAGTCCGATTTTAAAAAGGCTTTTTCAAGCGAATTACAAGATGTTTGTATCATTTTAGAGAACGAAATACGAAAAAAAAATGTTATGTATTTAAATGCAATATTTCATAAACAAAAAACCAGATATAAAATCAATAGAACTGTTGCACTCAATTAATTTATAAATTATTTCAATAAGGGGTTACAAGGGTGAGTAGAAATACATAATTCGCAACGCCCCGACAATCACTGTCAAAATAACAACAAATCTTATAAAACGCACTGCTCAGTTCGGCTGCAGTCATGCGAGTTCTAAGCGCACAATTATTGTGATAAGGGATAGCACCATGATTGGCTAGGGGATGGAGCTAGCTACATATGTTCACGAAGGGATGATGAATGCGTAGTCGTGCAAGTTTGGATTTAAAAACACGTGAATATGTGAATTATGTGAATAAATTATTTACTTTGGGTATAAAAAATGTATACGAATTACGAGTAATCAGGTTTTTTTAATTATTAGTAGAAATTAATATGAAATGTTATTTTCAGGGCTAATTTTTAAAAAAAAAGGGCGAATTATGTGAAAATACGAAATATGGATTTACGAATTAACAGAGTTTTACTGTATGTTTTTTTAAATTAACAGACCTTTACTGCAAATATATTAATAAAGATGAAGATAATGAACAGCACTAACCCCAAACATTTCCATTTTTCTTTCCAACTCCGAAATTTCTGTTTCCAAAGTGTTGATTTGTTTAGCCTGAAATTTAATAAGAGTTTACATAAAGAGATAAATATTTTATTTTTACAATTAAATTACACTTTCTGTAATGAGAGAAACTATAAATGTGTAAATGTAAAATATGAGCTCAGTTATTTAATGCATTCTGGTAACATATCTATACAGGTAATACCTTTTTCTATAATAAATTCAGTAAAAATAATGCTCAAATCCTTATGAACATCATTTCCTTTTGACACAAATAAAGAGTCTCGAAGTCTGAATCTTTAAATTAAGAATATAAATGATAGTTAAAAAAAAACAATTATCAAACCGTTGTTTCCTTGTCAGTTTTGGAATATTTCAGCCTTGTTTCCAATCCTCTTATTTGAGAATCTACTGTGGTTAACTCCGATTCTTTTCGGGATTTTTTCATCTGCTCTCTTAATTCTTCTGTCAATTTTTCCTAAACCCAAAAATAATATTAACATGAAAAATATATCAAAATTACAAAACATTTGTAAATTCCCAATTTCAAGTACATATTACCTTTTTAGCTTTGAGCTGTGACATGTGCTTCTCATCCCAACGTTTAGCTTTTCTTGCTAAATCAAGACTTCCTCCAGATATAATACCTGATTTCTGGTAGAATGTTCCATCGAGTGCCAAAGCCTACAAATAAATATTCATGTGGAGAAAATTAGTAACGATGCCGTTCTTATTGGCGCTTTCATTAGAAAGGAAAGATATGAGAGCTGTAAGATAAGTGTTTAAAGACCGATGGCACCACTGACGCAAAATTTATATAACATTGTTTAATGTCATCTTTCAAACGACGCCTGTCAAAATATCAGACAGCTTTATGGAGTAGTTTTGTTTTGATAACTGTTAAAAGTTTGTGATTGTTTGCATCCATGAAAAAAGAACAATATCCGTCAGTGATTTGATTATTTTTTTTCGGATGGGAAGAAGTGTGAGGAGATCAAAGTGAAGTTGCCTGCTATTTATAAGGACCATGAGCCTTTGATGACTACCGTCAGATATTGGTTTAGTGAATTCAAACGTGGGCGAACATCCGATTTTGATGAAGAGTGCCCAGGCCGTTCGATTGAGGTAACTACGGAGGATATGGTCAACAATTCACATATCCATGATATCGTGCTAACAAACCGCTGGATGAAGATCAGAAAAATTGCTGACGTAAAAATCTCAATTGAATGTGTACAAAATATCCTATATGAAAAATTGGGCATGAGAAAGCTATCATGGTGGAACAAAATTGAATCGCATGACAACTTCGGAGCACCATTTGGACATATTTAAGCATTATCCGAAAGAATTTCTGTAGCGTTTCGTGACAGTTGACGAAACATGGATCCATCACTACACGCAGACTTTACCTGGTGAAAACGAAAATGGTTCCATCGGCCAGTAAGGTCATGGCCACTGTTTTTTGGGATTTGCGAAGCATCATCTTCACCGACTATTTGGAGAAGGGAAGGACAATCACGGGACAGTACTACGCCGATTTATTGATGAAATTTATGATGAAAAAAACCCCATTTGATAATTGGGGTTGTGAAATTCAGTAAAACCTCGATATAACGGACTAATTCGAGTGAGGGGGTGTCCATTAAAGCTGAAGTTCCGTTATACAAAAATAGGTTTCCAAATGCGATTTTTTTATTAAGAAAATAAATGGCACAATACGAGGCCAGTGAAATTTCCAAAAATGGATTTAAAATATTATGTAATTTTAAACAATGATGAAGGAGATATGAAAACTTTAATTCACAGAAAAAAATTCTGCTATCAAATAGAAATAAATAAACAATAATTTTTTACCGAAAATACACTTTATATATATATATATATATAAAGTTAATTATAAAAACACTAACAAAATCCTGTTTATTCATCTTCGGATGATATATCCAGACATACCCACTGTGGATTGATGGTAATATTCGATGACAATGCACTTTGTACGTACTTAAAATTTAAACTTATTGAATGAAGTAATAAATGCGTAAATAAATTAAATTGCTGTGAAGCTATGTGAATCAAGAGCCAGTGTTGGAAATGTTAGTCTACAAGAACAGGATAGTATTATGACTCGAATTCGAGTGCGAAAGGTATGACGTGATTATCATGCGCAGAACATTATTTACAAGCGGTGACACTTGGATTTAAACATGTATTATATTAAAATGATGTTTTTAACAATATTTTGTCCGTTACATCGAGGTTCTATACATATAATGCATTATTCAAATAATTTTGCCTGCTCTCTAAAAACACATTGATAACATATTTTTTTTAATTTGTCATTGTTTTTCTTTGAGATTCAAATAGTTGTAGCAATAAAGCATTACTATACATATTTATTAAAATCACTCCTTATGATCCAATTACATTGAAAGTATGATTGCCCTCAATTTACACTTTCCCATATATTAGAACATTTTAGCTTTTAGCAAAAAAAGTATAAATCAGTGTCTCACTGATATATTTTTATTTTAATATTAGAAGATATAATACATTTCAAAAATAATCAGCAGGATATATATTTATTTTAACATTAATTTCTTCTCTATGAGAGTAATATATACACATAAATCAGATGGATTATTAACAAATGTGTTACAAAACATGATTATATGTATAAATTGATTGGCTTGATTACTTATACTTACACCAGCAGTAATTCACATACATGGTTAAATCCTAATTTGAAAATAAAAAGATAAATTAAAATGTTTGCCAAAATCGAAAATATCATTATATTGCTTTAACATGGTGCCAGTAAATAAACATTTCCTGTTTATTAAAAATAAAAAATGAATACATACATCGTATCTAGTGTTTTTGTTTCGATCTAGATCGTAAGCGACACGAGAAGCATCTTCTGGTGTTTCACAAACCAAAGCATTGTTAGTTACAAACAATACGGCTCTGTGAATGGCCGGAGGCTCAAATCGCAACACATCAAATAATAGCTTAACATTCTTGGGTTCCTGTATGTCCCTAGAAAATATACAAACAGAACATAAATGGTGTAATGAACTGATAGTAATAATATTGTTTTTTTTAAATGTTTAGTATATACAGTAAAACTCCGTTAATTTGTAACTTATGGGACCGAAATTTAAAAAAAAAATCCGAATAATAAAAACAATTTTTTTGAAGGCAACTTTAAAAATAAAATTTAAAAAACACGTCATCAATTTACGCGTCCACATTTTTGCGCGTGCCGCTACTGTCAACATTGTGATTTTCAGCTTTTTATGTGTCGAAATGTTAATCAAATAATCAATTTCTCCTGAATAATAAAGGTGTGTGGCGACGTGGCGAGTCCAATATTAAAAACAGGCTTCTTCAAACGATTCACCAGTGCTTGACGCAACAAAATTACGCACATTTTAATTTGATTAGCAGTTGAACTCGTCATTTTTCTATAAAAATTGGGCTAGAAATATTAAAAAGTTTGTGAAAAATAATAAAAAAAAAACTTTTAAATCTTCATATTTCGTTAAAGCTCATTATTTTCCTGCAATTTTTCAAGCATGAACTCGGAGAGGTATTCGGCATTGAAATTTTCCCACACATTTTTTTATTTACATTAATTTTTGTCAGTTTTTAAAATAAGTTCCATATTTTCAAATGGTCAAGGATTTACACGAATTACAAGATGTTCGTGTTATTTTAGAAAATAAGAAAAAAATTAAGTAAAAATAGGTTTATGTATTTAAATACAAAGGTTTCAGTTTCTTTATTACATTAAACAAATCACAACATTCCATAAACAAAAAAACCGATATAAAATCAATAGAACTGTTGCACACAATTAATTTATAAATTACGAGAATCAATATATATAATTCTTAACGCGCCGGCAATAATTGTCGAAATAACAACAGATTATTCCGAAGCAAACTTATTTTTTAGTGACAGTGCCGTCGATTTCGTATTCCGTAATTGACGTTTCTGCTAAAAAATTATCAGCTCCTGCTAAAATCGACTACTAACGTCTTAATTTTAATAGGTAGGATTATGATCCCTTTAAATTTTTAGCGGCTGCTATTTCCATATGAACTGTCAAAAATGATATGTAAAATTGTGATTTTTCGATAATCATATGAAAAACGCTTTAATTGGTAATGACTTAGGAAGAATCGCGAAAAGATGAATGTAATTGATATACAAATAAGCCAACAAAGATTATTTTAGGTTGTTTTCTTTGATCGATGGAATACCAAATTTCTAATTAGCGGACTGCTAAAATGATATTATTTTAGCAGCCGTTAAAATTAACGGAAGAGATACGTAGATAAGGAATAGCGCCGTGATTGGCTAGGGGGTGGAGCTAGCTACAGATGTTTACAAAGGGATGAATACGTAGTTGCGCAACTTTGAATTTAAAAACACGTGAATATGCGAATTACGTGAATAAATTATTTACTTTGGGTATAAAAAATGTATACGAACTACGAATAATAAGGTATTACGAATTATTGGTAGAATTTCGTATGAAATGTTATTTTCGGGGCTAAAATTTTTGAAAAAAGTGCGAATTACATAAAAATACGAAATATGGGTATACGAATGAACGGAGTTTTACTGTATGTATATAATTTTTTTTCTAAATAAAACTGATGTACCTTAATCGTTCTTTCAGTTGTTTCGCTTGTATATAATCTAAAGGTAAGAATGTTTCCGGTTCAAGCATACGCTCTTTAAGCACTTGGATGCATTTTCTGGCTGTTTTTTCAGTGTCAACGACAATGGCTTCCATGTACTTTCCCAAGACTTTGGTAATTGCAACATTGTAACGTTTGTGAGTTGGCTGGCACATATTGATCATCCGGTCATACTGCAAAAGATTTTCAAAAATAATCATTTTCATTCTCGTTTGGAAAATGTGTCAATTACAAAATGAATTATCTGTATAATTAACCCTTCGTTTTCAGTAAATGACTTTAATTGATCTAAAGGCATGTGGCAGTCCAGCGAAATTTAAATAAAAAATTTGAGAATTCATTTATAGAGCAGCATTTCTGAAAATCTCAATAAAGATTTTGATCAGAGATTTGAAACTTGCTCACAGGTACGCAGTAGTGTATCTAAAAAAAAATTGGGCTCCAATGTAAAATAAAAAAAAGAACCTCTATATAAGTATTAAATATAAGAATATTAAGTTGACCATTAGGCATGCTAAGCTCGAATGTTAAAAAAATATTCATTTACCACACCAGGTATCTCCCGTTTGAAGCTCTCAACGATTTCTTGCTTCTTCCTCCTACGCGCATCCTCGTGCTTGTCTACTCTGGCGTCTCCGAGTTGCTCGCCTACCTCTTCCAATGCGGTCTGTAGTTCAGCCGCCCGTCCCCTCCCAGCCCCTACATCAGTCTGCAGCTCCGTGCGTAGGCGGCGCTGCTCTTCTAGAGCCTGCTCCGACGTTCTGATGGTATAATACCAGTGTTATTTTTCACCATGAGTTACATATTAGGTTGCTATGCTAAGTTATTTGGATTTATGCTTCACATGTATTTAAAACCACGCCATTGTTCTCAAGCTTCTTTACCAAAACCGCAGTGTGTAACATTCTTCTAACATACCCATAACCTTGACTGCACAAAACATTAAAGTCAAGAAAGGCAGCATCAATTATTGTACCAAATAGTAATATTGATCAAAATCCAAAGATTAATGATACCAAAACAAATTATAGATATCTCATAGAGACAAAGTTATTTATATTATATGGGAAGTATAGAAGTATGGGTATTACAGGGCTGTCTTCGGCTGGCTTAAGTGATCACTTTACACAATGTAACGTTCACCATTCCACCCAATCAACGTCCATATCTAACAAATTTTTGGAAGTTGTATACAGTAAACTATCAATTATCCGGGATCTGATTATTCGGGATGCGGATTATCCGGGATGTTTAGAATTTCGAAAGTCATTGAATATTTTTTTATGAAAACAAAAATGTTTCACGTGTTCATAAGGGCTAAACATGTGTTTACAGTCAAGCACATCAGGTGTCATCGCGTTCGAAAACATTTATTGTTATTATGTAGCTTTCAGTTTGTTTTAAAGCTTTATTGGGGTTGGTTGTGTCCGGTTGTGTCATAAAGTCACTTGTTTGCAATAGAGTGCTGGTAAATTACGAAATAATGTTGGTGACCAAACCATACGCAACATCGTGAAAAAAAAAGAGAAAACTAGTAGATTTTTGCAGGCACATCAGATAGTGCTATAGGCATGACCAGCAGAAAAACGATGAAATTGTCAACACATAAGGATCTCGATAAGTCCATGGTTTTGTGGTTCAACCAACAAAGGGCGGAGGTATTCTTGTCTCTGGGGCTGTTTGCGCAGCCGAAGCAAAATATTTTTACGACAAATTGCAATGAAAAGTTGCAGGGTGATTTCAACGCGTCTTCTGGATGGTTAACTAGGTTTAAACAGAGACACGGCATCCGACAAATTGCTATTTAAGGTGAAAAATTAAGCTGTAATGAAATAGCTGCACAAGAATTCATCACCAAGTTTCAAGCATTTATTGAAACTGAAGATCTTACGCCTGAGCAAATTTACAACGCCGATGAAACCGGGTTATACTGGAAATGTCTCCCATCGAAAACTTTGGCCTACGAGACTGAATTGAAAGCTCCTGGACATAAGCTTCAAAAGCAGCGACTAATGGTTCTTTGCTGTGGTAATGCCTCCGGATCTCATCTTCTGAAACTTTTGTGTAATCGGCACGGCAAAAAAACCATGAGCTTTCTCAGAATTATCAATGTCGAATTTACCTGTCGATTACTATAACAACAAATCAGCCTTGATGGACAGAGATATTTTCCAGTTGGTTCAAAACCAAATTTGTGCCATCAGTTCGCCAATATTTATCATCTTTAGGTTTGCCACAGAAAGCTGTTCTATTATTGGACAATGCACAGAGTCATCCAAATGCGGAAGTTTTAAGATCAGACGATGGAAATATTTACCGCCAAATGTGACAGCTTTAATTCAACCGATGGATCAAGGTGTCATCCAGGAACTAAAGGCGATCTATCGCAGAAACTTGATACTTAAGTTAGCAACAGAAAATAAAACTGACTTATTAACATTTTGGAAAAGACTAACAGTTTTGGATGCAATTTATGAAATCTCAGTGGCGTGGAAGTCTATAAGAAGCATTACTCTTAAAAGGTCTTGGCGTCAAATTTTGCCGGGAAATGATAATGAATTTTTCAGATTTTAAGAAAACCACGAAGTATTAAAAAATTTGTGATAAATTGATGGGTGCGGGGATGTTGATGAGCAATCGGTACGTGATTGGTTTAACGCAGATGACAATGAAGCTGAATGAGGAATGAAGACATTTTACAATGTGCGACAAATGATACTTTGCAACCTGATAATGATGAAGAGGAAGATGAGTTGATTGCATCAGAAAAAATCAATCATGGTGTCGGTTTAAATCACGCGGAATCACTTCTTAAATATCTTGAGCAGCAGGATGACAGCACACTCGCTGAAAAAATGATTGTTGAGAAATATTCGAAGTAGAATTCGTCAAAAAACAGCAAAGTGCAAAAAACAATTGTCTATACTTTCTTATTTCTCTAAATGATTCAATATTTTATTTACTCATCTTATTTTTAAAATTATTATTATTGTGTTAAATTTTGTGGCCGACATGGACTTGAATTTAATTGAACTTATGGTGATGAATAGACTTTTAATTTAAAAATAATTGTGTAAAATAATGTATATAGCAGAAGTTATTTGACAACCCTGCAATAATATCCCCTTTGCGCTGTTCATAAATGCTCACGTGTGCGCCTTTTTTTGGTAAGTACATACACACATGCGTCAATAGATGCGCGGAGTGCGTGATTTTTGTATATTGTAGAACATTTTTGGATTAACCGAGATAATTGAGAGTCTACTGTATATGTTACCATGTAGAAACATTTTGAATATTAACTTCACTGTCGGCATCTATGGTCTGAAAATTTGATATTCATTTCCCTGAAACTATATAGATGTCACTAATGAGAATCTTATTTTTAGAAATAGCTTTGTTTCTATGAGATATCTATAATTTGTTTAATAACAATGCCTTTGGAGGTAAAAATCCAGTAATTGTGTGTTCTTGAACATACTCAAATATACAGGCCTATTCTCAAAATTGCAATACAGTAAAACCGCGATATAACGAAACCCGATATAGCGAAAAATGACGTATATCGAAAAAAAAATCGAAATTTAGTCCCTAAAACCAATTTTTCATACAAAAATGCATTTATATAACGAAATCCCGTTAATATTTATAACAAAATCATTTTTGTCCCGTACAAAAAAATGCCAATACATTTACGTAAATTTATAACGAAATAAAAAAATGTTAAAAGATGAAAATATTATTTCGCACTTACAAAGCCGCGCCGCTGCATCTGCCATATGCGAACGGTTTAATGGCCTTTTCGGCGGTGCGCGGCGGTCTGTCGACAAGGTAGTAAAACAATTCAACTTCTTCTTGGGTTCTTTAGTCATCATATTTTTGAAGTGGTTGCCGCCGTTACCGGTATGTACCTTCTTATTTATATACGACTCAATTTATAAAAAATGCCGCCGATTCAACTTCAAAATTTTTATTTTGAATTAGTCTTTATGTTTCATGCCCAAAATATGAAGCTGGCTCTACATTTAAACATAATTAAATATTGTTTTGTGTTTGCAATATTCTGGAATTTACAAAAATATCTTCCAATTGGTGTTGAATAGGTTCTGTTCTTAATTTAATTCCTTTGATTATCTGTTTTAATAACAAAACTACTAAAAATATGTAGGTATTCAGTTCCCTATGGCCTTCTTCCTCCTTTGTTTGCAGAATTTGCGATCTTTTTTGAAGCCGCGCAACATTTTTTTGCGACGGCGCGTAACATATAGTAGGATTTTTTTAAATTTATTTCGTTATATGTGGGAATTCGTTATTACGAATTTTTATTTTTTGGCCCCTTGGATTTCGTTATATCGCGGTTTTACTGTATTGAAATTAAGGTGATTGTTACACCAACCCTCAAAAATAGTGTTATATTTGAATGAGAGAGAGGGAGAGAGTAAGGGAGAGAGGGAGATAAACGTACCTTAATCTGTCAAAACTATCTGTCTATTTTTGAGGGTTGGTGTAACAATCACCTTCATTTCAATATTGCAATTTTGAGAATAGGCCTGATTGTTAATCAATGATACCAGACCGACACAACTAAATATTAATGGCAATCATCTAAGAATCGAAAAACATAAAATTTAACAGGTATATTAAAAAATTATTTAAGTTCACTAAAAGATACAATACATTGCAAGCTTTCAAATTATCAGCGCTTACCTGATGTGCTCCGCTAGTTTATCAATTCTTTTAATTGCTTCTGCTTTCTCGTGTCCTTTTTGGCGATGTTTATTTTCAAATTCACTTTTCTTTCTGATCTCGTTGTCCAGACGATCTTGATCTGCTTTTTGTTCACGGTTTACCGAATCTAGCTCTTGAAGGCACATTGCAGATTTCATTGATGCTTGCTTTTTCAATTGCTCATATTCGTTGATCTAAAAATAATAAGATTATGTATATACCTTGTAGAAAAAAAAAAAAATTAAATTATATTATATTCAAGAGAAAAATTCCTATTACATATTTGATTTTCATACTTGGTGATGAAAAATACCGGTAAAGGGATCACATATCTGGACAGTTTACATATGTTGAAAGTGATTAGGTACCTGGGCCTCTTCTAAATGAACGTCCCTGCCTTGGTTTTGACTCTGTCCAACGACAGTAGCCTCCCACTCAGCCTTGGATTGTTCAACTACTCTTAATTCTTCTTCCAACTTGCGTATATCTGCTTGGTGAGCATCATTTGCCTTGCGGGCTTGCTCTAATGTCTTCAGAGCGCTATCTAGTTTCTTCTGGTTGTGTGTCACCCTTTCCTTGGCTTTGATAAATGTCGGACGCTTCTTAGATATCTCCACTTCCTAAAGAATACACAAGTCAAAATAATTATATTGACAATAAATAATTAGTGATGAGATCTGTCTTTATCATGATCGAATACAACAAATTATAGAGAGCGTAACTTAGACAGAACAGAACTTAAAAACTGACAAATTTATATACAGTCGATTCCGATTAATTGGGCCACCGGTTAATTGAGGCAATCACTTATTTGGGCCAAATCTCAAGAAATGGAAACCAAACCAAGGAACTAACAGTAATTTACATTGCTTAATTGGGCAACATTCCGCTTAACTGGGTCAGTAATTTAAGATCATAATACATATATAAGTTCAATGTTTACCGTCGCGTTGGTGTGGCAGCGCGTCTACCTAGGCAATAAAGGGAGCCATACACCAGCACTGAATACCTATGCTGATGTTGTAGAAGTGGAAACTTACAATAACAAAAGACAGAGTACACTTATTATTCCTGCAGAATTAAATTTTATGTACCTATTAATTATTTTATTTTTGAATTTATTATTAATTTTTTGTCAGAGTTTATATTTTTTTCATACTAGACTTCCAATTATCCAGGATCAGATCAACTGAGATGAGGATAAACTGGGACATATTTTAGAATATTTTTTTTTTTAAATGTTCATAACGGCTACTAAATATGTGTTTAAAAGTCAAGCACATCAGCTGTTCGTGGTGTCCAAAGAGTGATTTCTCAAAATATTTTATTTTAGTATTTATAGTTGCATCCAGTAAGTTGTCATTGTCACTTGTATACAATAGATCGTAGCGTGGTAAATTACGAAGGTGGCAGGGTGCCATAATTTATTTTTATTTATGCAGCCAAAGTAAAATATTTTTATGGCAAATTAAAATTGCAAGGCGATTTTAACGCATCTTCTGAATAATTAACATGGTAAACTATCTTGAGTAGAAGAATGACAGATCTCTCTCTGAAAATATGATGTTGAGAAATATTCAAAGTCGAATTCGTTAAAAAAACAATCTTTCTTATTTCTCTCAATGATTCCATATTTATATAAAATTATTAAGTGTTAAAATTTATATTTTGTAGTTGACCTGGACATGCATTTTATTGAAATTATGGTGATGAATACTTTTAATTTTAAAATAATTGTGTTAATAATGTATATAGTGAAAGTTATTTGACAACCCTGCAATGATATCCCCTTTACGCTGTTCATAAATGCACACGTGTGCGGAGTGTGTGATTTTTGTATATTGTTGAACATTTTTGGATTAACCACGATTTTCATTTACCATCCATCCCAGAGAATCGAGTCTACTGTAATTTATATATTTGTCCAAGAACTTATTAATATATAAAGAAAAATATTCATATTACGCTCGCTTCGGTTAATTGTTCGATGTATCCCAATTAAGCAAAATCGACTGTATAGGCGAAGAAGTGAAATACGGGCGATGGGACAATGTTTGTTGTTTTATTTTTTCTATTCTATTTTATCTGTCCTTGGAAACATATTTATGATAAACTTGAATGTTACAAGATACAAAACAAAGTCTGAATACTAGCTAAGCAATAAAACATACCACTTCTCGAATATCTTGTTCAATTTTAGCCATCTCGCGTTGAATAACACCGGCTTCTTTCTTTTTTTCCTTCAGAATTTCTTCAGCCTTGGATTTTTTCTTTTCGACTTTGCTCACTTCCTGCTGTTTTTGCTGGAGATCATCTTCATATTGTTTGATGTCATTCTCATTGTGGAATAATTTGAACAATTGTAATTCAACTTGTTTTTCAGCCTGTAGGAAATGTATAGTAGATTAATAAAACTTCTAATTTGAAACAAAAACATTTAAAATCCACAAGTGAACAATCTAACCAATTCAACTTTAAGTTGCTGGTATTTTTCAGCTTCTTCCTTCTCAAGTTTGGCCTCCTTGCGTTCTGCAGCAATCCCTCTTTTCTTCTGATAAGAAAATTGTGTTTCTTCATCGGCTCTGTTCATTTCCAATCGGCATCGCTCATATTCTTCTTTTAGAGCTCCAGAACTGAAATGATAATACATTCCAAATTTATCAATACAAGGAAAACTGATACTTTGTTAGCAACTTAACTTAAAATATACATAACAATTTGATGAAACTTACTAAAAACACCATAAACATGTTAATAATTTAAAAAGAAAATTGCTTTGCTGGTAGAACAAATATTGGAGGACTTCAAAATCTACAAAAGTAAAGTTTTATCTATTTATGTTCATAATTTTAACATTATGATTAATTTAAAAAAACAACCAACTTTGTATAAATTTCTCTGATAAATTTAAAATTGAATACAATGTCAACGTGGTTTATGCAAGTGTGTTATTTTTTTAAGGACGTTCCCAAAGAGCAGTCGTACTCAACTTTCAAGAAGATTCCCCCGTATGTAAACTACTATGAATAAAATAAAAAATAATCGAGGTACAATGTACATTTTCGCTTCCGCTCACATGCGCAGAAGTCCAAAAATATTCTCATTGTGTTGTTTCTCCGATCCGGCAACATGGTATTCTTACTCTGAATATTCTTACACTGGAGACATGTGTTGTCAGTGTAGTTTCAATGTTTTGAAATTTTTTTGGAGGTTACCTTTATATTGGAGATTGCAAATAATTTATTAATAATGAGTTCGCGTTTAAAAAATGGTAAGATTCGTTAAAAAAAAGACTGGTGTTAAAATAGCTAAAGCCTTAGCTAAAAAACAAAAAATACTTCATGAAACAGCTCAATGTGAAATTCCAGATGAGAACTGTATAGTTACGTTGAGAGAATTAGCTAAAAATCTTACAACCTTGTGATGATGATCAGCAATTGTTTCACGATGCTGCTTATGACGTTGTGATACTACAAAATTTGATTAACACATTAAAATTACGAAGTAATTTATTTAACTCTTACAAAAAATGCGAGTATTATTTGCAAGAATTATCTAAGTCAGACAAAGCTAAAGTAAATTTACAAATGTTGGCAGAATTAAAGGATATTATTTCTATCAATATGTGTAAAAAAACTAACTTTAAATGACATTTCATGTGATCATTTTAAAAAAATCTACAAAGAAGGCGGTGAAAATGCTACTGTGCAATTGTTTACTGAAAAATTAGATGATAAGAAAGTCGGATAACTAAAAATAAATATATTATAAAGAAAGTCTTAGACTTCTTAAAAAATTAAAATTCGCCAAAGATAAAAAGTTTAAAACCAAAAAAACAAAGTAATAAGAAAGTACTAGTGTTTACAAAAAAGTAATAATATATTGCTAGGATTTTATGTTTGTTTGATGTTAAAAATAAAATTCTTTATGAAAATTCTATCACATATTATATTTTAGAATCAATAATAATTATGTTAACATGATGCTTATTAATATTGAATAGTAATAAATATTTCATTTGTTATAAAAATTGATTTTTCATTCACAATAACCTACTGTTAACCTATATCAGTGAGCTACTCGCATTTATTAAAAACTACTGCGCCTTTACAGTATTTAAAACTTCCCGCGCAGTGCAACGTTGCCAAGTCGCCATCTCTCACTATTCAAGTTATAAAAGGAAAAGTAGCTCACTTTTAACATTTTTTATAACAAAACGAACACCGTTTGTTTTAGTTATTTTTACAGAAAGATATTTGTTAAATTTTCAATTAATGATTCTCAGTTTTCCAAAACAATCGTAAGAAAATTACTATTGCAATTCAATTAAACGTGCGCTAAAATATCGATCGGGGTAGGGTTTGTATGTTAAATGTGCCAATTTTAATAGTCAATATTTACAAATTTACTACCGCAAGGACTATTGAAAAAAATTTCTACGTATAAAAGACACCCATAAGTATGTGTATTTAAAGTTTCAAAAGGATTGTAAGAAAAGTGATTTTTTTTGGGGAACGTCCTTAAGTTAAAAATATCTATTTATCTATAATATAAATCTGTTTTATCTTATTAGGATGTACGGAGGTAATCAAATGCATCTGCCAGTTACAAATGCCATTCATTAACTGAATCAAATTGTTACAATAAAGTAAAGGTGTCCAGCGGAAAATTTTAAAGTTTAATATTAAATAATAAAAAAAAAACTACAATGTTATTCTCATATTTTATTTATAATATTGTCTAAATGCTGTCCATTTCTCTCAAGACACTCTTGCAATCGGACTCTTAAATTTGCGAACATGCGTAGAGCAAAGCGTTGGTTCAATGGCAGCAACTTCACGGCGGATATTTTCTTGTAGGGCCTGAATTGTTTGAGGATTGTTGCTGTAAACTATTGACTTTAGGTATCCCCAGAAAAAAAAGTCGCACGGTGTAAGGTCCGGTGACCGAGGTGCCAGGGTATGTCTCCGTACTTAGTGATTAATTTATTTAGAAAAATTCCCCTCAGCTTCTGCGACAATGCAAACGTTTTTGATGGCGTTCCCTTGGGTTGTTGTGGCACCGGTATCTCATGTTCTGTTTATTAACATAGCCATCGATATGAAAATGTGCTTCGTCAGTAAACAATGTTTCCAAGCGTTTGTGCTGTTCCAAAACGTTCTCGCTAAGGTTTCACATAAAGAATAGTCATTATCTTTGAGAAACTGCATGATTTGCAGTATGTATGGGTGAAACTATAGTTTCTTTTTTAAAATAACATGGACTGTTGATTTTTTTATTCCAGTACAGGCTGCAATCTTCCTTATAGATTTATGCGGATTGCGCATAATTTCACGTCGAACATGAGCCATATGTTCTGCCGTTGCTGCTGACGTTAATGGTCCAGGAGGAGTTTGGTTAACCATTCCTTCTTGTCTGAACTATTGAATCCGACACCAGATAAGTTGCGTGTTCAGCCCATCACTTACTCGTCGAATATTAAAATGAGTACAAAAAGCGCGACGCGTACGAACCAATGAATCACCGCACTTTTAAATATTGCTCAACCGCGAATGCACGGTGCACTCCCGACCAGTTACTCATTGCGACTGGCAAATCCGCAAATCACGCATCGTCGAACAATACCCCTCCCACTTACCTCACCCTGGTGGTTTACGAGCAATTACATTTTAATCTTGAAATTTTTCAACTGGACACCCTTTACATTATACCTACTGACCAATCAGTAAAAGCTGCCAGTTAGCACTTAAGTGATCTTACTTAAAAAGAATTCATATTCTTATTCAATATTCTCACCCACTAATTTCTTCAAAAAGCGCTGTACACTCTTTTGGACTTTTCATGGCTATCGATTCAACAGCTCCTTGGAAAACCAGGAAATTTTTAGCTTTTACATTAATACCGATTTGTTCCAACTCACTCAGGTATTGCTGATTATTAACAGACTGCAAGAGAAAATAAAACATTAAAGAAATTCCTTCAGAATGACAACACTTACTTGGAGGAAATAAAGATACTAGCCGAGTTTCAAAATGTACAGCTACATTTCTTCACAATATATGCATCTAAGTACAGTAGGTGCTGGTTATTGTGTTTAGTTTATTAGAATCAGCAGTAGCCTAGAAATAGTATTGTAAGGTGTGTCGGGGTAAGTGCATTTACATCTCCTACTTACGTTTGAAATTGGATTCCAGTGTGGCAATCTATTAAGAAATGTTATATATCAATATTTGAAAACAGTCCAAAGATGGTGCAAATCCAAATATTAGTTTGCTTGTAATACTATTTCAAATTATGAGTTGTTTAATGTCAACTTGCGAGTTGTATATGTCTTTTCAATCTTTTGTATATCTCGATAATATTTTAGGCCAGGACACTGAGTATTTTTATTTTGAATTGCAGTTTATGATGTACATATTAGTTTTTTGATTATTTCTGCGTATTACAGTTTATAAGACCACCATAATCACTATAAAAAAAATTAATAATAATAAGTCAATCAAAAGGTAAAGTATAATAGTACCTCTCCATTGATCCTGTGATCGGATGATTGACCCTGAACAGACCGCTGAAAGTGTTTTTCTTTTTCATCCTCTAGGACAAATATAGCTGTCACTGATGCACTATAAAAAAATAATGTGCCCCATGTATAGGTGAGTTTATTCCAGTCATATGTCAAGATTATCCCTAGGATAGCTTAATACAGAAGATTCTCAAATTAACTGGAGGAAAAAATTTCTAAATGTAAAGATAATTTTTATTTAGCTACACAACATGCATCAGAAAAGTAAACTGGCAAAAACAGAAAATAAAACAGCAAAATTGTGAACATGTCATCAATTGGAAATCTCGGGATGTTTAGTTACAGTGTTTACTTTAAATGCAAGCAGACAGGCCGTATCATGTATTATTTTCTTTTCAATTGTTTATACAGTAAAACTTTGGTTGCAGGCATAATTCGTCCCGAAAATGTGTTTGTAATCAAAAGCACTCATATATCAAAGCAAATTTCCCCATAAGAAATAATGGAAACTCAGATGATTCGTTCCACAACCCAAAAATATTTGTTTAAAAATGAAAAATGATTAATACAAAACACATACCTTTTTATATTATTATTATCTATTTTGAATATTATGTTCCAGGCCAATTTTGTTTGGCCGCCATTTTGGTTTGGCAGACATTTGTCAGTTTGCATTTGGTAGTCGCAGAGAGTAATTGATTACAATTTATTATAGAGCATCTAACAACGCCTCAACGTGTTGAAGTCATTAAAACATTTTATCTAAATAATAATGGCAATACTGTAATCATTAATGGTGGTCGCTATCGTCACATGTTGGAAAACTTTTTGGTGGCTGAAGTGGATCGATTGGGCCTTCAACAGGGCGGTGTCCCTCATACACAGCCCGAGCTACGTTTGAAATTTTGCGGGAAATTTTTTCTGGACGCATAACGTCAAAAAATGGTGATATCGACTGGCTTCCTCGATCACCTGATTTGACGGCTCCCGACTCTTTTCTGTGTGGGTACTTCAAAGGAAAGGTCTACACCACTAAGCTAATAATTCTGATGCTACAGGACAATATGCATTTAAAATAAAATTGCTGAAATAAATTGCGGACACTTGGCCGATGTCATATTCCATACATAATTATAATAAACCAAACAATCGATAAATAAAAACCAAATTAAAAAAATGTGGTTTATTTTCTAGTTATTCAAAAATAACATCGGCCTGGAACATAATATTCACACTGTATATCATCCCCTCTTTGCTCGAAGTCACTAAGTTCAAAAAATGGAGTGTTGAGATATTATAATTCGAAGTGAAAGAAAATTATACTTTTAAAATCAGCAATGTTATCTTTGTGGTTAAGATTCATATTTTTATTTTTTATCTTTGTTTAATTAACCACTAAAATGAGTTTAAATACATCTACCGGTTTCGAAAAATACCATTTTCTTCTTCAGGATGTCATAACTAACTAAAATTGTTGCAAGGATTGTGCTGCATTTTACATTGGTAAAACGGGTAGAAATTTTAATATAAGAGTAAGGGAGCATTTGAGATGTTTGAACAATAGTGGGTTTTCAGAATTTGCTAATCATTTGATAGAAAATGGTCATGATTTTGATAAAAAATTGGGATTGTCAATTTTGCATATAAACGGTGTTGGTCACAAATTAAATAATTTGGAATCGTTGGAGATAAATAAAGTGTGTAAAACTAATCAAAAAATTATAAACAACCAACTAAATTTAACTACGAGTCCCATTCAAAATTTTTTTCCTAAAAATTATTCGAGTAAATTTGTAGTGATGATTTGAGTTAGGTACTAAAAAAAAAAAAAAAATTTTTTTTAAAAAATAGATTCTGTCAAAGAAACAATATATGTTTTAGTTAGTTATGACATCCTGAAGAAAATGGTATTTTTCGAAACCGGTAGATGTATTTAAACTCATTTTAGTGGTTAATTAAACAAAGATAAAAAATAAAAATATGCAAGAAAATTGTTAATTTTTTACTTATCATTATGCTGATTTTCTAAGATGATACTTGTTGGGGCTTGTAACAATTCAAAATGCCATACAAACTTCAAAAAGCAATTTGCGCATATTAGATTAATAATAATATAAGGTGCCTAAGAATTAATTAAACTACTAGTTATTGAATACAACCAATTCAATCAGTTGAAATAATATACTGATGGAATATTCAATTCAAAACTGCCATTTCGGAACTCATGACTTTAGACAGACAGAATGGGAACAAGATAATAAATACAGTAATAAAAGTATAGTTATAAAAGGAGGCTACTAACCAAAGTAAAATTTTTGATGTTTATTTTTCTTTATAGTTTCCTCGATAATAATAATAGTATTATGAAAATGAAGATGAAAAATAAAATTGATTAAAAAAGAGATAAAAAAAAAACATTTAATAAAATGTTTATTGAGCCAACATGAGTATATACATTCCACATAGGATTAATGCCTATGTACAACACAAATATTGTGATCACACTAACAATTGCACGGGGTCAGGATTCCATTTACCAACAATTTTATTTTAAATCGAAAGGCTTAGCAAGTAAGCAATAAACATTATTCCGCAAAATCTGGACTTCATCCCGTTCGGTGGGGCGAATGACCAGGTTTTGAACAGCTATTGTACGTTAAAAATTATACAATCTTATTTAAAATCAATAAATACCTTCGAGAGACCGGGCGGTGGATGGAAGCTCCGTGAATAAGATCAGAGAGTCTCTTTACACGTAAACTTGACGTTTTCTCACCCATAACAAAGCTGACAGCATCCATAAAGTTTGATTTACCTGAAAGAAGCAATTCCAAACAATTAGAGAAATATAGAGGGAGAAATTATAAATCGGGCGTATAAACATAAATAATAATCGTCTAGCAACCTGATCCATTCGGCCCAATTACCGCGGTAAACGCTTTGAAGGGCCCAATTCTCTGTTTACCTCTGTAAGACTTAAAGTTGTCGACCTCAATATATTTTAAAAACGCAGGCATTTTGTTGCTTAATTTTGCTTAAATGGCGGGAACAGAGTGGCATGAGAACTATGTTTAACATGAACTATAAAACCGATGTGGTCCGATCAGTATCTAACATTTTATGTCAAATATATTTATCAATACGTAGGTATATTAACAGTTGATTCGGAAACTATAAAAGAATCGTAAAGACGTTTCGATAGCGTCAAAAAATATTTTTGTTTCACGTAGCCTGCATATCAGAACATATCAATTTCTATGGTGTAAATCATAGATAAGAGGTGTAAATCATGGCACACATTGTTCATGTATGCTTTTTCTAATCACCAATGTTCATATATGTTACATTATTTGGGAGCTGCTCGGCATTTCAGCCATACATAAGTGTTCAGCTTAGTATTATCCATAGATAAGATATTATCTACCGTGTTAGGTATAATTAAATTTTTATTTTGTGTTTTCGAAACCTTAATTGAAAATTATAACAAATCTTTTAACAATTTGTGACCCATATTTACCGTGCTTGCAATACTAATAATGATTTATTTCAAATGAATTTCTAGAGTATAGTCTAGTCGCTAAGTCAGTCTGGAAGCAGCCGCCCATTCATGCACCTTATGTGGTGCCTAAATCGGACTATGCCGTCGTCGATTGTTAATTCCATACGGCCAAACAATTTAAGGGAGTCTCTAATCGATCGCGAATTAAATCTGTAGCGATCATAATTCAAATCTACCGCCATCTCAGTCGGCATCGACGCTAGCGACAGTGCTGCCGGCTGCTGCTACAAGTCGGGCTCAGGCATTCACCGCCAAGCAGTCTCTCCAATTTCATCATTTCTCAACGGCGGTCTTGCCGGCTCGCGCTTGCCGAGCAAGACCGCCAATTCGCTTCATTTCATAAGACACGTGCACCTTCTACATCATTCATTCACTCTATTCATTCTATGTCTTCCTTGTTTTCATTGTCAGTGTCATAATAAACCTCAACACACATCAATCACATTTATTTAATTCAACCACCGTCCTAATCCCCAAAGATCTACTTAAAGTGTGCCGGTGTAGTAGCACTTCCGCAGTATTCAGTCGGCAATCGTTCATAATCTACTAGCGCCAACCGAAACCAATAGAATGAATAAGAATGAAGGCGGGCAAGGAGATTACAATGTAAATAAATGAATAATATACAATTATAACTGGGCAGGCAAGAATAAAAAACATGTAATAGGTATAAGTGTATGCGATGCGAAAATCGCTCATGTAAACACTGTAACTTGAAGATAAAATAAAGAAACGACCAGACCCCATATCTACTTAATTACTATAAAAGTTTTCTTTTTAGAAATAATAAAAATAAAATGATTAGCTCATAAGTAGGATTTTTATGTGACGTGGTTATGTACCTAATTGTAATAAAAAGAAAAATCGATATGTAATTAGATGTAAGAATTCTGGTAAAGAGTAGACTTGATATGGCGGTTAATGAAAATGTATAGAATATAAGTTATTCATAGTTTTAATATAGGCCGATGAATTATTGTGGGGGTTTTAAATAAACGATTCCAAGGTAAACAGTGATATCGTTAAATTATTATATTATTAAAGCGAACTGTTATTAATTATAAAGGAAGTGGGCGGGACCAAAAATTAGGCCTACAAGCGGAGGTTTACCGTCGCGGTCGCAAATGGATCAATGAGGCATCGTCAATCCTGTGAGGATGGACCGACCCTCGAACGAGAGGTACGCCCTCGCCACGGGCATTTCAAGAGGGCTAGAACGCCATTTTTTTGACAGTTGAATAGACGATTTGGAAGTTGAAGTTGAAAACGCGTGGTGGGAAACAGGAGTTGAAAATAAAAGCTGGAGGTAGGAGCTCATCCTCGGAAATTGAAGTACGAATGGAATACAGGATTTGGAAGTCGGACAGTTGCAAACCAAGGTTCGGAAGTGACGATAAAAACAGAAAGTTGAAGTACAGAGTTTAAAACGCGCAGTTAAAAACAGGAAATTGTGAACAAGATTCGGAAGTTATAGTTGAAGACAGGATTTGGAAGTGAGCGGTTGAAAACAGAAGTTGGGAGTGGAAACCTGAAAGTCAATCTCGGGAGCCAGAAGACGTCACGAGGTCGACCAGCAGAAACAGATAGTCAACATCAGAAATTCGATACGAACGTAACAGAAAGTCGGAGGATAGACAGCCACTGTTCCCGCAGTCTACCCAGGAGCAGCCGCCCCGCCCATTCCGAGCAACTAGCCTGATAGCCTGTTGCCAGAGCAGCCGCGGAGCCAGCCTGAAAGCAGTCAGCAGGGAGCCGCCCACGCCGGGTGCTAACGGCATCACTTCACCGGCCTGAGACCAGGTCTTCGAAAGAAGATCCAGAGGAACATCGCAAGATAATCCAAGGTAGAATTAATCATAAATTAAGTTAGTTATAAATATTTTCACCTGCCCATGAGTGTAAATAAGTAATTAATAAATGTCTAATTTGTGGATCTTCCATATGTTTACATTCACTCGTATCTTCCTATAACCTTGGTATTAATGAAGACGTGATACCTGATGGATGAGTCGCGAAGCGAACATTCTATTAAAGAACGGGGTGTCGTTTTTAACGAGCGATCAAGAGCATGATACATGTTAGATTAATCATCGATTAATCGAATTATAACTCCCTAAAACCCTCACCTTTATGTCAAATGTTTGAATGAATAACAAATAAGAAACAAAGTTTTATTTTAACTCTTAAAATTCCTTGTTAGGTGAAGAAAAATGATTTATTTTATTTTTCAAACTAAATTCAAAATATAAAAAAATTATTCAAATATGTAACTAATAAACAATTTTATTTAACAGAAATATAATAAAAGGTAACCAAAAAATACATATTTTAATTAAAAAACTCAAAATTGATTGTTTAATTGCATTTGATCGCTTTGGGATTTCACCAAATTGCCACCGGCCGCTCAGGCTGGTAGACGAAAAATGACTGACAAAATGGTAGAATGAGGTTAACGGTTAAGGTATAAAATCCTCGTATTTTTTATAAGAATAAAATTATGTTATATAGTTCGTACAAACGTACGGGGTACCAAATAAATACACGGGACATGTCTTTGGAAATATGTAGTAATAAAATCTGTGGTTGTCAAACTGACAATTGACAGTTACGGTGTTGAATGATTGTAAACTGTAAACATTGAGGCGATTATTATTATGTTGTTATACAGAAATATTCTTCAACAATTAAATGAAACAATTATATTAAACACTTAAATATGAAAAAGCATTTGATAGTTTTTGTAGTAATTACAATTTTTATTGTTTGGTTATTCTTAATTTTGGATAATGAATTATCCAAAAGTAATAATGTTAGCTTAACACTAAAACAACAACAAGAAGAGTTTCCTGTTGTTGATAAGAATTATTTCGATATTAAGTATAATTTGGATAGTAATCCTTGCTTTGGTGAGTATAAGGGATGAACAAAATATCGAAATATATTATAAGAAATCTGCATTATATAAAACATATTTGTATTAATGGAAAACATTTTTAGAATTTCACAAAATTATTATAATTGTAACATGTTACGTGGGACATGTTGAGCTGCGTAGTGCACACAGAAGAGCATTGCCCTCTCACATGCTCGAAAACATAGGAATTAAAAGAGTTTTTCTTCTTGCCAGCATTCCAGAGTTTGATAAGTATGTTTTTTATTAATCCTCACATACAGTGTAGTATACCCTACTGGGTATTGAACATTTCTATTGTGAAGTTGCAATTTCAGAACATAGCTTTGTGGTATTTTTAATACAAATTAAATGAATAAAATATAAATATATAGAGAATAAATCTATTTATCGAAAAATATTTAGTTGCTATTGGGATCTCATAGAGTCAAGCAGGAAATCTCTGACACATTGATACATTATTCACAAGCACATGTTACTGAACTTTTAAATGTAAATTATAATAAAAGTGGAAAGACCCCGATATGTTGAATGTCATTCGCATGCACATGCTACTAAAAGCAAAATTTTACAAACTATAATAAAAGCATTAAGTTCCCGACATGTCGACGTATTTACAAACTCATGTTACTGAACTTTATAAACGATAATAAAAGCGGGAAGTCCCCGACACATTATTAAACGCGTGCCACTTCCGCTGCTATGCTATTTTCCCATCCGGTAGTATCTATATTTGTTGTAGTATCCTGATTTTATTTTTAACAACTGTTCATTGTATCATTTTTAATTTTAGTGTCATTCATTGTAGTTCACCTGACTATATATATTTAAAAAAAAATTGGTCAGTTTCAAAATCTGCCTTAATGAACATTACTAAAAACCTGTTTTGAATATTGAGAATATTCAACATTTTTGATTTGAGCCCAATATTCAAATACAATGTCATGTAAAAGAATTTGAAATTCAACTCTTCTTAATTCATAGACATGTTTGTACAACATCACAAATAAATTTAGATTCATACTTCGATTTCTGTTGAAATCAATTAGGATTTTGGAACTGAACGATTTGAGAGTGACTTATTGAATTTTTTTTTCAGGAAATATATTTCTCAGAATTCAATTATAGATGAAAGCAATCGCTTTGGTGACCTCGTACAAGGTGACTTCCTGGAAGCTTATAGGAATCTCACACTTAAGCATGTAATGGGATTAAAGTGGGCATACACTCACTGCCCTTCAGCTGATTTTATCATCAAGGTTGATGATGATATTATTTTTAACATTGCCAGTATTGTTGATTACATAAATAAATGTAAAAATGATGATGATGGTAATTTTCTGTTAGGTTATACAATGAGAGGTATGAAGCCAATTCGCAATCTGGCTAACAAGTGGTTTGTTACAAAATCTGAATATCATAAATCCTTCTATCCACCATTTTTATCAGGGTGGATGTACACGACAACCCCGCACACAGCCAAGCAACTTGTATCTCAGGCTATGATAACACCATATTTTTGGATCGATGATGTATACGTGACAGGAATTGTTGCATCTAAATTAGGAATTCGTTTGAAGGATATTAAATCTGATAATATTTACTTAGAATATTCTGAATTGATGGATTGTTGCATAACTGACATGATTAAAAAAAATATTACATGTGAATATTCTGTTGCTCCGAATGGCGGTGATAATAATAGATTTGTAAAATTTGTAAGTGCCTTACGTGATTGTTCTATGAAACATTGTGCAATGAGGTCTGCTGAAAAAGCTTTACAGAAAACTTGCGTAACTTTCAAAAATAACCTCCCACTTGATAAAGGAAAGCCTGTAGTCAATATTTTTAAATTATAATTTTTTTATAAATAATAAGATTGTTTAAACCACTATTTATTAATACATCAACATGTTTCGATACCTATGGTATCTTCAGGAAACAATGTAACAGTGATGGGTAACTAAGTAAGAACTACTATGAAAACAAATTTAAAAGGTGACTTTGCAAAAAGGATTTGGTTGCTTATAATATTTAGTTTGCTATTAACCCTTTTTCTTATTTCTAATATTTCAAATTTATCTAACTGTATTTGTATGTATATTGCGTATACGAAATATATTATAAAATTAGCATCGTCGAATATTAGATCTTTAAGTTTGACCTAATCTTGTTGGGTTTAATCATGTTTGAAATATATAATTTGTCATGATATTTATAATAATTATAGTTGAATAAGATTTTTTCATAAAACATGTTTAACCGTTTTAGTGCCATTGTTTTTTACTCGTATATACTTAAAAATGCCAAAGAAATCTTTATTTTTTATGTCATTTAAGCTTGTTTTGAAAAAAAACTGTATCTCTTCCAAAAATTGTCCAATTCGAATTCTGTTATCGGTGTTTCCTTTATAAAAACTTGTACAAGGGAAATAAAATACAAATAAAATTATGGAAATATATATTGTGAAGAAAAATTACAACAAAAACTGTAATCTAAAAGTAAAAAAGTTAACATGTGTGCTTTCTCGCACAGACTCCATGAATACTTGGGCTCATTTACTAGTACCTTTGTGGCTTCTTTTGGAACAAGCTTCCTATTTCTACGTATGGTTCCTGTTATGTATGTGGCATGTTATGTATAAAGGGACCGTGCAAGTTCTACACTGGTGAAAAAATTATCCGTGAACAGGTGGTATCCCTTGTTTAGGTAATTCCCCATCGACAACAAATCCCAGACCTTCGAACTTCGAATTCGAACTTTATGTAACACTTAGAAAGATTAAAAATTGCCTATGCGTGCGCACAACCTCCCCTACGGCACGCCAAACGGCGACTGTTCTTGCGAGCGCGATAGCGCTCGTGGCAATTTTGAACATTACGCGCACGAGCGCGATCGCGCTCTTTGGCACTCTAACGGTTAAATTGATCAGCTGACATATTATGAGATTAATATTTTAATTTTATGTTTTAAATTGAAGTCAAATTTTTATACAGATATATGTATGTATTGTATAATTTGAAAAAAATACATTTTATCTACAAAAAAATTGATGTAAACTTTCCTACATTCTGCAATTAGCAAGAATTTGCAAAATGATAATTTTTCAGAAGCACAAAACATTCTATCGAATGAATGGATCATATTACAACATGAATAAGCACTAGTTTTCTAACCAGCTTTTTAAAATACGAGGTGTGCTTAAAGAAATTGTGTACTGAATTATTTTTTGCCCAGGTGGCAACACTGTATGCTTCTATTGTGGATTGGCGTCTACGGGGAAGTCGTCAGCCCAAGTTTGGTCGCAAATGAGTGTGTACATATTTTTTTGTCCCAGTATTTGGAAACCAATTTATTTTTGTGCGGTCTAAATGAAGTGAGATGTTTTAACCAAACAAAAAATCAACATTAAATTTCTTGTGAAACTCTGCAAAAGCGGGAGAATTTGATGCTAAGGGACTGGGTATCTGAAGATTAATCTTGGATCTACCAATATGTTCGTGATATAAAAAGGCAGAGTGAAGAGTGGAAGCCGGTTGGTGAGCCTTGCAGCAAAAATGTGCATAAGAGTCATTTGAAAATCAAGACCATGTAGTTGTCCACCATGAATTTATTCAACAGGGTCAATTAATTAATGTCACATTTTATGTAAAAGTTATGAAACATCTGCATAAACGTGTGTGATTTGTGGGCGGAAAAGAACTGGATCCTGTACCATGATAATACACCCCCGCACTCGGTGCTAATTGTGCATGAGTTTTTTTGCCAAAAATGACATGATTACCACGAACCGCCTTCCTTATTACCCTGTGCCTTTCTGTTCCGTAAAGTAAAAACGATTATGCGGGGTGAACATTTTGAAGATGTAGAAAACATGAAACACCCAGGCACCTGAAGTGTCTAACTTCGGAAGGCATGCATCATTGTTCCAACAATGAAAGAAGCGTTGGGGCCCAGTGCAGTTGGAGGGGGGAGTACCTTGGAGGGTGACCACGTTCTTATTATCAATAAGAAGTTGGTATAATTGTGTTTATTACATCGTCTTCTAAGAATATATTCTGATTGTTATTGCATGTAACATGCTGGTTATATGGCTGTTGACCAAGCAGATTTGAAAATTTATTTTAAAAGAACCAAACTATTTCTGTAAGAATCCTGAAACTGTAATTTTAGATTCACAATTTTAACAAAGTATGTATATTGTGATCACCAAACTGATATTTCCACTTTAGAAATTGGTAAATGATAATAGTGGCTAGCCATAATATAATTTTTTTAGCCCATTTTGGTACCGATATACTATTGTCGATGGATATAATTGACATGAATTTTGATAGTTATAAAGGTTGGAAGTACCTGCTTATTTATTACATTTGTTAACATTCCACATTCAAAATTATTGTAACAGATTTGAAGTCTGCTTTTGTTTAAAATTATTTATTGAAATATTGTTCTTGTATAATTTCATTGCTATGCGATATGCACAAAATCTAGGACATGATAATAATTAGACTTATTTCAGTAAATAATTTCATCAAATGCAATAACCTATAAATTAACTTAAGTACAATGGAAAATGTTTAACAAGAAAACTTTTAACTTAAAAAAAATATTTCAGTCCTGACAAAATATTAGGTGATTTCATAAATCGCTTAACATGAGATTTCACATTTAAAATAATAAGAGAGCATCATCCATGAACTGTTTATTATTTTATGACTAACTTTCCATTGGCTAGGCCGAAATCTTAAAATAAACTATTTCAGATTGAAAAAATCTAATTTCAATATAAAAAATATTTCAGTCCCCATTTTTTTATGTTAAATGATTTACTCTGTAATTGCATTTAATTAAATTATTGTTGATTCCAATGATAAAAGTCTGATATTTATAAGTGTACGCCAAAACTTACTAATGAAGCTGGCGGATTGTGTGATTTAATATATAGTTGTAAAATTTAGATTTAAATATCTTTGAAAATCTATTTGATGTATAATTATATTGCTGATTGTATGTTTTCATAGGCTGCTTTTAGGACTGGTTTCTGACTGGAGTGTAAGGAACAAATTTTGCACTCAACAAAACTTAATTTATCCTTCTTTTTGAAAAAAATTGAAAAAACCTCTCATTTTTCTCTCCTTTTCTCTCCATTCACTTGGTTGGCTATCTGGGGGGTCTCTTTCCAGACCTCTTCCCTTTATTGCATTGCCATATGGCACAACCGTGCGCTCAACAATTTGCAGTGTAAAATCCAATTTGTTTGCATAATATCTAATTTGTTTGGCATATCTTTCTCAGTGGCAACCCCTCCTGGCTTTTTCTGGAGGTCCAATACAGCACTGTGAAGTTTAATATAAAAGGGATCGAATTGGTAGTTTTTTCTGCACCCTTCTGAAGACTTGTCCTCTTTTAATATTGAATTCAATATGCCCTTCTGGTTGACTATGATGGTAATTATGATGGGATTCTTCTTCCTCAGGAGGTCAACATATAACTTTTCCACCCATCTGTTATATTATCCCAGATCATTGGATTACTCAGTTCCTTCCAGTAGATTAATTCCTTATTTATACTTATACTCGTATTAATCCTAATTTATACTTGTATCGCCCCAGCTTAATGCTGAGATTATGAATGGATATTGCAAACTATTGAGAAGGCACTTCATCCGTTGTAAAGTGAATTGCAGAGTGAATAATTTTAAGAATCGCAACCTATAGAGATACAGTCTATTAATATTTATGAGTGAATGTGGGTTTAAAATTAAGTAAGTACATATTATTCCAATCAAAAATAGGAGGCCTTACGGAAGACTTGTACATTTTTGGAAAAAGTGTTGATTCAATTTTAGGTTGTCAGATCTCTTCATATATTTTGACTGGCGTAATAACATAATTCCTTATCTGATAAGTTTGTCTTAGATTAATATTTCCTGTATGTAGGACGGTACACTTGCTTAAGTTAAGTCAGTGAGTTATTTTTCATTCCAGTCTTTAATATGGCAACCTCATTTATGGTAACATTTAATGTATAGCGGAATTTCTTATCAGATTACAATACACATTAGATTATTTTATCACATGTACAGAAGACATTGGAAAATTTAATAGAAGTGAATTGATTATTTTGTATTTATTTTTACTGTGTTTCTTACCTAAACTGTCTTTCATTCTTTATTAAAATATTATCCCAGGGATAAGTAGAAATTTGTACATTCAATTTGTATTATCTGAAGTGGCTCAATGATCAGTTTTGACAGGGTAAGAAGAATATTATTTCTAAGAATTTCTAAATGAAATTCATAAACAATTGCTTGTTGGTCTAGTGATTAAGATACTCACCTAGTGATCCAGTAGTCGGGTGTTCAAGCCTCATTCCAGGAGACCAGCAAGTTAGTCCTATTTTCATTGCTCAAGCACTTGGCTTAGTTTGAATATTGAATATAGTTAGAATATTGATGTGACATGTATTTTGTGTATGCATCTTTATTAAAAATATATATATATTTTCTTGGAAACTACTTATAATATACAGTATATATTATGGAGTAAGTAAAAAGTACTTCATGCTGTCAATTCTGCTAGAAAAGCTGGTTTTTGTTTGACTAGGCAGCTATTTTTCAAGTATAAATTTGATTCTTCATTCTTACAGTATGAAGAGAATTTAAAAATGCTTTATTCATATTAAATTTTGATTAATGGTCATGATGGTTTATTTTAATTTTAAAATAGTGATGTTGCTCTAGTTGATTTATGACTTTGAAGATAATTTTGGACCAGTTTGATTTATTCTAATAATTGTTAATCTTATTAGAATAAATACTCTTCTTCTTCTCTTATTATTAAGGCAGTCCACCCTTAGAATAAATATTCAAAACTGACACAAATTTTCAAGTGGAGGAAAGGAAATTCAAAGCTATTAATATAGAAAATAACATTTTATAATTTTTTGTTTACTGCGGTTGTGAAACCAAATGTGTCGCACTGTGTTTCGTAGAATGATGAATACATGTTTTTTATCTGTAAACATCATAGCTCACGAATTTCTTCCCAAAAAATGTACACTAGGGCAAATACTTTATGTTACTCTACTGAAAAAGTGACCAAACAAATAAATTATACTCGTTACCATTGTGACTATGTATTTTGTTCACTACCCATAAAGAAAGAAAAAAATACACAATACTCGTATGTTAGAAAATTTTAATATGTCCATTCATATCCTAATAGGTAGGTAAAATACTTCAAGCAATCATTTTCTAACAAATGAAATTTTAAAATGTCACTAATAAATGTAATCATATTTCATTTCTCCCCTCCTTCCCAGTGAACTGTACGGACAACACACGTGAAATGTGTACACGTAACCATAAATACTAATTGTATTCACATGATTTTTTTTAATGAACCTGTTCCAACTGCATGCAGTTTTTATTTATTATTATGGTGACTTTATTGTATCAATGTGTCAATCAGTCATTTGGTTATAAAAATATTGGAAGCAAACCATCTGCATTTGATATTTTTTTTTTAAGATGCTAATATTAAATTTACACTCTTGAAGCCTCATTTAAAAATAATCATAAAAATAAATAAATAAAATTAGTAAGTATGCGTTGTCTTTGTGAAATTTTTTTATCGTGTGTTTGTGTAAATAAGTACATAGTGAAATAGTTTAGTCCTCAAGCATTTATTAGGTTATGCCTTCTAAAATATACATATAATTTCTTTTAGTCCTGCATTAAGGGTGCATGTATGTACACAAATTAATCTTTTCTCTTGAAAGTCATGAAAAATATGGTATAGAATTTGTGCGAAGCGTGCTAAGTCATTTGCTACCTATTGTATTTTATACACAGACTAGATCAGCGAATACTAGCTGATCATTCATTATACGCCTCAATTTGTGTATAATGTTTATTTATATATGAGAACATTTGTTGAAGGATGAACATAAATATTATTACAATTATGAGAAATTGATTAGCATTTTCTCTATGTCTGTGTATTGTCAGTGTTTTTAGGAATTAGCTTTTTAGTGGATTTATTTGTATAAAATAATAGTTATTATAGTTATACATAGTTGACTCTAAAGGCGTTTTAGGTCCATAGCCGCACCAGCCCGGCGACAGGGACTAGAAGGATCGGACAGGATGGCTTGCGACCACATGGTCCTCCAGGCCTCTCTGTCTTGAGCTTTAGTCTTCCAACAGGGAATTGTTTTGTAACACATTCTTAGGCATCTCAGGGGCAGGGTTTCTGTTGGTGTTCCCTCATAGGCCTTACGTTCCTCACATCAACATGACTGTAAAATATTGATTCTACAACTTAATTCATAAATGTATTTATTGTATATTTTACATCATTTTACATATCCTACAAATATTCAGAAATGTGTAATTAATTTTTAACATTATTGATCATAAACATTACATACTTTATCTAACACAAGAATTAAATAAATCATACTGATAAATTAATCGCATTTTTTATATATTTTCTTTAAAATAATGCTTTTGTTTTACAATTATTTACAGCTTGTATTGAAGATCTGAAATGGAATTAAAATGCACCTAAATTTATGTACATGAGTTCATATTTTACAAGTTTTTTTTACCAATTATTATCAATTAATGAATATACTACAGTACCAGATTGTATTACTATCATGGTTTTGTAGGAGGATAAAGATACAGCTAATATATCACTCTTGTCCTTCGCTGTTTATATTTTTACAGTAAACTTCGTATGAACAGTGAATTTATTCCAGCGGGCTTCTGGTTAACTTCTCTGTCATACTGAAGTTAAATAAACTTAATGTTTACATTTAATATTTACACTATTATACAATTTTTAAGAAGACATTTTTCCACTTTTAAAAACCATTGGGGTGTATGTTGTAGCGTGGTTATAATCAAAAAGAAGAATTCATTAATAATGCACTCAAAATGACGTAATACAATTTTCAGCAGAATGAATAAAGGTAAATTGGCTCAGATTCATCTCACTCATGGGGCTCGCTGTGAGAGGATCAACATTACAAAATTTGATATTAAATAATCATTTAAAAATAAATAGTTAAATTCATTACTACTTAGTTAACAAAATTATATACTATAGAAGGGATCAGTATCTATGGCAAACCACATCTTGCGCATTTTGTAATATAGCTTAGTAATGTATATGTCAGTAGACTACGGCAAATAAATATAACAGCGTACACGTACACACCTAAACATTATAAAATATTTATGTAAGTACTAATAATTTTTTATTAAAAACAATTTTTAATTGTTAAGGTAGTGGTTAACAGTCCTTTCTCTCTTGATTCATAGACCTGCTATGCTTTTAAATGAAAAGTGACCAGAAGTATATTCTATCACGCCTATAGTACATTCAATCTCGTTGGAACAAATTTACATCTTTAAATTTAAATCACACAACATTACGTTATTAAATAAATTATAAATAATGTAGGTACATAATATATTTATTTATACATACATAGAAATTTATTTACAAAAATTAATTTAGGCATGTAAAATAAAAATTTAATAAATGAGTGCGAGTACTTCACGCATTTTTAAATGCAATATTGTATTAACTTGCTGGATTTGTGAATACGCACATTGATGTATTGCATTATCTCAATTAATGAAGCCTACGTGATAGAGGGCTTTTTTTGTTGTGGATGATGAATTTCATCACAACCAAAGTAATCTATATTGTAGCTTATTTTGTTATCCAAGTCAAAATGACGCACCTCGATATGTATGTAGTATACATATTTAAGAATTTTTGAAAAATTGAAGTAAATAAACATGGCGGATGAAAATGTCAGATTAAAAAAAAAAACATAATGTGTTCTTTATACCTTCGCATGAACTAACATGTATATTGAACCAAAAGGTATATTCATAATAAAAGGAATAATTTAAGACAGCACATGTTACACAAATTAATCGTATTTACAGGTAGGAATATATCTACAGTTTTATTTAATTTTTGTAGATACATATTGTACTTTTTGGTCTTACTCTTTCCCATGCAATATGTAAACATCATCCACCCTTTCTGTATGTGAAAATATTAAACAGTCGGTTTCATCTGCAATTTTTTTAAAACAATGATAATATAAAAATGTTCTTAGGTTTTCACGGGTCCATTATCAGGGCTGATGTGGATCCTACAATGGAATCCGAAACGTCGGCTAGAAAGGTCAGATATACATGGTAGTAAAGTGTACACAAAAAATGATAATATAATATCAACCAATATAAAAGATTATGAAATATAATCAAGTACAATATAGATATATGTACATTATATTAATTTTATCTACAATCATTTTATTCTTCAAGAATTCTTTTATTTGAGGACATTACATTACATAAAGTATAATACAAAATTTATGAGTTGACATAATAAATTAGAGTTTTCTAATTTGACAGATTTTCCATATATAAAATGGCACATTACATTTGAGAATATCTTAGATTGTATGTCTTAGCTTTGCCATTCAAATGACAGTACAGTCACCCTTCACTTAATCATTTCCATTAATGACTGCTCATACTTAAAATCTCTGCATCTGTCTTAGTCAGTAGAGAAGACACACTTAATGTTATAAGATGCGTCACATTGTCTGTCTCTAGTACCAAGTAAGCGACTGATCTATGTTGATGACATTACGGAGTACCCCACCCCCTTCCTTAATTTATATATCACTGCAATGTGCAGTGTCTATATTTAGTAAGTCATTGTTCACTGTGTCGATCGATCACAAGCCATGCAAAAAATATAAAACTTAATATCTTTCATTAAAAAATAAATAAATAGTGAAGAGTTTATTTACCAAACAATTTTCTGTACGACCAGGTCGATAGAACATGGTCATTAAGTAAAGACTGGCAGTGTAATAAATTAAATAGAAACAGATGTATAATTTTTTATCAATTTTTGATTCCTTAAGTGAATCAGGGATTTGGGATGATATATTTCAGATAATGACAAACATTTTTAATATGCCCCAACGCTAAAACCATTCCAAAGAAAAATTATCCTGAAAATAAAAATAAAACCAAAAAAATCACACCCTTGTGCAGTAAACCGGCTGTCTTTTATGTAAAATTTTCTGGATAATTTTAAAACCTCTGAAAAGATCAAATACATGCGACAGAATGTTTGGACATGTTTGTTTGATGAAGTGACAAGTTGCCTGCCTAGTGACCTTTGTTCTGGGAGATCAACAAGTTAGTACTATTTTTTATATTGTGTGCTGTTAGTTTACCTTGAAAATAATAAAGAGTTGATTAATTATGCTTTCCATTTATGAATCACTATTTAAAAAAGCAAAAAAAAAAATTCTCTTAGTGATTGCTCCATACCAGTAATTTATATAATATTAAGCAATAACATTTTTTAAAAATCTATAGCACACAATCAGCAGGCACAGTAGGTACCTCTACTGTATAATATCTTCACACCATATCAACAAAATAAACATCTGATGATTATAAGAAATATAACACGTAGAGTATACAAAATATATTGCCTTAAGTACAGTGAGCTCATTCCTGTTCTTTTCCATAGAATGTAAATTGAAAATAATCAAATACAACATTGTTTATTTCTAAAAATTAAAATTTTTAGCTTAGGAGATTATGTTTTTTCATTTTTATTGATATATTTTTCTATTAATAAAAATGAAAACATAAAATTTAAATAACATGTATTCTGTACACAATATACGCGCTTTGATAATATATCAATGATAAATTTATACTTATTGTATTCACCGCAATCCTGATTTTCATGCTGTTATAAATTATTATTTCGATTATGTTGTGTAATTTTTAAATATAATCGTGCTATCCAATAATTTAAATTTCTTTATTTTCACTGAAAGAATAATATTATAAAGGTATTCAATTAACATTATTGAAAAATAATCTGTTATATATCATATATTTTTTTTTTCTTCTCTACATTATATATATATATATTTATACTTTCTCTACATATATATATATGTAGAGAAAATTAAGTACATTTTGAGAAATATAATCAATGATCTGATTATTACTTTCTTTCACATAAATTTTAATAATATGATAAATAGTTTTTGATAACATTAACAAACTCAATAGTTTTTGATAACATTTTTATAAATGATTCAAATCTAATACATACAGATGGATAAATCTATTTTTTGGATAATATTTTATGTATAATATTAGTTACCATGATTAAAGTAAGTTCATTTTACATAAAATTTTCAATAAGTATAGTATTTTATATTATTCAAAATATTTATTTGATTGAATTATTTTTTGGAGAAAGGTTTAAGAAATTTTAAAATTTAAATAATTCTATGTGAGAAGATAATATGACATTGTATGTAGATAGGTTTTCATTAGATAAAAATAAAACTATGTAGTAATTATAGGTGAAGATTTTACATATTTATGTAGGTATTATGGGCTATCTTTACAATAATAATGATACAATGATACAGAACTGTAATTACAATGCATTAAATTGTCTTATTGTAAGGTAAGATAAAGACAGTAAGAAAGGGAGCTTAGTACTGGGTTAAAATAAATGAAAGCTTTGAACAAATGCAGAGAACCAATGTTCTTGATGATTATGAAGAGGTCAGAGATTTCATCTTTTGTTTCAATAAATGGAAGACACGAAGCTGAGGTCTGAAGGAAAATTGGCTTGGTATATAAAGCTGCTACGTCAAAACTGATCAAAATTTAGGAGAATTGCATCATCTCAAGAATCATAAAATTCTAAATATGTATGCAGTTGAAATATGGACCCTGAGAAGAAAAGTAAGCTTGACTTCGAGATGTGGTGTTGGTGTCATATGCTGTGAATACCATTACAACACACTCTAAAATAATTCTTACATCCCCTGGGCATGTTGTTATAAGAGACAGAAACAGTGTAGAGAAATTAATGATCACTGGGATTGAACAAGGATGAAGAGAGAGGTCGATCTCCAACAAGATGAACAGATTATGTTCAAGAAATGACTGGAGCTTCATCACACACCTAACTATACAAGACCAAGGATCGCGAAGAGTGGAGACAAGCAGTTTATGCTGTAGAAGCAGACCACAATACTTAGACATGAGCACATTTAATGAGAGAGAGAGAGAGAGAAAATAGATACACACTATTTTATTACATATTGTTGATATGCTTTGTATGTAGGTATATTAAGAAATATTGTTATATATTTTTCTATAAATTAATAAATGCTTTATTCTTCTTAGTTACCTATAATAATAGTCGTGTAGAAATTTGAGCAAAATAACAGTCTAAAAGGGCTTGTCAACTTAATTCCTATATCTAAGATTTGAATATTTTAGCAACAGGTATGTTCAAGATCTTATCGACTGAAAGGTATAAAATTTATATATAAATTCGGTAACATCCTTAAAATGACTATGGTCGAATATGGGATTATACAGTGACTTCCTCTGTAAAGCGGCTTTTGTCATCTAGGTTGATTACAATAGCGTGTGTCCTTGCGTGGCCTGACTTAATGGGGTTTCTTGTGGATTTGCTGGAAGTGTTGTTAGGACTGCTATTGTCTACTTCTCCAGGACTCCCACTCTTAGGAGCAGCATTGACTGAGTCTGATTCACTGGGCTCGGTGGATTTATCAAATGAGCGGTCACTTCTCTCTCCAACTGTCGAGGTGACATCGGTTTCAGCATCAATACTGGATACCTTACTTAAACACGTATCACAACCATTCGCACTACTTTCATTCTTTCGGTCCTTAATTTTAACGGGACTAGAAATGGATCGATCTTTTTGTTTACTTTTAGAATTATTGACGACATTGTCACCATTTGATTTGCTAATTTTGTCTTTTTCACTAATTATATTGTCATCGCACTCACATTTTTTAATTGGACTAAATGTGACATTGAGGCGTTTTGCCTTTGTCGTGGAAGCAGAGGATTCGCAAGCTTCAGTAATGTATTCCCTCCCACTGCTGGTGGACTCTTCTGCCGGTGTGATGGCTGTAGAACAACTGAGTTTGTCAGCCATCGCGGAGAACATGCTATTGAGCCTGGAACCTTCGTTCTTCTTCTTCTTTTCATCAATCGGTTCTGTCTCCTCCACCAAGGTCTTTCCAAGAGAGTCTTGCCTGACTGCAGCCTCTTGCATTGCACTAATTTTTGCTGTAAGATGGCGGTTTCCAAAGCGCATGTTTTTATCTTTTAAATTTTCCAATTGTGTGTAGAGACGACGGAACTCCTCCTGAAAAATTGGTAATCGATGTTAATTTTAGATGTTGAATATTGTTATACTCAGTTAAAAAAAAGTTCTAAATAATAATAATAATAATAATAAGTACTAATAAAAATATGGTTTACTTATGTAACAATAACCAAAGTTAAAAACAAGGGCTGCACTCAGATAAAAGTGACTTCTCAAATTTACTCTGTTATTCTGATGGCGAGGTAGTGAGAACATTCAGAGTCTAATGGCGTTAGAGCAGTGGAGTAATCAAAAAAATTGGGCCCCAATGCAAAGTGGAAAAAGTGCCCTCTAAATAAGTATTGTATATAAAATATTTAAATAGTATGTGATTTATTTATTAAGTAGTAAAAACACAATTAGTCTCTTGTCTCCTAAGTGTTTTGAGATAATTACATGTACCTATTTGAAATTTAAATTTTTTTTGTATCGTTTGAAGGTGATTTTCATTTTACAGTGATGGTCTTCAAATTAGCTTGATACTGTTATTGTATACATTAAAAATGTTTTCACATATTATCGCGGATAACAATATTTAAAATTTCATAATTCCCTTTCTTGCTATGGAGGATTTTGGTTATTTTAATTCTATTTTAACACTGGGAACGGTATTGTTATCTGCCATAATATATCGATGCCAAGCGGATTGCAGAGTGCAAAATTTTTGGGCCCTTATCTAATGTGGGCCCCAATGCAACACATTGGTTGCTTTGGCATAGTTACACCACTGCCTTAGAGCTTGACTCTAAATTTTGCTTCATATAAATAATCTTAGGTGAATATATGAATAAGCCAATTGATTAATAAGCTTAAACACGTTGCTCACCTGTATATCTTGCTCGGTGACTTTAGTGTATTCACTGTAGCCAGCAGAGGAATTGGTGCTAGTAGCATACTGTGAATTGCCACCAGATCTGGGTTTAGCGATAAACTTTCCCGTAGGAGTTTTGGCCACCATACTGGAACTCTCGTGCTCACTCTTGCCATGACCCCTGTATACCAGGTAAGCCTGAAAACATTGTAACCAATTTTATATTTAATAAATTTATCGTAATTTAAAAATAGTTAAAACAACATTTTCCATTATTTTTGCGAAAATTTTTTTAACTAACTAGTTGAAAATATCGCCTCGGCGCTTTACATATGCATTATTGATGATTGAAAGTAAACACAAAAGCAACGTGTTTTGCATGTTAGTAGAAAAGTTAAATAACATTGTTTGTGCTTTATAGCGTGCGGCAATATGTATGGACATTTTGTGTGAAACTATTAATGTTAACACTCATAAAATCTATCATAACATGCAAATAGATTATTTAATTTTCAATTAATTTAGTTTTCAAAACTTCAATTCATGCACAGGTTTTTTGCTCTATTCCTGAAACGTGTACTTATCTGAAACCTTGCTTGCCGAGTGTAATCTTTTAGTATTATCAGCAATTACACGTACCTACATACTAAATATGTACCTTAGCTTCATCCAGCAATTCTAACTGAACGTACCCTAGAAAAAAATCATGTTTTTTCTCGGTATTCAATTTATTATTGGGTAGAATTGAAATATTATGTTAATATTCAGTAGTTTTTAACATTTTCAACTCGTATAAAATAGTTAATTAATTTTCCGCCAGATGTCACGGATTATAGGCTGGTTTTGAAATAAAATATTATATCTGAACATTACATCAATGTCATAAACAACTTCTTTATATGTATTTGCTAGGCACAGAATTACTGAGTAGAGATGAAGTATGATTAAGTAATAACAGGTTTTTCTTTAATGGCCCGTGTCCACAGAAGAGATTTCTCTCGGAGATTCGACTCGAGACGAAATGAAGGATGGTACATAGGTAGTTTAGGGTGAAGCGATTTATAAATCATCAGCCCTTATTAGGAATTATATGTCGAGACAATCCGGGAATAAATTCCCGGGAATCCTATGGTTTTTTGCTGTCTCGAGTCCCGGGAATTTTTAAAAAAATTACCCAAGACTCGAGACTGATTTTTCTTGATGCTATTCATTTTAAACAAGTTAAGTTATATAAATTCATTGAATCAACTAGAAAGATATATAGAAAAATGTCTATTTATCGAAAAAATATTTTACTTTACTGACCACTGCGGTACACCAGGTAACGACTTAGCGGCGAGCGGTACACATGTGGCAATTTTTGTATAAATATGGTCAGTTATAAAGATTCTGAAGGGAATAGTTTTGTCAGTTTGTTTAAACAGGGGATTATGTTTGAATGTGATGTAAATATTTAAGATAAAATCGTGTCATCTTTTGACGAAAGAAAATTTAGATGAGATGAAATTATTTGAAAATGGTTATTAGGGGACTTCTGTTTGTCATTGATATTGACCAAATATATACGTTATTGTAATCCAATGTGTTTCTTAATTAATTGTTTTTTTTTGTATATTTAAAAAAAATTGTCAGTGTTTTGTCATTTTTATAGATGTATTTGTTTTTTGTAATCAATTTATAAATGTAAGCTTAATTTCATTAAAAAAACTACTAATAATTATTCCCGGGACTAGAAAATTTTAGCTCTCGAGTGCCGGGAAATTGAAATAAGTCGAGATTAAAGAATCCCTAGCCCTTATATTTTACGCACTGATTACAATAATGCATTCAGGATATACGTATCTTGAACCGTAATGTAATCAGTGTGTAATCGTTGAGTGATCACTGTGAACACAGGCCTTAAAAGATGCAGTAGATAAATAACCGACATTATATTTTCATTTGGAATTTTACTAACCATCTTAATTACTTTTAGATCTTATTACCAAAAACCCGAAGTTATAATTCAGTCCACGATGTAATGGTTTTTAGGGATTTACAGGTATTATTATGAGTATGTATGTACATAGCTATATGTGGTTTAAAATATCATTAATAAATTAAAAATGCATAAAATAACACATTATAATTACATGCCTAATATGGTATCATTGAATATATGAGAGATTATAAATCATCTCTAATTTTATTCAATACAAATTAAATGTATCAATTACAAAGATATACACATAAAATTAATTTATCGAAAAAAAATTTTTGTTGCTACCGGGATTCGAACCTGGATCTTTTCCTATCTTTGTCAATAAATTGATTTTATCTGCATATCTTTGTAATTGATACATTTAATTTCTATTCACAGACCTATGTTCTGAAAAATTGCAACTTCACAATAAGAATGTGTTCTCCTTAAAAACAAATTTTATTCGATTGGATATACAGTACCCCAAAAGTCTTTTTCATATTGGTTCATTCGCTGCACCAACGCAACGAGCGGGAGAGGGGTGGGGGGTATGCCGATCGCTAGCCGCGTCCTTCGGAATTCAGTCGCTATGGAGAGTGTCCTTACCAGTTGTTCGTGAAATTTTCTCTGGAAAATTGATATCCCGACGAGGTAACAAAAACTGGCTTCTATATTGTCCCGACTTGACACCAATGGACTTTTTACTATGGGGCTACCTTAAATCAAAGGTATACAGTAACAATCCTTCCTCTCTGGACCAATTAAAAGAAAATATCCAAGAAGAAATGGCAGCTATCACGGAGAATACGCGCCTAGAAGTTCTCAGAATTTTTGCCTCCCGTTTAGAAGAGTGCCAGCGAAATAATGGATTACATTTAGAAATAAAATTTTAAAGAAAAACATTCTCAGGGACTGTACTTAAATGCAAAATATTTTTTTTTAAATTAAATCCATCCATTATTTTATTACAGAATTTTTGTTATGAAAAAGACTTTCGGGACACCGCTACAATTCAACTATATTATATAACTTTCATTCAACTATATTATATAACTATATACCTATAAAATTGTAGTGAAAAACTATTAAGAGTGTTTTCTTATTTTTCCAGTTTGAAAATCGAAGTATTTACATATTCCATAATCTTTCAAGGCGACAGCAATATATGTTCTATACTATAATATCTTTAAAGTACACATTTATATTCATAATATTGGCATTGAAATTATAAGAAAATTATATTCTGTATATATATGAATTTTCCCTAACCAGAGAGTTTTATGGAATACTGAAAACGATTCTAATAGTCGCGTCTTTCAAATAATGCCTATATTGTGTTCATTATTACAAATGGCAATTAGTATTGTTTATTGGTTTTGTAGTAGTATACAGGTTTTATTTAAGATATTGTTTTAAATCAATCTAACTTGATGCTTAATTCCTGATATGATGTAAATATACCTAATAAAAACACACATTTTCGAAAAAAACGCGAAAAAATTGTTAAAAAGTTTTTGAAAGTAGCCTCAGCGGTTAATTTCATATCATAGCTGAGTTAAAAGTATTTGCACATAATTGATTTTATGAACAAACTGTATTTTGTTGAAATATAAAAAAATATATGGAAGATAATATTATCCAAGAGAAACGTATTTTTTCTTTGTTTGAATCACAGACCAGTAAATGAATAGTCATTAAATAAAGTGTACATATAAGAGAGGGGTTCGGAACATTAGTTCGGAACATTAGGGGAATTCTACACACATTATTTGTGGATACATAAATCCGATAGTTTATGACACATTTATGCAATAGTAAAAGTATTTACTCTTCGAAAATTAAATATTTGTGTAACAAGATGTATTTTTTACATTAACGCATATTATATTGTCAGCGTTTAAATTTTCGTTCCAATCGAGTCATATACTTAAAAAAAAGTCACGGACTTATTTGATTGCGTAAGTGGTGCCAAAATAATCACGTGGGTGACACCAAAATCAAAATATAGAAACAAGGAATTTGCGTTAGTTCATGTTTATATATTTGGTAGTCTGTGGTAATAATTATCAAAACAACTCTTATTTTAAATTAAATAAATATTACTATTACATCGAAACAAATACTGTATTTATACATAAAATAAATAAAATTCAACACTCGTACATTTTCACATTATTTTACACAATAAAATAACATTGTAAATCTGAATTGTTGGTGGATTCAAGTAATTCTAGGAAGATTCGGAAGGATCTGAGAGATGTATTTAAAAGGTGTATTGTGCAGCGCTTCAATGTTTGCATTTATTTGTTGTTTGTTTATACAAACGCTTTCATTTAAAATTGAACGTAGCGATGGAAGATTGTTTCCACGGTCTTTCTATATTGATCGCCCACGATTCAGAGCTAACAAGAAGCACGGCCCTAGATACTGGTCGCAAAATCGATTCAAGATTAAGTTAGCTTTGTAGTTAAAAATGTTGTAAAGAGTAAGAAGGAAAATATGCATCTATTTAGAGATTTATATGAAGTTTTTCAATGTACATTTTTGGTGTAAATAGCGTTGATACAGAATGACAGCTATGTATAAAGTGAACATAACGGAAATCATAGTCTAATTTGAGACAAATATGAAGTAACGAGTAGTAATAATTAAAATTATACAACTCATGTACGCGAGTCGAGAAGCAAGAAGAAATTTAAATGAGTGGAAATGGATTGTGCCAAAATGTTTCTACAAAGTTTAGGTAGTTTGTGTCAAAACAATGATTATTTTGAAACTAGTTTATAATACAATTAGTATAATGTACACGTTAGACGAAAACTTTGTAAAAATAATGTTACATAGCATGTTCCAAAGTGGTTAAAAAAGTACTAAAATTTTCAAAAAATTAATTACGCTTTAAAAAGTTATAATTGTAGCTCTTATAAATCTAAATTCTTGTTTCTCGAACAAACTGTATTTTTTTTTGCCTTTTTGAGCCATTTCAGGAAGAGCCGGATTAACTTAACTTGTACAGTTTCGTAAATAATATTTTACGAAATATGTTGAGTTATTTTCTTCTGACTGGCAGGCATTTGAATATTTATCAGAAAACAATAAGGTGTGTTCATTTCAGTTTCCATAATCATGAAACTTATAAGGATCGCGGATAGATGAATGTAATTTTTAATAGTTATTATATAGCGATGCAAAAATGATTATTTTAAACTCTTTTAAAAGATTTTTGTCTCAATTTTAATAAATTTAAAATTGACATTGACGAATTTTGTATTACATATATAATAATACAGCAACAGCCGCGCGGTGAACGACGCCAAATTTTAGAAATCAGAATCGGATGGTTTCAAACCTTTTTTTACTAAAGAAATCTATGTTTATATTTCTTTACTATTTGTTAATTTTTTTAGATGGCTGTTAAATAATCGCCGCTAGGGCAGCGAGAGTGTTGTTAACCTTTCAAAATAATTATCGCCGATAGGATGGCGAGCAAATCTTTTGAACATACTAATAATAATAATTATCTGTAATTATTGAATTTGCGTAAATTGGTTTAGTTATGTTGTACTGTGTTACACCACATTTATTTTTTGACTGTACGCATGTAGTCTTCGTTAAAAATCATTTCATTATAAAATTTCATGTATAATGTAATAATGTAAATTGTATTTAAATGTTGATATAAATTCATAAAACAGACTGCTACTGAAGATGCTACGCCATTGTCTACGACCGACTGATCTAGGGCCATAAAATCTAGAATAAATTAAAATATTCAAGAAGCACTAGCAAAAAGTTTGATGAAATGTAATTCTGTATTATTATAATTATTACTAGGTGAATTATCAAATTCAAACGGAGAAAAATAATCTTTTAAATGATTTGTTTTTGAGTATTTATTGATTACAAAGTACTTCCAACCGCAAAACTTTATTAACAAAAATATATTTTTTGTGTCTGCGTCCTTTAAAATATCGAAAAAATTCCCTTGATGCTATCTTGATTGGTTACAAAAACTTATTTAATTTTAAATTCAAATATGGCAACATTCCTTTTGAGTTTTTTAAATTTTTGTCGGTCAATATAAATTATATTCATCAACACATGGGAAGGGAACTAGACTATATGCATTGAGCTCGATAAAATTTGAAAACTAATATGTTAACGGATTTTCATGTCCAGTCAAGAGACCATTTTTTCGAAGAATTATTTTATTTGAAATATGCTTGCGTTGTTTATGTTCGCAGGCTATTATTGAAAGCGGGACAAACGTTCAGACGAAGGAAATTATATAATTTGCTGAAGTTGATAAAACGTGAAGCCAGCTAAAAATAATATTGTTCATGTTCTTATTTCTCGAAATAACGTACTAAGAATATGTAGTTTATAACTATTTATTAATGAATTTAATAAAAAAATTGGCTACAAAGACCTAGCCTCAAAAATGGTCGTTGGAATATTAAATAGTACTTATATCTATATTAAAATTAGATGTAAGTAGGTATTACAAATAAAATTTGTATTCGTTAGAAAAAATAGTTTTACGAAATAAACCAGTATATATCTAAACCAGTCTATACTTTCAAGTCTATCGATTGATAATAATTCAATGTTTTAAATAAAGTTTTTACAAAACTATGAAATTAAAAATAAGAAATGTTTTTCAGCGAATTTTTGAAAATATATATAATATTATAAAAGTAATCTGGTTTAAATCAACAGCGCAAATCTGTATTTGAAGCGAACTCGTATGTGTTCCATTACATAATAAATGGAAAATGTATTATTTTGTAATATAACAATTTTAATAACGTGAAAAATTTCTCTATAAATTGCGCTGTGTAAAAATATATTATTACTTCGTAATTCGTAATATAGCGTCTTTACGTATTGTCAAATTTGCAAGCCTAATTCACAAGATGCCATAACAAATTACAAGAGAAGTAAAAGTGACAGTGAATATAAAAATATGCTGTCCTTATATTTTTTAGCTAAATTCAAAACTCTTCGAAATAGTGCAATTCGAAAGCACACATGTTAAGAAGCATGCCCATGGGATTAAATTTTTGTCTCGAGAGATCTCCGAGTCAACGATTATGATCTTGATACCGTGAGAAAATGATTACATTGAAACTAGATGAATGCTGAGAACGCCTTTGTTAGATTGAGAGCTAACTACCTTCGTTCTCTTGCGTTGCGTCGTGTCGTGAAATATCGAGCGCCGCTCTCCCGATAGCCATTATATCTGTCAAATATCAAATGTCGTCAAGAGCAGTTCCCTCGCGTGGTGTAAAATTGGTAGGCCTGAATGAAACTTCAGCGAAACAATTGAAAATACGGCTGTGAAACAAGTCTCGTACTGTCAAATGAAAGTCAAGCGGTAATCTCGAAATTATTTCTAAAACAAAAATAGCAACTCGGGTACACATTAAACTCGGGCAAAATAACAATGCTGATACTTATCTTAATAATACAAAATGTTTCTAAAGTGACTGTCTGTTATGTTGAAATTAGAGATATTTAACATTTTCTTATGCTGGCATAATGGTATTTGGTAATTTTACGGACTATATAATAAAGCGACTTTCTACTCGTGTGGAAAAATTAGTTAACGCAATTGAACGCGGATTTTTAATGATATTTTGAACCGTTTTAAGGATACCGCGGATTTTATTCATTGATTTATAACCACTGATAAAACTTGAGTGCACAATCAGTCAATATAATTCTTTAGCTCTCAGCTATTCTCGAACACCAAAGAAGGTCTAGTCCATTATCTCTGCATGAAAGATAATGGCTTCTATTTTGTCTTATCTTCTATCTATCCTCTGTCTAGTCTCCTGATTCTCCTCTATCTAGTCTCCTGATACCCAACCTGATTAATATAAAGGAGATTAAGAAGAAGAAGAAGAAGATTATCTTTCAAAGGGCTAAATGATTTTAGACTAACTGAATCAAAAAAGGAGACGGAAAAAATCAAAAGTATCAATGAAAAAAAAAACATTCATCAGGAGTCCACCTAATTTACCTGATTTTAGCTTCGTCTTTGTGTTACCAAACTTCAAAAAATTCTATAAATTTTCTTCAATGATGAGCAGAAAGCGGTGATAAACGGCTATTTTAAGGGATTTGGGGAATCGCCTTTTCAGGATGGGATAATGACACTGGATCGTCGATGGACAAATTGTTTTGAAGTTTAGTAAGATAATATTTAAATTTCGAAAAGAAAAATATTTTATTTCACTATCAGGTCGCCAACTTTTCAAGTGACCAACGTATATAGGTATTCGTTTATGTTTCATGTTTGAAAGGTTATTTTTTTATTCCTATCATTTTGAAAGTCAATCACTTTAGAAACACTCTGTATATTTGAAACTCGATTTCATTTTGTTTCCTTTGTGTACGCTTTCCCCTAGTTGTTTTTAGAATTGAAAAAAAAGATGACGTTATTTTACGTACTGATGCATATCGCACAAAAAATGGGGCTGTATCTCTGTGTCTGTGGGGTAAACTTGAGGAGAATTTGAAAATGTTTCTGAAAAAAATTCAATCAAAGCAAAGGATTTTCATTTTCGAATATTATTTCGCGGCTGTCGCGAGGCCAGCGAGAAGGAAAGCAACCGGATGGTGTAATAAAAATTTCTTGGGTATTGATTTGCACATTTAAATTTAATAATTCACCATAGGTATATTGATATTTTTATATTAAATGTTTGACAGTAGAAATGCTGAAATTATGTTAATGTGTAATAATCACCATCGTACTAGACAACAATTATATACAGGGTGGCCCAAAAAAAGTAAGAACTTCTCGTAACATGGGTTATTTCAAAACATAATATAATTAATTATAATTTTAATTTTAAAGGCCCCTTGCACATCCCATACTTTTTATTTCGTCATCGTTCTTGCTCTTTATATTAAAATTCTTCCATATAGTTTGCCCACTGAGCTTAGTAGACTAATTGCCTTATAGTTACCGCATTCCATGCGCGACCCTTTACCTTTGTAGAGAGGCATAATAACAGCTTTCCTCCAATCTATCGGAATGTGGCTTTCCTCTAAACACTGATTGAAGAGCGCATGAAGCCACGAGATAACTAATGGGTCATTAGTCTTGATATACTCTGCAGCAACGTTATCATACCCCACAGCCTTACCATTCTTCATATGTTTTATTGTACACTTTATTTCTTCCATACTTATTTATATACATTACACATTACATTTATATCATTTTCCTCATTCATACTTATCCCAGAGAGCCTCTCAGGTGCATCCTAATTTGCATTCTCTACACTGTCATACGTTTCCTGGAAATATTTTATCCATCTATCTTTTATTTCATCCTCATTCATTAACATCTCTCCATTTACTGACTTAATAGCTTTCATACTACTGCTTTTAGCACTACATCGGGATTTTTTTGACCACCTTCCAGAAGAATTTTATATTTCCCTGACAATTCTGTCATTTTCACCCCTTCTTCTCTTTACATCAGATTTCACTTTTTTCTTACAGGCATTGTATAGGTCTTTTATTCTCGTGTATTAATTCCCATTTACTGTCAATAGATAGCGCCACGCATTCTTCTTTTCTTTCACAAGTTTCTTTATGCCATTGTCTCACCATGCATCACCTTTCTTCCCTCCTTGGGTAACCATGCCACAGGTTTCTTTTGCTGATTCGCATAAAGTAACCTGAATGTATTCCCATGCATTTTATATATTCAGATCACTCGCTCCTTGCTCACTCAGTTTTTAACACACTTTCCTTTAAAAATTTTCTCTGACATCATCCTTTTGCAGATTCTCAATTTTGATTCTAGAAGGCGCCGATACTGTTTTTTTCATGGACCGCCATCCTTGAAATAAATGTATTTTTGAGATAACCAGAAAATGGTCAGTTTCTATATCGGCTTCCCGAAACACGCGAGTATCAACAGTAGCGGTTCTCAGTCTAGAGTCAACTAGAGTCTAGTTCATTTCCTCTCTCCCATGTGTACTGATGGATTTCTTTGTGATAAAAAAAGGTGTTTGAAACAAGAAGGTTCCATTCTAGACATACTTTAATTACTATTTCCATTCCCATTCATTTTTTTGTTACCGTACACATCAATGGCTGACTCGAAACCATCTCTCCGAGTTCCCCCCTCCCCCCCATCCATTCAAATCGCCTGCGAAAATTATTCTCTCATTATTCCGTTTCACATTCATTACACCCCTTACATTTGTTCAAAATTCATCATTTACTTATCATTTTATGAGTTTTCGGGGGCATAACCTACGACTAAAAATATCCTTGTTATTCCAATTTTAAACTGGATCCACATGAGCCCGGCACTGACAATAAGTAAATACATTGTATTCATGATTACGATTGAAATTCCATTTAATCATGAAAATTTGTGTACCTTATTAATGATTAAAAATTAGGTAATTAAAAAGCGAATTCTATAATATAATGAATGTAAGCGGGAGAAGAATTGAGAATATGATGAATGTGGAATTCCTTCTATTGTATTAATATTATTATAACAATTATCCATACCTTACTTCCGAAGATGAGACATAGTAAAAGTGTAATGGTCAGTTGCGTGTGGCAGAAGAAGATGATGTAAAGAAGATCCGGATTGGCAGGAGACTGAAGGAATAACCTTAAAACAAAACAAAAAATATTAAAGTTTTTGAAAAATCCTCAATATCAACTTGAAACAGAACATCATAAAGTACCAAAAATACTTAAATAGTTAAATTAAAAATAAATTTTAAATTTATCAATGACAACATAATAAGGCATAATATATAAAAAGGATGTTGATAAAAGAATTCAGCAAAATTATCTCTTTGGTTACTTCATTTTACTGAAATGTGGCCTGAAACGTTGGCTACTCGGAAAAGAAACACACAGCAAAATAAGCCATGAATTTAATTTATTTTAATACTTTTCTAATCCTCTGAGGATAACTTGATCATATATATTCACCCCTTCAAACGTTAAAATACTGGAGGCATTGGCACCTAAATTATGTGTAACATGCTGAGCGACGAAATATGATGTCTTACTAAGGAAGCAATATATTCAAATTTACCACTTAAATTATCAGGGAAAACTACTTCCCACGGACACATGTTACCCGACCACTCGAGAGGGATGGAGGTATCCAGTTCGGTAAGTTATAGGAATCTAATTGTAGACAAATAATATACGATCTTTTCGAGGGCCGGAATAAGGCGGATTTTGGGGATGGTCATTTCAATTTTCTATACAAAAAAAGTTTTAATTAGACTTAATCTGATTTTTTATTGCTGGTTTTTTTTTTGCAGATATTTAACAATTTTGGGTTGATGGTTTGATAAATATATTTTGAACACATTTTTACGCCATGAATATTGAAAACCTTATTATGGTGTCAAAAGTGTTTGTATTTTTTAATATCGTGCAGATTATAGAAACTATTAATATTTTTATCGATAACAGTATGCAATAGTATAAAAAGTGATATTTAACATATTTTAATTATAATATTTTTACTTGGGTTTTATTATTTAACGTCGACCGGTTTCGGAATAACGCCAGTTCCATCACTAAGGTACAATAAAATAAAATCTAAATATTACGTTGAATCTCTAAATTGATTGATGTAATATTAATATTATATCTAGAGACTTTCTGCATTGTGAACCCGAAAAAAATTTGATATCGTTTAATGTACTCTTAGTCGATGTGCTCATGTCCAAGCACCGAGGTTGCTTCTACATGCCTCCACATATTGCTGTATTGGACCATGCTTATGTGTGATGTGGAGCGAGGCTCCGGTCATTTCGCAAACTTTGCCTATCCATCTTGTTGAAATTCGACCTCATGTTATTAATATTTATATAATAATTATAGCAGTACTCTCCGTATAAAATACAATAGACAATGTTTAATGGATGACTCAGCGTTGAATGTAAACTGATTATTGGAGCGATTAACAAGACAAAAAGTACGTACACACGTTCCTTATGAAAATAATAAATCCATACAATTTTAATTAAAAATAGATTACTTTATTTTTAGGTTAGCTGTAAAATTATGAAGAAAGTTGTGTTTTTGACGTGTTTATTGGCAAATCTAAACTATTACAAATGGTTTTTAGATTTGTCAAAGTTCTAATTTTTGGCGGTACTGATTAAATTTTTTGCTTGAATTACGAAATATTAAAAAAAAAAAGATATTCAGAAAAAAAATTGCAATATGTACCATTCTTATACAGACTTTTATAATACTACAAGCAATTCATGTAAGCACAACGAAGCACTAGAGTGGTAGGTGAACTATAAGTTTTTAAGTGATCAGGGCTCACCAACAGAATACAATGGTCGCTGGTAGCATATCATGAGGCTTCCGTGTCAAGTAGCATTATACTCACAGTGATTGCATTATCAGACTCTAAAGATTTATCGAAGAACGAATAGGGGTTTCAAGCTTACAGCAGAAACTGTAAACTGCCGCGCAGACAGCTGGATACAGAAGGAAATAATAATAAAAATTAGCAATATTAACTTTGTGGTTAAAATTCATATTTTTATTTATTATCTTTGTTTTATTAACCACTTAATTGAGTTTAAATACATCTACCGATTTCGAAAAATACCATTTTCTTCTTCAGGATGTCATAACTAACTAAAACATATATTATTGTTTCTTTACCAGAATCTATTTAAAAAAAAAAAAAAAAATTTAGTACCCAGCTCAAATTGTTACTTAATACAAATTTACTCGAATAATTTTTAAAAAGGGGATATATTAATGAGCGGGTTATTTGTAAGGTTTAATTAGTTATTAATTATATTGGACTTAGTGTTGAGTGATTTTTTAATTTCTAGAATTTCTAAATTATCCAATCTAAGGCGTTTATTATTAATGTGTAAAATTTCAATGCCGTTTTCTTTTATAAAATTGTAGCCTGTCTCTAAAAGGCGGTTGGAAAATTCTGAGAGGTTATTATTATTAAAGCACCTTAAAAATAAATGACGTCTAATCACAAAGTTAACGCTACAAACATCAACAATACGGTATTTATTTTTTAATACTACAATAGGCCACGAAGCCCAATTACTGTAGCGAAATACATTACAAAATCACCCAGGATTGAAAAAAATACATAGATATATTGTGACCTCACCGGTAATCGAACCCAGAACCCCCAGTATGAGAGCCTAGCACTTTACCCACTGAACTATGAGCCACGATACGATTTTAAAGTTTTATTTTCCCTATCACATCCGAATCTTCACATTGTTATTGGTAGATCCTATCAATCCAGATTATTTTCAGAAGTCGTCTGTAGATCCACATCTTAAATGGTTCAAGCCGATTTAGCATTGTTTCAATATGCCCGTAATTCGATTCCTTATAAATGTACAAGAAATACGTAGCACCGATTATTCTCATTCGTAAATATAAATTTAGGTCAGTAAGTAAAAAAAATGTGGATTGAAATTTATGGTAAAAAGGAAGGCTGAATTTGAAATTGTAAATGTCCGTGGCAACCATTCTTTAATTTAATGATACTGATAGCTTAAATGGTTGGTGCAGCCGTAAGATTTATCAAATTGGACTTGAAGTATACATAATAAATAACTGAAATATACAATTTGACTGGTTTTTGACTCTGGAATTTGAACTGGTTTCGAAGCAACCACTCATTAGTAATAAAATAAAATTTAATAGTCAATTCAATTGATAAATAAAATAAAAATCATAATTAAATATAGATTTATACATTTGGATTTGGGCTGAGAATAAATATATTTTAGCAAAAATGTGAATTTGGGTGAAAAAGTTATATCACAAAGATCTAATTTTGACAAAATTTCAACCACGTTGACTTGCCACGCAAATTTTTTTGAATGGCGTATTGGGCCCCCGTACTGTATAGGTGAGACACCCCTGGTTTACAGGAAACTAAAGGTCGAGATATAAAGTTACGGGCGAATCTTTGGGGTCACTGCCGATAGAAATCGATATAAAGCCAGTTTCAAAGGTCGGGCGAAAGGTCTAATCTCGTGATAGAAACCGTAAAAAAATATTTTCTTACCGTTAGGAGACTCAACAGGTAAATACTATACACGCGATCCAAGGAAAAAATTAAAAATAGATTTTGAAATTGTCTTTTCTGTACATATAAAAAATATTTAAAAAAAAAATACCCCCACAGCTGAAATGGAAACTGATGTCCCTCATAAAATACAAACTGCGACCCAAAAATGCTGATCAAGACTAAACGTCGAACGATGCTATATGGTGTCGAGTGTTGGACAGTGATAAAGGTTCATGAACTCAACATACTCAGGTGGGCTGGAGGAGTGACAAGACTGGATAGAGTTTGGAATGGGAACATCAGGGGAAGTTTTAAAGTTTCATCACCGATCACAGAAAAGATAGGATAATGGTCGGACGAACAAATCGTCAAAACTGCATTAAGAATAAATACATGCAGAAGATGAGACTATAAGCAACCTGGCCTGGTAGTCAAACATCGAGAAGGAGAAGAAGGACGCTCGTATTAGTCAGGAGACCGTCCAGGACAGAGTGTTTTGGCGCTTTCGAACAAGAAGAGTCGACCTTTGTTAAATGAAGAAAAAACAGTATTCTCAGATCAAATCAGTACGTAACCGTAATTTATGTAGATGGTTTAAATGTATTATGAAACAAGACTTTGTTGCCTTTTGAAATTTCTCGTAAAATACTTTTATTTCGGGTGCATAATAAAATAAACCTAGTCGTTTTTGTATATTGTCTAACAATGCTTAAAAACGCTGAGGTATATTGGTTCCAGATATTCTTAGATGTTCAACGCAACATTTTTGTGAATGATGCTTTGAACGATTATTATCCATCATACTTAACACGTGCACATTTTTTTTCCTTTACCATAATTGTGCACAGTTGTGAGAACAGTTCCTAATATTTATTACTTTCTACCATCATTTACTAAGGAGAATTTCAGTTTTAATCCAGTGATATATTTTGATACATGAAATTGGAGCGTAAAGAATAGTAGGTATCTATTTCTGCGTCAATCTTGGAACTATTCACATTATTCAGCTATTAATATTAATTATTTTACGGTATATTGCATATTGTTACGTAATATAAGTATATTTAATAATAATTGCGTATAATTGAACACGCGAATAGCTCTGAGATTAAGCGAGCCTCTTGCTAACGTATCGGCAGCCCACCGCTGGAGCAGACCCCAAATTAATGGGAGAAAAGAGATGAAAACACCACATTTTGCATAATCTATTGGCTTTAAATCTAGGCTGTTCGGTGGCCACATGTCTGGCTCGATGAAATTAACATACTCACGACGAAGAAAGTTGATTGTATTTCTGGCTGTGTGAGATGGAGCTCCGTCCTGCTGTAATGTTTAGCTATACTGCAGGCTTTGTTTTGAAACTCTTTGATCATCTTCCTAGCACCCTAACGTTTTTTAATTTGTAAATTTTTGATCGGAATACGGTTTTTTGCAATGATTTTTGTCATTCTGGGCAACAATTTGAAAAAACCAAATATAAACAATGGGAAAATTAATAATCAAAGATGGCGACCGGAAATTGTCGAAACAAAACGTAATATAGATAAATAGGTAAGTAAGTAAATTAGTAAACTTGTTGATATAGTTAAACTAATTTTGATGTAATTATATCACATTCTCAATTTTTTTTGGACCACCCTATATTCACTAGAGTGATGTGTCAATTTATAAAAAACTCTAACAATGTAATACTGATCGGTAGGTTATTATTTAAATGATGTCCAATAGTTTCCGCGACCGTCCTAGGACGAGTTTTAAGTACTAGTAAGAAAATAAAATAATATTTGCTAGAAATTCTAGTCATTCATATTCTTTTTAAAGTAAAATGTGCTTAAATAATTGATAATGTACCGTCTACCTGTCGCCGCCACGTTCTTTATTGCTCTACCACGCTGTATATTGGATTTTTTTCCTGAAGACTTTTCTAAGAATAATTTTTTATGCAATTTTCACTGTGTTCCACTGAGCCCTCTTGACACTCTCGTATATATTACGAATATATACACCAAAAACATTATCGATGTATACATTATCAGTTCACTGTTAGTTGTGTCGGGTTAGGGACCAGAGCTCCGCCGTAAAGTGAAAATCGTCTCAAAGCAAGGAAAGCATTTTTTAAAAATACATGTGCATACGCCTTGCAAAGTGGGGATATTATATGAGATGATGGACTAATTTTATTCTACTAATTTTTCTGTACAAATATTCGTATATTTTATATACAATACTTATTTAGGGGGCCCTTTTTTCAATTTTACATTGAGGCCAAATTTTAGTAGTTACTCCACTGCATACAGAGTCAAATAATCTAACTTGCAAGCTTTGATCATCATTAAGAGGATTTATGGTCATGAAGCTCATGTAAAGATAGTTAGAAATTGTTTTATTTTCAAATATATGATGAAACAAAATCGTATACTTGATTCGAACCTTCGGACGGGAACCACTTGGTATTGTGTTTTCTCAATTTAATTATTAGATTTTTGGATATCCTGATTGTCTTCTTTCAACGTCTCTCAACATTCAACATTCCCATCTCCCGTATTCTAAGTTCCTGAAAATTATCCGCACTGCGTGGGACATGAACGTCACCCAATGACGGTACGCCCGAATCTTTTAAATGGAACGCTACAATAAGTAAATATTTCTCATTAAACCATTATATTATAAAATAGTTATATAATCTGTCACCAAGTTCATTCTCCTTTCAGAATTAATTCTCTTTCCCGAAGTCACTCTCTTGTTTGAATTGTAATTTTAAATCTCCTTTCCATTTTTTCTACCAAATCCTTATTTGTAATAAGGGTTGTGAAATAAATCTGTTTTATTTTTTATTAACTAAGTACAAACTAAGTTGACATCGTATTGTTATAAAGATCAAAATATATTAACATAATATGTATATATTACGGTTTCAAAGCTTGCAATAAAAAAATAAAATTTCGATTCAAAAAGTGATACAGAGAATCTTCGGGAATCCATCGAGAAAATATTTAACTCTGTAATTATTTTTGCTAATTTTGTACTTATCATTAAAATATTCAGCGAAGAAAAGGAACATTTATTTAATTTTAACTTTTTGAAATAAAACAAATTATCTTACATATTCACTTATTTACAAAATTATTTAATTCTGATGTAGTAAATTTAAAATCTGTTTTTATGCCTTTATAATAATCAACAATTCAATAAATAATATTAATTACATAAAGCTGTACATACTATATTAAAATTCGTATGTATTAATTATAATAATACTTTGCTTTACAAAACCAGATGAAGTCGAACATGTTATATAGAAGAATGAAGGTGATAATGTTGTATAAAACTCTGATATAATACGTGTGCTTACTTACGCGTCAGAAACCTGGACTAAAACTAAATTAAAACAGATGATACAACACTTATTTGAAAGAAAAATCTGCAGGGAATTTTTGGAGCTGTCAAATAAAACGGAGTGTAGTGTATAATGAGCCGAAAGTCACCAAATTCATAAAATTAGAAAGACTAAGATGGCTAGGCCATAAATAATGTAAATATAATGTTGTGCAATCCTCGAAATGGCAGCTCAATGCTTACTTCGCTTACTACGCTTGAAGGAAGATGAAGAATAAGTAGACCTAAAATGAGGCGGCAAAATAATTAAATTAATTTAAAATGTGGAGCCAGGGATGTTGTTATTCAATTTTATTCATCTATTGCTACGTTTTTGGAGCTATGAAGCTTTTTAGTATTTGTGTGTAAAATTTCTAAACCCTTGTCAAAAAAATGGTTTGTTTCCAAAAGATGATTGGAGAATTCAGAATAGTTATTGATATTTAGCCATCTCAAGTGCTCCTTAAATCTAATATCAAATTTTCTGCAAGATTTATCCATATAAAAATTATTGCAATCATTGCAAATTAATTAAACTATCGATTTAAAAAAAAATCAAATACGAATTTTTATTTATTTGTTTATAACTTTTCAATTTTATCATAAAATTCTTATTATACTATGCCTATCTCGCTAGAGAAAATCTGTGTTGAGACTGGTTAATTAATCGTGTTAATTAAACAGTTAATATAAAATAGTGTCGTGAATGGTGTCAGAAACGTTACATTCTGGTCTTTTGACTGACCCGAAATCTTTTTTTTTCCGAATTTCTCACATTTTTAGACTCATTGATATATCCCTTCATATTTTTACTAAATTATTTTTTATTCTAGTGTAATATGTATTTGGTTGAAACTCTTACATACCTCGTCCTTCTCCCTGATTCCTTTTGTCTTAGCTCTTCGTTAATTCCATACATTTGGCTAACCCACATAATGTATACAAATTTTGGTAGACGGTCAAAAACTAAAACCATTTCTTTTACATAATATACAATAAAATAAATACCTACCTAAGTCATTATATACTGCTGTACTGAGTAAAGAGAGAGTATCTACATTTTAGATAAAATGAAGATCTGGAACCCAGATTTTTTATTTTAATTTTCACTAATATAAACATTTTACTACGCACACATACACACTTTGACAGTAGAACCTAACGTGTTACACAACGAAGTAACTGCCATGTCAATTAATGATACCAGATTTTTAAATTAATGCCAATTAAACATATTTAGTGTTCAATAAATTTATTTAGTATAAATAGTTATATCATGGTCGTTTTTAATTGTTTTTATAAATAAAAATGATTTGATAATTATTTTTACAGCCAATATTTAAAAAATGTAGTTACCCCTTTTTTATATAAAAATTTATATTAGTACTAGAAATATTAATCATTAGAGCAGTTCTGCTGATGTATATTAAATTAAAAGATATTCTATGATTTTAAGAAAGTACATTGGTCTAATTAAAAACGGATATTATTTATTGAAAAGGACATCATTTTTATCTAATATTATTTTCAAAATATACATTTAACATAAAAACATAAGTAATCTGTCAGAATCAAGAATTAAGTTTTTCAAAATTCTATTCTGTTCATCAGTGCATTCTTTCAGAATTTATTAAATTAGAAACGATATATTTCTTTTTCTCTTTGGTTACAATATTTGGTTTGGAATGTAGAAGATAAGAAGAATAAGAATAAACACAAGACTATATATTGCGGAATTGTGTAGATATGGATAATGAATAGATAATTTTTCAATCGGTTTTAATAGGCTGTTTCCTGGGCCCCGAGTATTTACCACTCTAATTTAGTCAGTTCAAGGTATTACATAATAATAATTATTAAGGTATTAGGATAGTTATAAAAATAATAATAATTATTTCTAAATGTGTATTAAAATGAGTAAATATAAAAATATTAATACAGTTATAAATAAGTTAATAAGTTAAAGATTTGATATTCATGTCGAAAGTTCAAATGAAAAATGAAAAGTAACGTTGGGTTTTTGCATTTTTTATTATGCTAAAAAATTTACGGTACACTATGGGGATAATATACCAAATTTGAATAAACCGTAAATAATTGTGGTAATCCAGTAATGATGTATAAAGGGTTCAAAGCTCGGGTCCTCGGAGACCTCTCACCATGATTTTATGACATTGTTAAATTTTGGACCTCAAAACAAAGGTTAAGACATAATAATTCGGCGCTGAGAGGTTATATTTCGAGACCAACCCTGAAACCCACATCACAAGTACCAAAAGATAAACCGAAATCTTCACAAAAAAAAAGATTTGCACATATAACAAGAAAGGGAATCCATGTTATCAATACATCCGTTGTCAGTATAGAATAAAATTTTATATATATAATTTATTAAAAACATAAAGCTTATATTAAATGTTTAAAAATATAAAATAAGTCTTACAGTTTATTTGTGTTTGTTATGTCCGTGCATGTCTTACTTTTTGTCTTTCTTTTTTAATCTGTCAATAATCATTTGCCAGATTTATTAGTTTAAATGAAATTAGACAGTCAATTTGGTCAATGATTAAATTATTATATCAATTTTATATGTAAATATTTTGTATGTTCAAGTTCAGTAAATGCTTTATTATGTATTTTTATGTCTATTTGATGAACTTGTCTGGCTTCAATATAATGTTTAAATTTGACATATTATATAAAACACATTTTTGTTATGAAGTTGCAATTTCAAAACATAAATCTGCGGTATTTAATTTTTTTTTTCGATACATAGACTTTTTCTGTATATCTTTCCGATTGATTAATTTAATTTATATTTAAAAAATATATTTATCCACTATATCAATTTGTTTATTTCTTTATTTATCAGAACATTCGTCACATCAGTACAGTCCGTCAATATAGGTATTTTGATTTACGTCCCCTAGACAAAAATCTCTCAATGAGACTGATCTCTGAAATTGATCATACTGGATGTGTCATTCTAGCCGAGCGCCAAGAATAAGAGCTGATGATTCATAAATCGCTTCACGCTGAACTCTGTATCGTCCTTCATCTCATCTCGAGTCAAATCTCCGAGAGAAATCTCTTCTGTGGATACTGGCTTTTAAATATATTCAAGCTGCTGTTTATGTAGACACGAAGAATCTTAAACTACTGATATTTGATAGATTCTGTAATTACTAGCTTCATTTTTTTCACCACTTTAATATTATTTATTTAAAAAAATTGGCGTCAGTCTAACTACGAAAAAGGTTACGAGTTTTATATGCTACCAATAAAAATAAAGGATTGAAAAATAAAGTCCTAGATATTGTTCCCATGTTATTGAATTCTCCAAGGAACATGATTTGACTCCGATAGGGATACGGCTTGATAGTATGAGGACCCAATTAAGACGATCGAAGCAGTCAAAGTATCAAACAGCCCCAGGATACAGCAGAAATAATTTAGTTTTGCTAGTTGCGTATGATATATCACAGTCGAATATTACGGGCAGTAATATTGGTATTTTCAGTTTCATTATAAAAATAAAGGTCAAATATTGCTGTTAAAAATACTGTGCTTTTGAAAATGATATCATTATTTATGACGTGATAACCTAATGTAAAGCAGTACGAAATTTATACTATTTTTATTAATAATTCCATATTATTTAAAATACACGTTTTTTGAGTCAGGGGCATATTACAAGTTTAAAACCAGTTTAACAAAGTACAAGAGAAAAAATATAATACATATTACCTAAGAAACATTATTGAAAAATTAACATTATTAAAAATATTATAATAGTTTTCCGTATAAATATTATATTAATATTAGAATATGTCCAAGAACACACAATTACTGGATTTTCACCTACAAAGGCACTGTTATTAAACAGACAATAGATATCTCATAGAGACGAAGCTTTTTTTAAAATTATATTTAATGGAAAATATAAGTATTATTTCAAAAAAATTATTAGATTCTCATTGTGACATATATGCTGTTTCAGGGAAATGAATGATCAAATTTAGTCCATAGATGGCGATAGTGTAGTGGTACTCGAAGCGAGGCAACTTATTAACGTATAAATAATGGAATGATTAAATGTATCAATATATCAAATGTATCAGTAGCATAGTTGGATACGGTACCTTACTCGGTTAAAAGAGATCCAGGTTCTAATCCCGGTGGCACAACAAAAATATTTTTTGAAAAATTGATTTTATATGTATATCTTTCTAATTAATATATTTATTATAATTCATATTTAATAATATTTAAATTTTTCTAGAGATATCTGACAGCCTGTTGAAGAGTTTTGTTAAGTTTAGTACAATATAAAGATAAAAAAATGTGTTAAGAGATATATCGATCATCCTTCATGAAGAAATGACAAGTACGAACGATATTTCGAAATGAAGCGTTTAATTAACATGAATGAGGCCCGTGTACTGTATATAATTTTTGCATACGACTGCGTATCGTAGTCCAATAAAAATGCCGAGCAACGGCACTTCATCAAGCGCTGGCAATCAGTCGCATTCACGCTTTCTCAGCATTCCTATTCAGGATATTATGAATGTTTACCAAGTGAGAAATGAAAGCTTCAGAGGTTTTCAGCATAAAAAATGGGGTGTGCGCTTAAATACGAACGTTCTATCTTCTTTGCGTTTTCGGCATTTTATATTTTGATTTTAATTAAATATAACACTTTTTGAAAGTACGTTATGCATGTAATAGGCAATGTGGAGGTTTATCGCTTCCACGGTCAGCATTACCGCCGCCAACGCGCTTCACATTAATCGGTGCGTAAAACCACCGCTTCTGACAGCCGCAAAACACACCCGGTACCAACTTCACAATAAATATGCGACAACAAAAACATGCGCCCGCAACCAATAAAGACCCACTCGTGAGCTTCACTTCTCTCGCTGTCGCTTTCTAGACAAGATCTCCAGGGAACACTCCTCTGTGTAGACTTTTTATTGTACGGATATCGTATAATTTATAAACTGTAAATGTGCTCAAATAAATGTGTGTCAATCGTAAGTTGTCATCTTTTTATTCTCCTACCTGCTCTGGCCACACTCACATATGTAATTCATTTCCGCCATTAAACACACATCAAACACTTGAGCGATGGGTGATTTTTATGGGGCATCCATCCCTCACACAATAGCAGATTCACTTGATTCACAATCATCAACATACCCATGCAATCATAATTTGTAATAAAATTATCTTTCGACAATCATTCCGTACCCATAGCATTTTATGAATTTTAAAAACTTGGCTGCCCAGCGGCCAAAACACTACTGCCCGCAGGGCCTAGTAACAGCAAACGGTGATATATAAATAAAACCATGTAGATAACGCACGATGCTATATTTGAACCCAGAAACTCATTTTCTGGCAGAAATCGATGTAGGATTAGTATTCCCGATTGTATATTGCTATTTAACGTGGATGTGGCAATTTGATCACAAACTTAATTTGAAGGGTAGAAGAACCGGTCAAAAGGTCAGGCGCTTCTGATTGAACGGGGTTCAACCGGAAAAATTGCACAGAATATCAAAATTCTCGGTTGAGAGAGAAAATCTTCCATCTTATTCTCGATAAGTGTGGCCATATGTTTAAAAAGATAATCAATTTAAATACATTAGGAGTAATTGTTTTCGAATTTTATACCCCAAATTTTATATTTAAAATATACTACATATAATCGACGTGTTAAAAACACTTAACTTTAAAAATCGTTTGATTTCTCTCTTTAATATGTATATCTAAATGACAAGTGAGTGCACGTAGATTAATATAGTCCAAAGGTAGGTACATAACTTACTATATTATCATTCTTAAATATTGTAAAATAATAAAATAAGTGAGAATTATACATTATTGTAATGTAAAATGTATTCGAATAGAGATGAAAGAATAAATTTAAAAAAAAAAGATAATAATAAAGTAATACTGACAAACTTATTATAAAAAGTAATACTTAACACTAGATTCAAATGAAAATAATTTGAATAATTATTTATTATTAATCAAAGAGATACTTTCATTGAAACTTTGTTCGATATAGGCCTTTGCTGTATTTAATGAAGAGCCGTTGTCTGGTTTCGCTTTCTCACTTTACCGTATTCATCTCGTTTTCTCTCACATATTTTCTCATATTACTGGTTTTATTTCATTTTCTCTTACGTAGCAACTTAGCAAATTAAGAAAAAATTCTTTTGCAAATCCAAGCAGACTCATCTCTATATTACATACCTACATTATATAAGTATGATTTTACTTGACGACAGTTGTTTGGACTGAATAAAATGTATATATATATATTGTGAGGGTGAAGAACGGCGTTCTTCCCTCTTCACCGGCTAGTCAGCGGAGAACACAAGAACCGCGGGTTCTTTACCTCAAAAACGCATACCCTACCTTAGGTTGTCACATTCTACTTTCATCCTAAACTGGGAAAAATGATTAATAATACATGCGAGAGATAAATGAAAAGATGTTCAACGTTAATTAATGGAATCTAATAAAAAAAGAACACATTTAAAATAAGAATAATTCAAATTAACAATCCTAATTTCATCGGGTTGGGCGCGACTTTGACGTTCTTCCATGCAGGCTGGTGACAACAAGATTAAAATGATACGATAGATGGCATAACCTCTAATCCATGCTCGTCCGTGCACATTCCATCATTGCATACCATCTCCATGACCCATCTTCGTAGTTGTTTCTCAGCATCCAGGCCGACGCAATAGGATTTGTATAAAAATAAAGTGTGAAAATGAATGTAAACCGAAGAGTAATGTAAACCGAAGAGAAACGTCTCGTTTCCTGAAAAGATAGTTCATCATGCGATTAGATTAAAACAAATTATAGTAAATTATGCACTTGTGATTGAATACTATATGTACCCTTCGGTTACATGTTGGATACTTACGGCTACATTTTAATTTCGCTGGCCACAGCAGCTAACCGCATAATTTGACAGCTCTGAGCGATAAATTGAAAATGAACCATAGGTCGTGGCCGTTTTTATAACCTTTAAAACAAAGCGCGTTGCCAACATGAGGGGGTTGTTCGGGATTACAAGGTACGTTATAATAAATGAAGACAAATCAATTATTTTCGTCATTCAGCATAGTATTTAGCGCTTAAAAATAATTAAATATACCACCTAATCCAACCATTAATATAATTGATATTTCTTATGAGCGATATCACCCTCATCCGCAGTTAGATTACAAGGATAATGTTTCAAAAAATCTATCATCTATTAAAGATGAGCTTTCGTATTATTATTTCATTTATTTATTTATTTAGACTTTATTGACATACATATTTTTATTGTAACAGAGGTGAATATATTATTATATTGACCGAAAATTCATGACATGATGATAAATACAAATTAACGACAGTTTGGAGATGTGACATTATCAAAAACCACTATTTAAAAAAATCGTCTCTTCCGTACAATCTTTTATAACTTTTAATACTTATCCCACTTTTGTATTATAAATAAGTTTTTCGCTCATGATGACGCAAACATAAATTTAATGGTAATGCCATTTAAATTATTATGGCTCTATGGTAGTCAAATATGGAATCAAATGATAGATTATGATTGATTGAGAAATCTAATATAAAATTAAAACAGAAAGTCGTAAAAAAAACTGATTGAATTTTCAAGGAACAGTGAAAATAAGGGTATTACATTAACAGTGCTTGACTGATTTGGAATTTAATAAACCTTATATTACCGGTAATAACTTTTCGCTATTTTTCGTTTGCTTTATCACATAATATTGCACAAACGATATAAGACATACATACATTTCTTAAAGGGCATTAGTACTCGTAGTTGCTGCCCAGCTGCCACAAGAAAGTCAGCCACTAGTAATTAATGTAACATTATATACGGTAAATGAGGTTGGTACACAATTTTTAATAATTTTTTCAAGTAGTATAAATAATATCAACCGAAAAGTGGTTGTTTTCCATTTTAGCTTTCTGTTAAAAAGGCGCACGATTTTCAGATTTTCATTTATGTAAATATGTGAATTGTGATTGCTTTATTGGAGATTCCAATTTATTATTTCAGCTACGGAAGAGAAAAAAAATCTGTTATTATATTAAGAAGATTTGACGTCCGTGCGATTTTCTGACTTGTGAAATTTATGGGTTACATTATATTGTAATATTATATATAGTATTGCCGTTATTCGTAACATAGAAAATGTATTTTCTGAAATAAAATATATTTATTATTCAACCGACCAAAGAGCTGAAAACACTGAAGCCATGAAGCCAAGACATCACATCATAAGAGGTTTTATGTAACGCATGAAAAATAATGATTTCAAACAATTTTCAAAACAATATATAAATACTTTCTAAAAACTAACAACAAAGATATTTTTTTATTGTACTTTTACTCATTTATTCACACTGACACTAACATGTAGCATCAGCGACGTCAGTCCTGGTGATAGCTCCTGTAATGGGATTAGAGAGGTCGGAAACAGAAGACAGAGACGAGAAGCCTAGATATCTTTATGTAGAAGATTTTAGCATTAATATCAGAGTGTGAGTCATTAGTGTGCCAAATAATATTTATTAAAAAAATTGAAGGGAAGCAAGAGTGCAGAGACTGGTGGATGTGTATTCTTGAGGAGGCCAGGACCCTTATCTGATTACAGAGCTAGGATGATGATGATGTCCCATATCTGTTACTTATCTCCTTACGTTTTGCATTATATATAAATATTCGTACACTGGTAAAGGGGTGTTTTTCTTAATTTCTCCAAAATTATAGCATTGGACCTTAAAATTACACAAATTATATTTTTTCCGCATACAATGATCCAAATATTAGAGGGATCATATTTATACACTGCTTTCACATTAAATGAATCAACTAGAAAGTGATACAGAAAAAATCTATCATTCGAAAAAATATTTAATTGCTATCGGGATAAAAAACAAACAATAGAATTAATCGATCGAATGAATGCAAACACTAAAAAAATTCATCCGTTCGTTCCTGTAATATTGTAGAAATAGTTTTGTGGGTGTACCACAGCGCACAGCGCACACAAATATTTTCTGTAATTTATTAAAATGCTGTGTATGTGAAGAAAATACTCACAATTTACTGCGCACTTTTAACAAAATAATATTACAAACCTTGAGGACTCTTAGGATTTACATTATTCTATTTTCCATAAATGACATTACACAAACTAACTGTATAACTGGCGTATCTCGAGAAATGTAGTTCACAATTTCACGCTCCTTCCCACTCATTCATCTCCACCTCTCTCACTTTTATTTCTTTCTCCTTTCCAATAGCCATTTCCATTCTCCACGGCAACAAGCAAGTTTTGAAATATTTCCCTTGGATGAAGTAAATATTGAGAATATCTTTCGCGTTGGTGCGTTTAAAAAGCGTTAATTAAATTTTGACTCCGTCGCTAAACTCAAGGGCTTTAGGAACCGTTCTAATAAATATATTATCTATTATATTTATATATTCGTATACGTACTGTTTCTAATATGATTTATCGTGCAGAAGTGTACCAAGGTTGCCTAAACAAATTACTCCTTAAGTCGATAAATTACTGTAGAAGTTAACTGAACAATTAATTGATTTATTTGTATTTCAAACATTGCAAGAAAAAGTAATTTAGAATCGTCTGCATGATCTACTTTAGTACGTAAAGTCTATGTACAGTCACATAAATTTTACAACTATCAAGTTCTACTACCTAGAATTATAATTTTTACAATTACAATTAATAGCGTTACAAACAAATTTCATGAGCAATTTTCAACAAAAATGACATGAGCGCTTTTACCGTGAAATCAAAGATTAGTTAAATAAAAGTGGTCAAATGGTTAATCGATGACACCAAAATGTAGTAAATACCACACAAATTAATTAAGATTTGCTAAGTGTGTAGCTTCTTTATTATAAATTTTTTAACATCTCCCTCGTTCTGAAACATAATTTTGTCATTTAGATACAAAATTTTGGACGGCGCGGTTTTTCCGAGGTAACCCTTGGGAGATAAATATATTTTATCGTTGTTGGCGTGGCAATTACCAATGGCACGACTGAATCATAATATATTAGTTAATTTACTGCGGGGAGGATTGTCTCTTCCTGTTGTTTCAGATTTGGAATGGCAGTCGGTCGTGTGACCATTTTTATTTTTAGCTAATTCAACAACGACGCGAGAAAAAGGAAACCAGGGAGTAATTTTCTTCTTTTTCACTTGGAGGTTCAGAGATTAATAACGCGATATTTTTTATCAAATATCTTTAACGTACTTTTTATGATATTTTTTAACGCGCACATAATAAATGTTAGGTATATAACATTCAGAAATCAATTTTTATACTAATATAATAAAATATCGATAAATAGCCATGCACAAAAATAAATTTTTAAATTAGCATATTACTTTATAAAAAAGGATTTCTAATTCATTATAATTGTTTTTGTAACAGAATTCATGCCTTGCCATTAATTGTGCATGAACATAATTTAGTAAGCACAATATTATAATAAACTCCGATAATAATTGTAAGATAATCAAAATACAGTTTTGCAAAAAATTGATAATTATTATTACAGAAGTTTATTTCAAATCTCGTAAAAATTAATTAAAATATTGACGTTATTTTATCTAAATCAGACCACAGACAGCCAAGTGATTGATGAAATGATTGGTAGTCATTCCGCCAGACGAATGTGCGATCAGCGCGAACGATAAACGTGTATTCGTTGCATTGTTGCGCAGTACGTGAGTGTAGTGTGAACTGCGTAGCGCGAATGGTGAGAGGTGTGATGTCTCTTTCGTAACAAGATTTTGGCTTTCGATGATTTACTTTACTTAGCGCCTTAGGATATTTCACATCAAAAACAGTTGCCAAATTTTTAGGAATCTTTTCTGTAATTTTTCATTAAGATTAAAAAAAGAAAAAAATATTCAGTATCTAAATCGTCTTTGATCAAATTGAAGAACTGATCTTGAATATATTATTTCTCTTTGTACATTATAAAATTATGCAATAATTTTAGAAATATTGTATCAACACTTTAAAAAAACTTTAGGCCATTTATTTTATTTTACACAAAGTCATAAATACTAATATAATTATACTAATAGTTAGACTTATCTGAAAGCCCCACATAATTAAGTTGTATGTGAGGATTTCAATAAAGTAACAAATACACGCCATTTCTCATCATTTTGACGAGTTTCTCTGAAGATGTAAAATAAAAGTATTTAATAATTAAGTCTTGTGTTAGCCAATCATCAAAAAAACTATATATATAATTAAAAGTATCAAAATTGAATAGAAAACATATACAATTATGTAAAAGATTTTCACAAAAAAATGTTAATAAATAATTCAAATAAGTATTGAAAACATCTCAATCTTAAAGTATGTTTTTTGAACATCAATATTATTAATAAATTGGTGTAGGTTAACGTAATTAAATAAAATGAAGGATTTGGAATAGTCCTTATGATATCTTCCGCGTTTATAATGCTGACATTATTTTTCACAGTGGAATTTTTTTTCTCCTCTTTTTTTCTCTTTCAATCTATGATTTTCATTTCACCCGATACATTTTTTTTTGTAATGACTCATTATATTTTTTTTGAAAAAAAGTTAATGTCAAAGATGTATAAGTACCCACATTAATGATTTGGCATCGTAGAAAGCAATGAAACCTTCAGTATTACTTACTTACCATCACGCCGTTTCCTCGCGGGGGTAAGTAGAGAGGATAGAAAGCCACACTCCTCTGTCACACACACAATTCTCGCTTCATCCACATTGATACACCTTCTCATACAATTTCGCCGATTATTGAGGCTTCTAACAGAACCATCCTCCATTATCTGATTTACCTGGCCGTGCCAAGTCTTCCGTGGATGTCCTCTATTTCTGGTGCCATCAACACTTGCGTCATATATCTCTCTTATCATTCTGTCCTCATTTATCCGTTCCATATAACTAAACCATCTAAGTGATCTTTTCTTAATCTTACTCACTATACTAACATCAGCTTTACATTCTTTCCTTATAACTTCATTATTTACTCTATAATAAATAGATTTGCCACATATACACCTAAGTGATCTCATTTCCACTGCATTTAGTCTACTTTCGTGCCTCTTCTCCCAGCTCCAGGCCTCACTTTCATACATCAGCGTCGGTACCAGGACTCCATTGTGCACCACTAGTCTTGCCTCGATTGACAAATTTCCGTTATATATAATTCAAAGCGCCGTTCACTATATTCCCTGCAGTCACCCCCCTTTCGATATCATTCTCAGCCTTCCAGTTCAGTATATATATTATATGAAACAAATATAAAGGTTACATTGATCAGTTGAGATCAAAGATGTCCTCTTTTAAAAATGTCACCCTTGAGACTGATATGATTTATACGAAGGTCACTTACTTGCTCGAATATAAAGATTAATATATAACATAAAATCGTATATCTCATAGTTTTTAAAAATGAATCTCAATATAATAGGATACACTTACATTTTGCCGACACATTAAAACTGTCATAAAACTTCATGAATCTTCAAAATCAAAAAACAACTTAATTAACTACAGACACATCCATTCATAAGAACCGCCAACTATGGGCCATAGATTAGTTTATTCTTATCACAGATTATCGATTAAAAAAGTATCCAGAAAAAAATAAATAATTGGCCTAAATTTGAAATGTGAGAGTAAGTAGTGATGATATTAAATTTTTTGGTGTTAAACGAAGCTGTTGGCGGAAACTACCTATTTGGCGGTAACAAGAACAAATTTGCGTAAATATAACTTCTAGACACAATTTTGCAAAGAAATGTGTTTCCATAGTGGCCATCATTAATACATTGATAATATTAATGTTTGGTTATGTAGGGGTTGAGGTTGGGATCAATTAATATAACATAGTTCTTTAATAAAAAATCTTTAAAATACTTCCAAGCGAAATTTGTCATAGTTAAATAAATAGATAAAAACATGGTTATAACCTCCCGGCGGTCTAGCGACTGCTCCATAAGCACGCAGTTTTTGCATATTTAGTTAGGAAATATTGTTTGTTTTCGAGATGAATCGTTATTTTTTTTATTCGTTTATTTCATCATCATTCATGATCATCAGTCATGGGTACGGCTCTAGGAGCGGTTATCGCTTCTTTGCCTAAATACCAACCATTACCAGGGCCGGGGTCGTAAATTGGTTGTCAGTTTTTGCCCAGACAAAAGGCAAATTTCGGCAGCCAACGAGTGTACACAGTCTGAAACTTCCTAGAATGTACCGCAGATGGCGCGAGTGAAGGTTTTCTCGGCCATTCATTGTTCGGGCGGTTTGTGGCTAACCGCGAACCGAAAGCTGTCAACGCTTTTCGTGTATAAGATATTATTATCATTACCAGTTGGTAGAGATTCCAGACAACGCCGACGTTTAATTTATTATGACGTAAGTGATTGTACTTCCATACAAAATTCGCCACATCTAATCCTGACAAATACTAAACTTAAAGAAAAATTTCTATGTAGTCGAAAATAAATTGTTTCATCAGAAATTCAGCGAGCTCAGCTCGGCAGACTTGGGTGCTGGAAGTAAAAATGTGTACTAAAAGACTAATTTAATACATTTTTTATACTAACAATACAACATTTCCGCCGTACAAATGTTTGCGTATAAGATTCTTAGAATTTTTAGTGAGACTCGTAAATTCATGACTTATATGTGTATATATTATATGTTTGTACTTTAAAAAAAAATAGAGATGCGTACACGGAATACATGTCAATATAATTACTATTTTCAAAATAAGTAAAATAGAACTAACTTGCTGGTCTCCTGAAACGAGGCTCAAACTCCCCACCTCTAGATCACTAGGCCAGCGTTTTGCCCATTAAACCAACAGGCTACTTAAATACTTACATAACTTATTATTTGACGTGATTGATGGTTTAATGATGTAAAACACTCGCTTTGTAATTTAGTTGTCGGGTTCGAGCCTCGTCTAGGGAACCCCCATTGGTCTTATTTTCATAGTATATATTAAAAGCTCAGTTTCGATTGATAACAATAATAATATTTACCAATTTCTCGTATGTATCTCTATTCCTCTTTCCTCTTTTCCTGTAGGTATACATTTTACGTCCAAATAGAATTTTTTGAACCAAATGAGTTTTGTTGAATGCGCGTAAATCCACAAATTGAAATTCTTTTTTGTATTACCACAAATTCAACGAATTAAACTTGCTGCTAAAATAAACAGTGAAGGCTCGTGAGACGACTTTATAATTAAAGCCCGTTTTTGTAAACATGAAAATAAAGACAAGGTAAAAGGATAACCCACTTTTTTCGTAAACAACGCCCTTCATCTCCTTGAAAAAACACAACATGAAACATTTTTTTAATGTGCGAGTTAAGCCCTTTGTCCTCAACTAATTCGACATCTTTTGTTTATTTTTCTTCTTCTTTATTATTTTTTAACATTCGTTGTCAATGAGTAACGTTTGTACATAGTTTTCGTCTAACATAAATATCCAATTTGAAGCAAGGCGAAAAACTCATCAAATGGACATAGTCTCACAATAAAGCACTTATTAAACTAGAACACACAAAATAGTCATCATAGACAGATACCTCAAATAGACTATACATACTTGTATCTTTAGACAAAATAATTGAAACAGTGACCAAACTGACTGGCTCGTTCCATAAATTAAACAAATACGTAACAAATAATATAAAAATTCTGATGTATGAGACATGTATATGTCAATAGTAAAACAGTATACATGAGACCTTTATGGGGAACCAGAAATAAACAAAATTAATATGAAATATAATACTGAAAATGTTTTACAACTTAAAACTTCCTGATGTCTGAAATAATCTACCAAAAAATACAGCAGCACAATATTAATAACATAACGTATGTTAAAACTCTAAAACTTGTATACAAGCTTACTAATCGCGAGATAAAAGACAGTTATTAAATTAAACGAAAATCATCAATAAATATGTACATCAAGAATTTTTCAAAACTACTACCTACCCAAAGAATGACAAACTACTAGGACGCAAACGAACGAAACTAGCATAAGTAACTGTGATTTGTAAAAATATGTAAATGTTATTTTCACAGGCCTCTGGGGTTTATTATATTTTTTAATAAATCGTCTCGTATTGAAAACATTAATATTTAGAATTTTATTTAAGACTTATGATGAGTAGATTCCTTGAATTATATTTAAACGGAAAACAATACCCATAAAGCCTAACGAGGACATCAAATACGAAGGCAATTTAAAGGCAGACGCATTAACCCTGGGGTGCCCATTAATGTTTCAGTCGAACCGCTATAAAGTATTTGTGTGTGTAAAAATATGGAATAAAGCGAAAAATATATTTCGCTCAAAATCCAAAAAACGGCGAATCCGCAAGGGTGGTAGTCGGTCGGGTTCACATTGTTTGGTTGAAAAATATTACACTCGTGTGGAAAATTCACAGTTTAGCGTGAATTTGATCGTTGGCTCAAAATGTGTGAAATATAAAGTTTTATAACAGTGACAGGGCAAAATCATAAAAAAACATATGATTCTGCCATATTTTTGGTATAACAAAACTAAAATTGCTGTTTACATGAACAACAATATATTTTTGTTTGCAAAATGCATCTATAATATTACACATATCCACAGCAATGTAAGAAATACAGGTAGTGACATTAATACGTGTCGTTTGACACAATTGTTTTTAAAATAAGTCGTGATGTGATTTTCGTTATTTTTTTGCCGAAGACTCTTAAAATAATAATTGTTTTAAAGGAAAGGTAATGGATGTATGAAGAAAACCAACCAGTAAGGCAAGTGATTCGGGAGTAGTGGGATTTGGACGAGATTATCCATTTTTAAATTTTTCCAAATAATAAATCGATTACATGGCCTACTGACAAATAGAGAAATATTTATATATATATATATATACCTCAGCAGGGTTTTTATACAAACAAAATTCAAACATAATACACGTAAAACAGCATTTCTCAAATATTTATTAAGAAGATGGTAGACTGTGTTAGTCTTACATGGAGTGTATATTATTGACTATATTTTTTAAAAATTTCTCCTATTGCTTCTAATTAGCCGCTTACAAAGCGGGACGTATTAATAGCTTAACCTTATACATGTCACTGTGTGCTAATTTTAGTGATTTAATTGTTATTTCAGCCTTTTATAATTATTTAATATTATTAATTCTTTTATAGGATAGAATATAGGAGTCGGTGGAGAGCACTTGTGGAGGAAACCAAATCCTACCCAGGGATGTAGTGCCATGGGAGAAGGAGAAGAAGAATAATTAGTTTTTTTATTTTCATTGAGGTGACATATTACTAAATTAAAATATTAAATTTATGGTTAATTTAAATGAATCTTCCGAACAATTGAAGTAAATATCAAGGATATCTACCGCGCATCACCTGGCATGTAAATACATCAATTTTATTAATATTATCATAAAATATTTAATACACAAAAATATAATAAGCTACAAAACTACGAGAAAGGGTATGAAAAATAATACTTACATGGAAATGTTCAGAAAAACGGAAAGCAGAAACTCGTTGTAGATAGCCATGGATATGAAGCGACTTTCGTTGAATTCTGATGGCGCTTTTCGGACCACTATGCAGAGCCTGATCCCCCAAATGAGAAATATGACTTCCACTGCAATCAAAACATAGTCATTTTTAGTTGAAAGGATACAAACGGAAAATACGAGAGAATTTAATTAAAAAAATAATTACCGTTAATTTATAAAAAATCTTTATGTTAATTACATTCATGAACTTAAAAATACAAATATGTATTTCTTGTGGTAGGTTTGATTAATAGGTATGTAATAGTAATGATTGTGAAAAATCAGAATTTCATATTTATTCATATTTTCAAAATATATCTTTCATGATAATTCATATTTATGTTGTACGTAATAATAGTTTTAGTAAAGTTCATTTATTAACAGCTTAATTAAAAAAAAAGTATAATAATTATTATTATTCTAAACTAGACGATTAACCCAAGTCAAGCACTTTATTTATGCATTTTAAAAAACGTCCCTGAACTGAACTCAAGCGATGCTTGACGACAAACGAACGAAAAATGTAAGAATGTATTTTCTAAAACGAAAATAAGTCCGCCCCGACACAGCAACTGACAGCGGAATGTCCAAAATATAAAATCTTCACTCGCAACTGTTATTTATTCAACTCTACGACAAGACGTAGGTAGATAAAAATTATTATTTTTATTTTAGAGTTAAATTATTATTGCACGCGTCTCATTTTATACACAAAAGTGAAAATAATGCGACATCTGTTATAATACGAAAACATAACTATCAACATTATTTTAGAAATTTTGCAATATTTTTTTTTCAACTCAGATAAAGTTTAAAGCATTCCGAATAGATCTGTGTAATTAATGTCTATTGTCTATAGTAAAGAAATAAAATAAATGCTAAGAAAATCATGTTTGCTGACTACCTTTGTACAGATACAATAACAATTTGATGTATAATATAATATTATATATATATATATATCGGATCCTGTTCGGACCTGACATTTAACAAAATATTAAATATTTTTGTCCTTACTCTTATTATAAGAAATATTGGTTCATGGTCAATGTACTTTTATTTCTCTGCATCACTTGTACGTTTCACGCTCTCGTGATAATAATAAAATATTATTATTATCGGGGATATAAAAGAATACTTAGCTTGTTTCCGATTGTCTACAGACGCTAGTGGGATAATGTTAATGGAACACTTAAAAAATGACTGGCACAGAAATAAATATGACAAAACTACTGTGAATTTTTGCGGTTTATTGGGACATTTTGTGAGTCTTATTACTGTATTATTCTTTGTTTAGATTTTCATTTAGAATACACTTACAAGATTTTACAACCATTCCAAAAAATAATTTTGATGATCAAATTTTAGGTTTATTTTACAGCAAATTGCTTTGTAATTTGTTGTAATTGGTCGGTTAGCTTTAATTTCAAAATAAAAAAGTTAGTACATATTTACGGAATTATTTGTAACTATTTTAAAGGAAAATAATAATTTTTTTAAAATTAAATTTGCGTTATGATGCTCACAGAATTTAAAAAATATGTATTTTTGTAATTGAGGATTTTCATTCTGAATTTAAAATGTATAAATATAACAACTTAAATCAATTTTTTCCTTTTAATTCAATTATCGTTGTCTTGTTAAGTCAGGTCAGAAAGGTTAAGAGCCTACAGACAAAGGATTAAAGAGCGCGCGGCCGAGGTCCGCTGGTACTACAGCGCCTTGCGTCGCCGCGGATATGGCATCCACGGCACGGCAAATATTATAGATGACTGTACGATGCTATCCGAGATATTTGGCGATGGTCACATCATACAGATGGAGTGCGATGAACAAATGAACGAGGACGTATTGTCGCGTTGGAATGCCTGAAACATATTCACGTTAACTCTATGGTCATGCCCCCGAACATACTTCGCAATTTCTTGCGTAAATGTAAATATGAGTACTGTGATTTATATAGAGCTGGAATATGTATATATGTTGGTATAAAGTTATATTATATAATAAAATCAAACAAATTCTGTTACTAGGAAATTCTATTATATGCATTTGTACGTATAGTATCGGTATTGAATTTTGATATACTTATCGATCTAATCTAATAATTGTTCTTTGCCTCCCTGCCTACCCATCTCCACGTAAATAAACTAATTAATTAATCGAATACACATGAATAAATAAAATAAGGAATGGAATGGGAGGAATCCTTAGTAAGTGTGATATGTGTTTGCCATGTAACGGGAAGTATTTGAACCGGATGACAGAAACGAGAAAAGATTGCATGGGAAAAAGCGATAAACAAATCCCGGGATCAAATGAAACGAGCGTTGAATAAAATTGAAACATAGAAAATAGATCCAAGCGAGCCGGCAGATATAAATCGAGAAAGCTCGGGATATTGCGTCCAAAAGAGCGGGAAAAGTGTCGGCGCTCAGCACGAATCCTTCCGTTTCGCGCGGTTTAAGGACAGGAATCGATTCGGGCCTAATGGATGGAGGAGATTTAAGGACATGTAGTCAACAAAAAATGGATGCTATTCACTTATTCCAAGGAGGTTCCGCCATGTCGATTTGATATTTATGGATCTTATTCAATTATAATAAGCGACGTATTCAAAAGGGCTTCAATCTGTAACAGTAAAGCATATTACAGATAAAATGCGCTCACAAAAGTAGTAAATAAGTGATAATTTTACGTTTCAAATAAACTCTCAATTTTATCGATGACGAGACGAAATATTAAATATTCCCAAAACGTAACGTACATAAAACTCCCTTTTTATGTGATATCCCTAAATAAAAATATTAATATGCAAAGAGACGGGAAACATAAGGGTCCTTTGCCAATACTCACCGCGGATGGGCGAGGCAGCATTGTTCAAAACGGCTCAATATTGTGACAGAAGGTTTAATGCTTTATTATGACGGCGAACTAATATGGGGGAAATAATTAAACGGCGTATAAAAACGAACAAATGGTTGTTCTTTTTATTATGCGAATAAAATACGGCATTTTCTACTCGACTCGTCAGTCTTTCCACGAAAACTCTTGCTTCGAATTTTCGATAGTAATGCTTTTCAAATATTCACCGACAATTACGGAATAATCGAGAAATAAATAATATTTCATATAATGTAGAGCCATGATGAACCTTTTTTTATTTGTAATTCCCACAAGCAATAATATATTTTAGGCTTTAGTTTATAAATAATATTTGTATTCCATTGGAAAATGATTTTATTTCCAGTTGTATTATAAATTTTTGAAGTATACTTTACAATATTAAGTATAACATCGTATTGATCGTTGAAAAGAACTATTTTTTTAATATTTTTATACCGCAACGTCCTTCCAGGACGTTGTAATTTAGTCGGAGAAATGAGAAATGAAAATATATCTGGGAGTGGAAAGTAAATAACGGAATTTGAACTGTCCCAACATTGATCAAAATACTTGACCCTTGTCACATCCTCTCATTTAAAAAAATCTTTCTTGTACATCTTCAAATGTTTACTCGAATATCAAAATTGTTAGTCAATTTAACCGCTATAAATATACATTAAAAAAAACTATATTGCGTTTTTTTTAAGATTCCCGTAGCTTGCTATGTTAAATATTTTTAATAACGACAAAAAAGCTAATCTTACAAAATAAAATATTTTAAATTATTTAAATACGAATTTAAGTATGCAGCGTGATAAGCTTCATTCCCTTCTTGTTATAATTTATAACTTTAGTATGCAAAATTATGTTCATAATAAAAAAATATATATATTATTTGTGAATCAGAAAGACTTTCTTCATATGAACTAAATTTAGTGCGAGGCGCATTATGTATTAATTCTAATTGATATAATAAAAAAACATTGCCGTTGAATTGAATTTAGGTGGTAATATATTAATATTAAATTCTCTAGAAAGATGAAATGAATCCCGATGAAAACTGATTTTTACATAAAAAAATTAAATTATATTGCATAATAAAATATGAATAAAAACAAATATTAAATAAAATAAAAATATTGTAATAGTTTAAAAAAAATACAAATTTATAATTTATTTTTATTTGACACACTAGAATAATAATTTCGTTCGAACCTTTTTAATATTCGTTTCACGCACTTCAATATGGGGGGTGACCCGGGGTTCGGCGTTGAAAGTAATTATTCCGTGAAATCCTATAAAAGAAGTAGCGTTTTACTGTATTCCAATTAACCCTTCCCTGAGCCGCCCTTAACGAGTAGGCCTAAGTAAACTCTGCATAATTTAGCGAAGTCAACGTGAGTTCGCGCGTATACCGTTACCTGTAGGTACGTAGTGAATGTTATGGATACGTATAGCCCCTTCCGGATGGATTAACGGGAAAAATGCCCACGCCGCTAGAGCGGACTGCGTTTGCTAAAAAAATCGGGCTATGTATTAACTATAATACTTCTTTTCGAAGTATATAAGTACACAAAAAATATAATAAAAGGTATTTAATGAATTATACATAGTGTGGTGCAGAATGGGAGGTAAAATTATAGTATTAAAGAATAATTTGATAACGAAACATCGACAAAATTTGATGAAATTAAAATTAAACATTGTTAACGGAAAAACTAAGAAAAAGCATTGTTACCAAAATATCTAAAACACGAGCAAACCATGTTTCGTGTGAACTATTTCATGGATAGAATAGTACAAATATTTAATAAATACGATAAACAAGATAAAATTCTTTAATATATTATATATGGATATATTTAATAAGATATTCTTCCAAGAGTTGTTAATGTATTATTGAGACGATGGCATTTTAATGTGCTTAAACAATTTTGACGTGGATAGATGGCATGCGATGGGTTCGGTCCTTGAAGGCTTTATCTAAAGGATTGGACTGTGGAGAGGTCAAGATGGAGGGTTTGGGTGTATATAAATAAATAAATAAATTATAAATACAAATTTAGTGTATTATTTAGATAGATATACATATAAAATCAATTTAATCGCAAAATATTGTTGTTGCTACCGGGATTCAAACTTGGATCTCTTCCTAACCGGGGAAAATGTAATAACCGATTACGCTACACCGACACTGCACTGATGACAAATTTTTGAACTTATATATTACACCTTTCAAATTGATACATTTATCGTTCCATTATTTGAAAGGCGCCTTCTTTATTTTTGCGGAATTTCAAATACCGGAGAAGAAGAGATCCAGGTTCGAATTCCCGGTAGCAATAACAAAATTTGTTTATAAAATTGATTTCTAATTAGATAGAAAGGTATACATATAAAATCAATTTTATCTTTCTAATTAATTAATCACAGGTTGAATAATTATATGCAATTCTAAATAATTACAACTTCACAATAAGAACGTGTTCTCCTTAATAATATATATGCTGTATGAGTGTGTCCAAAATTTAATAAAATTGAATTGTTAATTCAGGCGTCTCCTATCGGTTTACTCAATGGTCTTTAAGATTCCGTAAAAACAAGTGTAATATATAAGTTAAAAAATTTGTCATCAATGCACCGTGTTGCTATAGCATAATCGATTAATGCACATTCCCCGGATTAGAAGAAATCGACGTTCGGATCCCTGTAGCAACAATAGTATTTTTCGATAAAATTGATTTTATATGTATATCTTTCTAATTAATACATTTAATTAGTCCGTTAGTATTTTCCTTAATAATAATAAATAATATTTTTTGAGAACATAGTTCTGTAGTATTTTAATATAAATTAAATGTAATTAATCCCGGTAGCAAATAAAATATTTTTCGAAAAATTGTTTTTTTTGTATATCTTTCTAGTTGATACATTTAATTTGTAATTTGGTCAGCGATGATTTAACCATACGAAACGACTGTCTAAACAATTTTCCGTGGTATTAAAAAATTATTATAATTTTATTAATTACCACAAATGTTGGCGTTAATTAATCCTACAAGTGTTTTTTTAAATGTGATTTCACGATCCTTTTATGTACCACTTTTATTAAATATAATGTTTCATAATGTATTTAAAAAAATATATTTCTAATATACCTACATATAATATATTATATATTAATATATATGTATATTTTTATAATGTTGGTAGTCCACTGTACGGCATAACCTTTATTATATTGTATAGGGGTCTGGAAAATCCACTTCCGACCCTTGTAGTATTACAATTAACGGAATAGTATAGCGGAATAGATAACAGATCCAATTTTTGGGTTCGGTGGCCGCACATTATGTTAGTGCACGCGCGCTCTTAAAAGAGGAACGCTAAAATGCCACGACGTGGATATAATTTGTCAAAATATTTATACAATTACTAATAAAAAATATTTATACAAAATTTATTATTTTAATAAATAGTCGAATATAATATATACAGACATGTACATGAAAAATACACACGCGAAGAATAAAATAATCACGTAATTGTGAAAATCATAAAAATATTTATTGAGAAATAACCAATATTGTATAATAAAAAACTAAAGTCTTAAATGGTGTCAATACCATTATTGTCTGAATAAGTATTACGTTCTGTTATAGCGATGATCTGTTTACTTTGCGTAGCTCGGAAACCGTAAATCCTCCCATAATTACGTTTAACGATCATTGAAAATATCAAAGTTTTTATAAAAAATGTTATTCTACCAATAAACGCCCTCAAGACTAAATCGAAAGCTCTGGGGCGTCTTAATCACACCGGAAATAGGAAATTTAGTGCCGCAAACATTTCCGCCAAAATAATGGAAGCGGGCCATAGAATTTGGAGTTGGTCCAATGGCGTTGGGCGGCTTAGTTTCGCGCCATTTATGGTAACACCTGCCGCCAATTCAGGTGATTTTGCACGGGAAAGCAAACTTTATATTGTCAATATGTGGGCGGGCCGCGGGGGGTTCAGACAATCAACAATTCGCGGCAGGGGGAGGGAGGGCTGCGGGGACCTAAATTCTGATAGTGTTAATGGAGAAATCTACATTACATTTATCATTTGAATTTACATAAGGAAAAAAGTGTTTACACGATAAATTATATTAGGTTCTAGGAAATTAAACGGGGGTATTAAAAAAACACTTCTGATTGTGCTGCACTGGGTTCTTGGTTACTAGAATACTTTATGAATTTAGCTGGAAAGTCGAAAATAAATATGTGTTTATCAAAACTACGAGTATGTATACAATAGAGAGAATTATTAATATCTCGACTTTCTTAATCGTAGCTATTTAAACATGTACAGAAGTATGGAAAAGTAACCATAACAGGGTTCAATCTATCAGAGGTGCGTCCCACTCAAAAGATAATTTGTAAATTAATTGAAAATTATCTGTAATAAGAGTATTTTATAATATTTTTTATTGTTTCTTCATCTTTGTATAAATATATCAATAAAGTTTGTCTATGCCAATAAAGTAGGCACTACAAACACAAAATGTTTTGAATAGAAAATATATCCAAAATTTCTTCTGGATTATTGTCGTGGGTTGGTTTTAGCCGTGGGTGGCATTTATGATGATTTGCCATAGCCGAAGGGTCACATTTCAGAGGCCGTCATTGGGAAAATTAAACCATTGAATAATTATGTATCATAATGCGATTCGAGCATAATTAAATAAGTAGATTGTCGATGTTTCGTATTTATGTGAGATTATACGTAATGTAGTACTAGAATAGTATGATTTTTTATAAAATAAATAAGAATAATTTAAAACATAACCGCTTTTAGAGAGTATCTTGTAGCCCGGTGTTCAATGAACATTCCCAACTTATTTATAGACTTCCGAATGACTTTTATTTCCGACACAGCTCTGTTTTTATGGTAGAATTGTAAATTTTTATTTTGTGAACATTCGGATCTTACATAAGATGGTAATTGGAAAAGCTGTGAAATTGAGGTTGCCAGTGGAAAATAAAATACGAGGAATATTGAAATCAGATTTTACGAGACATTTGTATATTTTTGAAAATGTATTTTGAAAAACTAAGATCGTAACGGTAATAGGTAATTCCACAGATATATAGTTAAATTAATATATATGATTCTTTGTATTATTTGTGTCTTTTAGTTGCATTATGACTGACGAAAACCTTAATATTATACGTATTCCGATTTTCGAGCTGATTTTCATTGTTATGCAAAGTAATGTTTCGATACTGAATGGAAATATATTTTTTTGGATTCTAAGGGCGTTTGCATTGTATTGCAGGTGTTATCCATTTATATGACACTGTACTTGAAAAAAATATTTGTAACAGACAATATTACAAACAAAATTGAACGATCTGCTTTAAGTTCTTAACTGACCCATACTAACAAATAATATTTCGAAAAAATTAACTATTTCAATTGTATTTCACACATAAATTCACTTATTGCTAACTAATAAGGGTCTCTTTGAATATACCTTATCGTTGATGTCATATACAAATAAAAATTGGCCAAAAAATTTACATACTTAAAAAGAAATGGGCTGGACACGGTTAAAGAGATGGGGAAAGAGCCCTGGAGTGGAGGCCTCGAAAAAAATATTGGCCATCCCCAAGCTAGGTGGAGCGACGACATCAGAAAAGTGGCGGGCAACAGATGGATGGGAAAGGCTGAAGGCAGAGAATCGACGATATTTGGGGAAAGCCTATATCCAGTAGTGGAGAGACATAGACGGATGATAATGATGAAGATGATAATATAGATATTCCAATTAAATAAAGCATTTTTGATATCAGAATGACCTGGTTCGGCAAAAACAGATTCTCGTCTTTTTTAGTCTACACGTGTGCATTATTACGTTACGATATTGCTCTGGCGGATAGTCCACCAGAAGGCACAGTCACCGGCTAATCCCAGTCTGTGTGTGTGGTGGTACTACATTGGATAACAACACAACATAACATGATACACAATATATTTCCTTTGCTACAAGAGAGGCCCAACAATATGATCGCACACGACGAGAGTTAATCTTCTTCACACACTAATGGTTCATTCCAATAGACTCAAGAAGACACTTTAAGGGTTACGGTTTTGATACTTGACTTATCTATTTGGATGATGAGAAATAGCTGTCTTCCGGACGCCACACGTCTGGAGCCAAATTTTATCTCGCCTTCGAGAATTTTCGATGACATCTTGAGCAGGTTAAAATGGGAAGACCTCGACTCGTTACTACCACCGTTTACTGGCAGTCTCCACGCCAGCCCAAGTCAGGTGATCAATATTGTACGCGGGTGGATCAGGGACCAATATCTCCCAATCTACTGCGTCTAACGATCCTTCGTTTGCGATGTTTTGTACTTCGGCGTTCCCCGGCGAAGCGCTCCGAGCCCAGCGCGCGCTCTACGCTACCCGGCGGCCCGTGCGGAAGTGTCGTGCTCTCGTCCTTTTCTAGAGGGCCAGTTCTCTATCACGATTGGTCCCCAGCAATGCAGTACCGTGTTCACACGACCTCTTTGTGTGCGCCAGTTTGCAAAAGTAGTGCGGGGTTCACACCACGGATTTTGTCACATTACAACATATTCTCACACAATAATTTAAATTCTTGGTGCCGATTTGTCTTACAGTTTACTTTAAAATATGCCAATTAACGTAAAAGTATAATTATTCACAAAATGTGTTACAGTTGGAATGAGGGAACTTTACCTAATTAGGATCTTTTACAAAATATTCTGTAATTTAATTTATTTAATGTGTCATCACCAAACAAATCTTTCCACCTGTGAAGAACAACAACAATAATGTACAGTTTCTGACAAACATGTATTAGGAACGCGAAATAAACTTTATATTAGCACAAGAGCCTAGCAATAAGAATGGATACGACGTAAAATAACATTATTTTGAAAATTTATATTATCTTCAACAACAGTCGCATACAATTTCTCGACGAGGCTGCTACGAGGGCGGTTATAGCTGGTTGGTTGAAAATTCTAATAACTCGAATTTTCAAGTCCTTGAATCCCCAAGAATTCTTACTCGCTCTCTTTACACTCTCTTGTTTTCTTTATATTTTACTCGTATTTTTTGTGTGTAATATATTTTTGTACTATATTTTTCAAGGTTTCTCATAAATTCAAAATATGGTATCCACCGTATGACCGCCTGAATGAGGCAATAATTTATTATGAGAAAAATTACTAAATAAATACGTTTTAATGGTTGTGACCAGATTGAACGGCCTGTTTATTGTTATCTGCATTTATACAATCTTCTTTCTCTCTCCAATGTATTTAGAGTCTTTTAAAAAAATAATCTTGATTATTTATTGTAATATCTCGAAATATTTTTAAAAATTAGGTTGTTGTATCTAGGTAAAATATCTGTCATATATAAAATATCTTTCACTTATTCAACAAATTTTTAAAGTCAAAATATCTGCGTATTGATATTTGAAAATTACAAATTATGTAAAAAAAAGTATAAAAACTTTAACCATAACATGTAATACCATATATTGCAGCATAAAAATTGTTGCTATTTGGAAAATAGTAACTCCGATGTATTGTGATCTGTAATTTTTTGACAAAGAATAGAAAATTTAGTTTGAAAATCAAGTTTTTTAAAGTGACAGAATTAATTAAACACAATTATATATTTAAAAAAAGTTTGATAGCAATAATTGACAATGGACAGATTGAGTAGGTATTTATTATGGTACTGAAACGATTGTTGACAATTGTAATACAGATTATGCTAGTAAAATGGGGTGAAGATAGTTCAATATTTAACATCATTTCTATGAAAAGGTTTATTTCTGTTGTTATAGTTGAGATGAAGGTGATTTTATAGTCGAGATCAAAGGTAATTTTATAGTCGAGATCAAAGGTAATTTTATAGTCGAGATCAAAGGTAATTTTATAGTCGCGTTAGTGAGAGAACTTTTCATTACTAAATATGTTTATAATATCTATAATTATTCATATGTAATGGAAATATACAAGGTCAAAGTTAATTTCATTATAGACTGAACATATAGACTTTTACTATAGATATTTCAAAATACCCATTTTACTTACTTACCATCACGTCGTTTCCTTGCGAGGGGGTAGGCAGAGAGGATCGAGCGCCACACTCTTCTATCTTGACACACAATTCTCACCTCGTCCACATTCATACATCTCCTCATACGTCGATTATTGAGGTTTCTAACATGACCATCCACAAGTATCTAGTTTACCTGGTCGTGCCAAGTCTTCAGCGGTGCCATCAAAGACATGCGTTATATATCTTTCTTACCATTCAATCCTCATTCATCCGTTCCATATGACCAAACCACCTAAATGATCCATTCCTAATCTTACTCATTATACAGAGATCAGTTTTATATTCTTTCCTTATTTCTTAATTATTTATTCTGTCATAAATGGATCTGCCACATGTATTCCTAAGTGATCTCATTTCCACTGCATTCCGTCTACTTTCATTCCTTTTCTGCCAGAAGGCCTTATCAGTATCGGTACCGAGACTCCATTGTGAACCGCTAGTCTTACCTCGGTTGACAAGTTCTCATTAGCAATAATTCCATTCAAAGCGCTGTTCACTTTATTTCCTGCAGTCCCCCTCTATTCGATATCTTTCACAGCCCTTCCGTTTCTATCAAACATACTTCCCAAATACACAAACTCATCTACTCGTTCCACACATTCATTTCCTACAAGTATTTAGCACGTTGTCTTGCTTTCCGTCTTCTCAAATATCATCACTTTCGACTTGTTGACATTCATAATAAGGTCCCTTTCCTTGCATACATCATACATTCTACTCCCTAGACCCTATAATTTCTGTTCATTGTTCGACATTAATACTGAATATCGGCATACAATAAACAGCACTTTACTTCCTCGTAATATTCTTTAACCTATTGAACTAAGTGACCCGCCCCAGCATTGAGTGAGTGATTGGGAGGGGAAGAAAAGGGGGGAAACGTTTAATCGGAATCGTATTAAAATTCGGGTTGTTAAAAGGAGGAAATACATCAAAATTATTCTACATCTGAGCAGTTACACATATGAATAATTCTGAGAAATGATTTTTTAAAATTATTCATGTATTGGAGAAGAGGGCACCCTTTCAACAGAAAATATAGAGTGAGGTTGTGAATCTGGACTTCGTTGGTAAATTAGGATAGCAAAGTGTTGGTCCATAAATAATTATTAAGACGAATCTATCTCTTTAACACAGTCTAAAAGGTTCAACTGATAATTGGGGCACTAGGCCTAAGTACTTTTGTTATTAATCTATTTTATTAGGAGAACACATTCTTATTGTGAAGTGTGACATATCTCAGACCTATTAAAAATTACAACTTCACAATAAGAATGTATTTTCCTAATAATAAAGTTGTATCAATGTGTCCAAGATTTAATGAAAATTAATTGATAATTCTGGCGTCTGCTATCAGATTACTCAAAGGTATTTGAGATTCCGTAAAAATAAGGTAGATGGCTCTATCAAATAATGGAACGATTAAATGTATTAAGATCAAAAAGGTAACATATAGTTTAGAAAATTTGTCAATAAATTTTTTGTCGCTGTAGCATAGTTTGATAATGCACCTTCTCCGGTTTGGAAAGAGATCCAGGTTCGAATCCCGGTGGTGCAACAACAATGTTTTTCGATAAAATTGATTTTATCTTTCTAATTAATACATTTAATAATTATTTATTTTATCTTCACATGTTTCAAGTATTGCTACTATATAAGAAAATAGGTTATTAGACAATATCTAATATGTGGTTACATGAAAGGTATTCAATAAAAATACTTAATGAAACGCACTAATTTCTTTTCACCTGCTAATTTATATTAAATGTGGTTTGGGTGAGTTATTTATTAAGTTCATTATTAATGTTCACGGTACCTCAAGGTTTTGTAATCAGTTTTTCCAATTCAATAAAGATTTTTCTAACTAATTAATACTCATTGAATAACTGATTTATTGGGCTGCCGAAAAAATCTGTTTTATCTATCATTGTAAGTACTAAAGTCTCCGCTTTGTAGATTGTTGTATTATATCTTGTACCAATATATAGAGATTGCTACCATACACACCACAGCACTGGGTAAAGGCTGTTATTTATATATTTTATTACTTGGCATTGGACCAAGGGTAAACCTTACAAAGCAAAGTAAACTGAATGGAATAATCATCGGAAAATACGGCGTAATAAAATGACAAACATTTTTCTTACAATCACTAAACTATACTTTTGATTTATAATAACAATGGTATTTTAATTCATCGTTGCAATATTCTGCGTATTTAAAATAAAACGAATTCTATCAAGTCTTTCGTGACTAAGTCTAAGCGGAGATCTCTTTTATTTTGGTTTATTTCCATAAATAAATTACGGAAAAGTTATTCGACGAAATATGAAGTCATCTAAAAGATATTCTAAAAGAAAAATAATTATTTTAATGGCGCCACCCGGCGAATATTTACTTTATGTTTTTTCTTTTAACAAAACCTTTTGCTGAAGAGGGGAAATCTTTACGCTTGAGTAATCGTTAAAATTATGAAGGTAACAAACAACAATACAAAACATCTTTCTCGAAAACCTGGAAATATTTTTTTCCTCAGATTTTGAACACGAAGTTTCTTTTGTATACTTTCTTATTCAATACATTTTCAAATCGATTGTCATTTCATAGGAAAATCAGTTTTAAGTCAAAGCAGAAAAAAGTATTTTGGTTACATTATTGGAGTACAAATTTGGCTTTCGTTGTAATCTACAGAAGTCTAATAAGATTTTAACGAGTAAACTTACAGGCCGAGTGAAGAGTTAAGCATGCAAGAATGTCATTTTGTTGAAACAATTAGGGTTACAGCGAAGAATTACGATCACCGTAAAGTTTTTTGTCATATTATGAACCAAAAATATTATCAAGTGTTTGAGTAAAATATTAAGAAACAAAGAGTCTAAATTTGATTTGAGTAAAAAAAATAAAGAGTCTAAATTACCTTCATCGAAGGTTTGAAACCCTGCATTGACTTTAATCCTTAATGAATTTGACCTAATCCTTTAGAGAGCATTGTGAATGGTGGAAGCAATTAGGACGTTCAAAGCAGATTTTGTAAAGAAGACATGTAAACCTGTGGTGTCACCCTATTGACTCTCACGAGTTGAACCGGTCGTTAATATTGGGAATCTCTCGTCGGACCGTTTGTTGCTGAATTGGTGTTTTTTCCTCACGTTCAGCCAAGTCTAAAAGCTATTCAATTAGTTGAAAATACTCGAGACCATTGCTTCAGAAAATGTTATAATTTGTGTCGTTCTTTTCAAATCCATCTGAAGACCCTGGAAAATAGACTAACGATACTTACCTCGATCGGGAACAATAACTAAAAATAAATTAAAAATATGTGAACATCACTGATGTAAACCTGTGTTGAACATTTTTCACGGAGCCCAAATAACATGCAGTTATGCACCATACATTATGTATAATTGAAATAAACTAATATATACTCCTTTTGGACAGAATAGTTATTTTTACCTGGTCTTGTAAATGTAAAATTTGTTAATGAGGCAAGTTACGAGCCCTGTAGTATTCAAAAGGGAGGTAACTGCATTCATATGTGTGGTGTGCTAGGGTGGGAAAAATAATCTTAAGAACTTAATTAAAGCACATGTTTAATTAACCATAACATGGATTGCATTTTTGCATGAATAATTAACTTGTTTTATTTAAGAGTAAGTGTTTGATCTTAATAACAAGATTATATGAATCGCCGATCGCCGTCTTGCGCAAATATGAACGCGATATATAATAATAGAGTTCTTGTCCATTACTTATTCTCTATCCTCTTCTCCTATACCAGAACACGACCTTTTCCTGTGGTATTTTCTTTGGTTTTACATTGTTGAACGTTGAAGTTTGAATTGCCAGTTATCGTTTAGCAGTGGTATGGTAGGCTATCAAAATTGTGTGAATTATCTTCCTGCCGTGTGGAATGATAAATTGACGGAGAGTGTACTGTGTGTGTTCGGTTTTCTCGTTACCATGCGTGCCGAAACCTGTACATCTTGCTATTATGTGTGGTGCTTGTTGCATGACATTTCGTGCTATCACCAAAATGTATGAACAAGAGTACATCGTGCGGAACAACGGAGTGCGTGTTCTGAAGCCAGAAGACTTGTGGCTCCAGTGAAAAAAATCCAGATACCGAAAGGAGCATTTCACAGGTGTGTCGTATTTCCTGGTTCTGGTTGGTCTTTCAGCCTTCCCCTTTGTTCCCTATTCCTGTCCCTCTCCCAAATTTCTTCCATCCTTCCTAGATTCAGAATTTCCCCAACCCCTTCTTCAGATAGTAAATAAGACTAGCAATGCAAAATGGAGTTCTGGTGCTAACACTAATGTAAGAAAGAAATTTAAAAAAAATAATGAAAGTAGATTGAATGGGGAGGAAATACGGTCGCTCAGGTATGTGGAAAATGGGTAGGGTGAAGAATTAACAAATTAGAAGCGAATGTAGAGTTGTTTCTAGTAAAGTAGATAGAATTAAGAAAGGGTCGGTGAGATGGTTTGGTCATGTGCAACGTTTGAGTGAGGAGAGAATGATATTTTTTTTTATTGTTCTTATTGAAGGTAACATGGATGAAGAGCATCCGCGAATAGCTCTGCTAAAAGGTTAAAGATGCGTGTATGAGATGTATGAAGGTGGACGAGTCAAGAGAGGTATGTCAAGACAGAGGAGGTGTGATGGTAAGTTAGTTTATTTGTTGTTATATTATATTATAATTTAATAATTATCGTTTTGATTACATTTCGTACCAAATAAAAATAAGTAGTATATTGTCAATCAAACTGGTAACTGCCAAAGAGTTACGTTGTTTTTATTTAATTAAATGACGTATTGGCTCTCATTTTTTTTATTAATAAAATATAAAAAATGACGCTCGTAATAATGCTCAAAATGTAACTAAAAATGAATACTTTCTTACAAAGTAATATATTTGTCAATGATTTAGAGTATTTCCAACCCATTAACTACATCTTTAAATAAAAAATAGCTTTTACGTTCATCTGCGTATCCTCAAAGAAAGTTGCTGGGAATATGAAATATTTTAGTATACCTTTAAGGTTTTTTACAAAGCAGGGATGGCAAAATAAATTAAATTTTGACATAAATAATCTGTTTTTCTATATCGTCTACGACCATTAAAATTTTCCCATTCATTGATGTTCTCAGTAAAATAAATAAATAAACAGGCAATGCCATATTACATGGATGATAAATATGGATAAATATTTATAGTTTTGGTACAGTAATACACTAATTTATATAGTATAATATGAATAAAAGCAATATTATAAGATAGTCTTTATTGCCATTGAATAGTTGATGTTTTAAATTAGAATAATCCATTAATTATGACGGGAATAATTCTAGAAATAATAATTAAAAATTAAAAAGCCACACATTTTACTATCTTAAGTGAGTTCAGATCTTGTTTTCGTAGCCTAGTGAGATATAAAAATAAGGCAATTATTAGAATTATATAGAAATCCTTAAATATTTAGATTAAATATATTTAATATATAAATATAGAGGTACATATCAAAATAAAAAAAATATATATTAACTCGTAATCTATTCAATAAAATCACATTCCGAAAATCAGTTAAGACCTGTCCTAAGTAACGTAATACTGCTCGTGTGTTAGCCATACACAAAGATGGACCCAAACAAAGAACATCCAATTACTTCCCCATCTTAAATTACTCATTATCATTAAAGTATTCGAGTTTTGGGAATAAGTGAAGGACGCGATTAGAATTGATGTTATGAATCAGAAGGTTGTGTGTAAGGGCCTGATATCTCCATATATATTACACTCAGCGCTCACGTGTTCTTTTCAATATGATCGCGTGTATGTGGGTGTATGCGGGAATGTGCGTATGTGTGGTTAGAGGTTGAACAAGAAAAACTACTTACGCTTGAGATAAGTTTATTGATGCTTGAACTTAATTAAAAATTGAAAAATATGTAATAAGAATTCTATACCGAGGAACGTTTTCTAAATATTTTGTCAGGAAGGCGGCCGTGAGAGAAGTGTTTGCTCAAGAGCCGTCTTCCCGGCGGCTGTGGGCGCATCGTATTGGCACATGTTAGGGTCGGTACCGGCGTTTTTTTGCAGCTGATGAGGACCCAGGTATCTGCAAGATGCGTTCAGGGGCCGTCGGAGGTGTTGATGATTGTAGAGGAGATAGACTTCTACAGAGTGAATTATTTATAATAATTTTTATTGTGCAACAAAATCTATTTTAATAAAATAATACTACGTTTTTTATCAGGCCGGCTAATTAATACAAACCCTCTTCTATTCAGTAATGTATTAAATATTAAAAGTAACGGACTAAAACATTCAACAGTACGCCAATATACCGAGTGCTCTAAAGGATAAGGATAATCTATAACTAATCGGTCGAAAATTATTGTAATCAGTGCTTTTTTATCCTCCTTTACTCTAATATTATCCGGGATTCCACAAGGTTCGCACTCAGAGCAATTCCGTAATTTAATTAACGATATTGGCAAGAGTTTCTGGTCAATTAGTTAAGATTATATTCTTTAAAACAATTAGATGATCGTTTGTTTACTTTTGAATATATTGAATATCACATCATGTAATTAATATTTAAAGCGAAACACCTATTCCTTCCGTCTGTATCCCGTAATTAAACGATTGGAGATTTGTCCTAACAATGCATCGTTTCTTCATAAGTATTATAGTTTTGACATACATTTTTTTTTCATCATAAGTGAACATGGCGCTTAACACTTATTGTATTAGTTTATTAATTTATTGAGTGCGATGCTATATGTTATGTACTTTTGATAGATACAGCCTTGTCCTGACAACTTTGCTGGATTATGTTAAGAGTAGCCAGTTTTATTCGGGCTGTTGCTATATATATTAAAATGAGTACATTGATATTTCTTCAATATTTGTAAAATTACTTGTGGCAATATATTAAATGAATAATAAGAAAAACACTTTGTTTTTAACCAATATTTATATATATATATATCAACATATTTCGATATCAACATGGCGCTAAGGGTAGACGTAGAGACAAAGAGCAGGGAAGGTGCCGCCTCAATAGCAATCCTATGGTATCTTCTTCGTAAAACAATGTATACTATACTAAAATTAAAAATACAAGCATAGATAAAAACTAAACTATAAAAGTATAAGTGGTGGGTAACTAATAAGGAACTACTGTGAATACAAATTTAAATGGTGACTATTTGCAAAAAGGATTTATTATTTATAATTTTTAATTTGCTATTACCATTTTTTCTTATATCTAAAATTTCAAATTTATCTAACTGTAAACCTATAGTATTTTTATGTAAAATTTCTAAACCCTTGTTAATATCAAAAGAATGGTTCGTTTCCATAAGGTGATTAGCGAATTCAGAATAGTTGTTGCTATTTAGACACCTCAAGTGCTCCTAAATTCTAATATCGAAATTTCTACAAGTTTTACCTATATAAAAATGATTTCACAGTAGTTCCTAATTAGTTATCCACAACTTATACTTTTATAGTTTTGTTTTTATCTATGTTTGAATTTTAAATTTTAGTGTACATTGTTTTCTGGAGAAGATACTATTGGCATTGATACATGTCGATGTATCAATAAATAGTGCTTTTAAACAAAGTATTTTTCTTATTATTTAGCAAATTGATAGTTACCATAAAAAATATTAGCAATGAGTTACAAATCTAAAATGAATTAATAATGTATTATATTGTTTAAGTAGGAATGTTGGACAGCAATGCTTTCGAATGATCTCTATCTAATTGGATAACACATTGAGTCTATATTTGAGGGTTTTTTAATAAGTGAACGATTTTCAGTTAGTGTTAAGTTAATTGTACAGTTTTGGAGCAAAAAACATATAAAGGGTGTCCAGCGGAAAATGTTCAAGTTTAATATTAAATAAAAAAAAAACTACAATGTTATTCTCATATTTTATTATTAAGAGAACACATTCTTATTATGAAGTTGTAATTATTCAGAACATAGGTCTGTGATATTTTAAATATTAATTAAATGTATTAATTAGAAAGATATACATATAAAATCAATTTTAGAGAAAAATATTGTTGTTGCGCCATCGAAATTCGAACCTCGATTATATGTGTGAAATAACGTGCACTGTTGATTTTTTTATTCCAGTAAAGGCTGCAATCTTCCTTATCGATTTACGCGGATTGCGCATAATTTCACGTTAAACATGAGCCATATGTTCTGGCGTCGCTTGATGGTCCCGAAGGAGTTTGGTTAACCATTGTCCCTTCTTGTCTGAACTATTGAACCCAACACCAGATACGTTGCGTGCTCGGCCCATCACTTACTCGTCGAATATTAAAGTGAGTACAAAAAGCGCGACGCGCACGAACCAATGAATCACCGCACTTTAAATATTGCTCAACCGCGAACGCGCGGTGCGCTCCCAACCAGTAACTTATTGTGACTGGCAAATTCGCAAATCACATGCGTCGAACAATACCCCTCCCACTTACCTCACCCTACAATTACAATTTAATCTTGAATTTTTTCCGCTGGACACCCTATATAAACGTTAATAGTATGTCGTTGTTTCTCTCGGAACTGATGTGTAGTTGTTTATACGTTGATTTATTGCTGGGTGAGAATTCTTGTGTGAATAAATACATAATAAATCTCAACATATAAATTTGTCTTACATCTAGAACATTTTACTCTTTATAAAAAAAATTCTAACAGGTCGACCATTTATAACCCAAATAATTGTCTTTTGAGCTCTTTTAGCCGACTCTAATACTGTTTTTGCTGCTCCTCAAACTAATATCGCATAGCTTAAAATGTATTAATCTCATACGCAAAGCTTTCTCAAGCATGCTTCCATTTTATTGTACTATGTTATGTATATGGAGTGCAATTAGTTGAAATAGTCCAAAATAATAATTATAAATTATTTATTATCCAATGTACAGTGTTTTTCTGATTAAGCAAGAGTTATACAACAGTAAATCTAATGTATCTATTTAAAGTAACAAACTCAAATTGTACTTTTAAACGGCATATTAAATTTTAATCTTATATATTTTCACTTAGTTTTACCTTGCACGTGCTTTCATTTTATTTATATTGTATTGCACGTTAGTATATTTGCTCTGATTTTATATATTTTCATTTTTACTTTGCCTTGTATGCACTTTCATTTTGTATTTAATTGTGTTTTGCCTCGTATTCCATGAGTCATATTGGTTTATTTGGTTTGTTTGCTAATTTACCTTAAAATAGGCTTGCCTAGTTAAACAATGCATTTTAAAAATCTGTTTTAAAAAATCTATATGTAACAAACTGTATTTTTAGCTATACCATGTATTATTATAGGTATACGTGTCTAAGAAATAAAAATTACTCTTATAATTATAACATGTCAAGTTCCACAATAACTATTAATACAATTAAAATTATAATCTAAATACACAAAAAATTCTAATTTAATGATAATTTCAATTATATTGACACCTTCTTTTCTTCGTTACGACCTCGTGAGACTTGAAAATCCACGACCGCAATCACTACAGAATCGCTGTGATTCAGTCTGCTAAGCGCTTGTATACTTATTGTAATATTGTTATGATATCTATTCATTTACGTCTCAATCTTTCTCTTAATACAGATCTTATTATATCGCGTAAAAGGTTTTTTTTGTGCAAGTTACAGGGCTCATCTATTCTCGCGAAGTGTTGCAGCCTCTACACTTCCTCTTTCACCTTTCTCACGTTATCGGCGTCATCTTTTCATTCTCCAGCTAGGTTAGGTTATTGCCTTATTGGCAATAATTAACACTTTCTCTTTAAGTAAACATATTATAATGGTGCATATACAATAATGAAATTTAATACACGAATCATAAAGATTAACGTTAACACAAATTTTATTACACGCCAACTGGTTTTGCTTAGCTCAAGCTTCGTCAGGGCGTATTTAAAACTAACAATAAATACAAAAATAGTTCGCTTATATATACATAAAAAGAGAGATAGAGTATAAAATTACATGTGAAAGAGAGAAACATATTACATATACAGTTGGACGGAACATTAATTTAACATCTATCAATTAATATAATGAAGTTATAAGATTTTTATTGTTTGAAATACATATTCTCTTTTATTTATCCGAACCATAACGTAACTCCATCCATTCAGATTAGTTCTAGCAATCTTCTGTAGATCCACATCTCAAATGTTTCAAGTCGCCTTATCATTTCTTTGGTAAATATCCAGGTTACTATTTCATAAAATAATACCGAGAACACATAGCACCTGACCATTTGCATTCGCATTCTAATCAGGATTGCAGAACATCTTTTTGATGCAGATAAAGATTGCACGAGCTTGCGAGATGCGGCATTTAATTTCAACAGAAGGATCCTATCTTTTATTTGATTCCCTACCCAGGTATATAAAACTTTATATCTTCTCAAATGTCGTTCAAGCAATATAAAGAATTTGAATGTCAACTATGTTCTGTTTGCTAATCAGCATATGTTTTGTTTTAGTTATGTTAAGTTCCAGCCTGAAAGACTCCTTCACTATTTGGTTACCTCAATATTACTTGCTAAAGTACCATCCACATAATACAAGTTATTCAAAATCTTTCCATTTATAACATGCCCTTGAGTAGCTTTTGAAGAGCTTCATTGAATATTTCATCTGAATCGTATTTCTTAGCCGTATTTTCTCATTGTTACGGCCTTTGCTAATTATCGATTAAGGTTAGGTTAACTTTATAATATTAGGTTGTATAAAATTTATTTCTTTATGAACCCAAGTATTCATTAATTGCAATATTGAAGACTAGTATTTAAGTGTAGTATTTAGGCTACAAAGGGTAATAGTAAGAGTTAATATCCATATTCCCAAGATTGTAAGGAAAACACTTAAATAATTACCGTTAAAATTTAGGTTGGTCATAAATTTTTATAACCAACTGTGGCGACTAATTAACCCCCACGTCCCACATTTTCTTCGTAGGATTATAACCCGACCACCTATAATATTCAGCACATAAAACCTACAGATAAGGTTGTGCCGGACGGTATACTACCATAGAGTAGAACGGACCCAGGGACAACGAAGATATTTGCTCACAAATTAGCAGATGAGTTGACCGTAGAGCTTGTCCTCTGAATATAAAAGCTAAGTGTTATTGGAAATATTAGGGCAGGAACACCTTTACCAACACAAAGGATCAGAGATAAAATGTTAGTGTATTTGGCAGCGTAAAGAGAAGACGCTTGTGAAAGGTAAAAATAATTTAATGTAATTTGCAAGGGTACAATAATTTTAATTGTAATTATTTATATAAGATGAAAAATGAGACAAAGTTTCTTATGATGTATTAATGTAAAATATCCTAATAGATTTGTGATATAAAAGGTACATATGATAAAATCATTAGGAGAACACATTCTTATTGTGAAGTTGTAATTATTCAGAACATAGGTCTGTGATATTTTAAATATGAATTAAATATATTCATTAGAAAGATATACATATAAAATTAATTTTATCGTCAAATATTGTTGTTGCGCCACCGGGATTCGAACCTGGATCTCTTTCCAAACCAGAGAAGGTGCAATATCCAACTATGCTACGACGATATTTTTAGCGACAAATTTTCGAAACTATATGTTACCTTGTTGATCTTAATACATTTAATCGTTCCATTATTGATAATTCTGGCGTCTGCTATCAGATTTCTCAAAGGTATTTGAGATTTCGTAAAAATAAGGTAGATGGCTCTTTCAAATAATGGAACGATTAAATGTATTAATTTCAAAAAGGTAACATATAGGTTCGAAAATTTGTCGCTAAAAATATTGTTTAATCGTTCCATTATTGATAATTCTGGCGTCTGCTATCAGATTTCTCAAAGGTATTTGATATTTCATAAAAATAAGGTAGATGGCTTTTTCAAATAATGGAACGATTAAATGTATTAATTTCAAAAAGGTAACAGAATAACGAAAATTTATCGCTAAAAATATCGTCGTAGCATAGTTGGATATTGCATCTTCTCTGGTTTGGAAAGAGATTCAGGTTCGAATCCCGGTGGCGCAACAACAATATTTTTCGATAAAATTTATTTTATATGTATATCTTTTTAATTATTATATTTAATTCATATTTATGATAAAATCGTTTACGAATACGAAATATAGAAATGAGCAGCGCGTGGTGCACTCGGCGTTGTCGAGGTTGTTGTCGTTTGAGGGGTATATATTATATAAGTAATTAAGAAATTAAAACGAGATTATTGCCTCAGTAAGCGACAATAAAAGAAAAATAAAAATACTACTACACGTTTTATAAAATTGTTTGTCTGAATTTTTTTTGTAAAAAACATTTTTTTCAATTAATTAATGTTTAATTATTGATTTGTGTCAGACGAGTTAAACGCAGTTATTTTATCACAATCGAACCAAAAATAGCGAAGTTATTAGCTATCGGACTCTTATTAGTCGTCACTCTTGTAGTCACTCCGTCGTACGAACGTGCAATCGGTGCGAGCATTAAACATTTAGGTACTACCGTGAAGCGCTGTACCGTAGGTGTGATTGTGATGTACACTATTTAGCGCTTAGCGAGAGGTGTGATGTAACTGGTGTGCTCTCGCATTTTGAATATTATGATTAGTTGATTCTGTGGTAGGTATTTCATGCCCAAGTTAGTACATATTTACATTAATATATAAATACAGTATTTTTATTAAAAAGATAAATATGTTTTTTAATTTTCTAGCACTTATTTTGGTCAATACATCATCATTTTGATAAAGATTTAAGTAAAGTTCAGTCAAGTACCAGGTTATTGTTTTGCCGCTAGACTAAAAAATAACACCTCAAATAAATTTGAAAGTGTAAAATAGACATTAAGGTATTTGAACATTACATTACATAACGACACCTCAGAATAGCAAGGTTCCAACAAACATTTTGGGCTAATTTGAGTTATTGCGTGAAATCGGTTCAAAAAGAATTATTCTTTATTTCTTCCATACACACCAACTCTATTTAACGGATATTAAAGGAAATAGCAAGAGCTGAAAGTTTCAACTGCATCAGTCATTTATATCATTATTGTTGATTTACAATGTTTTTAGGAGAACAAATTCTTATTGTAAAGTTGTAATTATTCAGAACATAGGTCTGTGATATTTTAAATATGAATTAAATATATTAATTAGAAAGATATACATATAAAATCAATTTTATCGAAAAATAATCTAGGTTCGAATCCCGGTGGCGCAACAATAATATTTTTCGACAAAATTGATTTTATATGTATATCTTTCTAATTAATATATTTAATTTATATTTACAATATTTTTATTTATTTTTAATTTCCCTCATCTCACAGTGGTCATTGATAATACTAAAAGTTAAGCCATTAAAACTGATCATAATTGCATACTTAAAACAAAATATATATTTAAATTCAATTAAGACTTTTGAGCTCATTATCTCAAAACCTTATTATTCTGAGGGGTCGATAATGCAAATGTTTTTATGATTCCCTACCGAAGATTTCTAGAATATGCATGATATAGATCTAAATAATATTCTCATATCCGCGGTCTAAAACCGTAATAAAATCTTGAAAAGATAGAAAACTTTATTAAGATACGTTAAAAATTATTTCAATAATATTATTATTATTTTAATAATATTACTCTTTGAATAATACTACGAATTTTTCCAGAAATCTCAAATTGAGAATCGTTCTAATTCATTATTATTTGTTGGGAATAAGATAAGAGGCTACCAGTAAATACACCTCGAGAAAGGGTTACCCATAAAATATATGATATATTCTCGAGGGTATCGAGGGAATATGGATGCCTCAAAACGGATACCCTGACAAGCCTTTTTAGTTTTGTTCTAAAGACGTTCAAAGCTGATTTAAATCTGATTAATATGCAAAAAAACATCAAATATGATTTTTCTAATCGCAAATACCAAGACCTAAAATTAAAATATTAATGGGGTCAATTTTATTATGTTGCATATAATTATTTTGATGAAAGTGATTTTTTAACATATTTAAAAATAAACCATTCTAGCAAATCTCTACTTTAAAATTTGTAAGCGTATCTACTTACAAAAACAATTGTCATTGAAAATTTGGGTTAACCGCCATACCGCAAACATTTCAATTTGTGCTAAGCGATTTAAAAATTATTGTATGTTCGACTACGTAAAAGTTGAATGTTCTGTCAATCTGTTGTAAACATTCAATTATGATCATTTGAAACGATTTAGCAAATTAAACTCATAAAGTGTGGCGGTTAAAACAAAATTTTAAAACAAACGTTTACTATCGACCTAGAAAAATATTGAAAAATCAGTTTAAATAATTCAAACTTTCATCTCTCGATATCATAAAATGAGAAATTTTAATTAAAAATTAAGATGAAAGAAAAAATAACAAATCTGTGGAGGTCGCACCTCGGAAATATCTGGGTGTAAAATTAGGCTCTCATCTGCCGTAAAAACATGCCGATACCGACCAGATACCATGTGCCAATAACATGCACCGGCAGCGATCGAGAAGTCGGCTCTTAAACGGCCACATCTCTCGCAGCTGCTTTCCCGACAAAATATCTAGCAAACGCTCCTCGGTATAGACTTCATATTGCATATTTTACTATCTGTAACTGTGGTCAACCATCAATAAACTTCTGTTAACTGTAAGTAGTCTTTCTTGTTTCACCTGCTCACACACTTCGCGAATACATTCAAAAGAACTCGTGAGTTTTGGGTGTAATATATGAGAGGGCATCAAACATTCACATACATAACCTTCTGATTCATAACATTCAATCCTTAACGCATTTTTACAATATCCCTAAAGTAGTGACCCCGACATGATGTAATCGTATTTGGTCCTAATAGTTTTTTGGAAAAACAATTTTTGTTTTGATTGTGAAGCAGTACATGTACACAGTGAATGTAACAAAATGTACAAAATTGGTTTAAATTTCAGTGAAAGCAATCTTATTTCATTTTTGTCCAAGATTTCATTACTTATAAGCTAACCTTGTTTCGGTTACAGGCACCGTCACGATTATCAGGTTACGGATAATAAAAGCGCGCGGGAAAAAGAATAATTCAAGTTTTAAATAAATAAGGTAGAGAAGACGTATCTATAATAATTGAAAATAAAATGATGAGATTACATTTTGAAAAAAAAACGTGTCTATTTTTGTTGAATAAAAATATGACGTCTTCTACGCGGCTTATAAAGCGAGAAATCAAAGTAGTACATAAAACCGAAATTCACGTAGGAATTGGGACTTTGACGTACAAGATTGATGTGACAAGATTGATTTTCTCGCGAAGCTACGTGACTTTATCCTCTGCTGTTGTTGTCTTTGTCGCGATTCATTTTTTTTTTTTTTATGTAAAATAAAATTTGAAGTTTCTCTCACATAGTCACAAGTATATTAAAAACTCAAAAAATATATTGAATAAAATAAATATTACATTAAATAAAACAAAAAATATACTATGCGAACATCACCGTTTTCTTGCCGTTATCTACCGACAATTCAGATAAAATGGGCGGTGTATATGAAATCAAACCCCAAAAATATTCAATTTGTTTATATTTATGTTATATAAACAAATTAAATGTGTGTTAACTATGTAAAACAATAATTTATTTTAATGTACACAATGATTGATTTTAACACCTTGTACATCTACTTTAATAATCTATTCTTCAGTCTCAATTACTTTCCTGGACAGCGCGTAGCAAAACTGGTATTAATAAGAGTAGTTATATCAGATAATATCGAATAATGTGAAAAGTTATATTAAAAAAATAAAGAATTACCTTATAGGTGAGGGGATCGAACCGTCAACGTTTGAATCTGTAGCTTAATACGTACTCACCCATCCATCATCGTATGCAAATTTTATCAAGGATTTTAATATTCTATTTTTGGTAAAAATCCCCTACTTTGCTGACGTATTGAAAACACGTCAAATGTGTGGTTAATTGATTGACTGATAATCATACTTTCAGTCAACCAATTCATCACTTTTAAATAATTGTTGAAATAGCACAAATAATTTTCATAAAAATTTTATGCAAACTCCCATTATTGACGAGTTTATAATATAAATGTATGAATCTGAAAAATCTCTGTGATAAAGTAAAATGTAAATGTTCATAACTTCATTATTTCACGTTGCAAAAGAATAAAAAAAAATTTTTTATCGCGTTCAAAAAATACGGCTACAATGTCAAACAAAAAATAATGCACATCGTCATGTTTTTGGGTGCTGGCATCTAGGAATCATAAAAAGAGTCCGTTCAAAATCAAACCAAAGGGTCATCACTTATAAATGTACATAAATATTATATCTGAGGGTTTGTTTTCCAGCCCTGTTTCAACAGAAAGATATATTTACGGAGCTTTTGGGAAAGATATCGGTAAACAATAACGGCTTTCGAAATTGTACAATATTTTTTGAACGGGATATGAGCAACGATTTCGGAATAAAATATGTGTACAAGTGGGAAAAGGATCTGCTACTCTGGATGTACGTCTTCGGGGGGGATGGCACGCGCTCTGCATACAGAGCGAAAGGATTACTACACTCGAAAGAATCCTAACCACAGCGTCATTTATATTTTATTTAGTGCTATTTTACTGATTCAGTTATTCTTTATTTCTATTCTGTTCATTTTTATTTCATTTAATGCTTTATTCATTTTCAATATTGATTCAGAAATCGCATTAAAGAGTGATCTAGAAATCAGTGTTTTGAAACACTGCGCGCAGAACATTTCTTTGTTGGAAAGTGTTATTATCATTAAATAATTAAACAGGAATAAACCTATGCAATCAAAATTAATTGATATCTGAAAAAAAGAGCTGATTGTTTATTAGTAAATATAATACAATAATTAAAATCTAGGTGCATTAATTTATGTAGATGTTGTTAGAATGCGAAATTACCCAAAACAATATTTTGTTCAAGGATACAAAAACACTCAGTCAAAGTAAGGGACGGAGGCTAATAAAACTCGGTATTGTTAGACGCAGGTGTACCGACACAGCGTGGGTACAGCAATAAGGAGTGCGGCGTACGTGACAAAAGTCACGTAGGCAAATGCACCATAAGGGATGCATCACCTTAGGCGGGCCAGTCTTCCCATATTCTCCGCCGGGAGAACTGGCTCCATCAAAGACGAGATTTTATTTTCAATTAGAAAATAAAATCAATATCTTCTCTAAAAATATCAAGCAAGCGCTTTATAGATTCTAATTCCGGGGAAAATTTAAACTGTGCGCTTCGAGTTTAAGCTTAGACTGTGATGTACTCTGCGTTTAATAGTTGATGTGAAAGTATCACAAAGGGTCCCGCTGGATCTATAAAAAGTTGATCAATATAATTGGTGTAGCAAGAACAGACTGTTGCTATTGCATAAGAACATCGCGTCCAGAGTCCCGGTTTGCCTGGATAATTGGGCATAGTCTTGTGGTCAATCAACTACAAGCCTGAACTCCGTCACCCTACGTTGGCACCACAAGGAGCTGACCACACTTCACGTCCAGGATCCAGGACCATCCTAAGAGGTAATCCCTTACGTGAGAGACCTGCATAATCTACACCAGACAAGCGTCAACATAGAAAATTTTAGAGAACTTTATGCTGGCATGATGAACACACATATTTAATGTTAATTTCAATATAATTATCTTAAAATAGCCTTATTAATAAGTTTTTTTTTATATATTTTTTTTATATGTATATCTTTATAATTAATATATTTTATTCATATTTATTTTATTAATAAGTGTTCAAGTAAAAAGCTCATTTTCCACTTCTAACACATGCAAGTATCATAAAAATATAGATTATAAATTTTCTTATATAAAAATATTCTTTCATTTCATAACCATTTGATTTGACTTGACAATATTTAAAAAATAACCAGTTAGGCTAGATGCCTCCCCCTGAACATGAAGCCGAGGCAGAAAGAAGAAATTACCTAACAATGTGTAAAGAGTATTTAATAATTGCTTTTAGGTACTGAAAATCTTATTCGAGTATATATTTTAGGATATCTACTGTCTATCTATATACATATGCGCAGACATTGGAGAAATTAAAGATTCTAAAAGTTCAGTAAAGGGCTTAATAGCGAAATATTCTCATACAGTCAATATCATAGGTCTATCACGAAGAGTTTGCGGAGGGAAGGTGTGCAGGAGGATGGTTTTGTGGGAGGATGATGTGCGGAGGTATGAGGGGAAGGGGATGCAACGCCGGGTGCATCAGCTAGTAATGCATAAGTATAATATATACATATTATGTCAATCACAATAATTATATTAATGTAACATTATTATTAAAAAAAAACTTCTCTAACTTTGGTAAAATATTTTACATCAAAAATAATACAATTTAAAGGTGCTTGTATTTTATTTAGAAACCTTCATATATCTATTGTTGATAGTCTATAATATAATATATTGTATAATGAATACTTCAAGTTGCAACAAAAAATGTTCTCTTGACATCATGGATCTTGTAGAATTCATAATATTTCTTTGACACGTTGGTGATGTGTTCGATTCATCTCCACCAGATATTGAAAAGACCCGGGCCGTTATCGAATGTTCTTTTTCGGTCGCGGATCGATAATATCTTCAGCATTGACCTTTTCGCCACTCGCTGTACCACTCCTAGTTTTTGCATGAAGCCAATTATCGGAGTCCATGTCTCTGATCCATGCGTCATTACTGACAGGATCGGTGGACTGGCCTCCTAGATCACCTGATTTGACGGCTCCCGGCTATTTTCTGTGGAGGTACGTGAAATGAAAGGTCTACGCCAATAAGCCAATACCAATTCCGATGCTACAGCACAATATTCGAAATGAAATTGCTGAAATAATACGTGAAGTGTGCGAGAATGTTATGAAAAATATGGTAAAAAGAGCACGCATTTGTGCCACTGCTGAGACGGCCACTTAGCCAATGGCATATTGCATACATAATTATAATAAATTATATAAAAAATAAATTATTATTTTTTGTTTTATTTCCTAGATATTTAAAAACAACATCGGCATGGAGCATAATATTAACGCTGTATTTTGAAAAGAGATTTTTTTTGTAAGAAATAACGTAAATAACATTTAATTTGATTTAAAATGTTATAAATAAACAAAGGAGATTATGTAAATGGTTTGAAAATAAATAAATGTAACGTAATCCAAATTCAATTTAATAAATTCTGTCTCAACACAGATATTTCCAAAACACTATTATACATATGTTTTACAAAGATAATAAGTAGTAGAATAATATTGAATACTACAATTATTATCACCAAATATAAATAGTAAATACCATGCCATAAGACCAAGTGATTAAAAATCAATTTTGTAATATTCGAAACTTTTAAAATATTACCTCTATTTACACGAATTTATGTATACTTGACGTTTGGATAAATGTACTCGATCTGCGTACATATACAGCATACATGTTTTGCTGATTTTAATTATGAAGTCAGTCAGATAATACTTTAAATAAATGTTACCATGTTTGTATGAATAAGGTTCAAGGATTGAACAGACCGTACTTGGTTGAACTTCCCCAAGTGCTCTGGTAAAACAGGATTTTACAGCGGTTCAGAATGAAAAAGCACTATGAAATCTGGAATGCAAAGGGAGGTATATGCTTTTACAATAAGGGCGTATTTAAGTGACACTCCCGTTATCCACGACCTCTTTAAAAATACTCGTATTTTTAAAATATTCTTTATGTCCCATTAATTTAAATTGTAATCCTTGCACGTTCTTCATAATAAATATAACCGTAATTTAGTTTTATTAAGTAAATCAAACTATGTAGTAACCATACAACAGATAATTGTTTTTATTGATTACATATTAGAGTTATTATAGATTAAAACTGCAATTAAAAAAGTGGGAAAAATAAAAGGTTTCTCACTTAGAAACGTACGTACATAAATAAAATTTGACAACTTTCTCTATGGTCATTTTAGCATAATTAGTGGAGTTGTCTTCTGGAAATAGAATATTCTATGTTGGATCCCAGTGATGACTATATTTTTACGATGCATAGATTTTTTGTGTTTTTTCTGTTTTCGAAGTGATTTATTTATATGTGTATTATTGATTGTATTTAATTTATCATTATCATGCTGGTAAACAAGGATCAGTACCAAGGCACGTTAATAGATGAGACAAAACACATTTGTTAGCTTTTTCGAACATAGTAAAAATAACACTACCACCCACAATAGCTGGATACGGTTGACTTTAAACTTGAAAGAACCACTCCATCTCAAAGAACGTATTACAGGTTTAAGTTCTGGTGTTCTCTGATGCTCAGCTATGAGAGAAATTATATAGATACAGAATCGTCGCTCTCACACACACATTCGTGGAATTTTGTTAAATAGTACAAGTGAGGGTTAAAATTAATATCATGGTATGTTGCATAACCTCGGGTTGAAACCAGTATCAGGCGGTGATCTTGAAAGTGATTCCATCGTGTAAGAAATAACCACTCATATCAAATTGATATTTGCTTTCATAAAAAAATATGGAAATCACTGAGGTAATAATAAAGAACCTAAATTCAATATTAGCCCTGGATCGTACACACGCTTTATATTCACGCTTATTATCCGTGTAGAATTTTACATCGAAATAACCTTCCAACGTTTATGCACGACTGAAAAGCTCAAACCTTGAAAACCTACATTATTTTAACGAAATGTCAACATAATATAACAATGAAAATGGTCGTTTGGAATAAAGTATGCAAAGGTTCGATGGAAAAAAAGAAATCATATAAGAAAGTCTTCAAGTCTTATAAAAGAGGTTTACGTGAGGTGAACATTTTGGAGCTCGGTGGAGCGAAATCATAAATAAATTTAATTATCTTCATTTTCCTATCTGCCCTTCACCGTTTTCTAAATTCCCTATTGATTAATTATATTTCGTTACATAAACTTTGTACTTACCTACTTTGAATTTCCTTTATTAGTTTGGGGAATACTTTTTCCCTACTTATAAAATATTTTTATTACAAACACATGTCAAGTTTTTCAACTTTCGTCATTTTAAGATTTCCTTCGTGAATTTAATGCCCATTGAAAAAAATAAAATACTTGAAAAATAATTTTGAATATTTTTTAAGTACTATAGAATATTGTGCCTTATGTAGTAACTACTTTGTAACAAAAATATTCAAGATACTATATTACGCTTACGGCTTTTACAAGGCAACATCCAATAAAATAAATTTTGATATATTTTTAATATTTGAAGCGTAAATTTTGTGTTTATTTTAAGAATTAACACAAAATATTCTTGTGTATAACTATTTGAGATTTATCTTTGGTTTCGTTAATTATCTCGCAATGGTCGAGTTCCTAGTACTTGTTAGATACAAAAAGTACATTTTATACAATATATAAAAGGTCGTGTCAAATGTTATGCGGGTTGCAGAAAGCGGGCCTTGACGATCGAGAGTTTATTGAAGATATTCATAGAAAAAGACCGGTGGTTTATTCATAATATTTTAATTAATTCAGTTGGTTATTTATAATGTTTTGGTTATTTTTGTGCTTTCTAAAGTTTTTGATTTGGCTTTCTTTTGTTTACACGTATAAAAGATTTTCTGTTCTTATATAAAAAAATCACAGTAAAAACATACGAGTAGCTTCAAATACAGAAAACTTAATTCTGACTAAAGCCAATAATGATAACCCCTTGATGGTGGTAAATAAATGTGTCTTACTAAAATAAATAAAAAAAATATATATGTAGGAAAAACAAAGATATCCTGAAAAGTTATCAAATATATGATCGAATGTTTACATTCTGTGTATAGCGTTCGTAATGAATGAGGCTAGTTTAAATATTGGGGTCTCATTTTATTTTAAATTTTGAGTACTTTTAATAAGGAGTACAATTTTGGAGGCTTAAAGTCATTAAATCGGATAAATTTTTATTATGGTCATCAGATCATGTTGAATTGATGACCATAATATAGCCTTATCCGATTTAATAACGCTAAGCCTCCAAAATTGTACTCCCTGTTATGAGTACTAAAAATTTAAAATAAAATGAGACTCCAACTTTTAAACTAGCCTCATTCATTACCAACGTTATGCACAGACAGTAAACATTCGATCCAAATGTTTTAGAAAAAATATTCCCAGCATACAGCGTCACCGAGTTATATTAGTATTCAGCAGGGGCATTCACTGCATACAAGTAAAACAAGCTGTGCTAAGGATTCTGGGAAATAAATGAATTTACGGATTAGCCTAACCCACGGCTAGACTTTGGTCTATAACGTCATGGTAATATTGATAGGCAATTTTCTAGTACGCACGCATCCAATTTGTTTGTTCAATCCACAGTTGTACTAAACAAAATATTTTCTTAAGGAAAACACATTTTTGCTGTAAAGTTGCATTTTCAGAACATATAATAGATAGGAAGAGGTCCTGGTTTGAATCCCGGTAGCAATTAAATATTTTTTTCCAAAGATAGATTTTTATATCTTTATATCTTTCTAGTTGATTAATTTAATCAGTATTTAAATATTTTCTTACTGAACCTATGTTAATGCTTAGTGACATCTTTACATCAGCCAATTTTCTGAATTTTTAAAATAATTTGTGGTTAATTCTGATGTCTCGAAAGGAATTAATCGTTACTAAAAATTGCGCGCAATGATTCACGGTATACTAGAATTCCAACGTCATTCCGTATTTCATATGGTGTTTGTGTATATGTGTTCGTCAATTAACTGTTAAACGAACGAGTTTGTATTTTTTTGGGTACATTTTTACCAATATTAAATAAAATAAATTAATTTTTGTAAATTTTGTATTTGTAAAGCTTGTTATTTAAATATGTGCTTTTCAGAACTATTAATGAAACCGAGCAATAAAAGAACTTGCCTTTTTTGAAGTAATGAATTCACAAATATTTTCTAAATTTAAATTGATAGAACTGATCTCAAAATTACATTTTTTTTTTACATTTTCTTGGTGTACCTATTTTATGCCTAGATAGCATCGTTGGTAACGGCATAACCTAAGTTTGTGCCTACTGCACACCACTGGTATTCAGAAGTATTTTCACTACCACATCATGTAAATATTGAAAGAATGCACTTGTTAAAAATTCTCTAAAGATGTAGTGTTACTTTAAATGAGACGGTTACTTTCAAATACCATATTCTATCCACTCCAGCTTAGTTTTGTGCTCCTTGGAGAGATGACATGTTCTTGATGTGTGTGTATATGGGGTGGTTAATTTTAAGTTCACACCATCCACTGTAATGATCCCCTGGCGTGCAAAACTAATTCAGATTTGGTTTTATTTACATTAATTCTTAACCCAACAGTTAAGGGAAAATTCGAGTTATATTTCTTTATTATATGCACAATTTAGAAACATTTATGTTAAATGTTAGAAATCATGTTAAATTACATTGAAAAAATGAAGTGAAATTGATATGTTATTTTTCTGAGAAAGTTAACATTTAAGATAGATATTTATTGCAAAAATACTAAATTTAGCTTTTGAATTGTAACTACGAGGTTTTTGGTAGTGCCAACATTGTTACAGAATCACTTGATGTAAAATGGAGTAGTTAAAAATACTCCCAGTGTATACCTAAATCACATAACAAATCTCGGCTAGAATGTATAAGTAAAAACACATAACATTTATACAGAAGTACGAGGCTAACGAATTTCATTCAGAGGTGGAAACTTATCATAGAGATAGTTAAGGAATAGTCGAAAGCCAACGGGAACGACTCTGAAAACAGTAATTACTGCAGACATCACAACAATTCACGATTACGACTGTGGTAATTCAGTTTTCATTCCACCCTGTTGCCAACTGGATCAACACTTGCGGTCACAGTAGATCCGTGTCCAGACCTTTGTTGGAGAAGTTCTCCGTTTTGATTAATTGGTTCATTTTAGATCACCCGCCTAGCTTCTCAGCTAAATGCTCGGGTGAGTGCTTAAATAATAACGTGTTTATGAGAGCAGTTTCGACTATGGAATGGTAACCATTAATACTTGTTACGAATTGATTATCAACAATCCGAAACTGGAATTGAATAATGATTCATACGAACTGGCAAAATAGTTGATTTTGACCGAATTATGATGCCGATGTAGTTTGCTTTTAGAATTAGTAATGATTTTAGAATATCAGAAATTCGTTGCACGCGTTTACGTTACGTTTCAAAATGTATACGAAAGATATTTTAATATCATTGTATACCAACATGGAAATGATTAATTATCTTAATAAAGTAAATGAAACATTTTAGAAAGTACCAAGAATTGAATAATGCCTACATTAAATTTTTTTTTGTAAATAAATGAAATATTATTTAAAATGTACATTTATTTTGATAAAAATCCAGTAATGTTGATTGAATTATTGTCGAAATTGTTCTTTAAAAATATGTTATTTGAGATACTAATTTAAGGTCATGTGTATCATTTATTATGGGCTGAAGTGCCTTTGTAATATATAAAAGTATTATACGAGTACATGGTACGCTGCGGAGAATTTTTACAGATCACATGTTATCATGATATGTCTGTTAGTCTGATCATGATATGTCTGTTAGTCTGATCATGATATGTCTGTTTATCATCAATCTGAAATTCTTTCTGAAGCATCGCATCAAGTTAAAACTTCCCAAACAATATAATACGTTTTAGTAAAATAAATAAACATATTTAAAACAATATATACGTATATTATTCGAAAGAAAATTTATCATATTTTGGAATGATAAATATTATCTACCTTTGTGAAAGCATTTTTTGTTGTTGTTTTTGACGATCTGATGGTCGTAATGAATCCAAAATATTTAAATAGGTTTACCTGATAGGTGTATTAAATACTTCATTATAATATTAGGCGTAATAATTGTACGAGGCGCGTGTCTTTAATTACTGGATTTTTTTTAAAAAGGAACACTTCATTTTTACAATACTTACTTTCTTCGGACGCCACACACCTTAAACTACTTCTCAACATAGTCGTCACCATTTTTAAGGCACTTGTCATAACGGAGCACCAATTTTAGAATACCTTCGTCATAGAACGATGCTGCCTGGGATGAAAATCATGTCTGTACTCTGTATTTGAGTTCATCATCGTCATCAAAACGCTTGCCACCAAAGAAACCGCTTCAAATGAAGGAAAATACGGAAATCTCTTGGCGCCAAATCAGTACAAAATAGGACACACTTGGTGATGAATGTCAGCTGGTTTCATGTTACGTGCATTTAATAAATGAATCATGGACCGTATCTCACAGTCGACGGGCTGATCTATTGTCTTGAACATTTCAACCACTCACTACAAGATTGTTACACTATGTAAATGTTTCTAACGTTGCGTATGGCGAGTCAACAGATGAAGGAAACCATTGCGCATGCGCAACATAGCAACTGCAGCGCTACACCGGGAATATCCTATACTTGCTTAAAGAACGCGCCTTGTATATAAAAATGAGAATATTAAAAAATAAGTACGAAATTTGAGTATGTAGGGACTGATAATAAAAAACATCTCCGCTCGAACACGAATCGTATTTTGTTCAGAATAAAGTGGTAATTACTTACTTACTTTTTATGTTCTGCGTAAAAGAGGCGTTAACTTTCCTTGCGTATTTACGGTGGAAACTTATCGCACCTTTTTCTCAGAAATATATAGTGGATTTCCAAAACTGTCGATTGAGCAAACACACAGTGATGTTCATTCGTGAAACTAAAGTTACACACGCTTATTTCATATAGTATAACTGTGTTATAATATTAACATTGATCAAATTTGAGATACGAAGTTTTGATAAAAAGAAAACGTTTCCTTCTCCTTTTGATTCGGGAATTATTTAAATATTTTTATTTTTGTTATAATTGAATTGCGAGAAACAGAATTTTCTTTAAAATATCACACAGTATACATATGATAGTGTACAGTTGAAGGGTTACGGTTGATGCCAGGCGTGTCAAGTTATAAGAATTCATTTGAAGTAAATAAAGTAAGTAAAAGATTGTTCGAGAGAAAAATAATCGTTAAATTCAATTTCATTATAAGATTATTTTCTGTTACTTATAAGTTTTTCCGTGCTATTGAATACTAAAAAAAAGTCGTCAACTTTATTCTTACAATTATTTAAATGAGTTAAAATACGATTACTACACTACAGCTTCATAATTAGAAAATGTTTGTCACGAAAAATTCTAATTATACGGTACCTATATGATCAAGTAACATAGTACCTAAATACTTAAAATACCTAAAAATAATGTCGATGAATTGAATCATGGATGTATACATAAATAAAACAGGTACACAGATTTTGATAACGGGGAATTTTCCAACCTGTGAGAAATAGACAGACGTGAGATAACCAAAATTCGGTTAACTATTGACGAAAAGCAAAAATTAACATGTGAACAATTCTTCACTAAAATGGGGTTGTATGATTTATTACAATTTAAATTGTTAAAAAACAGGAATTTTAGTACCAAATTTTGAAGAATTTTGAAATTTTGAATAGATAATATATATATATACTGTTTTCTCTATTTTTATTCCTGTCTGGCTACTGGCTACTTTAACACAGACTTTAGTATAGAAAAGTAGCCAGGACAACGCTGTATATATCAGAGGTGGAGTCTACTCCATCCCACACAATAAACATATTACAATATTATATTATAATATATTCACCTCTGTTATAAAAAAAAAAGTATGTCAATAAATAAATAAATAAATAAATAGATAATATATTTCAATCAATGTGTTATTATTGTTTAAAGCCCGTCTTAAGACGAGCGCGAAAGTCAATGTTACGTAGTACACATAAATTAAAGTATTACATGCATGTTATGACAGCCAATGTAATAATTCATACCATTATTCGTGTTTGAATATTTCAGTATTCAATTTGATTAACAATGTGGAATAAAATTAATTAAAACAATGGCGTGGCGTGAGTAGTTTTTATAATTGATATAAATATATAAAAGATAATAAAATTCAATATTGATTGTAATTTTGCCATATTGTAAAAAAATGTCAATATAATACTATCTTACTACTTCTATCTATTATCCTATTTATCTGAATATAAATTATTTTAGTGGTTTTAAATGTTTTACAAAAGATAAGTTATAAAAATTAAGAAAAAAAATGCCCACTTTGATATCGTTTATGTGCTTAACTGTAGATATATTAAAAAAAAATGTTGGATCATTTACTACTCAAAAAATGAATGAAGAAGACTTTCCTGAAGTTTAAACAACCAGCTATGTGGCATCTGTATAATGTAATATCCCACTGTCGTTTTGTGCGTCACGTGAGGGAAATTTGAAAGTAAACATTAGTGTGAAGTCTCAATTTTCTTTGAAATATATGAATTCAGTAGATGTGTAACTCAGTAATTCAGTAGAAAGTACCTTTATCAAATAGAAAACAAGTCCATTATCAGCAGTTTAGAAATTGGAACATAATTGTAATCTATGACGTAAGTATGTAAGTACACCAATGCAGTCAATGCGGTGCACTGGGGGGGCTTACGTCAGATGGAGGCTCGCGACCCACAACATTCTGTATCGATACTGTGATACGATGAATGTGACAATATTATAGAAGACATAAAACCAATTTCGTTTTAACTATTTAAACCACATTTTCTTACCGAAAGGAATCGCGACCAGTCTTGCCCCGAGGTTCGTTCCGATACGAGTCCCGATCCGCCGCTTCGCTATTTCTTTATAAACAGCAATATTTTTACAATACACGATAATGGAATCAACCCCCGTTTTATTTTCTTATCCCCTTCCATTTTGTATTAGGGTTCATTTTTTTAAGTTACGCCACCGATGCAATGTTGATTTTTTCACTATAGTTGAGTCGAATCATGACTGCATGTTTTTCTGAGACATCATCATTTACTTTCATAAATGTAATACTATAATTTAAGAAACACAATGTTTAAACAATAATTTTATTCAGGGAGATCATTTTTCGAAAATGTATGGTGGTCAGAGGAAGCGGATTAGATGTGAGGAACGACCGTTTTATGAACTTTTAATTATGGCCCCATAATCGAGAAGAGCTCCTTTTTGGGGTCAGCATCCGGAATAATGAACGAGAAAATCGGATTATAATTAATATTCAATGTGAAGGATGCTCGTCACGCTACATTGTAACCATAATTTAAGATAAATACCCCATTAATAACAAAACATCACAATAATATAAAAGGCGGAACGGAATGGAAGACTGCTTTAGAAAAGAAAATATCTAATTGTTAGATTGAAGGATAAAGGATCGCTTGTAATATTTAGACACAAACAATATAATAAGTCTTATCTGCTTTCAGTTCACCGCTGTTAACTCCTTTCAGTGGCCGATTTCACATTGCGGAATTGTCAGACTGGCATTTTTTTTTTACAATTAGAAGTCTGTGGTCAGATGATGCCGCAAGGCAAATCAGTCACCAGCGCTGTTCCGTATTCGTAATTATTTTGTTTTTTGATAGATGACTTGAATCAAAATTATTATTGTTAAATATAGTGTTATTGTCACCAGTTTTTAGTTTTTATCCTGTCACTTAGGCCATTCCCAAGGACATATTGTTCCTTCAGCTCGACTGGTTTGTTTTGGATTCATCAAGATTTGGAGAGAAAGTGTCTCTGTGTGATTTAATATTTTTTATTTAGGAGAACACATTCTTATTGTGAAGTTGTAAATATTCAGAACATAGGTTGGTGATATTTTAAATATTTTAAATATCACAGACCTATGTTCTGAATAATTACAACTTCACAATAAGAATGTGTTCTCCTAAATAATAAAGTTGTATCAATGTGTCCAAAATTTAATAAAAATGAATTGATAATTCTGGCGTCTGCTATCAGTTTACTCAAAGGTATTTGAGATTCTGTAAAAATAAGGTGGATGGCTCTGTCAAATGATGGAACGATTAAATGTATTAATATCAAAAAGGTAACATATAGGGTCGAAAATTGTCGCTAAAAATAGTGTCGCTGTAGCTTAGTTGGATAAAGCACCTTCCCCGGTTAGGAAAGAGATCTAGGTTCGAATCCCGGTGGCGCAACAACAATATTTTTCGATAAAATTGATTTTATATGTATATCTTTATAATTAATATATTTAAGATTTAATATTTAACATAATTAAAATTAACATAATAGAACTAACATAATAGATATTTAACATATGATGCTAGTTATGAAAATCCACAGAAATGTTTAGGTATATAATATAGCAGAAGATAAAGAAAAATAAAAAAGGTAGGAGAAAGTGTGGGAAGGTTGCAACTATTGATGTGGTAAAGGGAGAGCAAAATGTGTTTGTAGGTAGAATGATTGGTCAAAGTAAAGATTGTGGTGGTTCATAAAAATAACTCTTTAAGCGTAGTAAGGCTAATGTTGAAAAAGTTAATTTCTCATTATGGTACTTGCATGAACGGAGAATGAATGAATTTTGTAAGTAATATGTTCTACTTCTAGGAATGTGGAAAAGTGCGGATTGCCGGGTCGATCTAGATGGAATGTGGAAAGATATTAATTCTAATTGTCTATGTTTATGGTCAGCACGTGTTCTTCGATATTCTAGGGTTTTTATACTGTGGAAGTTTGTTGCATTTAAATAGGAGTTGAATGATAGATTAGATCTAACATTAAGATGTCGAAGAAACCTATTTTGTATTCGTTCTAATATCGCAATATATGTAATCTGCCATGGGTTCCAGATTTGAGATGCGTACTTTAAGTAACTGCAAACGAATGCGTAATACAGTATTTTAAAGCAATATGGATTTTGGAAGTGATCATTTCGTTTGAATTACTAATTCGGAATATATCTATCCCTCAGATTGACTTGTTCTTTTTTTTCTACTTGTAAACCTTGTCAAGAATCGGAGTGAAAGTGTCATAAACCGCTGTGATTTTTTTGTTTTGCGGACGGTGTTTCATCAGAGTTTTACTGTGGCAGTTTTGTTTATTTGGGTGAATTTCTGGAAGACCATAGGGATGGCGTCATCAACTAGGTGAATCCAGCTGTCCATCCTAGTCCGTTTACGAAAGATTCCCTCATCCCTCATCATTCCCTCATTTATAATTCCATCAATACCATTGTAATCGGCGACTTGCGTCGGTCACAAGCAATATTGCATTAATTTAATCTCGATTTTCAACCAATTTCAATTATAATAATATAATACTTTTATATATCTTAGGATATCTATTGTGTAAAGACATTTAAAAAAAAGTAGAGACGTGTACACGAAATACGTGTCACTTTAATATTCTTACTATTTTCAAACTAAGCCAAACGCCATGAAAATAGGACTAACTTGATGGCCTCCTGAAACAAGGCTCAGACCTTCGATTACTAGGGGAGTATCATAACCACTAGACTACAATCACGTTTGGGGAGGCCTTCATCCTGCAGAATATATAATATATTAATATATACGTACGCGTTTTTTATCGATTTTATTCAATATTTAGCAATATAAAGGTGATAGCATTTTTAAAAACTGAATAACAGAGGTATCAATTTGAAAAAGCTGCAGAAGTTTCTTTATATCTTTCTAGTTGATTAATTTTATTTGTAGAAAGAATATTGACTATATTTACTAAATTTCAGTAAATACGGCAAAACCCACGCGCAGAACTGTAAAACACACTTGCCAGTACCAGCAGTTGCCAGACAGTTTTGAATATCTTTTAGAATTCCTAGTTTTCAAAACTTGAACAACAGATCACCAATTATATTACAAAAAAAAAACAATTTTACTCGCACTTAGTAGTCGTTATATGTCAATTAAAATAGCCTTTTGGCGATATTTATACAAAAATATAATATTAAGAAGAACACATTCTTATTGTGAAGTTGGAATTATTCAGAACATAGGTCTGTGATATTTTTAAAGATACAAATTAAATGTATTAATTAGAAAGATATACATATAAAATTGATTTTATATGAACCATATATCTTTATATATAATTATATCAAATTATAGATCAAATATGTTACGTACAAAGCATAAATGCCGGAAGAATATCGGGATAGAAAGAAGTTTGGCACTCGCCACAATCCAAACTCTGGTGGCATCTCCAAAGATGTGAACTATATATTTTAACTCAATATTTCGTCAATATTCCGACACAGTATAGACGCGAAGTCTCAAGATTGTATAATATTGTAAACTATACCGTACACGTATAACGAAGAAGGGAAGGAGAAGGGAGGGCACAGTGCATTATTTTCATTAAAAAATTAATATATTTACACAAATAATCATATATTCGGAACAGAATGTATATATCGCATATTTCGGAAGAGTTTGTCTATGAACTCATTCAAAAACTTAGTTAATATCCGGCTGAGTTCTGAAATTCACTTGCCAAAAGTACACGGTACAAACTAACGCTCAAGGTTCGTAGTCCTATTATGCTACTGAGAATTTTGGTTTCTTCACAACTTTGCAATTCAACGCGGTGAACACTTACACACGTCATGTACGCCACAATTCTGACGGGCATTTAAAGGCATATATTTATTTCCAGAATCCCATTGATTTTGACGTATCTGACTTTTCGCTTCACGCGGTTTGAATTTCCAAATCGCTTTACCTTCGCCAATAAAAAGTGGTAACGATAGTCGCTCAATGTGACAGAAATTGACTTAATACATGAATGCTTCATCGTCGGTCAATTTTATGTTGTAATGTTACGAGAGGCGCATCAACATATCTATGTTATAGGAGATGAAAATAATTCTAACAAGAAATATTGTCTTTGGACAAGTATTGAAAGATATGATATAATTGGTGGTAAAATGTTGGTGAAGCTGGATAGAATAGCTAGATATTATAAAACATAGTTTTTTTTTTAAAATACCGAAATTTTTATTTAATTATAAAGTAGACATGTGTGAAGTCCAGAATCAAAAGCACACATGTCCACTATACTTGTAAATACAAAAAACCATTGTACCACAACCGTTACATTTGGGATCACATTAAACATGACCAGTAACCACAAGTTACACACATGTCTTATTAGCTGAAAATATATTTGTCTGGATTTGAATTAATTGTCAATTGGACATATTTATAATTGAAGTAATTAGCAAATTTTTAATTCGTTTTTATACGAAATTCAGCAATATTTGTCTAATTTAGATAGGCTAGTGTCTTGTAGATATTAATTTTCTTTATATTTGTACATATTTAAATCAAAACCATAAAAACTGGACATGTCTGATTTTGATTTATTATTGATTTGTGTGAATTATGTATGGAATAATACATCTGATAAATGCCCTTCTCGGCTTTGCTGGCACATTTGCGTTCTTTTAACAAAATTTTCAAGTTTGGCATAACTATGTCTGGATTTCAGTGATACAGCGTCTAATCTCCTCCTTCAAGGCTTAGGTAGTCGTGAGCTTGTTGGCATAAAGTTTTTACTCCCCGGAGAAAGAAGTCCAAAGTTGTTAAATCGCACGATCCAAGCGGCCAATTCTGGTCACAGATTACACGACCAAGGAATGTCTCGTGCAACAATGCCGTTGTTTCACGTGATGTGTGGCAAGTGGCATCGTTCTGTTGGAACCACATATCTTCGAGATCTATACCATCCATGAAATGTTTCCTGAAATGTTCAATTCTCGAGCACGATGCCGAATGGATGTTCCCGGCCACATTCTGGCAAACTGTCGTGATATTTTCTGCTGAATGACCTAGACCAACACATATCGATAGTCTGACATCAGTAATCGGCCCAGTCTTCTCGAATTTTTCAATTATTCTCTTCACAGTTGACGCATTTGGAATATTTTGATTACCAAAAATTGGACGCAATTTGCGAATCGTGCCAGTCTAACTTTCACTATTTTTGAAATAATGTTTAACAATAAGAATGCGTTGTTGTGTCGAACAGCGATCCATTTTTAATAATAACGGACTGTCTACTATCGAACTGTTTTAACTATCAAAGCGCAACAGCAAAAATGGCACCAGATTTTAATTTTCTGCTCTTGTTCGGACATCATTTATTATATATAATGCAAAAAAATAACTATCACAGATAATTATTGAATTAATATAAAAAAAACCACAATATAATTCATTGAATTGTCAATATATAATCATAAAAAAATAAACAAAATTTAAGAGTAAAATTTCATAGTGATACTGAGTATGACCTAAAGCCTGGATATAATCATTGATCCAGTCCAACGCAGCTTTAAAGATACTTTTCCCGGTTATTCTGAATCGTCTCTGTAGACTTGTATTAAATTTCGGTATTGGAGAAACAAATGAAATAAGTGTACCATAGTAAAGAAGCTTACAGAAAAAATAATCAGCGATATTATTTACGATATATTTGGAGTTTGTCGATATTTATTATGTACTAATTTAAAGGATAAACTTTGGAAAATTGCATAATTCAGAATTAATAAAAATACAACCCTTTATATTTCAGTCTACTGAGAGATAAATAAAAAAAAGAGAAATATGCAGTTTTACAAATTACACTGTCATCATCATGAAATAAGAGCCCGGTGTGGGTTTTAAAAGTCTCAAAAAGATCTCTCCGTTCCTCTCTGTTCTGCACTTTGACACCCTTGACGTTGATCTTAAGAGCATGCAGGTCCCTCTGGATCCCGTCCATTCCAAAGGAGCTGCGGTCTACCGATACTATGCCCCCTCTAGTTTATGAAATGTTAGATGGGTGTATATTGTAACAGCTAGTAAACTTTGAGGTTATAACGGCAACGCCAAATACTATCATCGAACGGACCAAGGATCGCTTTCTGAATTTTGCTCATAAACACCTTTAATTTCAGAGAGTCGAGTTCAAGTTTCTGCTCCGTATATCAACACTGTTTACTAATAAGGGTCTTAAAAATAAAAAATAAATTAGTTGTCAGTTAAATAAAATAATTTCTGAATATAATTAAATATTATTGAATGAATAAAAATACTACCGATACACTTAATCACATCAAATGGTTTTGCACAATTTTATGAAATACTCAAATAAAAAAAATCCTCAATATAATGTCGAAATATTTTCTACTAGAATGGACAAATTTGGAGGTAATGTAGAGTAAAAAAAATATTGCTTTTGTGGTTTAGTCCTACACAATGAATGAATAAAAAGAGAATGGTAAGAAAGATATGTGGCGCGAGTGTTTATAGCACTAGAAATAGATGACGTAAGTGGAAAACTTAATATGGACCGGTAAACCAGATACCAGAAAATGGTTCTATTAGAAGCGTGAACAATCGACGGGCTTACACGAGAAGATTTATGAATGTGGATGAGGCGAGAGTTGTGTGGGGCAGAAGAGTGTGGCGCTCCATCATCTCTTAACGGCATAATTGTAATTTAGTTAAATAATTCATCGTTAGTATTAAATATATAATTATATTATTCAGGGTGTAACATATCTAGTCTATAATATTTGATGTGTGAATACCTGACTAAATTACGAGTTGAAAATGCTTAAGGAATATGTGGCACCGTCATGGAAAATATTATTATTTGAAATTTTTACAAAACCATGTTAAGCTTTAAGTCTACGTACTTGGAAACAAATATTTGTTAAATTTTGCATATATATGCAAAATTTATCTAATATTCATCTATATTTTTGCTTCAGGCCCTAAATCATCTAACAAAAATTTGATGACCTTTAATTTTTTGAATTCAATATAAAATTAAAAATCAATAAAATATTTCAAATAATCGAAATATTTGCATAATTATGATTTATTTGGAATGCTTATATCTCTAATATGGTCGAGATAAGGCACACATTCCTTGAACACTTTCGACACGTAATTTAGTCAGGTATTTACTCATAAAATATTGTGGACTAGGTTTGTTACACCCTGTATTCTATAGTCAAATATTTTTGCTGCATATCATACGGACGACTCATTTAAATGTGGCGAAAATAGTAGTTTCATGCTGCGGAAACACGTATTTCTACTATTAAAACCTGCAATTTTTAGAACCCCGAAAAAGTGCCCATTTTACGTGTTGGGTGAAGACCTGGAGCCGTTATTTGACACCAACGAGTAGACATTACTTGTATTATCTGCCGCTACGAGCGGGTTTAACTATATCAAAAAATGTTTGCTTTATTCAAAGTAGCCCGTCCGGTCAGAAACCACATTATGTACATTTATCTCTGGGGAGCGGCAGGAGCTGTTAGTTTACGAGATATTTTATTTTTGCAGTGGCTTTCGTAATGTACGGTTAGCCGTATCTGGCGACTTTAAAAGTTTTTGTTCGAGCCTCAGGCTCCCGAATTAATTACACTTGTGACGATATCCAGACCAGTATGTTTGAAAATCTCATTTAAAAATGGACAAAATATACAGAAATATACACAATACGAGACCGGACTTGTTACGCACTTACATAGTTTAAGGTAATAATAATAATAATAATGCATTTGGGTTTTTTTTTGTAAGGCTCGATTCGCCATAAAGATAATATATAGAATAGAATACATTTAAGTAACAAAATAATATTTATGTTATGAAAAGAAAAGCAAAAAAAGATAAAAAAGTTCACTACATATATATTATATATATATTCATGCTCAAAAATCAACACATCATTTGCACAACTGTATACGGACCTAGGAAAAAAAATATTTAACAGCTTACCCGAAAACATCAGGAAGATAATAAATAAATAATCAATGCTATTAAAAAACACTTTAAAGATAAACATCTACCCCGAAACTTATAATATTTTTATATCGCTATTGCTATTAATTTATTATATTTTATTTTATTGTATGATATTATTAATATACACTCTACTTCTTTGCACAAGTATATGATTTCAAGAGAAGTGTAGCATGAATTTTTATTCTATTGTATCATTGTACTTGTATCAGATAAATAAAAAAATAAATATATATATATATTATTTAAACAAAATATAGCGGTTAATATATTTCCCGCGGTAGGAAGAAATCCAGGTTCGAATCCCGGAGCAACAACAATATTTTTTCAATAAATTGATTTTATATGTATATTTTTCTAATTAATAGATTTAATTTGTATTAAAATATAATTGCTATATTTCAGTTACGGTTATTATTGTATCTGTAGTTATTCTGTAGTCATTGCCATTCCCTGGTCAGGGAACCAGCTTTCCACGAGAGCGCCGCTTGCAGTGTTGGTGCAAAGTTGGTGCTGAGATCTAGCCGCAGCTTTACGCCAGCAATTCGATGTCTTAGAGGGAGTACGAGTCCATGTACACGGCCTTCGGCAAACATTGTCATAAGAATTACAACATTGAAACTGTCATAAGAATTACAATATTTTCTTCAAACTTATGTAGCTATTAAAAAAAAATTGTATTGGAAAGTACAAAGAAAATGTTGTAACGAGCAAACCCTACTATTTTACACAAAGAAACAATGGAAATAAATGTGTTTTTCCAATGTAAGACACATCGAAGGCGGGATTTGAAAAATAGGTATATCCCTGATGGAAAATGCTAAAGATAAATTTTCCGAAGTCAAAAAGGATCACGGTGGCTTTAAGAGCAGTCTACCGGCTATTGAAATGGTTCAAATCTCGGTTACAATTCGATTTATTTTTCGGATATGCGGGTACTTTGCATTTTTTTCGGTGACAAATCTGAGCCTCTCTCGAAAATACGTCAAGAAATTCACGAAAAATACGTGAAACGTATCAATTCACCGTATTCCTGTAGAGATAGTCTGAAAGGATAAAACTCTACACATTACTGTCCTTACAAATATTTGAATAAAATGAGGTGATAATAATACCTCAGCAATTTGTGCAATTTATATTGGAGTTTTTTTAATGTATTCAGGATTAGGAAGTAAATTTCACTTCATATCATATGTGTGATATATTACAAATATAAATTAAAATAGAAAAAACATGAAAGATGACAACTATTATATAAGAGAAAGTTAATCATCCGCATTAATTACAAGCAAATAGAGTGAACGAAATATCTAGATATTAAAGAGAGCTCGATATTATAAAAGTTACGAGGTTTTCGCATTCGACTTACAGCAATGCTAGATGGCGCCATTACCAAAAATGGATGTGAGCTTTTATTAAAGAATGGTTTGAACATTAATTTAATGTCTTTCTATCTAATTTCAAGACACGTCGCTTTTGGCTCGAGGCTATTCTGGGGTTTCAAGATGGAAGTGTCTTCAAAAATATTGTGAGTTTATCTCAAAATATTCGAAGGGTAATCTAAATTATTATGGTAATTTTACTGAAACTGACAACGATACCCAAGATTTAGTTTTTCTTATAAGAAACATGAATTAAGGTGGATAATTAGTCTATTTATTATGAATTAATTAATCAAATTTGTTTGGTCTAGAAGTAAGTGGTTTGTCTATGGACACAGACATACGCATAAAGCTGGATAAAGATTCTGTTTATTATGAATTAATTTACCAGCCTGTTTAGTCTAGCAGTATGTAGTACATCTACGAAGTTTTTGAAGTATGAAGTTAATTATTTTTCTCATGGTACTTGGCTTATTTTGATAAATTAAATATAATAATACGGTAATAACAATAATAAATCACCATATTAAAAATACAAGCCAAAATGTAATATTTCATAGTAAAGTATCGAAAATCAACTACCGTGCATATTCTCATATACCAATGGTGCATAAATTAAGTAATACATTTGAAGATATTAATGTCGTTGATTGATATCGTTCAAAAGTTTAAAAGTTTAAAAAATATTATATTTAAAATTCATTAAACTCGAGCTAATATTAAGTAACTACTTCAATTTTATGATAGATTAGTTATATTTTGATATTATTAGAGATTTTCTTGCTTATAGTCGTATATTGTCATAAAATTATTGTTAGAAAAAACGCTAATAATTTTCTTTTCACAATAATCTGATTAATATTATCTTTTTCTTGTTATTGTAACACCATTTTAATTTTTTTTACATTCTACTATTATCCTATAATCAAATGTCTTATAACATTTTTTTTTTGTAACTGTTACATTCTACTGTTAACGTGCCAAGACTTGTCTTTATAATATTTTATGTATTGAAGTGAAAATTATACCGTATAAGATAATAAATAAATAATGATAAATAGATTTTTGAACTTTAGGGGAGCATATTACTCATTTTCCATCCGCCAATCTTAATAGGTTTAATCTTTCTCAACCGATAATGCACCTTTAATTAAGTGTGTAAAAAATGCATGTCTTCTGTAAAACAAACTAATTAAACTATATAAAAAAATAAAGTAGATGGCTTTCAAATAATGGAACCATATATGTATTAATTTGAAAAGTGTAACATGTAGCATACTCCGTTAATGCACCTTCCCCGGATTGGAAAGAGATCCAGGTTCGAATCCAGGTAGCAACAACGATATTTTTCGATAAAATTGATTTTAAATGTATATTTTTATAATTAATACATTTTAATAGAATTTAAAATATCACAGACCTATGTTCTGAATAATTAAAATTTCACAATAAGAATGTGTTTTCCTTAATAAAAAGTATAAATTCTATTTACTTGAATTGTTTTTAAATATATCACATTTATGGTACAAAGAATTACCACCTGTGAAACTTTTCAAATCGGTTCAGTAGAACTCGAGTCCTCGCTAAGTAGTTCTGAGCTGAGACTAGTACCTACGCGCTATTATTAGCCGTTTCAAGACGATGATGTATTTTGGGTAAAATTAAAAGGTTTTGTTTTGATGTTTCACAAAAAAAATCATTTTTAAATCTATGTTTTAAACTCTTGATAAATTTATATAAATATATATAGCGACAAACGCAATACCGTGAAAGGAAATTTTTTTTCGTGCCAATTTTTCAGTAGTAATTATTAATTATTTATTTTTTTCCTTCTTCTCTTTATTCCTATTGTGTTATTTCTTATGTTATTCATATGGTCACAGAGCCTCGAGTCGTAATGCTTTTCAACAGATGCCTGGTTGTTCCCAGCAGTCGCATTACTTATGACCGAGTCCCAATGGTAAGAGTGTAATAGCCATTTTTTTTCAAACTAATATGTTATGGCGAGCAATATGGTCGAAGTATTGTAAGATGCGTTTCTGCGTATTTTGGATAATTTCAATGCGTGTTTTATAATAACCATACTATGATCGAGAAAATAAAACTTCGTTTTAAAATACTCGCTGGTTGCGCTAATAAACATGTGAACTTTTATTTTCATATAAAATATTGCAGTGAATCTGGTCATCAAGTACAATCATGAATTATTATTCAAACCGTCTGAAAATAAATCATTTTCGTGTTTTGGAGTTGTAATAAAATTATTAATGTCTTAATTTAATATATTTTGCGACAATCCATCCATTGCGCTAAGTGTCCAAAGTACGCGAATCAAAGAAATTCTGGAGGTTAGTGGTTGACGTAAACATCTAGAGTGCGCTCCCAATTCCCTTTATTTGTTCATACATACCATGTAGCACAGATAAATCTACAGATATGCAAAAATTACATTAATTTAGGATGTCTCAAAAAAATGTATAGGTACATGTGTTTAGTTATGACTATCCAACGATCGCCGGTCGCCGTGTACGCGCAATATGAACGCGACATATAGAATGGTTCCTGTCTATTACTTATTCACTACCCTCTCCTCCTATACCAGAATACGATCTTTTTCTTTGGTGTGTTCTCTATGGTTTTTTGGGACAAGTTGAAGTTGAACTTTTGAACTGTCAAGATATCGTTTACCTGTGGTACGGTAGGTTGTGAAATTGTGAACTATCGTCCTGCTGTGTGGGGCCGTTTGATCGGTTTCTCACTATATTGCGTACTGGTTTAGTGCTGTACATCTTGCTATTGTGCATGGTTCTTGTTGCATAACACTTTCGTACTATCACCGAAAGTGTAGGTTCAAGAGTACTTGGTGCGAAACAACGGAGTACGTGTTCTGGAGCCAGAAGACCTATGGATCTAGTGGAAAAAAATCCAGATACCGAAAGGAGCATTTCACAGGTGGGTCATTTTTTCTGGTTCTTGTCACTTATTCCTGTTCTTCTCCTAAATTTCTTCCACAGGTTATGAATTTAATATTTCAAATCAAAGAAGATAAACGTAGATTTTTTAAATTATCTTGTTCATTCTGGACTAGGTATTTTTGATAACAAAAATGGTAAATATTTTGTATTTGGGTGCATTGCAACTTAACATATGCCTTTATTTTATGTCAGTTTTGAACCATCAACGTGTCCCCGTAAAAAGTGCAATGGCGCGAGGTCCGGAGATTGTGGGGCATATTGAATTTTATCTCTTCGACTAATTCATCTGTTGGGTAAGATGTTCATCAAAACAGGTCCTTATTTCACGACGGTAGTATAACTTAACTACTAATAAGTAAAACTTTTCTAATAGAGTTACTTTAAGACGCTCAATTTTGGACTCCTGTTTCTTGTGTAAAAATTTTATTGGGACACTCTGTATATTCATAAAAAATTTAGTGATGGATAAGCATATACAAAGAGTGTTAAAGTATCGCGCATATTTGTAAAACAAATTTAGATAAATCACTTGAAAGATACACAAAAAAAATCTACTATTTATCGAAAAAAATAGTCTTCGCCGGTGTATGATCCGGAACGATGTTTTGACGATAGAGAACTGTAACTAATTAAGCTACGATAATGTATACAGAAGTCGAAATATTTTTTGATAGATAAATCTTTCCATTTATCTAAATTTGTTTAAATTATAATTAACGGAACTTTGTTCTGAAAAATCACAAATTTACAAATAAAATTTGATGTCATGTTTGCGCTAAGGTATATGTCTAGACTAAATGTTTTGTAAATGAATTGCTAGTAAGGGCAACAGGCTTTCTCGGATATAGGCAGCCATTTATATTAAATTGTGAGTTATGTTGATCTACGCCACCGTGAACCTTTTGTAAAATTATTACACCCTGCATGTCTCTTCTATTTACATTGTTTAGATATAATATATCTCTTACCCATGTTAAGAATTAAATGTACCCCACACACGATTTTTTCGACGTGCGTAACATACTTATTTGTCTTAAAGTCTTTAAGATAAATAAGATAATTAAAAAAAAAAAAAAAATCTCTAGGTACATATCTGTATAAAATTTAATTCAATGTTTTCATAGTTTTTGGATATTGCAATATAAGAGACCGATCGTGAATTTTGACTTTTTTGTAAACAGTATATTTAATAATAATAATAATTACTATTTGAACTTTTAACTATCAATTTATGAACAGAATGTATGATTTTTAAATGGAAATATTTTGAGATTTAGTGTACCAAAGATATTTCTATTGTAAAAAAGATAAAATAGGATTTCGCCATAATATTTTTTTGGTAATAATTACAATATATTTCGACATGATTTTTTAAAGACATGCTTTAAGATTGAATAGATCTTTTATAAATAAATTGACTGAAAGCACTTACTGTTGTAGTTTTTGCAAAAAGATTCGAAAACGTTACACTAAATTGACTCTCCAAAAAAAAAACCACGTGGATCGTGTTCAGCCGCCTCTTAAACAAATCATGCGATTAATTATAAATAAATAGAGAGTATTCAAATGTACATATCACATATAATTTTCCAGCCCTGTTACAAACCACCCCATTGTTTAGAAAAGCGATAAAATATAACGTTCTTTGTTGGGGTAATATTTCAAGGCGACCATATGTTGGACGAAGAGCTTAATGGGATTTTAAAAGTGGACAGAATAATAATTAAACATTTTTTTTTTGCTTAATTATATAACGGATTTTGTAATTCCAAATGGGTTGATAAAATTTCATAATTATGATATAATAAAAAGAGAAGCGAAGAAAAATATTACACTATATATTTTTTTGAAAAGATGAAAAGTTAGTTAAAAATTAAAATAATTCATAATTATTATTTCTCGTTTTTAGAATAATTTATGTACATAAATTAGCATAAAATATGTTATAGTTTGTATTTAATATAATAATTAATATTACGGAAAAATGGTGGTGGATTTCATTATTTTAAACAACAATTTCCTTGTGTTAGTGACGCTAAGGTCAAGGAAGAAATGTAGGTCCCCAAATAAAAACTTTGATAATAGATGGACAATTGGAAGAACTTTTAAGCCAACTCGAAAAATCAGCATGGAGGTCATTTAAAAGTGTTGTGCATAACTTTTTAGGAAATCATAAATCCCTCAACTACCGCAACATAGTGAGTGAATTTTTACAGTCGAACAAACATATGGGGTGTAATATGGTCCTCAAAATGAATTTCTTGCATTCACACCTGGATTTCTTTCCAAACTATTAGACGCCGTTATTAACGAGCATGGAGAACGCTTTCATCAGCAAATCTCAGTTACGGAAAATAGGTACTAGCAACAATGGAGTGCAAGAATGCTTGCAGATTATTGTTGGACGTTAAAGAGAGATATTCCAGATACCAAATATAAAAGGAAAACAACAAGTTCTTACATTTCTATAAAAATTCCCCGGATAGGAAGGGTTCCTGGATCGAGTCCTGGAGGCAACAAAAATATTTTTTTGATAAATTCATTTTATCCGTATATCTTTCTTATTGATACATTTAATTTGTATTAAAATAGAACTATGTTCTGAAAAACTGGAACTTCACAATAATAATGTGTTCTTCTTAATAATAAAAATGTTCTTTAAAATGAATCATTCATTAATTAAAAAAAACTTTTTATGGACTGAAGTATGTTAAGTACATATGTAGTGTTCTGACTTTTAGAGGATTCTTTAGCCTGAACAATAAGGATTAATGAAAGAAAAAATCATGGTGTTAAAAAAAATTCCATCGAAAACAATAGCATGCTCAAGTCCCATAACATCAATCTTCCTCTGAAATCCAGCTTGGCAGATGTTTACACAGGAGATGCTACCGGAAAAAAGAATGGAAAATTCCTGAGCAGACGAAGGCACGAAATAGTGTTTATAAAAAACTTTTTTCATTACAAGGATCATTTTGGCAGAACGAATTTGTTTCAAACTAAAATTAGTTTCTATTTATAAACATGATCGTATGTACGTTAACGTTCAATTTACAGAATATGAAGCTCGTGTGAGAGTAATGCTTCGGCGTCATTCCTCGCTGACGCTTTTCACATCTTGAGATAGAGAGAAATATATGACATACGCGATGTTGATGTTACGTTAATGAACTGTTTAAATTCAACAACCTCCAGTGAGATTAGTGAGTTTTAATGTAGTGCTTTTAAGTCTCCTAAAAAAAAAGTAAAAATGGAAACTAATATGTTTAAACTAATCACTTAATTAATTAATGTCTTTGTATCTATTTTTATTCAATAAGCTTGCTTTATTCTTTATATTTCAGGTATATGACGCGCTCATATTTTAAAATAAAAATAAAGAAACACAGATGAGTTATTAAAAATAATATTAACAGTACGTAAATGTAAAAATGTAAATAAATAAATATGTTTTTTTAATATTTGTTATATCTGTGCATATCTTAAACATGTTTTATAATTCTTTTTTATTTTTTACAATATTCAAATGTCTTGTTTAATACAATTTTTATGTGTTGCAAATGTGTCGCGATTGCTTATTTTTTGTTCTCGCCGAATTTAAAACAGTGTTGAGATTTTTTGTCTTTTATGTTATTTAAAGTATTTGTTCTTTATTTCAGTATTAGCCAACATATTTATAAATTGTAGAGTTTCAAGCTTTGTCTTCAAGCTAGTTAAAAATAAAAAAAGATTGAAAAGTATTATTATATTTCTATTCAATTTAATGCATCTTAGTTGTGAAATCTTCTGATTTCTACCATAGTATTATTTACAAATGATTAGTGATATACACTACACGAAAAATCTCATAATAAAAATATAATTAAAGTTTTTCGGTGATTATTTTCGAAAGTCCTTGATTTGATGACGGAAGTGCCGCAATGAGTAATAATCGTGAAATGATAATTTTTTTTTTTTTTGCAATAACACTTAAAATAGTTTTAATAAGCCCGTAATATCAATTATAAATAATATAAACAACATTTTCAGTGAGTTTCTACATTTTTTAAAGTTCTTTTGTGCAAATGTTTAGAGAAAATAATGCTCTGCCCAACGAACCATGAAATAAATCACAACAAACATTTTCCTGAAACAATAATTTACCACAGCTGTTCTAAGAAAATCCATTAACAAGGCATGTTCATATGGACCAAAAAAGGTTAATATCACACAAAAGCGCCAATTTATGGGCTTAGTATTATTTGGGGTGATTTGGACATATAGTCGATTAACCTTATTTACTTATGTAGCTTTTGTCTTGAATTTATTCACCATTCAAAACCGTTCAGAAAATATCTTCCCAGGAGAATTAAATATGTTATTTTGTAGTTAATTACTACGAAAATTACATAAAACTTTTAAAAAAATAATCTTCAATTTGAAAACCACAAGTCTGTCAAATTATTTTGCAGCTTTAAATACGTATTCGTACTTTTTGATATGCTCTAAATAGTCGATGGGAATTCATTTTCCCAATATTATTTATAACTACCATTTAGTTTCATCAACTACTTTATCGGTAAAAATTGTTTGTATCAGTTTGGATTTGAGTACCATGTGTCGTTGTTTTTCAGCTGTAGTGAGTGAAATTGGTGGTTAATTTTTTCATTTTTCACTTTCAATTTGAAGACTAATTTGAATTCTAAAGATATTTTTTACACTGAGTGATATATAAATAGACTGTGATCTGTTTTGACTTTAAAGATAAGTCATATTTTATAACAAAAAAATGATATTCCCACGAAGCTAAATGCGAGTTAGATTTCAGGATATTTGACATGACACTTTGTGTTTTAGTTTGTCTAGAAACTGGAATACGACTAACCCCATTCATATGAAAAAGGCAATGAATTTTTTATTTTCGCTTTCTGATGATGATGAAATGTCTGATGTGGATATTGATGATGGTACACGAAAAGAGTTAGATGAACTGGATCCCTCGACACCTTCACAAATGCCACAAATTCAACGAATATAGATGGGATTAAAATGCAACGGAGCTGGAATTATCAGTAGAACTTCTAATTAATAAAGAAATTCAAAAATGGAATGGCGACTGTTGTTTTTTTCAAAGTGACGTAGTAATTGCGTTCATAGAGAAAACTTCATAGAAAAGTAGTAAATAGAAAATTTTATAGTATTTAAAAAAATAAAATTATACCTTATGCGCGCATATATTTTAAATAATTACTAGAAAAGAGCCTGAAAAGCTGATCAATCTTTTCGGCAGTCGTCGGTCAGACACTGACTACGTTTTGAATGATATAATATGAGAAGTATCCATGAAAATGAGTCCATTTATAAATATAACGCGAAATAAGCGAATTTGTTGAAAAATTGAATTCACTTAAAAATATTTGAATTCTGAAAGCTGCCATGTTTTTAATAAGAGCTGTCAATAGATAATGAAAATAAAAAATGTCTTTTAGTGATACAATACCAGATATTATGGAATCGGGATGGAAACATTTACAATCGGTATTTTAAACACGTAATCGTTATGCTCTGTGTAATTCTAACAACCGACCGACAAATTTTTATTGAAAGGGTGTTGAATTATTTTTGATTTTTTTTGTATAAATATTGTTTATGTAAATCCCTTCGATAGCTGGTTCCCAGGTTTCCAATTAAAAATAAGCACACATATGATATATGAACTGCACTAACCTTTTATTTTTGCTGTCTTTCTGGTCCGATGTTGTTGTTCTTTTAGCTAGGTTGTCTTCTTTAGATTTCGACCGACCGAAGCGCGCCCTAGTGGTTTATTTGGAACGCTAGACTGGTCGAAACGCGGGATGTAATTGAATGACGCCTGTCAGTTAATGTATTCTTTGCTCTCCGAAAAAAGGTTAGCAATACTTACACACGCACATGTACATTATTATAAACCAGGAAACCCAGTGATGCCAATAGAAGTAACAAGGCGCGTAAACAAATATATTTTCAAAATTATATTTTTAATGTTAAACAAAAGATTAGTCACGATACGACGAAATATGGTTTGTATTACATATAATCACGACCATAAAATAAAATATTTTTTTAACTAAAATATAAATTCAGTTTTATAGAAAAAATCATGAATGCAAAAGTTTTCAAAAGATTTCGGATTCGTTAGAACAAAAGTAGGTGTGGCGTGGCGTAAATTAATAAAATATTCTAATCTTTTAATTCTGCATATGAAAACAGTCATAATTTTGTTGTAAAACAAAATCATACCCATTTCGCATATAAAATTTATTTTTGTACCTTCACACGAAACGTCAATTATTTTCAATGTCGTTTTTGAAAAATCACGCTTTATTATTATCTACTTTTTGCAGATATATTATATTTTCAAAAATTCACTTATGCAAAGAAAACATCGACTGACGTCACGGATTGAATTTATATAATTTATACCGTAATTCTTCATACAGAGGATTGCAATCTAAAATTGTCCAAAATACTTTCTTAATCCCACTTAATCACTCCATGATAAAATCGTCTTTATTTTATCGATAATTTCTATTGTTAACTAATGTTATAAAAGAGGAGAGTTTTCAGTTTTATTTTATACTGTGAGTTTTCAGTTATTCTATCTCTTATTTATAATACTTTTCACCTCGAAGTGAAAATGAGTGCATTGATACTTCGTACAAGTTTATCCAATTGAAACTTTGTAAGTCGTATAACATGAGAATAGTTGCTCGTACGAAAAAAATGTAAAAAATCTATTGTATATAGATAATATTTTACAAAAGTTGTTTTTGTCTGTCGACCAATAGGAAGCAAGATACTTACAAAAAAATAAATTATTGACACCGTATAACTTTTGAAACGCATACAATATCGATGGGATTTTTTAGTTTGTTATTTAAAATAATAAAATGACGAAATATACAAAAAATTAACTAACTCGGAATTTTCTGTATAGCCTGTTTTTGGGTGATTATGATTGGACTTACAATGTTATAATGGAAGAGTTTTCTATTCTCTCAAAATTCGTGTGTTAAATACGTGTGTTGAGTTAAGTCGTTCTGTGGTAAACCACTTAAAACCATTTAAAAATGCACAAATATGAAGTTCACACTTTTTCACAATTTATCTGATTGAAAACGGGTTTATACATTCAAATTTAATGTAAAATTTAGTACGTACACTGTATAGCACACAATGCAACGTTAAAATAATTCACATATTTAAATTTGAATCTCTGCCTGTCTGTTTTTTACAACCTTACATCCTTTGATCGATCGGAACCAAATTTTGTAGCTATTATTTAGGACTCTGTATAAAACAAAAATAGCCTCTCCTTCTGATTCTCTCGAAATAAATGTGCGTTATATTGAATGCCATCCAAATTTTGATAAGACAATAATCATTCCAATCCTTCATACATCTGCTTGGATTAAGTTTTAAATATATCGTTATTATTTTGGACCTGTACAAAATAAAGGCATCGCTCTAGCTCTAAACCTTTATTTTAAACTATAAATAAAACTGAATCCCGGGCAACGCTGGGTAAGGACCGTTAGTATTAAATCAATAAAACTGAATCCCGGGCAACGCTGGGTAAGGACCGTTAGTATTAAATCAATAACAATGTTTTATCAGTAACATTGATCTTCGATTTGATTATTTTTTACCCTCTGGAAATAATTAAAACAGAACAATTGAAATTTAATTATAGACAGCGACCCTTTCGTGATATAATTTCGTAATTCTTATGACAGTATTTTGATTAAAAGGATCTCTTGGTATGATCTTCAGTCCTGAAGTACAACAGTATACAGTAAAATTAATCCAGATCCAAAATAACACCATCCTTTTCTGTCCTGATATAACAGTTGTGCCTAGGTCAATCTTCTAATGCACATTCGTCGATTGTTGAAATTTCTAATAGAATCCTCCAATGTCTGGTTTACCTGATTATGCTAGGTCTTTAGCGAACGTTCTCTATTATTGTTGCCTTTAACGATCGCTTTATATATTTTCTTTATCACATATCCATTTATCCATATGCACAAATACACATTTTAAATTTATATTAACAACTCTATTTGAAATGGAAGACACCGCGGGACCTGTCGTCCACAGATGAAAAAATGATTTACATATATGACTTTAATCCCTGCAAGTTTGCAAGGTCCAAAAGTGCGTATTAACAGTAAATGTATCATTGTGAAATATTACAGAATATAAGTACACAATTTGCCGAAAATGTATTCGATTGCTATAGCGAAAATGGAGAATGCGCTTTTCCGGATAGGTATAGCTCCAGATTCGATCCCGGTGTAGCAACTAAATATTTTTTTGTATGTATGTAAATCTTTCTAGTTGATTTATTTAATTTGTATTAAATTGGTGTTGGCTCTATCTGCCTTGCATCGAAAAAAAATTGGCGATAGAAGCACTTAGAGCACTATTCATTTTATTTTCCGCAGTCATCCTTCATTCGATATATTTTTCATCCTAACTGTGTCTATTTTTCATCGTACATACTTCCCATCTCAAATACATGAATTATTTATCACATTTAGTCATCCTTTCATCACCATCACTTTCAATTTGCCAACACGCATTAGAAGTACTCTCCATGCACACATCGGATATTTTAGTCATCAGGCACAGTAGATTAGCTTAATTAACTACTAATACTGAATCATCTGCATATGGTCAGTAGCATTAAATTAGATTGCCCATTCTCACTTCTACTTCCAATCCCTTAAGCTATTTCATGAAATTGTCCGTACACAACATCATAAAGAATCGCGTTGACGCAAACCTCTTCGTATCGAAATAAGATTAATTTAATATAATTATAATTAGTCAACATTAACAATGGTAGTCATTAAATTCTTTTCAGTAGATAGATAACAATATTGATTGAAATATTTTAGAATATTTAGAATATTCGGTGTAATTAAATTAATGCTCTAAAAGTGTCAATGAGGATAACATATTATATACTGTGATGTTTGTCTGGATAGTCTACTTTACCGACTTATGATGATAGGCTGTCTAAATGAACGAATCAGAGACGTGAATCAGACTCAGGCGGGCAGCTGAGTGAGACGCCACTTTTTGGTGGGAACGTTCGAAAAGAGGGAGCGGGTCGAGGGAGCCGCAATCCGGAGGAATGTTGCAGCGAGAGATGGCGTAGATTAAGAGTGAGATTGTATGATTGTGAGATGCATGAGTTGATCCACCCGCGGGTTGAGGAGAGATCCCGCAGTAACGAGCAAGGAGGTGGCGTGCGAGCGATGGCTGATGGATGGGCGTTATGCTAGCAGTCCATTCTTGCCGTGGCGCCTCGGGCGAGGCATTTGCCGAGGTGCCGAAACCCGAGTGGTACAACGTACACTCCCGCCAAAGCTCAATTATCTCGCTTCGCCTCGTCAACGCTCCAACCAGAACGGAGCGTGGACGAAGCTAGACGAGCTGGAGCAAGAGAAACCGAGAGCTGGCTGTACACTCGAGGCGAGGGCAGACGGCACGACACGACCCGAGTCGACACGAGAATAGCCGATGCAAGCCGAGAGCCGCCGTACATTCTCGTGCTCGGCTTCTCTCGCTATGTCTCGGCGAGAGTGGACTGCTGGCATTATGGACAAGGTTGAGACGGAATGGTGTCCGGTCTATCTCCACGAGCAAGAAATGAATCTTAGCGCAGGCGTGTGGCTGATGTTGGCAAATAGATAAATATCCGTAAATAGATAAAATAAATAAAAGTGACCTCCCTCAGAGGAAAGTTGACCTAAAGAAAGAAGATCTAAAGAATATTTTAAATGAATCCAATGTCGGGATTAATTGTGTTTTGTGAATAAATGTGTAATGTGAAAAGTAGAGTTGCCTTTGAAACAATTATCATCCCATCCGAGGTAGGAGGTGACACCAGAGCACACACACACACTCTTGAGAACCCAGACTGAGGTAGATCGGTGACGGCTCCTATGGCTTCCTATCCTCTAGAGCCCAAAGTCACCCTAACAATATGCCATAATACAAATTATCAAGAGTTTGTCTCTTGTAAAAAAATAATAAATTAAATAAATTACGTTAATGAGAAAATAACATTTTATTGGAAATTCTTTGAAATATAAAATAGTCATTTAATTAAACAGTCTAATTCAGATGGCAACTCAGAAGTTTGCTTATTTAGAATATCAAAATTGAATCTGTCTAGAAAAGAAATTAATTTATTTCGAAGTTTGGCAATTTATATATTTATATCTGTGGATTGTTTTATTATAGTTGAACTTAAAACTCCAAAATTAACTATGCTCATTAGATAAAATATGGACACTCCAAAGTATTTTATGTGAGCGATCAATCAGTGCGTGGGCGCGGCCATTATTTAGCATTATCTTTTAACACTAATCTAATTATAATATGAGCGTGTCATGACTGATGACGCTGATTAATGAAATCGGAAGGTCAGAGTACTAATGTACGAAACCACGCGCAAGAAATGGTTACCGCCCCCCATGAAACTTGTGAACCTTTCCGTTGTTTTTCAAGAGTTAGCAAAAAACGATGTTAACCTAAACCAAGGAAGATTTATTATGCGCGTTTAAAATAATTACAATTCTTTTATTGTTTGCAACGGACACGTGATCGAAAAATATTTAAGTTGGGAAAAATAAGTAAATTAATTTTATTTTCCACAGGAAATCAACAGTTCATTTATTCGCGCTTCTTGCAAATGCAGAGTGAAAAAATGTAGTCCACAATATTTTGCGGGTAGTTTCCTGCTTAAATTATGAATCAAAAATGTTTGTTACCGCCACGGACATAATTTGCATACAGTCACGGACATATTTTTTCACATTTTTGTCAGATTATTTTATTCGTTTGGACAATATATGATTTTGGATGAAACTGTTTATAAAATTTTTCGACAAAAAGAACGAAATATTCCGAAAAATCCTAATTGAATTTATAAGACATCACATTCCGTAATTCATAAATACCACGCCTACGCCTCTGTATTTTTTTGTATTCAATTTACATTTGAAATAAGTAATTTATAATATATATATGTATTAAATAAAATAAAAAATTTAATAGAACTAAAGAAAATTATGGAAAATCTACGACTTATATCTCTGATACTGTTTTGCATGTACAACTTAAATATTTTTGACAGTTACGCTTTGACTCTTAAAATATTGTGTACAAAGTCAATTGAATTATAAAAATTAAATGAATAAAATATATTTGGATTAACGTCGAGACCCAAGCTTTCTAAAAATATTGTTCAAATTTTTCTAAGTAAAAGTAAATGTCAACAGAGAATAGACTTCTATATAATCCTACACACTTTGACCAATTTAAACCAAATTTTGCATGACTTTTTAAGACCCCGTACTCCCTCTCTTTCTGGCTACCACAGCCTTTCCTTCGATTTAAATAATATAAATGTATGTCACCCAAATCCAAAAAATTTACTCAGTTGCATTATAGGACTGTGAAAAAGAAAAATAAAGTCACGCCACCCCACTTCCCCGGATGTATCACCCTCCCCCTTCCTGTTTTTTTCTCTCATAAAACATTTTCTTGCCTGTGTAAAACAATGGCCAACTAACTCCCTTTTTAAAATGACTACTAAATCTGAATATATGTATTATTCTAGGATATATGTATTATTCAATCTGCCCGAGGTTGATAACCTTCTATTATTAAATATCAACATACGCATTTATGTGGTTACGAAAGAAACGGGGGTGGTTTTATGGAGAAATTGAAAATACACAGATATTAATTACTCAACTGTAATGGATTTGGAATTGTAAGGGTTTATATTTATCGTATAAATCTTTTAATATTTTAGTTTTTAAAAATAATTATACAAGAATTCTGAAAATTTCGTGTTTCATACTATATATGGTTTGTACGAATTTTATTATTTTTATTTTTAGAAATCTTTGTTCTTTATACACGCTTTGTAGGTTCGATATTTTTAGAAAGATTTCTAAAATGAGTTTTCTTGGAATTTTTTTCACAAAAAATATTTGACAAAATTAAAAGGCGCTAGGTTGTATTAATGATCTTTACGTTTCTTTTATTATAACTTTTTAGTACCTAGTTAAATAAGTACGCAATGGTAAAATATCAAATTTTTTAAATGTTTTAAGTTAAAATAGACTAAACCTTTTAAAGTAATGATTTTTAAATGTATTTTTAATCACGGAGGTAATTTACAAATATTATAATTGTTATCTTATACAGTACTTAGTTGCAAAAATATTTATGGTACTTGTATAGTTGATATGCAGTAAAAATTATAATGTTATGACCCGTCAACAATACGAAGGGAGAATAACGCAGAATATATTATAATAGTATCTAAACTAGAAATATATATATAGCTATTGTGGTGACCCTACATGATAAGGGCTCTCCTATCAACCATTAGGGTCCGTACCAGAGCAACCAATAAACAGACGCAAATTAACAATTAACACGAGAGACGGATACTGCTCAAGTAACTAATATCACTTCTCCGCAGGCCGTCCTATCACCAACATCGGCATTCAACCGCATCTCTAGCGAGCCACTCCAGAGTTCAACCGCGTATTTGAATTGTATTAATTCATCACCTCAATAAACGAGACCTTGTAAGTATTATTTAATTTATATATCCTGCTCTAGTTACAACAGGCACCCTACACTGCGACATAGAATTAACACGCGTGAGACAAGAAGAGGTTAGGAGCTTCTGTCTCACAGCATCATAACCTTCTGACATAATTTCGAGTCAATCATAAATTGAATAACTTCAACACACACACCACCAACTCTTACACTATAAATATATTTTCACTATTTGCGAAATGCAAGACACAGAACTTACTGCACAATTTAAATTAAGAAGGCTTTCGGACGGGAGTAGGTATTAGTACTGCAATGACAAATGTAATGTTTATAGAAAAAAATGTTAATTATAGAGCAACGTCTTAATAATGGGATAGTGTGGAAATTGATCCAAAAATGTTAATATATCGGAGAATAATTTTAAAGTGTGGATTGGAAAGATTGAATAATATGGTGGCGGTTCTACGTTTATTGTACGGTTTGATGGTAAAGAAATGAATATAATGCTAAACTGGTAGTATTTACAAAGACTGATTGATAAGTTTCCGAAACGAGTAAGAACAAATAAAATATCATAATGAAAATAATTTATTTAACTGCATAGTTTCCTTCTTTTTCAACACACTTAGTCTATCACTTCTCCAAAAAAGGATTTATGGCATCTGCCTCACAGAGATAAAACTATTATTTATTACATGAGAAGGTAAGTATGAAAGTCTTGGTCATTACAAGGCTTACAACCTGTCATCGGCTGGCTTAAGTGATCACTTTACACAATATGACGTTCACCAATTTACCCATGCTTCCACACTTATCAAATTATTAAAAGTTGTATATATATGTTATCATGTAGAAATCTTTAAATTATTTATTAGTGGCGCCATCTATGGTTGAATAATTGATGTTCATTCTCATGTAACAGTATAGATGTCACTGAAGTTGACACTCTTTTTGACTAAAGTATAGGGCTTTGTTCTTTATGTGTATATATGAAATTCATTCGAATTATTGATACATATAATAGAATACGTCTGAAAAGTCAGTATTATTCAAATTTTGCTAATTAATACTTGAAGAAATTAATAATTGAAAGGTTTCTACATGATGACATATATACAACTTCCAAAAATTTGATGATTAGCATGGGTAAATTGGTTAAAGACACATTGTGTAAAGTAATCACTTAAACCATCTGATGACTGGTCGTAAGCCCTGTAATACGTCTCTGTAAAACATCTACATATATATATTTTGAAACATTATTTTATTTTTAGCTAACTAGGATTATTTCACCTCGACTTTATAACTCAAATTTAGTTAGAATTCCCCATAGTATTCACTATTTATATTTCTTTCCTTTTTAAGTAATCCACGAAAATTGCTCCCCGAGCATCCCAGAAAACAGTCGCCATCTTCGCCAGCCGTCAATTACTTTCGCTTTCTTCGGTGCGAGTTCGCCCAGTTTCAGAAGAAATGCTTACCATCTCTTCTCTCTCCCGTAACTTTAAACGACGATCGTCTAATACGATTTTCTTAATCATTTTCGGAGTCGTCACCTCTTTTGGTCGTCTACTACGGTGAGCGTATTTAAAGCTCTGCCCCCGTTTAAAATCGGTTACCCACGTGCGGACAGTGCTCAACGAAGAAGGACAGTCACCAAAATAGCATCTTGTATAGCTTTAATCTAAGTAGCGGACATCCCTTTCAAAATGTAAAACTTTATAAAGGCACGAATTTCCGTTTTCTCAATTTTCACAAAAATGAAAGACTGGTTCACTTTTTGAAGCTCTCACATAAAAAGTAATCTTTAAATATGGCGTGTATGTTAGTCAAAGATGACAAGCGACAGCATCAACTTTTTTTTTATCTAAACATGTTTTAAAATTTGTCATTTCGGATACTTATCAATCAGCACACGTAAGTTAATCTATAGATCCATGTCTCAAACGGATAAAGACTGTATTATAAAATGGGTGGTTTTCCGATATCCATTTTTCTTGATGCTGAGGGCAAAGATGATGATATGAGATCTATGGTAATATCGAAATTATTAGAAGAGTAGATACAAATTGTGTTTCAGAGTTACGGTGATGTCAAGTGAAGTCTAGTATCAATACCAAAGTAGCACTAATGATCCAATGCAGTTGAAGAAATGAACGCTAGATGTTGAAAGTTTGAGCGAGACTGGGCAGTGCCGGACCACTGGGACGGGGTTGATAATTCCTGCTCCGTAGCCGGTCCGCAACTACACCGCCACCACCTAGCGGTGGCTTCGAACGGTATCAGTACCGTATCGAAGACTCCTTTTACAAGCATATTTTAAAAATTACATTTAAGTACAATCTTATAAAATATTACTACATAATATCAACACTTGACAATATTCAAGACAGCAATATATAATACCAGAAGTCACAATATCATTTCAACTTTATAGTAATACATTTTCACTTGGTTCGCGGCCTTTCTGGGGTTGCCAGATAAGATAACGAGATGCTTGCTAAGTGCTTTATGCTCCGCAAAACCACAAATCTTGATCCAAGTCGCTTCGGCGACGTATTACAAGCGCTACACACCTCGCATTTGGCTCTTTACAAAATGTCATTTTCAGGGCCACTTGAAATCTTGTTCGGCACATTTCACCCTTACATGGACATGGGCACTAAACATGAATTTGTCCGAGGATTCAAGTGGTTTCATTAATTTACAAACTTGTGTGAGACGGCCGCTTGAGCAGATAATGTCGCGACACAAGGAATACTTTTTTTTATATGTAGTAAATTCCACATTACTCGCCGTTCTGTAGAAATTACACTCATCGCAAAGTATCTATACCAAGTCTTCGTGTCAGAATGTTTCAGTCCTCATTAATCATATTCGTCCGAGCGCAAGGCATTCTGATTTTTTACGCATACATTTCTGAAGCCCATTAACCTTAGCACCATGATCATACGGCCATGGACCGAGCGCGCTAGCCAAAGTAGTGCAGCTATGACGATCAGTCACCTATGGATAATATCATAGCATCTTTTGTTTAGTGGCAACCGTTTTTATTTACCTTTATTTGAGTATATGTATTCAGACTATCACCAAATAGAATCATTCGGTCACGGGAAAAATTGGTTAATTAAGATATTTTGTATATAAGTTTATATTATATGTAAGATTATTATATATAATTGTTTTGGTTAATAGCACATCGTGCTATTTGCTCGGTGAACGCATTTTATATCCGCGTGTGCCCAGTTGCTAATTTCAAAATGGCGGGCATCTGAAGCCCATTCCCTACTCTAGCCATAGATAACCCTTTAAAGTTGTATTGATAATTGTCGTTACCTTTTCTTTAATAAATTGCTATCGTATATCTGTAGTAAATTATCTTTTATTTCATTACACTTGCCTTTCGGACCAAATATGCTAAAAATGCATCTCGACCCTGAACGATAAGATTTATGTTGTGAACACCCTGATAGATAGGTGAGTCTGATTCGAGGTGCATTTTTGTTAACCTAGCACATTCTTAGAGATAAACTTCTCCTTATTATATAGATAAATAGATACCAGATGAGCGGGCTTGGACATGTCAGTGGTAATATAATCTCAAGGGGATTCCTCAATGATCCGATAAGGTAGATGACTAGTGGATCACTCCAGAAAAATGTTAGGAAAATAGATGGAAAAGGGAGGCTTGGTCTGCAATGGGCTGCAATCACTAACGGAGAGAGATTCTTGAGAATATAGGCTCTTGACACATTTAGGAGAGAAGATATAAAGATGTTTGTAAGTTATAGATAATGTAATATATTATTTGTAATATCAATTATAATTATTTCCTGCACAGGTATCTCAGAAGTATTCACGTTCTTAAATAATAACGTAATTTAAAATCCTAGTTTAAATAATCCGATAGTTGACCAAGCCGTGGCTAAATACATTTATTTGTGTCTTTGCTAAATTAAATAAAATATAAACTTGCTAGCTGGGGTTCGATACCGCCGCCTCCGGATTTGGCTCAGATTTTTGAACCTGGCGCCTCTACCTACTGCGTCACAGTCGGTTCTCGAAAACACATCAATATTGGATAATAAATGTACAACTGTGTTACATATTACGGAATATACGTGTTTTTGAGAGAATCATGTGAATAGATTGAGCTGTAAATAAATACATACAGTAATATTAATTTAGAAGAAACGTGGTGGTAGTGGCTTCGACTATTATTTTACAGCCTAAATAATTATTAAAATACACAATAAAAGTTATGACTCGGTTAATATTATTATAAAAAACAATATCGTTTTATTTCGTATAATTAAAATTAATTTTGATACATAAACATTTAATTAACTCATTAATATTTATAATAATTTCTTCATCTTCTTCTTGTAAATAGGTAATCCACCCTTCAAGAGTGATTTGTGCCATTAATCAAGTTAAAACTTTATTTTATAGAAAAAAGTACAATAATATTATAGAATAAGAAATATTATATTACAAATCAATACCATTGTCGTTCAAAAAATTTGCTATTATATAGATTAAATGTGGCGAGTTAAGGGAAAGAAGATGACACAAGTTAACCGGGAGTTGAAAATTACCATTAACGAGATTACTGTAAAAAAACCTGTGATCCGCAATGGACAGGCAAAAAATATATGGTAAAAAGTTTCCTCCTCGGCACCACACTAACACATTGGGGAATCTATCAAGTACAATCTGATTTATAATGATTTAGTTAATGGTAATAATAAAAAGACGAATTATGTAAAATAATATGATTATATTAACAAACTCGATTAGGCAATGCGTGTAATGAAAATACTAATTCCACTTGTATAAGGTAATAGTTTATTATAAAAAATCAAGGAAAATATTGTGATAAAAAATATAATCACATGATTGATGAATAAAATTGTTTGAATTTGACAATTTACAATTCAAAAGTGTAGAATGATCTGATTTGCTAATTTAGTTAAAAATATGTCAATGAACATTTTATTTAGGATTCTTTTACGATAAAAAAGAATACGATTAAAACAATTATTAATTACCTATGTAGCCATATACAGTGTAAATTCATTCCCGAAATAAATTTTGTAATCAATCTCAAAGGATCGGCTGCCAATTCATTAAGTCAATAGAGATAATATAATGCGATAACGTCCACGTTCTATCCGTATAGCGTACAAAATGTAAGATAATTAACTGAATTGGTGTTATGATACTGGTTACACAACGACCATCGATTGGCGATAATTTGTCCAATCAGCGTTGTTGTCGCTATAGCTGAATCACCATTAATATTCGGAATAGTATGTCTGGTTTGTGATATAGGCGCGAGAGTGAGACATTGATTACAGTACACGGAGACAGGGGACACGATTAGCAACCTGCTCTGACGCCGACAGCGGTATCACGCGTCATTAGTTATGGGCATCATAGACAACCGGAAGTGCATGGAGGCTGTTATCTGTAATATGTGCACCATGCAATATCGCGCGTCCGGGACAATTTAGGAAATTAAAATGACAATTATGACGCAATCGTCTAAATTATTTTCATGTGACAATTTTTGAGAGATCATTTTTACAGAGAAACAGTTACAGAATTAATAAAATATATTAAATGGATTAACATTTGTAACCGTGAATTTATTTTTATTACAAATATGTAAAACAACATATAAGTATTCAAATTATAATATTAAAAATAATCAGTGAAATTGGTATATAATTAATGAATATATTGTAAATTGATAAAATCATGCGAGCGGGTTTTGGGATGAACCCGCTGCTCAGCTAAGTTGGCTTGGACATATCCTTCGCATGCGAGATGAAAGACTGCTCAAACAGATTTTTATCATCAGTGTCAGAGGGAAGAAGACATGTAGAACGACCCAGAAGAACATAAAAAAGGCAAATGGAGAAACTCTTTGCGAAGAAAGATGGAACTATCAGTGGCACCAAGTAATCGATACAGAGCAGGACAGAGAGTTTAAAAATTATATTGCTAAGAGGATTGAATAATAATTTCTGAGATAAGGAATGCAATATGATTGATCGCTCTTGATTTGTAGCCTTGCCTGTCGAAATACTTTGAAATTACTTTATTATTTCTTATAATATAAATGATTATAAATATATAACTTGTAACTCTATCCAATTACTACAGTGCAAGTCCCTCTCCAAGCACAAGAGCTATAATTTTAGTTTTGTAATATATTCGAGTAACATATTATATAAAATTGTAAAAATTTCAAAATAATAAAAAAATATCGTATGTTTAAAAATGTGAATGCTAAAGTTTTATATTATATTAATGTCATATCTTTTCATACAATTTAAAAGCATGACACATATGAAGAAATTTTCATTATCATTGTAAACATAACATCGTTTTATTACTATAAATTTCTGTTTGATTTTTTTTATTTTTGAATAGAGATGTGAACACGGAACACATCAATATTCATACTATTTTCAAACTAGGCTAAGCGTTTTTGCTATGAAAATAGGACTAACCTGATGGTTTTCTGGAACGAGGCGCAAACCCCCGACTACTAGATCACTAGGCCAGCGTCTTAAGCACTAGACCAATTAGCTACTTATTATTTCAACTCGGTTTACGTTCCTAAGATATAAAATTCGCAAAATAGTGTCCGCTCAACGATCGAAACACAGGATCCACCGAGATTTGAATTCAAATCGCGGCAAAATAAAATGATTTTTTATTTTTTATTGGGTGGTAATGTTTACGCGCCTTATTACTCCGATAGGCATCACCGGGGTTCCTGGTCGATAATATTGTGCATGTGTGTATGTGAGTATTGCCTCAATTTTTTTGGGAGAATGTAAGAAACGGTAAACGACAGGCGGATCAATTACATCCCGTGCTTTGACCAGTACAGATGTCCAAATAAACCGATCGTCAGGAGTGCGCACTTCGGTCTGTCGAAATCTACACAGCCAAAAGAACAACATAGGATAAAAAAATCAGCACGTACAATAAAAATGTTAGTGCAGTGTTTATGTATCACATGTGCACTTATTGTCAATCGGAAACCAGCTATCGAAGGCATTCACGTAAACATGTAATGAAATGCATTTTAACGTTGATTAAATTAATATTTAATAAATATATAGCACTTCAATAAACAATAAAATGTTTTTTTTTTTTTTTTTATATTTTCTTAGTTATTTAAAAACATTATCATATCATATTTACATATTTATACACATTTACATACATTGCCCAACTAAGCAAGCATGTTTTAGGGCAAATTGATAAACTAATATATTTTATAAAACCAAAATTCATCGAAGGCAAAACACAGTAAGATCGCATATAATGTGAAAATATTTAGAAACAACAAAAATATATAATCTCAACAATATAAAAAAGTGAATAAAACAGAGAAAAGAAAAAAAATTTTAATATTATCATTAATTATAGGTTTATATAATAGATTTACAAAAGAAAAATCATTAGAATGCACATTGAAACAATTTTTTTTCAGATTCGTCTATTTTGTCATATATGCAATATATTATATTCGTCAGCTTTATAATCTCGATATTAGGGAAAAATTTAATTATTAAACGCAGATCATTTGTTATAATATTTGATATAATAAAACACAAACTTGAACATTACTTTTACAGATATACCTATATTTATGCAAATGTAAGATAGGAACAAAAAGGTTAAAAAAATAATTTTATAACATATTTTTGTTGTGAATTTTTTCGATAAATAGATTTTTTTGTATATCTTTCTTGTTGATTTATTTAGTTTGCATTAAGGTTAAGAAATTAGTCAATAACGTAAATACCTCAGTTGATTTATTAATTGGATTCCCTAAAAAATGTACGTTTATAAGGATTGCGTGCAAAAGTAAATGAAAGTAATCTATTATACAGTGTGTCTCAAAAGTTTTTATTATTTTGGTTCATTCGCTGCATTAACGCAACGAGCGGGAGAGTGGCGGGGTATGTCGATCGCTAGCCACGTTTTTGGGAATTAAGTCGCTATGAAGCGTGTCTTTACCAGTTGTTATCCCGTCGAGGTGACATAAACTGCCCTCCACGTAGCCTCGACTTGACATCAATGAACTTTTTCCTATGGGGCTACCTTAAATCAAAGGTATACAGCAATAATCCTCCCTCTCTGTACCAATTAAAAGAATATATCAGAGAAGAAATGACAGCAATCACGAAAAATACGTGCCGAGCACTACTCAGAATTTTTGCCTCCCGTTTAGAAGAGTGCCAGCGACATAACGGATCACATTTAGAAAGAAAACATAATTTTTAAGAAATAAATTCTCTTGGAATGTAATAAAATGCAAAATAAACATTTGTTTACTAAACCCATCCATTATTTTATTACAGAATTTTTATTTTGAAGAATACTTTTGAGACACCTTGTATATTGCATATAAAAGTATTTTATTGAACGCTACTAAGATCATTGTTAAATTATTTTACTAATGGTGACTGCGAATAATTTGAAATACTATGTAACTTTTTGATTTATTGATTGATAACTGTAATTGTTTTTGAATGGTATATTTGATATAGGGCGGATTGATATATATGATATGATATACGCCCAAACCAAAATTCATTTGACCTTTTTTGTACATCATCGTGCCGACTGACTGAGTTGGATAGGTTAAATAGGTGGATAAAGGTTGATATATAATGATGTAAATTTTTTTACATCATTTGAGGATGATACAAGATATTGAAAAAATAAATCAGTTAAGTGAGTCGATCGTGCTATTAATTAAAAGTTCGTTTCAACCAAAATTGATCATTGAAACAATTGATTTCATTTTCAACTGATGCGAACAGGCGTCCTCAGTATTTTTGTATGTGAAGTCGAAACATCAAAAATAACTTAATGTAGAGTAGGATATAAAAATAAAACGCTTCAAGCATTAAACAATGGAGGTCTTCCAAGAAACAATATCATTCTTCGCATTGTGAGAAATCCAAATAATGTAAGCAATATAAATATTATTGTGATACAAAAATATAACTTTTCATTCTTGAATACACATTTTCGTGTTCGAGGAATTTTTTTTTGAATGCGACATAATCGTATTTTTTTTTCTAAATATATACTATTGAAAAAAGAGTCCAAACATAATATTAGGTTTTAGGCAGGAAATATTAAAAAATAAATAAGTAGTACGTAATAAAAGTTTATTTGACATATTTTAAATATTTTGAAGTATTTTAACGATGCCGGCCTCATTGGACTTCGCTAGGACTGTACAGTAATATTTTGTATTTTTGATCAATAATCAATCAACAAATAGAAATATAAAATAATGCTTTGTATGGAATAATACTCGTAAACAGTTTGTGAGGCAAAATGTGGATATTTTTAAAGAGTAAAAATAATAATTTAGGTTTCATCAATATTAAAAATTAGGAGAACACATTCTTATTGTGAAGTTGTAATTATTCAGAACATGGGTCTGTGATATTTTAAATATGAATAAAATATATTGATTAGAAAGATACACATATAAAATCAATTTTATCAAAAAATATTGTTGCGCTACCGAGATTCGAACCTGGATCTCTTTACAAACCGAGGAAGGTGCATTATCTAACTATGCTATAGTGACAATATTTTTAGTGACAAATTTTCGAACCTATATGTTACTTTTTTGATATTAATACATTTAATCGTTCCATTATTTGAAAGAGCCATCTACCTTATTTTTACGGAATCTCAAATACCTTTGAGTAATCTGATAGCAGACGCCAGAATTATCAAATCATTTAAATTAAATTTTGGACACATTGATACAACTTTATTATTAGGAGAACACATAGTTAGATAATGCACCTTCCCCGGTTTGGAAAGAGATCCAGGTTTGAATTCCGGTGACGCAATAACAATATTTTTCGATAAAATGATTTTATATGTATGCCTTTCTAATTAATACATTTAATTCATATTTAAAATATTAAAAATTCTCGATTTTGTTAGTTTCATGGCGACGAAACGAGTAACTATTTAGAAAATAAAAATAACTATATATTATTTAAATCACGATCTGATACTTGACAAGCGACGCTCGGACCCAAACATAAAACACTAAGCGTTTATTGGCAATCTATAAAATAATATATATGTTATCTTACTGCCGTTTCTTTTTGAAACTGTATTTATTTTTATATTCATAAATTATGCGAATACTTTTTCACCTATTATTCTTAATAGCGGTACCAGGCGTAACGCACGCCCTTTTGGAAGATCTTAGTGTCAACATATTTTATTTACTACGACGATGGTGGTTTATAAAAAGCAACATTATTGGAAACTGCACAGAAGTAATATCCGAACAACATTACATCATTATATATTATACATAAGGTATTGGTGATAAAAATATATTGGGTTCTTTATATTTATAATGTTTTCCTATTAGGTAGATTTCGATAGAAATATTACCTATTGCAGAGGGTCTCATGACGCAACGAAAGGCAGATTTCGTTCCATGATATTTTTATAATATGTAATTGAAAATTAACTGTACATGTAAAAAGCTTTAAACTAATCAAAAAAAGTTTACCATCGTATAATACGTGTATAAAAAATGTGAGTTTTTCGTATTAAACTCAATTATTAAAGAATTAATATCATGAAAAATCATCTGAACAAGTTATTCTAAATTCTAAAAATTAAACCCAGACCGGTTAAATCAGTCACGCATTTAATGTCTCAAAGTTAGTAAACTACAAACTTCAGGATTACGTTAGATCCATTAATGTCTTAATATAAATCAGTTTTTTTTTAAATATACAATTCTTTACACAGTACTGGCCACTTTAATATCATTAATTGGGGTTACTTTGTGGTGAAACATGATTAGTTTAATTTTCACAACTGAACTTTGTACACACGTTGAGTTGTTGTCACCACTATAGTTATGAGAGGTGCAGTCTCTCTCATTATCAGTTATCACCTGATGAAACGTTTAGTCTGTAGAATAAGTAAAAGTTGCCGTAGCGCGCAGTTTTTAGTCAAAATAATCCCTTTAAAAAAATAGAGTATAAGTAACACTGCTTGAAAAGTACTTTAAAAATTAGCAGACATAAAGATGTTTCTAACATTCGTGCAGCTTCAATAGGGACATATTATTTCAATAAGATTATTACGCGGTTTGAACAAACAAATTGGATGAGTGCGCACTAGTAAATTACCTCGCAGAATCAGTATAAAGTTACACACAAACGACTGTCGAAATTTAAAAGTCTAGTCGTAGGTTATGCTAATCCGGGCAATAATGAGTAAAATTTTATAAAGTCTTTTCATAAGATTTAATTTATATTTATTTCCCAGAATCTTTAGTAATGCACAGTTTTTTTGCTTGTATGCAATACACGACTGTGATATACATGTATAATATATCAACCAAATAATAACAAATAACAAAACGTACTGAATGTTTCTTAGTTTTGTTCTATTATTTTCTTATTCGTGTTAGTTTTAAATTTTGAAGAAACTAAATTTATGTATTTCGTGTAAATTTGTCTTAATTTTTTTTCTAAAATTGTAATTCAATTAATAAAAATTGTTTAACTTGTCGTACGGTTTGCCCTTTTCAACTCTCGACATTAACTTAGTTTAAACCAGCGAAACAGGAAAAGAAAAAATGTAATTAAAACTTGTATAGATTTAATTTAAAAAAATAAATGTTAAATATATTATATTTGTCACTAATCATGCACCGTCAATGAATTGTTCTTCTCGGTCTCTTATCCGGCAGATAGCGCCAAGGATAGAAACGAGACTAGGATTCCGGCGCCCCGTAAAGCGTTCCAAAAAATTACGCTGCAAAAATTACGTAAAATCTTTCTGAAATCCATCCGCCACTATAGTGGACGATCGCCTTAATAGAATCTTGTAAACTCTCCTAACTTGTTTATTTGCAACATAACTTTAAACTTTATTTTTGAACAGTGTCACTAATTTATCAACCATAAAAAGTATTTTTTGTGCCATCTTATTCTCCTAATGTCATATTGGGATTATTCATCAGTGCCGTTTAACGACTTGTCGATTATTACAATTTTTATATATTAAAAATTGTACATTAAACAAAATAAGATTATTACAATTTTCATATACTAAGATTATTAAAAATTGTATATTAAATGAAATGAAAATAAACAACGTATATTTATAATGATCGGACTAGAATAATTTTCTTACCAAGAGTTCACTGACACGGACTTAGGTTATGCTGCTAATATTGATGCTGTAATAGTACAATTGGCTGTATTGTCACTAGAAGTAGTATTCATTTAAATAAAAACACTCTATAGGAAGCACGTTTTTGTGAAAGTATACCTGTGTGAGTTAATTTCCGTTCTTGAAGAGTATTCAAATTATTTATATTATTCTTTGGAAATTCTTCACGTTTTTAAAAGAAGGTCTTAAAATATTATTTTACTTAAAATAATACCACATTTAAAGTTTATTGGAACGCATACATTCAAGTCCGCTTCAATTACACCCTTGCAGCGTTTAGTAACACGTCTGTTCAAGCAATGACATGTATTCGGAACAACGCGCGGCGCGAGAGTTGTATTACGTTTGATTTGTATGCGTTTGGGGCAGAATTTACATGCGCAGCTTTGTTAGTCGTCTCTAAAGTCATCCGCTAGATTATTCTAGTTTAAACTTTAGCGTGCGCGTTGACCTACACACTTAGTACATAATATATCAAATTGATATGTAATTTTGAATTATTTTGCAAAAATAATATTTACGCACAGCTTTTTTGATTATATGGAGTGCACGCCCTGGTATTTCACCACCCATTTATATTACAAAGATTTTAAAGTGTGACCGTCTACTCCTACTTTTTAAAGAGTATTACATATAAGGATGTAGACATAGTGCAATACTCAATACAATACGTGAAAATACTGCACACGTGTACAACAATGTATTTTAAAACGTACCAGGTGAGTCAGGAGTTTTTGACGGCGTACTGCCCATTTTATATTTAAGAGTATTGTATTACGGAATATGCACGAAAAGCGAATTGCAAACAAATCGCAGAGGCAAAAATGTAAAATTGTATTTTAAATCTGAAGTTGAACGTTTTATTTACGAGTATTTCGAATAAAATTTTTGAGAACCTTAATTCGTCAAATTTAATCAATATCAAATCGATATAAACGTTTCAATGAGCTTAAGATTTTTGGGATTTATTACAAATATAAAGTTGATGGCTTTTAAATATAAAAATACTACATACGTAATTCTAAAATTCGTCGTCGTAAACTTAAATGTTTAACGTTGTGTAATGGCGAATCACATTTTCACGGCGAGGCAATGTTTCGAATATCGTATTTCGGTAGTAACTAAATAGATTTTAGTTAGATAGATTTTTCTGTATATTTTTTTAATTGAATCATCTAATTCGTTTTAAATTTTAAAATAAGTTTTAATTTTTGTTATTTGTGTATAAATGAAGTACAGTAAAGAGGAATTTCAAATCTCTCACCTAAAGACCTTTAAATACTATCGTTATGGTATTAGTAATAACTAAGATTTGATGAAAAATTCAACCTGGTAGACAAATAACATTAGGTGAGAGCTTTGTCGCTACATTATAAATTATAAAATCAATATTTGAGTATTCCTCTATGTAACAAGCTTCCCAACTATTTACAAAAATCGATCCCCATACTTTCAGAAACGATAAGCGCTTATTTGCCACGCTATTATACTTACTGTCAATATTTATTTTTTAATTATTTATTTTATTTTATATAACATAGGGCTTAATGATACAATATAAGTTAGAATAAATGAGCTAGATTAAAAATATGACATTAGGAGAACACATTCTTATTGTGAAGTTGTAATTATTCAGAACATAGGTCTGTGATATTTTAAATATTAATTAAATATATTAATTAGAAAGATATACATATAAAATCAATTCTATCGAAAAATATTGTTGTTGCGCCACAAGATACATTATCCAACTATGCTACAGCGACAATATTTTTAGCGACATTTTTTCATTCCATTATTTATTCCGGTGGCGCAACAACAATATTTTTCGATAGAATTGATTATATATGTATATCTTTCTAATTAATACAATTAATTTGTATTAAAAATAATATCACAAAATTGCAACTTCACAATAAGAATGCGTTCTCCTCAAAAAATTTAATATTTATAAAAATAAGATTTTACAGTATATATCTGAACAAATTACAAATATACGAAAGTATAATATAATACTTAATAACATAATTGCATTCAGGAACATAAAAATAATTATTAACAAATATTTAGCACCAACACAATTTTAATTACTAAGTATAATATATTTTGTATAACACATAATAATATGGCGATTTGATCTCGATACACTTATAAGAAATGTTAAGATTGTGTCAAATAGGTTAGTGGAATTCAACACGGAATAGATATTTAAAATACAAAAAAAAAATTAACGACGAAATATGAAACCGAGTTCTACGACGAAATATCATAACAGATGGAATGGCTGTAATATAATAATACTAGAGTTTTGTATTGTTAGAAACCACGATTATAATGCCTTCAAGTACTACATACAACTAGAAACAACATTTCAAGGAATTGTAGAGACCAATAAAATACAATAATAAATGTATATCATGTACCTAAAGGATAATGTTCGAAGTCACAATAATGGGGTGTAAAGGGGCTGTGTGTTGCTTCCATTAGCTAGTTATCTTTTTGCGTTAAAGCAGCAACACAAGGAAATGAGAACTGTATTATATAAGATATGTTTGGGAATGGATTATGTATAAGATTTTAGTATGTACTGTTGGGGTTACCTATTTAATTCGGTGGAAACAGCGGGATTTGAACCTAATGAATGTACGATTATTTTCTTTGTCGTAAGAAAACGCGTTCATGGTGAAACACGATGATATCGAATTTCAAATGTGCTTTGTAGACCTGATTTTGTAAATATTGAGATTTCACTATTGTGAAATTCACCCTTTGAAATTTCTATCTAAAGATTAATTTGAAATTTCATAAAAACAGATTTCCAATACGATTTCGAGCAAACTGACGCCAACTTCGCCCCACGCCACTATCGGTTCCCTCCAGTTTAATGTTTGACAGATATAATAATAAATTATTTTTTGTTTTAATTAGAAAAATGCTGATGTATTTTAGATTGAAGAAATAGTCTTTTAAATGATGTGGCCGTACAGATTGGTTAAGTTAGGTTAAATTACTCATAGTTGACATGTTTCAACTAGCGATTGTTATACATTACAACCATTTATTTGTATATGACTGATATTTTACCCTAGATTATATTGTTAGAATGCGAAATTACCCAAAATAATATTTTGTTCAAGGATACAAAAGCACTTAGTAGAAGTAAGGGACGGAGGGTAATAAAAACAAGTATTGTTAGACGCAGGTGAACCGACACAGCTTGGGTACAGCAATAAAGAAAGCGGCGAACGTGACTAAAGTCACGTAAGCAAATGCACCTTAAGGGATGCATCACCTTAGGCGGGCCAGTCTTCCCATATTCTCTGCCGGGAGAACTGCCTCCACCAAAGACGAGATTTTATTTTCAATTAGAAAATAAAATCAATATCGTCTCTGAAATATTAAGCAAGCGCTTTATAAATTGTAATTCCAGGGAAAATTTAAACTGTGCGTCTCGAGTTTACGTTTAGACTGTGATGTACTCTGCGTTTAATCGTAAATGTGAAAGTATCAAAAAGGGTCCTGCTGTATCTATAAAAAGTTGATAAATATAATTGGTGTAGCGAGAACAGACTATCGCTATTGCATAAGAACATCGCGTCCAGAGTCCCGGTTTGCCTGGATAATTGGGCATCGTCTTGTGGTCAATCAACTACAAGCCTGAACTCCGTCACTCTACGCTGGCACCACAAGGAGCTGACCACACTTCACATCCAGGATCCAGGACCATCCTAAGAGGTAATTCCTTACGTAAGGGACCTGCATAATCTACATCAGACAAGGGTCAACATGGACAATTTGGTAGAGAACTTTATGCTGGCATGATGAACACAAATATTTAATGTTAATTTAATTGTAATTATGTTAGAATAGCCTTATTAATAAGTGTTCAAGTAAATTGCTCATTTTTCACTTTTAACATATATGCAAGTATCATAAGATATAGATTATAAATTTTCTTATAAAAAAATATTCTTTCATTTCATAAACATTTGACTTGTCAATATTTAAAAAAAGAACCAGTTAGGCTAGATGCCTCCCCCCTGAATATGAAGCCGAGGCAGAAAGAAGAAATTACCTAACAATATTATTAAAAATGATGTGCTTTTGAAATGAATTTACTAACTAAATGCTGTTGATTTGTACGGTTTATTTAAAATAAAAGTTAATATCTACGAAGAGACACATTTTTTTCCTTCATTTTTGTTTCTAATTGGAATTCCGTTAACTCTTAAAGCAGCTCCCACTTGTATTTTTATAAATCGCAGACATTTATTTTATGAACAAAGAAAATAATACAATATAACGAATTTGTATTTTAGTTAGAAGGTAAACCATTTATTTGACTTTCGTGTTCTTGAGCAGCGTTCGACACAACGTCGATATTTTGTAATTACACAACGCACTGCATGAGATGGATGTTAGTTAGTTCTCAATATCAAAAGAAAGCTCCCAACACAGCAGCTGTGAAAACGATGCCAAGAGCGTAATAAGATTCTCTCTGTACAAAAAAAAACATTTGATAAACAGGCAAAATGCGAACGTTTTTGGTAGTGTATATTGGCAGCTCTATTAAAAGTACATATTATTATTATAATAATATTTCAAATATAATTATTTTTAATCAAAAATATTTAAAAAGTGTGTAAACCTTTTTTACACTTTATACAATTAGAGATAGTTGCAATGCACATATTTGGGCAGAAAATTTTCAAGCAGTACGCGAAACTATTTTAGAGATATAAGAATTTTTAATGATTTAATGAAAATATATCACATGTTCTAATATTATTTTATTAAGGAGAACACATTCTTATTGTGAAGTTGTAATTATTCAGAACATAGGTCTGTGATGTTTTAAATACTAATTTAATGTATAATTTATAAACATTTACTCAAAGGTATTTGAGATTCCGTGAAAACAATGTAGATAGCTTTCAAATAATGGAACGACAGATGTGTTAATTTGAAAATGTGTAACATATGGGTTCGAAAATTTGTCATGAAAAATACTGGCACTATAACACAATTGGTAGTGTACCTTCTCCGGATTGGAAATAGAGATCCAGGTTCGAATCCCGGTAGCGCAAAAACAATTTTTTTCGACAATATTGATTTTATATGTGTATATTTATAATTAATACATTAAATTAGTATTTAATATTATTTTTACATAAAAAAATAAAAATTTAAAACCGATTATCTTCATAACGGTATGAAATTTTTACATAGCAAAAGTAGTTTTTAAAAAATATATATTTACATCACTCGGAAATATATATAGAAAATCATCTATCGAAAAAAATTATAGTTTATTAAACTTGACAAAAATTTCGTTATTTTTGACCAAAATATTCGCGTAAATGACAATTTACATGCGAATTTTACTACAGATATTATATGCCAACTATTAAATAGCGTGCACATGTGTGACTTGCATCTAAGGTCTCGAAATTAGCGTAGAGCATAGAGTTGAGCGCAGATCGATTCGTTACCTATTGTATTTTGTACGCAAATCAGAATGATTAACTAATGCATTATCAAAAAAAATAAAATATTAATAAGACTAATTCAATGGTATTGTTTAGAACAATATATTTTGTTGTTATCAAAGTGTAATTTACATTTATTTGTAATCAATATTTTGTGCCAGTGTACTTTAATATGGTTTACGTTAATACAATCTTTTTTTTATTAATAATATAAAGATATCGATGAGATCGTTAAGAGAATTTGAATTTTCCGGCCACAAAGGTGGAAAGATCAAATCTTCTTTCATGTAGCAAAACCTTACTCCCGACAACACACAACGGCAGCCATAAAGTACCAGGAGCTTTCCTTCGTAAAGACCGGAGAGCTTACGCGTCCCAGAAAATATTGGAAAAATTATAGCCCGCTTTATTTGCTGTTCTAAGGGTTCATATGGGAATTTTCGGATGGAAATTCTCGGATTTCCCTGATCAAGGCGCGCAGGAAATACTTTAGAGGCTTTCCAAATTTTATTGACATCGAAGAACGAAGCGGTGAAAGCCTACAATTAGAACTTTTTCTCATAAAATTCTATAGATTTTTACTGAAGGATAGATACTATTTTAAAATTTCTATTTTATTGAATACTTAAGAGTATTCTTTAAATTGATATTCTAAATCATTTTTAACGGTATGGCGAATTATTCATTCAAATTGAACGTTGGTCACGAGGCTGGAGTTTGCTTAATATAAGGGATTACATGTTCTTCTTCCCTAGTTGGTTTCCTCATTGCTGAATATATAATTTCATGCCGTAAAACTGCCATGCAGTTTGGCAAAAAATAAAAATTATAATGAATATATATGTAATAAAGAAGAAAGGTAGCAATAGAATATTTTTTCCAAAGATAGATTTTTTCTGTGTATATTTCTAGTTGATTATTTTATTTGTATTAAAATATTTTCCCATCAATAATATAATATTATTATTTGTTTATATAATATGTCGCCCCCATCCTCAGTCAGATTGTAATAATATTAAAAACAAATTGTAATCTAAAAATGATATTCTTATTTTGATCAGAAATTTATACGACAAATCAACGATGTGATTTGTTGTATATTCCTCAGAGTGTAAAAATAAGGTAATGGTATTATTTTTTGTTCTGTTGCGAAATTTTTCATGGAAATTTGTACAGGATAACGGATCGCTTTGTTTATTGTTTAATCAATACCAAAGACGCTGCTCTAGCAGCCGTCTAACATAGTTGCCCGCAGGGCCTAACAATAGTATCGACGAAAGTCGATTGCTTTGTGTTAGAAAGCAATAATACCCAAGATACGTGAGATTCATTAATTGGAAAACAAACTGGATACGAAATTCTCGTATAAAAAGCTGCGAGCTTTTTCTGTATATCATGTGTTTTTTAAAGATCTGAACTAATTAAAATATCATTATGATACTTAAATAAGGTTTATTTATTCGAAAATACATATGTATTTCTATAAAATTAGTCAACTTTTACTATAAAAATGTATTATGTTTTATCTATTCACTATTATGTCCATTATTATGAAAGTGGTCTAAGTCATGCGTCATTCGTTTCGAGATATTTAAAAGTTCGTGTTTGAATTGATCAAAAAATATTTTTATATTACACAACACAATGTTTCAAAATTTATTTAGTCTACTATATTAATAATTTATTTCGACATATAAATGTTGCATGTAGCTTAAGGTTGAAAAGACTTACTCTATTATCAAAATAAACAGTAGCGGAATACCGATGAACAACGTAATAATCAATACACGGAATATAATGTTAATATAAATGCATCATGTTATATTAATTTAAAACAATGTGAGGCGAAATAATTAATAAACTAATTTTTTCAATTTCTTGACTTAGATCCCTTTCATAATATTGGGCACAATTTACAGTTACAAAATCTGCACATATTCCCACAACAATTGTATGTAAGTCAGAAAAAGTTCATGCACCGAACCACCAAAAATATAATAGAATTATTCCGAACCTGGGCCACTTTCAAAATACTATCTCTTCAACTATATGAATTTGGTACAGCGCTTTTTATATTGTTAGAAACGGTATAAGTCTTCCGAAGTTAGGCTCTTCGGATGTGTCGTCATTTCAGGTTTTATGTTTACTGCATAGTCAAAATGTTTACCCCGCATAATCTTTGTTTCCGGATCAAAAATCATCTCCAGTTATCACATTTAGTACGACATTCTAACCCTTTTCATTCTCAACACATAGTTTTTTTTGCTCTTGTTTGCTGATGTTTAAATCTTCTTTCAAAACACTTCTTTACTAATTCCTCGCTCAGACGCAATCAGTCTAGTGGTGATGCGACGGTCCGACAGCACCAAATCGTGAACACGTTCAACATTTTCATCAACACGTGACGTTGAAGGGCGTCACCACCCTTTAGGATGGGTTCATAACAAGTACAAAATAGAACAACAAAATTAATTAGACACACACACATACAATAAACTTCGAAGCAGGCATTATCAAACTTTTTTGATTAATAGTTTGTATTAAACATGAGCCAACTTCAGATATTTAAAGAATAGCATAAAGAATATTAAAAAAATGACTGACTTTCACATTTCATTTAAATACTATTCATCATCATATCTGCGCTACACGTCGGGAAGCAAAACTTTAATTTTACTGCAGGCGCCACGCAACGGGCATGCAAATAATGTAGCTAAATCTGCTATCTTTCAATTACTAAAAATGTTCATCTATTTTAAATACTGAAAACGCTATGAATTTGTCGCATTTGAAGGTACTGCAACGCTGGGGTGAATCTGTACTAGGATGGTTTATGACTTTACTATTATTGAGACTAAATATTATACAAATGATTTATATGGTGGCCATATTATAAAACCCACCATTTCAAGATTCCAACATTTGATAATAAATAAAATCAATTCTTCATCAAATCAAATCATTATTCTTAAATATACTCGTTTCTACAGTGTGGGAAAAATGTTAAAATCACTGTACTGCATTTGAGATACACATATTATTAATAATTCAATATTTGGTGACCAGATCTAATTACATTAATTTATTTTTTAAATAATTAAAACCTTAAAAATGATTATAAATAGTAGTAGGCAAGATGTACAAATACATTAATTGATATTTCAAATATTTAATAGATTTGATAGGTATAATCCAAACCGGGATATTGTTTACAAATTTTCTTTCACAAATGCAGATAAAACTGATATCAAAAATCTAATTCAATCGCTAAAAAATAATAATGATGGTTTACGGTCAATATATTTAAAATAATGTATGTACAACTGCTAACCTCCTTACACTATTTTATTAACCTTAGTTTAAAAATCGGTTTAAAACTCGACATATACCTACTATATTAAAACAAGGATTAATTATCCCAATCCACAAAGCAGGAAGTAAAAGTGACATCAACAACTATAGACCAATTACGTTACTTAATTCCCTTTCGAAAATTCTGGAGAAAAGTATAAAAATTCAGCTTGTAAAATACCTTGAGAGTAATAAAATTATTTCTGAAAACCAGTTCGGCTTTAGGGAAAATATGGGTACAACCGAAGCTATTGCTCGTGTCACGAACATCATTACTAACAATGTGGATAAAAGCCATAAATGTATATCCATATTCCTTGATCTCGCTAAGGCCTTTGATACAATTTCGCATTCGAGTCTAATTGTGAAACTAAAAAAAAATGGTATCTTAGGTAAAGAATTTGATATGTTTAAAAATTACATCACGGATAGCAATCAACAAGTTTGTATTACAAATATCGCAAACAATCCTCTTACCACTGACTTTGGGATTCCGCAGGGTAGCATATTAAGTCCAATACTGTTCTTAATATATATTAACGACCTATGCAATATCCCTTTTAACGAAAGCGTTATATGTTTTGCGGATGACACTGTTCTTCAATTCCGAGCTGATATATGGTCAGCATTATTTAAAAAAGCCGAGAAAGGTATAAGTATTGTTAAAAAATGACTCGATCTGAACACTTTAACACTTAATACCAATTAAACTAAATACCTAACTTCGAGCATAAAAGAAAATGGGTAACCCTCGTATGTTTACAATATAAAAGTTCACAATTGCTCCAACTCATACGATGATACGCGTCAATGCAATTACATAGAACGTTTTGACCAAATTAAATACTTAGAAATTATATTTGATCCTTACCTCAAATGGAGTCATCATACACAACTCATAATAAATAAAAATAAAAAAAACAAACTATTTTAGAAATTTCCTTAATATAAAACATCTCAAAATGGCGTACTACGCAATCTGTCAATCAATCATAGAGCATGATATGATTGCTTGGGGTAGAGCGACTATGTTTGCAATTAATTCAACAATAGCAGCTCAGAAAATTATTTTAAAAGTTATCCTCAAAACCCCAATCACAACGAGCACTGAAGAAATTTTTAATAAATTCGATGTTTTTGATATAAATATATGCCAATACCACTCTTAACTACATATACAAAATATATAAACACAAACAGACCCATTTTACAACAACTCAAAATATAATTACTACACGGACAAATACACATAACCTACAAGCCCCAAGAGCACATACAATATGTGGCCAAAAGAACCATAAATATTTTAGGTCTAAACTATTTAATAGGATGCTGAAAGATTTAAACTAATTGAACTGTCCCAATAACATGAAACTGAAAATAAAAACTTGGATTCGTAACCCAAACAAATTGATTCAGACCTTTAATAATTATTATCACATATTTCTTCAAAATAATTTATTTGTAATTCCACTTTGTATTTTTTTTTTATATACTTGTAATACTAATTTATTAGTACAATTGCTTGTAAACTACGCCCGTTTCGTGAGAGAGGTACAGTCCAACTTTATTCTTACTTATATATTATATAGTTACCAATAAATAAAAATAGTGCAACATTATTATTTAAATAAACCAAAATTTGTGCTATACACAATATATTTTTGTCACTAATATAGTTTCAGGAGGTGAAATACCTTTTATCATCATGTGTGGTTGCACAAGGGAGTTGTGAGTTAGGATGTAGGATGGTCTGAAGGAATTAGGAACAGGGACAGAAAAGGAACAGGGGGCTCAAGGACCAACAAGATACCAGGAAGAACACAACCTACCTGTGGTGCTCCTTTATTTGAATTTCTTCTTTTCACTGTGGCCATAGGTTTTCTGATTTTGCACGACTATCTTACCCGCAAAACCCACAAATAGCAGTACGCACTTAGTTCGGTACGCACAAGCAGAAAACCGATCACACAATAATAGCACCGTAATGTACTTCACGGAAGTCATGACAAAACACGCAGAAAGTCATGCTTTGAGGTATAGGGTGGGAGGAAAATATAAGTATTAGGACAGACACCATGGTGTCTATATAGTGGTGCATTCAGACAAGCCCACGGCGATTGGCGATTCATGGAATTATCATAAAGATCGAACAAGGTGTAAATGATAACTAAGTTAAATATGCCGACCTATTCAAGCTAGAGAGGCGTGGCGTAGAAGGGCAGAGAGGTTTTTTCGGTAGGTAGTTATTTGGAATATGTGTACATATTAATACATACAGACATATACACACACACACATACATATATGTATGTGTGTGTATTTTATATGAAGCTTAAGAGATATCGAAACCACTCTCCGTTAAATAGTTATATATATAAAGTCCATCCCTGGTAGCTGGAGATTCGAAGCTAAATTAAAATGATAACAATAATAATAATAATACTGCAGTAGCGTCATTTAAACGTCATACATATATGGATGGAACATATATGGATGGAACATACATGGATGAATGCGGCGTTATCGGTATCTTAAACATTATATTATATTTATAACAGTGATGCTATCATTTTTTTTCCTAAACCATAGAGATACTGAATAAACATCATATTTAAGTACAGAGTTTCTGATGTAACGCTTTAAATCTCCAAAAAAATTAATTAATTGAGCACAGTTTGTAAGTACAACGATAGATACACCCTTTGGGGTGACAATGACCACTGAAATGTGGCTGCTGCCAAAATAGACTTATGTAGGGTAGAATAAATCGGAAGTATCTGAATTATAAAATATCAATCATGATCATGAGATTGAAATTTTGTTTAATTGAAAATGTTTTGGAAGTTTTAAGTAAATTTTCCCGCAGAACCTCTGTTTTCACTTCGCGGAAGCCAACTGGAACGACGGAACTCTTACGGAGAGATGGTTTCGGAAGTCTGATCAGCGTCATAAATTTCTTTCGGCAGATTGGACCAATTTAATAATTCAACGATCATTTTATTTCAATACATTTTTCTCTAACTATGCCATAAACATGAATCGAAATCAATTTAGTCATACATATTAAGGACGTCCAGTTTGTTATTCGCTATTTTGAATACAAATAATAAATCACTAAAAGTTCTTTCACACGATAAGTTAGTTAAATTTAGAAAGCTCATTAGAAAATCATAATGTATTTGTTCAAAGGGTATATACATTATACTTTGAAGTTAAACCTAAAAAAATTACGTTGAACCCTTTCTAGTTTTTATTATAGAATGGAGGCCAAATTGTCGAGTTTTATTATAAGCTGCTACGAACTATAGCCGTGCAAAAAATTTAAAGCGTTTAAAGTGAATTCAATTTTTCAACGTTCTTAATACAAAACCTAGACATTTCGTAATTTTATTGATCTGTCGAACGAATGAAAGTTTTTCATCAAAAATTATATTACAATACCTTACAATTTGATTTTAAATCTTAAAAAACACTACAGATAATAGTATAGCAATCTTTTCTAGTAATATATGTATGTACATAATAAGTTCTCGAGTATTCGACATATAAAAGCTCATGTTGCTCTCCCTTTACCGCAACGTTAGTTGCAACCTCCCCACCCTTCTCCTTCTTTTATCTAAACATACTTTGTATCCAAATATTTTTTGTGGATTTTCTTAATTAGTACCGCATGTTAAATAATTATTATGTTTATTTCTATATGTTTTCACTGTCAAAATCCCTTAATAAAAAAAATACTAGTAAAAGATATTGCCGTCCAATTTTCGATAGCTGACTCATGAATCATTTTGGAATAATGTTTGAATAAATTCAAAATTTCCTTATTCAAGATTATTGATTATCTATTCAGCATAAATACGAATAAAAATAATATCTTAGACATACATTGTTTGACTAATTACTTATTTAACACAGATTCGAATGAAAATAAGATAGTAGAAATAAATTTGTTTAATTGATTACTTATTTAAGGCTTTTTAGAATAAAAATAAGATAGTATATATACACATTATGAAATAATGTGTAAATGTTTGTTTTCCTCGTTCTCTCGCTGGTCGTTAAGCTTATATTAGAGTGTCGTCCTCTAATTACTACCATCCTACCACTACCACTGCATGAGCGATTTTCTTTACTCATTACAGTCGTAGGTAGTCCTGTTTTCAGAGAATCATGTAGGACTACGTTTTTAAGAGAATTGTGTTATTTTAACAATATTTAAAGATTTAAAAAAAAAGATAGCTTAGTTCTCGAAGATAACACCACGTCTAACTGTCGCAACTTTTTATTAAGATCCAGGACTCAACAGAGCTACACAGTATACAAGAGATTTAACCAATTTTTCATAACATTTTTTATAGAGACCGACTCTTCTAAATTTTGATAAAATGTCAGAAACAAACTTATCTTTCTTCCACAAGTCTTTCTTCAGACTTAAATATAATACCCTTCATTCATTGAGCCAATTATTTCTAACTATATAACATATATATAGCATCTTAATAATATCTTAATAGTAATCAAGTAGTGGTCGTGGGTTTGAACCTCGTTTCAGGAGACTATCAAATTAGATTATATACTATAGTTAGATTATTTTAAAAATAGTAAGAATATTGACGTGACGCGTACTCTATGTACGCATCTCTATTTTTTATATGTATATTTTTTATTATTTTTATTTTTTTAAAAACAGCACTAATTCTGTGCATCTGACCAAAACAACCTCTTCTTTATATCCGTCATGGTTCTATTTATTTCATTTTCAAAACGTAGAAACGTGCTTTCTTTTTAAATTTTATAAATAAGTACCACTATCTCATCTTAGACCAAGTCATTTTTCACCTATTTAAATATCATTTTCCCATCATTTATTGAAATAGGTTAAAAGGCTGTAAGTAACCTAAATTCCACTACGATATTCTTAAAAAATGGCCTGAAATTGTAAGATAGAGGAGAGCCAAGCTCGGAATGGTTCTCTGAACAATGTTTATAACATAAAAATATTGTAAAACTACCATTTCAGACGTGGCAAAACCACGAAAGAACCAGCGTAGGCTTGGCGATGCGGCAAAGCCGACAATCCACCCATAATCAAGAGACGCCAAGCGCAGAGAATTGGACCGGTAGTAATAGCTTGTTTAAATTAATTTAAAAATAATTTGCCAAGTTTTGTCATAGCGTTGCGAACATTACACACCCATTAAATAAATAGGTTGAAAACACTGTTTCTCTGTAATTTAACAATACGCTCCGTTTGGTTATTTGAAACGACGAAAGCGACGGTCCGTGGGTTAACGTAGATCGATGTTGGTGAGGTGCCGGGGTGGCCAACATTCGATACTGAAAATACAACATTCTATACTATGGTTGAATACTGAAAATGTTACATTCTGTTCTACGGTTCAATACTGAAAAGTATTTCCACCCTCTACGTGTAACAATGATTACATCGGTGAAGATCTGGAATCCGTATAATCAGGGCCGGATTAGTGTGGAATATAAATTAAGCTTTAGCTTAAGGCGTTGCAAATTGTAGAGCCCCCCCCCAATCACGGAAAACAAAGAGTGTCGCAAAAACAATCAAAGTGTTTATTGAAGGCTTGAAATAATTTATTTTCAAATACAAAAGGGCTTAATTGGTCTGCTGTATAGAAAGTTAAAAGTAAACATTGGTCGTGTCTTTTATTAGGTATATTTTTAAAATTTGATTATATATGACTTGGTCTGCTATGGATTAGCTCATAAAGGTTGACTGAAGCGTAACTAAAAATACAAAAGCTGACAACCTTTACCTCTTTAATCATTCTCTATAGTGCCGAAATAAATTCTGAGTAAATGGGAACGCAAGAATATAAGTATTATGGAAATTTAGTGTTGGCGATGCATACGCCGCAGATGCAGACAACCCGCAGAACGAACGCCTATATTAGATTAATTAAATATCGAGCAGAGTCCATATATGGCTCTAAATTATCAGATATTTTGGGCATGGAACTAGACATGATGGAAAAATTGATGGTTCAAGAGAAGCTATTGGGATACCAGATCTCGTGGAAGATTACAGACACGATGGATCAATCTGGTTAGGACTTCGATACAGAGTCTGTTTCTGGACAGTAATATAAATGTGGCCGGATTATGTGGCGACAGATTACACAGTAACAAAATTAAACTTTTTAAATTTATATGAATGCGTTCGAAATTTCAGCAAAATATTTTGTTAAGGAATAATGTATGTAGGTACATAATATAACGTAATTTATTTACTCAACATATTTCTATTCGACTTTCTCTTGTATTTCATTGCTCGTTCGTCTCTTTTAAGGCCCCACCAATAGTTCGCAAGTATGCTTTGTTACATTTTCTCTTGTAGCGTGATTGATTCAATTTGGCTGATATCTTGGTGAAATCTCTCATCATGTTCATTGCTCACATCACCAAGATTGTCTGGAAAAAAATTCAGATATGAATGGAGGAAATGAATCTTCAGGGACATATTTGCTCCCAGCAGTAGCAGTTTATCAACCAGGTGTTTAAAGTTTTCAACTTTTTTATTCTCAAGAAAGTTTGTTACCACAGTTTTAAAGGACCGCCACCCAGGTGTCTTTTTTTCATCTAAGGTATTGTTAAAATTGGCATCTTTCATTAGTTCCCTGATTTGGGATCCCAAAAATATTCCATCTCTTATTTTAGCTTCGCTTATTTCGGGAAATTTGTTTTTTTAAATAAACAATACCTTCACTATCTTTGTTCATCGCCTTTACGAAGTTTTTCATCAATCCCAATTACATTTTAAGAGGCGGCAGCAGAATTTTTTTCGAATTACCAATAGGTTCATAAATGATATTCTTAAAACCAAAAGTAAGGTTACTTCTTCTTGGCCATTGCTTCTTAATATAATGATTTTTTCTGTCCCCACTATCCCACAAACACAGATAACAGCAAAACTTGATGTACTCTAACAGCAAACCAAAAAGTTGTAGCCCTAGGCTACAACTTTTAAATCCGCACAAATTTGCCATGCTCTGGTACTCCGTTTATCCAGTTTATAAAGAGTCTCCACTCTTCTCGATTGTGATGCTGGTCCATTGCCTTTAGTAAAGCGTTGACATTGTTACAGAACGCCAGGTCATCTTGTTTTAAAAAAAAATGATACAGTTCTTGCTGCCTACTATGGAATGTGCATGTTCTTGTCATTTTGTCTAATTAATTCCATTCTTTGAGCCTTGAAGCTAAAAATTCTGCTTGATCTTTTGATAAATTCAGATCACGGACTAAGTCATTTAAATCTGATTGGCTTATTTTATGCTGCTCTTCGGACATGTCAACAAAATCAGGGTTTATTTCCTTGTTTTCTTGGCCCTCGAAGTCTAGTGAGTCCACCTCAGGATCCTGAGTCCATGAATTTGGTGGGCATAGTATGGGAAAGTCCGTAGTATTACGCAGCACAGTCTTATAGTTGAAGGGAGGTTTGGATATTTCTTGCCTTATTTGATATGCCTGTAATTTTAGTTATACAAAAGTAGCAGTCTGAAGAATGGTCCCTTGGCTCTCTCCATATCGTTGGAACTGCAAACGGCATGTGACGAGATTTTCAGCCAGTGAACTGGGAAACACAAGCTAAACAGCAGATATGTGTGGCCCAAACCTTATACTGATCTCCATCTTTACACTTGAAGCGTTCATAACTTTTTTTGATGAGTGGGGTTATATTTCTTTTTTGACGTTTGAAAGTCACTTCACCACACACGTAACAAAAGTTGTCAGAACTATTCACACAGTCACGTGGCATTGAAACGTTAAACAATAATTTGTACAAAGTTTGATGGTTCACAAATTAAGTTAGTCAAAGTGTGATACGGGTAATAATATAGTACATATATGCAGTTCACAAATGACTGTAAGGAAATGAACAATTTAGAACATAACGCGTTATTTCCAAACACGAGTAAAACCTCGCAATTACTTATAGCCGGGAAACTCCAAGTCGTCCGGTTATTCCCCAAATTCAGATTCATCCAGATTAATACGCTATTGGGTAAATAAAAATGCATGGTTAAGGTTAAAGGGGCATTGTTTTAAAGCGGCTTCAAAAATTATAAATTTGAAAAAAACATACAATTCCAAAAAAATGGTGGTTGATGCCATATTCGGATTTAGCAAGTATAATTACATAAAAATCAGCTAGAGTTGTTCCTGTAACAAAATTTTTGTCTACCAGTGTTATCGACGCCGTCTTCCGCAATATACAGCCGCAGGGCCATGATCATGACTACCTACTCTCATTGAAAGTAAAACATTGTCGAAGAAGTTAAATTTTATGAAAATAGATTTTATTTTAATATAATAAGTTCAGAACCACACTATGACGTTGTCATTGAACCATTAAATAAAATATAACAAAATTAAATACTTCCATTTTGCCAGTCAATTGATCAATGTCACATACACCAAGTCTGAAATATACCAATTGGTTTTAGTTAAATATATGATCGATAAAAATTAAATTAGGATACAATCATTAGTAACCATTAAATAATTAAATTTAATATTATATTTTATGGAGATGTAGAAGTTGAGGTATGTGTGTTGAAGTTATTCAAATTATGAGTAACTCGAGATTATGTCAGAAGGTTAAGATGCTGCGAGACAGAAGCTCCTAACTTCTTGTCTCACGCGTGTTGGTTATATGTCGCAGTTTTGGGTATCTGTTGTAACTAGAGCAGGGTATATAAATGAAAGAGCACTTACAAGGTTTCGATTATTGAGGTGATGAATTAAATACGCGGTTGAACTTTGGAGTGGCTCGCTGGAGATAATGTTGAGTAGCGATGCTGGTGTTAGGACGACCTACGGAGAAATAATCGCTAGTTGCTTGGCAGCAACCGTCTTTGGTGCTAATGGTTCTTTGCTGCTACTCATTGCTCGCTCTGGTTCGGGCCCTAATGGTTGATAGGTGATCCCTTACCCGGCCATGTCTACGGGCGCGAGTAGGGTCACTACAGAGCGAAAATTAAATCAATTGGTCCTGTTTCTTATCACTTTTCTGTTAGGACATATCACTCATGCCTCATACACATTCAAACATTCTCTCATCTACTTTGATTTATTATCATATATTAAGAAAAAAGATCTAGCGTCCAGCGGTAAGATACTTGCTATGTGATTCGGAGGTTTGAGCATCGACCAGGAGACCAGCACGTTAGTCCTATTCTTATAGCACAACATGCAACTTTTCTATAATTTTTAAATTTAAAAAATCCATTATTTCGTCCAGACGGTTCATTTTATATTTGTACCTCATAATAATGAAGGTTAACTAATTAAAGAAAGACTCGAGGGATTAGGAATGTCGAGCGAATCCTTGCCGTTGGGCGCCGCTGCTGTGACGGTAATGTGAAGTGACTCAGGCTCAACCTTAGAAGCCTTGAGAAAAAAACGTCGGCAGAAATGAAAAAGACGCTGGAGAACTCTCGTGTTAAGTGGTCCTTTATGATTTAAATTCTTTTCTTGGATGAAATTGATTTGCACGAATTTAAGGAACACCCAGCCCTCAAAGGGCAAGCCGTAGAGTGGCCGCGGTATGCATAATTAATTACCTGAGTATAATGAAAAAATTTAGTAACATATTAATAATATATATTTTTAAAGTCAATTAATTACCATTCTTTGTCGATGTCTATAAATAATCTTTCCGTTCACATAGTTAAAAATGATAATGTTTTCTTGTTGTCTCTCCGAACATCTTTACGTGCCTTAACAGCCTTTGTGATGACATGATTCGTAGAAATGGATTTGTTGTTGTTTGAAAATAAATCTATCTAAATTTTAACACTATTGAAAATTAGTCCCATTTTTAGAAGGATTATAAAACGATTAGACGATGAATGTCAAGCACTCTCAAGAGAATTGTCAGTAAAAAAAAATCATATTTGGAGTTGATTACTTTTGAAAATTATTTCAAGATACATGCCTTACAAGGAAAACCATGCCATGGAAAACATTCCACAATACTCAAGATACCGAGAACAATATAATTTTTATCGAATTAAAATCCAACCACAAAATAAAATTAAAGATGTTTGATCTATTTTACCTAATCCAATACTATCTATTAATTCAAAAAAAATAAAGATGCGCACATGGAATACATGACATCAATATTCGAACTATTTTTAAATTCAGCTAAACGCTTGTGCTATGAAAATAGGTCTAACTTGATGGCCTCCTGGAACGAGGCTCAAACCCCCGACCACTAGATCACTCGGTGAGTATCGTAACCACTGGACCACAAGCACGTCAAATTATATATGATAAGTCTTCCTGATTTATAGATTACTTCTAGTAAAACTACATTGCAATTTATCAGTCAGTATGTACATTTCTTAGAATAAATAGTGATTGATCTCTATATAAACATTTATTTTAAGGGTCTTTTAAAAAGTTTATTTCCCACAGTTTAAACGGCATTGGTTGAATCTTAAATTGAGTTAGGTTAAGAAGTTTTAATTTTAATTTCTCATTAATTAATTGAATACAATTTTTATACACAAATATCCTGGAATATATATCCAGTCAAAAAAATGACTCTTACAAGATGTTCAATGTTGCTTTAATTCAGCTAACTATACGGTATGAAATTATTGTCTTTAGAGACAAAGGAGGGAAGATGGATTGACGCCTTAGAAGTATGGTGCTGGAGACAAGTGGCGTATACCGTGGATGCCGAGATGCTCGAATGTCTCCATTACAGTAGCTATATTAAGAACAGACTCTCAATCTAAGAAGAATCCATCAATTCTTCTGGGTAACTTGTAAGAAAAGAAAATATCTTGGAGAAGCTTGTTTGTTGTGGGCCACGTTCACGTGGACGAAGAGAAAGAGGAATAGGAAAATCCTCCGCTTGTTGGACTGACCAAGTGGAAAAGGCAACAAGCACTTCTCTGGTGACATAAAAGTTGGAGGAGCACAGCCGAGGTGGTGAGCGTTCGCGGAGATCGCGATCCTTAGCCACGAGAGACCGACGTGAATGACGATCATTAATTAACTAACTGTAACTGAGTAGCTTGTTGGTGTAGTGGTCAAGACGTTGGCCTAGTGATCTAGTGGTCGGGGGTTCGCTCTTCGTTCCAGGACACCAGCAAGTTAGTCTTATTTTCATAGTACAGACGTTTAGCTTAGTTTGAAAATAGTAAGAATATTGATGTGACATGTATTCCGTGTACGCATCTCTATTTAAAAAAAAACAAAAAACATATTGTACACTTGAGGTTCTCCAGTACATGTAAAGAGCCTAGTGGTGAACTCACAGTGGTTTAAAAAAATAAATATTTATGTATTTACAATTAAATAATACTAAACAAAATATTCTAAGAGATTACTCATCAAGCGATCGAGAAAGATAAGTTTCCATATTTTGTATTTCTTTTTTTGTAATTCTCTATCCTTTAAGAGTTCCATTCGTTCGAACTCTATTCGTTCCAAATATCATATCTCATGTATAAGTAATATTCGAACAATCAATATACCTCAGAAAGAAGGATAAAGCAATATCTCTCACATTATCTATATATATAAACATCCAATACAAGTAATACTTTTTAAACACAAAAAATGACCATATTTATCTAGTATTTTGGTAGAATTTTATTCTGTGATCTATTTTATCAGAGAAAATATTTTTTAATAAAATCTCCTACACATTCAACACTCATCTTTTTAATTTGAAAAGCAATACAGTGGAACCTCGGGGTTACGAACGGCTCTGGTTACGAACAAAATCCTCGCCGAAAAAATGCCTCGGTTTGCGAACATAATTTCGATTTACGAACATGCAGTCACGTGTGGACTGAGATCTCGGCGCGCCGCTGCAGCGGGCGGGAAATGAGAGTGCGTTAGTTTCGCGGTAGCGTTCACAGCTCATTGATGTTCAAATGCGTTTTATTTTTTATCGCAACTTACTGCATATGTCTTTATTATTTTTGAATATGTATTGTTATTGTTTCAATATTTAATTATAATTTAATTTAATTATTCCTCCTATGTAGATTGAAATAAAGTTTGTTTTTACGTTTATTCATTATGTTTTAATAATTCTAATTCTTTTTTAATAAAGACTATGAATTTTCATTGTTTTGTATAGAATTTTAAACATGAAGATAATCTGATCTGGAACAGATTAATTTATTTTACATTTAATACAAATTAAATGTATAAATTAGTAAGATGTACATTGAAAATCAATTTATCGAAAAATTATTTTTGATGCTACCGGAATTCGAACCTGGATCTTTTACTATCCAGGGAAATACATTAACCGATTATGCTACACCAACATAGTAAGTTGACGACAAATTTTCGAACTCGTATATTAAATTTTCAAATTGATACATCTGTCGTTCCATTATTTGAAAGTCAAAAATATGTCGTTTAACTTTGTCGTCATGTTGGTGTAGCATAATCGGTTGATACATTTCCCCGGATATGAAAAAATCCAGCTTCGAATCCCGGTAGCAACAAAAATATTTTTTCGATAAATTGATTTTATACGTGTGTCTTTCTAATTTATACAGATTTATAAATATAATTTATATGACAGGCCTATGTTTTGTAAAATTGCAACTTCACAATAAGAATTTGTTCTCCGTAAAAATCATTTTACATTGATTATTATGGGAATGATTATTTTAGTTTACGAAAAATTTTACAGAAAAAATAAATTCGTAACTTGAGATTCCACTGTATTTAAAAATTCGCTCCGAATAACCCTAATCTCAGCAAATAACTCTACTAATTTAAAATTACTTTTAAATTATATTTTTACAAAGCTAATTTGCGTCCTTTTTAAATGTGTCGTACCACTGTTAGGCATTTAAATAATTAAATTTAGGAAAAGCTGAGTGGAAGAAAAAAGATTCGTGTTTTGACCTGTACTTCAACCATCAAAAGAACAAAGCCTTTTTAAATTTATTCTCAAAAAATCTTAACGAACTTTTAATTCAAAAGCTGACAAAGCTCTCCTGCTAAATTAGAGTGTCATTCATTGCCGCAAAAAGGTTTTTTGTTCATTTAAGGCGCTTTATAAAACACATTAGTAAAAGTATGCAAAAAAAATTGATTCTCTTAATTATAAATAAAGAGAGATTAGAAACTCTCCAAAGTGGCGTTGGAGAAGGATGATGAGGATTAGCTGGACAGAAAGGAAAAATAATAAAGAGATTACAAATTATTTTATGGGCATATTTTCCGGCACGATTATTTTATAACGAATCTGTTGGGAAGGTAGAGAGGGAGGAAGGAAAAGGCTGGCCAAGGAAAGATTTCATGTAACAAGATAGGCCTAGCAGAGAAGTGCTACAGAAACAAGATAAACATATTTTTTACTATAAAAATTATCAACACGTTGTTAATGACCCTGATATATAATCCTAGTATGAAATTAAGGTTCAATGTAAAAATATTTTAAGAAAATTAATGGAATAAATATAAAATAAACAAATATTTTATTTTAATGGACATTACAATGTTAATTTAGATTGCATCACAGTAAGATTTGTCACGAAAGATGTGTTAGAAATATTGCGTGAAAAAATTTGTAACATTTTAATATATACTCACTTTTACCTTGCATAACCTCACCTCATAATTCTCACCTTTAGCGGTAACGAGATTGATAACAGGCGCGTCCAAACCTTTTTGAAATCAAAAGATTTTGTAGGAGCCGAGTAGTGATCCCGCTTCCTCTCATATGCCAAACTCTTTACTATCTTGCTTTAGATTATGATGTCAAATTATCTTATATACTAAGTATATTATGCTAATTTTTTGCGTGAGAATATAATGCATTGATTTATATTTTGTTATACTTTATTATTAGTAGATTTTTAACATCAAATTTAAATACTAATGTTGAATTTTATTTCACTCACCTAGAGATAACAGGATAAATTATTAAAGACCTTAAGATATTTGTAAACGTCTGTTTGGTAATGGAGTATTTTAGTTTGAGGTTCGGTTCGGTTCTCCGCCGGGGAGATATTAATTGTATTTATTTTAACTGAATTTATGAACATGTTGTGGAAATCGTCTCCACTCTCGGCATTTAGAGATCGCACAGCGGTGTTGAATGCACCCGGCAAGGCAATACTTGAAAAGTAACCCCCACTAGCCATAAAAACATAGAGTACCGACGAGATGTAATGTTATAAACGCGGCCAGCAGCATTTGGAGGAGCTAAATCATGATCCGGCTATGGTATGGCTCCGAGCAACAGCTCCAGAAACCGCCACCAATTACAATTTGTGCACCTAGCAGTAACTTTTTTGTACAGATAAGTTTTACCTTTATATCAGTTACTTTAATTTAATAAATTCAGTGCAATCCGTAAGTGGTTTCTATTCTTGTCACACATTCATATCCACATTATATCCTCATGTTTAGACACAAATACGCATTATATACCATACTTCGTGATACTAAATGAACTCGAGGTTATTTGGGTGAATATTGGAGCATTTGATACTCTCACACAGATCATATTCATCAATCTTCAAATCCTTCTAATCTGGAGACAACAGATATACACTAACACATTTATTCACTCATTTATAATGGCGAGCCCTAATAAATATTTTTGGTTAGATACATATGTCTTAAACATACAACGCATTTTTTTTATAAATAAAATGCATTATTTTCATTAAAATGTTAATAATTATTTGGGGAAATTAAATTATGTAGTGTTAATTGTGTTAATAAGATAGGTTATGAGATATCGGAAGGTTATGTGTAAGAGTCCGAGTGGTCCCAAATAAATTTACACCATGCGCTTAACTGTTCGTTTGAATTATTACGCGAGTACGCATGTGCGTAGCGAGTGCGTGTGCAAGTGTGTGTGGCCAGAGCAAGATGAACAGTGAAAAACTATTTACAATAGATCGATGTTTTTTTGCTGCTTGAAACACAGTTACAGATACATGTAAAAATAATAAATGTTCTACAACAATAATGAACTAGTCCAGAAGGATGCCGCGAGAAAAGTGAGGCGTTAGGGCCGGGTCCCTGAGTGACTGCGGGTGCGTTGTATTTTTGTCTGTTTTTCAGTCGGTACCGGCTTGTTTTTTAAGTTGATGAGATCTCCATTTTGCACATAGGTATTTGCAAGGTGCGTTTACGTTATAGAGTCGATAGACCTCCATAATTATAAACCATTTGTTAGCCGTTTGAAATGAACACGATAGTTTTTAAGCATAATAACAAAATAATTAAATATTGTTCATGTTTTGAATCCTGTGTTGGCACACGCCTCCGGGAGAAATAAATATATTTAGTGATTAACAAATTAAAAGCATTACCGCTGGACGTATCTTAGAAATAAAATTCAACCGAGGGAATAGGTTTGCTTGGCCGGTTATTTATAACTAGGAGCATAATTTAATCGAAAGGGATCTTCTGTTGTTGAAAAGTTTTTGATAACAAAAGCGAGCTCGTTCAGTTAATACGCACTTTATGTCGTTAAATCTCGCTAAATTCCCGAACATGGAACGATGTTTAGGCAACAAAAGAAATAATACTATTGCCATTGTTTCGCATATCGAGGACAACGGTGAATCGAAATTTCAAAGCGGTAACTGGAGTTTAAATGTTATATTTCCTGCCATTTCATTACCTTAAATACACAATTTTGAAGAGGAAAGCGCTTTGGCTGCATATTTAAATACCGTAAGGTGCTTTTATACTATTATATATGATACTTTAAAAAAGTCGATTTTGCGTTTTTTTAAAGAAAATAAATTACTTTGCGTGTTTTTAAAAATCTGTTTTATAAAGTTGTTGTTGATATGAAAATAATTTATTTACTTAGTTTTGTAATTAAAAATAAATAATGATGCATATACACGTATCACATATATATTCTTATTTTTTTCCAAAAAATAAAGATCTGGTAATGAAAAAATGAGATTGGCTTGTTAGTCTCCCGGGAAAAGACTCGAGTCTCTAACAATTTTGTCACTAGATGAATATCTTATCGCTATACCAAGGACGCGTTGGTAAGTATAAAATAAAGCAATTACTCAAGTAAAAACTTGGATAATTAACTGAATTCAATAAATAAATATTAATTAAATACTTAGATGCATCAAAATCATGGGGATTAACTAATAATTGACTTATTGTAATGATAATCGTTTAAAAAATACTGGTTTACATATCTCCCCAATTGTTACCTAAGAAGGTAGTTTAACTACCCTATGCATAAAATATTTATGCAAATGTTGCATAATACTAAAAAAAATTATTGCTTGATAATTTTGAAACTTGATTCGTTTATGGTTATTAAATTTGTTGTTGATTCAATTGTAATATTTGTTGGTGATTCTAGTAGTTCACGGTACGACCGCAAGTTTTTTTTACTACTTTTATGGAAATCTATTTTGAATTGTGAACTGGTATTTCTCGATTTACTTACTCTCACTAAAAAAAGGAAAATGTCAAATTTGACGACAATAATATGGTAAATACAGCTTAAAGTCCCAATAGCAGTTATAATTTTTTGAAAGGTGAATATGTTGTTCGTATTTTTTAAGTGATTTATATATTTTTTTTTGATTTAAAAAAAAGTAAAATTATTTAAATTTGCAAAATTGAGAGTTTCATAATTGTTTATATTTTTTAATAAAAACACGTTGCATTTTCAGAATATGGTTTTATGATATTTTTAACGAATTAGATAAATCAATTAGAAACATACAGAAAAATCCATCTATGAAGTAATATATTTGGTTACCACCGGGTTACTTGCCGGGAAATTGCTTTATTTTATTAATCATTACGGAAATTGTGAGTATAGTAGATTTCTTTCTATATATATTACTAATTGATACATCTAATTTGCTTTAGGTATGTTTATTTGAATAAAATTAATATCTGAAAATAAAAATACTAGTTCTTTTAATTAATTGTTTATTACTTGGAAATCCTACAATAGGTTTTTTTTAACTCCTTAGTATTAAGGAAAATATATAAAAATGTTTTTCGCTTTATCTTATTTCGAGAAACATTTCACGAAAGGCTTCGGCTTTGAAGATTATAAACGGTGGAAATATTAGATACTAAAGCGTTTTACTAATGATAATCATTTTCACGATATTGTCATCAAGTCCCTTTTCGCGCTCCTCGGAGACATAATTATATCGTGACATTGGAAGTCGTAAAATATTACGATACACGAATTGCGACAATAATAATCAGGCACCATTGGCGCTAACATTTCTTGAAAGGCTTTCTTATTTCCGGAAATATAACATTTTATGCAGAGGGGAATTAAGATTAGCAATTCTAATAAAATGATAATTCATTGTTGATATGTATAATAATATTATTATTATTGTAATGGAATATATTTTTTATGATAAATACGAAACTAAACTGAATTAATTTATCAAATTAGGAACATTTTAAATAGCTATAATATTTACTAGGGACGACAAGGTTGATAATGATATCGAAATAAGAGTGACTGAGGGAAATTAGATGGATAGGAATTTGTTTAATAAAGCTAGTCTACCAGCGTATAATGTACTAATGTACATAAGTGAATCCTGGAGTTGGAAAAAAAACGAAAGTAGACTGAATGCAATGAAAATGCACAAGTATGGAAAAATCTACATATCTAAGTAGTTTAAAGAATGAATAAATTAGAAGCTAATGTATTTCCGATTGTAGAATTATGAATAGAATTAAGAGACGGTCGCTGAGATGTTTTGGTCATGTGGAACGTATGAGCGAGGAGAGGATGGTAAGAAAATATATGAGGCGAGTGTCGAAGGCAACAGGAACAGAGAGCGTCCGCGAATACGGTATGATCAGATAAACCAGATATTGGAGAACGGCCCTGTAAAAAGTTTCATGAGCACCGAAGAGCGTGTATGAAAAAATTTAATTAGACGAGGCTATAGTTGTAAGCCAGGACAGAAAAATGTGGCGTTCTATCCTCTCTAGAAACAACGTGACGGTAAGTTAATTACATGAAGATAGTTATGACGAGGATATATCCCTTAACATCTTTTTTTCTCTAAGATATATCAGAATAAAAATTATAATTTTTAAAATAATAAGTATTCAGATAAAATTTCAATAGAGAAGTTTTTTTGAGATTGTTGTATGATATTATTATTATTAGTACTCTACTCGCGCTCGTAGATATGGACGGGTAAGGGATCACATATCAACTATTAGGGCCCGAACCAGATCGGCCAATAAGCAGACAGAATAAACCATTAGCACCAGAGACAGATACCGCTCAGACAACTAACTTCACTTCTCTGCAGGCCGTCCTAACACCAGCATCCGCAGCGAGCTACTCTAGAGTTTAACCGCGCATTTAAATTGTATTAATTCATCACCTCAATAAACAGAACCTAGCGAGTGCTCTTTCATTTATATACCCTACACATACACCCTACATTGCGACATACAACCAACACACGTGAGAAAATAAGAAGTTAGGAGCTTCTGTCTCACAGCATCTTAACCTTTTGACATAATCTCGAATCAATCATAGTTTGAATAACTTCAACATACACACACACACCTCAACTCCTACAATCTATAATAATTTTGCGCTAACGTATGCATCCATTATATCCATTGTATTCATTATGTCCGGTTGAAATGATGTCTTTGATAGGTATCACTATTCAAAGCAAAGATAAAATACGAAACATGTCAGATTAATACGTCGCTGACCGTGGTGGAAAGATTTTTGCGACGGATATGTTCGGCACTAGGGCGTAAAAGGGTTGTTTTATTTTTTATATATATACATTTACATTACAGGACAAAAATATCTATCCATAGTTCAATATTTGTAAAAAACTGCTGTGAATGATTCTTGGATGTGATAATTCGACCATTTAAGCATTGCAGTTAAAAACGGTTTTATACAAAATATTATATTCAGTTGAGATTTTAAATTATTATTTTTTACCTGTCCCTATTACTTAATTTATTATGCTTATGCTTTTAATAATATTCTGGTGATAATCATATCAATTTAAGATAGCTCTAAGTGAACATATGTGATGACATGTTGTTTTTTTTACTGGCAATAACGACAAGATATACTACACGGTGCATTATTAAAGCAATATAATAATGAATTTTTGCATTAAAATATAGATTCTACGGAAACCCTGGATGCAGAGTTGCCACTGTAGGCATCCCAGAAGCTTAGCCTTTGCTTTTCTGCTAGTTTTTTATGAGTTATAACTATATTATTTCATAACTCTGTTGATAAACACTCCTGAGGTAAGTAGAGGTATATTTCTTAACTATTTTATGTAATTTTCTTGTATTTTATATAAATTAACAATGATTTTAATAAAATACATACACTGAAAAAATGGACATAAGTTTGCAATATAGTCGTTTGTCATTTTTAAAATTAATATAGTCTGATTCAACTGACGATTATTTTAGATAAACCAAGGTATTTCTTATTTTAAAAGATAATGGGTGCTTCTAAAAATGTAATTAGACTATCTAGTGATAATATTGAAGAAGCTATAAATGAAATCAGAGAAAAAAGTTCAAAACGTGCTGTATCTAAAGTTTTCAATGTTTCATTCAGCAGGCTGATCGTTCTATTCGGTTGGTTTTTTTTATGTAAAATATTGTTAAGTGGTCTCAAGAAGATGACTAATGATCCCCTTAATAGTAACATCTCGACAGAAGATTCTTACTTCTTTCTTTCTTCCTTCACGTGTGCCAAAAATAGAGTAACTTGTGGAATAAAGGAAACTTAAATTTTTTTTGTAGCAATTGTCATTAAGTAGATGGATTTTCAATAAATTTTAATTGATTGTAAAAATACTTTTTTTCGGGATGGATGATTTCAGTATTTCAATATTTTTTCTTTTATTTTTAATTTTAATATGTTTTCTGGAGAGAGGTTGCAAAATTATTATTCATCTGTAATGCGATAATGTACCTTAATTTTAAATACGGTGATGCATTGTAGTTAATATTTACCTTTATTTTATTCTTGTCCGATTCATAAATCCTCGAGTCCTTTTTCTATAAAAACGTTTTCTAACGCCGTCGCTACTGAAGGCGTTATAAAACGGAAAAAATTAACACATTTTAAAATACGTTTAAAATTTTAGGAAAAGCACATGTTTGTTAAATTTATCGCATTAAAATATTGTAGTAGCTAAGATATTGTCTCAATTTATAAACGAGTGTTTTAATAAAAAAATGGTACGAGGTGTGTTTTTTAAGTAAGTACCGTTGGCGGATATTCCCAGTGTGGCGCTGCGGTTGCGACGTTGCGTAAGCGCAATGGTTTCCTTCATCTGTTGACTCACCACATGCAACGTTAGAGACATTCACATAGTGTGGCCATCTTGTATATAGTATAAGTGGTTGAAATATTCAAGACAATAGATCAGCCCGCCGACTGTGGCATACACGAATGTACGAAACATGAAACCAACTGTCATTCATCGTAAAGTGTGTCCTGTTTTGTTCTGATTTGGCGCTAAGTTATTTCCATATTTTCCCTCATCTGAAGTGGTTCTTTGGTGGCAAGCGTTTTGATGACGATGATGAACTCATGAACATTGTTTTCATCCCAGGCGGCGTCATTCTATGACAAAGGTATACAAAAATTAGTACTCCGTTATGACAAGTGCTTTAATAATGGTGTCGACTATGTTGAGAAGTAGTTTAAAGTGTTGTCTTTCTTTAAAAAAAATCCGGCACTCACTTAAAAAACGCACCTCGTATTTGAAAATTTTATGGCTAATTTAAGTAAAGTATCCGGTTCATCGAGTATCTTCCCTATAGTAAGGCTGATATAAGGTTTCTTCTATTTTATTTCAAGTTATCTCACAAATTTTGTACAATATTTGTTTTATAATGTACTTAGCTAAGCGAGTTTACTACGAAAAATAGCACTAATATTATTGTTTCTAGGAATAAGCATTGAAACCACGACCACTTGGTCACTAAACAAGTATTTTTACTGTAAGATCAAACAAGTGCGTTTCTAATAAAATTTAAGTAGATGTGTTTATGTCAATGCCGTCGATAGCTGGTTCCCAGGTTTTCGATTAACAATAAACACACATATGATATATGAACTGAACTAACCTCTTTGATTTTGCTCTTTCTGGTCCGATGTTGTTCTTTTAGCTGGGTTGTCTTCTTTAGATTTCGACCTATCGAAGCGCGCACTGGTGGTATATTTGAACCGCTGGACTGGTCGAAGAACGGGATGTAATAAGAATAACGCCTGTCGGTTACCGTCTTCTTAGTTTCAGAAAAAAGGCGGCAATACTCACACACACACACACACACACACATATTTAAATTATTATAAACTAGGAAACCCAGTGGTGCTAATCGAAGTAACAAGGCGCGTAAACAAGATGTATGTATTAACATCAGTAATTAGAATTAATATTTGATTTTCTTCTTCTTCAACTTGTTTACTTCTATTTTCTTCCATCTTCTATCCACTTCTGGCCTCCCTCATTTTATTCCATTGATCTCTGTCTTGTGTTGTCAGCTATTAGTTGCCAATGTTTTTATGCAATCAACTCATTTTAGAGATCTTCCCACTAGTTGACTTGAAGTCACCGGTTCACTTATAATTATTCACGGTTAGTTGACCAGTAGTTCACCGCACAACAATATTTGATGAGCAACGTGACCGACCCATGTCCATTTTAACTCGGAGAAAGTCCGTGATGTCTTTGGATCATCAGCCTGTCGTCGAGCCTCTCGAAACCTTTTGCAGTGCGCTTCATTGAGGTTAAAGTTTTCATATCTCACAATATCACCGGAAGAATACACTCGTTGAATACCCGTTGTTTCAGGCCATCAGGGATCAGACTCCTAATTATTATATATTTTCCGAAAGCCCGCGACGACTGTCTGATTATCATCCACCAATGTAGATACATTCTTATAAATTCTTTATGACAGGATCCTTTGCCGTAGCAGGTGTGATTCTGCTGCTTACCTAATTATTTTGTTCTTATTTAAATTTGATCATTTTAATATCAATTTCTGTGACACTTATAAATTGTTGAACCCCAGTTGTAGCTCTTCTATGCTGTATGCGATGATAACATTTTTTTTAAACCGGTATGAAGAGTTTTTCTCTTTAACCAAAAATATTTCGTAAATAAATAGTACAAAAGTGTAATATTAGAATATGATTCGTACACAATATTTTATGGACAGATATCATCATAATATTCAAATAAGAAATCTAAATTGAAATTCAGTTTCTTTGTGGTACAGAATTTTTATAAGCTTGACTACGTTTTTATTAAAATTTTAGAAAATTGATTCACATTCAAAATATTGTGTGTAAATTTAAAAATATTTCTTAATAAATATGATTTTCAGTACAAAAATGATTGATTTGTGTATTTATTAAACGAAAAATATATTATATATATATACCAAAATGATCCCTTGTACTTAATGTCTACCACTTCGATTTTAATTTAATTAGTAAAAATTAATCAATTATATAAAATTAGGAACGTGGACGAAAGTTTATTATAATCAAAGTAATTTGGACTTTATATACGGCTATTTTTCTGATAAATACGATTAAATATCTTTTTCTTGAAAATGGTAGAGTTATGATTCATATACAGTAATACAATCCTTGTGATTAAGCATTTTTATGAAATTTCATACCGAAAGTTTGCGTGAGTTTTTATTTTATACATATAGTAGATGATAAATGATATGAAGATATTCGTTTATAACGCCGTTAATTAAGAAACGAACTTTATATTGACGGTTATACCTAAAATTATTAATGTTCTTCGAAGAATTATTTTTGTTTTTATGTTTTTCATAAAATTAAATATGAACCCAACAAAAACATACCAATACGACAATATTAGTTTACGTAAGAAGTAAAATAAATGTAAGCCAAACAATATAGTAGAATTGGTGATTGCTTTGAAAATATTAGCGTGAGATTCTCAAAATTGTTAATGTACTGTTCAATAATGTACTGTTCAATAATTGAAAATAAATACATTTACATTGATAAATTAATAACGCACGTCTCATATATAGTGTTAAATACGTTAATAGTTTGATTCCATACCGGAAGATGGCAACAATATTATTTGAAGGTCTTTTAACAAGATACGCAGCAATAAAGACAATCGAATACTAACTGGGTGCGCATTTTGTCTACAACATACTGAAAGTCCAGTTCATTATATTTTAGAATATAAGACTTATAGAACACTTACTTTTAAAAATGGAAGAATATTCAAATGTTAACAAATTTCACTATTAAAATTTAAATGGCTTCCGATTAATTTGACGCCCTTTCGAGTGCCAGTTGTATTGAATTGTCGGCGCCTCTAATTCAAGTCGGTGTAAATCGTTGAAATATTTTCCAAACACTATTTGAATGGAACGAATTCAGATTGCAAAAGAAAACAATCTTTATACGCAGAAACGAGAAACGTTGAACCAAATAAACGTTTCGCAGAAGTTCGTCAATAGAAGTACTTATAATTAATTAAATATGCTTAAAAATATTTCTCACAGAAAGCGTAGATATATTTTTGGCAAGTTAGCATTCCAAGATTCAATTTTAAAATCGTATAAGTATATACAAATATGAATATATATATTCCATCTTATAACCAGTGACGTGCATTAGGTATCTAGCTTATGCTCTTATAGGATGATTTCATAAACTGCTTTCGATGGAGTTAAACGGAAATTGTGATTTTTAATACGAGATAGGTCGATGTTTAGCTTTACTACAATAATATCTAAATGCCTCCTTTTAAAAGAAAAAATGATGTAGATGTGAAATATTTGAAGGTACTTATGAAAGTGACACTGCGAGAATAAGTTAAAAAAATTATATTATTACAAATGCTTCGAATAAAAACGTGTGCCTGTTAGTTCCTTCATCAGCACATATAAAAAATATTTATTCTTTTTATTAATAATACAAATGAACAAAATTACAATTATTGATTAATCACAAATTAAAAATATAACAATTTTTCTTGTATATTTTGAATAATTTGGCATACATATTCAGTATAGTATATGCATATTTTAAAAATCTTAAGAAAAATTTCGGCGAATAATAGTAATATAAAATAATTAAAAAATATATTTTTAATTCCATGTAAAAATACAATTTTAAAATATAACACAAATGCTTAACTACATTAAAATTATATTCCTCTAATAAGAATGATCTTGAATAATGAAGGCATCTTAATCACAGCTTTTTAAAATGTATATCGAGCACGCCACTGCCCTTATCATATGAGTTCTAGAATAATATATGGATGGTGAATTATCGAGCCTTTTTCTCGCATGATATTAAATTCTACTCCAGAAAAAGGTTTTCGTTCGACTTCAGAATTGTTAGTCTTAGGTAATCAAAAAAATCGAAAAGGAAAAGGTTCTATTTGTTTTGAAATAGTAAAATAACATATGATATTAAAATAATATTATTTCATGTTAAATAAAATCTTTTTTTTCTTCTTTTTCAGAACAAAGTTCTTTTTTATTATAATTGAAACAAATTAAATGAATTACTTATAAAAAATCTATTTTTCAAAAATAAATAGTTTCAACCGGTATTCGAACCCTGAATTTTCTTTTGTCGGTAAATTGTTTTACCAATTACTGATGTTTCACTGAAGAGTAACGCATAGATTAAAAATACATGACTAATTATGGGTTACTATAGCATAATTGGTAAAGAAATTTAAAATTCTCGTTTTGAGTACTGATGGTAACTATAGTTTTTCGATTAAAAGATTTTTTTTATGTCTCTACTAAATTGTTTTAATATTATATCTATTTGTAATAGCTCATGTACGTTGAATGATTTTTTTATGTAAGAATTTCACCACACGAAAAAAACATTCATAACATATAGCTGTAATTCACATTCGTTAGTGCGTAATTTTGACTTAAATTAATAACTGAAGTATTTACACATCGGTAAGAGTTCAAATTGCGACCAGTCGCGAGCGTCCACTATAGTTGCGACTGAAGATTTCAGTGGTTTTTAAAAAACCTTTACCTCTCATTATAAAATCGTGTGCGGAATTTGCTAAGTCAACATTTGACAAAAACTTGTACACCAGTGGAAATTTATACGCCCAAACATTTGCACAATATTATGATATATACAACGAAACATTTTGTGCGTACGCTGTAACTATCCATAAACCATTATGAAGGAGATGTATATTGTGGGTTCCATTCGGGTTCAATAGATAACGATGGAAATCCCTGTTAGAACTATTGTAGCGTGATAATGATGTATTTTGTATATACCAGAGAGTGCCGATTAAATATTGGCAAATCATAGTAACATATTGTTTAGCTATGCATTGCCAGAGTTGTGTAGCTTTTGTAGAATTTAATTTTGGGTCATAATAATTAGGAATATTCATAAAAATGAATGATTGATTATTTCTTCTCTACACAAATCTTACTGTTTTGAAAAACTACAACTTCACAATAATAATGTGTTCTCCTTAAAAATACATAAGCTGTATCAAAGTATATCCAAATCAAACAAAAATGAATTGATTTAATCTCTAGGGTCTCCTAGTTAATATTATTCAAAGGTAATTCAGATTGGTTGTAGTAAAAGGTGAATTAATCGTAAAAAAATGGAATAGCAGATGTATCAATTTGAAAGAGCTACAGCGTATAGATTTGAAAATTTGTTGTTATCTTAATCGGTTGACGTTGTATAACGGTGGCGCATTTCTCAAGATAGGAAAAGGTTCTAATTCGAATCCCGGCGGCAATCAAAATATTTTTTCGATAAAATTGATTACATCTGTGTATCTTTCTAATCGATACATTAAATTTGTATTAAAAATCTTCACCCTTTGACTGATCTAAACCAAAGCAGTTATTCTATAAACCCAACACAAAATATAGGTATCTCCCCATGACCAGGTCATCATCCTCGATATAAATGTGTATTATAGTTCTAAAAGTTGCTCAGTTCAGGAAAATATAGTTGCACAATTCCATCCTCTGAACATCTTTTTCTGACTGAATTAAATTTTGCATACATCGATACTCTTTAAGGCTTGCATAAAACAATGGTATCTCCTAACCACGGACCGCTAGTAAGAAAAAAAACCCAATTCTAATGGCGTTATGAAACACATATGAAATTTTTAGATAGTTTAGTACGTAATACATCTATTAGATTATATATACGATTATAAGCTAATTTATGAATATTGAATATGACATTTGAGTATAGTGGTGGAGACTTTATGGATTATAAATCTTGAGTCGAGTGTGGGCGGAGTCCCCCGCGGGCGTCGCGTTGCTGATCTCTGATGTAGGGTGTAAGGGTAGTTCTTGTCGAACTAAACCCCACTCTTGTCAGTTATATATATTGTAACGTTATAAATTTTAGGATACAAAAAAGTTAATAACGATAGTATCTAAATAAAAGTACGATCTCCATAGTTAGTAAATTTTACGCGTAGAGCGGAACGCCTATCACCGGTTTCAAAGTGAGTCGCTAGAACGACCGAGTGGATGTATGAGACCGGCGCGAAGAAGGAGCTCACTTTGCATTCGCGTGTCGAGCTGGAAGTACGCGCTCCAGAATCCAGAAGCGAATACGACGCCAAATTGGCCTTTGAACGTCGCGCTCAGGATGCCGATTGAAGAGTAACGATAATGTTTATTTAATCGATCTTATAAGGCACTCATTTCTAGCATTACAAATTCTAATTGTATCGTAAAAATTTCTATTGTTACAGAAAATATTGAAATTTCCCTTCTTTCTTTTTTTCGAATTCTTTTTTATCCTTTCGTCTTTCTCCCATATTTATTTTTTCAAACCTTTTCTTATTATTTTTTTTACGCTTCATTAAAATTCTTCCTACCTTGTGATCTTCTTACGGAAGATATTAATTTTTATTACAAATTTACATTAACTTACCACGCAAAATCACGGTTTATTCCCTACACCTGTCGACATTATCTTACAATGGTCCACCTGGGAGAAGAGAAAGCGTGCATGTGTCGATGGTGGAAGAAGTACCTGACCGAAATTGCCAGGCACTCGGGTACCTCGGCAGAAGCTGCTCCCAGTACACCGCGAGAGACGGATACGGGAAGATGCCGTGTTTTACCATGAAACTAGAAGAATTGACGCTGGTCGACGCATCATTATTGTCGCAGTCGTCACATTTAAGTAGATCCGTACCTACATTTTTTTGTGTTGAATTTTTAATACTAGTTATGTTCCAAATGTCATTTGAATAAATTCAATTAATACTTATTGACTTTTTATTCTGAAATATCACATCTCGAATCTCACTTTATTTTTTCTCAGTGATGGTTAAGATGGATCTATACACCATGGTAAGTAGGTAGCATCTGATAACGAAAAACTCACTACTCATGTTCTCCGTTGTAGCTAGTCGGTAGAGGGGCCGCCGTGGCCAACACCTCACAATATATATATATGTCTATCACGTTCAGAGGCGTTCACTGCACACAAGTAAAAAGCTGTGCATTACTAAAGATTCTGGACAGTAAAAATATTTTTTTATCATAAGAAAAGACCCCATAAAATTCTAACCGTTATTATCCGGATTAGCGTAACCCATGACTATATTTTTGTCTAGCCGTCAACAGTATGAAAAATTGCGACTAGTTTGTATTCAACTTGATTGCCATTTGTCTCCGCATTTTGCTAGAACGCACGCGTCGGTCGCGTCTAACTTGTCTGTTCAATCCCTATAAGAAACGTACAAAATTATATATTTTCTTACTCAACCTATTGGGCGTCTTCAAGGCTGCTAAAATTTATCTTTAATTCAAAAAATTTGTGCATAATTCGAAAGGGATTAACCCATACTGAAAACTCCGTGTGAAAACACTTTTACATATTTGCTTCGCTAACTAAACTCTTTTTTACAGTGTATTTCAACAGACAATTCGTTATCTACCAATCTGTGAAGTGTGAAAAGAGTGTAATACATATTTAAGTTGATTATTACTTTGAGTTAATACATCAGTACGTACAGACATATAATTTAATTAATAGTATAAATTCAATCTGTTTCTGTTTTTATGAATTAGTTTTTAATTAGCGCTTTCATTAACAAAACAGCCGAAAAGAAAAAGAAAAGTCGCTGATGTTAAAATACACTTCAAACGCGTTTTCAGAGAAATCGTAGATAATATTTTAAACGAATTTAGAGAACGGTATGGAACAATAAAAGAACTTAGCTTTTATGAATTAATGAATTTAAAATTATTTTTAACATTTAAGAAATATTAATTTCCAATACAATTGTTTTCAAAATTATAATAATTTTACTCACATGTTTTCGATTTTGATCGCCTTAAGAATGAATTAAATTTTTTATATAGTTCACTAAAACGAATTCATACTTATTTACGTATTACTCAAAATCGGACATGAGTGTCAGATCTTCCAATGATTGCTATTGAAAAAGAATTGCTTTTAGAATTAAAAAGATCGGTAAATTTTTATAACGATGTTATTGGTGAATTTACGAAAAAACAAAGACGGATTGAATTGGAATACAAATAATTATCTTTAGTATTTAACAGCTCATGATTAGCCCCGAATATTCATTCATATATTATTCACTTTTGAGATATCTGGGGCGGCTAAGAAAGTTCTCCTCTACCTTAAAAACCCATGCGCATACTATATATATGCATCTAAGACAGTCGCATCCGGTTTCCACATAGCTATATAAACGTCGTCGGTAACAGCATAACCTAAGTTTAAGCCTACTGCACGCCACTGATCACGTTGTATATTAAAATAACGTATTTATTACATAATTCTATTAGCACGATAAAATGAATTTAAACATGATTTTACTCCTGCACGGATTGCTCCTGAAATGATTGACATACAATCAGGCCTATTCTCAAAATTGCAATATTGAAATGAAGGTGATTGTTACACCAACCCTCAAAAATAGACAGATAGTTTTGACAGATTATGGTACGTTTATCTCCCTCACTCCCTCACTCTCTCTCCCTCTCTCTCATTCAAATATAACACTATTTTTGAGGGTTGGTGTAACAATCACCTTCATTTCAATATTGCAATTTTGAGAATAGGCCTGATTAAAGGTAGACAGTGAAATTTATTATTTTTACTGACATAACATTTAAAGTGACAAAGGTAAAATAACACTTGCATACGGAATAACAATTTAAAAAATATATTTTTTCTAATTTCTTATTACAACCGAGTGCCGAGGAATCTTTTAAACATTGTAAAGAATTAAAACGTAGCGCGAACCACCACACTTTACATTCTGAGCCGTAAAATCTCTTTGGATGAATTATTTATTACACCCATCCTTGGAATATATAATCATAAAATGAAACGGGGAATACAAATTGTTGCGGCGTTTTTATAGATCTGATAACAAAGTCTATGTGGCTGGCGCTTAAAATATTTCTACTAATGCCGGGCGTGCAAGACAATACTAATTAAATTAAACATGATATTACAATATTTCTGTAGTGAACAATACTTAAATTAATGCATTAAAAATATTTTTATCGGAACTGGTCAGTGCTAAATGTGGTAACATAAGTATTTTTTGGCGATCCGCAATATTACATGGCTCGTGTGTATTGCACGATGCGTAAAATGAACTTATCGATAAAAAAAATTAGGTTTTAATTTTTCTTTGTGGTGTATAATTATTTTTTTATGAAATATCTATAATTCACGATCTTTGAAAAATATGTGTTGAAATGGTTCCAGATATTCTGAAACTAACGCGGTGGATGAGATATTGCTTTCATGTCTCGGAGATTTTGCGGTAAATACAATAGATAATGAATGATAGCTCAGATCTGTATAGTCATTTATCCTTTATGGTATCATTCACATATACACTCTAAAGCATTAACCTAGGCAATAATTTTCGTGGTTTTCGGCTTTGTGCTCCGTAGTGGTATTGATGTACTATAATTTTATTTGGAATTATTTTACTCTATTTCGAGTGTTTTGTTTAACAACATAAGAGTACTTTTGTTGTAAATGAGTAAGCGAGAAAATTGTTTAGTTTATTAGAAATAACATAAATGTAAAACATCTACCGGCATCAAGCAAATGAAAATACGGTCATCCCGACAGCGGGCTTAGAAGGGGCCGAACACGGTTTTCCACTCGGGGGAAAACAGTCGAAGAATGGGTGCGAGAATGGTTTCAGTTCAAAATGGTGCATAAATGATATTACTCAAGTTTTACAAAAATGACGCCCGGGAGACTGTGCTGAGGTCCGTTAAAATGGTAATTGTTAGTTTCTCGGTCCCGAGGTGATATTTAGACCCTACTTGTTGCGGGGGCGGGAAAATAAATGACCCAAAGTCTTCTCCTTGACACAGATGCTAGCAAATTAAGTATTTAAGTAAAGTTTACATTCGGTCGCCTTTCTCGGTTCAGTATTATAATAATAGTTAACTGTGTTTATATAATAATAATTCATCTTTACTGCGGAATTTATTTGATTAAACGTATTTACACATCGCGCTGGCTCAACCAACTTGGCAACGTTGTAGATCATAGCATTATTTTATCTAGTTAACTCAAGATTCAGAGAAACTATTCTGGACATTTTACAAGATTGTACAATTAAGGAGCTGAAGTTTTATTGCTAATTTTCTTTAAGGATTGTTTACTTATAATTTACACTTCGAATTTAACAAAGTACCCGTGGAACACAAATCACTGTAAAGACTGCTAATATGAATAAAAGAAAGCAAAGGTCATTTACGCGTAACTATATAAATACTGTATATATTAAACTCATACAGAATGACTATGAATAGATTTTATGGGTCTTCTTGGTTTTTTGTTCACTTAAAAATTTCTTAAATATCAAACGACAAACAATATTTTTATAATAATATTGTAAATGGCAACCTTTTGGATAGTTGAGATACTATCTGCGTAAATATGATATTGTTGACAAATTTTTTACTTTTATAAAGATATCTTCCAAATCCCGTTTTTTTATTAATATATGAGAGTTATATGTATAAGTAATATATATCACGTTATGTTAAACTCACGTGTTGTGAAGGAGTGGTCCCACCAGTCTGTTTTGCACAGGTACGCCTTGAGGTCGGTGGCTGTGCGGCCGACGATAACGATGGGAGGAGCTACCAGGGTCCTGATGACCAGGAACACAGAGAAGACCGCAACAATTATTCCGAGTCTCTTCAAGAGATTAAAGTCCGTGATCTTTACAGCTTTGGCGGACCTCACTCGAAATATTACGGATATCCTGAAAAAATAAAATAATTTCAATTTTGTGATTATAGAAATTATTTTTACAAAAATTCACTGATAATGAAATAATAAAAATGTTAAAATAAATAATTATAACTTTTTAATGAATAAATAATAGTATCATTAATGATACGGTTGTAAATTTTAGCATACTTATTAAATATATTTAACATATGGTAACTTAAGGATACATGCGTTCACGTGTAGGTGCCCACCAAAAACTTATATGCAAAAGGTCACACTGTCTATGGAACCGGCGGCATTCCAGCCAATCAATAAGAAGCCAGATGATCTATGGTGCGATGCAAAGTGGCAGAACTGTCACTTCTGTTTTGGAGCGAGGTCGAGATCGGAGGTTGGGAAGGCGCGGAGCCTGCCGCGATGAAGAAGAAATAAGCGCAAGATGGGAGGAAGAGGCGGATAAGGGCCATGCCGAGAGACGTCTTTGACTATTTTTAGTGAAATGGCAGCGTGTTTGGTGCTGGAAATTCTGGGATGGAGGGTCCGACATTCGGAGGCGATCCGCGCTGATCACTTGCAGCACGGACCTCCAGGGCCTTTGATCTGCAAAATAACTTGAACAATAGAAAAGGATGCTTAAAGAAAAGAAATGTATTGGAAACTTGGAACGTGAGACCATGGACGTAAAATTGTGTATGTCATTAGCAATGTGGGTGGGTTGTAAATGCTGATATATAGTTTGTAAAGTGAACAAATCCAACCTCCCCTACAGATGATGGAGCCTTTCATGAAGTTGCCCATAGACTTCATTCGATAAAAACCTGCGCAATTTGTAAGTGCCGATTGAAGCTAGTCTGTGACGTGGAGCTCGGGACTTGGCGTTCTATTCGTGGTATGGAAAGGATACCCAGTCAACCCGAGCTGTACGTGACAATATATCTAATAATAGATTGGATGATGATGGATTAGGTAAATGTATATTTTTCCAGTTTATAACTTGTGCATATGCCTATATATTCGAACATAATGATTAGAATTCACCGTTACCACCATTTTACCATTTTCACCGTTATTAATGTTAATATCAAATAAATACAATTTACAACAAAAAAAACTTAATCAAATAATATGTCAATAAAGAAAAAAGTTAAGCAAGAGAGAGAAATTATAATTCGACATGCAATTTAATTTAACGGAATATGTTAAACGTGAATTAAAATCAAACAATTATTTTATCGTGCAATAACAGAAAACATACATAAATATATTTTAATAATTAAAAGTAGATCACAAACAAAAGTTTATTACATTTAGTAGTAGGTATGTAGTAAAAATGAAAAATAATATAGAAAACCACATTGAATTATTATTTAATTAAAATTTGAGAAAGTAATCAGAGAATTTAATTTATTCAGAGTATTTAAATTTTTTTAAAATTAATTCTACCTTATGTATTTTAAATACTTACTAGAAACGAGCTTGTAAAAGCTGATCGAATTTTTTCGGCAGTCGTAACAACATAAATAGGTGCCGGCGAATGCCGAAAAAATATTATAAATAATAAACAAAATAAATATAAATAAATTCTATAGATACCCTTATAAATTCAAATTAAGTAATTCAATGTTTTCATACATTTTTTAGATATTACAATATAAGAAACCGATCGTGAATTTTGATATTTTTGAAAACAATACATTTAATAATCAATGCAAAAATATTAATTTGTAAAAAACAATAATTACTGTTTGAATCTTTAACTATTAATTTATGAACAGAATATATGGTGGGAATATTTTGAGATTTAGTATACCAAAGATATATCTGTTCCGCCATTACATATTTTTTGGTAATAATAATAATAATAATAATATATTTAAACATTTTTTAAGGAAATGTTTTAAAATTGAATGAATCTTTCATAATAAAGTTGACTGAAAGCATGTATTGTTATAGTTTTTGCAAAAAGATTCGGGAACTTTACACTAAATTGACTTTCCAAAAAAAAAAAAAAAACCCACGTGGATCGTGTCCTGCCGCCTCTTAAGTACAGAAAGGAACAGATTTTTAACAAGTACCAAGATTCTTGTGAAAATTCCCATTATCCACAGATGTGCGTGTCACAAAAATTGGGGGCCTTTTGATGTAAGCATAGCCAATACAGAAAAGTAAATTTTTCACGAATTTTTTTTGACGCAAGTCTAACAAATTCAAAAGAACGTTTTACATAGTGAAAAATATAACAATGCTTATTATATTGTATCTCAACCATAAAAAAACACCTTAGATATCTGAAATAGTATGAGAATTGCTGGTATTTAAAATACTGGCAGAATATCAACAATCATATTTTAATTGTTATCATATAACGTTTCGTCAATCACTTACTCAGATTTAAAAGTGTCGAAATCAATCTTTTTACCATACCGATAGCAATATTGACATTAATAAATTATGGTAAATTATGAAATATTCAAATAAAAATATTACACAGGCATAAAGGTCTACTACGCCTTCAGTTTATTTTTGAGTACGTGAATAAAAATCATGTATATAAAAAAATATTCTATATTCAGAATAGGCCAGAATGTATTTAAATAAAGCGTTGTTCTGAAATTTGAAAATACGCTTTTACAAATGACAACTGTCGTAGAATACAATTAAATGAATTTTGCCCAATATTAAATTTTCATTAAAAAGTTTTCTTTATTTCGTCTTATGATACGAAATAGGTAGCCTGCGATGAACGAATGTCAACTTCACGCTGAACAAGGATCAACATCGTGAAGCACAATACAAATTTAATACTTTAAACATACAGTTAGTTTAATGAATACAATTATTTTAGTAAAATAAATCTCAATTCTTTTCGGCATTTTATCTCAGTTATAATACCAAACTAGTATGTAAAAAAATGCGCATTACGCAATGTTTCATTATTAAGTGCAAAATATTCGCATTTCACTGTGTATTTATTTACGAACTAGTTGAAAAGCTCGTCCAAGAGTGTGTGAAAATAATAACTTCCTTATTTTCTCCTTACTCATTTACTGAAGAAAACGTAACATCCTTCTCCGGCTGTACATTTTGACGGTATCTATTTTACGTTTGTCGCTGTTGCAAACTGACTATAAGTCTCACTGTATATAAGAAGATTGGAAATACAAGAGTGTGAACTAACATAATTTTAAGACAAATTATAGATATACCATAGAGATGAAGCTATTTATAGTATATTATATGGGAAAAGTATGGAAGTATGGGTAATTACAGGGCTTACGATCTGTCTTCGGCTGACTTAAGTGATCACTTTTTACGCAAATAACGTTCACCATTCTACCCACAATCAACTTCTACATCTATCAAATTTATGGAAGTTATGTATATGTTACCATGTAGAAACCTTTCATCTATTTAACTAAAACTTCGCTGTCAACATCTATGGTTTGAAATTTGATATTAATTCCTTGAAATAGCATAGATGTCATTGCGGTGATCACTTAAGCTAACCAAAGACGGGTCGTAAGCCTTGTAATTACCCATACTTCCATATTTTCCACATATAATGAAATATAAATAGCTTCGTCTCTATGAGATATCTACAATTTGTCTTAATAACAATGCTTTAGAGGTAAAAATTGTGTGTTATTGGACATACTTAAATATTGTCAACATAATTTTAGTTGTTTGATTGATGTCACTGTCTTTCTGTATTCTCTTAAGTTCCTTCATAGTAACTTTAGATAGTTGCATGCGTCTTTAAATTTTCTTCGCGTTTGTTAAATGTTCGTGATCAGCGCCCAAATAAATCGTCTCTTGAACTACCTCAGATCATGCTATTTTGGAAGTCTGTGGTGATACTTTAGTACGATCTGCAACTAGTAATTTTGTTTCAGACCGATTTATTATTAAGTCAAACTGCTTGCTACAAACTCTATTTTTTAAAAATGGTTTCCAGTTTATACTTATACACTGATCACGAGCATGATATCATCATCTAATCGTAAACTGGTGATTTTTTGTAAAACCTTCCTGCCATTTTTTCAATACTCTTTTCATATCGTAATAGCAATGGCGAGGGTACGTACCCTTGTATTTTTTTTTAAATGTATGTCTTATTAGAACTAATATTATCGAAATTATCTATGGCAGTATTATCACTGTAAAGAATTTTAAGGAGTTCAATTAAGTGTGATGGGACTCCTATTTCTTCAAGAATCGTCCATAGTTTCGTCCATTTAAAATTCTTAAGTTCTTTGAGTAGTCGATAAAAAAATAACCAAAAACTATTATAATAATTTTTCAATGCCTATATGTACACTGACAACCAAACTTTATTCAATTACTTTGGTGGTCTGAGAATAAAAAAATATTTTATAATGCAAGTATCTTATAGGCTCCTACCCAGCCCGTACCGAGGTTTTTCTTTGAAGGCAAAATGTATTTTGAAATTAGAACATCTGTGTAGTAGATCTGCACTTTTCTTGTTTCATTTCAGCATTGTTATCAAATTATGTACTATAAAGAAGATATAAAAGACGCAACATCGAAAACAAAATCAACACTAATTTGAAATGTATTATAACATTAGCATACAATATGTCTTATCGGAGGCTCCCCCAGAATATTGAAAGACAACGTTAGAAATGATGCGTTTGAAAATTTTGGAACATTTTATAGAAGGTTTGCTGAAGGAATGCAAAATAAAATAACGTTATTGAGGACATTTAGTGTCGTAGATACCAACAAGAAAGAAATATATGTTTAAAAATATTTTCTATTCAGAATGGTATGATACATATTTATGTCTAATATATGTAAATTGTTTTTTTGTATGTATGCATGTATATTTTTTATTCAGTTGTAATTTTTTTTTTACATCTAGTATACAACACTTTATAAAACAGAAGAAAAAAATTAATTACATCGTATATCACTTAGCATTAAAGAATTATACATACACAAGAAAACAAACACACGAAATGATTAGCAGTCTATAACAAAATGTATATATTTGTAATTTATATAAAATTTAATATGTGAAACATACAAATGGCTTTTTGTTTAAATTGGAATTTAAGTACATTTTTTATATTTTTTGAAATATGTGAATCAGTAAGATTATGCAAATACTTTTTAAACAATTGCTTTAAAATACATTTGTTTTATTTTGTGTTAGCTACAACACATTTAAAATAAATTAGACTCAGCGCATTTTCGGTTTACGAGAATAAAAGAGAGATTTTTTAAAAATAAATTACTCGAGGTCTAATCCCCTGTAAATTTTTTCTCACATATGCTTAAACATGATTTCAAATTAGATATTTTCATTTAATACTCAGTTTTAATAATATCGCAAGTCACATATAGTCAGGAATAAATAGATAACGAATTATTGGCCATTGCGGCGGAATTGTTTAGCGATTTTTTTCCAGTATCAATGATTTCTTTTCGACTTTATTTTATAAATTAACTTTTCTAGAAGGTGTATGTATACCAATGACGGAATATTTTTTATCGAAATTATATCATTTTTGTCTTCTGTCATTTTTGATAGCTGAAAAAGCCGAAACGATAGATGTGTAAAGTATCTGAAGTCTCGCAAGTTATATCTACTTCTATCTTTAGATTTTTTCAAATAAGAAATGTCGTATTGCCCATTTGCGCTAGAATCCATACGTCCGTATGCGTTACAAATAACATAACATTACGTGATGCTTGATCCCAGTTGCAGGTTAGTATAATACTCTGATATGAGAAACCTAACTAACACCTTGCTATTTTCAAATGTTAGCCTCCATATACTATTACTCATTAAGTTATATATTTTGTAAAATGATATATTGTATGAATTCGCTAAACCAAGTCTGATTTTTTTTATCTATAATAATTGTGTAAAACATCTGTAACTACACAAATTATTGGACTAAAGAATTAACAATATAAAGGATGTCTTTTTTTAGAGGTTTGTTTTTCGAATTGGTAACACTTTTTCCAGCCACAGCCAATTTGACAGCTGACAGCTGATTTGTGCTCAGTTTAGTTTGCCATTTTACTGTGAATAAACATACGCCAGAATAATGCTTGCGAATTGTGAAAATTTATTACGAAAATCGTGGTTCAGTTCGCGAAACTTACCGCGCGCTACTTCCATTCGTTACGGTCAACATAATCGTTCATCCGAGCAAGTAATTTGAATAACTATGGATCGTTTTTGCATCACGCATACTCTAATTAATAATACGCATCCGTAGAAACGTCGTACAGTATGTACCGAAAAAGCTGTTGCTGCAGTGGGGCGTAATATCGAGGAGGACCCAAGTGAGTCGAATCGCCATCGTGCACAGCAATAGATCCATGATTGCTAACTGTCTCGTTCCCCAATGGAATGACGTTAATGTAGAAGAGCTATGGTTTCAATAAGATTGTGCAACATGCCACAGAGCGCGTGCCACAATTAATTTATTGAAAGAAATATTCGATGAGCGCATAATTTCGCGTAATGGACCTGTGAATTAGCTTCTAAGATGATCGTGTGATTTAACAATTTTGGATTATTTTCTGTGAGGATATGTAAATTCGCTAGTCTACGCCAATAAACGACTTGGAAGCCAACATCCGTCGCGTTATTTCCGATATGCGTCCCCAGCCGCTCCAAAAATTGACTTTTAGCTTGAGCTTTGAGCCAGCCACGGCGCCCATATGCGCAAAATTATATTTAAACACTAATGAAATTACATTATCATTCTAATAAAGTCAATACCATGGCCATTACCATGATTTTAATGTATTTTATTTAATTTTAAAGTTCAACACCTCCAATAAAAACACCATTTATTATTATTATAAACAAGTAATGAAAGACAAATCTTTACAATACTTGTTGAATATTTTCATACACAATAATACTCACTCAATAATAAAAATCACAACATAAGACAACATACGATAAACTTCACACTACCGAGAGCAACAACGACATTTTATCAACGTTTCTACATATATTATTCTTAGCTCTGAAACTATACAATAACACTGATGAGAAATCGTTCACTAATACAAAATATTCAAATATAGACGTCACAGATGATCCAATTAGGTAGAGATCAGTTGGAAGTAAGGATTCTGTATTCTCGACTTCTTTCAATTTCCGGGACTCGAGAATAGAGTAGAAAAAATATTTTCATATATATTCATATGCATGATGTACAGTAACTGTGTAAAATAACATAATATGATATTAATTTTATAAACAAATAAAAACCGTTTGATGAAATATGTATTATTTCATAATGTGGTGGTAGTCTTTTAAAAATGAAATTAATTTTTCGTATATATTGAATACAAAAACACATTCATCTAATAAAATTACAAACTACAAACAATTTCAAAAATAAAGTAAACATACAAAAATTAACAATTAATTAAGAAACCTATCGAAATACAATAAAGTATGTATTTGGCTAAAGTTTACTAGTCTTCTAAAAACTTTTGTCAAATAATTTCATCCTACACAAATTTTGTTTCAAAAATTAAGGACAAGAGTTTATTCATAAGATAAAAGATCACATTTTAACAATGAAACATAATACCCTGTTTGAACAAACCGACAAAATAGTGGTAAATATATTTGGACTATTTTCTCTTTAATGCATTCCTTTATGGCTGACCATATAAATTAAGTAAATTGAAACATAAATTAGAAACTTTCAATTTAAAAAAAATAAAGATACCTACTTACACATGCACCGCTCATCGCTGGGTCACTATCAACTGTATGTTAATGGACACTAGGATTAACTTAATAAGTTTAAAATGAATAATATCAAGAAAAATAAATTAACTCGAGACAGCAAACAATCAAAAAAACTGGCTACTTTAACACAAACAAAAGTCTAGCAAAGTAGAGTACGACCAGTCTAAGTTTACGCTTTAAAAAATCTGCGTAGAAACGCATTTGAGGAAGGTGTGTGGCCTAATCTAGTGTGTCATCAATCAGCTCTCATTTTAATTAGTCACCCCTTGTCCTTCAAGGAGTTTGTGTGCTCTGGATGTTTTCGATCGCTATTTAGTGCAGGTACACTTGACCTAATCGAGAGTTACGGAATTTTTAATATTTACATAATGCCTTCATCATCTTCTTTGGGACGCGGACGAGCACTACGAGGGCAAGCGTGTGAAATATTATCAACCTATACAAGTTCATATCTAATGAAGTTGCTAATGAGGTTAGTGATTTGAAAAAAGTTCTAAGACGAGTAATATTTTCGCAGTTAAATGTAAATGATTATATTTTATATATTGTACCATTGTGTTAGAATTTTAACTTAATTTCTAATGTCATTTATATAATAAAGTTGATTTTGCAGCCCTCACTTGAGTTAATTATTAGTAATTTAGTTAATTAATTTGACAAATCAAGTATGTAACGTCAATCTCAATGAGAATTTAGACCACAAAGATCAAAAGTAAAACATTTTTTCCCGTCGCTACTGAATGGTACCTACCCATTATATTAAATATGTTATTTAAAAAACTTCGTATATTAAGTCTTAATTATTTGAATCAAATTCGTAAAAAATACACATGTTCTGAAAATATTCGAGTCTTTTATATAATATAATATAAACGAAAAAAACTTCCTAGCATCACGGTATCCAGGCAACACATCATGAACTCACCGTATTTCCATGAATAAATGAGAAGAATTGACGGTTTCACATCAAATTGCAAAAAAAAATATATTACTAAACCTTCCTCTACGAAAATACTTAACTAAAAAATATTTGTAACAAAAAAAAAATGGTTTCATGGTATTAAAGCGATGGATTCTAAAAACATCCAAGTTGAATTTAATATATAATGTAAAGAATTTCTCGCATCAAATATTAGGGTTATTGGTTTCTATTATCGCTGGAAACAGGCTGTAATATTTATCTAAGCGAAAAAGCAACTGTGAATCAAGCAGTTCGCTGTTATACGAGTATATAGGCACTACTTCGCTGAATGTTCGCTCAGCTGCGAGCATAAACACAGAACGGTATGAGTTTGGGACAAATCCAATTTTATACCATTTGCATATTGCTCCAATATCTACAATGTTACTTAAACCACGAAATGAGGTCTTTATTACTTACTCATGTATCCATTCTAAACTCACATGGGTTTATATTAAAAATTCCACCACACACATTAGACTTTTATTCATTGTCTGATTTTTCTAACTCATACGGATGTTTATTCTATAATATTGTGTACTCGTGTAGATTTCGGAGCCACTCTAGAGATAAAAAAATTATCTTAGACAGAGTTCTTTAATGATGTGGGCTTTCATTCAACCTTTTTTTACCTACTTGCGGGCATGCTTTAGTACTATTTTTTTTTTATAGTTGAGGGGTTCAGAAGGAAAACCTCCACTAACGATGAAATTGAGATAAACGTATTTGCTACTGATTTATACCCAGAGCGGAGATTTTAAAATGGACATGTTTTTGGTAAAATGTTTCTAAAACACACAAAAATATTTTAAAGAGCAGTAGTTAAATTATCACTAATGCCACTATTGAATATTAAGGGCCGGTTGTGTGATCAGTAGTAAATTTTTACTATGGTAACTTTTTACTAACGCCCGTAGTAAAAATCATTTGCGGGTTATTGATACATCAAATTTACTACTGTCAAAGATGGTCAAAGACAATTTCGCTTCACAGTGTGGCAAGGCGAATAATCATGAAATGTGCTCTATTTTATGCTTTATCTGTGGCTTTATTCGTCCCTATGTTCGATACCTGTCAATTCAGTGGCGAAAGTTTTTCGGATTATGTGCTAATATATATTAAAAAAACGAGATTATTATTGGACGAACTCTCATCACTAAAATAGCGGGATATTGAATGATCAATTGTCGTATACTGCAACTTTCAAAGTATCAATGTGACAGATAGCTTTTGAAACTGCTGTTAAAAGTCCGCCATATTTAACCATCGATTTTCGTTTTTACTATCGGATATCGGAAAGTAAAATCAATTTACTACCGGATATACTTTCGAGAAGTGAATTTTTTTTTTAACGATCGAACGACCCGTTTTCGCAATTTTTTTACTTCAGTAACTTTTAAACTATAGTAAAAAGTTACTACTGATGACACAACTGATCCTAAATTAATAATATTATAGAAATAGAATATTCAAATATGTAATTAAAATATGATATCCATACATTATTTGTTAAGATTTGGAGAAGATTTGACTAAAACACAATCACTATTTTACAAAACTGCTGTCATATTGAATTACTGCTTGAACTATATTATCTTGTGGATGTACATTGTGGCACAAAGTTCTATTTGCAAATTAAGACAGTGTTATGAAACAAATTATAATATGGAGGCTTATTAGACGGTTTTTATAGAGATATTGGGTCCTTCACCTTAATTAGAAAAATCTCGTGGAATATATAACAGTTATGAAATAGTGTAATATATTATAATAGCAATAAAAATTAATATACTCGTATTATAATATTTAAAAAAAATTAATCGTATTTATAACAAAAAACTCTGGTTCGTGGTAATTATTCATTTAATTATTAACACTATTTTAAAACTTATTCATAATAAGATTTAGACAATTCTAAATACATGAATATAATTAAATCTGTAATTTTATTTAATTAAATAATATTAGTTCACAATATTAATGTTTTTCAGAATTGGATCGAATATCATAAATACAGCGAGCCGTGTTGCGTAAATCATTTAAAATAAAAAAATGCTTGTTCAAAAAAGTCCCAAGATTCAAATTAATATTTCTCGGAACTCGAGCTTCAATTTCTTCAGTCTCTTTTTACAGAGTTTGTTGAATACACACAATAATTTATTAAATAAAAAATGAAAATTTGAAGCGTGTAAACAAAATCTACAGATACACACACACACACACACACACATATATATATTTATTTATAAGATAGCTGGGGCGTGCAGTGCATACAAGCAAAAAAGCTGTGCATTACTAAAAATTTAGGGAAACAAATTTAAATTAAAAATTTGAATTAACATAAACGAGACATAATAGAGACTTTAATAGTTTAGTTCTAAAAACTACCACGACAACTCACCGATAATGCTCTTTTGTATTCGCTGCATCGTGCTATTCACATTACCCTGTTCTGTCTTTAAGCTAGTGAATTATTCCAGTCAAATATATAGTTATTTACTGAATTGAAAATTCCTTTCGGTTGATCCGTTTTGTATGGAGTCGTTACCTATGGTATTTTTTTAACAGAATAACATTAGAATGCGTGCAAATCATTGAAGTGTCTACTTCTTCTTTTATTAATTTGAGAATTTTACTATCTTACTGTTTTTAACCTGTTGATTTCATGATTTTTCTTTAAATTTGGTGCATGGATTGGTTTTTGATTTGGGAAAAACAAAAAGCAATTGGCAGAACTATTTCCTATATTAACCTTTAATAAAAATAATTATTTCTTTTAGTTATTGCGTGAAAAATAAACTTTAAAAACACTTTAAATAGTACTCTAAAATTATAAATAAATACATGGTAAGGTCGTATAATCGACGGATTTATTTTGTCTAAAGACGCTTGTTAAACAAAAGTACACATTTTGTGTTACAAATATTATATATGATTGTATAATATCATTGGTAACAGCAAAACCTATATATATAGGTTTTATATATGCCTACTGCACGCCACTAAAAGATAGAGTCTCTCAACCTGGTCAGAAGACAATTTCAGTTAGACTCTGAGTTAGAGCGTTGATATTATATATATATATATATATATTATAAATTATATAAATATTATAATTGGAAAAATAATTTTCATGGTATTTAGCACGAAATGATTATAATAAATGTAATATGAATGAAATTAATTAATTATTAAGGGAACACATTCTTATTGTGAAGTTGTAATTATTCAGAACACAGATCTGTGATGTTTTAAATACTAATTAAATGTATTAATTATAAAGATATAAAATCAATTTTATAGAAAAATATTGTTATTGCGCTACTAGGATTCGAACCCTGATCTCTTTTTACAATCCGGGGGAGGTGAAATGTTCTGAATAATTATAAATTCACAATAAGAATGTGTTCTCTTTAATAATATATAAGTTGTATCAATGTGTCCAAAAATTTAATAAAAAATGAATTGTTAATTCTGGCGTCCGCTATTGGTTTACTCAAAGGTATTTGAGATTCCGTAAAAACAATGTAGATGGCTCTCAAATAATGGAACGACAGATGTATTCATTTGAAAAAGTGTAACATATAGGTTCGAAAATTTGTCGTCAAAATTACTAGCGCTGTAGCATAGTTAATAATGCACCTTCTTCGGATTAGAAAAAGAGATCTAGGTTCAAATCCCGGTAGCGTAATAACGATATTTTTAGATAAATTGATTTTATATGTATATTTTGATAATCAATAGATTTAATTAGTATTAGAAATTAATTATAATTTATTTAAAAATATTTAATAAATCATATTTTTCACATTTTGAACCAAAATTCATTTTCACACGAATTGCTACAAAGCACGTTCGCATGCATTCAGCGAGATACATTGAATAATGGGCGCTGTGCTACAATGCAATTTGATATATTTAAAAATAAATTAAGTGGTTAAGGTAGTTGAGATGAATGCCCTCACTCGCTGTCTTGAATAATTGACCTACTTCTCGACTTTTCATTTCTACTCCTGACCACTTCCTTGAGCATTTGGACCTACTAGTTTCGCTACATGAACTACGTAGGTACTGAATTCTTCAAACATCAACTATTATTACTAACCAATTCTAAGTACATAAAAACACAATTATTTTTACTATATATAAATAAAAGCTGGGATACAGACTAAATTAAAACTGGAACCGTTTTAAAGATATTAATTGACATATTGAGAAAGCTCAAGCTACATTCTTTCATAATCCACAGACCAACTATTGAAGCTGTTAAAAATAAAATAGTGATCGCCAACATGATTTCTAACGTTCATTTAGTTAATCGAGTACTAGAAGATGAAGGTAAATACAAATTGTTTATTTGTCAAGTATGCACTTACTTTTTATTAAATATTATATATAATAAAGAATAAGCTTGAAAGCTTTCTGAAGAATTTATAGAAAAAAATCTTTTATTGATCGCACACCAAGTGTATCGCCAATAGCTGAGTCATATATACCGACAGTTCAATCTCTATTGGATCGGAGACCCTGCCCTGAAGGAAGGAATAATCCGTTGATTCAACGAAATTTCTCCCTAAAGGTTGGCTTTCTGTTGTTCCGATAAGTAAGCTGAGTGTTTATTGGAGCTAAAGATCCCGTGACATTTTTATCTCGATTAGTGTTTTTGTCGAGTGAAAATTCTTCGAACGAAATATATCCCGATCGTATTTTCTGTTTTCAGTTTCACTGGACACATTTCAAAATTGATCTGATTTCTTTCATCAGATGTAACACATGTTTGTATATAAAAATGTTTAAATTAGACTGCCCATCGAGTGTATAAAAATAAATAAATAAAAAATAAAACTTACACCTTATGGGCTCATAAATGTTTATTATACATTCAATTTTGTATGTGAATGTTTTAAATTAAGAATCAACTTTAAGTCAAAGATTTTAATTAGATTATATAAATGATAGAAAAAATACATTGTTTTGTTGTATATAATCAGGAACTGAACATCAAGGATAGACTCTAAACCTGCAGCCTGAGACGAATCCGACATTTTTGGTATCTTGTGAGAAGGAAAGATAGCTCGGAGAAGCTTATTGTGGTGGGCGAAGTCGAAGGACGAAGAAAAAGAGGAAGATCTCCCACCCGTTGAACAGGCCAAGTGGAACAGGTAATAGCGTTCCACCTTCTTTGGTGACAGCCCTAACATCTGCAAGATGACGAGAAAAGTGGAGAACGGGAGTTCGTGGAGATACCGAACCTCAGTCATAAGGAACCGACGTGGATGATATTACATTATATCAGTCATCTATTCTATACTATAAAATGTAAATTCTAAATGCTTTGAGTTTAATATACACGTATATCAACGTTAATATAATACAATGAGAAAATATATAATTGTATGCCATTCGAATACATTTTTATTTATAATTACAAGTAACTTTATTCTATGTACTCAATGATTCTCCATTATTACAGTACCGAATTAATACACTGGTAAATTAATAATGTTATGTCTTTAAAAATCTATAATAAAAAATAATTATTATTCACGTCATACAAACACGACAGCATTTCGTTACCGTGTTTTAAAATAGCCCCGATGTCGACATCTCAGTGTTATAAATACCTGGATCGTGTGAAATAGCGTAAATTTATCTAAATATGCCACGCATATTCAAATACGGACGCTTCGATGCGATATATGGGGTACCATTGCTAGATGTTTTTGGCAAATGCCTGAAATTTTATCTCTCATCTCGTACGTTCTTTTGAACGTGAACAGGTGCTTAATCGCCATTATTCCGTGAGGGTGGGACGAATCTATCCTAGCTTAATGCATTGAAGCGATGATCGTGAGCGCAAATGTTGGCTGGAAACCTAAGCAAGGGTGCCAAAAATATCCCATTGAAGCTAAATGAAAACATTCACCTATTTAAAAATGAAGATTTTTTTTTTCTTCTGTTTTTAGGATAAAAATAACTCGACTCTCAAGGTATACTAAAACAGTACTTTTAAAGCATTTTTGTAGTTTATACTACTTACGTCACGGTTTCAGTTTAAGTATTCTGAATGCAGTTTTAATGTCTTCATCGACTGTTTTACGGTGCAAATAAAAGATTTTTACTACGAGACGTTCGAATTCAAAGTATCAAGTTCATTGATCGTTTTTGATGGGCTTTTTTCATAGAGTATAAAAATAAATTATTAAATAATAAATATGAATTAAATATATTAATTATAAAGATATACATATAAAATCAATTTCATCGAAAAATAAAAACATTGTTGTTGCGCTACCGGGATTCGAACCTGGATCTCTTCCCTAACCGGGGGAGGTGCTTTATCCAACTAAGCTACAGCGGCACTATTTTTATCGACAATTTTTCGACCTTATATATTACCTTTTTGATATCAATACATTTAATCTTTCCATCATTTGACAGAGCCATCTACCTTATTTTTAGTTGGATAAAGCACCTCCCCCGGTTAGGGAAGAGATCCAGGTTCGAATCCCGGTAGCGCAACAACAATGTTTTTATTTTTCGATGAAATTGATTTTATATGTATATCTTTATAATTAATATATTTAATTCATATTTAAAATATCACAGAACTATGTTCTGAATAATTACAACTTCACAATAAGAATGTGTTCTCCTAAAAATATTAAATAATAAGATAAAACATTTTTTTGAAATTACTATTCAGTGACTATTTGCAAAACTACTTCACCTTTTAAATTTGTTTTCATAATTGTTCCTACTCAGTTACCTATCACTTATATTTTTATAGTTTTGTTTTTATCTACGCTTGTATTTTTAAACTTAGTATACATTGTTTCGTGTAGAAGATACCATAGGTATCGAAACATGTTCATTTATCAATAAATAGTGATTTAAACAAAGTGTTTTATTTTATTATTTATATAATATGTGGCCACACAGTAATTTTGTTAATATTGAAGAAGTATTAATTAATACTTTACAAGTAAAATTCGATAGTTATTATATTTTAAAATTCTGAAAGATATTATAGTTTTAGAAAGCTTTTGTTGACCCTTTTCATAATTTAAAGAAATACAAATTTTTACACAAGGGAGAAAAATGCCTCTCTATTTTTCATAATACATATATCGATTTAGACATTCTTGTACTATTTTTTAATACACGCTAATTTTAGTAACAGTTTTGTCGCAAAAAAGAATATATAAAATAAAAATCCTTTTCTCAATATACGTAGTATGAAAATGTATTTAGCTTTTAGTAAATTGATTGTTGAAATACTACAACTTCTTAAATGTATTATTTAAACATTTTCTTGAATAAATGTAAAAGTTAATTAATTAATTGATCGCAAAGAGATTAAATACGAGGTTTTCATCTTGGATATTTCGAAAACTTCTACACCAATATTTGTAGAAACTGAGTTATATTAATTGCTGCCAAAAACTTGAATATCCTTAGAGTAAACTTTTCCCATTCAATTCACGATTTCGAATCAAACGTAATACTATATAGTATATTGTAAGAGTAGATTCGGTTTAATGCTATAATTAAAGGTCAATGTTGCTAGATCGTTTTAGGAGGGATTATATTATATTCTAAAGGACCCCAAATAACTGCTGCTACTTCACAGCACCATTGTGAGAAACCTTTTTTTACCCTCTAGATTCATATATTTACATCCATAAGTACTAAGTAATATTGTCAAACGTACGCAAAGTATCGTGAACTAAGTAATTGGAAAAAATAAATAAAACTATCTTTGGGAACAATCTACTCCAAATGAAAGCTACTTTGTGAATTTTCTTTTCAACGAGAAAATACATTCTGTATTACTTATATTTGTATTACTGGTCATGTGAGTTATACAAATAATGTAACACTATCATGTGATATTATTACATTTATTCTTATACAGGTGTTCAGTTTCTCACCAATTGTAGTACAAATTTAATGTCGATGTATGATATTTGATAACATTATAGGCCGAATCAGAGGATTGAGCTGATAACAATAATTGCAATATCATCATTTTGTTTAAATTATTAATGAATTCGAACTATAAATCCGAATCGATAGGATTTAAATGAACGAATTACGCGATCTCCGGGTTGCACGTCCCGCGGAATCGAATACGACAATTCCGGTCGTAAATCGTAGGAAGTAGGGATGAAGTCGGTGAGGGGATAAGGATTATAGTCGAAGGACCAGTGATCTCTGGAACCGGGATTCGGAAGGACTGCTAGCCTTCCTTGTATATGACGGCTCCGTAATCTCCACAGTCGCCGCCGAGATCACACAAATGGCACGCGGATGAGCTGATCTCCGATCTCAATTGAATACGGCGATGTCACAAGTTCACCCACGGCACACAAATAATACGTGATTAAAACACAATATCACAAAATACAGTGCTGGTGCACTGAAGCTGAAAGTCTACACCACGAATGCTATCGCGATGTCGAAATCGAACAACTATCGGTCAAGTCACGTCAACGTCACGACTGCTGACATCAAGGTCACAATTCACACTGACAAGACAAGCATAAGAAAATCTATGAATGGGAATTTGGATGCAGAATTGTGTCAATAATAACGGTTGCGGCTGAATCGAAATAACGCGCGAAAAGTGTGTTTTACGAATTCGAAACAATTAATTGAATTAAAAAGCGATTCAATTGTTCTCATAATTTATTATATATAATTCCATATTATAGATGTCATTTACATTGTATTTTTATTTACTTGACGAGTTTTTGATACCCAATTCAATTAGACATATGTATAATGGGAGACCTTACTACTAAAGGAAGATCATTGGAGTATTTTCTGAACTTGGGTGGGTAATAGTATTTGTGTTGTAATGTAATTGGTAATAATATTATACTTATCTCATGATTACGTGTTTTTTCTTATTCTCCAAACTGATCATATGTTCAATTTAATCACTATATTTGTTATTCTTGTTGCGATATTACACTTTTGTTTTTGCAATGTTTTAGTTTCTATTCTAACTTTTTTCTCGGTATATTATGTAACATATTAGTAAGTTTTAATGTTAACTATTGAAAATTGAAACTATATTTTGATATTACAGTCTTGGTTAATGTATGATTCTTTAATTGTATTTTTATTTGAAATTATGTACGTAATGTAAATGATCTACATCTCTAAATATAACATGTACAAATAGGTAGTATGTCTCATAAAAAAAACATTGTAGATATTATATTTTTTCAAATCATTTTTTTTTCCTACCTAAGGATTCATATGTTTCACATGATCAAAGGGGTTGATGAAGGGTTGTAGAACCGACCAGCCGTTGTCAAAAGTCGTAAGTTTTGCGAACGGGCATTTGCGGTGGCAAGCTCAAAAGCGTGGAACTCTTTGGCCTCCGTCATACGGAACAGTGCACCAGAGGCATTATTTAAAAATTAAAATGATAACTTTTAAGAGTACACATTTACTGAATTAACATATAATGCTTCACTTCGGACAGAAGGGATAGAACGCCACACTCTTCTATCCCGGCACACGACTCTTGCTTCGTCCACTTTCATACATATTGTCATACACGATCTTCTTGAAGCTTTTGACCCGGACGTTCTAAAATACATATATATATATATTTTTTCTCTATAACCCTCTCCTCGCTCAACTATTTCACATAACCAAACCATCTCAAACATATTAAACATGAGTAACATAAGTAGGGCACATTTAATAATTTTACAAAATAAACTTTTGATCATGATCAAAATTACGCCTCTAAAAAAAATTTACGTTTGAAATTAATTTGTTTTTTGTTCAAACTGAATTGTGTTCAGAGAACCAGATCCAAGTAACAATGCACATTAGGCTTTACCTCCATGTTTTCAGCATGAGCGCTCCGTATGTGAGACAGAATCCTATCTCCCGCAGCCACACGCGCGCCGTGCACGTGTACACTGTGGGGCGAGGGTACATCACGATATTGGTGCAGTAGATGAAGAGTGCGCCCAGCGCAATCACCCGCAGGAGCACGGGGCTGGCCGCTCTCACCACCTGCAAAATACAGAAAATCAATAATCAGGAATACACTGGCATTTCCGCTTTATTAATACTTTTACCCCATAAAAAATAAGCTTGTATTTCGATCGTTAAAAATAAATACTTATGCTATTCTGTCCGGTAGATGTGAGGCTTAGAAGATTTAAATTTACGCCCACTTAAAATATTTGGGAGAAGAAAAATAAAATTCACAGTTTTCTGTTTCAAAAGTACGAGAAGGCTTCTTATTTGAAAGTTTTTATTGAGGGTAAATGAACAACACAAATTTTGTCGATTCTGATTCGTATACCGACTTTCATACCTAAGACACGATTAATAAGCTTTCTAAATTGCATATTTATTTTATAAAAATGCATAGTTATATAATACATATCCTTGATATTGATTCTTGAAACGGATTAAAGTTAGTTAAACTAATTTTGGAAACGACAATACCACCTGTTTGTTAAATAAATGTAGGTACGCCTTACGCTAGATAAATAATAATATAATTTTAAGTTTATTTTATTTTATTTATAAATTACTAAAATGATAAAATATGTAAAGCCCAATTTTACTCGTAAAATTATTAAAAGATTAAAGAAATTAGAAGGAATATGTTTTGGATTAACTAGAAAAATGGAGGTATTCGATTTAAAAAAGTTAATATGGGATAAATGTTATTTATATATATTTTTCATAAAATGATAATCGATGAACTAAAAAAGAAATTTATAATACTGCAGAATTATGGATATATTTTTATTTTGGAAAGCAAAGACTTAATAAAAATAATATTTAATAAAATAAATAAAATTAAAAGGATTAAAAGCATATAAATTAGATTTTTTATTACAGGTAATTATTCATTTCACTGGTCATGAATATTAAAAACATAGAGTTATTTCATTATTTTTTAATAATTTTAAGTACCTACGCTGTATAAACATGAAAAATAATTTAGGCCGAACGTGTGACGAACGCATAATCACTCAGCCAACCTGATTTGATTGATATTCAGTGACAAATTAGTATACGTGAGCAACATGATTCGTGAAAGATTTTGCTACAGGTAGGTATATAATTGGAAGCCATCATGTGAATATTGTTTGTACTATATGTATGTACATACCTGGTGTGCTTTAAATTATTTTTTATTTTAATGCCATTTTTTCCCCAATAGTACCTTTTCTACTAACCGACTATACCCAACACATTGTAATTTTTGTAAAAAGTTTTTTAAAGTTAATTACAATTGACTTCCACAAAATTTTGAAATATTAATTTGTTCTGGTATGTCGATTATAATTTTGGTTTTTATTTATCAGATTACAAAGTATCTAACAATTATTTGAATTCTTACATATTTTAAAATTAATTTGATGCCATTTATATTTTGATATTTGAAGCAATAACTTTGTAGTTAGAAATTTTAATAATTCGTATGAAATAATTTTGTGTATAACCACTTGAATTTTATTGTTTTAGTCCAACCGTATATGTATATAGTTTTATACTGCTCAGATGAAGGAATTAGTGACGCAACTACAAAAATTGGGCGCCAATGCAGAATGGATTGGAATGGAATGGATAAATAAGTATCGTATATATGTAAGATATACGAATATTAGTACTGCATGGTACATCTTTAAATAGTAAGAAAAAAATTAGTATATTGTCTTCTATAATATTCACACTTTCATACAAAAAAATGTGAGTGTTTTTAGGCATTTACATATTTGCACTTGAAAAATTTCCCATTTTATAACGATGGTCTGGTCCCTAACCCGACACATTAGCGGGGTCCTGCTACTGTATACATTCATAATGTTTTCACATGTTTTCGTAATGTATGTGAGTATTATTTAAATTTTATTATTGCATTTTTTCTTGCGGTGAATTTTAGATATTATCATTCCACATTAACACTGGGTAAGGAATCGATACTCGCAAAAATATCATTGCCAAACGGTCATTGGCTGCATTGACATAGTCACGCCACTGGAAAGAATACTTTATTCCGAAACTGGTTGGGGATAAACAATAAAATTTAAGTGGTTATACACAAATAACTTTATATTAATCATGATACGCATCTCTTCATTAGGGTTATAAAATGTTTGCCTCAGTATGGGCAAAGCCGGCATTAAAAATACTGCTTCATATTTATTAAAATGGATATAAAAGAAATATATTAAAAATAAAATATATGCTGCGATTGGCAACTTCCTCGTCACTTTCAAGGAAATCATCTAACATTAAATTATCGTACGTTTTATAAATATTTCCGTGGCTAAAAATAAAAAGGTTTTTTTTAAACTGTTTCGGAGGTATTCTATATTATATATATAGCTGTAACTATGAATAAATAAACACAAGTAGCCAAAATTCCAATGAATTTATTTCAAAGTTAAAAATAATTTTATCATTTAAGTTTTCAATTATTTCTCTTAGGAAATAATATCAGAATACTCATGATACGTTAAATTTCATTACTTACGACAAAATAAATAGACGAATATCTCATTTTGAGATTGCAATGTGATGCCAAATAATAAAACAATTTTTAGCCAACGATGATTTAAAAACAAATTATAATTTTCTGAGAAATGTGGCTGTGCGGTGAATTGTTTTCTCTCGACGGTCGTTACGATAAATTGGTTATTTAAAACACAAATGTTTTTCATGATAGCAAAATAAAGGGTTTAAATACTAATTATTCTTACTTAAAATATACCACCTATTATTATTAAGTGGCCATCAAAGCGTTTGAATAATTTATATTTACTACTGATTTTGATCTGGTTATGTTAGAGAGAAGAGAAAAGCTGAAAATAAACAGGAAATAAATCAAAGTTAATATTTTGAAAGATTAATGTGTGTAATGTGTGTAAGAAGAGTATTGAATTTTGATTTATTTCTCTGATTTTTTAGTTATGTAAGGTGTACATATAAATAAAATTATAGAATTTAAAACAATAATACAAACATGATATAAAAATTTCAAAACTTTTTTTTTACATGAACAATTTTCGGATACAACGGGATAACGCCATAATTACGCACATATATATGTAAATCGTTCATTTAAAAAATAAAATACAATATTATATTAGTGGTTTCACATTTTGTCTACTTAACTAGAATAAACTTTGTATTTAACTACTGGTGTTTTAACGTGAACCGGTTTCTGAACGTCGCCATCGTTAAGTCAGTAAAGCAGAAATGAACGACGTTCCGAATCCGGTTGCAAATAAAATATAAAACACAAAATATATTCTAGTAAAATAGTTAAAATGTTTTATTTGTAATACATTTTGATTTAGGTACTATTCACGTGAAACCTGTAGAATTTTTAAATTTAAACTTTTTATTTATTTAAAACATGCAAAAATTTCTAAATGCTGGAGCGATTTTCTCTAAAACTTTCAAGGCACAAAACTCAATAAATACGTAAAAAAATGTTTAAAAATAATAATGTCGAAAAATTCATTTTTTTGTGTTTGTATTAATTTCGCAACGTAATAAGTTGAAAGTGTACTATATGCATAAATAGAAAAGATCTTGACAACCTAGTGAAGAGTGTGTGCGGGTGTGTGGTTATTATTTTTCTTTTACATGGGCATTCCACCCTTCAAGAGTGATTTGTGCCATTAATCAAGTTAAAACTACATTTTATAGAAAAAGTACAATAATATTATAGAATATGAAATATTATAAGTCAATATGGAATATGGAACGGATGAATGAGGAGAGAATGGTAAGAAAGATATATGACGCAAGTGTTGATGGCACCAGAAATAGAGGACGTCCGCGGAAGACTTGGCACGACCAAGTAAACTAGATAATGGAGGATGGTTCTGTTAGAAGCCTCAACATTCGGCGAGCTTGTATGAGAAGATGTATGAATGTGGATGAGGCGAGAATTGTGTGTCAGAACAGAAGAGTGTGGCGCTCTATCCTCTCTGTCTACCCCCTCGAAGAAACGGCGTGATGGTAAGTAAGTAAATAAGTAAGTCAATATGTGTTTATATTATTATTTATTTGCTGATTAATAATCCATATAGATTTTTTTTTTTCATTAAAGGAATTTTTAATCATAGTCATTAGTCATAAAACCATAACCAAGTTTTTAACCTAGTTCCTAGCTATAAAATGGTATTCTATCTATATAAAATATAAGATCCATAGAAGCTTAGACCACATCTTCATTCCACCAATATTATATTATACTCTTTTTAATGATTTAAAAAAAAATGTGTACACGGAGTACGTGTTATATCAATATTCTTACTGTTTACGTGCCTCATTACTTCGATTGGAACAACTGGGTTTCTTGGTTAATAATAATGTACATGTATGTGTGTGAGTATTGCCGTTCTTTTTTCGGAAAGCTAAGAAGACGGTAACTGACAGGTGTTATTCAATTACATCCCATGCTTCGACCAGCCCAGCGGTCCAAATAAAAAAAAAGAAGTCAACCCAGCTAAAAAAACAACAACGTCGGACCAGTGAAAAGTGAAAGTGGTTGTGGGCGGGGCTAATATGGACATGTTGGAGGGAGATGTAGTAGGAGGTGTTTGTATATTAAGTACATTATTATTGTTAAAATTATTTTATATATTTTCTAGAATGTCTAATTTTCTCCCTTTTTTGCATATATGTAGTCATGTACGAAACGATGACCCTCTGATCTTGCGTGGTCTTTTGAGTTGATGCTGAAGTTCTTCATCCCCTTAAGGTATTTTTCTTCCAGTTTGTCCAATATAATTGATTGACAGTTCTTACAATTAATCTTGTGTACTCCTTTATTATTTAGCGGATCTATTTTAGTTTTATTATTTAATATATATTTTCTAATGCTATTGTTGGTGTAAAAAGGTGGTTTGAATTTTTTTTTTTACATAATTTAAGCAGATCTGTTGTTAGTTTTCCTGTATATAGAATTTATCTCCATAGTTTTTCTGAATTCGCGTTTTATTTTGGTTTGTGATAAACATATTTTTGAATTAGTGCATCTCTTTTTTTTTCTAAAATTAATTTTATTTCTAATTGTTTCTTCTTTGTAGTTGCAATCTTTAAAATTGTTTTTACTTCTATTGTGAGATCTGTCATTTGCTGTGTATATGTTTGTGTGTGTGGGTCTGCGATGGAAGCGGCGTAATATCGGACGCATGTTTGTGTGAGTGTGTATATGTGGAAGAGCCGATATAAGTCGCCGCGCCTTTAGTAAGCGCTCTCTTCTCCGCGACTTCCAATTGTAAATACTTATTCTGAGTATAACCTTGTGTTAACGCATGTACTTTAAAGTATTCTAATAAACTATAATTGTTGTAAGTAAGGAATAGTTTATTTCTCAATAATACCAACCAAAATACAGCAAGACAGTCCTCGTTCTATTGAAATTGTGATATCTAGGAAGTTTAGTGTATTATTCATTCCAACTTCGGAAGTGAACTAGATTTTGGGGTGTTTTTGGAGTTTAAATATTTTAAAAGAATTGTTATTTTTTACGTTGTATATTGTATACGTTGTGATTTTGAGAAAACAAAAAGATATTAGTTCATTTTCTTGGTGAATGGATTCGTTGTTTTGAGAGTATGTTTGTCTCGAAATGATCTATAAAAATAGTGGAGATAGTGGATTTCCCATTGGTAAACCATTTTTCTGTTTGAAAATAGTTTACGAGTGGACAGGGTATAAATAAGACGATAAGAATACGATCTAATTTGTTACAGCCAGTGGCGAGCAGTAGGTACAAACTTAGGTTATATCAAAAAAATGTTAGAATTTTTTATCTAATTTTGAGAACAATTCTATCAATTTAAATTTAGAATATAAGTAATTGCAAATTTATTACTCTAAAAAGGCAAGTTCTTTTATTGCCCGGTACCATTCTCTGCTTTTGATTTCGCTTAAGATATTTTCTATGATTTCTCCCTAAGACAACAGATTTAGAATATTTCATTAACAGTGTTCAAAAAAATTTATTGAAATTTCTAGCCTTACAAATTAGCATAACCGAAACACATAACAAAAATAATTTTATTTTAACATTTAATTTAATAATCTAACTTAATTATATCCAGAACAATGCTAATTCGCTCGCTTGATAGAAAATAAATTAAAACCTTCAAATTTTATCTACGCAAACACCGAAATATGGAATAACTGGGGATGACGTTAGAATTATAGGTTGGAATCAGGGGACGCTAACTTCTATGCCAACCCTGCAATATCGTTTCACCAAACTCATCCGAACCGCAGGTGCTGCATGAGTCAACATGACGGCATTATTTTTGTGAAACAATTTGTTTTTCAATATAATATGTTGGTTTTTCCCATATCAAGTGTCATGTTAATGGACATTTCTGAAATGATGTTTTCTTTGTAGTTTTGTTGAAAAATATGTTTACCTATTAAATTCATTAAAATAATTTCGTTTATTTAAGCTTGTATGATAAAGGATGGCGTCTCTAAAAGTAGCCGTGCGAGTTATCGCTGTCCAACATTTTAACATAATGATAATACAATACCTACACTAATAATTCACTAGTTCTACAACACTCTCACTACATTTTACTTTTCTCTATTTTTATTCCAGTCGAATCTTTATCTTTCTTGAATTAAATAACACCACAACAGCACGAAAAAAACTGGCTACTTTGACACAGGCGGCGGTCTGGCAAAGTAGCCAGGACAATGCTGTATATATCAGAGGTGGAGTCTACTCCATCCCACACAACAAACTACGAGTATTATACTTATTGCAACAAAATTGAATCGTATGTTAATCATGTTATATTATAATATATTCACCTCTGTTACAACAAAAACATGTGTGTCAATAAAGTCTAATAAATAAAAATTCGCCCGTTTAATCAAAGGTATGCAACGAGATATTCACAATTCACAAACAACAGATCAAGGGCAACAATTGTCAAGATTTCAATGATAATTTACACTATATTTTAAATAAATGTACAATATTAGAGTCCATATGAATTCTATTAACATTTTCAGACCCAATTTTGTTTGACAATTTGTTCTAGGTTTTGGCAGATTTGGGAGTCTACGTAATAGACAGTGCATTTATTTGCATACGGGCATATTGGCAGTGGGAGAACATTTACCATGATGGGATTACGGCTAATATTAACTGTATACTATTGTGTATATTATTAATTATATATCAAAATGTTGTTGCGCCACCGGGATATTATTTTTTATATTTTTAATATTTTTACAATATTTTACAATATTTTTCGATAAAAATGATTTTATATGTATATCTTTATAATTAATATATTTAATTCATATTTAAAATATTACAGACCTATGTTCTGAATAATTACAACTTCACAATAAGAATGTGTTCTCCTAAATGTGTACATGTTTATTGTTGACTAATGATACTCAGAATACAATATTGCCCTTTTTAATTTGTATTATTTTAGACATACAGAAGATGATGCAATTCTTGGTTAACTCTATAGAAATATGGTTAAAGGTGTTATAGATTTTAGTCAAAATTATTTATCCTACCAAGCCGTAGAACCTTAAGTGGGTCATAAAGAAAAGTTCATTTTCGCAACCAAAAGAATTCAATTGATGAGATAAGATAAAATTTGTATTCTAGTTTTTGATAGAATTAAAAATAAATATAAATTAATACATATATTTATTAAAAATAACAGAATTTCACATTTTTGAAGATAAAATCAAGAAGATGAAAGTTAGCGTGCCGCCCAGTTGCTGAGCCAGACTATTGCAGCGTTCTTGAGAAACCACGGAGGAAGAGGCATCAACAAGGAGGCTATGGAGACGGCAGACTTTGTAATTTTTACAAATAATTTATTTAATAGTGTCAATGGTAACTGTAAAGCCTCGGTTAATGAATAAATTTTGCATTGCCATTACCGCGACATCTTATCATGGGTCCTTTTGGAATGAAGCCATCAAAATTTTGAATTCGGTGAAGTTTCTTGATTTTATTATTAAAAAAATATCTGTCCCACTTTTCGTGCGAAATTGGATCACTACAATCAAAGGAATAAAACATTTGTCAAACAAATTTTTAATTAAATATTAATTTCGGTTTTCTCATACCGCGAAATTTTTTATTTTTACTTTTCATTTTCATGAATAAAAAAATATATTTTGATCACCCAATTATCTATGGTTGGAAACAAAACGTTTAGTCTGTCAAGCAAAACAAATATGTTGAAGTGTTATTGCACGCAGTTTTCACTAAGGATTATTTCTTTTCGAAGACAACAGAATTACGCGAAATATTTAGTTCAGTACAATTATTATGAGGATTAAAAAAAACAAGTTATGTTTATTCAATACTTAATTTCTAGCAAATTATCGGCGAGCATGCACATGCAGTTGTTGAAAATGATTGGCAATTGTTCTAAATAGCCCACGGCTAGACAAAAGATCTAGGTTACGTCATAGACAAAGTTACGCTTATCCAGGTAATAACGGATAGAATTTTATAGGGTTTTTTTCCCAGAATTTTTAGTAATGCACGCCCCTGGTTACAACCCATAAATATAAAACACTTTGAAACACAATTTCAAATATAGTGTATCTGTTCATATTACCAACGCAAAAATAACCAAATACAAAAGCAGTATGCATGATATACGTAAATGAATTCTGAATTGCTCATTGAATCACAAACAGAATTTCATAACATATCAGTGTAAGAGATATTTCTTCAAACCACTGCGTAAGCTAAATAGCATCAATTCGATTTATTCAAACTTTATCTAACGAAATATTAAAATTAAAGCATTCTTCGAAAACTACATTTTTTATAATAGTGGAATAAGAAAATATAAATAATAAATTTTATAAGGCAATATTTTAAATGCATAAGATGACTAAATTACAACTTTTAGTTGAGATTAAATAATAAATCATTCTTAAAAGTAGGTAATATTAAATATAATTAGTGAGAACATTTCCTTACATTGCATTAATTGAAAATTAATTATTGTTAGCGCAATCTCCGGCTGACCCCAGATGATCGCGCGTGAGATAGGGATACTGGTGAAATGAATGACAGAAGGAATTAGGGACAGAAACGGAAAGAGGGAACAGGATGGCTCAAGGACCAACCAGACACCAGGAAGAACACGACCTACCTGAGATATTTCTTTAGGTATCTGGATTTATTCTTTCTAAACACGACTTCATTGATCCACATGAAGCACTCTTGAATTCACACTTCGTTGAAAGTGCAAAACGGGATATGTAGTGCAAGATGAACAGTTCAACTATAATCCCCATACATCAGGACGATAATTCACATAGTTTGACGAGTTTGATAGCAGGACAACTTCAAAGTTCAACTTATCATTCCCACACGGCAGAAAGATAACTTGTCATCTTGACAATCTAACGCAATCTTATAGCAAATATTATCGGAACTTTTCCAAAACCATAAACAACACATAAAAAGATCGTGCTCTAGATATAAGGGAGGAAAAACAGGTAGATAATGGGACATAAATCATTATCTACATGGGTCGCATTCACAGGCGCGCGCACGCGACCGTCCATCCATCTTGTCATAAAGATCGAACAATTATAATAATCATCACAAGTCCACTTAGATATTAATAATTTATGATGAATCTTGGGCAGCGACGGGCATGGACCGATAGTAATAAATTAAACTAAATAATATAAAATAAAATAAATTTAATACAATTATATTTTGCCTGTAGCTACATAATTCATATAGAATTGCCATAGTTTATCGTAAAGTTAGTGATACGCGATTGTGTGGTGCGATGGTTAAAATAGTGACGGGAAAATTGTTCGCCCGCAATTGTCCCCGGTGATAATTTTTGCGGTCACAATTGTTATCCCACAATTCTTCGCCAAATATATTGAATTTTTTTTTTATGTCATTCTTAATGCCATTTTTCCTTTTTTTAGCTGCTTTAAATAGAACGGATTATTTTACTTTTGTTCAAAGCTGCTATTTGTGTACATTTTATTTTATAATGGTTAGGTTATGTTAGATTAGGTTCGATTAAGTTAATTAATTTGAACTTTGTTACAATAACTGGTGTTTAATTTCATACTATTGTGCTACCATTTTTAATATAAATTAAATGTACACAGACAATTAAAAATTATATTACTTTGTTAGAATGCGAAATTACCCAAAACAATATTTTGTTCAAGGAAAAAAAAGCACTTATTCGAAATAAGGGATGTACGGTCATAAAAACTCGGTATTGTTAGACGCAGGTGGACCGACACAGCTTGGGTACAGCGGCGAATACAGCGGCGGTAATGCGGCGAACGTGACTTTAGTCACGTAGGCAAATGCACCTTAAGGGATGCATCGCCATAGGCGATCAGTCCGGACAGAACCTCAGTCGAGAGTACTGGCTCCATAAAAACGAGATTCAATTTTCAATAAGAAAATAGAATCAATGTCGTCTCTATAAGTATCAAGTAAGCGCTTCATAGATTGTAATTCCGAGGAAAATTTAAACTGTGCGCCTCGAGTTTAAGCTTAGTCTGTGATGTTCTCTGCGTTTAATCGTAAATGTGAAAGTATCAAAAAGAGTCCCGCTGGATCTATAAAAAGTTGATAAATATAATCGGTGTGGCGAGAACAGACTGTCGTTATAGCATAAGAATATCGCATCTAGAGTCCCGGTTTGCCTGGATAATTGGGCATCGTCTTGTCATCAACTACAAGCCTGAACTCCGTCACCCTACACTGGCACCACAGTGAGCTGACCACACTTCACGTCCAGGATCCAGGACCATCCTAAGAGATAATCCCTTACGTGAGGGACCTGAATAATCTACATCAGACAAGCGTCAACATAGACAATTTGGCAGAGAAATTAATGCTGGCATGATGAACACAAATATGTAATGTTAATTTTATTGTAATTATTTTTGAATAGCCTTATTTATAAGTATTAAAGTAAATTGCTCATTTTCCACTTTTAATACATGCAAGTATCTTAAGATATAAATTATAAATATTCTTATAAAAAAAAATATTCTTTCATTTCATAACCATTTGACTTGTCAATATTTAAAAAAAGAACCAGTTAGGCTAGATGCCTCCCTCCTGAACATGAAGCCGAGGCAGAAAGAAAAATTCATCTAACAACTTTTATACGAGTATTAATGTATAAAAGTACACATTTATCTAACATATATTTTTTCAATATATGCTAAGAATTGTGGGCTAACAGTGTTCCTAGATTCGGTAAAAATAATTAAATTTTGCAAAAATTTTGACTTCGTAATCACATACGCATTTTTCTGATTCGGATATCACAGATTACTACATTAACTCAGATAAAAATGCAGTAACTTCCTATATTTATTATCGTTAAAAATGAAATTATAGTTATTTATGCTGTTATTGTTTACTTTTACTGAATTTACATGAAATGTACTGCAATCATTTTTAAAAAGTAAATTTCTGAGTATGCTATTTATGCTATGAATAGGTATATGCTTAATTTTTTATATCTACAAGAAGTATTGCTAATTTTCTGTTTATATCTCAATATCTTTATCTAAAAAGATTTAGTAACATTTTCTGTCAATCTGGCAAAAGCCTCCTTAGTAAACGTCTATCAAAGTCACTAGAGAGTTGTTAATTATCCAAGATATAATGTTTTACAATAAGACATTTACATTTTTGATCACTTTAAAATGAATTAATTTAACATTTATTTACCTACTACAGATGAGTATTTAAAAAATTTTGCTTTAAAAATAATCAAATTGATCACACAGTCTACCGATAACTGAACGACATCAGATATTCTGTTTAGTACTTTTCCACTGTGATAATGATTGGTTATGACGGATTTCTCGGATGAGAGAAGAAAACAGAACAAGCTTACCTCAGTACCAGTAGTGTATTATATATATATATAGAGAAGCAATACCACAAATATACAAAAAAAACTCTCATATCAATGAGGGGAAAAATAAATATGTATACGCGGGCGAGGAGAATATCAGAGCGGAGAGAGGAGAGGTTAGAGATGAGAGTACATCAAATAATATGAATACCTTATCTCCACAGACACTTCCGATCGTAATACGCGGTCGTGATGCCGAGGAATATGAACATTCAACGCTACACAAAAAATAACGAATTCCTGGAAGGAGAAAACGTACAATATACGTATTTGAGAATCTTCTCGAAAGCAATTCTTCGGGGGAATGAGAGAAATCTGGAAAGAGATTAAACACATTTCGAATAAAAAAATTGACATCGGAATTCGAAAGAAATGAATTTATTCTTTCAAAAGATTTGGCTACATGGTTTAATGAAGGTGTGCATAACGTATGCGAAACAATCGAAGAATCGTGTGCGAAACTTATAATTCACGATGGTTTACCGTGTATTATTAAGATCCTTTTTTAACTGAGACCCCCCAACAACACTGTATATCGGTTTTTACAAATGTTGATAGATAGATAGAGCGTCGGTCATCTTGGATGATATATAATATTGTTGCTGGTAAGATCTCTTAGAAATTATGTGTAATAGTATTTTTAACTATTTTAAATAGTTGTTTAATATACCTTCGATGCCCATGACGATACACAAAACAATATACAGTATTGTTGCAGGGGTAGTTCTCAATTATTTTAAGAATTTATTTGGCGATTGTTCTTCGAATTCATTGAAATTTGGGTGTACAAGTATGCATATAATATATATATATATATAATTGATATATTTTCCCGAGTGAAAGAAATATATTTTTTTGTGTTAATCTCCTTTTTTTCTTACCTCGCACCAACAAAATTGACAGATATTTTTAAATTAAAATTTACTAAAACTGTGCAATGAGAAATTCTAACTGATCCTAGTCTGGATAGTATTTTCATTGAGTTTAAATAAGTAAATAAAAACTAAACACTAGACCGAAGTAAGGTAATAGATTGCCAGTCATTTTATATGCCACTGAAACATTGAGAAAAATCGTCCTATTAAAGTTAAAAGCTGTGACTAGACGGGTCACTTGTGGAATTATTTAAATTCAAAATAGGCGAACATTTGAGTTGTCCAGAATTAATATATCGTATGTCACAAAAGTGTACTGCTGAGATAATAACATTTGAACAAAGTTATTATCATTAATAAAAAGCATTGCAAACTGTTTAAATATTTTTTTTTTATATGAAGTAAAACATTTTATGAGTTACCTCAAAAAACTATATCGCCCCAAGTAGGGGAATGTATGGAAAATTATTAGTAAAAGTAAATTAAAATAGAATTTATTTGAAGCAGATACTGGATTGTTAAAATAAAACCCAACATTATTATATTACACAATCATTGCTAAGTAATCAATAATATTAAATGTCTCATAAAACATTTAATGATTTGCTTACTTTGACCCATTCCTTCCGATAGTGTGATGAATTGGGACTTTACTTAGTATCCTACTATAGTTAGTATACTCCACCGAAATGATCAAATCTTATTTTAAAAGCATATTTTTTCATTCTTTATGTATAATCATGTTTTTAAGGCGGTAGTAGAAAAAAAACTACATCATTCGACTCAACCAATGAAGGTTTTTTTGATTTGGAAAGTAATTTTTAAACATATTTTTAACTTGTTAAGGATAACACATCATTATTATGAAGTTGCAGTTTTTCAAAACATAGTTCTGTGGCATTTTAATATAAATTAAATAAATTAACTAGAAATACAGAAAAATTAATTAATCAAAAAAATATTTTAGTTGCTACCGAGATTCGAACCTCGACCTTTTCCTATACGGGTCATATAGGTTATTCAGTTTCTGTTTTTGCTTTTTAAAATTAAATTAAAAATTAAAAATAACAGATGTATCAATTTGAAAGAGCTATAAAAAATAAGTTCAATTATTTGTCGTCAACCTACTCAGTTGATGTGGCAAAACTGGATAATGCATTTTCCGGGATAAGAAAAGGTTCAGGTTTGAATCCCGGTAGCAACAAAAATATTTTTTCGATAAATTGATATTTTTTGTATATCTTTCTAAATGATTAATTTAACTAACATCAAAAATCTTTATATATGAACAAAGAAAGCCCTGTAACACAATGAATTGGATGTAGTTGTATAGTGAAATTCGGATAACTTGACAAAATCACAATTTTATCAAATACATCGGGGCGGAGTTTATGTATAAATGGATACTATTATTTGAGCAGCTCACCTAGAAGAAGAAGTTGTTGAAATAAGTGAAAATACACGAAAAATATAAAGATTTTTCATCGAGGGAGTGCGAAACTACAATTTATCATAAAAGTTACTGAAGGGAGATTGAATGAAATACTGAAAGAATCTGGAAAACGAAAATGTATGTAAAATATTACGCGATTGTGAATAATCATATCTTAAAAAAAAATATTATAATAAAATTCATAAGATTTTAAAATATTTTTTTAGGTTATATATTATAATAGTTATTGTATTATATTACTTCACATTTGCATTAAAATATTAAATTATATTAAATTGTAAGATAATTTTTTTTTGTTTAAAAACATTAAAAATGATTTTATCAGGCATGCACGAGACAGATAGATAAATAATAAAAATCTGCAGTAACTCTTCAAACACATGTATTTGATTTACGTATGTAACTTTGTTCGTACACATGTTTCTACCATGTGTATGTAACCCCTCCACACATTTTTCTGTTTAACCTATTTAACACGTTACACACGCTTTTTAACTTTATGTATGTAACACTTCACACGATCGTTTATGCTACGTATGTAACTCTTCACACGTCTGTTCATGCTACGCATGTTACACTTCACACGTCCGTTTATGCTACGTATGTAACTCTTCACACGTCCGTTTATGCTACGTATGGAACTCTTTATATTTCCGTTAATGCTACGTATGTAACTTTTCATGTACATCATTTTGCTTTACGTATGTAAATCTTCACTCACACTGTTTTGCTTTACAAAAGTAACTCTTCAAACACATATATAATTCTTCTCACACGTGTTTTTGCTATAACTTTGCTTAGTAATTATACAACTCTACACACACATTTTTCTGCTTTACGCGTATAATACAAAAGTAACACATATTTATTTTATGTAACTCTTCATACGTTTGTTTGTGCTTCTTGTTGAATAAATCGTAAGATAATGATAATGAAATGAGATAAATCTCAGAGATTTAGATGGGATAAATGTAAATATCGTGTTGAGATTTTGATTTAAAGATATACTCAAAGATCACCACTCGAAATTGGTAGGACTGACTCATATACATAATATTTGCTTTAACAGCGAGACTCGATACATGCACAGAAACATCACCTAGAACCATAGATACTTGTAATTATTTATGTCGGAAAATTAGACACTCAGAAAGTATCAAATAATAAATATATATTCTGTTTTAATGCTGTAGGGCAAATTCAGATTCACCCAAAGGATAAATAGCCAATGAACTGATATTTACCGTTTGACGTACAACAAGCATAAAGTGAGGCGCGAAGCATGTGACGGTGTTTGAATCTGCAAAAGCCGAGAGTTTTTTCCAAATAATGTAATGGAAACATAATATCTGTCTCAGAGATGGTTTTGAGATAAAAATTTCATCCATGAATACGAAGCATAAAAGTCAGTAGATTCGGATAAAAATGCTGAAAAGAACCTCGGGTATTTCATCAGCTGATAGCCAAACCTAGACTATATTCTATAGCGGCATGATCAACGAGCTCCAAACAGTGTTAGCGGCTCATCTTCGGCCTATTTATGCGGGTTTAGCCCGTCCTCACATAACCAAACATCAACCCACACAATTTAGGTATCTCCGCTAAACAAAGCCAAACACTCTAGGCGATTTACGGAATATGGTGTGGGTTTACTAATAATAGATTTTCAATATAGTAACACCGACAGTTTCTCTAACTATACGGAACTTTAGTTAAATCCGTACCTACTAAGCCTTTGAGAAACCTTAGGCATAAAACATGTCATTATATATGCTTAACAAATGAACTAATACAAAACACAAAATCATCTAAGATGGTGTATCACAATAGAAAACAAAAGACAATGTGAGAAACAGAGTCATTTTTATATCTTTGTGCTTCATAAAGTGAAGTGAAAAATAAGTATTTAAAGTCATTTAAATAATGTAAAGTTTAACCGAAATTCATTGCGTTTAACGGATAAAAAAATTAAATGATCTTGTTGAAAATTACACAGAATTACTCATTGAAATAAAAAAGGATAGGTTCAGATTCCCTATGATTTTCGTTTTCTATGCTCTATTATTTTTTTTTCTTTCTCAGTGATCGTTTTGTGGTATATTCACAAGAATTAAAATACAACGAAGGCGTATTGACAATAGAAATAACAAACTTATAAGAGAAAAACAAAAGGAGACAGAAATGTGAACATTGGAGCGATAACGTAATTATATCCCAGTAGCAACTAAACATTTATTCGATAAATAGATTTTTTCTGTATATCTTCCTAGTTGATTAGTTTCATTTATATTATAACGTAATTGACAGTAGATATAGTGTATACTGGCTGAATTTTTTTTATAAAAATTGTTATGGAACCCTCTAGTTCCAGCGGATCGAATGCCTCAGGGGCGCCGCCATCGGCTAGATTGTGGTCAGTGGGTATGTATAATGTTTGTCGGCTGTTTCATCAAATGGGTAAAAATAAGATAATTCTAGTTTAACACATGATGTACATTATATTTACAATCTATAAGAAAGGCCCGACAATATAAGTATACTCACGATAAGAGTTCCAAATCTTCTTCACAATAATGTTTTATTCGGTAAATTATTCATTTTTTAGGGGTTACGGTTTTGATACTTGACATATCTATTTGGTGATGAGTGACCATCGTTAATCAGACGCCACGCGCCCGGAGCAAAATTACATGTTGCCTTCGAGAACTTTCAAAGACGCCATCCTGAGCAGAACAAAGTGTGAAGATTTCAACTCGTCCACTGGCAGTATCCACGCCAGTTCCATCCAGGTGATTCATCCTGCATGCGGGAGGATCAGGGATCAAGATTTCCCAATCTACCGCGTTTAACAATCCTTTGTTTTGCCATGTTTCGTCCTTCGCTATTGCGGCGAGAGCCGCTCGGCCTCGTTCCCCGCCACCGGGCAGTCCGTGCGGAAGTTGTACCCACTCGCCAGAGTCAGATCTCTCCTCCCTCATTTGTCATTTTCCCCAGCCAATGATCGCTTGTGCTGTATGCCTGTAAAACAGGCAGCCGCGGCTCTGGCGGGAAAATTCAAACGTCAAAACATATATGAATATCATCTTTGCGCAGAATGCACTCCTCTTAGAAAACTACAATTATTTTTAATAGTTTTTCAGGTTTTGGGATGGGATTTGTGCTGGCAATGCTTTATTCATTAATTTTTATCCTTAAATTGATTCAAGCATAGGATATGAAATAAGCTAAGTAACGTTAGATATATTTTACACCATGATGACATACAGGGTACTCATTGTTTTTCAAAAAGATTCAGACTGCTGCCGAATTCGAAATAATAGGCTAATTGAGACACGCTGTACGAGATTCATCTCAGACAATTTGTGAGGCGCTAATACGTCCAACTTAATTTTAATTTTACCAAATTTCCTATTTATTTTAAATCTACGGACCGATGTTGGATATTTGTGCAAGCTCTTACGTCCTTTATTTTAGATCGGATTGATGACAGCACTAATATCCTCCTCGAGGCCTACCAGTTCTCAGTAAAATTTAAATGCCAAAATATTCGGAATAAAATTTTTTAAACCATTTTTGATATAAAATACCTTAATTTTATTGCATCCTTACACCTTGCACTACAAATGTTGTTTACAGCCAAAATCGCATTATATCCGACTTGGGACTAATAAAGCGGAATGTAATATTCTTGGATTCTTTCATCTTCCAATTTAGGATTAAAAATAAATAAATACATAAATTTAAAGGAGCACTTCAGAATGACCGGCACAAAAAAAAACTATTCAAGTATGTTTAATTTTCGAAAAGGAGAGGATTTTTCACAAAAGCTTAAAAAAAACGTAAAGACTTATGGGACAGACGGTATATTATGTAGTCTCTGGACAGCTGCAGGTACATAGATATTACATATTACATATGCTTCGGTTGGAAATCCTAGTTTTTCAAATTACGAAGTATGTACCTTCCAGATTTTGTGTGGGTATACCATAAACTTTGCAAGGGGTAGAACTAATCGGACCTCTCTAAGTTGCAGAGCTATTCGAACCGCTCTCGGAATAGATCTATAGAACAGAGTTCTAGATATCGATCCTGTTTCGTTACCGGTTTAAATGTCACAGTAATATCGGATTGCCGCCCAGTAGATTGCAGGCCAGACAAACCAGATTAGTGGCTCATAATCTGAAATTCCATACTTTGACCTTTGTGAATAGAAAACCCAGGACAAAACATACAATCGAAGTAGTTTATATGAATACAGACTATTTAAACAAATGAAAAATATTAACTCAAGCAGCGTTGTCATAGAGGTTTGAATCCCTAATCAAAAAATGGTATCGACTACAGAGTAACAGATATATCCTTATTATATATTATGTTTCTTCATTTATTATCTATGACTTATTGGAGGTCTTGGATGTAGTGTTATTTGCCAGTAAAAAAATTGCATAAAAGTAAGAAAATATCGAAATTGTTTTTAATATCTCTAGGTTTAGATTACTGAAATGTTTTCTCTTTTATATATTCAATAACAGTACGTAAATATATATTAAATTTGAAATGAAGTTTACCATTATCTTTATTAAGAGTAAGAAAAAACATACATATTTTAGTGAAATCGCTAAATGCTGTCTATGGTAGGGGCGAAATTTTACTTACCATAGAATGAAGCACTTTCTTAGTCGCAATGTCAAAACGATGTTTTTCGGTTATGTTTGCGACCTAAGTTTTGCCAAAAACTACTCAGAAAACCATTCATCTGATTCCGTCTTTATTTGAATGCACATTATATTGATAAAATAGCATTTTTGTGTTTATTATTGTCTATCCGCGATTCTTATATGTCATCTATATAACTTTTTTGTTCGTTTAACAGCTAACTTACGAAAGTGGAATAATTTTAATTACATCGACATTTTATTTAAGTATGGTTTGTTTTGGGGAAACTCTATTATTGGAATATAGATTCTATTGATACTCTGACTGCGCAGCGGTCACCAATGGCTGCATAGCGGCTACTATCGGCCACCAAGCGGCCATAATCTGCTAGTGTATATTATAATAGTCGTAATCCAATCTGAATTGTAAGTGTAAATATTATGTATAATATACTTTTTAGAGCAATTAAAATATACATGTTTGTATACTTAATTATACTCTTATTCTATTCTTTTGTAACATCCGTTGATCACGTATGTAATGTAATTTATATGCCGGATCGTGTTTTGCACACACAACCTGATTACGCTGGAATAAATAAATTATTGTAGGTATATATTTTTTAATGAAAACACATTTTTTTGTTGTGATGTTGCAATTTCAGAACATAACAATATGATATTTTTAATGAAAATTAAATGTATCATAAAAACATGTAACATAAAAAAACAATTTATCAAAAAAACAATTTGGTACATACATATTAAATATAAATAGACTTTTTCTGTATATTTTTCTAATTGATTTATTTATTAATTTATTAATTATTGTAAAATTATTATTAATACAAAATATAATAATTATAGGATTATGAGATTATTCTAAGCCATTAAATAACATATAGTAAAACCATATTAAATTAATATTTTTATTGAAATGTGATGTCTTACGTGACGTGAAACTGTAAAAAGTATATACTCAACTTGAAAATACATTTTTAGAGTAACTCTTAGAACTTTGGACCCTAAAAGCTGGGAGTGCACTCCAATATTCAAAATAAAATTTTGGTTTGGAATTTATAATCAGATGTTGATTTTGTGATTTCTGTATTACGAGTCCGTCGCTCGGTCTTTCGTTTGATATTTTCAAATACTAATAAAGAAACTTGGCAAATAAGATATATTTTCGTAGTCTTGCCAAAATCACACCACTCGTTTTAATGGCGTCATATACGAACAAAAGTGGAAAAATATTAACTTTTTGAAAATTTATTATTACCTCCTACCAGAAAATTGCCGCCTAGCGGCCATAATTCGGTGGCCGGAATAAAAATTTAAAGATATAAACTAGAAATATTCATTATTTGTTAACAAAATTGTATCCACAATGTTTTCAAGATGTTACAAGTGTTGTAATAATAATAATAAAAATAAGATACGAAATTTGAAGGAGTAAGTAATATATGTAATATAAGTAGAGTAAAATAAGTACATTTCTTACTCCAATCAAATTTTCATTCCATTTTTCAATTTCAAACGGATTGTTTTCTCAGTTATCTTTGAATGTAGATTCCTTAAAAATATCTATTATAATCAAACACACATGTAAATATGCTTAATTATTAACACACTCTACTATATATAACTCACATATTTGCATTCAAAGAATTTGGCTTAATTCAATTCACCTCTTGAAATTAAAAATAATTATATTTTGTGTACAATTATAGTATATGAAGGGTTTGGGGATATGATTGAATGTTATGAACAAGTACATATATTGTAAGAATTAAAAGGAAATGTGTGCGAGTATCTGGTGCCCCCATATATTTCACCCAGAAGAATGTAATATAGCGTGTGTGATTGAGTGCCCCAATATAAATTACCATTTACTCGCATGTTCGTTTGAATATGACATGTATGTATGACCAGAGGAAGTTGAAGAAGAAAAACTACATACAGTTGATAGAAGTCTATTATTGCTTGAACACAGTTGCAATTTACAAAATGTGCAATGAAAAGTCCACACCGAGGGACGTTTGCTAGAGATCTCAACTGGCATCCGCGAGAGAAGTGGCACTCGGGAGCATGCCTGTCGGACGGCTCTGGTTGGTGCTTATTGTGGCATGTCGTATCATCGGCACCGGGCGATTTTGGGATTGTTAGGAGCCCTGCTTTATGCACAGGTACGTTCAGGGACCGTCGGCGGTAACGCTATTTGTGGAGGCGATAGACCTCCATAAGGGTAAAAAAGCAAAAGCAGCTTTCTGGCACAATATTGATTTTAATAAAAACTGATAAAATGTATTTAAATTTTTTTTCAGGGCATCGTATTTTTTCGTGCATTAAATGATGAAACATCTGCACTGTGACTTTTCATCTCAACTCTCGCTTTCAAATGGGTCGGCTTACAATTTTAAAATTAAAATCACAATTTAAAACAGGAGCGAAAATTACACAACAATGCGGTAAAAAGTACTGGGTGGCCATGCTGTCATAGACTTTTTTGAATGCGAAAAACATTTCACGTGAAAAGTGCTATCTTTGCTTTTAATGTAAACTAACAAAATTCATTTTCTATAACATAATGATGAGATTTCTACATTTAACACTATACATGCAATAATCCTGTATATCGTTTTTGGGCAGATCTGACTTATGAATGCTATGCGTTGTATATCTTATTGGGTATCGAATGGTGTATTAAACAATCATATAAAATAAATAAATATACATTTTAAATAATTTATAAGTGATATTACCTGCAACAACACTGTATATCATCCAAAATGGACGACGCTCCATCTATCTTACAACATTTTTAATAACCGATATACAGTGTTGTTGCAGATGATGTTTTATTTCTACGTTCAAACGTTATTGTGTAAATTTAACTAAGATTTCTGCCTTTGCTTTTATAATACCCCTCATGTAGTACAGGATGGGCCATACGTAAGGCGGGATAGTGGACATTTAGACGACATTATTTTTTAGCCACGATTTTCGCAATTGTATTCTTTCAGTGAAATAAACATTCATTATCATATGACACGTAATTTTATTATTATATATTTTTTCAAGTGTTAAAACTTATTCCATTGCGACTAAATTTTCTAGGACCAAGCTCCCACGCGTTGTCACCCGCGTGAATATTTAAAGCTATTTTAAAAGTGTAAAACTTATGGCACGTCCTGTATAACACGTATAATAATAAATTTAACGGCATATGTATAATGTGAACAATCATAGTATTAATATATTTACTGAATCGGATATTAAACGAGTGTTTGAATGATTTGAAGATTTGATACATTACTTCTTGCATTCTCTTTCCCCTATAGATATTAAACTGGCATCGGCAACCTATGACCCGCAGGTCACAATGTGACCTATTTGATAATTTCAAGTGACCCACTTGAGTTCCGCAAATAAAGTACAATATATAAAAATAAATTATAAAACAAACATGTATATCGTAGTCGATGGAGAGGTGGTCTGAATCCTTTTCGTTATTTAAAAAACGCGCGCGCATCCGTCTGGCGTGGGCCAATGAGAAAGAGCCTGTAACGCAAGATAACGCTTATAAATAAAGTTTACAATTCTTGACTAAAACATGACAATTATATTTGTTTTTATAATAATTAGAATAAGAATTTTGTTTTTATGTTTAGTTTCAAAAGAGTAATGATAGTTTACTCAATGAAATTTATTTTATTATTTACTAACGGACTGTTTTAAAATGAAAATACTAATTGATCTGAACTGTCTTTTTAATAGTCACATTTTGGATGATTTTGACCCGCAGCCAAAAAAAGGTTGCCGACGCCTGCATTAAACACTTGCATGTATACCGCATTATTACTGTGTTTTTTATTGTACGAGTTCTCACTTTATTTTTTGGTTAGTTGTTGCTAGATAGTTATTTTGTATTCGTATATAAACTGTGTATATCAGTTTGGAAAGCTTGTAAGGTTCTATTCTCTCTACCTGCCCATTTGAGGTAATTTTCATAAATTTTTCAACCTTTAAATATAAAAAATAATAAATAAAACCTAACGCTAACGCAATAGAAGAAGTGTACAATTTTTTTCGTAAAGCAAAACAATCGTAAAGGCTAAAGATAAAAGGTGTCTGTAATTTACCCTACCGGAATGTCAGACAAAACAATTAGCATTAACGACAACCCTTACTCACGACCGCCAAAGTTTCATTTTGTCACCATTTACATATGTATGTATGTAAATACGTGTGCGCTCGGGTTATTTGTACCAAAGGGTGGCACTGAATGGAGAAACTTCAATAGTTCTTATAACTAACGACAAGAATACAAGGAAGATAGTAAATATCTGCTATTATGAAATATTCTCAAAATCGTACATAATATGGGAACGAAAAATTAATTAAACTTTTTTAGTTTACACTAAAATTTATTAGAAATTACTATTGTTTCGTCTTCTTAAGACATTATCGATCCATCTGATGGATGTATCTTCCATTGTTACATCAAATAATATTTAGAAGAAACAAACAATCTTTGAATTGAATAAATATTTTTTATTTATTTAAACATGTCAATATATTTATTAAAAGAGATGATACACTCAATTATAATAAATACTGATGTTATACGAAGGGGTTATACTGTTTAATAACTTTTATATTTTAAATTTATAATATTTTAGTATTAAATAAAATTTCAAAAATTATGTCTTGCAAGTGGCGTCCAGTTTTTGCCTCTCTTAAACGTGCCCTCTCTAAAGCGTTTTCCATGATAGTTCTTAGCGTGTCCTGATTTCTGCACAAATATTATCCTTCAGCTGCTGAAGTGTTTGAGGCATGATGATAGCATAAACTTTTTCCTTGAGGTAGTCCCAAAGAAAGTAATCAGGAGTCGTCAAGTCAGAGGACCGCGATGGCCAAATTGTTTCGCTACTGCGAGAAATTATTCCCTGATCGAAAATTTGTCTTTGAACTAGTGTATTAACTGATTTATGTAAGGATAAAGATTCAAACTTTTCTGGATACGCCGGAGCGACGTCCCGAAAACCCCAACGTATCCAGATCACCTTCGCGTTGATGTGGTCGGGTCTTCTTCAGCACTGTGAATTCGTTTCTGACGGAGCGAGGTCTGCCAATACGTGGAAGGTCGCTAATTGAACTCTGGCTCTCAAAACGACCAATCATTTATTTGCTTGGAGAATTTCGCACATCGAAATGGCGACGACATGCACATTGAGTTCATATTATGGATTGCTGATTTTCATAATAAAATTTCACTTTTTCCGTTCCCTGTTCAGTCAAGTAACTTTCCATGGTCAATCTCCGAGGCTTTTTTTTATAAAAATCTGTAAATTTTTTATTTATTATTAAAAATATTTAATATTGTAATTCCTTCATGACTTTTGGTCCACCTTATAATTATGTATACATACAGGTTTTTTAAACTGCCATATAAATGAAACATACATCCAAGAAGGGAGGAATCATAGTAGGCGAGAGACAATTTTAGCTACCGCACATGCTTTGTATATTTATTTATATATATGTTTTAAATAAGTTACTTTAAGTTCTGAATACAAAAGAATTAAGAACAATAAAATAACGGTGTTAAAATAAATAATTTTTATTTTCTTTTAAAAACTTTTAACCGGGTAGCAAGTCTGCCGTGCGACTTTCGGCAGCAGAGTGCGAGTTAGTAGGGTGGGGGCAGTGAGGATTCGCCCAGAGTAGGTACTGATAGTAATGGGGTTACTGTCGCTGGTCGGAGAAGCCTGAATTCGGAAGTATGCAACGGAGGTTATTATTTTTAATGATGGTAAAAGAAGCGAACCTCTCACAAATCTGGTCTGTTTGGAGCCAACGTTTTGTCGGCTATTCTGTCTTTCAATTTTTAATTCCGTACACCAGATTTCAAAGCCGTTTGTTTGAAATGTTGCCATATGATAGTTTTTTGATGAAATAAATTAAGTCTATGCGATTTTGTTAAACTATTTAGTATAAAATCAATTTTTTAACAAAAGTTACAATATTCCAATCAATGATGTATTCTCCATTATTATTCAAGACATCATACAAACTTTGAACCAATTTGTCTATGCATTTTATATAAAAATCATCTAGTCTGGTATCGAAATATTTTTCGGATCAATTTCTGAGGTCATCGTCATCGTCTCTAAGCATTTGATTGGAGAGCGACCGCAAAAGGTAATAATCTGTCAAATCCGACCGGCCACCTTCGGCCAAAAAATACACTTTCAGCTAAAATCTACCGAAGGCTTTGTATTTGCCACCGAAAAGTGCCGAAAACGCACGAACTATTACGAACGAAATAAAAATCATTTCTGGAAAACTGCAACTTATTTATTTAATGGATATATTTACAATTATTATCAACACCATAATGCAGAAAACTAAGTAACAGTGTAGAATTTACATTGCTGTGTATACTTTCTAGTCGGTGTTCTAGATTTCTATGTACGATTGAACCAAGAGCCGAACAATTGGCTTCGGCTTCGGCCAAAACTGACCTTCGGTCGGACACCAATAATCTGGTGGAGCGAGGTTGGGACTGAAGGGTGGATGTGGCAGAATCTCCAGTTGAGCTCCTGAATAACCATTTTAACCTTGATTAAATATTCTATCGAAAATCTCAACATGACATTCCATTATTTTAAGCCCAAAAATTTAGAAAAACTATTAGTTACAGGAAAACGACGACACTGAAGGTTTAGAGCTTAAAAAATTCTATTGAATAGTGTCACTTATTATGTTTATCAAAATAAACTAAGTACCTATGCGATGTATTATAAACATTTATTTCTTCTTTCTTCCATCAATTCAATATCGACATAATATAGTGCCTCAATCAAATGAACCACGACTCGTATTGCATCTCCATATGTCTAGGTACTGGGACAATGTATCCATTCTTCGCTGTGGTACTTTTCCAGGTCTTTTCAGGCTGTCATATTGACGCTTAAATGTAGTCGAAAAATTGAAAGAATCTTTTACTATCTTAAATTTTGTTGCATGATTGAAACGTTCGTGTGGTATACGTAACATTTTTCTCCAGCAGTACATTTTGATGATGTCTATTTTACGTTGTCGGTTTTACGAACTATTCAAGTCTCTGCTGTATATAAGATTGGAAAGGGTAAGAACCTATATTATTTCGGTTACTTATTTATTGTTTCTTTTTATTAGTTGGATTCATTTTTGAAGTTTCTCCCCGTATATTTGGTATATTTTGTATTAAATACATTTATTTACAGAGCAACAATTTATATGTATAATATACTTTCGGGATTCAGTGCTGTTGTATTTTTGACAAAATCACTGTTTACATTTTGTAAATAACTGTAAAATAAATTTAGGACCTGGCTGAATGGAAAAACTACCCATGTGAAAAAACTCAAAATTCATAAAATTTTTAATTCAAATATAATTATATTCTGTAAAATGCCGTTAATACGAGTATATAAAAATAAAAAAAATAAATTAAAAAAATAAATGATGAAGTTCGTTGAAATTATTAATCTAATACCACATACTTGCATAATGCTTGAGGGAGTATTTCTCTATGGAAATTTTATAAATTTTTTATTTTTCATGCGTCTAATTTATATATGTACATCGAAAGGATAATTACACACAGATAAATTTCAATTAACACATTTGTTGTTTATTCAGTCAGTTGATTTTTGTTGATTTATAATACTGTACTAGAAATACTAAAAAATAAGTAAAATGAGCGAATTAAGTTTTAATTTTAATTAAATTACATTAATACAATGTCTGTAATGTGAAACGCCGATATTCTTGAACGCTTCATGCGTCTCGCATTCGTTCAAATGTTTATTAAATTCCTTCATTTTGTTTCTTAAGTGATATATTTTTCATATATTTTTAAACGTTAGAACAGAGTTATAATAATAATAATGTGTTAATTCCAGCATGATCAGGTTTTTTTTAACCCGATTCGCCATAAAGATACAACATATTATGTTATATATCAAAAGTTATGAAATAAATATAATGCTATGAAAAAGATAACCAAGGAAAATATTAATAAATAAAAAAATAAATAAAAAAAGTTATAAAAAGTATAAAGTTCACACATATATACGCACAAAATATAAATATTACATATATAACTACTTCAGTCACGGATATTGTTGTATATGTAGCTATTCTGTAGGCGCTGCCATTCTCTGGTCAGGGAACCAGCTTTCCATGAGAGCGCCGCTAGCACCAGAGAGTTGGTGCTGAGCTCCAGCCGCAGCTTTACGCCAGCAACTCGATTTCTCAGAAGCGGAACGAATCCATGTATAACATGATAAAACTACTTGCATATGTTCTAGATATTAATAAATACAACCTAGTGTATAGGGAAATACTTTACTGCAAATATCATATACATACACGTTTTTAAAAATAATCGTGTTTTTAAGCGGGGTTCAAGTATTTAAAATTCAAATCAATATGTATTGAAAATTTATTATTCAAAACTTTTCCCTGCCGAAAGCGAATATATGCGCGCTAGCTCGCCAGTCCCGCCACGCCGTCAGCGCATAAATTCGAGGACATCTTTACATCGTTATGAGCGCGTAAATAAACACGAATTTGAACTGTCACATATTGTATCTCCTACTGCCATCTGTGGGGATAAATCTTAAGATCTTATAATCAACTTATTGTATATCTAAAATCACGAAATCTGTATTTTTGTAAACTGTTCCATTTGACAGCCGGCAGAACGCGCTAGGGTCGTAACTTTCGGTGATTTTGAAGGGATTCTCACAGGCGTCTGTATACGTTTTCTTTGTTCGGAGATCGCTAGTTTTTGTGCATAAAGTTTTTGGTTGGAATTCAATTTACGTCGATTTTATCTCACATTTGTTTTATTTTCGTGTATTATATATATTATATATTTGTATGTTATATATTCGCGTAGTACATTATTATAAATAGCTTTTCAAAATTGATAGTGAACTTTTCATTTTAGTGACTTTATTATCTCGGGGTTGCTTCGTTAGTTTGTTGCATTTAGTTAGATTTTATAACATTATTTTTGAGTTTTAGTATATTAAAATGGCAGATTTTACATATAATGACTAAGAATTCATTCTAACTACCGAATCTAATAATAGTGACGTGGAATTTGAATTGCCAGAGATTTATGAGCCCATTGAAGACAATACTGAATTGGCGAATGTCGACGAAGAAAATATTGAGGAAGATAATATTAGTTCAACTAGTGGTGTTGAAAGAAGGCCTGTATTTCATTGGAACAGTGATCCTTATCACCGCAAGTGTACAAATTCAATTCCTCTTTTCCGGCGCTAAATTGTGCACCGATGAAAGTAGGCAAGAGGTTGATTTCTTTAAAATTTATATTCACTAAAAATTAGTTGAGCTAATCATTATTTAAACTATCTGGCAATATAAATGGATAAAAAACAAAACGTTTTCAATAAACTACAGAATGCAATAATGGGTTGATACAACTGTCGATGAAATTTACAATTTTCTTGGTCTTTGCATACTGATGGCAAGAAATTCTAGGAATACCATTGAAGAGCATTGGTCGACAGATATTTTATTACATTCACCGATTATTTCCAATGTAATGCCAAGAAACTGATTCCAAATTTTATTAGGAATGCTCCACTTCTGCAATAATGAGGAACAGCCGCCTGGAATAGGATTTTTAAAATAAAAGCAATAGTCGATATGATCACGATTAATTTTCAAGAACAAATGTATCCATGTATGAATGTGTGCATATGAGTCGTTTTGGGATAAAGCTATTTATAATTTGCGATTGTGTTACGGGATATATTTTGAATTTTATTGTTTATACGGGAGCTACCACTATTTATACACAACATCAGAAACTGGAAAATCTGTAAGTATCATTATGACGCTGATGGATCCATACCTAAATCGCGGCCATACTTTGTTCGTAGACAACTGGTATACAAGTCCATTATTATTTCAATCACTTTTTGATAAAAAAACAAATGCATGCGGAACTGTCCGGAAAAATAGGAAACACATGCCAAAGTTTAAAAAAAAACTAAAAAAGGGTGAAATAGAAGTTTACCAAACAGACTCTATAGACGCGCATGTATGGAAGGATACGACGACTCTTCACCCAAGCACGCTTGCAGACACCGGTCAAATACACTATGTCATAATTAAATCAATTTTGAAACCCGATAGCATAAATGTTTACAACAAAAATGTGGGAGCAGTCGATAAGTGTGACATGGTCATATTATCGGTTCATTCTTCAAGGAAGATAATGAGATAATACAAGAAGATTTTTTCCATCTTTTAAACCTTTGTCTTCTAAATACACGTACCTTATACTGCGAAAAGACCGGTAAACTTAAACCTTTAGCAGAATTTCATTTAGAAGTGATACATCAACTTTTTTATAGACACCAACAATCCTCAGAGCCAAAACCAGGATATTTAAGGAAAAGGAAATCTGATTTACTATCAAGATTAGTAGACAGACACTTAATAGAAAAATTTCCGGCGATTGCTCAGAAACAAACATCAATAAAAAGATGTGTTGTGTGCTTAGCAAAAAAGAAATGGCGTGAATCGCGGTATATGTGTAACGTAGCTCTGTGTGTTGAACAATATTATCTGGAAAATTATAACAAGTAGAAAAAAAAGTTTAACAACATTCGAAATATGGATTAAAAATAAATACATTGTGTGTTATTTTGTGAACTCTGTGACAACCCTGTTTATAAATTTTGTTCAAACAATTTTAGTGATTTTAGTGAAGAAAACGTCGTTATTTTTTCGAAAAACATCGTGATTTGGTGAGTTTTCACATTTTTAAATCAATACTGTTTATAATTAATTCACGGGAACTATCTAAGTTTTCCATGGCTGGTAGGGAAAAAGAACGGAACGCCTCATGATATCTCGCATTGGTTCAAATGTTTATTAAATTTCGTTATTTTGTTTCTTAAGTGATATATTTTTCATATATTTTTAAACGTTAGAACAGAGAGTTATGACATGCTAAAACTGTTCGAGATACTAATAAATACATCCTAGTATGTAGGAAAATTCTTTACTACAAATATCATGTACTTACACGTATTTAAAAATAATCGTGTTTTTAAGCGGGGTTCAAGTATTCAAAATTCAAATCAATATGTGTCGAAAATTTATTATTCAAAATACACACATTTTTATAACAGATATTAATTTAATTTTTTTAAAGGTAATAATAGAAGGATGAGAAATTATCCTCATATTGTTAAATGAAAACGATATACTTACATATATAGTGTGGCGCTCTCTCTACCTACCCCCGCAGGAAAACGGCGTGATGGTAAGTTGGTTACATATCTAAATATTTTATGTTTTGCAGGATTATTACATAATATTAATTAACATAAAACAGTGCTTTTAAAAATTGTGTTTCTTAACACCAATTGAATTAAAATAAAACTCGAGAATTATTTTTTGTAAATTAGAAAACTTATTAAATAGAAAAAAAATTTAACCATATTTTTGTTATATTTTTTACCCGTGTTTGTTTGAGGATAAAGTTTCTCGGAAGTGAGGATTGTTTGGGGCATGTTACGTCTCTCTCCCACCACCCACCCACCCACCCGCGTGACTAGGAGGGATGAAAGCACTCGAGAGCGTTCAGCGATTAACGCCGGCCGCGGTCATGGCCACTTATTCTTCAAACGTATGCAAATCTCCGTGATGAATTCTGCAGTGCGTGAAGGTGGACGTAATTAATTTAATCATGAAAGTGGGAAAAGAAATAAGAATATACAATTTTTAGAGGCATTACAACCTTTTTAAGTGATTTATTTCTAAAATATAAATTAAAAGGTTAGCTTGGTTACAAAGGTTGGCTTGGCTAAGGCGCAACAGATACATACGAAGTGGGCATAAAGTCACGAAGGAGTAGTAATGTTTAATAACTTTTATATTTTATTTTTTAAATTTATTATATTTCAGTATTATATAAATTTAAAAATTATATTTTGCAAATGGCGTCCATTTTCTACCTCAGCGTTTTCCATGACAGTTTTTAGCGTTTCAGGTATTTTAATTTCTGCACAAATGTTGTCCATCAGCTGCTGGAGTATTTGAGGCTTATTAGCATAATTTTTTTTTTTGAGGTAGCTCCAAATAAAGTAATCCAGTAAGTCTGAAGACCGAGATGGACAAATTGTGTCGCAACTGCTATAAATTATTATTTGATCAAAAATTTGTCTTAGAAGTTGGATTGTGGCTCTTGCTGTGTGAGCTGTGACAACGTGAAGATTAAAGGATTTTAGGATACGCCAGAGCGACGTTTGGGAGACCTCCAACCTGTAGTCGAATCTCTTCAACACTTTTCTTTATGCACTCCGATGTGTCTTCGTTCCTAACGGAGTGAGGTCTGCCACTACGTAGAAGATTGTTAACTAAATTTTTGGTCTCAAAATGACTAATCAAATGAAAAATCATTGATTCGTTTGGAGAATTTCGCACATCGAAATGGCGACGATATGCACGTTGAGTTAGTATTGTGGATTGCTGATTTTGATAATAAAATTTCACTATTTCCGTTCACTGTTTAGTCGAGTACTTTTCCATGGTTAATCTCCAAGATATATACTTTATAAAAATCTGTAACATATTAAAAAAAAAAAAAAATTGTCACTCCTTTGTGACTTTAATTGATTACCTTAAAAAAAAGAATAAATATATCTATGTTGCAATAATAAAAGCTGATAAGGTAACAAAATATAATTATTAGTGCAAAAATATTAAGTATTTTAGATCACTTTGAGATATTATTTGACGCCACTAGACACTTATTAAAGCATTCTCTAAAAAGATAGCGATTACTTCGGTACCGGTAGTCAAAATATAATGTTCCAATGATTAACATTTATATGATATTCCATATAAAAATTTAAAATAATTAATTTTAAAACAAAAAGGCACAAAACTAAAAAAACGTCTGAAAATTTATTCATGACATTAGGTATATTTTATTGTCGAATAATTAAATATATCATTCATATTATGAATATTTTTAATAAACGCTTTGTAAAATAATTCAGATGCTAAAGTCTCCACGATGGACTTCAATCATAATCTCACATATGCGACATTCTCAGAACATAAGAATAGAGCATTTTAATAAAATAATTATTCTTGTAAGGCTTTGTCAAACATAGTCATGACAATATTGTAAGAAAATATTTTATTATTCCACTTCATAAATAGAAACTTAGACAACATCAAAGCATTATTTTAACCGTAGGCGCTTTTCATTAATATTACTGGATACAGGGACTAAAATATGAATATATTATATATTTTTTTAATGATTAAAATTTAATTACTAAAGTTCATTTACTAATTAAGTTAATAATATAATAAAACATTAGGTTTTTACCTGTTTCCACTTCATGTTAAAATTTTCATTAAGATTATATTATAAATTACATATATTGTAAACCCGTTTACATTTGATTTAAAAATTATTGTTATTTTTCCATGAATCACTCGATGATGCTAGAAAGAAACAGTCATTTGGGAAAAACCTTTATTTATTTTCTTCGGGATATACTCGCGTGTAGGGTCACGGAAGTTCACAACTTACTGATCTTTTGTTCTTATTCGAGAGATTCCCTATAAAAAGGACTGTTGAAATTCCAGAAAATGACCCGGTAAGAAGTCTTTGTTCCTACATTGCAATAAAGTGAGTTTTAGGATACCTTCATAAAAACTGTGAACCATTTAAATAATATTTTTTCATTATTAAAATAACACATTCTTATTGTGAAGTTGTAATTATTCAGAACATAGGTCTGTGATATTTTAAATACTAATTAAATGTAGTTATTAGAAAGATATACATATAAAATATTTTTTTTCGAATAATATTGTTGTTGCGTCACCGGGATTCGAACCTGAATTTATTTCCAAACCGGGGAAGGTGCATTATCCAACTATGTTACAGCGACATTATTTATTAAAATATCACAGACCTATGTTCTGAATAATTACAACTTCACAATACGAATGTGTTCTCCTAATAATATATAAGTTGTATCGATGTGTCCAAAATTTAATAAAAAAATATTATTATTCGGGCGTCTGCTATCGTATTACTCAAAGGTATTTGAGATTCCGTAAAAACAAAGTAGATAACTCTTTCAAATAATAGAAAAATAAATGTTTAAGGTGTTTATAAAACTGGTCTTATTATGGTTTTATATATTAGTAGTTTGCTTCGTTAACTCAGCATTTTGAACCTAGTAGTTTTTTCCACGGATAGAAGCTTTTATTTTTAACCCGGTAGCAACTAAAACAATTTTTCGATAAATAAATATTTTCTGTATATATTTCTAGTTGATTTGTATTAAATAGAACTTATGTTATCTGGGGTATGAATAATCCATAATATAAATATCAGGTAAGAATCGGTGTGATCGTAGGCGAAATAGCGGAACAACAAATTTACTCGATGATTAAGAATGCAAATAAAACAATTAGTGAACAAACAGCAAACTCTGTTAAACGGGGTTAGTCGTTGTATCAGCGGGTATGAATTTCTTGAAACTAATTACAAAATACGAAATCCCTAGAGTTTAATTCTTTAGATAAATGAAACAGCTGCCACGTAAATATTTCGACCTTCGTAATGAAATGTATACTTCAACTTTTTAAGAGTGTTTAGCTGGAAAAATTTTCAGAATAATATCTCAACTTAGGATATGAAAAAAATCTTAAAACTCAGGTTAATAAGAATATTTTTATACCTACTTTATAATTAATAATTTTTCTACAGATTCGAGTACGATGATTTTTTCCACTTGTTTTTAGCCTATGTCATAACTGTGAAAATTTGTTATAATAATTCTTCACATAATAAAATATAATTAAATAAGATAATAGAATTCAGCATTTTTCTTAATACATGGATACGGTTATTAATAACTATTCAAACCATCCTATCTGTCACAAGCATTCAGCCTTCCATTCAATGATTCATTCTCTATTAAATATACCGATGTCAAACATCAATTCAACATGGAAATATAAATAATAAAACACATAGCTACGTAGCTAATAATAAATAATGTAAATAATCTATCTCGATTTTATAGACTAATTCTTGAACAGGAAACGGAATAATAATTCGCAAAATGTTAACCATGATGCCGACAATTCTGGAAAACATCAAATATATACAAATTGGTTAATTCAATAATTTTTCGATATATAATGCAGGTTCTCTCCATATAAAGTTTAGACGAATGACACGATAAAAACGGCTGTTAAATACAAATAAAAAGGCACATAGTCATGGCCATACATTGTCTGGGCTATAAAGATGTGGAAGATCAAAGGCGTAATGAAAACGACTTAAATGTAGCTCCCTTAATCAATTGTGTGTCTTATATTTTTCTATGAGATAGAACCATGGACCTTTAAAGCGTACACAGAATATACAAATGTATTGATTTTAAATGAGCTTGGTGTTCACAATTGATTGTCTGCTGTAGTATATATACATATCTTCTGAAGTACAAATATTTCAAATAACTAAATGTCCATCACTTTTCCTTCCTGGCATTTTCATTCCAGGTTAGGTTAGGTTAAGTTAGGTTATTTCTGATTATGAACAGAATGTTTTATTTTGCGGTCTCTTTAATAACTTAGCGATATTAACAGGTTTATATTTATTTGTAGTACCTATAAACGTACAATATTATTTATAATACTTGAAGTACCAAAATTAATATATATATTAATACATATATTATATACATATATTCTACAAATTTTATATTCATATTACCTTTTGCATTATACCTATTTAGATCTTCTCGTTTTAAGAAAAACTATTTGTAATTTTTAAATATATTTCGAAAGTCACGTCATATATATACTATTCAAACCTTAACTAATGACGAAACTATTCTGACTAAAAAACTCAAACCGAATGTATGTTCATAGCATGGTCACCCCTTCATTATTTTATTATTATTATTTTTTATTTATTTATTTGACATTTTTACAATTTTTTTATAACATGAATTAAGTATTTTAGATTATTAAAATTACTTTTTTTTTTCGCGTACCCCTCCAAAAAAGATACTAGCTCTTGTTCTTGAAGATGGAGTTACACTATAGTTATACATTTATATTCTATTTGTGTGCTTCTGAAGTGTTCTATGATATTATTTATTTTCTAATTATGTGCTTCTGAAGTGTTCATTTAATTTCTTTCTAAACTCTTTTGTCTTTTATTTGCGCAGGGAGGCTATTGAATTTTTTTATCCTTAAGTATATAAAATTTTGCTGATAGTGTTTGGTGTTACATTTAGGGATTTTAAAGTTATTTTTAAGCCTTAATAATGTGCTTGTTTCAAATTTTACAGTGTTGTATGAACACACACAGAGTCAAGACTTTAGACCCAACACCGATGAATGAGCAGCTGTGCATGTGTGTGTGTGTTTGTGTTAAATTAAATTGTACTGTATTATTTAAATTTGTTAAAATGTGCATTATCTTTACAAATTTAAAGTAGGCTATAAATATCTCAAGATTAAATATTACATCACATTTTGTTACTCACACTTTTTATTTTTTCCTTCTTTTTTTCTCCTTACTTATTCTAAATTTATAGTTGATAAACTAATTATGTATGTAATTGTGATTGTTGATTAAAAATGTAAAATGTTTGCCTGAGCACGGGCGAAGCCCAGTGAGCAGATATTAAAATACGCAGATATATAAATAAATAATATTATACAAAGTACAAACAGTATTTTTATTACTTAAAACATGGTTACATTTTTACACAGCCTTTATGAGTTCAGTGATTAACGAATTATTTATCAGTTCAATGACCATCACGTGTGTATATTAAATTTTTTAACTATATTGACCGCTTGTATGAGCTTGTATTGTAATATGTTTTCAATGTTGAAAGAATATATTTTATGCTCTTTGGGATTCAACATCTGCTCTAAGAGGAAATAAAACAAAACACTCAACGGAATCCGATTGCAGTGTTTACTTAACAATTCTTTTCTGTTGATAGAGAAGTGAACGGTGGTTGTAATTTGGAGGTATTTCAACAAGAAACTATCAACCCCGCATCAGTGATTCACTTTTAGTGAATCGTTGTACATTAAAGGATTCAAAAATATATATTAAAGAATTTAATAAAAAAACATTCTCAAAATTAAAACACATCTCTGAGAAATAAAGATCAAATGAAATGGTAAAAATAAATATAAATATTTCGTAAGAAAAGGTGAACAGTCTGTTAAAAATGCTTATAAAAATCCTTCCTCAACATTTCTCTGGATGACAAAATAAAACGATAAAATTTAAAAACGAACTGAAAATCTCGCGATTCATTAGGACGTAAAACTGTATTGAAAGATCGTTCACACAATATGTAAAATAACAGAATAATGCGTTACATGGAAGTTGTGCAGGAATTCAATATATTTTAAAGATAAAAGGAGGAAGGAATAAATTTGCTGATGGACGCGAGGATAACCTTTGGGTAACATTTTGATAGTGAAATTAAATTTTCCAAACAATCTAACAAGAATTATGAAGGTTTGGTTGCGTAAAAAATCCTCGTTCAAAGAATGTTAACTGTCAGTAAAACATCTTTCAGGAAACTACGAAAAATTTTAAGTAATTTTAAATGTAAAAAAAAAACTAAAATAAATTATCTTAAAAATATTATCAATTGATGAAATTGTTAGAATGCGAAATTACCCAAAACAATATTTTGTTCAAGGATACAAAAGCACTTAGCCGAAGTAAGGGACGGACGGTTATAAAAACTCGGGATTGTTAGACGGAGGTGGACCGACACAGCTTGGGTACAGCGGCGAATACAGTGGCGGTAATACGACAAACGTGACTAGAGTCACGTAGGCAAATACACCTTAAGGGATGCATCACCTTACCTGAGCCAGTCTTCTGATATTCTCCGCCGTGAGAAGTGGCTCTGTCAAAGGCGAGATTTTTATTTTCAATTAGAAAATAAAATCAATATCGTCTTTAAAAGTATCAAGTAAGCGCTTCATAGATTGTAATTCCGGGGAAAATTTAAACTGTACGCCTCAAGTTTAAGCTTAGACTGTGATGTTCTCTGCGTTTTATCGTAAATGTGAAAGTATCAAAAAGGGTCCAGCTGGATCTATAAAAAGTTGATGAATATAATCGGTGTAGCGAGAACAGACTGTCGCTATAGCATAAGAATATTGCGTCCAGAGTCCCGGTTTGCCTGGATAATTGGGAATCGTTTTGTCATTAACTACAAGCCTGAACTCCGTTACCCTACGCTGGCACCACAAGGAGCTGACCACACTTCACATCCAGGATCCAGTACCATCCTAAGAGGTAATCCCTTACGTGAGGGACCTGAATAATCTACATCAGTCATGCGTCAACATAGACAACTTGACCGAGAAATTATTGCTGGCATGATGAACACAAATATTTAATGTTCATTTAATTGTAATTATTTTTGAATAGCCTTATTTATATGTATTAAAGTAAATTGCACATTTTCTACTTTCAACACATGCAAGTATCTTAAAATATAGATTATAAATTTTTTTATATAAAAATATTCTTTCAATTCATAACCATTTGACTTGTCAATATTTAAAAAAGAACCGGTTAGGCTAGATGCCTCCCCCATGAACATGAAGCCGAGGAAGAAAGAAGAAATTACTCAACAAAATATAAGTTTTTACATTAATCCTGCATTATATTATTTCTTGAGAAGAAATAGGAATGAACACCACGGATTGTATTATTAAAAATGAGAGGGATGTACGCAGACTTGTTCACTAAACTGGAATATCGAACACGATGTAGTGTCCACGATGATTCTTAATGATACTTTAATTTCAGAGAGTCGCTAAAGATTTGTGTGTACTGGATGCGTCATTCTAATCCGTGCACAAAATATACGGATTGATTATTCATAAATCGCTTCATGCTGATATTTGTACATTCTGGAGATTCTGTATTCTCGGTTATTTTGAATTCCCAGGATTCGAGAGTTCACATTTTCAAGTCCCGGGAATCGCGATCATGAATTTTATTTAATTAAAAAGAAAACATATTTTAATAAATATTCATAAGTATGTATGATATACAGTAGCTATTAAGGATATTATCTATGTAGTATTAATTTTACACACAAATAAAAACTGTTTTGATGAAATACTACATATTTCATTTATTTTCAATTCAAATTAAAAAAATTAAAAAAAAAAACATATAGGAAAACAATAATGTATGTAGGTACACGTATTTGGCCAAAGTCAACTTGAAGTCTTTCAAATAATTTCATCCCACACAAATTTTGTTTCAAAACATGACATGATTACATTTTAGAATGAAACATAATCCCCTGCTTGAATAAACCGACAAAACCATTTACTTCAGAATTTGTTTTAGTAGTTAATTTATATCTTTGGACTAATTTCTGCTTGTAACCATATAAACCATGGAAAAATTTCATTTTTTTAAATGTACTTACACATACACCGCTCGTCGCTGGGTCACTATCTGCTGTATGTCAATGAACAGCAAGATTGACTCAACTTGTTTAAAATTAATAATATCAAGAAAAATCTCCAGTTATTTTTTTTTAAAGTCCCGGGACTCGAGACACCCAAAAACCATCGAATTCCCAGGTTGTCTCGACACTAAATCTCTAATACGTGCCATAAAACTATCAACTAGTTGCTCAATAGGCAGAAAAATTAATAGTTCGGTGAAATTCCTTCTCATCTTATGCGATTGATTAAAGTTCATATTAATCAAGGTAGTAAGAGTCCAGGCTGTTGCTCAGCAGAGTCCACAATGCATTTTTAACATTTGATATTTAGTACTTAATTTAATACATGTTTTTTGAGATATGCATTATCTATAGCTCCATCTTTCCTTCGGCTAAGAAAAGTTTAGATATATTAGACGGCGTAGTAGATCTGAAAGATGTCATATTGTCTTTCGTTAGAAAAATAATGAACAATTATGTTATAATAAACGTTGGTATTTAATACTATTAAATTATTTAAAATATGTGATATAAACTTAATTAATTCTATGTTTTTTGTTTATCATAAATTTGTTTTTGTTGCAATCTGTGTCATTGTTTTATTTTATTTCTCATTAATAACAACACGTGTTTCTTAATAATAAATTAGTTTCAAGCTCGCATGTGATTTGAACAAGATGTTTTATTCATATCATCATACTTTGTATGAATAATATTATATAATAACTATGTGTTCATTGTTCTATGTAATTCGGTATTGTATGAAGATAAACATTACAAGGCTAATATATACAGACATACATAGGATCAAATTAAAGAAGTAACGTTATATTTTTATACCTATATAATTTAAATAACTTATTTATTTATAAGAGCGTTTTTAGTCCTTTATCTTTTATGTACAGAAGTTGGAAGATGACACACGCTTTGGCTTTTGGTTTATTCTCCTTTACGTTTTCTCTATCAACGTTTCTACGTTTAAGTTGTACAGTTTATCTTAAATTCCAGCGAGTTGATTGATGGACTGTATTATTGTTTACCTTGGTTCTACAGCAAATGCAATAATTTTTCTGGCTGTCACAACTCCGGGTTGTCGATTTCACAATCTTGAGATTTATTTTATTTATATATTATATATTTATTTCAATGAGTATAGCCTTATTAAAGTAATATACTAATATTAAAAAATAGTTAATTATAACAAGAGTAACGTTCAATATAATAAATGATTAAATATAGAAAAATATTTGTTGTTATTTTGATGTCTTTATGTAATATCTAACGTCAGAAATAATATTATTTTTCTTCTAAAATTAAACGTAAAAAATGTACTGGTGTGTCTAAGAAGTGCAATCACTTACTATATGGTTACAATATTTTGGTGATTGTTGTATCATTTAAAAAGAATATAAAAAGTGATTTATGAAATACGAAGAAAAATTTAACATTACAATCTTATGTTTTTGGAATTACGTATTATGCATAATAATTGACATAATTTGTTTTTATATTTAAAAGTTTTTTTTTTAAACTGTTTTTTAGATATTATAATAATATATAATTTATAAAAGTTTTGCCATCCCAAATTGACTGAAGACCACCAATTTAAGTAATACTTTTATCTGTTGGTTTTTTATAGTTCAAAATGTTGTAAATTTAAGTCTCCATGAAATATATCTCAATATAGCTATCCGAACTCACGGTAAATTGTTGCGTGATAAATGCAGTATATATGCAATATTTTGATATACGTGTACTTACTTTATTAAAAGAAAACATTTACAAAAATTGTTGAAAAAAACGACATTGATTTATCATTTTTTTAAATCTGTTTTATTAGCCACTTCCAGCATTTATTTATTGTTGCTTGAGGTTTCTGAGCCAAATCATTTGATTAAAATCAAGATCGTAAAAATGAATCGTCGGTATGACAAGATCTCACAAAATTACATTTGGAATATAAAGTGTGTAAGGGCGAAAGCTAAGCATAAAGTAAAGAATATATGCGCTCATAATTTAGAAAAGGTTGGATATTTTTAGAATCTTCATATCTTTACGAGAGAGAACTAAAAACCTAGAGGTGAATAAAATCTGGAAGAAATATATTGAAATACACTGTCTAGATTTTTCTTGGAATAAGAAAATCAACTAAAAATGTTTTACAATAAACTTAATGCATTTTATCCATTTATTCAATTGCTCATATTATTATTAGAAAATCTCGGAACAGTATTGTATTCATGTCGACTAGTTATCCATGCCCGCCGTTGCTTAATATTCAGATTTAATTATTACTTTAAAAAGGGAGGTTAACAGGTTAGGTTAGGTTAGGGCGGCTATAAATAGTACAGATGTATGGTAAGTCGGTATTATGTCCGGGGGGATTCTAGTTTGCAATATCTTCAACAATTATATTTAATGGAAAATATATGGAAGTATGAAGTAATTATAGGGCTTACGACCTGTCTTCGGCTGGCTTAAATGATTACTTTATATACTTCCATATATTTTACATTAAATATAATAAAAAATAGCTTTGTCTCTATGAGATATCTGATATTTGTTTAAAAACAGTGCTTCTGTAGGTAAAAATCCAGTAATTGTGTGTTCTTGGACAGATTAAAATATTGTTAATGCAATATATTCGTTACACGTAATTTAGATTTAGTTATAATTTAAGATAAAGATTTGTGGAAGGGAGATGTCATTGTTTTGCGCAATTTTAATGCATTTATTGAGATGGGTGATCGCTGTTTTACGAAGGGTTCTAAAGATAAACTACGCAAAGTTATATATATGTAATTGGTGTCTTTTCTGGGTTAGATCGCGTTCTTTGTATATGGTTTCCCTGGGGAAACCTAGGCCAGAAGAGACACCAGTTACATATACTGATGCACGAGGATACCTTAAATTAAACCTATATACATAAATATGTATATATACAATGAATTTTTTCTTCAAGGCGTTAAAATTGAAAAAGAGTAATAGTATTATTTTCAGAAGTCAGGTTTTCGCAATTTCATATAACATATTAACATAATTTATCGTTTTGTGTGCAATGAGGAGAAATCGAAATGATATAGCCTTATGTCATTCATTACACGTACTAGGTGAGGTTTCCGATTATTTTGAAATATGAGAGGTTCCGGACAACTCTACGAATTCAATATCTTGAAAAACTTTTAATGTACTTTAGTTTAAGGTTTGACGGTAACTTCTGCGAAGCGGAATCGTGCTGTTGAGTTATAGTGTAGTACAATATTAGATTTAAAGTATAAATAAAGACCTCGTGCTCAAAATTTTCATCGTTCATCAATCATGAAAATCAAAAGAATTATCTCAGGTCCACAATTTATCGTAACTCGGTAAAAATACAGACATTTGAAAAAAATCTTTAATGTGTCTCGAATTTAGTAAAAAAGGTCTGAGTATTGAAAAATTTTTTTAATTATAGTTTGATTATGTATTATAAATGATGCTCCCTTTATTTTAAACATATTGTAAACAATTACTAATTATGCACACCCGTGGGAGGTTTTTAATATTTTAATAGAATTGAATTTTTAAATGAAGCATTATTATTTTTTCCATATCATAGAAACTACAGTGAACCTTCATTTATTTTAGTAACGTATCTAAGTGCACACTTTAGAATAAAGTAGATCTGAAAATAAAATGTTTTCGCCTAATATTACAAATAAAATATTGTAAATATATTATTTTTATAATTTTAATTTTAAGAAGCAGTAGAGTGTTTGCAGGATTTTTATAAAAAAAAACATATTACTACAATTTATATATTAGTATTTAATACATATGACGTTATTAGCTAGAAAAAAGTGCCTAGAGCTGCTGCGCTTGTGGTAAGTTTGTTAAGGCTGTCTATCCGCAAGTAGAGTTGGTACATATATGTTTTGTTAATACTTTCCTACTGTTTAGTAATTTAAAATAAAATAATAGATATTTACATCCATGATTTGTAACGCGCATTTTTTTATAATATTTTATTCTTTATTTTACACGGCAATGACTTAATTTTTTCTATTTATAAAATAGATTATTTTCATATCGGAATATTATTATAATAACAATATCGCTCACATCTCCACCGGCTAGTTCAGTGGCGAACGTGAGATGTAGATCCTACCAGCCAAACACCTTACCTTACCAACGATCTTCCAGATCTATGTTCGTTCCTCGAGGCAAAGTAGTTATCATATAATGATATTAAAATAATATAAATATGGATTGTACTAATGAAAGAAGTTAGATTATATGAATAAGTAAGTTTAATATTAGAAAATACAACCAAAAATCAGTACTATTCGGGTGATGGTCAGCAATAGGACCATGCGAAGATGACCACTATACGCAGAAAAAAATACTCCAAAAACAATAATCGGATTGGACATGGTAGCTCGGCGACGGATGATTATACATATAAAAAAATAGTTGGTAGCCCGACACTAACAATATACCAGACAAAAGTAATAAACATGACCTTGGACTCGGGACGCTCCTCCACATTGAACTCGTTGGCCTGGCTTTATTGTTGAAACGTAATGAGTTATGTGGCCTTGGTCATCTGCTACCCTTATCGGTACATCGTGGCCATTAATCGGACGCCTCATCTACATCTTGCTTGCGACATAGTCCAACATTGATTTTTAGAGTTCTTTCATCCCGGGTCCAAGTGGAAATAAAATATTTCTGCAGGAGAGATGAATACTATACTAATTAGGATTTATCACGAGATTGCAAAAATATCGATGCAATAGTAAATATGATCATTTTTTTTTTACACATTTGTTATATTATAAATCTCAAATTTATATCGTTCTGCAATTTGTAAAAGTTAGACATTTTGCGACGGATGAAACCGCACGCAAAATGCGTGGGCAGCTGCCCCGCTATATATATGTATACACATACAGAACGTGAAAGCTCATTGTGTCCGTGGGCTAAAAGTTAATACAATAAATAAATAGTCAGATAACTCACGGGTTGAAACAAGCGTGGTACACAACACTACGATCTGTGCCTTTGCGAGTGATTTGCAGTATATTTTATATATGAGCAAGTCGTCGATACGCCCGAATGGAGGCGACATGACGTTGCCAGGTGGCTTTTCAATTAATTTATCTTTTTTCATCGCATCCCTGGTCCCCTTCGAAATGTGGTTGAAACGACAAAAATCGATCAACGGCAAAAAAAATATATAAATGATTAAATTAACGAATTGAATTGAATAAAAATTTTGTAATCGTACGCGATTATAAAATGAATTATGTATAAACATCGATAATTTACAATTTATTAAAATAAACAATAAATTTAGTTTAGTGTACTAAAATTCATTTCAATGCGGTCTTCAATGACAAAAGGATTATTAACCAAATTGAATTGACTATTTATTATAAGGTTATTAATTTTGGCATGTCCAATTAAGCTGATCCCGGGTTAAATTTATTGCCGGATTCAAAGAGAGGGTTATTTATATTGGGTGAAAAAACCTAAATTTATCGGAATATTAATTTTCAACCATAATGAATCAAATTTTATAGGTGATGCCATTTTAAGGCCCAAAAGCATCAATTTAATCTATTAAGACTATCTATTGTTTTCGTCAACTTGAGTAATTGGATCGATACAGATATATGAGATGTATTTTCCATTAAAGATAACAAAATGTATGGAATACTTTATATTAAAAGATAAACATGGTCAGTTGCCTGGATATTCGTTGAAAATACTTTGGTTTCTATTCAGGTACCAAATCTAAACATTGTTATTCATAATATGAATTAAATATATTAATTAGAAAGATATACATATAAAAATATCACAGACCGTCTGTTCTGAATAATTACAACTTCACAATAAGAATGTGTTCTCCTAATTTTTATTCATCTTTAAATTTTTCCATTGCTCATAATTTAATTTTAAACTTTTTTATACGTACATATTTACTATTTCCTAGGTAAGTTTATAGAATTCCATAATCACATATGTGGAAATAAAACACTTGGTTTTTTTATTCTACTTGAATATTTACTTAAGACGCGTTTCAAAAAAAAAAAAATGTTTCTCTGGCCATATTGTCTTCTTATGTTATAAAATTATATAGCTGTCCTTTTCTACATATTACCTATGATATTAAAATATTATAAGCGTTGAAACAGAATGGTTTCGTAGAATAATTAGAAGCATTTTAAAATTTATGTAAATTCTCAGAATTCTAATGAATATTGTTGTCGCTCTTCATCTCATGCAAATAAAAATGTATAGCTGCCCCTCACTATAGATATAAATTCAATTTGTTGAATTAAATTGTTATATTGATAACGACCTTACAAAGCGAAACGCATCTCAAATAAATTAAATGAGTAGAATAAATAAATAAGTGTTTTATTTTCATATATGCGATTTTTAATACGTTATTTGATAATGTATTATTGTAAACACAACAACAAAATTTTATACTTTGTAATTCTTTGGTTTGATATGAAATTACTATATTTTGAATATAATATCCTTTCATAAATTATCCATTACGACGAATAACATGAAGCCTGAATTAAACCGAGAAAATTATTATTGTTAAATGAAGATTTAAGAGATGTCATGTCGCATGCATGTATGTACATAGGTATGTTACAATTATATATATAATCATATTTTCTAATTAATATTGTTATATAGGTACCTTCAAATAATACTATCATTGTGTCTTCATTCCGGTATAGAATTACTCTATTCCTTTAAAGAAAAAATTGAGTTTAATTTTTATTTATAATAAATAATTACGCATTATAGAGATGCGCGTCATAAATTATAGTCGTCTAGTATTTTATTCTAGCTTACAGAACACTAGGAAAGTCAAAATATACATTGATATACCTAAATAAATTTTAACGATTTTTAAATAGATACGAATTAACTTAAAAATAAAGTAAATATTTCAAATTTTAACACATTAAATTAAATATATTTGCAGGAATTCGAACCTACGATCTCTGAGAGAATCAGATTTTTGATGAATCTGACATCATAAATGATAAGTATGTACATAATACCATTTTATTAAATAATTTTAACACGACAAACATATGTACCCATTATAATGAAAGTGGTCTAAGTCATATTTCTTTCGTTTCGAGATATTTAAAGGTTTGCGTTTAAATTGATTAAAAAATATTTTTATATTACACAACACAATATTTACAAATTTATTTAGTCTACTTGGTTTATAATTTGTTTTGACATATAAATGTTCCATGTAGCTTATCAGCAATTAAAAAATTTAAGGTTGAAATGACTTACTCTATTATCAAAATAAACACTAGCGTAATGCCGTTGAACGTCGTACAATACACTTCAAATTTTTCACAATTATGATTTTTTTTTACAATTTGCATCATATTATATTAATTTAAAACAACGTGATGCGAAATAATTGATAAAACCATTTAATTAAATTTCTTGGCTTAGAACACTTTCACGTGGTCACACATATAAAAAATAATTTTGACACTTTTATATTAATAATTACACAAAATACTTTGTTTAAACCACTGTTTATTCATTAGTTTTTATCTATGCTCGTATTTTTTAATTTCAGTATACATTGTTTCCTGAAGATGATACCATAGGTGTATCGAAACATGTAGAATAATGAATAAATAGTGGTTTTAACAAAGTATTTTGTATAATTGTTAATATAAAATGAGGCCACAAAGTAATTTTGCAAATATTGAAGAATTGAACACTTTAAACAAGATGTCGAAGATATTGTATACATTATAATTTAAATATTAATGAATGTTCACGTAGTAGTAACTTAAACAGTGATTTATGATGTTTTAGACTAAAAGCGATGAAGTTTTATATATGAATTGTTAGTAGCAATTCACGTAAGTGCCGGGTATTGTAAAAACAGTAACCATATCGGAAGTTGCGCATGGCGACGATCACATTTGCTACTATGTAGCTCGAAGCAATCCAGAATGCCGATGTTCGCATGCGGCTAGCGTTCGTACATCAATACCGCCTATTTAATATATTGATATTCGAGTATGTGGACGGAAAATCAAGTAGGAACTGCCTTTTTCTTGAGAATTTTTCTCGTTCACGATTTTCACCAAATTACATAAATTTAAAATATTAAATTGCTATTGTATCACAACAAACATCCTAAATAGTAGGTTGTGAAATAGTAAAAGTGGCGATTTATTTGTACGCATTCATTACGAACACTGGAGACAGTAGTGAGGAAATTCGAATACGTATACAAATAACTAAAGTTGCTCTTATTAACCAACTTATGAGAATAGGGAAAGATGGTGACATCAAGCAAGCAACTAAAATGATGTTGGTTCACACTTTTGTGTTTCCAATCTTCTTGTGTGCAGTGGACACTTATAGTCAGTTTGCTATAGCGATAAGTGTAAAATAGACGCCGTCGAAATGTACAGCTGGAGAAGGATGTTATGTTTTCCTCAGTAAATGATAAGGAGAAAATAAGGAAATTATTATTTTCGCACATTCATGAACGAGATTTTCAGTTGGTTCAGTTGGAAATACAATAATTTTGCACTCAATAATAAAATATTACATAATGCGCAACTTTCTGTATATTATTTTGGTGTTATGACTGAGGTAAAATATTAAAATATATTTGATGTTTATTTTACTAAAATAATTACATTAATTAAAATAATTGTGTGTTAAAGTTGATGTTGTTATTGAATATATTGTTATTATCGATCAAAACTGACTTGAATATTGTTCACGTAGATTTTTTTCATCAATTTTGTATTGTGCCTCAGCGATTTTGATCCTTGTTCAGCGTGAAGTAGTACCTACTGATGTTCGTTCACTGTAAGCTACATATTTCGTATTATAAGGCGAAATAAAGAAAACTTTTTAATGAAAATTTAATGTTGGAAAAAATCATCTAATTATATTTTACGACAGTCATCATTTGTAAGAGAGTATTTTCAAATTTCAATGACTTGGATAGTCCGCAATAGTGACAAGCGTAAAATAGTCGCCTTCAAAATGTATTGCTGGAGAAGGATATTACGTATCACATACAGGGTGAATATTATGTTCCAGGCCGATTTTGTTTGGCTACCATTTTTGTTTGGCAGACATTTTTAATTCGCATTTAGTAATCTTAGAGAGTAGTTGATTACAATTTATTATGAACGTGTTGATGTTATTTAAACATTTTATATAAGTAATTATGGTATTTTTTTTTGTAAATTGAGTTAAAACACTGTTTTATTCCACTATATTCTATTATATATAATGTTAGAGCGTTTTCGGGAACATCTTCCCAATATCAATAATATAATCTAACTAAAGTTTAAAACATTTTTAGACAGTAATTACGGGTGTGTTTGGAGTTAAGGAAGGTGAGGGTGGGGTGGAGTTAAAATGTATAAGAGAAGGGATGTAATGCGCGGTATTTGAATGTTTATTATTTTTTTATTGTTATTCTTATTATTAAAAATAGTCAATGAATTAAAAATAAAGTCACTGAAAATATTTAATGTAACACTTATTTACTGAGTACTGATCTCTTACATACAGTTAAATCATTCTAGTAATTCTGTAGAATGGAGATAATTTATAAATCTGAGTTGCATTATTTTATATGAGTATGTAGGTGGTTATTTTAAAAATAATTCTTGTTAATCGGAAAAATACGATTAAGTCACTCTTTAAAATTTACGTACTGGCTTGTCATTATTTTTTGATTTTCCTATCGAAGTATTTATAATGGTTGTAAAACACTTATATGACTGGTTAATACTTTATCTAGAAGCTTTTTTTGCTTTAGTATTGTGACGGAAATAAATGTTAGGAATTCATTTTCATTATTCATCATATTATGTATTATTTATGGAATTGCCCTTAATACTGGGTTGAATCTCAATTCATCCCAATACACAAAGAGAACTCTACAAGGAAATGTGAAAAAATATCGTATACTTTCAACTATCTGTCATGCTAGCACGATTTTAATTTTCGTAGTCAACAGCCGTATGAAATACTACACTGACTGGTAAATAAAGGGTGTCCAGCAAAAATTTTCAAGTTTAATATTAAATAAAAAAAAATCTGCAATATTGTTCTCATATTTTATTTATAAAAAATGGAGTTTAACGATGCTAATTTAATGTTTTATAAACAACGTCGTCTAAATGCCGTCCATTTCTCTCAAGACACTCTTGCAATCGGACTCTTAAATTTGCGAACACGCGGAGAGCAAAGCGTTGGTTCAATGGCAGCAACTAACTTCACGGCGGATATTTTCTTGTAGGGCCTGAATTGTTTGAGGATTGTTGCTGTAAACTTTTGACTTAAGATATCCCCAGAAAAAAAAGTCGCACGGTGTAAGGTCCGGTGACCGAGGTGCCCAGGGTATGTCTCCGTACTTAGTGATAAATTTATTTAGAAAAATTCCCCTCAGCTTCTCTATTGAAACTCTAGCTATGTGTGGAGTGGCTCCGTCTTGATGAAATTGTGTTATTTTGTTGAACTCAGGAAATAGCTGCAGTAGCGGTACCAAATACTGTCATTTAAAAAATCATTTGGCAATACACGTCAGCAGTGACTTGTCTCTCGCTGGAAATAAAAAAAGGGGCAATTATCACTCGGGTAAAAATTGCACACCGCACTGTCGTTTTAGGACAATGTAAACGTTATTGATGGCGTCCCCTCGGGTTATCGGGGTACACGTATCTCATGTTTTGTTTATTAATATAGCCATCGATATGAAAATGTGCTTTGTCAGTAAACAATATGTTTCGAAGAGTTTGTGCGGTTCTATAACGTTCTAGCATCATTCTCTCTAAGGTTTCACGTAAAAAATAGTCATTTTTGTTAAGAAACTGCACGATTTGCAGTTTGTATGGGTGAAACGGAATTTTTTTAAAAATAACGTGCACTGTTGATTTTTTATTCCAGTACAGGCTGCAATCTTCCTTATCGAATTATGCGGATTGCGCATAATTTCACGTCGAACTTGAGCCACATGTTCTGGCGTCGCTGCTGACGTTGATGGTCCTGGAAGAGTTTGGTTAACTATTGTCCATTCTTGTCTGAACTTTTGAACCCAACGCCAGATTAGTTGTGTGCTCGGCCCATCATTAAAGTGAGTACAAAAAGCGCGACGCGCACGAACCAATGAATCACCGCACTTAAATATTGTTAAACCGCGAATGCGCGGTGCGCTCCCGACCAGTGACTCATTGCGACTGGCAATCCCGCAAATCACGCGCGTCAAACAAACCCCTCTCACTTACCTCACCCTGATGGTTTACGAGCAATTACAATTTAATCTTGAAACTTTTACGCTTAACACCCTATACCCCATGAACGGATAGGATTTGTAAAAGAAAAAGGACTTAGTAATACATCCTAAATACCCGTCAACTTATCGAGAAGTGATGTGAGTTTAAAAAACCGGCTCTTCTTTCTTTTAATGACAGGATTTTTATTGTGTAAAATGGGTGAATATGTGAATTCATTATGTTATTATTGAGAATATGTGGATTATTAAAAATTGACGTCAGTACACACCCCTCAGGTCTCATTATAATCCGTTATGTTCATACCTCTCGAAACTTGCAGTAAACATAACCCAATGTGTGTGTAATACAAGGTTTTGTTGACAAAATTAAAAGAATTTCCTCTCTATTTAATTTAAAGAGTAGCAAAGACTACTATTGGTCGAATCTTAACATAAATGGCGACGGATAAAAGAAACAGGCTAACACCGATTTTGAATTATCAATTTACGCCAAAAAGAATTAAATTTGATTTTTATTAAATGAATACAAAGCGTTAGAGATAAGTGAGAAGAAAACTGCATTAAAAGACAGAAAATTTCAATATTGAAGTCAGTGATTTTGCAACTAGTAGGTAAGGCATGAATTGAATATTACTATTACTACTACTATGAATTGCTTCCGAAGAATGTTACCATCATTTTTAGGGTTAATTGCCAACAATTCCTTAACGAAAAAACGATCAGTACAACGTCAAGACGGCATCACGTGATTTTTCAGCATGATAGTGCCCGTGTCCGCATATTGTTAACATTACAAAAGCAACTATTCCAGAGCTCAGTTGGGTGGTTATTCCACATTCGCCCTATTCACCTCAAATTGTTTCATCAGATTTTAATATTTTTCACTCTCTATCCAACATCAATCTCCTTTCTTCCTCAAAGAATTTTTAATGACAGGAATTTTGACAATTGTGTAGTTTTCTAGGCTGTTCTGTCATATATATCCACCCTCTCCTGACAAACGTATCGGATTCCATCGCAGGGTCCATCATCAGGGCTCATATCGCTGATGCTACAGACAATGGTGTAGTGCTATAAAAAGTACTAGGGCGGTATTTGATTTTAATCTCCCCCCCTATTTTTTTTATTCCATGTCTTCCCACGTAAATTTAAAATTAAATTAGTTTGAGGTTCTGAAATTGTAAATTCAATTTGAACAATTCTAAATTAAATTATTCTGAACAAATGGTTTCTAATTAAAAAAGGAGTCTATCAAGGATGTGTCTCCGTTCATGAAGAATATATTAACTGAAAGGCGCTTGAAGGATAAGATGGTGGGATTACCATACGCGGCAAAAAGTTATCTAATCTTAGATATGCTGATGACTCGACGCTTATTGCAGAAGAAAAATGGATAAACTTCTTCATAGAGTTGAAGAATAGAGTAGGCGTATTGGACTTGATTAATAAAACCAAAACCAATGTTATGATTGTCGATCAAGCTAGAGAACTATCCACAAACAGTATACCGCATAGATCGTGAAGAACATCATTTATCATCCTGGATATTGTAGGTGAAACTTATATGGTGGATGCAAAGCGTAAGTTAAGGGAATCGGGGTAGCACAAATGTCATGCCAAAGCTGGATATAATTTTGAAAAACAGATCCTTAACGATATCTTTAAACTTTGTTTCGTTAAGTCTCTTATTTCTTTTATATGCCTCTATGGAGTAGAAATTTAGACATTGATAGTAAATGAGAGAAATAAACGGAAGCGAATGATTTAATCCCTTGGACAGCAATTACACTAATGCCTCAATTCTGATACAATTAAGGAACCAAGATAGATTGTCGGGTGATCTTCGCCTCGATGGGCTGATGGGCCGAACTGCGCGCTATAGAAAAGATCCGTCAAGAATATCAACAGGTCACAACTAGAGTTTACGAATATTTGTTACTTTTAACAATTCAAATATGGAATAGTAAAAAATAAATATTTGAATATATTCGTAAAGTTATGAAGAATATAAAAAAGTAGATTGAATAATGCATATAAGTACTGCTATCAGATTTACTTAAAGGTATTTTGAGATTCTGTAAAAATAAGGTAGATGGCTCTGTCAAATGATGGAACGATTAAATGTATTGATTTCAAAAAGGTAACATATAGGGTCGAAAAATTGTCGCTAAAAATAATGCCGCTGTAGCTTAGTTGGATAAAGCACCTCCCCCGGTTAGGGAAGAGATCCAGGTTCGAATCCCGGTAGCGCAACAACAATATTTTTCGATAAAATTGATTTTATATGTATATCTTTATAATTAATATATTTAATTCATATTTAACATATTTCTATGTTATAAATACTACTATTTTAATCAAAAAAAATAATCCATACATCTGATATCTATAACATGGTTGTTTTTTTTATGTATGCCTAATCGATTTATGTACCTATATCGCAACTGGTAATAATTGTTATATATGGATATACGTTATTATATCCATATACAATAATTATTACCAGATGTGGTTGCGTCAAAAAATATAATATTTGCGGTCTTAATTAAAAACATTTCTTATTGACGCAAATTAGTCAACCCTTCCTTGGTAACTGATTTATAAAGCCTCGTACACAATAAGCAACTTTCGTTTCGCAACAAAAAAATTTGCACTAATTTCACTGAAACAATATTTCGGCAGATAGTCTGGACTACCTGTGTTATTAAAATACGCTTCCAGTAACATTTACATATTTAGAAATTAAATTTTTCAAAATATTTCTCTGCAAATATGAATTAATATTTTACGAATATTCAAATATCGAATAGTTTAAAAATGGGCGAAAAATTCGGTATTCGAATATTCGAATTAGAGTCCCTAGTCACAACTAATGTTTCCTCTAATTTTGTATCACGGTGTGGGTATAAAAAATCTTTGTTCAATTTACAATGGACAAATGACCAAGGACCATTTCCATGCCAGTACAAAGCTACTGATAGGGCTTGGGATAACCACATTACTAATAAAGATGTATTGAGATGCATAAATAAGTCAAGATAACTATGACATGACAACTATCAAGATAAGCTGCATACTTCGGACATATTTTCCGCAATAAAAAATATGATCTTTTACAATTTATTATGCAGGGGAGATAGGAAAAGCAAAGGTTTAGGTAAAGAGAGATTATCTTGACAAAGATGTCCAAAATATTGATACATACGACAAATAAAAATCTGCATTATGGTCGCTAACCTTCTTGTTCGTCTTGTTAAAAATAGTGTGCGCGCTATATTTTTTAGTGTGCGCTATGATGCCAAATTGCGTGCGAGCGCAGACCCGCACACCTTAGAGAGATCATAACCCGGGGTCATGATCCTCAGTAATGAGGAAACAGACTGAAATTTGACACTGAAACTAGAATAATCTAGAATGATCTTAAATACGTAGACGTTGACAAATTTCAAGGAAATAATATTTTAGTATTCTAAACTGTTTCTTTATAAAGATTATATGAACAATTTTATTAATAAGAGAAACTGAAGACGTAGAAATTTTATATTAAAACATAGCGTTTTAATATTAAAGTTAGGAGAAGAACACATTCTTATTGTGAAGTTGATCATTCAGAGCATAGGTCTGCGATATTTTAAATATGAATTAAATATATTAATTAGAAAGATATACATATAAAATCAATTTTATCGAAGATCTCTTTCAAATAATGGAACGATTAAATGTATTAATATCAAAAAGGTTACATATAGGTTTGAAAATTGGTCGTTAAAAATATCGTCGCTGTAGCATAGTTGGAAAAATGCACTTTCCCCGGTTTGGAAAGAGATCCAGGTTCGAATACCGGTGGCGCAACAACAATATTTTTCGATAAAATTGATTTTATATGTATATCTTTCTAATTAATATATTTAATTAATATTTTAATATTAAAGTCTTCGGATGTATTTGATTTTTACTCAATTTCATTTTACTATAAATATTGTCTGTCTTAATTCTTTATATACACTATCACCAAATCCCTTTTACTATTCTCCACTGAACCATTTTTATTACTATCAAATTCATTCAGGAAATTTCACAATCCGATTTCTTTAAGATGGTATCACGGATGCTGGAGCATGCTTGTAATATGTAAGGGATATTCGTCTTGCTCTGCCCAAGGTTCGACACTCAAGTACCACCCCAAAGAGAGTTGGGATAAGATATAAACCGAATAAGAGGAGAAACTTAGGGGTAATAATTCTATTCAAATAATTTTATATTTTTTCGACATTCAAACGACGTCAAATCTCTTCGAGAGAGTTATCGTGTACGTACTTAAGTAGCTACCTACTTACATTTTTTTCTCCTTCACAATAAACCCATTCACATTCTGAAGTTGAAAGTAGCTACATTCATATGGATTTCAAAATATATTCCAATAGGTTCTTCAGCAGTTCTTTGAGTAAGATGAATTTTAAATTTATTTCTAATGTTATAACGTATTAAAATATGTTAATAATCATTAATACACTCAACAATTTCCATAACAATGTTAATATTAGTGTTTTTCAATATAATGCTGAATGTTATTCGCTACGCCTTTTTTAAAAAAGATACCGCGGTTGCATTCAAGTTGGTGGCAGGAAATTTGAACACCTTTGATTTTTATTTGAGTTTTGTTTATTTTTAAGAGAACACATTCTTATTCTGTAGTTACAATTTTTCAGAATACAGTCTGTGATATTTTTAATATAAATTAAATGTATTAATTAGAAAGATATACATGTTAGATTAGTGCTCAATATGTAATTACATACTTCTTTATATTAATTTGCTTTATTCGACGTGGTTGTTGATCTAGTGATTAAGACACCCGACTAGTGATCTAGTGATTAAGACACCCGACTAGTGATCTAGTCAGGATTTTGAGCCTCAACTCGGGAGACCTTCAAGATAGTCCTATTTTCATAGGACAGGCGTTGAGTTCAGTTTGATAATAGTAAGAATATTGATGTGACACATATTTTGTATATTTTTATAATCGTTTTATTTATGTGTGGAATTTAAAACCATGTAGATTGTTTGACAGTGTTATAATTTTCTTGCGTGAAAATATTTTAATTGCTTATGAATCAGATAGAAAAATGGGGTTACTCACTTGTTACTCAGTCGTATTGCCATTTATTCATTTGGACATGCGAACAAATAATTTAAAATGTCGAAAAATAAATTTAATCCCCCGCCCACGAGGGTATTAGGCTGTTGTCCCTCGCGCAATGCTTTCATTTTTTTGTGCCAAAGAGATTATTTAGTATTAAGTGATGTGGGATGGATCGACTCAATAGATCAACGGTTTTAATTGAAAGCAGGCTCTATTTTTTTAACTTTGATAAAACTTTCAGTGGAACGGATTTGAAAACGCTTTGTTTGCGCGAATGCCAGAATGTTCAAATTAAAAATCCGTATTGCTGTGAAAATAAACCATCTATCTAGGTGGCTTTAGAAATAATTAAAAATAGTTGATTTTGTAACATGTTCAGAATTTGCGGAAGCTCATGAAAGTCCACTATAAAATAGCTTATAACCAAAGGTCAAGAATATATATCTACCAACTGAAAAAAAAAAAAAAATTTGTATGATACATGTTTAATTTTTTATTAAAAAAATAGATCATTTCGTTTACAAAAAATAGTACTAATTTTAATCTAATAATTTCAATACACGTTGTTGAATATTTGTATATGTTTGAAAGCTCACAAAAAGCGCATACTGACTCTAGTGAAAAATAAATTAAAAACAATTATATATACTAATAGAGCAAACAAAAAAAAACGTAAAAAAATCATATTAAGATATTATGTAATTTGTAAAGTTATCCAGACTTGTGACATTACAGAAAATAAATAAATAAAGTATTTAATTGATTATTCGATGTAGTTATATAATAAAGAAAGAGCTTACAAATTGTAATATTTGATTAATCACTTATTACTGAAAGTAATCAAGACCATTTAATTTATAAAAAAACGTACTAATACAGATATTGATATTTTAAATACATAAAATTAGACGAGTTAAATATAATTTTTATATATATCCACTAGTATAACAGATATTTACATGTGTTACATTAGGGTTTGCTCATTGTGAGTTATGAGTTTAATTTTTTTTTAAATACAGTCGATTTCGCTTAATTAGGGCAGCTGTTTATTTGGGCTAAATCTCAAGGAACGGAAACTAAAACAAGAAACTAACAGTAAGTAATCTACATCGCTTAATTGGGACAGTAAATTGTATACAAAATTGTAGTTGCTTTAAACCTTCAGATATTTCCGAAACTTTGAGCAAAGAAGAAAATGAAGACATGTTAGAAGTTTCTTTTGTTAATAATCATGAACTTTCGACAATATAACAATTTACCATGTTACAATGAAAATGAAGGCTGTGAGGATGAAATTGTTGAAGTCATTAAGTCGAAATATCAAAAATTAGATGAAGAAGACGATGATGATGAAAATCCACCTGGGTCTGTGATTAAGCAGGAGGCAAAACAATGCATAGCCGGGTTACAGCGTTATTATATACAGGAAGGCAATGAAGGAAGCCCTGCATCAGCACTGAATACCTGTGCTTATTTTGTATAAGTGCTGACTTACAAAAACAAAAGGCAGAGTAGGTACATTAGATTCATTCCTGCAAAATTAAATTATATATACCTACCTACTTACTATTTTTTCATCAGAGTTTATATTATTTTCATCAAATTGATATTTGTCTTCAAGAATTTATTAATACGTAATGTATATTTAATGAAAAATATTAATTACATAATTTTTCGTTCGCTTCGGTTAATTGAAGCAGCCACTTAATTGGGCCAAATATTTTGGTCTAGGTGTGTTCTAATTACGCGGAATCAACTGTGTTACTACAATTAAAAAAAACACGTTTAATTTGTGCGCATTTTATTAAAAATAATAACAAAACAATATAATAGAAACTATATTGTTTTGTTATTTTTCGATGATATATTTGTGTTATTTATTTAATTTTTATTTATGAAATGATCAGTGCATAGAACAATAGTGAATTTCCTTTACCACACTTATTATACATTATTTCATCCGTACGAACATATAATATATCAAATGAACGATATAACGATTTATTCGTAGCATCAATATTCACACCAAAAACAATTGGATTACACAAAGTGATTTGTTTTAGGTCAAAATGGCGAAACAGCGTGGCGATAGTTTTTATTTTATTTGTGTTTCTTGTTGCCTGTTTGCTAGCTTTGTTTATTTCACGAGCCTTTGGAAAACATTCGGTTACTTACTTTCGACATACGATGAACTAAACTAACCGTATGCGAAAGTTGCCCGGCATACAATAAATCTTGCAAAAAAAAAACATTTTTTGTGTTCCGGTGAGCATACTTTGCACACATCGATAAACTTACATAAGGTTTGCTCATTGTCATTTGTGGCATGTTAACCAATCCAGAACATCCCTTCGCAACTATAAATAGTCAAGTTTTAAAGATGCTTTTTAATTTGACTTATAAACCCTTTCAACTCTGGTAAGGAACTTATTATATTCTTAAATTCAAAGCAGTCTATAAAAAGAAACTTAGCGTTGAAATATATAAGGCCGATTTAATTCGTGTATTTAATAAAAAAATAATTAACGTTTACCATACCATGATAGAAAATACCCGTAGGCAGTCATGCTGTCAACTCTTGTTACCGTAAGATATAAGAGAATATATTTTTTTAAACTGAAATGGATTTTTAATCATTAAAAAATAACTTTAACATGGTTAACCTTTCCCTTACAGTACTAAAAAAAAACGCGTGTTCCGGTGCTGTAAACTTTTTTGATATTTAAGTTGGATAAATATGAATATTTTTACATTTATTACTTATATTATTTAAAAAAAAACTTATATTTGTCAATAAAATAATAGTTGACATATATATAAGTGAATAGATATATAATTTATTGTGTAAAAGTGCTTAAAATAAGAAAAAAACATTGATCATCATGAACGACAGTATACAGACGCATAAGACACGTCTAACTCGGCCAGCGCACGCTTTGCTACAAAAGTGACAATCCGAATACCTGTCTGCACGTATTGACAAATTCACGCCAGGTTCTTTGAGAAAACATTTTTTATTGTTGCGTATGGTAAATACTTATTGTTATTATTTTATCCAATATATACATATATTACGGAGGAATACCTAAAATATAAACTCTGTATTTAGTGTATTTATAGAGATATTCAAATAATTAGAGGCAATATAGACTCAGTTGATATGATCGGCGAGGAAAGGTTAAATACATTTACTATAAATATGCATACTGTGCGAATTACAAATATTACAGATGGTAGACATGTGTTGCTGCATGACTAGGAAAGGTTCACTAAATTTATTTTATTAATATTTTGATAAATAAATTAAATTTTATGGATAAAGAGAAATCGATTAATCAAAAAATTATACAAATGTGAATAAATGATGTGCAAATCTTTATATCTAAAGCCGTATTATATATTATTCTATTTAAAAATGAGAGTACCTGTACAAATAATACTGTAGATGAAAGAATATACAATTTAAAAAGGTTTAGGTAATAATTTACAAAATGTACCCGCATTATTTATTTATTCTGCAATAGGTGTTTAAGAGTGAATAAATTTTTAGCGCCTGCAGAATATTACTAATAATCAAAAAAATATAATATCATTTAAAACAATTTTTTTTTGTGAAACCATCTATATGGTTTCAAGCTTGAATAAAATTGAGCATTATATAGCGAAAAAATACTGCCAAAAATCCTTCAAGAGTATAATAATAATAATTATATAAGCTTATTAAAAATAAACAAAATGACGTCTTACACAGGTCCGCGTTATAATAATTTTATTATAAGTAGCAGAAAACGAATTAGATATTTTTAAAATATTATTTGGTGTAAAAAAACATCAATTTAATTACGCTAAACAAAAAAATTCGAATTTTTCCCCAAAATTATGGTCCAAAAAAGTGTCATAGGTTTTTTCTCTGTACTAAGTAATTCCTCAGAGGATATTGATAATTATTCATTTAGGATACTTGCATGTATTTGAGATTAAATGAAAGAAATATTAAAATATTGATAAATATTATTTTAGCAAGACTAGTATTAATAAGAGATAAATAATTCTATCGCCATTTTGTTCAACTAGTACTATTTTAACCTAGTGGAAATAATTTTTTATACAGTTTATATTTTAGGGTCATTGATGTAAGTAGCCGGGCTGGGTCCTTGTAGTAAAATAACACTTTTATTGATAAACTTATTTAAGATATCGTCAGTGTCTTGTGTCCAATATAAGATTAATATCATTAATTTATATTAAGTTTGAAAATATGGCTCGTTTATAAAAGAGATTTGACCCCTGGATGAAAAAGTTTGTGCCGCGTGCCTATGAACTTTTGCAATTAATTATTATTATTGGTATTTAAGGGGTCACACCACCATGGGACCCTGAAATTTAGGTAGAAATTGGGTGATTTTTTACAAGGTGATATTTTTTTTTTAGGCACTTATGTATATATTATGCTGTAATATTAAAAAAAGAAATTGAAAATAAATAAAAATGGCCGCGTCTTGTCCATTCCCGTGGAGCTCTTCCGCCGTTGCGAGTGTGATTGGCCTGCAACTTTCCTCAATGTACATTTGTCAAGTACAAAAACAAAGGTCATGTACTTTTTCAAAAATAAAATATATAAAATAAAGCATATCTGATTTTAAAAAGACCTGTTTTTGTAAAATAAGAAACTGTTGAAATAAAAAAATTCTCTAAAAATGTTTTTTAAACGATTGTTTGGTGTTTGGATTTAAATGATTGTTTTAAAAAAATGGTTTATTTATTTATTAGAAAATTTATATGCTACATTGTCTATAAAGTTATTTAAAATATTAAAAAAAAATCAATTCAATCAGAATTAGATTGTTGTTGATATAAGAATACAAAACGAGAAAACGGTAAAAAACCTGCAGTGCCATCTTTGATTTTTCATCTCTTAGTCAATTTTTAAAATTTTTCCAAGCGAGTATGCTTATATTGAAGTAAAAACATTGAACTTTTGAAAAATCGTTACCTAATTAGCAACACTACATTTCTAAGAATTGTGTTTTAAAGGTACAGGAGAGAGACAAGTTTTAAATGATTTTTGTAATTGATTTTTGTAGAATTAGATTGAAGTATTACAGACCTTTCTAGAGTTGAAAAGAGAAGCAGATTTTTTCTAAACTGAAACTGAACTAAACTTTGGTACGATTCCCTTGACTTGTGCGCAGTTGACGGGGAGGTTACCGTGATGTCCTTGGAATGATGTGTGTCTGTGTACCGCACCGCTGATGCGGGTATGTGTGGCTATAAAGACGGCGCGCGGGTGTGCGCGCGTCTCTTTTATCTGCAGTTCGTCAGATTAATAGTTTGACCTATACTAGTAATATACCTTGTACTAAATTGTAGCTTATTGTAATAAAAGATTAATTCTTACAAAGTCTATTTCTTGTACCTTCACATTACGAGATGTACTAAGAAGTGAAGTACGTAACAATTGGCGCAGTCGGTAGCTGAATAATTGGGGTAATGTTACATTGGATAATTGACGCAATGTAATATGGTGAAATCAGTTTAAGATTTTATTGATAACGAGCATCAAGGAAATAAGGACCATTGGATTTAAATTTGTTTCGCGAGGAAACAAATTGGAGACAAACGGCAGATCGAGAGAAGAGCAAAGATCCGGATCGTTCTTCTTGGAGCAGTGATCGTTGGCGGACTTCCAGGAGCTGAGGTTTTTTGGAAGTTCTTCTGGGTGAATACGACCGGCGGACTCACGGCGTGCAGTCGGATGGAAGGCGCAAAATGCCATGTTTTTGCCACGAGATCGACGATTGGTTGGTTTTTAAAGCGAAGTTCGATTGGTTTCTATTAGCTGATGATGAGAAGGGAACAAAATCTAAGAAAAAAATAATTTTTCTAACCGCTTTGTTCGAAAAAACGTTTATATTGTTGCCAGATTTGTGTGTACCTAAAAAGATTAATGACGTAAAATTTGAATTTTTATTTGATGTACTCGACAAATACTGCGTGGAAACAATATCAGTATTTTTACAAAGGGAACATTTTTTGAAATAAGACAGAACACGAATCAATTCGAGATTTTGAGTTAAGATTAAAAAAAATCAGTAGTAAGTGTGCTTTCGGTAAAAGACTGGAAGACAATATTAAGGATTTGTTTGTCACTGGGATAAGAGATATTAAAACTAAAGAAAGGTTGTATTTAGATTCGAGTGATGAAACATTGAATTATTTTGTTCAAATCGCATGTAATATTGAGGCAAATTACGGTCGTCTAAAAAAGAGGTTTTTGCGGTTAAAGTTACAAAGTATAAGGCGAGAGCGAGATCAAATAGTGGAATATATCGCGAAAGTTTTAAAAATTCGCAATGGAACCCAAAACAAGTAGGTAGCAAATCAAACAATGCAAAGTGTTTTGCATGTGGTTCATTAGTGCACAGAAAAGATAGTTGTAAATTTAAAAATTCAATATGTTTTAATTGTAACAAAATAGGTCACTTCGGAAAATATGTAGGAAAGAGCCGGTGAATATGTTACAAATACGGACGGAATCATCGGTAAACAGTGTTATGAAACCAGTTACCATGTTACAAGTTCAGGTTGAAAACGTAAATTTAAATTGCATGCTAGATTTGGGAGCAGCGATTAACGTAATTCCATTTTATGTTTACGAAAAGGAGTTGAAACATTTAAAATTACAACAAACGGATATTAAGTTGGTCTCATATGACAACAAACCGTTAGAGGATACACGGAATATTGGAAGTTTCAGTGAAATTCCATGGCGAAAGATCAAAGAGAAATTTTTATATTATCAGGAATGGAATGGTACCAATTCTGGGGGAAATTTCATGAGTACTTTTAAAATTGGTTTTAGCGATATTAACGCTTTACATGTCGAAAAAGAAAAAAATGAATGAGTTACAAAATAAATTTCTGAATAAAATCAAGGAAGATTACCCGGAGGTTTTTGTTAAGCGTAGATTGTAAAGATTGTGTGGTTTGTAAGGTTTGGAGGTTAGTGATACCAACAGTTTTACAGAAACAAGTGTTAGAAATGTTACATAGATCGCATCTAGGATGCGTGAAAACAAAAGGGCTAGCTAGAGGCTATGTATATTGGCCAAAGTTAAATGAAGACATTGTCCGACTAATTAGTGAATGTGATTCTTGTGCCAAGATAATACCAGCGCCTCCAAAGGCAAATTTAGCGAATTGGCCGGTACAAGAAAGTGTTTGGTACCGGATACATATAGATTTCTTCGGACCAATTGCGGATTTTATTTCTAAAGAAATATCTCAAAGTACTCGGAAATTAGGACATAGTATTGTGAAAAATTTAAAGTTTACAAAAAAAAACACAAATTTAATTATGGGGGGAGAAGAAGAGATCTTAAAATCAGTCAATTATGTTTGGTAAAGGATTATATAGTAGTGAATAAAGTTTCTTGGGTATCGGGAGAAATTGTAAAAAGGATTGGTTCCACGCTGTACTTGGTACGAATTAATGGCACAGATCAGATTTGGAAGCGTCATCTGAACCAAATCAAATGCAAGAAAGTAATATGGTTTTGATGAATAAAAAGTGGGTTTGGTCCTAGGCTGAAACTGCAGGCTAACTCCGGACGGGCCGGACCAGGCCGTGTGTCGATGAAAGACTGGGTTTTCTGTTGTCGCAGGGAATATTTCAATAAGAACCGTAATCATGAGTAGGTAAGATATGTACTATATAATATAATAAATTTAAGATTTTATCGCCATATGTCGTTCGATGTACAAAAAACATCAAACTTTTTTTGTGTCCTCTGTATTTTTTTCGTTGTTTTTTGTAAACTAATAAAAACTTTAATAAATAAATAAAATAAGCTATCAATCTATTATATTATCAATTACTTTCTCGTCAATGACAAAGCAATAGCATAATCTGGTTTTTCCTTAATTATTATATGATTAAAGAAATATTTGATTCGTATCTCAGTAACAATAATTATTGTATCAATATTTGACATTCAAAATAATTTTAAAATCAAACATTGAAAAAAAGGCGCATAAATTTTATTTGCAAAATATTACGTTATTCAGTTTCTAAAAAGAGCTACCTCATGTTTAAAAAATGTAGTATCTAGTTTTGTTAAATTTTTTAATTTTTTATACATGTTTTTTAACTTTATAAATATTAAAAAAATATAGTTATAATAAACATAACAAAAAAATAACGACAAAAATACAATGTACACTATAAATATTTGATGTACGTATCGTATTATGGATAATATACCGATGAAATGTCACGAAAAAATATTTCGTGACTAAATTTTTAACTTAAACAAAATTAAGATTGCGTGTCGATCTTACCTCAATAAATATGATGTAATAGTATAATGAAGTTGTTGGGCTTTTGTGGATATTGTAAGGTGTTTGTGTTGGTATGTACGAGTATAATTATAATTATGATTATTTTAACCTCGCGGATCTACGGACATTTATTCATATTTATAACAATTTTATATGATTTCTATGTATATTTATAATATTCAGCATTTTTATAAATTTCATCCCGTTTAATAAAAATACGTTTAAATAACGTTGATACGTACAATTTTACCACAGCTTGAGTTTTAGCAAGATATAAACCTTTTTTCATTAACTAATCCCATTAAACCGAGGTCCGTGTTATACCCGCGGGTCAAGTACGTTGAGCAGGGTTGGGAATTGGATGGCGGAAAAAAATGGTTAATTCTAGTCATAAACCTTTCTTATTAGTAAAACAATGAAAAAAGGGGAGAGAGGCATTATACTGAATGGCCGATGACAGTGAAACACCGCATTTTAAATACGATCAGTTACAAACTGAAAAACTTTCTTATAAATGGTTTGCTCTCTTAATCCTTTAATATTCAAACCTATGGATGGATTAGTCACATAAATTAATTTAAGAGTAGAACGAGAAAATGAATTATACCACATTACTTAAATGATTTTCTTATTTTCATCCGAGGCTCCGGTTAATGTAAATTTATTTTCCTCTGGAAAATATTTCTCTGGCGAGATGAAAACAAGCTACCAAAGGAATTATGTAAATTGAACCGAATATTCTACAGACCCTAAATTTTATTTCATGGGACGTTCATGAGAGGGCGTAAGAATGAGATAGGGGAGACGCTGTATGGAGGCATTGTTTCCAATAATTAAGTGCACGCTGTTACACAGGATCATCGGGGTAAGTGAAATTACAATTAAATTTCGTGATTCATTTTTATAACAAGTACTCACTGATTTAAATTGGATTGAATATCTTTTACACTTACATAATTTTTCTTAGAATGCAAGGCGAATTTATAATTGAATTAGCAAAAATTCTTGAGAAAGTAGATTTGAAATAAGTATATCGGACATATTTTAATATGAGAAACCTATTTGTGTATGGCAGTGGCTCTAATTAAACAATAATTTGATATTTATGCTAAATTTAATATCATTAATACTACTGCACATTTCAGAAATGTTAATGGACAGTCGGTGCACTCTGCGGCCTGCATATAGGGTCATTAATAATAAGAATGCTAAAGGCAAACAGAGGCGTGTACTCGGTATCGCAGGGTAGTTGGTGTAGAAAAAAACTCCTATTCGAAACATGCGCATTAAATTAAACCGTAAAATTTTAAGTATTACCGAAAACAAAAATATTTTAGAGACAATGAAATTTTTTTTAGAGGATTTTGGTTGAAAATTTTTCAAACGATGCTTAAGAAATATTTACTTAAATTCTGGATCACGGTATGCGCAAAACAAAAATCTGCAATTTTATGGACCAAAGCTATTATTTGTGCGCTGGGGAAAAATAAGAAAAAACATTATCTTACCGGTATAAGGCTACTAGTAGGGTATTAAATAAGCCAATATAACTAATAAAAGCTATTAAAGAAAGCTGTAAACTTCGAATATATTTTCCGCAATGAAAAAAGTGATATTTTACAACTCTTTATAGAGGAAATGATAAAATGCAGTACGGCCGAGAAAGAGATCATCTTGGCTGTATAAAAATGCATGCTGGCTGCATGCTCAGAAATTGGTTCATTGTCCAAAATGTTGGTGATCTTATACAGGATAAATCAATATACTGGGCACCAAGAAGGTGGAACATGAAGAAAAAGTCTTGTTAAAAAGTGTGTACGCGCTATTATTTTTGTGTGCGCTTGATACCAAATCGTGTGCGCGCGCACACCCGCACACCTTAGAAGGAGCATTGCTCCAAAGATTATTCTCTAAAACCATAAAAATTCATTAATGGATTAAATTTCAAGAGTTATTTGTTAATGTTGAAATAATCGGCTGTACATATTATAATAATAACATAAAGATGTTAGAAAATTATAAATCGTTTTCCCAAGAAAATAAAAAGAGTTGCTGAATGCATAAATCTTGAAATATATAAAATTTAAGTGCTCAGAAAATGATTCAAAAGTTTTCTACACAAAAAATTAATTAAAAACTGTTTATCTTGGTTAATTGGTACGTATATGATACGTGAGTACAGGATGTCTCAAAAGTCTTTTTCATAATAAAAATTCTATAATAAAATAATGGATGGGTTAGGTTAGGTTTAATAAAAAAATGATTATTTTGCATTTAAGTACAGTTCCTGGGAATTTATTTCTAAAAAATTATGTTTTCTAAATATGATCCGTTATTTCGCTGGCACTCTTATAAACGGGAGGCAACATTTCTGAGAACTGCTCGGTACATATTCTCCGTGATCGCTGCCACTTCTTCTCGGATATTTTCTTTTAATTGTTCCAGAGAGGAAGGATTGTTACTGTACACCTTTTATTTAAGGTAGTACCATAGGAAAAAGTCTATTGGTGTCATGTCGGGGCTACGCGGAGGCCAGTTTATGTCATCTCGTCGGGATATTAATTTTCCAGGGAAAATTTCACGAACTAGTAAGGAGACGCTCCATAGTGACTGAATACCCAAGGACGCGGCTAGCGATCGGCAAACCCCCCACCTCTCTTCAGCTCGTTGCGTTGGTGCAGCGAATGAACCAAAATGAAAAAGACTTTTGGGATACACTATATATCCCTGATACTTACCTATATCATGAGCGTTTTCACTCTCAGCTATCGATGCTACATGGTTCACGAATTTGTGAATTTAATGTCGTTTAGATTAGCGTTAATATTAATGAAGGTGTACCTCACTATGAGATCAATTCCTATACAATTTATGATAAGCCTTTCTCGAAACAATCTTCCACGCTTCCAGTATTGTTTCCTTTAATACGTATTGTTCTAGATTAATCCAGATTAATTTAGCATAAGATACTGCAATATACCTCTACCGACGTTATTACCAAAATCCAATGCTTTGTTATTAAACCAATGGCGGTTGTGTAAAATAAATATTAATCACTTCTAGAGTCGTTATTTGGACCACGGTTAACAACACGTCTGTTGTCTGAGTCAGATAAGGTAAATTAGGGTAGGGGGAATTATGACATATTGTTCCGCGCCAGCTTGGCTTCGGAAGATAAAACTAAATTACCTCAATATTAACAAAACATAATTTTAAGCTCAGAGAAGGAGGCCGATACGAAGTATGAAGACGTACAAAGAAGAGAGGAAAGAGATTAAGACGGAATGCTGGAATGGGTTAATGCGTAATACACCAACACGCGGATCCAAACTCCGGAATCCGAAGATTAAAGTGGAATAAGGCATATATCATTCTACTTGTTGAATATTCTGGAAGCGAAATAAATTTGCAGCCAGTATTAAAACTTGGTGTTAGTGTCACGTGCCACACGTATTAAAATTGTATTATGTTTGTGAGTGTATAATATATGCTTAACCATGTAATTAAGTTAACATTTTAGTGTCTGGGGAATACAATTTATTCAAATAATATGTACATATTAAGACGAAGTCAGCGGAACAAAAAATAATACAAATGAATTCACAAAATGTAAATGAATTGAGTTCGTATTATTTTTTGAGTATTAACACATTTTTTCGACGATTATAAAGATGATATATATCATTATATTTTCATCACGAGAAATGGAGGATATGAAGTTGAAGCTCGATAACGATGGTCAAGCTTTTTTATCGTAACTTCTCAAATTATCAAAGAACCATTAGTTTTCTGAAATATAAATGTCGAATCATTTAATTCATTGAATGTAATTACCGAAACTCTGTATGGAGTTGAATCTTTGATATCAAGAAAAAGAGAAAAATCATACGAAAAAGTATGAGCAAAGCATAGTTTTTATAACTGATTTGATTAATTAAATTATTTGTGGTTTGTTTTTATATATTTTCATAGAATCGATAAGAAATAAAATACACTTGATTATATTTAGGTAAAATTAAAACAAACACACATTCTTTATCTTTATAATTGATTAATTTTAATCATATACCAATAAATGAATAGACATGAAATAAAGTATACATATAGAAGAGGGGTTTGGAACATTAGTTGTGGGACGAGGGGCATTCTACACATATTGTTTGTGGATACATATATCCGATAGTACATGACTACAGCATATATGTTCAAAAATTTGTCATCAATTTACTCTGTTGGTGTGGTGTAATTGGTTAACGCATTTATCCGGATAAAGAAGCATCCAGGTACGAATTCCGGTAGCAACAAAAATATTTCTTTGATAAATTGAATTTTCTTGTACATCTTTCTAATTGATACATTTAATTTGTATAATATTAAATTAATAAATGCACAATGTACTGATTGTAATAAATAGTAAGTCATATTTCTTATTGCGGAAAATGTACCCTTAGCATGAAGCTTTCCTTCATTTGATAGTTATTAGTTTTCTTGATTTATTCGTGCGTCTGAGTATCTCTTCAATGGTAATGTGGTAAGCCCGGAAGATATTTAGCATGTGTCGATGTAGCCTCAACCTCTAATTATGGCTTCTTTTCATGTCTAGACCTCGATTAATTTTGATTCTTTCTAACGGATGATCAAGCTTGTGTCTCGATTGCAGAAGAGATTATTTATTTTCACAAAAGTGCTTCGTGTCATCTCAATTATTATATTAATTTCGTAATCTGAGTCCCAGTTCTTAATATTAAAAATATAGTTTTCCTTAATTGAGTTCTATTTGACAAGCTTAGGTGCTTTTTGAGTGATATCAAAAGACGTATATTATTAAGTCGAAGATATTTGGTATCAAAGGCCAACTTGTGGCAGCATTGATTCATGTCTGAATTGGCAGCGGAAAATAATTGCCGTAGATGCTGGTCTTCATAATACCCAATGAGATAAATAAGTAAATTTTAGAAGTTTTTTAACATAAACATATTTACACTCTTTACTTTTTAAAAATTAATAAATAGTAATATATATATATTTTTTGAAAAGTAACACTAGAAACGGGATGTGTCAATTTTTCACCCATGGCACTGTACAGTTCACCACTGACGAAACTGTTGCTAGTATATATATTATTATTATTATAATATATTAGTACATAGATTTGTTTAGTGTTTAATTATTTTATGGATAGATAATGAAATAATATTAATCACACATTAATAATAATAATGACTATGTCGATGCTTTTCATCAGCTGATACTAGTAGGTGGAGAAAATAAATTTTGGTTAAAAGTGAACAATATATTTTATTATATTAATATAATGGTTAACCAGCAAGAAATTTCGGAAAAATTAAATTATTATCAATGTGTTAAATTTACTTTTAGTCTATATGTTATTAAACAACACACTGCGCGCGGTGTACACAAATGACACCATAAGCCAAGTAAAGTGCGTTGTTCCATTACTGTCTAGCGAAAAGTGGTCTTATAACTTTGTCTCTTTCTCGCTTAGATAGCGCTCACACACACATTGACGTGTATCGGCACACAACACATTCTTGAACTGCCATGATAAAAAAATCGACCTGTACATACATACATTAATTCATTTTAAGTTACACTAAAGTTTTTTTATTTTGTGTTTCAGTTTTCATCTCAAATTGAATATTTATTTAATGATTTTGATTGAATGTAAATATAAATGTACATTATTTTTATTCTGGATTTTTTAAGCATTAACATTACTTTGTTCAAATAAAAAAGGATATTTTTTTCAAAATCGGTTTGCTAGAATTCTCTTTACGAATATTTTAGAAACTGAATACAAAAATACGTTACGCTCTCCAGTCGATATAGTCCCGGGACATGCCATAAAGTGTTACAAAATTGAAAGCAGAGTAATGTCAGTCAGAGTGAATGACGTTGTAATTTTTGTGACGCATTTTCACCTTTATTTATGAGTTGGGCTGCGTCAGAGATTTATGTAGGTACCGGCATAATGCTGACAAAGAAGATTCATTAAAAAAAATACGCAGGCATCTTTTCACAGATTTGCACAAGTTTTATTGTCGTCCATTATTCACTAACAATCTTGCCAATTTAAAGAAAAATGTTTTTCCGATCTGACATGCCATTACTAGACATCGAGTTATACTGAGTGAATATTATGTTCCAGGCTGATTTTGTTTGGCTACTATTTTGGTTTGGCAAATATTTGTCAATTCGCATTTGGTAATCGTTGAGAATAGTTGATTACAATTTATTATGGAGAACTAATAATGACAATGCTCTAACCATTAATGGTAATCGCAATCGTCACATGTCGGAAAACTTCTCGGTGGCCGAAATTTGTTGATTGAGCCTGCAGCACATGTGGTTTCAACATAACGGTGTCATACACAGCTGGAGCTACGCTTGAAATTTTGCGAGAAATTTTTCCTGGCCGCAGAATGTCGAAAAGTGTTGATATCGACTGCCCTTCTCGATCACCTGATTTGATGGCTCCTAGCTATTTTCTATAGATATATACAACAACAGTTCCGATGCTACAGGATAATATTTGAAATAAAATTGCTAAAATAACACGCTAAGTGTACAAGAATATCATATAAAATATGTTTAAAAGAGCGCACATCTCTACCAGACGCAACTAATTGGCCGATATTATATTTTATACATAATTGTAATAAACCAAATAATAGATAAATAAAATCCAAATTAAAAAAACTGTGTTCCATTTTCTAGTTATTTAAATACAATATCGGCCTGGAACATAATATTCACCCTGTAACTTTTTATTTGTGAGGTGGTTATTTATATAAATATCCTTATTCGGAGATATCTGAAGAAATCATTTTTAGAACAAAGCTGAACATGAGTACATTGGACGCCTAATTTTCAAAAGTGATTTTCCACTGTGTTTAAAATGAAAAGTGTTCAACCAATGCCTATTTCCAGTGCTTTTATATGGACTATCAACAAAAGAGAGGTCTAAAATGTACAGTAAGTAACGCAAAAGGGCATGGAATATTAGGTGTCACACAAAGAGATAGGAAAATAAACGCGTGGATAAAAGAACTGACGAAAGTAGTCGATTCGATTTAATATAATATGCCAAGAAAGTGAAATGGCAATGGATAGACCACAACGCTCCATGTATAGACAATTGTTAGATAAACGGTACTTAAAGGAAACAGAAGGCCGACAGGCTGCCCTAAAATCAGCTAGAATGATGAATAACAGTGGGCAGAGCAAAGTGGAAGATACGTCGAGAAGCCTTCATTTAGAAAATGATAGAAAATGGCTGAATAATGATTTAAAATTTATTTAGCACTGTAAAGAAAACGATTATTATTAAATAATAGTTTTAAGCTTTAGTTTATTACTGACGATGACGCAGTAAGCTTTGAAAACGTTTTAATTAATATTTAATTAAACTGTTGTGAGAAGTAAACAACGTTGTTTTTATTTGAATAATTAATTAATTTTTATAATGTTAAAATTTTGTAAAAAGTTAATTTAAATAATCTGTTTATAAGACAATTGGTAAAATGATGTATTAAAAATAAATGGATAAAAATATAAATATCGAATTTCCTCGAATGTAAGATTTTTTTTTCTTTTTTGGTGTCTCTGAATTCGGGGTGCGGCTTATAATCGATGGCGTCTTACAATCGCTGTAAAATTCAGCAGTCGTGATGAATCATCACTGATTACATCAAAAATGGCAGAATAGGTGTCAGCTGCTTGGAAGAAAATCCCGGAGATAGTAGTGGAATATTCTTTCCAGAAATGCTGCATCAATGCTTGTTGGCACAGGGGATGATGTTTTGTGGGAAGACGCAGACAATGAGTCGAAAAGTGATTTAGAAAAATCGGACACTGATTCTGAAGAAATTTCTGACTCAGTTCAGTTCATAAATAATATGCCTATCTAATATGATTATATAACTTTGTCCATTATAATAAAGCTTACGTAATGCTTTTTAAAAATATTTTATTATTGGTATATAAAAATAAGGATGCGTCTTATAATCGAGGAAAAATGATAATACAGATTTATGAACGATGTCATCATCGATTTTTTTACGAAGATACTGAAATTGTGACTCGAAAAACATCTTCCGAAGAATTCATTAAAGCTTCTAAAGACTCTCGACGTCAAAGAGAATACTATCATCATATTTTAAATAGCGAAATGTCTCGAAATTTCATTTCATTGTATGCGGAAACGAAAAATTTATCAACGGCTGTAAGACAAGGAAAAGGTAGCCGTGATCTGTGATCATGTTCTCGACATCCCCAAGGGACAGTGATATATTTAATTAGTCCACGTCCATGAGATTCAATCATTTGAATTTACATGTTCTGGAACTAATAGATGATGTCTTGTTCTATGTAGCGACGAATGTTGAAGTCGAAGATACAGTTGAAGTACAAAGCTGCCATAACTGCATAAGTCTAAGGTCTAAGGCACTGCAACCTTTATTGGTGTGTGGAAAGAATTGTAAATTGATAAGAGAATTTAAAGTCAACCTTCAAATATTCTATTGAAAAGAAATTGGCAGGTTAATTTTTTAACAAAAATTTATAAACATTTATTAGGAAAACACATTCTTATTGTGATGTTGTAATTATTCAGAACATAGGTGTGTGATATTTATAGTGACAAATTTTACATCACAATAAGATTTTGTTCTCCTAAAAATAAAGTTGTATCAATGTGTCCAAAATTTAATGAAAATGAATTGATAATTCTGGCGTCTGCTATCAGATTACTCAAAGGTATTTTAGATTTTGTAAAAATAAGGTAGATGGCGCTTTCAAATAATGGAACGATTAAATGTATTAATATCAAAAAGGTAACTAAATTATTAATAGTTTTGACTTGTTAATTAATTGTTGATATTGATGTGCACGTAAACAAACATAAAAATTTCCACATTGTGGTATATACATTTTAAAGTAATAAATACTCATGATAATTTAATCTTATTATTAAGTTTGTACGTTCGGTGATTGTCATCCACTCAAATGACTAAAAATTTATTAAAATAAATTTGATCTGTTGATATTATTTAATATTATTATATATAAACACAAAACATTAGAATATTATCAATTTTTCCGAAATACTACCAGCTTATGAACAATGAACGTGTGTATCAAAATCATTCAAATTAGGTTTATGATCAATTTTAAATTCATATTTTTGGCCAAGACTAACTAAATAAATCAATTTGATATCTGGTCGCATTTCATATTTACCCGTTGTTTTTATTTCTCAAAAGATCAAATTATCTATACCTATTGAAAACTCGCCAAATTTGTAAAATTATTTCATATATTCGAATATGTGTATACAATATATAACTACAATATAATCTAAATATACAAAGATAAACTCGTATAATTATTTGTAAAACTTTTGTTTTTCTACAATCTGTCTCTCCATGATACGTTCAGTTGTTAAAACTCGCAATAAATGTACATAGGTAAATATTCTCTTTCATCACTACTTCACAGTATTTTTCTTTGAGACACTTAAACCTTTCCCGTTTAGTTTCAGGATTACCCCAGTCTTCACTTAAATGCACTGTAAATTTATTAAGATAAAGTGAACATGAGTAATGAATATAATTCAATTTCTTTGTTGAGGTTAGTTAAAAATTTTACAAGTTTGAAGTAAAATAATTTTTTATTGCTTTTAACATACGACTGGGATGAAGAAAGTCGTCAAGAGACGTGGCAGATAGGTAATTTCTTTGGGATTTTAAGAAGATTGGGGATTGCCGTGAAACTTTATAGGAGAAATGGGAATTTTTAACAGCTAATGAGATTTTCCACTATATTTATGGCTGTCTAGGGATACATACACGTCATTGCCATTGGTACCTTCTCTGCGATCTTTAAAGTACCCTTAATATTTCAACAGACTTAAGTTTTCAGCAGTTATTGTCATGAAATTTTATGTTCGATTTTCGCGAGAATGATCATAAAACGCTCACTTATCCGTATATTTTCTACGGAGTGGAAGAAATTGTCGTTTTTTCATATTCTTTTGTTATTTAGTATTGAAATATTTAGAGCTTAAAGTATTATGTTAAATGTTTGATATCTATTAATATAACGAATTGTTTTATTGTCGTTTTAAAATAAAATTATTTAAATTGAGTGTACTAAAGCGTGTGATTAAATTCATAATTTTAAAATATAATATATACACAAAAATGATTGTGAACTTAATGAATAACATAATATATAAAGATGAAAGGTTTTGGTTAAAATCAAATATTATAATACTTACGCTAAAAGTTTAATTTGTTTATTAATAAAAGGTTTTTTACAAAGATAACAATTATTTATTTTTCACAATTCTTCGCTAATATATTATAAATATGAATTAAATATATTAATTAGAAAGATATACATATAAAATCAATTTTAATGAAAAATATTGTTGTTGCGCTACCGGGATTCGAACCTGGATCTCTTTCCAAACCGGGAGAGGTGCATTATTTAACAATGTGTTCTCCTAATAATAAAGTTGTATCAATGTGTCCAAAATTTAATAAAAATGATTTGACTATTCCGGCGTCTACTATCAGATTACTCAAAGGTATTTGAGATTCCGTAAAAATAAGGTAGATAGGCTCTTTCAAATAATGGAACGATTAAATATATTAATATCAAAAGGTAACATATAGGTTCGAAAATTTGTCGCTAAAAATATCGTCGCTGTAGCATAGTTGGATAATGCACCTTCCCCGGTTTGGAAAGAGATCCAGGCTTGAATCCCAGTGGCGCAACAACAATATTTTTTGGATAAAATTGATTTTATATGTACATCTTTCTAATTAATATATTTATTTCATATTTAAAATATTACAAACTTATGTTCTGAATAATTACAACTTCACAATAAGAATGTGTTCTCCTAATAATATATTATAGCTTACTGATGCAAAATCATGTTATACGTAATTGTACGTAGTAAAAAGTGGTTTATCTGTTACAGAAAGGGTATAATATAGAAATTGCCTCTAAACCCAATTACAATCCTCTTTCGGTTTGAATACATTGTGAAAATATACCCAACAACACATATTCAATGAAAGGGTTTCGTATCCAAGGTGCCCGTGTAAAGAATACATAAATACAACACCGGAATAAGTAATATGTAAATAACTATGTTCGATATTAAGCAAATAAATAATAGAATATATTTTTTTAAAAAGAAATCAAACCCAAATATTATTTACTTTATCACAGATAAGTAGGTTCTATTAAAAAAAAAATTTTATCATAATAGTTATAATGAACTAAAGTATTCCATAATTAAAAAAAAACTCATTACTAATGTGAAGTCATTGATAACATAGTTCTGTGATATTTTAATACTAATTAAATGTATCAATAAGAAAGATATACAGATAAAATCAATTTATCGAAAAAATATTTTTGTTACCACCCAGACTCGAATCAGGAACCCTTCTTATTCGGGAAAGTGCGCTGACCTATTATACCATGTCAACATTGTAAGTATACGACAACTTATATGTTGCAGTTTCAAATTGATACATCTATTATCCATTATTTGAAAGCAATCTACTTTATTTTTTCGGAAAACTTCAAACATTTTTAAGTAAGTTTATTTCATTTGTATGTCTTTCTTATTAATACATTTAATTTGTATTAAAATATTCATAATGAAAATTTTTTATGTAATTTATTGTTATATTCAATAAATTACTATTTACTGAAATATTGAAAACTATGCATGTTAATAAATATAATGATAAAGCATGGTTGTCAGCGTTACATTGAATATTAAATATGTTTGTGGAATTATGTTACAATATTTGTAAGTAATCAGAAGTATCGCGTTCAATTTAAAACAATCAGTAATGAACATCTCTCGCAAAGAATACTGTATTTGTCATTGGTAGAAAAATGATTCAATGATTTTTTTAATACGTCGTTTGCCCTGTAAAGTTCAAATATTTTTCCACACGCATTCATTTTTGAATGAATAATATATATGGTTATAGATGACACTTTGTATTATGTGGTCATATTTGATAGTTGAATATATGTTTCGTTTTATCTTTGTTAACAATTGGGTGATAGTACGGAATAAATATTAATTTTAAACATCTTTAGGATATCAGAATTTCCCAAATGAAACTACATTTTCTACCGCAAGTCTGAAACTCCAATCTGGTGCAGTCACACAGAACGACGCTGTGCACTTTAAAGCGGTTAGAGCCTCGTGAAGGCAATTTGCATTTGCCTTATGGAAGCGAGTTTGGTGCCAGTGACGGCTGGTACTTAAAAAGTATGGCAGTGCACGAATGCTATGACACGCGGGACAAAAAATATTGGTATAATACCTCTAAATTTTAATTCAATACAATAACTTAATTATTTTTATTTGTTCATATTGTTTTATTAACCACTTTTTGGGTTTAAATACATCTACTCGTTTCGAAAAATACAATTTTTTTCTTCAAGATGTCAATACTAACTAAAAACATATGTTATTGTTTCTTTACCAGAAACTATTTAAAAAAAAAACATTATTTAAAAAATAAATTTAGTATCTATCTCAAATTGTTACTCAAATTGTTTACTCGAATAATTTTTAGGAAAAAATTTTAGAATGGGACTCGTAGTTAAATTTAGTTGGTTGTTTATAATTTTTTGATTAGTTTTACACGCTTTATTTATCTCCAACGATTCCAAATTATTTAATTTATGACCAACACCGTTTACATGTAAAATTGACAATCCCAATTTTTTATCAAAACCATGACCATTTTCTATCAAATTCTGAAAACCCACTATTGTTCAAACATAGCAAATGCTCCTTTACTTTTACATTACAATTTATACCCGTTTTACTCATATAAAATGCAGCACAATCATTCCAACTAAGTTTATAGATACCAGAATTGTTAAATTTATCATTTTTGTCTTTAGAATTTATGAGTAAATTTTCAATATTATTATTTGTATAAAATGCCGGTCTAATGTTTCGTGGTAGGTGTTTAGATATTTGATTCGAAAAGTTATTTATGTATAAAATCCTACTCCAATAATCATTCTTATCATTATGTCTTATCTGTGATTAATATAAAAATTGATAATTATATTCTTTTAATTTTTTTTTAAAAATAGTGTCTATTGAACCTGTAACCCGTTATTAACTGCTATTTTTTTAATTGTATTCCATTCAATATTGAAATTAGATGTTAACATATGAATATTGACTAAACGATGTATCATGTAGTGAAACTCTGAATGTTTGTGTGATAATGTATGATTAGATTCACTATGTAAGATAATATCTGTAAAAGTTGGTTTTCTAAAAATTTTGAATTCAATTTTATTATTATTTTTAATCAATATTAGATTCAAAAAATTTAGGGTTGAATTATTTTCCATTTCTAATGTAAATTGTATTTTAATATTAAATGAATTAATGAAATTTAAAAATGTAGTTAGTTGATGTTGTGAACCTGACCAAATACATAATATATCATCCACATACCTTTTCCATAACAAAACATTTTTTAACAAAGGAGAATCACAATCAAAAATACTCCTCTCCAAATTGTCTATAAAAATATCTGCAATTAGTAAACAAAGTTAATTTTGCTAATTTCAAAAGTTCAAAAATTTAATACTTGAAAACGTAGATGTTCTTGATCAACTATTATTTTTGACGTTCTTAATTGTCGAACAATTTTCTTCTTCTTCTTCAATAATCGTCGTAAACAAAGTTACACACCGACCAACGCAAAAGTTTGCACAGCACTTTAATAACAATATTTACATCTATCCTTTTGTTAACCTTCTTTCCATACCGGCTAAATACCAATACTGTCATTTGAGCTTACATATGACACTCGCTTCCAAAGTAATAAAATAATATTTTTTTCACAGCATTTCTCACCGATTCAACAAATCCTCTCAGGTATGAATACAAATTAAATGAATCCACTATAAAGATATAAAGAAAAAAAAAATCGAAAAAATATTTAGTTGCTACTGGGATTCGAACCTGGATCTCTTCCCATTTTATCTATTTTTTTGAACGATTCTTTCTGTATATTTTTCTAATTGATTAATTTAATTTGAATTAAAATATTACAGATTTATGAAAATACAACTTCACAGTAAAAATGTGTACTCCTTAATAAATGTTATTTGAACTAAAACCACTACGCCGCTAGGACAGTTGCAAGCCAAAAAAATCACCGGTTTTATTAAAAATAGAAGAAAAAAAAATTGAACAAATCTACTAACATAAATATATCTGGGATGCAAGTTTTAATGATCAAAGTAAAAAACTAGATAGCGCGAATAAATTTTTGTTCAGACAATTCGTATTTTACATTTAACGATGTTATAGCTTTTTACTACTTCTTTACGAGATCGAAAAATAGACACCAACCCATAACGTCACAAAAAAAAGAATGTCTTTTGAAATTCTAGTATTAGTTATTTTGAAATACTAGTTCTAGTAGTATTAAGCATGATATTAAAAATCTCAAGGGTAGACAAAGTGAAATTAAGATGTTTTGAAACGCATGTTAAAACATAAAAAAATACTAATCAAGGATAGAAAATTTGAATACTTGATCATGAATTTGGATGATACTTGGTTGAAATGATACTTGGTTATGAGAAGTATGAAGTAAACAACACATACTACAGGGAGAGATTTAAAGGAAACGCGTATTAGGAAGAACACACATGTTCTAGTTGAAGAACTTGCGTGACTAGTTCCATTGCTTCAATTGTCTTCCTGTGGATCTTCATAATTAACATCACAGAGACTAAGAAGCTTGTTGTGGTGGTCCATCACATCAAGAATGGAGTAAGATCCTTCAAAGTGGATAAGGTATGAAGGTGTGTTGACAGCCCACAGATCTGCAGGATGCTGAGAAATGTATAGTATAGTCAAGTGGGTGAGAGTTCAAGGAGGTCACGATTCTGGATGACGACTGTGCAATATTAATTACGATTTTAAGTAAAAGTAAAAGAGCCGCCATTGCTTGGCATATTTTTTTAATGAATATGGAAACCATATTTAAAGCGGGCATTTGCACGGTCGCTTAATTCCCAGTAAAATGTTAAAGGTGTGCTCAAACCTTCAATGAAAAGCAGATATATTTCCAAGGAAAGAAAACTCAGAAAATGAACCAGACGTTTTTTAACGTTCACCATAACCTGTTTCAAGCGATATTAGCGTGTCATAATATTTTACTAGCCATCCGTGTACGGCGTTGTCAAAAATTAAAATTTAGTAATAAATTAAAATAGGTCAACGTATTGTAGTATAATCGGTTAATTGACGTTCCCCGGATTGGAAGAAATCCAGGTTCGAATTTCGGTAGCAACAACAATATTTTTCGATAAAATTGATTTTATATCTCGATAAATTGATCTTTCTAATTAATACATGAAATTAGTACTTAAAATATCACAGACCTATGTTCTGAATAATTACTTCACAATAAGAATGTGTTCTCCTTAATAAAATCCTATTATGAAAAAATATGCACTTATTTTAGAATTTCATTAATTTTTGCACGCCTTTGTTTTGCGTAAGTTCTGAAGAGTATCGAAGTGTGAAAAATTTGATCTAGAACGGGAGAGAGTGTGATGTCTGAGGTGGAGTAGGGTGGTTGTATTTTCATTAGGATCCTAAAGTGCAACTGAGCAACATTTAGAATGAACGGTATTTAATATATAATAATACATTTTTAAATCGGGTGATGTATTGAAGTGACTAGTTGGAGTAGAGAGTCTATGTTATGTGTAGAATCTAAGAGTAACTTTGGAAAATTGTATAGAGATGAAAAGACATGCATTAAAATTTATATTATATATATCTTTCTCATTTTTACTGCATTCGATCTATTTATTTTGCCAGTTCTCGATTTTATTTATCTTACATCAATAATTATGCACCGCTAATATTGTCTCGCATACTTGTCTTCAAACCATAATTTAAATTATTCTTACCTTCATAAAACCAACCTACATAAAACTAATGAGTAAAAATTTTAAACATAAATTCCACTTTAAACTTTTAATATAACTTAGGGTAAGCGTGGAGTTTGGTTAAGTCAGTAAACTTTTAAATGAAATGACTCAGTAAAATACTTTTGTATATGCAAGCAAATAACCGAAAAAATAAATAAAAAAATATATATAATAAATTTTACATAAATAAAAAGCGTTTTTTTTATAAAAATTAGATAAATAGACATTTATGATAGTTTGAAATCAAACTATATTATTGATTTTATAACCAAAGTTTATGTAAAACAGTTAATGTCTATGGATAGTGTAAAATAATTTATAAGCAAATCGCGAAATTCTTTTGTGTTTACTGTTTATGAAATATCCAGAAAATTATTCAGAAATTTATTTACTGTTAAACTGTGACTTATGATTATGTAAAATATTAGTTTTTGTCTCAAGATGCTGTACATATTTTAAAATGTACTTAATGTTTTTAAGCATTTAATTCGCGTACTTGTATCACTAAGGACATTAATAAATAGTAAATTTTCTCACCTTGACATTTCCGTACTTCCATGTGAAGAAAACGACGATTGGCAGACAGCAGATAACAACGCAATCGAGCACCAAGATGGCTGTCCGCATGAGCCAGTTCAGAGATACCACACAAGGGGAGCTGTCTTCGCAAGCTTCGCAACCCTCGGCGCAGGGAAGGCATTCAAACACACCGAGGCCGCTGTACCTGCTGATCTCTCCCTGAGGACCAAAGAAAGATTATAAGGCATGATGTTTCATTTCACTTAACATACTTTTTTACTTTTATTTCTAAATAGGTGTATAACATCAAATACATACATAAAGTAGTAATGACTTGGAAAACTTACAAAGAATTTCAGGAATTGTATATTGTGAGAATTACACGGGTGGAGCGACTGATGTTTACAGGTTATGAATATCAGAAGCATTTGTTTAAGGTGAATTTGAGAACCCTAATCCTCCACAAATTATTACGCGTGTATGAATTTCGCAGTGTATATTAATGTTACGGAGCATGCGTGTAAGTATAGGCGTTGGTGTTGCGGCTAGAGTAGGTTATTATCGAATGATGCACAAATACATTTACATTATTTAGAGGTTAAATTGCAAGATGAGATTTGTAACTAGCAAAGCTCACTGAAGGTGGTTTCAAGAGATGCATCCGACAAGATGACCAGGGGAAAAGCGATTGCTTCAGCTGGCTTCTCGAACCGGTTGCGTCGTGATGTATTGTTGTCTAGATTTTCGGGCAGTACTAGGCGGCGAGGAACGGTTGTAAACGGTTTGATAGACAGGTGTGTGAGGAACTAGCAGGGTCTCCACATGATAATAAAATATATTTCAAGATCTTTCTTATTTGGGGGTGCTAAACTTTATTGTTGAATTATGTCGTTGAATGTATATTATGACGTTATGAATTTAAATCACGTAAATCTTAAAAATTGGAATTAGTATAAATTATTCATTATCATGTTGTTATTTTTTTTACGGTATGTCCAACTCTATGTGATCTAGTTTATGCCTCAAAGCAGTGACGGGAGGGGGAGAGCTGTTCGTTCTAGCAGCTGAAGATGCGCTCTGAAACAGCATATATGTCACAATGAGAATCTAATTATATTTTTGAAATTATTAAAGCAATATTATTTATCTGTAAAATGTTTTTAACACATTATACTAGAATACGCCTGAAAAATCAATATTTCTTCGTCTATATGAGATATATATATATATATATATATTATTTGTTTAATAACAGTGCCTTTGTAGATGAAAATCTAGTAGTTGTGTGTTCTTGGACATATTATAATATTCCTAATGAATAAATATTTGAAGCAAGACATATTTTTTCCATAATGACTCAATTCTCAATCATACCATACTCCAACAGGAAGGTATCTATTGCAGTTATTATATCCAATATGACTATTGGTTAACAAATTGACAGCTCAAAACGTATGATTTTTTGGAATTGTTAGTTTATTCTAAGGGCATGGGGCGAATCAGTATTTAAACATTGGTTACGGGTAGAAAATTAGTCAAAGCCATGAAAATGTATTTAAAGTATTCTCTCGTAAATGCAGACAATTCAGAAGTTTATTTATATCCTCATGAATTCAACTTATGATAGTGCCTTATTTATTTGGATATTTTTCATCGCGAACAATTGTGTTAAATTCGATTGACATATTGAGAACCATAATAGAGCTAAGATTCAAGACGATGTATGTAACATTCTTAGTGGAATTAAATCTGAGTGAGAAACTCTAAATTTTATTTTAGAGAGCAACCTCCAAACGATAAAGTAATCAAATTACTTCTTTTCGATTGAGTTGACTCATTTTAATTGAAACGATTTTTTTTATTAAATCTAAGAGATCCAAGCCAAATCAAATCAAAACAACATTTCGAGTACGGCAGTAGAAATGATAATAAAGTCCAGCGGAAAATTTTCAAGCTTTATATTAAATAAAAAAAAAAATACAATGTTATTGTCATATTTTATTTATACAAAAATAACAATGCGGATTTTACGAAAATAAGAAGAAAAAGTAAATGATAATTTGGCAATAATAATGCAGTAGGTAAACTTTTCAGAATTAAAGTATCACAATATTTAAAGACTTATGTAAACAATCAGTACATACTTTCAATATTTACACACGGAGCTGATACATAAACCCTCATCGTCAATGTAATACACAAATTAAAAAGAAAGATAGAAAAGGCTGTGCTTTGAATATCACCCAGAGATTAAATGTAGAGAATTAGGGTATCAGATATTGCCAAAAAATCTGCACGCTCAAGTGACAATGTAACGTATGGAGTATGGAGTATCTGTAATAAAGATACTGGAACGGTGGGGAAAAAAGATCGTGGAGTGGGGGGCTGTGCACTGGTACAATTGGTGTTGGCCATTCTAAAACTCGGTGGAGCGACGACGTCAGAAGATGGTGAGAAGTTTGAGAAAGACGAGAAGGCTGAAAACAGAGACAATTGTCGATGCTTGGGGGTGGTTTATATTCAGAAGTGGAGAGATACAGGCTGATAACGGTAAAGTGTAGCCGCTTAGTTTATAAATAAATATAATATTATAATGTTTGTTAATTTACGACATTTTGGCCTAGAAATACGTAATACTATAAAATTATAGTTACGAAAGTCACGAAACTATAATTTTATAGTATTTTCATAGTATTAGGTCAGCATTCGTAGTTCTTCTGCTATTTACAAAATTCGCTGACATACAAAAGTGTGAGCAGATCTCTTATTCTCGTTTCTACTAAACGGACTCTCAGACTGATGGATCGCTCAACGAAATCTCACGAGAGGTTCATTTTTCCGTACGAAAATGAAGATACCGAAAAATTATTATTCTATATCATTAAAATAGAATACAATCGTATATATTTTTTTTTCAGTATTTTATTTACATTAAATTTATGAGTTATGAAAGTTTAATTCAGGTGTACAACATTTTACGAAAAACCGGGCGGAGATAGTATAGTCAAAGAAAAATAATTTATGTACATATAAAACATGCATATATAAGTTTTACAGAGTAAATATCAAAAGTATTATAGGACTAACGCCGGTTTGTGTAATTAGTTGTTAAAATTGGCAACTTCACGCCGAATCATTTGAAGTCAGGTAATAACCATTTGATGAGAATCGCTTTTGATTTTGGTATTTCAATACTTAATATTTGAGACCATTATTTTTATGTGTTTTTAAAATTATTATCATTTTTAAATTCTTATAAGCTCCCTGAAATAATTTTGGAATACTAAAAGACAGTACTGATAAGGGTGGTTTCGATTTTTTAATGATTCATTTAAATTAAATTATTATTACATTATTAATATATAAAACAGTTTGTTATCGAAGTGAAAAAGTACGCTATACGTTGATAACTATATTAGTTAAACAATCAAAATATCAATCAAATAATCATACCTGTGACAGTATCTTAAATATAATATATTTTGAAAATAACCATTTTCAAACATATACGAGGGCGAGTCAAAAATTATCTTTCGCCTTAACACACCTTATAATTATTTTTTTTGTAAAATTTTATCCTGATCACGTTATTTACCTTCCGGATATTACAGTATAAACATGTCCGCTCCGCTAGCAGTTTGCACCAAGGAGGAACAACGAGCAGTGATTCAATTCTCTGGCCGGAGGGTGTGAAAGAGGCTGACATTCATCTTAGACTTTTATTATAATACAGAGACAGTATTTTATCACGTAAATGCGTTTTTCTGTGATTAGACGAGTGTGACGCACGAAGAGGAAGTAGGACACCCGTCAATCTCCACCACGGATGACAAGATTCAGCATGCTTGAGAAATGGATCTAGCGAATAGGCGAATTACCATCGGTGAGGCAGCGTCTTCTTTGAACATCACTCATGGTTCTGCTCATCAAATCATCCACGACGAGCTTGGCTTTCGTAAAGTCTGTGTAAATAAATTTTAGAACAAAAATGTAGATAATTTTTGACTTACCCTCGTATATTAAATATGTAAAAAAGTTTGCAAAACCAATTGTGCGTTGAATGGTCTGTAATGAAAATATCTAAAGGTACAACCATATTTTTAGAAAGTTGCACGAAAACATAGATATTTTACTAAAACTGCTAATGATATGAAGTGTTGTAGAGGTATGAGCTTTATTAGATTTTTGAAAGAATAAAAATCTGTTAATATTGAATATAAATACAAAATAAGGATGAACTTAATCGCCAATATTTCAAATAATAAAAGAAAATCAGCCTGCGGAAATGTTTAGAGGATGTATTAGACTTTATTAAAATGTTTATAGATTTTGCATCAAAGGAGAAATCTCGCGGATAAAAGCATGGCTTATTTGGTAGGTACTCGCATCTCTTCTTTGTCATCGGTTCTTTGTCACATGATTCTCAAAAGCTGACATAATAGATGAGATCGTACGCTTCATGGAGTTCCTATTTAAATATACATTCTTATATTTCAGTACAGAAATTCAAATTTACGGTAATCATAACGTTATCAGTGCATATTGTAGGCATCAATATCCAAACAAATAATCATTGCATCAGAATACTACCACGTGTATGTACGAGTGCTCTTGTACAAGAAATACTGCACTTCTCGAAACTATAGTTGTGATAAAAATAAAATGTAATTTTGTGGTGTTGATATATTTAAAACCAAAAAATATTACTATTATAAATCATTGCATTGGCACCAGAAATACAAATTATAATATTATATTATTACACTAAATATGAAAATATTATTTTTGTTAAAAATAAACAATTTGTAATTTTATATTCTCTCTCCTTCTTCATGTATATATAAGTACAATCTTTTTGTATTTATGAATAGTTTTAAATACGTCTTGATGAAGCTTGAGATAAGCAAAATCGGTAGACGTATAATAAATTTCGGGTTTCATTCGAAATGATTGTTATTTTATTTAATCTAATATGTCAAACCACAAAGTGATTGGTTTCTACGAGAATATTTTTTTTTATCTACAATAATTACTCGTCAACATCTTCAGATGATGTTGGCCACTGAAACAGTTTATCATAAAATTCCTTACATTTATTTGAGATATGGGGATTAATCTGCTTTATGTCAGTAATTTTCTATTTATTTATTGGAACTTTACAGTCATTTTCATTTGCCTGTTCACTAGGTTGTGAAATATCGTGTATTTTATGGCCAACTACAAGGTAGATGATACCGGTCCATCAACAAATTGATAGGCTGTTAAATATCCTGGAGAGCAGCTACCATACTCAAAATGGGTAAACTATGCCACTCAAAACTTCATATTTCTGGAAAATTTTTTCAAATATAAACTCCAGGGAAAAACTTACTTTAAATATGAATTAAATATATTTATTAGAAAGATATACATATAAAATCAATTTTATCGAAAAATATTGTTGTTGCGCCACCGGGATTCGAACCTGGATTTTTTTCCTAACCGGGAAAGGTGCATTATCCAACTATGCTACAGCGACAATGTTTTTAACGACAATTTTTGAACCTATATGTTACTTTTTTGATATTAATACATTTAATAGTTCCATTATTTGAAAGAGCCATCTACCTAATTTTTACAGAATCTCAAATACTTTTGAGTAAACTGATAGCAGACGCCAGAATTATCAATTCATTTTTATTAAATTTTGGACACATTGATACAACTTTATTATTAGGAGAACACATTCTTATTGTGATGTTGTAATTAATGATATTATTAATAATTACAACTTCACAATAAGAATGTGTTCTCCTAATAAATACTTACCTTTTTGGCCACCATTTAAAAAAAATCAAAATATCTTTACTGTCAATTCTTTTCACTGTAAAGTTTTTTGGAATACTAGAGCTTACAATCATGTCTATATATTTATCAAACATGTAGATCCTATATATTGTTTTCAGTTTTCTCTCTACTACTGCAAAATTTTATAGTACACATACAATTTGCTATATTTGATTTATTTATTTATTTTTGTAGCATAAATAGTACGTATGAAAATAAAAGTAATTATTTTATTAGACGTGGTCTGTTCTAAAGCAATTACCTGTACAGTTTTTAAAAGTTGTAATTGTTAAGGTGCAATCATTATAAAGTAAGGTAAGTAAGTTATAAAAAGTTATGTAAAAAAAGTATAATCAGAAGTTATAAAATGTTATTGTAAAAAAGGTTATAAAAATATTTTTGTCCGTAATATAACTGGAGACAAAAATGTGTAGATAGTTAGGTTAGTTAGATGCAGACTTGATGTTGAAAAAATTCACAGTATTAACTGGCGAAGGTATAAAATTTCTTGCACTGGGATTCGTTGCAAGCTTATATTCTGCATAAAGTCAAAAGCTAGGCCCGGAACTGTTTGTTTTTTTCAAGCACTATTTATATACACCAAACCCTTTGTTTAGGATCGTTTTATTTTCTCACACTTGAACTCTATATTCTTAATGTCCTTTTTGCGTTTAATTGGACTACTATCAATCCAAGCAGTGTTTTTTATTTTGATAGCTCTTTAAACAAAATGCTCGTCTTAAAAACTTGAGAAACGACACTCCAGGACAAGTGTTGTTTTTCAAACAAACATAATTTTGAAGGGTATAGAAAATCCATATTGGGTTATTTCACATACGATTTGTAACTCTATTCATATAGAAAAATGTGTCATTCATAACTCTAATATGCCAAATGTATGGACAAGTGTTGTTTCTCAAATAAGTGGTTCATTTAATAGGATGCTGAAAGATCTAACTCAATTGAATTGTCCCGGTAACATGAAATTGGAAGTTAAAACATGGATTCGAAATATGCGTAGAGTATTGGTGCACTCACCCAAACAAATTGATCAAACCTGTAAAATCTGTTGTCACAAATTTCCTAAAATAATATATTGAAAGTCTATTTTGTAATTGCTTTTTATACATACACCTTATGTATGATAAATAAGATGTATGTACAAGAGGTAATTGTTATTTCGCTCTGATACTTGTATACTAATTTATTACATGATAACTTGTAAACCATGCCCGTCTCAACACAGAATTTTCTAGTGAGACAGGAACAATCCAAACATATTATACACATTTATTATATAATTTATAATAAAATAATAATATCACCATCAAGATAAAGTTCGAGTTATACATTTGGTGACGACTTGGCCGTCGATATATTTTTTGAGCATTTGGCGGCTGGAGTTCTTCTGAGACGTGAAATATTTTCATGTTAGGCGTTTTTTGTTTCATGTTATAAGAAAATAAATGTATACATACATAGCATTTTGTCAGAATCAGTATATTTTCACATTAATTGATTTAAAGTCGTTACTCTATTAATCGAACCTGTGTATTTGTATGTACATCTGTTATATCAATTCTCTACTCTATATAGAGTAATGATGGAAGTAATTACATGGAAATTCTCCAGAAATTGAGTTTCTGCATTTATATTGTGTATATATTGAAATTTGCTTAACGTTTGGAGTCGCCATTTGTGGGTTGATGCAGAAACTCAAAGCGACGCTATGCCGAGCTTCGATGGTGTCTGCAACAGCAGTTCCACCTGCGGTGGCACAATACTTTCAGCGAATACAAGTATTGTGGGCAATTACTGTGTATATATTAAAACAACTACATATAAGCAAATCAAATAAATACTTGATTACTCTCATATAACTGATGAGAAAAGTAAAATTTAATTATTATAAATTAAAAATTAATTAAAATATTTTTTGCTAGATTGTGATAAATTGACGACATTCATCCAAATGTTTAAAACTGTGTTTAGAAGAAATGAGCGGAAGAAACAGGCCCCAAAATTTCAGTCTTGATATTCATTCTGCTACACATTCATTCATTTTCAGTCCCCCAAGATTCTTACCATCAAAATTATTTTATTTTATGTGGTAATAAGAAGATGAAGCGAGACATTTAATTTTACCAATTTTTGGGTGCCACTGCTTTGCCGCTCGAAGCTGTGTAGATATGGGAGCTAGTGTACAAAATATTCCCATCTCATTTTAAATTCAGTGTCGGTAATAAATTATTACCAAATGCAAGAAAATCTCATTCATTTGCTTCTAGATTTTTTATTTTATTTAAAAGAATCAGAATTCTGGGTCAGTCAGAAAAATATGATAAAATAGATATTTCTAAAAATTCATACATAATGAACAACAATGAATTGGGTTCATATAAAAGTAATTGATTTTTTAAAATTAAAACTATGTACTTTACTTTGGTATTTTTGTAGAAGTGGTGTTTACTAATATGTTCATAGACGTCGAAAAAAAGTTAAAAATTTATAAAAATAATAAATATATCCTTTTACTATTTGAAAACACGAGACGCTTAATATATGTACAGGGTGCCTCAAAAACATGTGTTCACACGAGAAACGAGCGTCCATTGCATTTTGAAACGACTCCATTGAAAGTGTTTCACTTGTTGATAAGGAAGGGTTTTATTTTCAACTCTTTTTTACTACCCTCATGATGTGTGTGCCTGTTCTCATGAAACTTTTTCGCCCAACAAATAGTTTGGGCAAAAAAGTTGCACTGAATAACCTCCCCGTAGTGCAGACTTCACGCTACTGGATTTTTTTGTATGGAAGCTTGTTTAAAAAAACGATTATGGTGCAAAACCGGCAACAATTAAATAATTAAATGTACCTAATACAAATTAAAATTAAGGAGAACACATTTTTGCTGTGAACATTGTAGCAACTAAATATTTTTTTGAGATATATTTTTTCTGTATATCTTTCTAATTGATTAATTTGATTTGTACAAATTAAAATGTTCGCAATTCCAGTGATTTACGTTATTACTAGTGCCTGAACTAGAATGAACATCTCGAATACTTAGTGAACTCAAAAAGTTCTATTTTTATTTTCTTCCATTTGAATTATAAAATAAACATTGAATTTACAGCCCCTTGAAGTGTATATATATTTTTGGATCTGAATTTTTGAAACTCACAATATAAATTGTGTAATTCAACATGATACAATTTTCAATTTTCTTAATAAAAATATATATTTTTTTTCAATTTCTTCAAGATTAATTTTTTATTAAAAGCATATCTTTAGCTCATACCGATCAACTGCAGGATGAAGCCCTCGTCCTCTATAAAGGTACTATTTGCACTAACGTTTCATGAAACCCACACACCATTTTGAAAATTACTATAAAAACGTATACTTTAAACGTACTAAATATAAGAGTACTTTAATATAATATATATACTAAAATGTAAAACGCGTTTTTTTTAAATTGAACAAATCTTTAGATAACGAATAATGAAAATTAGATTGTGAAAACATCATACGAGATCATTTCACTTTTAGGTAATAAACATCTTTTACAAGAAATTCACAGGTAGAAATTATGCAATCCATCTGTTGGAATAATAAATACAACATATTTTTATTTGTTAACTTTGTTTTATTAACCACTTATTGAGTTTAAATTCATCTATCGGTTTCGAAAAATACAATTTTCTTCTTCAGGATGTCAATACTAACTAAAAACATTATTGTTTCTTTACCAGAATCTAGATGTATTTAAACTCAATAAGTAGTTAATAAAACAAAGTTAACAAATAAAAATATGAATTTTAACCACAAAGTTAATTTTGTTAGTTTTAAAAGTATAAATACAACAGTTCATTCGTCACAATTTCCCATCAAAGTGTTGCCACATTAATGATTCAGCATAGATTAACCGTATCTTGTGAATGAGAATGATGCGATGTTACATTTTTCCAATACGAAACTATATGAAACGGATCCATGGGCACTCACTGAAACAATGCTACAGCGACTAGAAAGAAGCATTTGATATGTGGATCTTGATTGATTGATTGAAACGACATCCAAAAATAAACTGAATTAATAGGGTAACCCGTAAATCGCACTATTTTGATCGTTTTATAAAAACTGGATGGGTCCTTTTTACCCTATATTTAAAAAAAAAATACATTTCATCATTCAAGGCCAAATGGCTTGCGAGTAAAAAAGCCTTGGTAGACGAATGATATCCACACTGAAATATCTGAGGCAATGGATTCGGGAAGTCTAAAATACAACTAGTTCAAACTATTGCAAGCATAGTAAAATTCGTCTAACGATTGATAACCGGACATGCACTAGAATAAGAAGGTATTTTAATATAAATTAATTTTTAACATAAAATATTTGACCAGTTTTCTCGAAGAGATTTTCTATTATGTATTTAATAATAATAATAATGCGTTTATTTTATTCCAGCGTGATCGGTTTTTTTATGAAGATCCGATTCGCCATAAAGAAAATACATATTATATAATACATTTAAGTTACGAAATATTATTTATGTTATGTAAAGAAAATCAAAAAAAATATAAATAAAAAAGTTTATAGATATATAAAATATAAACAAAATATAGATACTACATTTCAAACATGGCTATTATTGTGCCTGTCGCTATTCTGTAGTCGTTGCCATTATTTGGTCAGGGAACCAGCTTTCCATGAGAACGCCGCTTGCACTTGAGAGTTGGTGCTAAGCTCCAGCCGCAGCTGTCTGCGGAACGAATCCATGTATGCGTTGCGCATAACGCGCCAATCCAAACAGTATTCTGTATGAGTTGTTGTACTGAATTCGGAGATGGTTGTAGGTCACTTGTTTGTATTTCGACTAGAGCTCGCTGGTATACATGCTGGTGAAGAACGATTTAAACAGGATTCTCTTCACCTCCTTACTGCATCTGTAGAAACGCCGAGACACTCGATTTAAATATATACTAAGTGACTAATCTATATAATTATTTTTATATATCGATCTCTTTCTTGATGTAGATTCTGTTGGGATGAGTGAAAAAGCCTTTTGCGTATTATGGGGCTCATCTACTTTCACTACATGCTCCGTTCGGAGCAACTTCCTCGATTTCTTTTTCTTTGAATCCTTGGGGAGTCATACAACTTAAACTTCACAGTATTTTTAACCTTATCCGTTATTCTGTAGAGTAACCTCTTCTATTGCAGACTGTAAATCTTGATAAAAAACTTTCCAAGATCTGTTTATATTCAATCTAATGGTATTTTCTTATAAAAAGGTATCACTTCGGAATAAATCAAAATAAATTTACGCACCTTTAAAATAATATTTTGGAACTGTTTCAAAGTTGGTCGGTTACAAAGCTGTACATGTAATATATTGACGTTCTTGTTAAGTATAATGGTAAAAAATTCACTAGATATCACATTCTCACTTGAATCGAGCCTTACCCCGGGACACCACCAAGTTATTTCTATTTCCATAAAAAAATCGCTTAACTTATTTTGAAAATAGTAAAAATATTTCTTCCGTGTGGGCAATTCTATAAAAATAAATAAAATACATGAATTGTTTTTAATAAACTAAAATTATCATGTATGTAGGTTCTACAGATAACTGAATTTACGACGCTGACACGTTGGAGCTCGTAGCGTACAGAACTCAATTAAATGATGACATGTTGCCATATTATCTGGTTTCCCGATAAACAGATATAACTACCATTAAAATCTGTGATGCGAATGGTTCTAAAAGTTGGAGCTTGTAATGTCATAACCATAAGTGCATTTGCACATTAGTGGCATAAGTTTGTATATTAGCGTTTAATGTGCGCATGTAAATAGTTTCGTATAATACTGTTAGAATGCGTTTAAATTTACTTTATACGTATTCCAATCCCATATAATGTGTTTGGGATTTCAATACATGATTATTGTTACATGACCACAAGTAAATATATAGGTACAAAAAAAGATTAGTTACTGTTATTTATTATGAAAAGGTTTTAAATATTAATCAACACAATGACTCAATCACGATTTTTTTTTGTGGTTTATGGTAATTTTTCCAACTAATTGGACGATCGTTTCTGGTGTCTAAGCCATCAGTTGATATTGATAAAACCAAACAAAAATCGTGTTTGATTTATTGTGTTGATTAACAATGGAGACCTATAAAATGAATACCGTCTGTAATAAAAGAATCAGTTTTAAATATTAATTATGTACTTTATGCATCTATACACGCATGTATCAATTATGTATGGAAGTACCTAATTTATATATATTTTTAATATTCACGTTATATTTAAGAAGCCTTTAACTTCCTTAGTTTTTAAGAGTCGTGAAAAATCCATCTTTGAGAAATTATTTTATTTAGTCTCGTCAGGTGACCAAATTTATGTAAACCATTTAAGTTAATCTTTCTCCTATTCCTACATACACCCTTTTCTTCAAAGTAGATTAGTTCAGGCTAAATAATTATATGTAAAATTTATATGTATTAACAAAAATAATTGTATAATTATGGATCGGTAACATTTAAAAAATTTTATAAATTAAAATGAGACTTTTTTTAGAATTTTGCAGGACATTGAACAAGATTTTTTTTAGTTCAACACTGATTTGTAATATGCTACTTTAAAAAAAATATGTTTCAATAAAATTGTAAGTAAAATTAAAATCATTATTTGATAAATTTAATATCCTTTGAAAGGATAAACTATTCTTACTCTATAAAGATAAAATTCAAATATAAAGGCTAACTTATTTAGATAAAACTATTTTTATAGTCTGGCGGTCTTAAATAGAAGTCTAGCTCTGAAACGATCATGGAACACGTCTTTTCAAGCCGACAGTTCAGCACTAAGTGAAAATATAAATCCTCACCTTGAAAAATTAGGATGTTTACGACCAAATGTTTGGCTTCTGGTAATTCTGTAAGGATACATTTTACTGTTATTATTTGTTTATGAGATAAGTGTTCGAGTTCGGAGAGATCTTTGATTCTAATAGGTTTTTAATATTGTTGTCAGCAGATGGGGTAATTTGTCTGTCTTATAATATATGATCAACAGACGAAGGATAACCAAGAAACTCTTTAACACATATATATGTGGATATATACGTACAATAGTATCAGATATAATAGCAAAAACAGAAAATATAATAGTATCATAGCAAAAAAGGTTAATATCAAACTTCAATTTCGAAAACTAAGTGGCGTGTTTAACGGTTTGTAAAAATAGTTAGGATTGTTCGCATCCTTCGTTTGGTCTAATGGGAAAATATTATACTCGTAAACGATATTTGCTTTAGAATTCATGATGCAAAGATCTCGTCTTCCATTGTTTGGTAATGGTTTGCCAGAAATACTAAAGCTGATTTGGACAGTGTTCTAATTGGTTTATTTGTGCTTTTAGACGTTTTTTAGAAATGTTATTATACGGATGAATAAATAGAAAACATCAAAGGAATAAATGTAGCTTCGGTGAATCGTATTTCGGGAATTTGATGAAAAGAACAAGGGAATAATATTTCTTTTATTAAATTATGCTCACAAGGAAATGCTTTCGAATAATTACGTGAAAATTATTTGAGTATCTTATTATTTTATTTAGATACGTAGCTTCTGTGCCGCTTTTGCTAAAGTTTTGAATACTATTTCAGGGTGTCTTATCTATTATTATTATTTAAAATAACTATGGGTAATGAAAAGCTAAATGTTAGCAAAATATGCCATGCACGTGGCATTATAAACCACAAAACTCCCCTCGAAATAAAGATTTGAAAGCAATCATTCTTAGTAATCAATCAACTGCGTATTTATATTGAATCCGACATCAAATTTAGATGAAACGGATATAGGAAAATTAAATATTTCATGATCTGTCAAAGTATTAAAGATTACGGTGATATGATTCCATTGTACTTCGCTGCGGGCAAATAATAAGTATGACATCTATACGTAAACCTTCTTCAAAGCCTTTTCCATTGCTTAGCAACCTGTCAAAACTTTGAGCATAACAAAACATTCGCTTTAGCTGAATTCTGTGATGGTAGGTACATCAGATGTTAATATATACAACCCACATCAACAGACGGAGATATCTACGTTTCGCATTGAAACAAGGTTCCACGCTTTGTAAAATTTTCAAACCTGTTAAAGTTCCGTATATTAAATACATCGGGATTAACTTAAGCCTTCCTGATTCCAATTATAAGTCAATTATATGGACTCATGTTTTGTTTTCCATCGAGAAATACTAAGTAAATATGAATCAGTCCTGTAAATAATCTGTTTAGAAAGAAATCATTCACTAATTGTCTTTAAACGAATTATATGATATGGAAATCAGTTATAGTAAATATCACAGAGGTCATTCGTCTACAGAAGCGAAATACTACGGGCGCAGCGGGATGAACAACGAGCGCGCGCATCGTGCCATGGATTGGGGGACCGCAACAATGGACCGGCGCGCAGCGGCCTACGCCTTGACAAGCCGGGAACTCCAATCGCACCGTAATCTAAGGTGTAGATTTACGCAACCAGTCTCGATTGACTTCTTACTTTGAGTTTTAATATATATTTGCATATTTTTACGTTCCCTTGTGAATGATAGCGTAATGTATTATCATATGTAGCATTTTTGATTTAATGTCTTGTCCATAATATCCTTTGTATGATCGGGCTGAACTAGCAACTACGAACACGAGCTCACGTGGCTTATGGTATGAAGAGTTAATCCAACCGTAAGTCCACCATACATTGTATTCCTGAAAATTGTTATTATACAGGGCTATCTTATTTAAGGCAATCTGAGGGGCGAATTGAAAAAAAGGTTAACCCGAGAGCCACATCCCAGTGAAATTCATACATTAAATGCCATTTTTAAGTCCTAATTTATTAATACTAAGCACTAGCACTAAAAAAAGTGCGTCTAGCAAACACAATAGAATATTTTGATTATCGATTAACCAATTATACTTTATATTATATTTACAATTATACAACTTCACAATAAGAATGTGTTCTTCTAAAAAAAAAAAAAATTATACTACTTTACTTCACAATCAAGAGCTTATGTTTATATTTTGATAAACCATTAAAAATATAGATTACACTGCCCAACAAAAAAAAAGTTTTTTTTGGTTCCGTGGAAATTAGATCTGACTTTATATGCATTTGGATTGCTGATTTCAAAAACGGAAAAAGATTTTCAGTATCAGCTCTAGTTTTTGAGATATTATAGCATGTTATTTTTTCATCTAGTATACTCGATTGACAATTAGTTTCAGATATTTTCTATATTTTCTCCTAGGACAACAAAGTGATCACATAAAATATTCATGTTACTCAACACAATAAATCAAACACGATTTTTTTTTATTCTATATTAAATTTTTCCAAATTATTAGACGATTGTTTTAGCTGTCTTGGACAATATCAACGAAACAAAACGATCGTCTAATTATTTGGAAAAAATCAATATAAAACTAAAAAAAATTAAATCGTTTTTTATTTATCGTGTTTATTAACAACAGAGTTCTATAAAATAAATACCATCTGTATTAAAAAGGGAACAATAGCCATGTTATATTTACCTCTGGGATAGTAAAGTTAAACATGAATACTGGGTCATAAAAATGTGGCCTTTGAGAATAGATACAACTTTAGGAAAACAAAATATAATTAATAACCTTTGGTTGCAAAAGAGAAAATTATCCTACCACCTTGCATATAAAACTTGGCCTAATGAAACAATTTGTTAAAACGTTGGATAAAAAAGTTCCTGTTTTGAATATTTATTAAAAAAGTTCCCTGAAAAAAGCACAGGAATGTTAAAAGATAGAATTTTTGATGGACCTCAGATCAGAAAGCTTATAAATGAATCCTCATTTAAAAATTCTATGAATGATGTTGAGTTTTTTACCTGGTCATCATTTGTTTCAGTGATAAATTACTTTTTTCGGGAAACACAGAGCTCAAAATTATGCACACTTATTGAAAAACATGTTGACAAATTTCCAAACTCTCGGGTGCAATATGAGAATTAAGGTTCACAGCCATTTAGATTGCTTTCCGGATGATCTTAGTGACTTAAGTGAAGAGCAAAGAGTACGATTTCACCAAGATTATGTAAGAAAGATATCAAGGGAGATTGGATGGCCACATGATGGCAGATTACTGTTGGACCCTTCAACGGGACTGTCTTGCAAAACCTCACTCCAGAAAAAGTTATAGAAGAAAACTAATAAAACAAATAATAGATATCTCATAGAGACGAAGCCATTTTTTATATTTAATGGAAAATATATAGAAGAATGGGTAATTACAGGGCTTACGACCTGTTTTCGGCTGGCTTAAGTGATCACTTTATATAAATACCGTTCATAATTCTTACCCATCAATAGCTTCATCTCTATGAGATATCTATTATTTATTTAATAACAGTACCTTTATAGGTGAAAATTCAGTAATAGTGTATTCTTTGACATATTTAAATATTGAAAATTTATAAATTCGTAATTGATATTTCCGTCCCATTAATTGTATCTATATCTTTTCTTTAAATATTTTTCAATGTTATTTATCATGTTATAGAAATTTATCAAATATAACATATATATCATATATATCATATATTGAACACATTTACATAATATTTTTGTCTATGGGTAAATATTTGTATGTAAATAAATACTTTTTTCTGAATGTTTGTTTGTTATTACTAATAAATATAAGATTTTAAACATACAGCTATTGTTTTTTTTTGTATAATATAACATAAAGTAAAAATCATTTTCTACATCATATTAATAAAATGATCTAATGGTTGGGGGTTCGCGCTTCGTTCCAGGACACCAGCAAGTTAGTCCTATTTTCATAGCACAAGCGTTTGTCTTAGTTTGAAAATAGTAAAAATATTCTTGTGACATGTATTCCGTGTATGCATGTCTATTAAAAAAATATATATATTCTGAACATAGACTTGTAACATTTTCAATATAAATTAAACGTATTAATTATAAAAATATACATATAAAATAAATTTTATCAAAAAATATTGTTGTAAAAACAAAGTAGATGGCTTTCAAATAATGGAACGATAGATGTATTAATTTGAAAAGTGTAACATATAGTTTCGAAAATTTGTCGTCAATTCAAAAATATACATATAAAATCAATTTTATCGAAAAATATTGTTGTAAAAACAAAGTAGATGGCTTTCAAATAATGGAACGATAGATGTATTAATTTGAAAAGTATAACATATAGTATCGAAAATTTGTCGTCAATTCACTGTGTTGGTATAGTATAATCGGATAATGCACGTTACCCGGATTTGAAGAGATCCAGGTTCGAATCCCGATAGCGAAAACAATATTTTTCGATAAAATTGATTTAATATGTATATCTTTCTAATTATTACATTTAATTTGTATTTAAAGTATTATTAATTTATAATGTTGCTAAATTAGCGCATTACATATGTTGTTATGCATATAAAAGTCAATATTTCACTCAAAGCAACTTTGTCCTCTGAGTACTCGCTCCAGAAGTTGCCTGTTGTTGAGAGTCAAATGATGGATGACCTTTGAAAATTACTTGTTACTTGTTTGCAACTTTTCGGAAAAGGACAAAAGCTGCCCCGCGAAACTATACTGTTAAAATTGTTCTATAAAAGTTTAGCGACCACAAGATTTGCGAACAATAGTCCAATATTTCAACTTTTAAACTTCAAATATAATTTTGAAATATTAATGAGAATTTAAGGAATACTCATATTTTGAACAATTAAACGTATCTGTAATATCTGGAAAATATATATATATATATTTCATGATAAATGTATATCTTTTTGAAAGAATAATTTTATTTTTCGTAATAAGCTGTTCAACCAATTTCACTATTTTGAACAATATTTTTACGATGTATATTTCGTAAAAAATATTTTTTAGTAGTAGTAGTATCATCCTACTGTAGACTTTTAGAAATTATGAGAATGCGAAAAATCACAGCTTCGTGTAGGTATTAAAGTTAAATCTGTTTCTGGCTTTAAAGGCTCTTAAAATTAGAGAGCCAGCTTTGTGAAAGTGTATAAATTGATAATAAAAGTGTGCGAATTGCAAATAAAATAAGCGCTTTTAGTCAGCAATAAATAGCATAATGTTTAAGCTATTTTATTTTTATTGTTCTTTTTTATCTTTATCAGTTATTTTGCACTCATCTTAGAATAATGTGACCGGCCCCTATCTTGTGATGTTTTCTTTCGTGTAAAGCCAGTATTTCTTTTCAGGTTCTTAGATCAGCGCATTTTTTGATTCTTTTTTATTCTACTACCGAACCATTAATACAGATATCACCTCACCTTTAATTATACAGTTTAATATAATTATACATTAATTGACTTCACGATTATATTATATATATATACATTACAATATACATTGTCGAGGTCTATCGCCTTCATAACAAGCGTGCACCCTGCATGTATCAGGGTACTAAACGGAATTCTCATCTACCTCAAAAATACGTTTGGTATTGATCCCCAATAGACAACAATACAACGTGTCGCAATCACTCAGGGAGTCGGCTCCAGCACACCACTTGTCTCGTAGCCGCTTCCCTGGTAAGTTTGCTGACAAACGCTTGTATAAACTTTTACTGCTTATATTTGTATTCATAACTGTGTTTCATCCATCAATAAACATTGATCTATTGAAAGTAATATTTTATTGTTCAACCTGGTCTGGTCACACACGCATGCACACACCGCACGCACACTCGGTGTTATAATTCAAACGAACATATGAGTGGATGGGTGAATTATAATGGAGTATTAATCTACTCACGCTAAAGCAGATCCTTCTGATCTGTCAACGTTTTGACGAATACACACAGTAAACATCTTCCAGGTATAGTATGTTGGATGTTAGAATTTATAAAAAAAAGTGATTGACAACTGAATTCATAACTAAAAAATTTTCACAAGAAGCTTTTTTAGTCGCATTTATTAAATTTTTATTATTCATTCCAAACTTTTCTTTTGATGTGTATTATCAGATTTTACAAAATAAAATTGAGGTTTTCTCTCGAAAACACCACTTGATCGAGTTAGTCCGTTCCTCAAAAGCCTACAGAAAATATTTTCCATTCCGGCATAAAACAAACGAATGGATTTTTGGTCAACAGATCCGTTATGAAAGTATGCCCAACAATTTTTTTAGTTTTTAATAACGGTGGAATTTGAACAACTTTTTGTATTTAAAAAAAAAAACATATTAATTTCCACACAATTTATTTTGAAATGTTCATACTTTAAAGATAGATATCGAGTTTAGAACTAGATACCGCCACTAGAATTAATAATTAAAACTGAAATTAAGGATAAAACTGGAATATTTGGAATGTTATGATGGAGAAGACAGAAGAAGCAAAAGTAAACTGGAAATGAAAGAGTTAAAAATGAAAAAATGTTAAAAAAGATAAATGAAAAACGAAAAAAAAATCTATCGAAAATGTAAAGGAAAAATGGATTAAGCATTTGATAGTAGCAATATAAAAATAATAATAGAAGAAAGAATTTTAGGGGATTTAGTGGTTAATGTTTGTGTAGACTCGTTAAGGTCACCAATAGGGATTATTTGTGTTAGAAAGATTTTTAGGGTGAGAATCTAGGGCCCTATCTCTTTCTTATCTCGCTTTTCTCGTATGTATATGAAATGTTACGAATTATTGTGATTCGTGTTTGCGTATACAGCTAGAGCGGGTAGATTATGGCAATGAAACAGTACTTATTGGTTGAAGTTTATTTAGAGATTGAATTTACACTGATTGTTATATTATAAACTAGACGTGGTGCATTGGAGGTGGTGTCGAGGTGCGAGTAGATGTTTATGAGGAGCTGGCCAAGAGAAGAGTGGTCGGTTCCCGGTTTCCTCGGACCAGTTGCGGCGCGGAGTATTGCTGTCTGATTTGGTGGGTACTAGTCGGATTGTATAGCTGTTAGGTTAGATTAGGTTAGGTTAGGCATGCACCCTACACGGCTGTGTGTGTTGGATGCATGTAGGATCACCACAGAATTGAACGAAGATAAAATAGTGAATAGACTAAACAAACCACGATTAGCTAAATAATATAAATCTATGCAATGAACTACAATAAAAATAAAATAAGCCAGAATGCTAGAATCTAAAAATAGACAGATAGATGACTTAATATTACCAACAATGCCATACTATTAATTATACTTCAACATTATTTCAAGTAAAGTCTATATACTAATAAAATTTACCAAGAAGTATCCGTTCCGACAAGGATTCGATATAAAAATTATGTTCTTAAATATAAAAAAGGTGCAAAATATTATTATATAAAGTGATTTTATATAATATGTGACATTAGGAGGTCGTGGAAGAAGGCTGTATAAACAGAGCACACTATACAGGGTGCAACAGACCTAGTACACAATATTTAATATTTAGTATTTTATGGGTTACTATATTTCTTGAACATTTTAATCAGTCAGGTATCCGCCCATAAAATATTGTGGATTATTTTTTATGGTCTGTTACAACCTGTATATTATGTGGTCGTGGAACAAAACTATACAACAGAGTACATAATATATTTTGTGGTCATGGGGAAAAAAGGTGTGACGACAATATATTATGTAGTTGTGGGACAAAAGCTTTATATAATATATTATATACATAGTATATTTGCGAATGTATTTTACAAGCGCTCGCAAAAATATCTGATATTTTTTAAAACAATCCTACTTGTGAGGTGGGGAGTATTCTAGACATCTGCCAGCCGCTGTGAAGATAATAAAATGATGCGCCTAGAGAATTATAATGGAATATTTTCTGACAGATTTGTATTGCTTATTACAATCGCTTAATGCGGACTCGGACATAATCACAATGAAATTAATTTAAGGAGAGCGTCTCTGTATCTGGGATAATGGCGTGATGGAACACAATTAATTGAAAAAAGTTTAATTATGAACACTTTTTTGTTCAGATTATATATATCGTGGGTAGAATAATATTTAAGATTTAAAGTTTATAAACATGTGAGATTTCTGTAGTGATTATATATAGCTCTTATAGGTCTTCTGGTTATTTTTTTTAGAAACTGATATTTTTCTGATTAGCGTTTATACCATCAGATCTTATGTGAATCAGTCTTGTTAATGATGTATATATTCGGGTCTAAAGTTATCTATAAAATAGACTTATAAAATATAGTTTATTGTGAGAACTGTCACTTTGTAATTGTGTGTGTGTCATGAAAGTGAGTAGATGAGTGGTGGGAGGCGAGCCTTATAAGGGGCCGCCTATGTGGGAAGAGCTCTCTTCCATCTCAGCTTCTTCTTAATAACAAGACTATCTCTGAAGTGTATAAAATTATTGACTGTAATAACGTGTTGTAATAAACGTATAATTGTTACCTGGAAATACTGACTTTCACTTACAAGAAATTGGGACTCAAGAAACTAGATAGCAATCAGAGGATAGAACCCGAAGAGAATCTGTGGTAATTTAAGATTTAAAAAAAGTATGTGGGCGATATCTATATGTACGGTTGACACCATGTGGCCTTTCTATATTTGAACATATCAATAGAAATACAATGAATTTAATTTAATTTTTTACTTTATAATGACTACAACCTACTGTGCTGATTGCAAAAGTATATTTAATATTATATTGAGTTAGCAGAAAACAGTTGAAATTTTGCCTATTAGGCTTTACGTGCGACTATTTTGTACGTATAATTAAATTACATTATTGACAAATGAAACCAACAAGTTTAATTCTAAATTATTATTATATGAAATAAAAAGGATTTTATAAATAATTAGTAATATGTCGTTAGCTATACATAATTAAAAATATTTCATGAGTTTGTATGATACCTTTGGTACCCGGTTACACGAGTTTCATTTATGTAAATTGCAAAAAAATAATATATTAATTATGGATAAAAATAAAAATACAATTCGTAATACTTTATGGAAGTCCATTGAAATTAATTAATTAAATAAAGCACAACTAGTCTTAAGTTTTAGTTTATTACTGAAGATGATGCAGTAAGCATCGAAAACGTTTTAATTTCTAATTAAAGTGTTATAGTGTGAAGTAAACAATGTTGTTTTAATTTATTAATTAATTAATTTTTCTAAAAGCTAATTTAATAAAATATATTTTTATTCGATTTGGTGTTTTAAAACGTTAAACACGTAGTTGTTCAAAAGCTATGCTAAAATAATTAGTTTATAAATCAAAAATTTCATTCTTACATTATTGATTTACGTTTTTATACAATCATATTTATATTAAATATACTATATTTTCAATGTAGCACAATAGCCCTAAACTGATTATAACTTAATTGGGCATTAGGAAAACTCAAGAATATTATTTCAATATGATTCATATTATGAGATAATTAATATATCAGGTAGCTCGTGTATGTCTACATTTGTTTACGTTACAAAATACGATTCAACATTATTCAATTCTCACATTCAACTGCCAGAAATCAATTATATTTTCATAATACTATTCTATAAAATGAATCCAAATTCCACGTTGAAAATAGTGAGGAAATATATAAATTATTATCTAAAATAATAATATTTATTTGTATCATAAAAGAAAACGAGAAATTTAATTGAGGTATTAAATTGTAATTTCATTGAAGAAGATTTAAAAATTCAAGGCAATCATTTTTCGATAAAGGTGTTTAAAATTAGACGCGAATATTTGGGAGATACAAAAGCAATTAACCAATTGCTTTTAAATTGCCATTTGGCGACAAAATGTTCAGAGAAAACTAAAGCAGGTCTTTAGCATTAATGAAGGCAGTGAGCGAGAAACTTCCCCGTCAACTTTTTGTTGAAACTTGCACCTGGCCGGTACAAAAGGCTTTCCGCCAAGCGAGGGTAATTTGTTTAGCGCTTTCCGCGGGTAAAAGAGAATTTGCGGTGAATGAAACCGCCGCATGTATTTCAATCAGAGAGTTAATACACGATAAAATACAATCTTGTTAAAGTGACTCGGAAATAAATATTAAGCACTCACAGTGTAACAGACCTAGTTCATAATATTTTATCGATGGATATTTGACTAAATTACGAGTCGAATATGTTCAAGGAGTATGAACAAATCTGATTGTATGAGATTTTTACAAAATCGTGTTTTAAATCTACGTACTTCGAAATAAATATTTGCAAAATTGATCGGGCTTCAGGCCGTAATTGTCTGGCCGCTCGAAGTTCGATAACTTTTTATTTTTTGAATTACGTTTAATATAATACACATTTATATCGGGAGGAAGGTGTAGTGTGGCTGATGTCTATCCAAAATTTGGTTTACCATAAATTATTATATTATTTTATCCATTTAACTTCAGCTACAAAAAATGTCACTATTCTTCTGTTATGGACCGTGTTCACGAATGAGATTTCTCTCGAGTATAGCATACATAACGATACAGAGCTCAGCGTGAAGCGATATATGAATCATTATCGCCTATGTTTCGCTTGCGGATCTCAATCTCAAGCGGCAAAGTCTCATTGAGAGATATAATTATATCAGACATAGACATCTAGTTAGAAAAAGAAAATCATATCCAGCTTGTATTATTTCTGTATTTATTATATATAGTTAATTTAAATTTATAGAATACAGTGCACGTGCTTCGTGAGTATTTTGGTAAATTAGCCCAATTTAGTAATTATGTACGCAGGGTTACGAATGTGCTACCGAGCCGGCAATCATGCACGTCATTGCATCGTTAGCTTTGTTCATTTAATAACATAACAACCTTAGTCTTCGAAATATCTGACATTCCTAAATACGAAATAATCTTATCAGAAAACATACTATCAATAATTTTATTCGTGGCTGATCATTTGCAGACGAAGCAAAATGAAACGGGTGAGGTTTTTGAGTAAAATTCAAATCGGTGATTTCTTTCGCATAAATGAAAAACCGGAAATGTAACAAGGGAAAATATACAATGTTCGTGTTCACGTCAGGTTGCATGTGTTCACTTGTCGGGGTGACCGGAAGGGGGGAAATTGAGGCTAAGCGAGAACTGTACTCTGTGACAAAACTTGTTCATGCAAGTTGTGGGAGAGTATCTACTGGTCCAGTGGCGGTTCGTTTTAGGCACTCGTGTACTAAAACAGCAAAATTATTTAATCGTTGCTCATCATCTAGGTCAGTTCCTCATGAAAAAACGAAATATTCCCGCCTTCTTGATTATGCTCCTCCACTTTTCTCGGCATTTTGCAGATCTTAGGACTGATACCAGAGAAGTGTCTGTTGCCTTTTCCACTTGGTCGGTCCAGCAGCTGGGGGATCTTCCTCTTCTTTTTTGTCGTTTGACGTGGCCCATCACAACAAACTTCTCTAAGCTATCTTCTATTCCAACAAGATGTCCAAAAAATTGAAGGATTCGTCTCAGGCAAATGATTTAGAGTCTGTCCTTGATCTTTAATTTCTGCAGAATGGAGTCATTTGTATGTCTCGTCGTCCATGGTATGCGCAGAATGTGTCTCCAGCACCATATTTAAAAGTCATCAATCCGTCTTCTCTCTCTTGTCTTCAGGGTTCACGATTCCACACCATATAAAACTATAGATTTCATCAGAGACTGTATATGTCTGACCTTCATTGTCTTGGAAAAACCGCGGTCTTGCCACATTTTGTCAAGATTGGACATAGAACTTTTCCCCGTCGTCAGAAATTATGGATCCGAGATAATTAAAATTTCAAGGTTCATGAAAGCTGGTTACATCGATCAATGACCAATATCTTTGTTTTTTCTTTGTTTGTCTCAAGGCCCAATTTTCTACTTTTTTCTTTAATGCGACAGAGTAGTGCAGCCATTTATTATTCAGACGTAGCGATCAAAGTTTTATCGTCCGCGTATTTGAGGTTGGAACTCTTCCGGCCTCTAATTTTTACTCCATTATTCCATATATTGTGACATTTCAAAAAAGTGCGCTTACCGATCCGAGTAGACGCGGTCGGGGGGAGAGAAGGTTAGAGAAGAAGGGGGGACTTGCGCGCTAGCGGCGGAGGTGCGGGGTGCGCACGGGAGACGGTGCTCTGCCGCAGAGAATGGAAAAATGGCGACGACCTAGATACAAAATTAGGGTTTTCTCCCGCGGTGGATTCTGAGATTTAAAATAGGCCTGAACGTCCGCGGGATTTGAGAAGACTCCGTTGCAACCTGGGAGATGACGCGTGCGAGCGATGGCAGACGGATAGGCTCGACGAACTTCACTGTGACAAGTTGGCATCGGGGTAACCTTCTGAAGGAAGAGATCACTTCTGGTACGGTGGCGTGGCGTCTGGACCAAAGCTGCGACAACACCGCACGGCAGCCTGGCAAACTGGGTATACATAGATGTGTGCTAAACTGGTAATATTGTGTGTTCTCACTAGGAGGAGAATTTAACTTGAAGAAAGAAGATGTTAAAAAAAATTATCGTGCTTACAATGTTGGGATTGTTATATTTAATGTTATTAAAGTGTAAATCAGAGTTGTTTTTATTTGAGACCATTCCTATCCATCCGAGTCAGGTATACCGATACCACACACACATTACCCGCAGTCTGACTCTAACCGGTGGCGTGATGTGCTGGCGTTCGATCCACGGCTATTGATAGCATTACGCGCATTACGTAACAATATGTTAATAATTGTTGCTATACAGAAACACATTTTTTTAAATTTACGTAAGTAAATATTAATATTAAATATTAATGCATTAAGTTAATATTAATTAATAATGTTAACTCCACCGATAAATAATTTAGAAACCTTTTTGTATAAGCGCGCTCGTTCGCTTGCAAACTGCCGTTGTATTTAATGCCCCAAACTGATGAAACATGCGATGTATGCAGGGATTTTTTAATTGAATTCTCATTTTTTATGTGTCACGTAAAAATAGAAAATACTCAATTGCGTGAATTAGGACCACTGCACCAGCAGTACTCGCGTCGTATAGTAAATTATGTATAAATAAATGTTATAACAGTATTATGTCAAATAATATTTTGCTCATGCTTCACTATTTAAGCACCAGCCGTCACTGTTTCGTACGTACCGAGTGTGGGAACAATAACACTTTATCCGCTTCAATCTGACACGGGAACCAGTCGTCACTGACTGCTATTTCTAGGCGCAATGTAATAATATTATTTCACATATCTCACACAACTAAAACAACGAGGTCACTTGCGTAAAATGTAATTAAAGAGGGCAACATATTGAAAATCCTATTGTATTATATATAAACTGAATATAAAATATACTGCAAAAGAAGTAACATAAAATAAAAAGAGTCCGTATTACGATTTCCTAATCGCAGTCATTTATACATAATATTTTTAGATGTATTGTGGTCACGATGGTGTAATATGTACAATATACAATTAAAAGTTGTTTTTCACCAACCGGTGAATGGCAAAAAAAACAATGTTAATAAATAAATAACTATTACAAATGAATAACCACAACGCTTTTTGCGTTAGATATTAAAAAAAAATATATATTCTATAGAATTGTTGAATTTTCTTAACGAACGGTTTCAGCTAGATAATCTATTTCAACATCTTTCTGAAACGGTACTTTGGTAGTAAAAAATAAACATATCTGTTTCCTAAATTATAATAAATCCAGAATAACTATTTAACAATTATAAATGTTTTTTTTTTTCATCTTTTTTTCAGTGACATACTTACTCTGGTTTCTAGTTAAATAAAATCTTTGTTTAAACTATTTAACTCGTAATCCTGATTAATTTCATTTACAACATAATGAACGGAAATTTTAAAAATGCAGTAATTTTGATGAAAATGTAGTTGTTGTGGTAATATATATAATATATAATTAGTGAATTTGGTATACCACAAGGACAGTTTTGAGCCCACTTCCTTTTATAATTTATGTCAATGACATTTTCCAACTAAAATTGATCGGAAAAATTATATCATACGCCGACGACACTGCTATCATTGTTGACGGACAAGACTGGAATACTACAAACGAATATGCAAATAACGTCATGAACACACTCAAAACCTGGTTCGATAGTAATTTACTTTCTTTAAACTCCGAAAAAACTTAATAATACGTAATATTAGTACGTAATAATATCGTACATTCCCTTTTCAATCAAAAGTCTTAAAACACCGCCCTATATAAAAATTACTATCCATAACGACAACTGTAACAAAATCACCTGTAACGACTCATGTACAAACATAAGCCCAAAAAAGAAATCAAATATCTCGGTGTAATTATTGATCAACATTTAAAATGGCACAGTCACATTAGCGGATTAGTGAAAAGAATAAGAAAATTTATTTATATATTCACAAGGTTAAGAAACATTTTAAGTATAAATAATTTTAAAAAGGTATATTTTGCTATTGTTCACTCACTACTCCAGTATGGAAGAATTGTGTGAGGAGGAGCATATAATAATATAATAAACTTGGTAAAAATAATACAGAGAACAATAATTTAAGTAATACTAAAAAAAATATCAACTTTTTCAACACAAACACTTTTTGCAAAATTCCCAGTTCCCAAAATATAAAACATTTACAAAAAATCTCAATTAATCAATTAATTAAAGAAAATAACACTATAAAATTTGAAAAAAGCACATCATTAAGGTTTAAAAATAACTTTAAAATCCCTAAATGTAACACCAAACACTATCAGCAAAATGGTATATATTTAGAGATAAAAAATTTTAATAGTCTCCCTACACAAATTAAAGAAATAAAAGATATCAAATAGTTTAGAAAGAAATTAAATGAACACTTCAGAAACACATAATTAGAAAATAAAAAATATTATAGAACACTTCAGAAGCACACAAATAGACAATAAATAAAATATATAAAATTATTATTGTGTAACTCCCTCTCCAAGCACAAGAGCAAGTCTCTTTTTTGGAAAGGTAAGCGAAAAAAAAAACATGTAATTTTAATTATATAAAATACTTAATTCATGTTATAAAATAATTGAAAAATTTCAAATAAATAAAAAAAAAAAAAAATTAAATAAATGCCATCAAGAAATATTAAATTATTTTGCATGTTCTATTGAATATCTGACAAGATACGATATACTCAAATATACCTATAATTTCATAGTGATATTGCTTAATTTGTTTAATATTTCGTTTGATCTCCTTTTTACTGGAGACATAATTGATTTTATTTTATCTGTTAAGATGCAGCCCAAGAGATACATGTATAATTATAAGTTTCGTAGTGACCATCACTGACTATTGGTTGAGACGACGAAATGCAATTCAAAACTTAATTAAATCGTGATTGTGTTACAGCGGATTAAAATTATATTACGACAGAATAAACAAAATAAATGACAAGCTAATGAATGTACAGATGTAACAAATATATTGTAAATTTAATTATCTTTTTAATATTGCATTATCAATTAATGTTTGTTTTTTATAGCCCTGCTGAATAATATAAAATTAAAAAAAAATGTTTAGCCATCGTTTTCCCAAAATTTGTTATTTATATTTTTAAATTTCTGCTATGTTTAAATTATGTAATGTAAATATTTTTAATACTTCTGATAGATTTTTTGTATTTAAAAATGTTTAGCTGGCGTTTTTCCAAGCATTATTATCATATGAAGTTAAGGGGTATTATCTAAAAAATATTTAAAAACGGTAACGTGTTCACATATCATATCTTAATATATTTCATCTCTTGATACGATTCGAAAAATTTCCGATATGTTTGTTATTCAATCTTTATCAGTTATATATAATATGTTGCTTGCATATATCACAATACTTACAACCTTTCCAAGGCTAATTAAATATTAGAAAACAAAATTCTGCGAAGAGTCTGGATAATCACCTAATTCAACCCAATTATCTCAGAAAAATTAAAGTTGAGAAGGCTAAAATGGGCAGGACATATCAGATATGACGACCCCAGAGTACTCCATAAGATCTATGCGGTTACACCAAAGGAAATTCGGTTCCTGGGATACCCAAGAATAAAATGGGTGTTTAAAAGGATACAACGAGCTTACAAATTCTCTGTCAACTGTAATAAATAAATAATTCATACAGGATGAATATTATATTCCAGACCGATATTATTTTTGAATAACCAAGAAAAAATATAAAAATTTAAATGTTGTTTTTATTTATCAATTACTTGGATTATTAAAATTATGTATAAAATTGATATTGACACAAATGTGTGTTCTTTTAACCATATTTTTCATAATATTCTTGCACACTTCACATGTTATTTCAGCAATTTCATTTCTAATATTGTCCTGAAGCGTCGGAATTGTTATTGGCTTATTCCTTTCAAGTACCTTCACAGAAAATAGTTAAGAGCCGTCAAATCAGGTGATCGAGAAGGCCAGTCGATATCACCACTTTTTAACATTATGTGGCCGGGAAAAAGTTCTCACAAAATTTCAAGCGCAGCTCGGGCTATGTGTAAAGTGGCACCGTCCTGTTGAAATCATTTGTTATAAGCCACCAAGAAGTTTCTCAATATGTGACGATAGCGATCACCATCAATGGTTACAACATTGCCATTATTATTTAGATAAAATGTTTTAATAACTTCAGTACGTTTTTGAGGCATTAGATTTTCCATAATAAATTGTAATCAACTGCTATCTACGACTACTAAATGCGAATTGACAAATATTTGCCAAACCAAAATAGCGTTCAAAGAAAATCAATTTGTAACATAATATTCTGCCTGTATTTGTTTGTCATCCGTATCCTACAGGTTTTAAAATATCATAGGACGTACTGAAAACACATTCAATTTTTAAAGATTTTTTAGAGAATTAACGACTATTGAAGAACTGTTAATATATTTCACATTGTTTTTAACTACAGGCTTTCGAAATTTCTGAACCAAAGAAATAGTCCTAAATTGACGAGGTGCTACAAATTAAATCAATTATGTACTGTGATATTAGAAATTTTTAAAAGTTAGTAAAAGTAATTCAATAATATTTTGAAAATACATGTTACGACGTCATGCATTATTGAATTTGTTAATATGCATCACTCCTGTTGTCAACAAGGCTTCAGTCACAATAGACAGCCAGAAATTCAGACAGCCTTTGGTTGTCTTCGTATAAAATATAGGAAACAGTTGAAGGGATTCTTAAAAGCGAGGGTTGTTAGGCAAGTTGAGTGATCGACATGCATACAATGGAGGTCATGTAGTCCTTGGTCTGTCAGCCATAACGTAAGAGCAACGTTATCTGATCCTGATAAACGTTTTTTTTCTCAAATTCAACGCGAATAAAGGGCTGCTAAAATAATTATAATTCTTAGGGGACGTAGGATTAAAGAAAATCAAATAAATGGTCAGAATATTATCCATTACAGTATTTTTTACCAATAACAATATAACTTTAAGTCAAAATATCTACATACAAATAACAATTTTTAATATTTTGTCTTCAGAGTATTATAATGTCAAAAAGAAAATAAAACAGTAATCATTTCAAATAAAATTAAATTGAGAAGTTTATTCATTTTTATCTCGTCGAAAAGTAAGCCTTTGTTGATACAAAATTGGCCAAACGTCAGCCATCATGTTAGTGATGTCTCGCTGCGTTTCATGCCATCAGCAAACATATTCTGCCAGAAACATTTTATGCTTCGCTTTGCAATTTCTGTATAAAATTTTTATATTTTATTGAAATGCGAGTAATTTTCAATTCAAATACCCGTAGATAAATGTGGTGTCTTTAAAATATTGATTGTCATTCACCAGAGTGAATGTCTGATCAATAATTCATTAACAATAACTGTTCGTGGTAAACTATCTACTCGATCTTCAAGGGAAGTTTAGATTGCCGACTCACTTCTGTTTACGCGGAAGTGAAAATTTAAATATTGGGTCAATTCATGATAGGTTTTCATATGTAAAGTCAAAATTAAATAATAGGGTAAACCTACCTATTATTGGCAATTTCAGTGGATTGACTCAGCAAATATTTATTTAAAAAACTATTTTATTAGGAGAACACATTCTTATTGTGGCGTCTGCTATCAGTTTACTCGAAGGTATTTGAGATTCTGCAAAAATAAGGTAGGCTCTTTCAAATAATGGAACGATTAAATGTATTAATATCAAAAGGATAACATATAGGTTCGAAAATTATCGCTAAAAATATTGTCGCTGTAGCATAGTTATATAATGCACCTTCCCCGGTTAGGAAAGAGATCCAGGTTCGAATCCCGGTGGCGCAACAACAATTTTGTCGATAAAATTTATTTTATATGTATATCTTTCTAATTAATATATTTAATTCATATTTAAAAAACTATTTAACTAAGAATAACTAATTTATGTTTTTGTAATAGCTAAGTAATGAGTGAAATGATTAATTAATAAATAATACAAATCAAACAATCACTAACTAGAAAAATATACAGATTTTCCAGTTAGTGATCTTTCTAGTTGATACATTTAATTTGAATTAAAATACCACAGAACTATGTTCTGAAAATATACAACTTCACAATTATAATCCGTTCTATTTAAAAAAATTATTTATAAGTAATTCTAAGATACCATTATTATATTTTATTCAAAACAAAACCATGTTAAAAAAAGATTAATGTGTGGTAGTTATTGGCACTCCTATAATTATGAAAAAAAATTGAATAATACTCTTTAAAATAGTGTCTAAAGTAATGTAGTGCATTTGTGTGAAAAACATAGTAAATTGGTTATTGTGTTCTCCTGGCAAAATAAATTTCCGGATTTATGGCCTGATAATATAATTACCTGTATATTTTTCGATAGATAGTTTTTTTCTATGTATCTTTGTGATTTATCTAATTTGTCTTAATTATCAAATAACTATGTCCTAAAAATTGCAACCACACAATAATATGTGATTGACACAATAATTAATGACTGGCTCTTTTTAAGTCCAAGATACCCATAATAAATAATTTAGGCCTATTTGTGTAGTAATATTCTTAATGTCGGCAGATATTTATCTTCTTGCTGGCCTTAAATAATTATTCGCGAGTTAAGGTACCATATATTTTGCCCATTTATTCGTGAGACATGAAACATGCCGCAAATATACGTATAATTCTTCTAACCAATTCCAAGTCAGCGATAAGCTGGGCAGACTACATTTTGTACGATGTACATAACTCACACTATATTATTTATATAGACGTTAAAATAAACTAAATGACCGTAGATCGCAGCGCTATATCCCAGTGGAAATTGAATATCAAATTATGGAGAGAATTTGGAAACATTCACGTGGCTGATGTTGGTAATAGTAGCGACATTTCACATTAGAAAATAAAATAAAAGCGAGTAGTTTGTTGGTGTAGTGATCAAGACGATGGCCTAGTGATCTAGTAGTCGGAGGTTTGCGCCTCGTTCCAGGACACCAGTAAGTTATTCCTATTTTCATAGAACAAGCGTTTAGCTTAGTTTGAAAATAGTAAGAATATTGATAATACGTATTCCGTGTACGCATCTCTATTTAAAAAAAAAGTATGCGACTAAATACATATATGGAAAGTTAATGCTCAGAAATACATTAAAATACAAATAAAGATGTTTACAATAAATACTTTTACATCGATATTCTTACGTTTGTCAATATAATCAAAATACTCGTTTTAAGAAAAACAGGCTGGGGGTAACTTGGGTGGGATACCTTTAAAAAATTGACAGTGATATGTATATTTAGGTAATATATTTTTTTTAGTTTCTGATCTTTTCAAAGTTTTTCGTCTAATTGTTTCATTCATTTACGACAAGGTAAATAAATACTTAAAAAATTCAAAAAGCGAGTACGTATTATATAAAAATACATTAAAAGTTTTACTCAATATTTTATAACTAAAGTTGGTAAATCATTGCCAACTATAATACACTAGGTCCAGAATCAGATAATAAATTCAGTGAGAAGTCGAAACCGGATTTTGTGGAGGAATTCTCTGACGGGAATAAAAATGTTGTATTTTGACAGTCACAAGTAAATTGATTGGATAGAAACCTGTATCGAGGATATTATTTGGTAGCTCCGCAATATTTTAGCATTCTGGACACAATTTCCAATATTTCTTTTGTAAGAGCTATTTTCGGTTCTCGAGGTCAAACACTTTTTAGAAAAGATAGAAAATCTTTAATGCTAAAATTATAATATTTAGTGAAACATTAGTTTAATTGCTGATACGGTACAGATTATTTATGATACATACTGTAGTTCAATTTTCTGATAAATATGATGGAACGCTGTGCACATTGATATCATACAACGTTTATTTTCTAGCATGGCTCTCTTTTAATATCTTCTTATATGCTATGGTTTGCTCAATTTTTTCAGCTGTTTTCAGCTGTGAACGTCCTTTATTTCTATTACTCCATTACGAATTCCAATTCTGCTAAAAATAGATCGATATTTGTTCAATCTTCATATTTTGTGAATACATTTTGCATGCATGGCATACATTTTTTTTTACATAAAACGACTAGTTTCTAAATACAATATTCACATTCGATAATACAAAAGGTGCATATTTATTATTTTCTAATTATTTTAAGGTCACTTTAATTATCTTTCAGTGTTGTAATTAATATCCAAGAACTAATTTGTAGCCTACCGACAATATATTTAGTAGGGAACTTTATCCTCTTGTCAGCCCAGTAGATCAACCCCTAGGTTTCGCTCCCTTTCCTCCACTCGTAAGCAGAGCTAGAAAAAGGTGAAAATTTAAGTACCTCGTTTTTATCTCTAGGATATTTTGTATCGTATAAATATCTCGTACACGAGGTTCTGCCCAAAAATTCGGGGAATACAAACAGCGCACCCTAACTCGATGTAGTATACCCTTCCGCCGCTAGATGGAGCGAGCAGTATGCTTTGTGAATCAGTGTACTAACAGCCATGTAGCTGAGAGGATACGTTATTTTTTTCAGTGCGATTTTGAAAGGTTATGATGCAGTGATGTTTCAGAGCCAAAGTAAAACGTTTTAATGTTACAAATGTTTCAAAGGCGGACGAACAATTGCCGACGGCAATTGTTCCAGACGACCGTTAATAATCACAAAACCGAAAACTATAGAAATAGTTTGCGAGACTATCCTTCCAGATCGTAGGTGAACTATCCATGATGTTTGTGATGAGATAGTAAGATATTTAAACGGGACGGAAGAACAACAATTATTGATTTCTCCCCTATGACAATGCTCACACGTGACTCGTTGTTCGACAATTCCTGACATTCAAAAACATTCAAGTGATTTCACACCCCCTCTATTTGCATGATCTAACCCCCTGTGATTTTTTCTATTCCCCTAAATGAAATTACGGCTGAAAAGGTGTTATTTTAACACGATTGAGAAGATAAAAGCAGAATCAGCTGAAGGTCTTCAATAGAGGCACTTAAGAACTTCCCAGAGATGCATAAAATCATAGGATCACTGTGTACATGCTCAAAGGAATTACAAAAGAGACGGTGGAAACTAGGAGTTACTGTAAACAACTTTTTTTACTATCAAATTTTCCGAACTTTTGGGTAGAACCTTGTACAAGTGATAAGAGGCGAAGCCATTTTTACGTGCAAAAGAATAATAAATTAGCAATCTAAATAATGTCCCTTTGCGGTGGTTGTAAAGAAATAAGGAATTCAACATAATGCTGTATACGTTTGCATGAATGGCGTCCAAGCTCTCTAGGATTTATTTAACATGGCACTATATAGATGTGAAAGCTGAAACCTAACGAAAAGAGACAAAAAAAAACTGGAAACCTTTAAAATATAGGTGCTGTTAGTATTGGAAAAAATGTTGGCGGAGAACAACGAAAAATAGATTTATCGTGGGGCGGTAGTGGACAGACGCGGAAAACATTTGGGTTATATCCTCCAGCGCTACGTGATAGAAGAAAGATAGGAAGAAGAAGACGACGATGGAAAACATTAAGAGTAAGTTGCAAATTCTGCATCGTTACGGAGAATATTATTGTTTTGAATTTTTACAAAATCAGACGTTCTTTGAAATAAATATTTACAAAATTTATCCATTATTAACACCATATCTTTGCTTCAGACCCCAAATCATCTACCAAAAATTAATCTGGCCGCTAAAAATTTGATAACGTTTAATTTTTTATAATAAATATATAATTTGAAATCAATAAAATATTGTAATTAATCGAAATAATCGTATAATTATACATTTTTTAAAATTCTTATATAATATATATCTCTGACATGGTTGAAATTAAACACATATTCTTTGAACATTTTCGAGTAGTAATTTAGTAATTTTACCCGTAAACTATTGTGGACCAGGTTTGTTACATCCTGTGTATATTTTAAAGTAATTGTGAGTATAAAGTTATTTAATGTATTTTAAAGTAATACCAAACATAAATAACTTAAGATCCTAATATTTTTTCATTTCATTGTAAATTGCATTAAAATTTTTGGCCGAGTTCAAAATACCCAAGATTCTTAAAAATAAAAATGATTTTTGATATTCATTTGTTTGTTAAAAATGACTACCCATCCATCATAGAGATTTATACTAGCTTATACATTTATAGAGTTTTATACTAGCTTATACATTTATAGAGTTTTATACTAGCATTATATATTGAGAAGAAGAAATGAGAGAGCATTAAGCATTGTTATGTATTATTATTATAAAATACAAGTACCTCTTCGCTAAGAGATTAGATACGTATTGAAGTCTGAACGCAGGCCATTAGTATAAACATCGGGGATTCTGAGAAGTACTATATTCAGCTGGTAGCAAATGTGACTGAGCGAGCCGTACGCGTCTTCCGACATTGTTTGAATTTAATAGTTAAATTTTACAAAAAAATTGTGAAAAAATTATTTAATATTATAACACGCTACATAAAAATAATCTGACGTAACATTTCATCAGTATGTTCAAACACATTGGTTTAGTTATATCGACAACACTCAGCACGTCCCACTCGTATGCCATGCTTGATGATGCGGTTTTATAAGCGTATCCACTGATAATGTTTTCAATTTGGAATAGTAAGTAATGGTAAGACGTACCTAGTGATCAGAGGGGTCGAAACTATAAAGAAGATTTTCACCTCCGTTCCACATAAAAAATATAACACTGATGCAACTATGAATTCGCTCGTCAATTGTGCAATATGCAGATTTATAAAATGTAAAAAATAATATATGTAAATAATTGAGAAATTATTATATATTTTTGCTTTAGGCCATAAATTATCGAAAATGACAGTCTGGCTGCTCGAAGTTTATTGACCTTTCATATTTTGTATTCAATATATTTTGGAATCAATCAAATATTTCAATTAATCATAATCATCGCGTAAATGCTTATATATTTGATATACATAGGTATTTGATATTAAACACGTGCAGCTTGAACGATTTCGACTCATATTTAAAAAAATACTATCCCTAAAATATATATATGTACTAGGTATATCGTATTCTGTATATATTGGATACATATGGATGAATTCCGTGTACGCATCTCTATTTAAAAAAATTTTAGCCTCTGTGGAACATGACGTGAAGCGAAAATGTGTGTGTCGCATTGTTGTTGGAAGGATATTTTCCGATTCAATATTGTTAAAGAAATAAACTCGTAGCCGACTGAGGTCCTCTCAAAAGCCCCGTTCTTTAAGCAGCTCGATGGGATAGTACATTGTATCATTTTCCTAAGCCGATTATTTGTTCATTATTTTAAAGTCTTATTTCTATAATCCCCCAGATTTAGCAACGGTCTGAGGTAGGGCGCTGTCCTGCGGCACCATGCTGGAAGCTGGAACTGCCGGCTGTATCCAATTCCAGGGGATTACAGTTTATTGTTCCAAGGCGGACTGGGTCCCGGGGCAAAACCGCGCGCAGAACAAATAACTTTCTGGCAATTTTGCCCCAGCGGGACAATAACCTTAATAGAGTGCGTATACTTTATTAAAACCGTCGTTAGAGTTGTGATACCAGGATGAGTTGGTGGAATCGGATATCTGCGCAGATAAGGGAACACTTTATGAACATATTAAATGTGTTGGAAACACACCATGGGGGAACCAAAAAGTTTGATGATGTTTATCTAAAACTTTGATATATTATTTTACCATAACCCTTTATTGCCCTATTTAAAAGCGAGCATAATTTCACACTTATTATCAGGCGGTTCGAGCCAAGCCTTTTCTAAAAATATCTCTAAATTTTATTTATGCGCGAACAAAAAATACTCAACGCAAAAACGATGAAAGAAAATCTGACAATAATGTTAGGTAGAATACATATTTTTTCTTCTTCCGAGTATTTTTAATTAAACCGATGCGCATTAAAAATGATATAAGATTCTGAAAAATAAAAAACATTTTATTTAAGTCGGAAGATTTGGTATTTATTAAACATTTTTAATCGGATAAAAATAGAATATTAAATGTTCTGATGAGTTGATGAGTTCTTACTAAATGGTAATTAATTAACTATGAATGATAATAAAACATGACGCTTGTTAAAAAATATGAAAACTTTAGGTTGCGGTTGTTACTAAATTATAGAGAGGTACTCAGCGCGTCGACAGGCGGCCATTGGGAAACCGATTGGGGGCGAACGTGGCTCAGCATTTTATCCTTGTATCATCAGATCAATGGAAGCGTGTCGTATCGCAGCTGAGGCAAATTGTGAGCCACTCGTTGTTTTATCTTGGATCGCCCAGTTAAGGGCCAAGTTCGCGCCGCACTTAGCCGGGGTGAACGATGAAGGATGGCGTATCGCCGCGAGATGACCTCTCGAGAAATGATAATGAAATCGGTCACGGCTAACGATGAATTTTTTGGATATCAAAAAACTTTGAAATGTATGTCTTGAATATCAAAAAAACAATATAGTCAACATAGAGCTTTAAATGAAGTAATTCGAAAGATACAGAAAAAATCTATCAATCGAAAAATATTTGGTTATTACCGGGATACGAATCCGGAATTTTTTATATACAGGGAAATATGTTGGCATTTTGTCACGGTAGCCATTTAAGTTTCCGATAAATTTTTCGATTTATCGATACCTTAATCTACAAAGCAGCTAACTCCATTTTTTTTAAATATTCAGGAGCAACAAAAAATTGTTTAATTTTGTAATTAAACGGATTACGAATTCCAAAACATGTCATTTTGATTTATCTCGTATTTATAGAGAATATTTGTAGTTTATCTAAATTTCTTTACTAAAATTATAAAATATTATTGGGAGTTAGCTGATTTTCCATGATAATGTAGTGACGGAGTAAATATGATTTCCGCGGACGTCTTCTATTTCTGGTGCCATCAACGCTTGTGTCAGGTAAACATTTAAGGTTTTTGCTGCAAGAATCAATGTAAGGTTTTTCAGCACATAGTACTTATTTATTATTTAAAAACAAGTAATTTCACGTGTTTTAAAATTGATAGGAATTTTTGGGTTTTATTGTACCATAGAACAATAAATGAGGAAAATAATGGCATCAACTCGGTTTTTTGACCATGGGTGGAGTTAGCTGCTTTATAGATTATGGTATCATTATGTTATGCAGTCATCTATTATTTATTTTTAAAAGTAATCAAATTTATATTGCTATGTATACCAAAAACTTTTGAGTAATACTTGTGTATGCTAAAAAACCCCAGGATTAAATCAATCTATTTAAAAAAATTTAAATATTTTTTATTTATTTGACATTTTTCAATTTTTTTACAACATGAATTAAGTATTTTACATTTTTAAAATTAAAAAAGAGACTAGCTCTTGTGCTTGGAGAGGGAGTTACACTACAATAATTTTATATATTTTATTTATTGTCTATTTGTGTGCTTCTGAAGTGTTCTATAATATTGTTTATTTTATAATTATGTGTTTCTGAAGTGTTAATTTAATTTCTTTCGAAACTCTTTTATATCTTTTATTTCTTTAATTTGTGTAGAGAGGCTATTGAAATTTTTTATCATTTTATAACATTTTGCTTATAGTGTTTGGTGTTACATTTAGAGATTTTAAAGTTATTTTTAAACCTTAATGATATGCTTGTTTCAAATTTTACAGTGTTATTTTCATTAATTAATTGATTAATTGAGTTTTTTTTCAAAATGTTTTGTATTTTGAGAACTGGGAATTTTGAAAAAAGTGTGTGTGTTGAAAAAGTTGTTTTTTTAATATTACTTTGATGATTGTTCTGTATATTTTTTACCAAGTTCATTATATTATTGTATGCTCCTTCCCACACAATTCTTCTATACTGGAATAGTGAGTGAACAATAGCAAAATATACCTTTTTAAAATTATTTATACTTAAAATGTTTCTTAACCTTATAAATATATAAGTACATTTTCTTCTTCTTTTCACTAATTCGTTAATTTGACTGTGCCATTTTAAATGTTGATCAATAATTACACCGAGATATTTGATTTCTTTTTTTGGGCTTATGTTTGTACATGAGTCGTTACAGGTGATTTTGTTACAGTTGTCGTTATGGATAGTAATTTTTATATAGGGCGGTGTTTTAAGACTTTTGATTGAAAAGGGAATGTAATAGGTTTTTTCGGAGTTTAAAAAAAGTAAATTACTGTCGAACCAGGTTTTGAGTGTGTTCATGACGTTATTTGCATGTTCGTTTGTGTAGTGTTCCAGTGTTGTCCATCAATAATGATAGCAGTGTCGTCGGCGAATGATATAATTTTTCCGGTCAATTTTAGTTTGATAATGTCATTGACATAAATTATAAAAAGAAGTGGGCCCAAAACTGCCCCTTGTGGTATACTAAACTCACTGATTAGTGGTTGGCTTAAAGTTTCGTTAATTTTTACGTTTTGCGGTCTTTCGTAAAGATAGCTTTGAATCCAGCTTAGTGTTTTGTCGTCTATACCGACGGATTTTAATTTTAATATTAGTTTGTTGTGGGAGATATTGTCGAAGGTTTTTCTCAAGTCCACGAAAATTCCAATACATTTAAGAGATTTGTCTAGAGATTCTTGGATATTATTAGATAGTCTATTTAATGCGTTTTGTGTACTTTTCTATGAATCTAAACTGGTTTTCATCAATTACTTTGTTTATTTTAATATTTTTAACAATTTTATCTAGGATTTTTCCAATGTTTGACAAAAGAGAGATTGGTCTGTAATTGGTTATTTCCTCAGCGTTATTTGATTTATATATGAGGGAAATGATGGCTCGTTTGTAGCATGTCGGGAATACCCCTTTTTTTAAACATAGGTTTATTACATGCATTAGGGGTTTGAATATTTTTTTAAATAAATTTTAAATTCACAGTATGTCCATCATAACCTGGGGCTGTTCCTCCCTTCATACATGTTATGATTTGTTCAATTTCGTTCATTTTTGTGGGTTGAAAAAATTCTATTTTATTTCCTGCATATACTGTATTAGAAGTAACTACGTCAGTATTCAAGTTCTTTGTGATTTTACCAGCCAAGTTTTTACAGACGTTAGCAAAGAAATTATAAAATATGTTTGCTGTTTCTTGGGGTTTTTCTGAGCAATTTATTTTTGAATCATCATGTGTGATAAAACTTTTTTTTTTTTCCTTGATTATTTTCCATTATTTCATTAATGATATTACAAACTCTCTTACTATCATTTTCTGCAGATTCTAGAATTTTTTTGTAGTATTTTTTTGAGTTTTTTTTATTAAGAATGAAAGTTTTTTCTAGTATATGTTTAAATATCTATTTAGCTGCTCGTTATTTGGTAGTTTTATATTATTTTTTATTAAGAATTCTTTGTCTAATTGATACGATTAGATCATGAGTACTCCAGGGTTTTATCGGTTTGTATTTAGACGATTTGCATTTAGGTAAGGTATATTTAGCGACATTTATATGTTTAGATAATGTGTCTTCAAATATGTTGCAACATTCATTGACATTATTGAATTGGTATAATTTAGTCCATTTTTCAGAATTTAATTTGTTTATGAGTGTGTCATTTAATTTTATCATTTATTAATTAATATTTTTGTTGTATTTGTTAGTATATGTAGTCGCGTGGTGGTCAGTGACTTCTGTATGAACGATACCAGAAATAACATTATTTATGTCTGAAATTTTACAATGCATGTGGTCAATGCAAGAAGGTAGTTGATTTTTTACGTTTCTAGTGTATCCATGGCATAAAGTTTGATTCAGCTGGCATATTTAAGTAATTATCTTTATTATTACATGAGTAGTCATTAGCTATATTTAAATTATGTCTCCTAAAATAATAGTTTTCTCGTTTTTTTAGTTTAAATAATATATTTTTAACTCTTTTATAAATATTATTATCGATGATAAGTAAGTTCTATAGATGGTTAATATGTGAAATGAATTACTTTTGTATTTGATTTTTAATTTTTAAATGTTTACATTTTTCTATTTATTTCTTCGTAATTTTATACCATGTACGTATTTGAAACAACTATCCCTATTCCACTATTTTTGTTAATGATATTTTTAGTTGCAAAGTATGTATGGTTTGGTATGTGAAAGTTAACATCGCGCGATGAGTGTGTTTCTGTTAACACTATCACGTCCAGTTTGTTTAATGAATTTGCAACTACAAGGAATTTGTTAAATTTTTTTGCAGACTCCTAATATTCATGTGGACCAGACTACTATCGGGATTTGGTTCTATTATGTAATTTGTGTCGTTTATTGAATGAAAAATTTGTTCACCTATTTTGAATTTTAGTTTATAGAGTTAATTATATAATCGTTCATATTAGAATTTATGAGAATAGATTATTAAATTTGAAATTTTGAAAATTAAAAATTAATAATAGTTAATTAAATTTTGAAAGTATGATATGTCGATAATATAATTGTGTAGGTGTTTGTTTTGGTTGATTTAAATGCATTGTAGATAAATAAAGAAAAATGTGAACTTATGTGTTTTTAAGTTGGAACAGTCATATTCAATTCTGTACTTAGCAATCTGTAAGTTTTTTATTTGTAATCGCTGTCTTGGTTATCTGCTCTGTGTTCAGTTTGATATTTAATATTGAAACTGTGATTTTGCGTGCTGCAATTGTTGCAGATGGGTTTTTTTTGTGTATTTGAGCAGCTGTTTTCCGTGTAATCTTCAGAACAGTATCGGTTTGTAGGCGGTTGTGTTCTATTAAGACATATTTGTGCTGTATACTAATGCAATGATAGCACTGTGTTAATGGATTGCAGTCTTCGATGGATACTCTTTGGAATTTTATGTTTAATTTTCCCTTTTCAATTAGAATTTTTCTTAATTTTCTTAACTGGTTAGAAAATATTTACAGGAATATTACATAGACAAATTTTCTGCCTACGTACTATTTATTCATATGTGGCGGACGTGGTATAAATAGGTCCTTATATTATAATTCCGATATTTTTGCATACGAAAAACGTCGGATTATTCGCTTAGTTTTTTTTAATCTGTTAAATGCGACACACAGGAAATGTCGTTCATAGGACATTTTATATAAATTTTTTTTGTAGGTAGATGCATGTACATGAATAGGCCCTTATATTATATCTAAGGATACATGTTTTAAATACGAAAAACATGAGAATTAGTAGCATGTATAGCTTTTTACAAAATTCAGTTAGTTCAAACACGTGGCCTAGAACATTTATATATACATACAATAAAGAAAAAACATTGCGGGTAATTCATTGGACTGTTGACATATGACGTACTGTTACAGTACTGAACGAATATAATCGTGAATTGAGATAAATGTAAAAAAATATTTTTGGAAATATAAATTTAGATTTATTTTCTGGTTTCAAATCAAAATTTTGTAAAATTTAAAAATATATTACAGGTGGAAAATACAATAAGTAAACTACGGAATCTTTATACTATTTAATTATTATTATATACTTTATTGAGGAAGACATAATGTATAAGATTTTTTTACAACTACTGATGAAGAACTTTAAAAATGATAATTAAGTATGAAACAGTGGCGTAATTACGCCACTGCAGCCAAGGTGGTGCATTGGGATTCATGTTAGATACGGGCCCAAAAGGTCCGCATCCTAAAGTACTTTTGGTATCCCAACGCTCATACGGATGAATCATTTTTAGAATCCACCTCAACAAAAAATTAATTATTTATACATTTTAACGAAAACACATGGAGAAATTATTGTCGTATACAGTACTTAAGTTCGGATTAGGGATCATACTATCGCTGTAAAATGAAGGATCTATTTTCATTTATGAGTGTACCAGAATACATTAAAGCACTTTTATTTATCAAGAAATTATGTAACGAAAGACAAATTTGAATTATAATATTTAATGGATAAAATCGCGTATTGCTTAATATTCTCACATCTTATATACATCACATACATAGAAGCCCCCCTTTTCCATTTTGCTTTAGGGTCTAATTTTTGTAGTTACACTTCTAGTATGAATGATACGCAAACCCCGAAATGGCTGCTCAATAATAAACCTGAAGAATAGATAGATCCAAAAAAATATTATCTTGTTAAGTTTTGGTGTCAGAAATTAGCGGTTCAGTGCAGAGACCGATGGAGATGTTTTCGTGGAGGCCAGGACCCATATTAGCTCAAAATTAAAATTAACTCTCGAAAAGATGTTAATTTGAAATTGAAATGATGAAATTAGTAGACTAATAAAAAAAGTTTTACTAATGCCTTCCAAGACAAAATATTTAATTAAATGTAAATGTTTTGTTCTGAGTAAGAAGTAAATTGTTGCTTGTTTACTTAATTTTTATTTTATATGTACAGCATAGGGTATTTAATTTTAATATCTTTTAAAATACGGATAGTATGGAGCGTATAATATTCGATATTAGCCAAACTCAGCAAATTATAGGATCTCCTGATCCAAATCATATGTATTTACATCAATCTCCCTTCCGGAGAGAATTTCTTCTTTACAAATGCTGTAATGAAGTAGCGCGCTCAACAGATATTTGTAATAAAATATAATATATGTAAATGTAAAGGCTGAGTCAATATATAGAAAGAAAATTGACATTGATAACACGAAAAATCAATTAGCCTTTAGCAGATAGACAAAATAAAAGCTCCCATGAAAACACTGTACCGTAAAGTTGAGCGGCTCCAATTACATTGTACGAAATGGAGGCTTTTTATTAATAAACCAGTGGAGTTAAGTCCTCTACCAATATTGGAGTTGATATTCACGGAGCTCTTGCGCAAGTATAAACTTTTAACATTGCCCAGAAAAACAAACTTAACGTTATTGAGTAACTTTCAGTGTTAATCTCACGAAATACATTACCGTGTTTCGAGAATTTTATGGACTCCATCGCTTAATTGTTTGATCTTGAGCTTAAGCCTGGCGGTTTGCAAAATGGCCAGCAGAAACGATTAATGAAAATAACTGGCTATATATTCACCATTTTCCGAGGAGGTAAGCTTAAGAGGATAAGGTAAATCGCTGATAGATTTAAATATCCAATTTTAAGATTTTCATGAAAGGGAGTATACACGTACATGAAACGATCTGTTTTTCTATACGGTTTTTATGAGTTTTAAACTTAAACCTGATGAGCTAATTTCATTAAAAAAATAATGTTTTTTCAAAGCTAGATAATATGCATTACATAACATTTATACACATTTAAGGATCCACAATTTTTTATTTTATTTTTAGAAATCAATATGCAAATCTCTCCTACGATATCTCTCTTTAGATGTTTTATCATTAAATTTGTCATACTAACATTCTAACGCCTTTTTTTATATTATGTTTCAATCATGGGCAGGTGAGAATATTTTAGTTTTTAATTTTTTTTGTTATTTGAATTATTTTAATAAAAATTAAATGAATAAACTATTAAAAATCTATTTATTTTGTCGTTACCAAATACTACACAACTATGGTCTGAAATTGCAACTTCGCAACAAAAATGCATTTTCATAAAAAAAATATATTTTTGTTTATTTAAATAAGTTATTAAATATTTCTGGCTTAAATTAAGATTAATTATTATACTTTTAAAATTAGCAAAATTAACTTTGTGGTTAAAATTCATTATTTTTATTTGGTAACTTTGTTTCATTAACCACTTATTAAGTTTAAATACATCTAACGGTTTCGAAAAATACCATTTTCTTCTTCAGTATGTTAATATATCAGGATGTATTGTAATGAAACAAAGTTAACAAACAATAATAAATAAAGATTAATTATTGTTTATATAATGGATGAACTTTTCTACTTTAGCATAAATTTCAGTCTAATTAAGGAAACAATGGACGTCTCTTACACTATGTAAAAATTACCTAATTAATTAAGGAAAATACATTTTTGTTGTGAAGTTGCATTTTCAGAACATAGTTCTGTGGTATTTAATACAAATTAAATGAATCAACTACAATGAAATACAGAAAAAATGATATATTTAAAAATATTTTTCCGGTGGCAACTAAATATTTTTTCGATAAATATAATAGACTTTTTCTGTATATCTTTCTAGTTGATTAATTTAATTTATACAAATTACTGTATCAGGGAATTAAATAAAAGGTTTTGCTTCCGACAGTATTCATTTTATGATAAAGGTTGAAATTACAAAGTTAGCCGCAAGGACAATAAACTAAAATTGGTCAGAATCGTTTCGACTATGCGGCTTTTTAGATATATTACAAATACCAATCAATGCATATCATAAACATACAAAAAACCTTTTTTAATCTCACACTTAATAATTTAATAAAACCTCTTATATGAAATAAAGTCTGTTTCATAACATGTGCAATGTATTACATTAGGAAATAATTATTTTAATAAAAAAATTGACAGAAATTTATGATTATATTGCAAGAATTCAAGATTTATTAAACGAAATGTAAATTAATATATTTAACTCTCCGTTAAGATTTTCGCAAGTTCAATATAAAATAACATATACATATATTTTAAAAATATATATGAAAATATGAAATGAAACTAATACATTACATTGGAGTGATTTGTTAATTTCCCGTGATATATCTGAATTCGTAAGATGTGATATTTTTGTTCTGATTGTACATTTTCCGAATAGAAAATTCCATCAATTGTTGGGTAATTGAATTTTCTCAATCAATTCATCTCTCACAGTCGAGATTTATATCTCCAGCGAAAAAGAAAATAGTTATTTTTTGAGGCAACGCCTTGACAATAGTACATGTTACCATGCCAAAACATTTGAGGCAAAGCCTTGACAATGGCACGTGTTACTATGGCGAAATATCGGCCTTGAGGAAACCATTTACAAAAAAACGAATATATAAAATGATGTACATATTTAGTGGGCATTTAACTAAAATATATTCTTTGATGCAATATGTAAATGGTTTTAACTTGTTTTTTGTCGTTTTCTTGTCCATGTGAAATATTTTAATGTTGTAAGTAAATTGTCACCATTTTTTTTAATGTCCAATGCCTTTGTACTTATATCTATCTTATTTCTAATATATAAATAAATACATTTAAGTGAAGCGATATGTCATGTACGGGATGTAAGCATGTAACTCGGATGAAAACAAAGATATCTCCAAAACAAATTTTTCACTTTGATTCCTCTTTCTCCCTATCATTAATATTGCTGTCGTCTTTGGTAACAAACTTATTTAATCGTGACTTTCCCGATATTTCAGTAATTTATCGTCACAAGCAAAATGCTTTTACCTCTCGACTTAAATCTGCTCGATGTTGATAAAGAAGAATCAATTTTTCATCCTCCAGCTGATTAATAGAATGTTTGGCAGCGAAATTTGCAATTATTTTTGATTCGATAGCTTTACCCAGTAGATCGTTAATAAGGAAAAAATATCAAGCTTTTTCACAACGATAAATTTTTTGCAGATAATTTATTTCTAAAATCAGATAAAATTGATTGAGTTTTATGTACCATAAAAAAGAATAGATTTTAATTAATTAGTTTCTTTGATGCCCAAGAGAAAATACTTTTCTAATTATTTCGAAAATAAATGGATTTCGGTAAAACAGTGACGGATTGTGGATTTAATAATTTATAGAACCAACTACACAACTGAACAAAATTTAGAATTTAATATAATACACATTTATATTAGAACGGTAGGGTAGTTAGGGTGCTTATGTTTTGCACAGAATATAGAAGAGTAATTATGTAGAATTTGGTTTAGATTGGTTGTTGTTCCGTACAGGAAAACAAGAACTGTTTTAGGGTAGTTCGCCAGTTCACTCTTGTGGCTCAGGCTGACAATGTCTGTGCAGCGATACGCAGGGTCTAAATCGTAGTCCAGTAGTCGAATTCGTTTCCAAAAAGTCCAGAGTAAAAGGAGGCTAAAACGAGGTAGAGAAAATAAATACACTTATTTACTCGAGGAGTGCGGTGGCGAGAGTGACTTCTCTCGGCCACCAGCGCAGTATTTATTTCTCACGAGACGGGGCCGGCCGTGACATACTCCCGTCTCACGCCAAACCAATGGAAGCGGGCTTATATCCCTAGCATCGCCCTCATTCAGCCCGGTACCTCCGCCGTCTGGCGGTCTATCTTGGAAAATGTCGAACAGTCGAAGGGCGCAGCGCACGGACCGGCAGATCTTACTTCGCGCTATGATTTTATTCAATAACAAATTTATTCTTATACCTAGAGACATTGTAGGCATTTTATTCTATATTACCACATGTGCTCGCGATATCTTATATGTTACAAGGTCTGGCGATCGCCCGGGATTATTTAATTTGTTTTCAAAATTATTAATGTATAAATCAAATTTACATTTAAAAACACACAATATATATCGCGCATTCTTGCACGGGTGATCCCCTTAACATTCTCTATTGTAGCATCCTTGGCACGGAAGCGTCGTACACTCGGGATTTGACCATTTGTGGTCGCAGTTTTGCCAAAAAGACTCGTTTCAAAAAAAGGGCAAAGCTCCCGCGAGCGTGATCCTGTGCGGCGCATTGGTCAAATTGTATAGATAAAAAAATATGTTCAATTTTATATATAATATATGGAAAAAATATTTTGATCTAAAATTAATTAATTTGATTTAGTAGGTTAGAAAAAGGCATAAAAAAAGAGTTTAATTGCATAAAAAAAAGTAAATCGAAAGTAGAGCGATTTAAGGGATATTGATATTTTTTCAGTTCTACACAGTTTAAGGAATATCATTGAATAGTATTTACTAATGTTTGTATATTAATTTTGTTTTATTGTTTTAAAAATCATATTAATCGATATTGTTTTAAAAAAGTAATATACTGGTAGGTGATAAATATTTGAAGGGATTTTTTTATGAATGTTTGACAGAAACGGAAAGTCTGAGAAAAATATTGAGAGAAGGGTAGAGAATAAAGTAAATGACGTTTTGGATGCAATAATTTCTAAACTTGTAAGCCAAAAAGAGCCTGGCGATACGTGATAGTAGATTCCTGAAACCAACATTGATGTGCAAAAATGAAGTCCAGAATTAACAAAAGGGGAGTATTTAAGTCTATATGAGTGAGTACTGAGATGGTGTCTAGTTTATTAATAATTATAAAGGGTGTCCAGCAGAAAAATTTCAAGATTAAATTGTAATTGCTCGTAAGCCATCAGGGTCAGGTAAGTGGGAAGGGAATTGTTCTATGCTCGTGATTTGCGGATTTTCCAGTCGCAATGAAACACTGGTAGGGAGCGCACTGTACGTTTGCGATTGAGAAATATTTAAAGTGCGTTGATTCATTGGTTTGTGCGCGTCGTGCTTTTTGTACTCACTTTAATATTCAACGAGTAAGTGATGGGCCGAGCACGCAAGTTATCTGGTGTTGGGTTCAAAAGTTCAGACAAGAAGGAACCAAACTTTTTGTATGATTGCAGCCTGTACTGGAATAAAAAAATCAACAGTGTACGTTATTTTGGAAAATAAATTACAGTTTCACCCATACAAACTACAAATCGTGCAGTTTCTTAACGAAAATGACTATTATTTACGTGAAACCTAAGTGAGAATGATGCTGGAACGTTTTAGATCGTCACGAACGCTTGGAAACATATTGTTTAATGACGAAACACATTTTCATATCGATGTCTATGTTAATAAACAGAACATGAGATACTGGTGCCCCGATAACCCGGGGGAACGCCATTAAAAACGTATTAATGTGGTGTGAATTTCTGCCGAGGGATAATTGGGCCTTATTTTTTAAACCAGTCATTGCTGATGTGTATTGCCGAATGATCGATGAGTGTTTGGTATCGCAGCTGCAGCTGTTACAGCAAAATAACGCAATTTCAGCTAAACGGGGCCACTCCACACACAGCTTTCAGTTTCAATTTTTCCCAATAAATTAATCAAAAAATACGGAGACATAGCCTGAACACCTTGGTCACCGGACCTTACGCCGTGTATCTTTTTTGTGGGGATACCTTAAGTCGAGAGTTTACAGCAACAATCCTGAACAATTCTGGCCCTACAAGAAAATATTCGCCGTGAAGTTGTTGCCATTGAACCAACGCTTTGCTCTCGCGTGTTGGCAAATTTAAGAGTCTGATTGCAAGTGTCTTGAGAGAAATGGACGGCATTTAGACGATATTGTTTATAAAACGTAAAATTCGCATCATTAAACTCCATTTTGTATAAATAAAATTTGAGAATATCATTGTAGTTATTTTTTAAATTTAATATTAAGCTTGAACCTTTATTATAAAGTGTCATCAAATTCGTAACTTTTTGTCATTTTTCTTAAGATTTCTTAAGGTAAGAAGCGAATCGCTTAGGTTTTGTCGATATGCCAAAGATTTAAGGAACTGTCATTGGATTTTTTCTACTCTGTAATTGTTGACTTCGTAATTGGGTGAAAATATTGTTTATGAGAATTCCAGTAAAATAAATCCTTAGGATAACAGTTTAAAATGGTAATGAAAATATAAGGACTAGATGTGATTCATAGTAGTTTAAAGTAAATAATTGCGAAGAAAATAATCTCTGCGACATCGATCATTTGTAAAATTAATTTCAGAATTGTTATGATCCTAGTTTTTTTTGTTTGTTAAGTGTGACATCATTTTTTTCCCTTGTCAGTAGACTCGACCGACGTCGGATGCCACCATTTTACGGAAAATAGTAACGAAGAATAGAATAAAGATAACGATGATTTAGTGAGCCTGTTAGACAATTTGCGTCCCGTCCGTACCTGCGTTAACCCGTTAGCGACCGTAGTTGCACTTAAGGGACACCTGTTTGTGACAGCCATTATGAATACATTACTAGTTCCAGGAGTGTAATTATAATAAAACTACTTCAATTAACTATATTTACTAACAATTATTAAAAAAAATAATGTGAAAAAGTGTTGCTCAGTCTCTTTGTAGTATTTTCCCACAACGGTTACTTAGCGGTTACAGAAAACTAATTCTTTGGTGGTGAATATCGTAATAATTTTTTTTTTATAAAATTGATTCAAGCCTCATTTCTATACTTTGGTAATTAAGTCTTATACTTCATAAAAAAAATGTAAAAATATTCTGCGTACCCACTTCTTTTCTATTGTTTTTTCAATTCTCAATCATTCTCGTATGCGTCTAGGAGCTGGATGTAAATTAAATTGACCTGGTTCTTTCTGCTTTCCTAGTGATATGGTTCTTTCTGATATCTCGACCAATTTTTTCATGTTTAATGGCATGGCTAAGCTATCTAAGCATTTGGCACTGTATAGGATAGATGCTGCTTCATATTTCACCATCATAGAGAGAGATTAAAAGAAAAAGCACAGCCTTTACCTTTCAATATTACGCTTACTTTGGTAATAATTTACTAGAAACATTTTCACTTTAACCACCGTGTAGTTCGTACTTTCCGTGAACTTAGCGCTTTAGAGTATCACCCTGTCGAAGTAATACTTTACATTACCAACCTAATGCTCGAATTCATCGCCTGTACAATTCACATTGTCTAAGTGCGATAAAGTGCTCGTCACTGCGATCATCAGCATATTTAACGATAGTCCTCGAAAATTTAATGAGATCCAGAAACTTGTTCATTATGGTATTGATTTTATTATATAATTTAATACTAATGTCTGTCTTTGTGTATGTTAATTTTTATACATTTTATCATTTTTAAAAGAGACAAATTTATTTTTGGTTTCACTGAAAAAATATGCAACATAAATGTAATGTATTATATATTACATCTGTATCAAAATAAGAGATCGATTAATTAATTATTCATAAATATACATGCTTTTTTTACAAGTCTATTTTTAGTGTTTCTAATTTTTGAAGCAAGAACCGTATCATTCAGTATCATGTTCCAGTTCTAAATACGACAACTCTTTTACAACTGGATAACATGATTCAAATAAATTGTTTTTACTTAAAGAAGATCTATTTAAACCATCGGTATGTTTTATGTATACTTAATTACGATGTGCGTTTTTTAAGTAAGTACTATTGCCGGATATTCTCAGTATAGCGCTGTGGTTGCGATGTTGCGCATGTGCAATGGTTTCTTTCATCTCATCACATGCAACGTTAGAGACACTCACATAATGTGGCCATCTTGTAGTGAGTGATTGAAATGTTCAAGACAATAGATCAGCCCGCCGACTGTGAGATACGGTCCGTGATTCGTTTCTTGAATGCTCGAAACATGAATACAGCTGACATTCATCGCCAAGTGTATCTTGTTTTGTCCTGATTTGGCGCCAAGTGGTTTCCATATTTTTCTTCATCTAAAGCGGTTCCTTGTTGGTAAGCGTTTTGATGACAATGATGAACTCAAAGACGGAGTACAGACATGGTTTTTATCCCAGGCGGCGTCGTTCTATGATGAAGGTACACAAAATGAGTGCCCCATTGTGACAAGTGTCTTAATAATGGTTGCGACTATGTTAATAAATAGTTTAAGGTATGTGGCATTTGAAGAAAGTAAAGTGTTGTAAAAATAATGTTGTGTTTCATTAAAAAAAAATGTGGTACTTAAAAAAAGCGCGTCGCAGTTTATTAAATAATAATAATAATAAAGTCTCATCTGAGATTTAAATAATTAAAATAATAACGCGAATGCTACAATACTTCATCTATCTTAAAAAATAATTAATGATGTACAATTTGTTGAAAATCTATGCATAATGTGTTTGATAATTCCATAACAATTACCTCAAATACTATTTATTTAGTTAAATTTTCTTAATTTAATTCATTATCACTGCAGTTACTTTGTACTACACACACGTCAAGTACTTTCTTTACTACTGAATTAGGAGAAGTGCAGTTTCTACTAATTCACATTTATGTTAGACGATGAGAGGGTTTGCGCTTCTCGAAATCACAGTAGTGATAAAAATATGACTCAAAGTGTGTGTAGTACAAAGTTTAATTCCTTAATTTAATGTTATCGATTTGTTAAGTACTCTATATCAATACAGTATTAAATATTATTATTATTATAATAATTACTATTATAACTATTATTATTATTTAAAGATCTTATTTCATCAACATTATACAAATTAAGATGCTTCAGAGTGCTTAGTGAAAACAAAAACACATGTAACAATATTTTTTTACCTCCTTGAACAAATCTGTCAAATGTTTAGACATTTATGTACGTACATCACGAACTTTTTTGGGCAAGTTTGGAATTGAAAAAAGCTTCGACTTTTCTCTTAAAAAACAAATAATGTTCTTGGTGTATTTTGCATGGAAATTTATACGACGAGCGTTTTACAATATATTCGCGATTAGTTGAGAAATTTCAGTAAGTGTCTGAAATATTATAATATTTAAATCATAATGGTCACTTATTTAGTAGTTTGCTTAACCATTTTATGATTTGACATCTCAAAAGTCAATAATTAATGTCCGTAAGTATTATAGTATTTTTAAGGAGAACACATTCTTATTGTGAAGTTGTAATTATTCAAAACATAGGTCTATGATGTTTTAAATACTAATTTAATTTTAATTTAATTTAGTATTAATTAGTATTACAGTATTTTTTTTAAAATAATGTTAATCGTAGAATCGACTGTGTTATATAACTATTTTAAATTAATTTTAATTTTCTCAAGTTGTAATGAAAGCAGAATCTTTTAATATCGATTTGATTTATATACAATATATATCATGCATGTTTTTGTACAATTAAAATAATTAAATTTAAATTTACAAAAATATTTCCGAAATATTGTTTCATTTCATAACTTATTTAGAAACAATTGCTTATGGTATTAGATTTTAGGTAAGTAGATTTTAGGTAATTTAAAAAATAAAATAAATTATAAAGTGAGTAAATTACCATAATACACGAATATATATTTGCGATTTAAGTATTTTACTTATCATTAATCCGAATGATGCCGGCAAATATTAAATTTTTGAAAAAAATAAACATTATTTTCTACGTATTTTGAGAACTTTAAATATATTGTTAGGAAACAGTGATTATTTTGAATGAATACTATAGACTAAATTTATATATATAGTATTAATATTAATAGATTTTTCTAGCATACTTGAAAATAATTTCTGACATCATGCAGAAGATTTAATAATTATAATTAATTAAAACAAAAAAATTTACATTATTAACATAACAACACATATTATGCATGCATTATTTTCTTCTTATTTCCATCTCCATTATTCTCTTATTCCTGTAATTTACTAGTTTTTGATTCAATCACTTAAGAGTGGTGAAAAAAAACTTTAATATTATATATATACCTAAAGCGTACAAAAATAATAAAACTATCATAAATAACCGACTAAATTTAACCACCAGTTCACAGTCCTATGAAATTTTTCAATAATTTAAATTTATTAAGATCATCTTCTCATATCCTTCATCATATTTAATTTAGATATAGGAATTAAATTATTTTTTAAAAAAATTTCTGAATAAATGATAGGTTAATTTTTTATTACTCTGATATTCTGAAACCGGTTGGTTTAAACAAAACCATATGGTTTTATTAAAAGCTAATTCTATAATGATTATGATATTGAATTATAATAATGCAAGTATTGAATTAATCTAGCGGGAATATCTTAGTCTAACGACCAAGAGATCGTGATATATTATGTTGGAAAGAGGGCGAGCTGACTGTAAAAGTCTTCGATTTTATCGAATTTCTTGATTCGATATTTTATCCAGAAGGCTTTTTTACCCCAGCCAGCTAGCCTGGCCCCCGCCCACGCTGGTCGTGTGTAACTGAACGATTTATTCGTGATTTTATGAGATTTTCGATTGACTTTATTTATTCCGTAGCAGTTTCGGTTCTGTGCTTTATACACATTTCCGAGGTTTAAAGGTAAAGATATTTAAATTAAATTAATTAATAAACGTAAATGAATTTCCCACATATGATAACCTAATTAATAACTCGGTATCACTGCCAAGCGAAATATTTTAAATTTGCTTTATCTGTTGATTTTTATTTATAAAATAATGTTATATTTTGATGGAATAATGTATTTATGTAGCTGTATGAAATTCAAACCACTCTGTAAAAGATATAGAAAAAAAATGGGGTTCAAAGAAAAGTCTCTTCAGTGTACAAAGAATAATAAAGTAGGTTAAAAAATTTTTCTTTAACCTACTATGTTGACACGGTAATTGGTCAGCGTACTTCCCTTGATAGGAAGAGTTCCTGGTTCGAATCTCGGTGGTAACAAAATATTTTTTCGATAAATTGATTTTATTTGTATATCTTTCTAATTGATACATTTAATTTGTGATAAATAATCTTATCAGCAGTTTTATCCTTATCTAAGTGAAAACACTTTTCTATGTGGTGTTGCCAATTTTCTTATCCATTTCTATAAAATCCTTTGATTTACACTTCTGTCTAATGGCACAGTTAACTAGATTTATTGATTCTCAACGTGTGACTCCAATGTCTTTTTTAAAAATTTGAAAACAATAAAAAATTCGAGGAAGCCAGATCTGGAGTACGTGGAGTAAGGAGGGTACAATAATAATTTCCAACAAAATTCACAAAATACGTTCTCTAGATAATCATGGAGTCTGTAGGTGCGTTATTATGATGGAAAGAAACTGGAATAATTAAAAAACTAAACCACTTTGGTGATTTTCTACTAATATGGTATAAATATTTCATAAAACTGATTCACAGTCCTTTGCAGTGATAGTTCTTTTCAATACAAATTAAATTAATCGACTAGAAGAAAGAAAAAATCTATTTATCGAAAAAATATTTATAAGTTGCTACAGGGATTTGAACCTATTCGGGGAAACGTGTAACTATTCCACCACAGTAACCGATTACGATTACAAATATGAATTAAATATATTAATTATAAAGATATACATATAAAATCAATTTTATCGAAAAATATTGTTGTTGCGCTACCGGGATTCGAACCTGGATCTCTTCCCTAACCGGGGGAGGTGCTTTATCCAACTAAGCAACCGGTAGCACAACAACAATATTTTTCGATAAAATTGATTTTATATGTATATCTTTATAATTAATATATTTAATTCATATTTAAAATATCACAGACCTATGTTCTGAATAATTACAACTTCACAATAAGAATGTGTTCTCCTAAAAAATAAAAAAGATTATGATTACGACAAATTTAGAACTTATATCTGTATAGTTTTACAATTGATACAAAAAAAAATTATTAAATTTTTAAAAGCAATCAAATTTATATTGCGTTGATTCTCAAATACCTTTAAGTAAATAATATGTAAGTAATTGATTAATTAATGAAATTCTGGCGTCTCATAGCGTAATTTACTCAAAGGTATTTGAGATTCAATGCAATATAAAGTTGATTGTTTTTGAAAATTGAATGAAAAATGTATCAATTGCAAAAATATGCAGTCCTTAATTTATCATAATCGTAATGGGATATTATATTGGAATCTGTTTCCCCGGATAGGAAGAGGTCCAGGTTCGAAACACAGTAGCAAATAAATTTAAAAAAAAAAGAAGTTATTTTCTCTTTATCAACCAGTGCGTCTCTCGCTAACTACTATTTTGATTATTGTTTAGACTAATACTGATTGATCCAATTTTCATCACCAGTGAATCTAAAAAAGCATTGCGATCCAAATAAAAATTGAAGGGCAATTTCGGTTATCCTTCGTGCAATTGTTTTGGAACACATAACATAGTTTAAAATTTAAATTATTTCAAGGAATCTTGCCAATATTCAACGATCCTTTTTATTTAGTGAACGGGCAGCGATACAATTCTCTTTCGTAATCGAAGTTGCTAGTTTTTCCAACGACTGACGTCTGAAAAATGTCTTCTTGACCGCTAATAAAACGATAAATCAATTTATACAAATCGGTTTTCTCCAGCGTTTCTACCGTTTCTTCAGTGTCACGGCGTTTATACCGATGCTGTAAGGAGGTGAAGAGGATCCTGTTTAAATTGTTCTTTACCAGCATGCATACCTGCGAGCTCTGGTCGAAATACAAGCAAGTGACGTAAAACCAAATTCAGTACAACAATTCCAAATTCATACTGTTCGGATTGGCGCGTTATTGCAGTGCATTTACAATGTTTGCCGAAGGCCGTATACATGGATTCGTTCAGACATCGAGTTGCGGGCGTAAAGCTGCGGCTAGAGCTCAGCACCAACTCTCTGGTGCAAGCGGCGCTCTCATGGAAAGCTGGTTCCCTGACCAGAGAATGGCAACGACTACAGAATAGCTACAGATACAATAATGTCCGTGACTGAAGTATTTATATATGTAGCATTTTTATTTTGTTTATCTTTATGTATATGTGTGAACTTTATTTATTTATATTTTCCTTGGTTTTCTTTTCATAACATAAATAATATTTTGTAACTTTAATGTATTATTTTTATGGCGAATTGGGTCTTTATAAAAAAAACCCGATCACGCTGGAATAAACGCATTATTATTATTATTATCTACATAAACTTAAGAATTTTTAAGAATATCACGTCTTATTATAGTTTGACTACAAATTTAATGATTGAACGTACCTACCCTTTCTCTTACGGTGCTAAAATAAAAACGCGCGTACCGGTGCTGTAAACTCAGTGTAACATGTAGACTTTGGTGATTTTTAAGTCGGATAAATATGAATATCGTACATTTATTACTTATATTAATTATTAAAATAATAGTTGGCATATATACATATGTATAAGTGAATAAATATATCAATTATTGTGTAAAAGTGTTAAAAATGAGAAAAAATATTGATCATCACGACCGATAGAACAAGACACGTCTAACTCGGCCAGCGCTCGCTCTGCCACTAAGTGATGATCGGCATCCGGCACTGCGCCGTCGGCATCACTTCCCACGTACACATACACCTATTGATAAATTCACGTCGGGTTCTTCGAGAAAACATTTTTTATTGTTGCGTATGGTGAATACTTATATATTGTAATTATTTTATCCAATCCATAAATATATTACGGAGGTATACCTAAAATATGAACTGTGTATTAATTATATTTATAGAGATATTCACATAATTAAAGGAAATGTTAACTTAGTTTACATCATCGGGGAGAAAAGGTTAAATTCGAAGTAATCTATGTTCTTACGAGCAGGGTTAAATTCAAACTGATGAATTACAGTGTACGAACATAATTCAGCACTGATGTGATTACAATTTAGCACTAATACACTTTGTGGATATAATAAATATATTAAATATATTCATTATAATAAATATATAAAATCAGGCGCATGAATATTGTGCAGCGTTAGGTTAGTTAATATTAATTTTTGAAGAATTAATTTCCAGAAACACCTCTCGTATAAATGAGCAATTTTAAAAAGGTTAATAAATAATCCTCGAGATTAATAATTATTATAATAAAATAATTTTATTTATTCGTGGCCTAAGGTGATCTAATTACATTAATTAAAACTAATAATGTAACATATGCAAATTTATTATTGAAAACACATTTTAATTTTAGATCATTGTTTGCATTCCCCACTATTTTTCTCATTATGTTTTAACTTATTATTACCATGTGTTCATATTTAATTATTTGAAATCCCCTGCACTAATACTGTATATCGATTTTTACAAATGCTGATAGATAAACGGGGCGTCATGAATGATGAGATAGAGAATTGTTGCAAAAAATCTCACGTAGAAATTGTGTTTAGTGGTATCTATGTATATTTTATATGGTTGAATAATATACCATTTAATGCCTAAGAAGATGTACAACGTTGTGACATTCATAACGCAGATTTTTCCAAAACCGATATACATCGTCTCATTTTATGAATGAACAACCCTTTGTCAAATGTTCTTTTTAAATGCTATTTTCATTAACTTTTTTAAATGTCTAGTTTTCTTTAAATATAAAAATTTGGAGTAAATAGTAATTCGGCAGTTATATGAAATATACTGCAGTCGCTTGAGGGTTGAAGCCTTACCGGTAAGCGCACCGACTACAACCGCGATCAGGTGAAACAGATACGCGCGGTAATGTTGTCGGCAGTAAATTACAGTTATGTTCTATAGACCGGATGTACTACGCGCCCCGTCCGGCCCAGCTTTGCTCAGGCCATATATTAACAAACCATCTTTGGTTTCGGAGCTTTCAGAGTTTTGGCTTAGTTTGTCGGCATTTATGAACTCGCCACTAACACCTAACAATTTGTAATGTATTATATTTCACGTATTATACACTATACCAACGTAAAATACTTAATTTTTTTCCAAATATGTTTTTTTCTATTTGAAAATAAACTTGGTCTAATTATAATAATGTTGGATAATTTTTATAGTACCATTTTTGTTAAAAATTGCACCTTAATAATGATTTACACATAGACTGTTTATAGCCCTACATTAATATTTATTACACTATTTTTAGCAACACATTTTCGAACCTATATGTAACCTTTTTGATATTAATATATTTAATCATTCCATTATTTGAAAGAGCCATCTACCTTATTTTTACAGAATTTCAAATTCCTTTGAGTAATCTAATAGCACATGCCAAAATTATTGTCGCTGTAGCATAGTTGAATAATACACCTTCCCCGGTTTGAAAAGAGATCCAGGTTCGAACCTCGAAGGCGCAACAACAATATTTTTCGATAGAATTGATTTGATGTGTATATCTTTCTAATTAATATATTTAATTCATATTTAAAATATCACACACCTATGTTATGAATAATTACAACTTCACAATAAGAATGTCTTCTCCTAACAATAAAGTTGTATTAATGTGTCAAAAATTTAATAAAAATGAATTGATAATTGAATGGTCGGGTGTTATGTTTTCTTAGTTCTGCTGTGTTGCGTGAAAAGTTAGGCCTTCACTTCAACAACATTGAAGATGTTTTAATATTTTCGAAATGTGGATATTGTTTGTCGTAAAAATACGTATGGTAAGCAGGACTTAATTGATTAAAAAATGACATAATCCTAAGAGAATGAAGAAAGACGAGAAGATCACTCGTATCATAAATATAAGAAAACTGAAGTACATTGAACATATTACAAGGTACCCTGAGATTTATGAGATGCTGCACCTTGTCATACAAGGAAATATTGTACAATGAGGTATTGGCAGAATAAGAACCAAATTGTTTAAAAACATTAGAGAATAGTTCGGCCTCTTCTGGGTAGCTATAAATAAAGTCAGAATAGCTAACATGATAGTAAACATTCATTAGCGATAGCACTTGAAGAAGAAAAAGTTATCATTTCCTCACGTACTTAGTACAGCGACATTTCATAAACCAAAGGGTCGATAAAGCATCGGTAGACTGTAACTCTTTTGACTGTTCGTATGAAACTGTGTATTTTCGAAATCAACGACTGGTGAGATGACACAAAACAGAGAGGAATGGAGGGTTCTACTTGAAGTGGGCCGAGTGGTGGATGAGTAAGGCCCGCCTCAGTCTGTAGAGCCATACTGGATGGATGGATTTTCTTAAACAAGATACGTGTATCCATAATTTAAATTGTTTTGGAAATTATCGTCAAAGTTGTTTTAGAAGATCGAATTTTTTTGTCACTATGTTTGTCGATAACGAAGGAAATTTAGTCATACATCGGCCAAATATATGATACAGTTGACCATGAATTTTAAAATCGTGTGGTACGGTTCCCTGAAATTTTACAAATTTGGCTCTCATTGAAACAAAACATGGACAAAATCAATATTATCACGAAATGTTCGGTATCAGATCGCCAGTCACCGTGCGCATGTAGATACTCCATTAGGTTTACAATACCTATCAGCCTCCCCCTCCTTTTACTCCCTTTTGCCTTTACCTCAGAGCACGACTTTTTATTTATGTGTTCTATGATTTGTGAACTGTCAAGAGTGAACATTTAACTCGCGCTCATCACTGACTTGAAGTAATTGTAAAGTTACTGATCCTATTGTGTTTTGGTTTTCTCGCAGTGCGTGTCGAAACTGCTATTGTGTATCAGTGCTTTGTGCTAATCATCGAAGAAGTATTCTGAAGTTCAGGAAAGTTGTGAATACAACAAGAAAATTCAGATAAGTCGTGTTCTTCTTGGTTGGTGCTTGAGCCCTTATTGTTCTGTCCCTATGCCAAATTCCTATCACCCTTCCTACATCCAGTTTCACTACCTCCTAGTGTAAGCAAAATCAGTATCAGATTTTTAGAGTCGGCAACGTTTTACGAAAAAATTCTGGATAGAAAAGTGAATTTGTATCTGTATGAGTTTATTGATTTTCCCTTGCGGCAAAAACTAAATTTTTTCATCCGATGGTCGCCCAGAACTAAAATTTCGTGATGCGTCAAAATGACAACGCACGTTTCAGTTTCGTTTCACGCAACAGCAAACTGACGATCGCAGTTGTGCTGAGTCACGCTTTTTATTTAATTGAATTGCTTTGTCTTATGTTTGATTCATGTCCATAACATTGTCTGAAACTCTATGTTCAAATATGGTCAGCTCGTCTTGTTTCAGGGTCTTCTGATATATGTGACTGTAGCCTTAATGGTTGCAATTGAACAAAAACTTGTTTTGAGTTTAACGTTTTAAGTTTTTAATCGCTTAAAAAGTTTGAACAATTATATAACTTGTCTTTATATCACAAATATTTGATTTTTTCTTACTTATTTTTATTTCTAATGCATATGTATTAATATATTAATATGCGAATATCAGATTTTTTTCTTCTTCACTGATCAACTAATTGAGACTGCATTCAGTTAGGGCCTCTCTCATCATAATATATATATATCATGTAGTTGAGACTATACTCAGTAGAGCTCTTTTCATTAACAAGTGCAAATAACAAAACTGTTTACACCTTTAGAAACTAAATTAATGTAAAAAACAATACTGAATGTGTGTAATACAGAGTTAAAATTATTAAATTATTTATTTTATATTCAACAAAGCGATGCAAAAACGTACGTCAAGTTTTTGAATCTAGTTGCTTTCCAGTCTGTTCATAATGCAAACTGAGTTGTAGTCACGTTAACACATAAGAAGGTTCTATATATGATCATAGCCTTGAAAGACACAGGTAAGCCATGAAATCGTTTAGTGCAATAATGGGAAACAGATCCGTCATAAAATTGCTTAGTGCAATAATGGATGGCTGACGTTGGTTGACTTTCGCTAAATTGGTTGTGAATTATGGTATTAACGCAATTTAGTGAAATCCCAGATTTATGATATAATTTTTTGCAAGCATTATATTTTTACCTCTAAATATGGAGTAGGTACAGTAATGAAGATATACATATATGTTTGTTGATGTATCAACGTACGCGTTATTATTAATTAATTCATTTATCCGCGGTATAAATAAAAAAATAAATGATCGTTACGAGGGGCTTTCATATTGTTGCCACTCTTTCGAATTCACTCTGTCATGTTTTTAATCAGCTAAAAATGTTTGAAAAATTAAAAGAAATTATGTTACAATGTAGGTTACTTATATAAAAAATAAAACATAATATAACTACCATAGATTATTATCATAGGTTCACATTAATAATGACTAAAAATGTTAATAAAAATATTTTACGAATAGACAATGTATAGATTATATTTTAAAGAGAACACATTATTGTAAAGTTGTAGTTTTTTCAGAACATAGTTCTGTGAAATTTTGATAAAAAATTTGTTGTCAATTTACTAGGATGATATTGTGTAATGGTCATCGCGTTTCCCCGGATAGGAAAAGTTTCTGGTTCGAATCCCAGTGGCAGCCAAAATATATTTTCAATAAATTGATTTTATTTGTATTTATATCTTTACAATTAATACATTTGATTTGTATTAATGTAAAGACTAATTTTATTATGAGATTTTGTGGATCTAAGTATTTATAAGTGTATCGGATAATATGAAGAAAAAAAATATTTACGTAATATTTGATTTGGTAATGTGAAATTATCTTAGTATTTCAATTGATAGAATTTTGCATCTCTATAAAAAAAATTTAATTCAGACCAAAAAACTGAAAGTAATTGAATATAATTCAAATAAAATCGCTAGATTTTGTTTTGATTTGGTAATGTGAAATTATCTTAGTATTTAATACATTATTAATACATTCAATTGATAGAATTTTGCATCTCTATAAAAAAAAATTAATTCAGACCAAAAAACTGAAAGTAATTGAATATAATTCAAAGAATATCGCTAGATTTTGTTTTGATTAGAGAAAATTTTTGCAGACGAAGCTGGCGGCATCTCGTCGTTATTTATACAATTTTATTTTGAGATGTAAGATATATTGCTTTGCGAAGTTTTCCTCAACAGTTTCTCTGTAGTTAGAAGCAAACAACCATATTTCACCCAGTTTTTCAGTCAACGAGGAGCAAAAAGAAGAGCTTTTTTAACAATTTAGCAACTCGAAGAAAATATACAAGTTTTGGTTTCTTCCTCGGAGCCATTATTACAAGAGCTGACGCTAGAAATATTAAGGACGTGATTCATTTATGTCAGTTTTATTACAGCATATTACCTGCAATAAGGCTCGTAAAATACTACACGAGGTCGCTGGGTGTTTATGGGAGATGATGAAAAGTGGATATTGCTGTCGTCATCTGTACTACCTAATATAAAAATTATCTGGTATTTTTACCCCTTAACGTTTCTGTAAACAGCAATAGTATTTAAAAAATATTACGCCAATTAAACTATATTTTATTAATTTTAATTTAAACCTTTTACAAGATAATAATTCAAACGTTACTTTTTAATACACAATTCGAAACACAAATATTTTTTTTATAAGATAATACATAATTTAAAACGTTAAAAAAAATAATGCGTGATAGTTCAAAGTACTTATATGAAGAAGTTTAATATTATAATTATACAACAGAACATTTGCAAAATAATAATGACAAAAATATTGTTTTGAAATTGTGAGACTAAAAACCCGAAACAAAAATACGTAATTATAAACTTGTAAATAAATTTACATAAAAATTCGTTTATTATAATAACAGATCACGCAATAAACTCTTACTATCGCGTGATCTGTTATGGGATATTAGAATATTGCTATATTAATATTATTAGGATATTACTGTTTAATACCGAGAAATAATTATTTTATGCTCTCATGTGGAACATTTACACATTTAAAGATTAAAAATGGAAATGTATGTATCGAAAAAGTATTAAAATATTTTATGAAAAGAAAAACCTTGAATACATATTGAGGGGACTTACGTCAACCGTGAAGTAATCGGTTCTCACCCAATGAAAAAAAAAGAACCGCGAATGAATGAATAAATATATTTCCTTATTTGAATTCAACACGTTTTTTCAAATTTTGATCATATACGTATGTGAAAAATCAAGAATCAGGAGAATTGAAAAGAAAACAAATGATTTTTAAATATGGAGGTTGAATTGATTATTATTATTTATAAATTGTAACACATTCATCTTAAAAGTATTCTCAAAAGTTAAAAAAATATATAATTGTATAATTTTGATTGAAACTAATTAACGTTTGGGTTTACTTTTCCTACCTTTGGTTATAAACTCCAGTACCAATCTTAGAATATAAAAAATACCACATGTTGGACGTATTATACTATTGCCGCACAAGACGCGCAAGACCCTCACATTAGCAGAGAACTTATATTGGGGTACATATTTTATTTTATGTACACTTCTCGGCGGATTATTAAGGTTCCTTTTGGGGAAAGCCCTCGAATAAAATCACATGACTCAAAAAGGTAGGTAATTTGGCGAAATGTCAACCGCTGCATAGACGAATGAGATACTTAAAGAATTTTGTATATAACGTTTTGTATATGATGTAATATAACGTCAATAAAAATGAGTACAAATTAAATTAATCAACTAGAAAGATTTACAATTAAAATTTATTTATCGATAAAATATTTGATTGCCACCGAGTTTCGAACATGGACCTTTTTCTATCCGGGGAAATGCGTTAAACAATTTCGCTGTATTAAGCAGATAGATTTTTAACAAATATTGAACTAATAATGTGTAATCCTTTATAATCAATACATCGATTATTTCATTTTTGAAAGTAATCAACTTTTATTAAAATAGCACAAAACAGTGTTCTGAAATTGAAATTTCACAACAAAAATGTGTTATTATATTTTTTTACCTTTATGAACATGTACAATAAATATCTTAAATAGGCGTGTTAAATCAGCGTACATATAATAACAAACATATATTTGTAAATATATATTAATTATATTAAAACGTTGTATTAATTTGTGTTGCATTTTTTTTAGTTCAGTTGAATTTTCGCTGTGACGGTTTGGAAATAAGGAGTTAATATCTTTAAATTGTCAATAATTAGGTTATGATAGTTTTTAATCATACACACAAATATTTGTCTGCCTAATGAAGCTTATTAGTACCTACCATACATCTATTGTACAATATGAGGTCTGCTAAAATTATTAGTAGTTTTAAAGTACCGGAAAACTGTAGCATTAGTTCTACGGTGTCTTGATAATTTTCTTCTTACAACCCCTGTGTATGTGTGTTTAATAATATAAATATCAAGGTTGAGTGCATGGACAGTTTTATTATTGTTTCATAGTTTTCGTGGCCATCATATGGTTATAGATTATCTGCTGTGAGAAAGCCAACCCATGGCAGAAAAACCTGTTTATATAAAATCTTTATTTTGTTATTACTGACTTTTATAAATCACCTTAGAATAATATATACTAAAAGCATTGTGAAATAACATATTCAAGCAAAGCTTTCAGTGTATTTGAAATCCATTGTGTTCATCCAGCAGTAAAACAGTTTTAATACTAACAAAAGGTTCCACCGGAAAAATTCTCAGAAATGGGGCACCTACAACTACAAAATGTTTAGTGAATGCACTAAACGATGATAGATAGCTCTTTGTAATATTTGCCTAATTGGCCAAAAACGATATTTCGTCGTTAGGAATTCAAATGATATAACAGTATTTTTCTGGCCGAGTTGTAAAAATAAAGTGACGGTTCAGAGTGGACAGATGTTGTGTTTTCAGTGGATATGTACGCTTAATTGAAGAATAAATCTTGCCCAAACATAGTACGTAGAATGATTTAAGGGTTATATCGTAATAAAATTGATATCGATTGAAAAAAAACATTGCAATTAAGTGATATATATTGAATATTAATCTGATTGTTTGTGTTCGAATTTCTATATATATTTTTTATAATTTTACTCACAAATTTCCATTGATTTCAGATTAATACTAAAAGATTATAACTATAGACTGCATCTAGTAAAAAATGCATGGTACTTGTTGAATAGAAGGTAAACAATATTTTCTCTTCTTTAATAGCCTAATGGGATTTGAAAGTCTATGGCAACAGTCACTGCACCAGCTTGCAGATCCTTCTTGACTTTATCTGACGATATATCGATCTTGTTGGCTTATGTAAGAGGTCTTTGTGCGTGTTACGGGACTCATCCGCTCTTTATACACATTTCACTATAGCCTCCATGCTTTCACATTCCTCCGGATATCTAAAATGGTCATAAAGTTCCGAATTCTTTATCCTCACCTATTCTGCGATTAGATTGTGAATGTGATCGATTATGTTTTAGGTCATAAATATTATGCAATAATTTATTTTAGCTTTGGTAGCAAAGGATAATGATTCGTGAATTTATTTATTTAATGGTATTTAAGTAGTTTAGGCGTGATGGGAAATCGTACAGAAATCATAAACATTATAAATTTCATTTAATATTTTTGGACCTTCATTTTTTAATTTAAAAATTGTACCTTCTTTTTTATCAACTAAATAGTCATTTTACATTACAGTTTAATTAAATTTTTTAAGTAATTCATTTACATAGAAGTTTCAAAGATTTTATTAGAAGTACGAAAATTCCACGTAAACAAGACTTTACAAATTTAAAAAATATCAGATTTACCTTTAGTATACAATCAATTGTGTAACTACCAGTATTTTTTTAAATTCCTAGTTTACTACTTCACCAACTCCGATTGTGGTTCCTCGGCTAAAAAACACATTTTTATTTGTAAATTAAATAATTTAGATTTATAGGATAAGAGGACTTGTTTTTAATTGTACCTTATATCATAAATATTCTTTAATAAGGAAAGTAAAAAAGGTTTTCTAGTGTCTTCTTATATCGTTGCCCATCTTTCAAAGAGACGTATCTCGAACTTGTTGATTGTACAGCAGACAATATATTAACAAATTGTGTGAAATTTTTCACTGTTTAAAAATGATAATTTTTTTTTTACCGATTTCTATTGATATTTTTTAATTTAAAGACAGTGTGAGGTGTATTTATTCCATAAATAATTCTATTACTGACAGATCATAATAAGTGTAGTTACGTCAAAATGTTTTTATGTAATATTACTTCATTGGAATGAAATTTAGATATGCTTGTTTAGATGGATTATGGGCAAGCATTTGGGTAATGTAACCCCCACCCCCAGTCGTAAACGAGATACGACTTTTTAAAAGATGGACAATGATGTGATGTCATTTTTTTATTTCACAGATTGATTGCACGAATCTGGATGTAATTTGTAGATTTTTGGCTCAAATTAATCCCGGATATCCTCGACCTCGTCTACAATGTTAAACAACAAAATGTGAATTTAAAATTATTTTTTTTGTAATCGACGGTATAGCAATATTATACAATGGCTGTATAGCAATATTATACCATATTGAGAGTGATTTTATAAAATATTAAAATAATGATTAAAAATCAATAAAAGTCACACACACAAATAAATTACACTATACATATCTATGTATGTATAGATAAAGCTATTATAAATTAGCTAAGGCCGATGTTGTTATCAGGGTTTTTTGCGGAACATTATTATGAATCGCCCAGTTATAATATCATCTATCTGTACAATGTATGAAACAATGTGGACATCACATTAGTCATAATTCAAAAGAGCACACCTCTTTTAAATTATTTGTATTTATTTTATTTTGTATACCACCATTATTTATTTGTTTATAAATAAAAATTTACTTTCATTTTAAAAGTTTTTATCTCAATTTAAACCAAAGTTAACGCAGAATAATAACAGCCTTATTACTAAATAAGTAAAAATATTTATTTATTTATTAAGAAGGTACTAAGATTAAAATTATTAATATCATAAAAATGGTATATCAAAGTGTGTTGTCATTTTTCGAGTTTGTATTGAAATTACAATTTCTGCAGGGAGGATGTACTGAAACTCAATTGTTAATTTGATTTAACAAAACCACGTCCCTGAATTGTAGAATGGAGGAATTCAACTGAAATTCTTATGGCGCGTAGCAATTCAAGCAAATTTCTCGTAATTATTTACTTTTTCGTAGAAACACCCACAAATTTTGTGAACGAGCGTAGTTTTAATTCAGAATTCTCAGACAAAGTTATGTGCGTACTTACGAGCAAATTTGTGGTTGTTTTTGGAAAAAAATGAAAAATTCCACGAAATCGGTTTGAACCGCTGGCAGCGCCGGAAGTCGATGTGATTCCGCCCTTAATCTTGATTTCTCGTCAATTTTCCGCGCTCTCTCAAGGGTTGGCCAAACAACAGTGTGGAATGATTTTACGTGCTCTGCTGAGATTGGATATTCAGGTAATGAGGCGAGCAGGTGAATCGATTGTGTATTCTATTTTCCAAAGGCGCCGAATTTGCATACACACGAAGCGATGCCGAGTAAATATTGCAAAATAAGGCGTGTTGTATTACTGAATTTGGATCGTAAATTATTATTACAACCTATAAATAGTGCATTCGCTTAGGAATATAAATTTAAAAAAAAAATCCAAGTAAAAAGTTTTAACTTTTCAAAAAGGGGCATACCAAAATTACGCAAAAGTGGCATTCAAAAACAACAGATTTAATTAATTTTTTTTCAATAATTTTGGATCATTAAGTTAATGTTCACATTTTTTATTATCGAATAATTTAAGTTAGGTACTAGATTTATTTTTTTAAATAATTATTATTTTATAATTATTTAAAAAAAAAAAAACATTAGATCAATTTGACATCCTAATAAAAGAAAAGGTAAATTTAAATAATAAAAGTAGTTAAAACCAAAAATAAATAGTTTATATTAAAATGAATAACCACTATTTAAAGTTTTCAATAAATATTTTTGTTGTTTGCAGTTTTAAAGTTAAGACATTATCATTACTGTCAGATTTACAACCCCTGATAAAAACGTGACCTGTTTTAGTTTGATCGCATGTGTTTCAAAATTGTAATACTCACATCACGCAGCAACTTCTGCATATGTATTGTTTCATTTTCCATGGCCTCCTCAAGATACTTCTCTATTGATCCCTATTACTCCCCTTCTTTTCTCACCTGTTCTGAATCTCCAAGACACATATGTCTTTTCGAAGACATTGCTGCTCAATCTTAGCTTTGGCCTTCCCAAAGTCTTGCACACTGTGACATCGGTGATTGCTATTCGGTCATTCTTTCTCTCAACAAACGAAGTCTTTTTATTTCAATATAAACCTTGCTTAATAAGATCTCATCATACAAAATATAGAGTACATTGTAGCGTCTATGCTAAAATTCGTTTACTTAAGCCGGTTCAAAGATATAACTCAAAATTTTCATCTCAAAAAATTTAATAAACGCTTATATTTTATTAGTCAGTTTGTATGCCTTAGCCGCATATGTTAACACGCCTGATAAGTGTTTTGTATTAAAACTTTGGTATTTATGGACGTAATTTTGATAAATTTTCGTGGCGAAAATATCAACAATTTGTGTTTGCTATGCATATTTGTTTCTCTCCTGTAGTATTACTGTTATTTGTTATTAAGGATCCAAGGTATGTGAATAAAATAAAAATGTATCTGTATACCTATATATATTTTACTGAATAATGCTGTTTAAATAATATTGTAATTAGTAAAATAACTACAAATGCTCCATCTTCCACGATATTGAAAAAATTGACTGAATAATGAGACCGCACTTTAAACATTACGGAGCACGTCTCTGCATGTTGTATTGAGACAAATATTTTAAAGAGCTAATTAATGTAGCAAAGGTTTCATATTTATAAATCCTGAAGTGGCCAATTCATACACTTACTAACCTAACCTAACAATTAAATGGTATTTGACCAATTACCTAGTTAGATTTTCGACTGAAATGATGTAATGTGTAAAATTTTGTGATCGATCATTTTGGATAAAAAACCTTTTTTTATTTCTTTTCTTCTTCTTTATCAGCCATTTTGTAATTATCTTTGAGTACAGGCCTCCCACAAACGTTGCCATCGGTCCCAGTTTGGTGCAGTTCTCATCCATTTCTCTTCAGTTCATCAACCCAACGTGTTTGTGGCTAACCTCTGCTTCTAGCTTCGTCATTCGGCACTCCTGCAAGAACCTCTATGTTCATCTCTTGTGCGTCCCACGCAAAATAATTTCACTTCAGCTTGGCCTTCATCTGTGACAATGTCGACAACTTTTTTTTAGTCTTTTTCACCCGTTAGTATTCCTTTATCTCAATGGGATATCTCACATTGCTCGTTCCATAGCTCTTTGCATAACATCCAGTCTTGAAACAATCTGCTGTATAAGAATCAATGTCTGCTCTTTGTACGTTAGCACAGGAATAATAAACCATACACTAGTGTGCATACATTTCTAGATTATTATTAAGTATGTGACTTAGGTTTCCTAAGATTGCCCAACCCAATCTTGTCTTTCGCTCAACGTTACTGGTCTGGTTCTGGATTTATACTTATTAAAACTCTTTAATATTTTTCAGTAGGTGCTTGGCGAAAATAATGTTAAAACATCAAACTTAGAAGATTTTGTATGAAGGCGTTCTTATTGTTTATGCGTGGCGTAATTCCATACAACTTTTATTTGATCAATGTAACGCCGGCTTCACTATATTTACTAGTAGTTTAAAAATGCTGTTTCTAAATGGCTTTGCTTCGTTTAAAGATCATTTCATTTAGATTTCTTGAATATGTTTTTCCCTTTTCACTGTTTCTTTTTCCTTCTCTCACGCGTAGAAACTCACATTTTGAGATGAATTAGATCACGCTTCAGACGTCTTCTCTTATTTAGGTATATATTTTATAAGTATTATAAATAGTATATTAAGTACAAAAAAATAAAGAGTAAAATTTTATCAGAATTAAATTAAGGCTTTATCAAAAACCTATTAATTTGATAGGCTTCTTACAAAAACCTCTACAATAAGCCTTTGGAGCTCTTTATACGTAAGTAAGTATATTTTATGGTATTAAATCTGAACAAAGCCGAGTTACTTACTTTACAGATACACAAATTACTTCATTCCCGTTATTCTGAGATGAAAGCACATACTGAATTACGGTACTCCATCCTTAGCTCTGCACGTTCTACATATTTTCTCTCAAATTTGTTTGCATATTTCTAGATTTACCACATTTTTTTGATTATTTAATGGAATTATATTTATATACGAATTAAATAAATCAACTAGAAAGATACACAGAATTTTTTTTTGTTGAATACATATTCCCCAGATAGAAAGAGGTTAAATCACGTTATAGTAAGAAAGTGTTATACTAATATATAATATAGTCTGTAACATAGTATTTCATAGATTTAATTTTTTTTTTAACAATTTTACATATATGGTTTACGTTAGTTAATTTGACATCGTGGTCAAGGAAATTGTATTTATCGAAACTGGTTGGTATATAAGAGTAACTAGTTAAGTTGTTAAAACAAAGTTTTAAATAATCTATATTAAAATAAATGAAATCCACAATGTAAAATTTGCAACAAATGTTAAAAATAGTATTTACGTATTTATCTTAAAATGTTTTTACATTGTATCTTAATATTAAACTAGGATTATCTATTAGGATCTTTAGCGATCTGTTGATAATCTGCACATGAAAAATAAAACAAAATATTTTCATATTTTCATATAACGAATGTAAATCTTAAAGTTTTTCTTGGATTTGATATTCTTTAGAGTTTAATAGGCTCAATTAAAGTAAAAAATAAGGTACTGAAATTGATATACGTTACCATTTCCAACATGGTAAAAGAAATATGTTAAAGCTCTGTATGACAGAGATTTCACAGGAAGTCTGAATAAAAAAAAGCCATTTCCATTCAAATTTTATCATGTTTCCTCTTCAACGAGCCCATAAAATAAATTTTGAGGGGAAATGGGGCAATGGAAAAAATGACACCATTATCAGGACACGAAGTCAAAACCGGAACATTTTATACATTTTTCAACAAAACAACAATAATAATTGAAACACACCAGGATCCTTCGCCTCCGCTTTTAACACAATGTTTTTCCTGTCATATTTATTCTTAATCAACTTATAAATATTGTATAGAGAAGAATATAAGAGTACCAAATTTTTCATTCTATATTTTACGCATGTATGTATTCAGAAAAATTTTGAAACACGATAAATTAGATGTTGTGAAGCTAACTGAAAAAAAGATAAACTTGATTAATTTAATCATGATATATTTTGTGCATAACGAAGGTAGCATATATTGATCGAATTAATCATAATACGCTTCGATCGCAAAATAAATACCTTGTATCATTCGATTATCGACGAGCCGCCCTTTTCCGAGCAAGTCTTGAGTGCCTCTGTTTTGCCTTTGTTGGTGGTAATTTAATGATCTTCAAGTAGATGGCGCGCTGGCGCAGGCAATCTATAATCTTATTATGTATTATATAGCTAAGCTAAGCCGACTGGCGATATATCGTTTTCTACCCCAATTTCTTTACTAAAAAATCTATCATATTATAGAGTAACATATTAAAAACATCATCAGTCATTTTATATTTATTTATTTCTATTTAGTGTTTCCTACTTTTCTCGATCAATCATTATTCACCGCAGAGTTGGACGATTTCATCAGATCAGCGGGTTTTAGGGCGGTTTATTTATTCTTCTCGTGTACCACTGATGCGTGATCTCAATGAGACGCCAATATTATACAAAAATTGAATGTTGTCTAAAAAACAATGGAAGAGACTATGTTTGAAGTTCCTATGCGAGATCGAGAATTAACAGATGTTGCCCAAAAAATCAGAAAAACTCAAGTAGCAATGGGCTGGACATATTTGTCAAAGATAATGAACGGTGGGGAAGAAAGGTCTTGGAGATTAGTAAAATAATTGTTAGTCATCCTCAAGCTCGGTGGAACGATGACGTCAAAAGAGTGATGGATAACAGATGGATGTAGAGGGCTGAAGACAAAGAATAAGCGTTTCTTTGAGGAGGCCTGGTATCCAGTAGTGAAGAGTTACAGACTATATTCATCAGTGGACGCCTACGTTAAAAATGAGTCACCTAAGTGATTGAGTCATGTTGAATGAGGAGAAAATGCTAAGAAAGATACATAAATTTTGCGAATATTGATGCCAAACTACTTTAAAATATCACAGACCTATGTTTTGAATAATTACAACTTCACAATAAGAATGTGTTCTCCTCAATAATGTATAAGTTGTATCAATGTGTCCAAAATTTAATAAAAATGAATTGTAAATTCTGTCGTCTGCTATCAGTTTACTCAAAGGTATTTAGGATTCCGTAAAAACAAAGGCTTTCAAATAATGGAATGATAGATGTATTAATTTGAAAAAGTGTAACATATGGATTCGAAAATTTGTCATCGTAATGTCGATGTAGCATATTTTTCGATAAAATTGGTTTTATATATCTTTTTATATATTTTATATATTTTTAATTAGTATTTAAAATATTACAGATCTATGTTCTGAATAAATACAACTTCACAATAAGAATGTGTTCTTCTTAATAATAAATCACTTAGAAAGATAAACAGAAAAAAAATTGTGTTAAAAATAATATAAATATGAATTAAATACATTAATTAGAAAGATATACATATAAAATCAATTTTGTCGAAAAATATTGTTGTTGCGCCACCGGGATTCGAACCTGGATCTCTTTCCTAATCGGGAAAGGTGCATTATTTAACTATGGTACAGCGACAATTTTCGAACTTATATATTACCTTTTTGATATTAATACATTTAATCGTTCCATTATTTGAAAGAGCCATCTGCCTTATTTTTACAGAATATAGTTACTATATGGACTTAAATTCGGAACTTTCTCTTGTTGTTAGAATAGATTTTAAATTATATTGTATTAACCAAGGACTTTTACGTCAAATTTTCGATCTCGTATGTTATTTCTTATATTGCGATGGGACATCTAATTTTTACCAATTAAAAGCGGCCAACTTTTTAGTTTTTCGAATCTCAGTTATAACTATTATATATATATAAACATTTCTTCAGGAGGCTAAGACCCAACAGGGGGTTCTAGAGCCAATAGTGTTTATGGTGACAATTGAATGTCCTCTCCGTTATCTCTTCAGTAGAGTTGAACCTTTTCTGAAAAAAAAACCGTTGGAATTCTTCTACGTTAAATAAAATTTTAGGGTGTCTGCAATATTCTTATTTGAAAATCTTTTGACTCTCCTATAAAGAAAAAAATCTGTTTAGAATGCCCCAAAGTTGGTATGTTTAATCTTTCATCCTTCCGCGGCCGAGCCCCTGTGAGCACCTGTGGCCGAATTTGCTTGAAAGGATCACACAGAGCCATGTAATTGGTTCGACCCTTCCTCAGAATCTTCTTTTATGGCGGCTTTCAAACAATATATTTTTATAGAGGTCATCTCAAGCGCCAGTTAGTTTTTTTTTCCAAGACGCGCACGCATCTGCAAGGAGAGGATAAAAGGTTTTTCCTGTTATTTACCTTGATGGCGTTGCAAATTTAACTTACTTTTACCCCGAATGAGAGGTCCAAAACTCACGGTTCGCGAGTAGATTAAGTTTATTTTTTGTTATGAGTAATTCAATATACTAAATTGTAATAAATAAATATTAAACGATCATAATTGTAATGTCCTGCGGCCGACCGTTAATAACCGGCTGCAGTATATGGTAGTTGAATTCAACTCCTTTGTCAGACGATAATTAACACGAATTTAAAAGTCCAGAAGCAAGACAGCTCGCCCAATGAGCGCTCCCGCTTATTAGCCTTGCCCATATCTATACAGACAGACGTCCCACTCGTTCTTCTCGCCGCGCGACATATACACACATATAATAATGTACGAACCTCACAATAATGATATAGAATTCTCACAAATTATCATATTTAATTGATTCAAGACAAATGCTTATGAAAATACTACAAAATTGTTGTTAAAATAAATTATGAAACCATATAATTGACGTGAGTTTGTAATTTTATTTTATAATTTTAAAGATGGCGTGTTCATTAAATATTTATAATATTTCCCACGATGTCATGTTTGTTTGATTTAGCGGTAAGACACTCGCAAGACTAAGTGATGTAGGATTCGAACATCATCCAGGAATAACACTGAGATGTAATGTTTGATGTGTGTATTTGTTGTGAAATGTTTTAGCGTGAGTGAATGAATGCACCATTATATTTCACCCATTCGCTCACATGTTCATTTGAATTATATCGCGAAGTGAGCGTGCGGGTTTGAGCGTGCGCGAATGTGTGGTCAGAGCAGGAAATAAAAGACTACTTACAGTAGATCAATGTTTATTGATGTTTGAAACAAAAGTTATAGATACAAGTATTAGCTTTAAGCAATCTACATCGTTTGTTAGTGAACTAGTTAGGGAGATGACTGTGAATGAAGTGACATGCTAGGGCCAGCTCACTGGTCAGCTGCTGCGTATATTATTGTTGTCTTTTGTGGGTCTGGGCGTGTTTTTGAGGTTGATGAGAGACCCGTTTTGATCCAGGTATACGCAGGGTGCGTGCAGCTTATGGAGGAGATAGACCTCAACAATCTTATTTTCATAGAATATGTATTATACACGGCCATGTATTATATTTTATGTATGGTTCATTACTAATAATAATTGCCCATTAACTAAACATACAATAGTTATAAAGTGATGAATATTGATTTTACAGTGATTACGTAAATATTTTTATATAATAAGTTAATGCGAAAGTACTGTAAATACCGTTTTTTGTAAATAAAATTTTTCTATGTTTATAAAAAAACAATGTTTATTAAGTCATTTACATTTCCATTATTGGCTGTAACCACAAGTTCTCTTGAGGTTTGTCGAGTTAGTCGTCCACCGTGGCCCGGAATTGCTCGTCATTAATTTCGATGGGGCGCCCAGCGCGGGGCACGTCTTCCAGCGATAAATTCCCCGACCGAAACTTGCTAAACCACATAAAAATTGTTCGAGCTTTTAAGGCATTTTCACCATACAAACTGAAAACAAATTGTTAATCGCGACAGTTGCGTTGTTTCTTTTTAAAATTCATACAACACACAATGTCGCAAATGAATTTTCCTCTCGGCCTCGATATTTTTTTTGGGGTTGTTACACGATTGAAGTTAAAAAAAACTGGCTAAATCCGGAAGAATGTGACCATTTTAATGACAATGACAAAAAATAGATTTCAAGGAAATGAACAATATCTCTAAATAAGTAATGTTAAAACGGTAACAACTTTTGTATTTTTCTAGGAATTTTTTAAAAAGAAAGCTGATGCATCGGAATGTATTTGTAGTGTAAATTTCCTCTGAAATATATGAAATAGGTCGATGTATGACCTTTTTATTCTGACTTTTTTAAATTTCGATTGAGCAGTAATATTTCTCATAAGAATATTATGTAGGTAGGTAATTTTATTTAATAATTGTTTGTCAACATAATTTTAAACAACATGTTTTTTTTAATTTTAAGAAACCCCTTTTATTTATAGCTAACGTTTTTAAAAGTCAAAATGTTAAACTATTTTGTCAACGTTTTTTTTTCAAAGAGAATATCCACGCGATTGAATAAAATGTCTCATGTATATTATACAAATTCAATGGACACATATTATTTCTGCGCAACTCAGTTGCATGGTAAAATTTATATTCTGAAATATACAAATAGAACAAAATTTATTGGAAATCAAAAAAACCGAGAAATATATATTGGTATATACTATATTTTGTCAAAAACGCATTTACATTTTGTATATGTATTCATGACACATACCGATTTATTTAACGAAATCTCGAAAATAATCTGCCACCAGGTGGCGTCAGAGCTAACAGTTGTGTGTCGCATTAAGTTGTAAAGTGGTTGACCACTTCTATTTTATTTTGATAAATATATAAAAAAATAAAGTAAAAATTATAAAAATAATAAAATTAAAATATAACGGAAACACTGACCACATCACAAAGCGTCCATTATCCAGTAAAGATTTTTTAGCTGAATGTACAATATCTACTATATGTAGTTATAAATTGTTAAAAAAATCACCTTATTGAAGTTACTAGTACCAAGAAAGAAATATCTAATAAAATTAATAATTACATCTTAAACAGATATCTCATAGAGACAAAGCTCTCTTTTATTAATGGAAAAATATAGAATTATGTGTAATTACAGGGCTAACGATCTGTCTTCGGCTGGCTTAAGTGATCACTTTACACAATGTAATGTTCACCATTCCACATATATACAAATTTTTGCAATGTGGAATTACTTCGAATACCACTTTACTATCGCCATCTATGGACTAAATTTGATATTTATTTTTACCGAAACAGCATATATGTCACAATGAGAATCAATTTTTTTTTTGTAAATTATTTAAAGCAATGTTATTTATCTGTAAAATGTTTTTAACACATTATACCTGAAAAAATCAATATTTTTCAATTTTTATATATTTTCTTATTTTGACCAGTATATAAGTAGTAATATTTAAATATGTCCAAGAACACACAATTACACAAATATTGATAATTACAGATTAATTTAGAATGCTTATTGGAAAAGATGTGTCGAACGAAATAATTTATATGAAAGTAGAATACTTTCCGAAATTTCGTAGTTAAGTTGGCCTTTTTCACGAGACACAGAATTTAATTGTTTGAAAATGAATGGAAAATGATTAATGGCGTCTACGTTATCATAAAATTAATTTAAATATTTCGAATCTATTTCTCCCATTGTTTGGATCCTCTCAAAAGGATGTATGAAACAGGAACAAAGAGATCATTCGATAAGTGAGGCTCCTCTTCCCTACTCTTGGGCACTATTACTGAAACTATCGCGTCAGCTGGTTTTCTCTCCAGTAAATGGAGTGCATAGCCAATAGTAGAATAGCTGCATTTCTGTTGATGACGCAGCGAAGCCACGACTTCAATATATTTCTAGTGTTTACTAAATATAACATAAATGCCTTGGGGCATAAATTTATTAAATATAACTTTATCCTTCAGAGCCTCCGTCCAGCAGGGGATAGAAAACAATTGATGAATGACGATGAATAATAATAACATAAATATATCACAAAATAAATAAAATGTTATTCAGGTTACGCACGATCCTTACAGAAACGATACAGCAATAAGAATCTAACTATCCATTATGTCGTCACACCAGAAAAGAAGAGATTGATATTCACTGGTATATGTAGAGTATTGCCACTGTAAGAATGCGGCTGGAATTTCTGCCAAGCGTATCCGGTTGATTGTGTGAAAGTACTCAGACTCGCTTGCAAGCCAAGCGGTGAATAATTAAAATTAATGCTAATTGGCGTCATATTGGACAAGGTGACACCCCTTCCTGAAATGCGTTTTTACGCAGATAATTTCTGCCGCATTCTTACACTGGCCATACTACACATACAATATTTTAAATAAATAAATTTCAATTGACGAAGCTTCTAACAAGACTGTCTTCTAACATTTGGTTTAATTGGTCATGCCAAGTCATTCACCTACTCCCTTTTTTCCTCTTATCTTCCTTTCGAGGATGCTTCAAACAGATCTGCATCGCTCCTAATTTGTTCATTCTTTTCTTTATCTTTCGTTTCGTTATTTTTTTTCTATTTCAGGCTTCACTTCCATATCGGCACCAAAACTCTATTATGTGTCGCTAGCGTGGCTTCGGTGAGAAACTCCTATTAAGAATACTATCGTTTTATTTCCAGCACCTTCCTTCTTTCGATATCTCTTTCATCATTTTGATTCTTTGTAAATATACTTCTTAAATACACAAGCTCACTCACTTATTCTAAGTATTAAGATTTTACCATTGTAAAGTATGAATCGAGAAGAAAAATGGAATTTTGATTTAATTATCTTCCAGTTGAGAAGATAGTCTTTATATAAACATTTCTAACGAGATTTGTAAAGTTCAAACTATTTATCCTGTACCAAATTCCCAACTGTTGATTATATTTAATACAAATGTAGTAAAGTAACAAATTTCGATGTATTATACATGTATGTAATACCTAGTATTAACATAATTTGGAAAGATATCAAGGTTCGAATACCGATGGCACAACAACAATATTTTTCGACAAAATTGATTTTTTAACTTTAATTGATATTTAACATAATATATGCACAAACTAATCGAAATCAACGACAGATATACTGTAATCTCTTAGGTTATCTGTGTGTGTCGCACTCAGATTAATGGACCTCGACCACCGTGAACTACAAACCTCAAATCTGTCACATCTCGGATACCTCTATCGTTCTTTATTGATTACATGTCCCACGGACAATGGGCATGGTAGGGGTATGGAAAATACCCAACCAAAACAGGGTAGTGCAAATAACCCTGTCATCGCGTCCGATGCTAAAACGAGCCATTTTTATATTTAGTAGTGGTTCTAACGAATAGCCACAATTCCGATATATTGCACATTATGAATTAAGCGAAGATATAATATAATTTAAGTTTAAATTTAATATTATTGTCTATTATTAATTAATTTATAAATGAATTTTAAATATGAATTAAATATATTAATTATAAAGATATACATATAAAATCAATTTTATCGAAAAATATTGTTGTCGCGCCACCGGGATTCGAACCTGGATCTCTTTCCTAACCGGGGAAGGAGCTTTATCCAACTAAGTTACAGCGACATTATTTTTAGCGACAATTTTCGACCCTATATGTTACCTTCTTGATATTAATACATTTAATCGTTCCATCATTTGACAGAGCCATCTACCTTATTTTTACAGAATCTCAAATACCTTTGAGTAAACTGATAGCAGACGCCAGAATTATCAATTCATTTTTATTAAATTTTGGACACATTGATACAACTATATTATTTAGGAGAACACATTCTTATTGTGAAGTTGTAATTATTCAGAACATAGGTCTGTGATATTTAATTCATATTTAAAATATCATAGACCTATGTTCTGAATAATTACAACTTCACAATAAAAATGTGTTCTCCAAAATAATTTATAAATGAAATCATACTCACGACGGTTCCGCCCGAGTGCTGGCAAAGGCTTTTATGTACTCAAAATAAACAATGAATGTGATAATATTGAAATATTTCAAGATCTCAAAGTAACTAAAGTTATATTATATAAAATTATATAATATACACTAACGGCATACAATAAGGTTCTGCGCTATCCCCAGATCTCTTCAATATACGGGGAGAATACATCATGCACTGGGTGGATTGAGACACTGAAAATGCTATCAAATCTCCGGTACGCAGATGATAGACTTGCTAATCGCAACCAAAATGGAAATGGCTGGGCTTGTTCACCGTGTAAAATCGGGGAGCAAAAAACTTGGCCTCGAAATTAACAGAAACAGAATAAAACTAAGAGTCCTAGACAAAAAGTAAGATTTACATTTCAGATTAGATTTAACTAACTTACCATCACGTCATTTTACCACGGAGGTAAGCAGAGTGGATAAAGCGCCACACTTGCAGTTTTTCAGAACACAGTTCTGTGATATTTTTTAATACAAATTAAATGAATCAATTAGAAAGATATATAGATAAAATCAATTTATCATTATTAAGTATTCTACAATCAGATATGCTAATCGATTTAATATTAATACATTTTTGAGAAACATATCTATGCTTCAATTATACATAACTAGCATTTTACCCGTCCTACGACGTGATGATCAGGCAAGTTGTTGGAAATAGTAAAAGAAGAAGAATAAATTAATCAACACAAAAAACGCTTAATCTTACAGAGAAAATCATAAAACATAGGTGTGATAGAAAAATATTATATAGAAATATAAATAGGTATATAATATATTGCAAAATATCCTTAAAATTTTACCCAGGTACAACGTTACACGACATACGTATTTATGAGAATGTATTATATTAATACGTACCTGCTGAAATCGATTTGAGTACCAAATTTTTTTTACAAAATATGATTAAAAGTATAACAAAAAAAGTTTAGTCTTATCTGCAACTGTATAATATTTATATAAGAATATATATCGCACATTCCATAGAAAAGTATCGTAAGTCAAAAAATAAAATTTTACAGAGAGCGAAGAAAACAAATGAACAATTTTTGAAGTTTAATAACGGTACTGTTTTTGTCGTAGGATCACAAAATATATAGACATAAACTAACACTAATTTCTTGTCCAAATATTTTTATTTTGATGTCACGTGATTACTGTGGCACTAATTACGCAATCAAATAGCTCCACGACTTTTTAAAAAAAATATGACTCTATTGGAACGAAAATTTAAACGCTGACGATATAATACGCATTAATGTAAAAAATACGTCATGTTTACAGAAAAAATCATTTTGAAGAGTAAATACTTTTACTATTGCATAAATGTGTCATAAACTATCGGATGTATGTTTCCTCCAATAATGTGCGTAGAATGCCCCTCGCCCGCAACTAATGTTTCAAACCCCTCTCCTGTGTGTACACTTTATTTCATTTACTGGCCTGTGCGTGGGATCTTAATTTTTTTGAATGATAAATTTTGAATTGATACTGTTATGAATGGAATCGTACGTGTTAGTATGTACGAATCACAAAATCTACAGTTTACTGAAATGAATGGTCGACAAGTAGTCCCATTGAAAAGAGGCATAGATAATCACGTTTACTTCACTATTCTGAAATAAAACATAATCAGAAAATTAAGACTTACTACAGTTATTAATGAGATGTTCGATATAGTCATAAAAGATTTAAAAGAAGCCTTCGTAGAACATTTCTTACGAAAGGTATACGGCTCGCTAAGCGATTTTGGAGTTCAGTACCGCACTCTGCAGACAGTTTTGGTTGGAGACTGTGGTTTTATAATCCTGCGATAAATAATATGAAAGTTTCTAACCCAAGCACTGAGTAATGTTTTTCGGTCAGAGGCCGCGAGTAGTCGGCTTCAGCATCTAACATCATCAATCAAATATGGTAAAAACTGTAAAATTGTAATTTTATGTTATTGCTTTTAAGTATGGAGAAAATAAATTGTTATAAAATGTCTTAAGAAGGAAATTGAATTAATTGTCAATTATCATTTTAAATACTAATTAAATGTATTAATTATAATGATATACATATAAAATATATGTTACACTTTTTCAAATTAATACATCTATCATTCCATTATTTGAATGCCATCTACATTGTTCTTACGGAATCTCAAATACCTTTGAGTAAACTGTTAGCAGACGCCAGAATTAAATTGCGGTAGCGCAACAACAATATTTTTCTAAAAAATTGATTTTATATGTGTATCTTTTTAATTAGTATTTAAAATATCACTGACCTATATTCTGAATAATTACAACATCACAATAAGAATGTGTTCTTAATAATAATTATTTATACATTCATATCATTCATGTGCATATATTATCATTTCTTGCTAGATCTCCCGTCTTTCTATTTTTTCTCTATGGCGCTATGGTTCTCATTTACAATATTTTGTTAATACTTACATTAAACGGCAAAGTATATTTTTAAATACAGCATGATAGAAAGGATAGCATTTAAAAAAGTGTTCTTTTATAAATGTGCATACCAGTAACAAATGAATATAATAAAACATAAAACATGTACTACCTATCACATAAAGTAAAAGTATAAATTATTTTGATTTGTATTTTAGATGGTTTTTAAATTAAAATAAATTAAGGTAATAAGTATTATTAAGACTCAAATGATTTCCGTAGTATTTCATAGTACTTTTAGTATCTACTGTTATACTATCTATTGTTATAAACATATTGTTAATTTGTAGTTGTTTAAAATGTTCATACAATGTTACTGTATTAAATATTGCAGAGTATAAAAAATGTTTCAGGCTATTTTCCTTGACAATTAATGTAATATTTATATTTGAACGCACTAAAACCATACATAAACATGATTTTTGTTGTCAGATAGATTACTATTATATAATAGAAATTGAAAGCTTGGTTGTAGAATCAATTTTGCGATATCCTAGAGACATTGAAATATTTCATACGTAGTGACTTTAATTATGTTATGTATCTTTTATAACGTGAAAAACTAATTTCTGAAATATTGTAGCAAACTGTACATAATAATGATTTAAAAAAAGCACTTCAGAATTTTGGTCTTATTCGAATTAGAATATTAATGTTTTTTGTATCAGTATTACAATAATTTATCTATAATTTCTCCATAAAGATGATATTTTCGTGAATGTAAATATAAATAATTGTTTCTAGTAAAAACGTTTCTCTTTAATTATCAATAATTTTTAATTAATTGATTTAGAATATCTTTGTATTTAACGATTTGAGATAAAATTATTCGATGCTGACTATTTTCAAGAAGTCCACTCACAAGTCAAGGAGGAAAGATTCAAATAAAAATATATGGCAGTATAAAATCAAATAACATTATACAAAAATATAATTTTTGAAAATATTAGTTTTTGGTTACTATGGCACATTATTCATTTTCGTAGTGTAAAGAATCTTAACTTCTTTGCTAATAGTAGATATTCGAACTTTATATAAACAATATGATAGAATGTAGTGTTGGAGAAGGATAGAAAGAATAAAAGGATTGACCGAATTACTAAGGAGAGTGCATAAAAGAAGTCCATAATAAATACCGTAGAAAATTAAAGAGGCCAATAGATAGGACGCATTCTTACACATAATACATACCTCTAAAATGTAATTAAGAAAGATTAAAGCATAGAAAAACATTCACGAAGGTGTCCAGAACAGAGATCATTGACGAATATTGTAACAACAGAAACACAATTCTTAAATGTTAAAAAAGAAGAAAATGTAGTTTGGCTCAAAAATCTTTTTTTTGTCGAATATTCCGCTAAATTTAAAAAAAATGTGTATCTTTTATTTGTCACTATTGATTTTTTCATTTTTTTAATGTGTGTGAACTTTTTGAAGAAATTCGTAGTATGTCTGCTTTAATCTTTTTTCATCAAAGATATAATATGTAACTCATATATTCATACACGTGTGTGTGTCATGTATTCTTTAAACGTAGTGTAATTGTATTGCTTATCGCATTTCCCCGAATAGGAAGAGATCCTGGTTCAAATCCCGGTGGCAGCTAAAATATTAGTTTGGTATGAATATATATCAAATTGATGCATTTAATTTGTATTAAAATTATTATTTAAATTGAAATGTAACTAGCTCTCAAGAATGTTTATTAAAAAAATACTATTGCGCTTATTCAGGTTCTTATTATTCTGCGAAGTAAAAAATATTTCTTTCCTTGCCTTTTACGTGATTATTATGAAGTCCGCATTGGCCTCGACGTTGTTGTAACGATATTCTTTCTTATTTAATAATACAGTTCGAAATAACAAGGATTTTCCGCTCCTCCAGTTGTCCTTCCTTGCACACAGACGGAAAGTTCTGATTTTTTTGAAATCATATTTAAATCCGGGATTAAGAGGCAGAAAATGAGTTAGCGGCATGCAAAGTCAGTTTTGTTTAATTTTGAGCGTATCCGCCTGACTGCGCTGGAGAAATTTTTGTTCATCCCCTTTTGTGTAGCAAAAATTGTCTAAATAAAAACGAAAATTTCTCTGGTAGTAAAAAAAACTCATCATCAAAAGTTTGAATATGTTTTAATTCCTAAAAAATATATTATTGAGATTCCGTGAAAACAAAGTAGATGGCTTTCAAATAATGAAACGGTAGATGTATTCATTTGAAAATGTAACATATGGGTTCGAAAATTTGTCGACAAAGGTACTGTTTGCTGTAGCATAGTTGGATAATGCACCATCCTCGGATTGGAAAGAGATCCAGGTTCGAATCCCGGTAGCAACAATAATATATTTTTCGATAAAATTGATTATATATGTATATCTTTCTAATTAATACATTTAATTAGTATTTAAAAAAACATAGTTAAGTTATTAAAATATTTTGTAAGGCTGTGTATTTTTTGATGTAGTATGTGCTAATACAAAAAAAAAGTGATACAGTTTTGCTACGCTTTTTGCGAAGTATTGGTTTATCGGTTGAATCGGTTTCGATAATCGAATAGGAATCTTTACCGACTTTAAATGAGTTTAGACATTAATTGCTAATGCTCTTTCTTGAAATGAGTAATTTAGATCTGCGATAACAATAATTACTAGTTTATTCTCGCGTTTACGTTTTTGAACAGTTCGTTTGTCAAGACCTCAATAGGAAAAAATGACGATTGAGCAATATTATCGAGTAGGAAATTCTTGGCTAAAAAATTGTTACATTGAAGATGATAAATCGATAAGATCTGTTCTATTCAGATATCAATCCTGTTGATAATAAACATTTATTTGTAAAATAGATAAAACTAATGACCTATATATTAGATATACCTTAAATTTTATTTTTATAAGCGGGTGCTGTAGGTAACTAACAAAGAATATATTGTTATAGTGCTTTCCAACTCCGGCGGATCGAACACCAGAAAGCATTGCCATCGATAAGTTCAGTCTGAGTGCGGTGCCAGATATATTGCCGGGCAGGAGGAACTAGACTAAATGGACATCGCGATACTTAGTCACGAGGGACCGACATGGATGATGATGATAAAGTAAGTATTGTTGTTTTCACAGCTCATACCACTGTCTCAGAATTTTCATATCTCTACTAAGTGAACCACGATGAACACAAAAATATACGAACACAAACGATGAGCCAAATTTTGGAATATCATTCGACATCCATAACCTTTCTGATTTGTTCTAAACACACATAGATATAGGGTGTCCAGCGGAGAATTTTCAAGTTTAATATTAAATAATAAAAAAAAACTACAATGTTATTCTCATATTTTATTTATACAAAATGGAATTTAACGATGCGGATTTTACGTTTTATAAACAATATCGTCTAAATGCCGTCCATTTCTCTCAGTACACTCTTGCAATCGGACTCTTAAATTTGCGAACACGCGAGAGCAAAGCGTTGGTTGAATGGCAGTAACTTCACGGCGGACATTTTCTTGTAGGGCCCGAAATGTTCAAGAATTGTTGCTGTAAACTATCGACTTAAGGTATTCCCACAAAAAAAGTCGCACAGTGTAAGGTCCGGTGACCGAGGTGCCTAGAGTATGCCATCATACTTGCTGATTAATTTATTGGGAAAAATTCTCCTCAGCTCCTCCATTGAAACTCTAGCTATGTGTGAAGTGGCTCCGTATTGCTGAAATTGTGTTCTGTTGTTGAACCTGGGAAACAGCTGTAGTTGCGGTACCAAAAACTCGTCGATAATTTGGTAATACACGCCAGCAGTGACTGTCTCTCACTGGTTAAAAAGATAAGGGCCAATTATCCCACGGGCAGAAATTAAACACCGCACTGTCGTTTTTGGACAATGAAAACGTTTTTAATGGCGTTTTCTTGGGTTGTCGGTGTACCAGTATCTCATGTTCTATTTAATAACATAGCCATCGTTATAAATTTGTGTTTCGTCAGTAAACAATATGTTCCCAAGCGTTCGTGTTTATCTAAAACGTTTTAACATCGTTCTCGCTAAGGTTTCACGTAAAGAAGAGTCATTTTCGTTGAGAAACTGCACGATTTGCAGTTTGTATGGGTGAAACTGTAGTTTTTTTTTCAAAATACCGTACACTGTTGATTTTTTTATTCCAGTACAGGCTGGAATCTTTCTTATCGATATACGCGGATTGCGCATAATTTCACGTTGAACTTGAGTCACATGTTCTGGCATCGATGCTGACGTTGATGGTCCTGAAAGAGTTTGGTTAACTATTGTCCCTTCTTGTTTGAACTTTTGAACCCAACACCAGATAAGTTGCATACTCGTCCCATTACTTACCATGACGCGAACGAACCAATGAATCACCGCATTTTAAATATTGCTCAACCGCGAACGCGCGGTGTGCTTCCGACCAGTGACTCATTGCGACTGGCAAATAAGCAAATCACACGCGTAGAACAATACCCCTCCCACTTACGTCACCCTGATAATTTACGAGCAATTATAATTTAATCTTGAATTTTTTACGCTAGACAGCCTATATAACCTTCAAAGTATAAATATACTATTTACATATATAATAATGATTTTCCTAATTATAATTAATTTAATTGGGTTTTTTTACGTAAATAAATGTAAAATCAGATATCAACTAATAGCAACACCACAGAGTGCTCTGAAGTAATATATATTTTATGTTGACTGGCAAGCTGATGGAAAAACTATTATTACTCCGTTAGGTCTGAAGTTCCTAACCACAAGATAAAGGCTCCCAAAATACCCGGCTATTTTCTCTAATCAAAATCCCTACTTAGCACTCGATACCTCGCCCTAAGATGGTATAAGATATCTATCAACAGGGGTCTAAGCACATACTTAAAACAGACATGATCCTTAGCCGCGGGGGGTGGTAGGCGGGGCGAAGTAGAGCAGGGGCGGATCCACCAGAGTGGGCCAGCGGTAAATACCGAAAGCAGAACATGGTTATGAAACTAAAATAATGGAATATAAAATATTACATATTTTAATAATGTATACGTGTTCAAAATACATATTCGATAAAGTGAGGAATTAACAAATAAGTAGCGAATGTTGGTCGGTTTGTAGCATTGTCAACGAAATTATTGTTCTTACGATTATCTAAAAATTTTTTGAAAATTCATTGTAGGTACCAAATGAAATAAATAATTAGAAATACAAAAATCTTTCTAAAAGTATCAGCACTAGACCACTAGGAATATTAAAATAACAAAACACGAACGTAGCATAACACCTATCCCTTTACTAAGGCGTACATTTTTCAATGAATTGTCTACTAATAAAACCCGAATAAAAGTACAATGATATTAATTGTATAATCAAGAGAACTTTTCTTACAAATTAGATACATAGAAAATATCTATCATCAGGATTCAGGACGGAGTTACCAATTACAGTATGTTAACCATTTACTTTCATAGAAAAGTCGAATTTTCGATTGTATATGTGTCACTTCTATTTTAATGAGACATTTATTATTTCATATTGTACTTCATTTCTTTTTTCTTGCGAGATAAGCAATTTAATATTTATTTTATTAGTGTAAGTGTTACGTACTTGTTTCTTAAGTACGTCTTCAGTGTAAACCTCGTAATGAAAAGGTCCAAGATATACTAGTACAAGACAAACAATAAAGTCGATGGACATGCAGATAGAGTCCCGCGCCCTGACGAGCGTCTCCTTTTATAATCCCGCACACATGCCCCTGCGGTGCGGCATTTACACTCACACTCACACACAACTATACAATCCCAATAACATCACAGTTAATAATATTGAATTGGAATTGCTAAACCTTGGTGTAAAATAAACACGAAAAATATTTCTATTAGAATTTAATAACGATATTTGTTCCCATAAATGCTTTCGACAGCTGTTGTTCCCAGGTTTCTTATTGATAATATGGTCATGTATGCAAAATTATGTTTACTACTAAACTTGATTGACTGTAGCTGTCTCTTGGTATCGTGGCTTGGTTCAGTAATATTGTTTTTCTTATCTCTGGGTAGTATTCCGACCGACCGAATGTGCACTCCCGTCGCTCGGATTATTGAGAGCTCCTTACCGGACAATGAACTTATCGCAATTGAACTCCCATCGTGGTTTGGCAGCGAACCTTCAATCTCCGAAAGCGGCAACATTTACACAACATAAATGACCAATACCAATCAACAAGAAATCCCAGGGGTGCTAGTTGTAGGAACAAACAGGTGCGTAAACAATATTATAATAATTATTATTTATTCTGTTGATAAAGATATTCAACCAAAAATTGTAGAGAATATGAGTGAGGAGAGAATCTAAAGAAAATTGATGAGTGTTGAAGTAAAATCTGGCGTAATCACATATTGGAGAACAGTAATCAACCAGCATGCGTGATAAAACGTACGCGGGTGAACGAACCAAGAACACTATGGTAGAAGAGTATGACGTTCTATCCTCTTTACCTTCCCCTGCTGGACATGATCGTAAATTAGTTGTTCTGTATGTATTGATTTTTCGAATAAATCTCTATTTCTGTTGGGTTTGTTTTTATTACTTAAACAAACAAAAATTAAATTCAAATCAAACCACATTATACTATGTTTTCGCAATATTACATTTTGATTATTAAATTCTCCCAGCTTCTCTTCACTAATTAGAGATGAACGCGTGTATCTCGCTTTACCGTCGGCTGGATAGCAACGCATGAAGTGCTTCGATCGAAGCTTCTAGAGTGATTGTTTTATAATTTATCGGCTAATTTACCATCTTTAGCATCGTCGGCATCAAAATGATAGTTCAGCAGTCGTCCATAATGAATGTTTTAGAGATCAAGCATTTATCAATATTTCATATTGTAATTTATATTTAAAATAAGCAAAGCACACGCGAGCATACGACGCGTGCAATATGCATTGTCATTTATATCGAATTCAATTACATCGTATGTCTTACATGTAGATTATTATACAAAATGTTGTAAAATTTTATTAATAATTTGTTTATTGACGTTCACCAGAAAGTCATTTCAACAAGGGCCATTTAATGAGAAAAAACTCAACATTTCTTCTAGAAAGTATTTCTTATGGCAGCCAACATTATATAACATTGACAATTCTTGATGTAAGTATATCGAACGCGTGTTTATATTATAAATAACAATAAAACTTACGCATTTACATTACATTACGCTTATACATATTCAATTTGAAATACTTAAGTGCATAGGTACTTAATATCTAATATGCATTATACTCGTATATCCTTAACACTTGTCAGAAAAACAATACGTTAAGGTAATGTTACTCAATATTTAACCAAGATACAAACCGCTTGGTACATCTATTGGATTATTTAATAGTGGGTTAATAAAAATAGTACTATGTATTTCGCCGTGTATCGCAAGAATAGTAAATAACAATAATTGTAAAATCATTTGATATGATTATTATTTATTTATGTTTATTGGTTAAGTAAAATTGTAGCATTTTACCCCACTGATTTTTAATGAATAAATTGAATTTTCAACACTGATAAACAGGTTTTACGGAAACACCGGCCGTTAGTACACTGTGGAAAAAATTGACCACTTAGCGGCCATTTCCTTCCGAAAGCTATTTGACTTTTGCTAATTATTATATAATATTTTCACAATTTTTTTTTTCGTTAGTCATTTTATAATTTTCCGACAGTCATAATCATGGAAAGGTAACTGGTGCCTTGTGTATAGAACGTATGTTGTTAATTTTATGGTAAATATTTGTTAAAATCGATTTTATATTAACAGTAATAAATTATTATGTTAAATTAAATTGCTATAAATTATATTATAGTTAATTTAAAATACGATATTTCAAATTCCTTGCTAAAATGGAGTGAAAATTATTATTATATTAAACATGAATTTGAGTAGGTTATGTAATAAACCACTTTTTGAAAGTCTATATTATCCATGTAATTATGGACAAAATCCGGTTCATAATTAAACCAGATATATATTATTATATTATCAAACAATTTTCGCCAGGTACCGAGGTGGGTTTATAAGTTCTACCCTGACTAAATGATATATTAATAAAGTTAAATTATGTTATATTTGATTTATCAAATTTATTACATTTTAAACAAACTTAAATGAATTCTATGTTTCTAAAAATTAAGAATTATTTAATTAAATCGTTTTAAACTCAACTGAGACATCTACTAAAAAATGTGATGTTTGGACGGGTTCGTCGCAAGCGCGACTCCAATAATTTATTTATTTACCAATCCATTATCCTGCGAGGCAAACAATAATATCAATAACACAACAATAATATTTTAATTAATTATTAAAGAGAACACATTATTATTGTGAATGTACAATTTTTAGTGGTATTATAAAACAAATTAAATGTATCAATTAGAAAGATATCCCGGTAGAAACAAAAATATTTTTTCGATAAATTGAATTTTCCTGTATATCTTTCTAATTGATACATTTAATTTATATTAACAATATTTCAACTCACATAATTACTAGAAGCTAAACATTGGGTCCTAATTATACAAAATAAAGATTAGTAATTGCACTTAGCGCTGAACTGCCAGCCTAAAAATTCGTGTTTAACGATTATTTTAGGGCGCCATGATGGCTAATGAGATTTACCCAAAACGTTGTGACAACAATGGTCCTTCTCAGGACCAACTGACGCAGGATAACCAAAACTAGAAACTTCCTTTCTAACAATATATACATAATAGATAACATCACGGTCTAAGTTATGTAGGCTTCTATATATTTTTTTGGTGTGCACTTAATTAAAATAAAGTGTAAATTGGGTAGTTCCTACCTTTCTACCAAAATATGGAAAAAAGTCCAACCCTGATTGCGGTAGGCTTAATGCCTCTATTATTTGTTGGATGATACCAGCGGCCAGTTAACTAAGCACCTAATCCTCGGGGCCTGAACTCAATTTTTCGTCAGTCTATTTCCCTGCATAATTGGGGCTTAGACCGGGGTTAGACCTGACTCGCAAAGTTCTACAATTCTCTCACTGTCCTGGCTTATTAAACAGCGGATTTTGCGATAATTATTTTTGTTAAAAAATCTATAATAAAAATGTTGTATCACTAAAATAGTTAAAACGTGTATAACATTAAATCTTGATGCATACAAGATTTTTAGTTTTCGACTTATAAGAAAATAATACGATTATAACCAATCCCTGGTATAGTAGAAAAAAGTAGATGAACTGAATCAATTCTAAATCCAAATTAAATGTATTAATTAGAAAGATATACATATAAAAACAATTTTATCGAAAGATATTGTTGTTGCTACAGGGATACGAACCTGGATCTCTTCTAATCTGGCGAACGTGCATTAACCGTAGCAACAACAATATTTTTAGATAAAATTGATTTTATATGTATATCTTTCTAATTAATGCATTTAATTTGTATTTAAAAAATATCATAGACCTATGTTCTGAATAATTACAACTTCACAATAATTAATCAATTCGACTGACTGAGTGAAAATTGCATATGGTTTGACTATTTATAGTAAAAAGGCTCACATCAATTGAGTCATAGCTGTAATGAATATTAAACTACTTTCTATATATAATAAAAACTGGGAGATATCACAACCAAATATCGATAAACAAAAATAAATTAAGATCTTAGAAAATGTATAAAAATCAAATAATGATGTACTCGTATGTACGCAAAAAAGAGGCTTACTAGCCCCCAGTGCATAATGGTATGTTATAAATAAGCATCATAAATCGCATTTTGTTAAAAAATAAATTGTTTAAACAATAACTATGTACCTATAGAAAAAAACACTGAAATGACGCTATGGGGTAACGTAGTATAGCTTTTCGTCCATTTAATAAAATATCATATTTTTACTAATTCATAAAAAACCATTCTGCATGCAAGGACTAAAAAACAAATTTAAAAAAAAATCCTAGTCAATTCATTCTTAACTATTATTTGCTTATTTAAAAGCCAACGAGAATGTTAGTGAATATAATACAATATTTTGTGGAATGCTATCACTTATTATAACTATGGAATGTTACTGATATTAAAAAGCTTTTTTCAAAAAAAGATTAAATTATCACAAATAATTTTATATTTAAAATTATGAAATACTTCCATAATATAAATTTTTTTGTAAAATATTTACACGTACATTAAAATAAATACTTTGTTCCTTAGAACGAATCATTTGTGCAAAAAAATTATTAAAAAATAGCAAGGTTAGGTTAGGTTAGGTTAAGTATTTTTAATTGAACAAAGATATATTTATTTATTGTTCAGTTTTTATTATTGTAATGCACAAAGTATTTATTTTAATGCACATATATATCTCTTAACATAATCCCCTGTAAAATCTTACCCATAATGTATTAGTTTAAATCACCGGACCGGAATAGGCAGTGTTTTTACTGAGCCATGCCTTTGAACGAAGACTAAAATATAAATAAAGAAAATAAATAAAAATTAGACCTTAATTCAACTATACAGATTCTCAAATTATATTCTATAAACGGTGGCTCCAATATACTAGAATAACGAGCTGATGACTGTCATCATCTGTCGGCGCTCGTTCAGTGGTCACGGTGGTTTCGCCATCACACGGCTCGGTCGAATAGTAATGCTGCTAGGCCCTGTGGGCGATTAATGTTGTTTCGCATTAGCTTTGAGGTCTATATTTATAATAAAATCGGATATTTTCGTAGAAAGCAATCACTTTGCGGTTTGACATATTAGATTCAATAAAACACAATCACTTTGTGCGAAACCACTAATTTTATTACACGCCAACCGGTTTCGCTTGGCTCAAGCTTCGTCAGGTCTATATTTAAAACTAACGTTTATTTTGAAATACGTCTAACTAACTGTTAGATTATTTAAAATATAATGTTTAAAATTAAAATTAAAATTTATATCTTTATAAATTTATTATTTTAAATAACTATTCATAATATTGGCTAAGCCTACAAATAACCTTAAAATATGTACTCGGTATTAATATTACATTTGTCCTATTTTTCATAAAATGAGCACAAAGCTTGGCTGAACTATATAAACTGTGTTTTTAAATGTATGACTATTTTTTATCCGAAATTTAAATATTTTTGCAAATAAAAAATAAGTCACAATATAAATATATTAGATATAATGAAACAGGATTAATGTTTAAAAATATAAATTGTGATATCAATTGTATACACAGCTCTCAGGTAGTCAGTTACACTGCTAAATTAATTAGAATTTTATTATTCACAAATATTGTGAATTATCTCAGTAAGACGATGGGTAAAAGGACGGAAGAGAGGTGATGCGGGTATTTAGTTAAATATGTGTATACATTAATTTCTTTGGAACACAGAATTGAATATTTTGGATAAGGCGGGGAACTGAATTTGAAACAGATTCAGGCCAAGCCACATCATATTATAGATGAAATTAAGCAAGTGTAATAGCTTTGAAGTAATTTCTTGTTGAATAATCCACCTTGCGTGTGGTAACAGCGAGGGCAAAGGGAATTTTCCCACTCCGCAGGTTAGGGATGAACCCTTCTAGGAAGGCTGTGACTTTATGACACAAGGGGAGAAAAGAGAATTTTCCGTTTCGTAGAGTCATATAACAAGCGTAACGGTCGTTGAAAATACGTTTTATGTAATAATTTATTTTGAAACTGCTTTTACAGCAATCGAATAGAATAATTAAATTCATGAATTAAAATAATGTCATTTATATGTTCGCAGCTAGAGATATCATAAGTTGGTAAAAATGTTTACCAGGCTCGTATTGAAGATAAATTAGAAGCGATTTCCCCAAACGAAGTCGGTACACAAATATATATATATATTGTATTGAATAACTAGAACGTAAAGATTACGTTAAATATTTAAAAAAAAAGTATTTGTGTTCTCTGAGAAGTAGTAAGTGCCCACATCGATCAGCCCAAAAAAGCCTCCCCAAGTGGCTCCCTCAATTTTCTGTCAGTTGGTACTCGCTGCTACTTGTTTCCGTAAAGATTTGTGATTTAATCTGTCCAGTGGGTTTTAAGACAGCCTGTCGGTTTCTTAATTTCGTTCGGGTACTACTGGAAAATTACATTTGTCCACTTATTATCTATCCTCTGAGCGATATAATTTGCTCATTGACATTTGTTTCATGTCCATATACCTATATTCTTGTCTACATCTATCTCTTTACTACACGTTTATTTTTCTGTTTTTTTGTTTAATGCTAGATATACATCTTTCCACGTTTATTTGATTTACTTGTGTCTTTCATGCCATAGGGTGAGGTAAGTGGGAAGGGTTCGACGCGCGTGATTTGCAGGATTGCCAGTCGCAATGAGTCACTGGTCGAGAGCGCACCACGCGTTTGCGGTTGAGCAATATTTAAAGTGCGGTGATTCATTGGTTCGTGCGCGTCGCGCTTTTTGTACTCACTTTAATATTCGACGAGTAATTGATGGGCCGAGCACGCAAAGTATCTGGTGTTGGAATCAAAAATTTAGACAAGAAGGGACAATGGTTAACCAAACTTCTCTGGGATCATCAACATCAGCAGCGACGCCAGAACATGTGGCTCAAGTTCGAAGTGAAATTATGCGCAATCCGCGTAAATCAATAAGGAAGATTGCAGCTCGTTCTGGAATAAAAAAATTAACAGTGCACGTTATTTTGAAAAATAAACTATAGTTTTACCCATACAAACTGCAAATTGTGCAAATTCTCAACAAAAATGACCTTTCTTTACGTGAAACCTTAGCTAGAACGATGCTGGAACGTTTTTAAACAGCATGAATGCTTGGAAACATGGTTTACTGACGAAGCACATTTTAATATCGCCATCAAAAACGTTTGCATTGTTCAATAACGACAGTGTGGTGTGCAATTTCTGCCCGAGGGATAATTAGTTCTTATTTTTTTAACCAGTGAGAGATAATCAGTTTCTGACGGGTATTGCCGAATGATCGGCGAGTTTTTGATACCGCAACACAGCTAGAGTTTCAATAGAGAAGCTGAGGAGAATTTGAATCGCTTTGCTCTCGCATGTGTGCAAATTTAAAAATCCGATTGCAAGAGTGCTTTGAGAGAAATACACGGCATTTAGACGATATTGTTAATAAAACGTAAAATCAGTTAAACTTCATTTTGTATAAATAAAAAATGAGAATAACATTGTAGTTTTTTAAATTTTTTATATTAAACTTGACAATTTTCCGCTGGACATCGTGTTATGAGATACTGTTATCCTAGGTTGACATCATTATCGATTTGTTTCAGCTAGATTCTATGGACACGTCTTTATTTTAGTCTCTATTAACAGATTTTAGTCTTTGAGATGTTCATCTTCAATTTTGCTCTGCCACTGACATTCAGTTGGATATTGTTCCTTGTATTCTGTTCTGAAGGTTGTGTTAATCATTTGAAAAGATCACGACGTATAGTTAATTTTTAATTAATTAGAAATTTATGACAGCCATTTCTTATCTCATTAATTTAAACTTACAATTATTAATTTAATACTTTATTTTTATTTGTTAACTTTATTTTATTAACCACTTATCGATTTTAACTACATCTACCGGTTTCAAAAAATACCATTTTCATAAGAAGAAACCGGTAGATGTATTTAAACTCAATAAGCGGTTAATAAAACAAAGTTAACAAATAAAAATAATGAACATTAACCACAAAGTTAATTTCACTAATTTTAAAAGAATTTAATACTTTCACTATACTTTTTTTTATTTTTAGAATTTCTAGTTCTTGACCTATTTATTCCGCATTATATCTTGTCTTATGTCTCATCGTTAAAAGTAAAAATATGTAAATCAAAGAAAATATAATTGTGACGATTCACTGTCAACATACATTGCACTAAAATTACTATAGTCTGTTAGAATGCAAAATTACCCAAAACAATATTTTGTTCAGGGATACAAAAGCACTTAGCCGAAGTAAGGGACGGACGGTAATAAAAACTCGGGATTGTTAGACGCAGGTGGACCGACATAGCTTGAGTACAGCGGCGGTAATGCGGCGAACATAACTAGAGTCACGTAAGCAAATGCACCTTAAGGGATGCATCACCATAGGCGAGCAGTCTTCTCAAATTCTCGGCCGAGAGAAGTGGCTCCACCTAAGACGAGATGTTATTTTCAAGTAGAAAATAAAATCAATATCGTTTTTAAAAGTATCAAGTAAGCGCTTCATAGATTGTAATTCCGGGGAAAATTTAAACTGTGTGCCTCGAGTTTAAGCTTAGACTGTGATGTTCTCTGCGTTTAATCGTAAATGTGAATGTATCAAAAAGGGTCCAGTTGGATCTATAAAAAGTTGACGAATATAATCGGTGTAGCGAGAACAGACTGTCGCTATAGTATAAGAATATCGCGTCTAGAGTCCCGGATTGCCTGGATAATTGGGCATCGTAGTAATCAACTACAAGCCTGAACTACGTCACCCTATGCTGGCACCATAAGGAACTGACAACACTTCACGTCCAGAATGCAGGACTATCCTAAGAGGTAATCCCTTACGTGAGGGATCTGAATAATTTACATCAGACAAGCGTCAACATAGACAATTTGGCAGAGAAATTAATGCTGGCATGATGAAAACAAATATTTAATGTTAATTTTATTGTAATTATTTTTGAATAACCTTATTTATAAGTATCAAAGTAAATTGCTTATTTTCCACTTTTAACATATGCAAGTATCTTAAAATATAGATTATAATTTTTCTTATATAAAAATATTCTTTCATTTCATAACCATTTGACTTGTCAATATTTTAAAAAAAGAACCAGTTAGGTTAGATGCCTCCCTCCTAAACATGAAGCCGAGGCAGAAAGAAGAAATTACCTAACAAGTCATAATACTTTTCTTGAAAAATCTTGACTGTTGATTTTCTATTTAAATATATCAAGTGCTGAAGTTCTGTTTGAATAAAAGATTAGTAAATTCAACAAATACATTGGATTCCGCTTAATTGATACACATCGGTATCAGGATATTTGGCCTATTTAAACAGTTGCCCCAATTAACTGAAGCGAGCGTAAAATAAAATAATCAATATATTTATTTAAATATACGATATACTTTAAAAAATATATAAATTATAAGAAAATAATATAGACTCTGAAGAAAACAAAACAATAAATTCAAAAATAAAATAATAAATAGGTAGAATACAATTTATTTCTGCACGAATGCATCAAGTGTGTTTGGGACATATTTATTTGTATAAATACATATTTATTTTTGAACGGAAATAATGTACTGTGCCTTCTCCCCATTCCCTTCCCCACCCGGCACGCCACCGACCAGTCGAGTGCGGTCATACGTATTCGGAAAGAATTACAATATAATACTAATTCGAGATTTCGCGTCTATACTGTGTCAGAACCTTTGACGAAATAGTGAATAAAACATATACTGTCCACATTTTGGAGATATATGCAGAATCCGAATTATTGTGAGTGTTTATTCTTTCCATATCTTGAATTCTTTCGGCACCTATGCTTATACGCAACAAAGTGTATTCTGTTTTTTGTTTTCATAAGCGTACACTTCTACAAAAGACATCTATAATTTTTTTGCTTCCTAGTTAGTCACAGGTACAGGTGAATTTTAATTATCTTAGCAGTAACTGAATACGGTATGGTAGGTAGGTCGTTAGGCGACCGGTGCGCCATCACTCCTACACAACGGTAAACATTGAAGTTATGTGCTTAACATGAATTGTGATCTTAAATTTACGGTTCCAATTAAGCAGAATGGTGTCCTAATTAAGCGATGTAAATTATTGTTAATTTCTTGGTTCAGTTTCCGTTCCTCGAGACTTGGACCAAATAAGAGGATGCCGCAATTAACCGGCGGCCCAATTAAGCGGAATCGACCGTATTAAAAAAATCATTCCTGCAAAATAATCGATTTACTGAATAAAAATAAAGATTATTCCAACACGACTGTCAGATATTTTATAAGAAAAATATTTTATAATATTCAGAACCGAACTCAACGACATCGTTGTTTTATAATATTTGTATAATTTTATTTGACATGTTATTGCAAAACAAAATTAATATATACAAACTTTTAACTTCCAAAACCAGACTGTCAAAAACATACACTCATTTTATTATTATGGTTATTCAGGATAACCCTTTTTCGGTAACTTTTTTTTGATAACACGAAATGTGAATACGGGCACAAACTTTTAAGAAGAAAAATAACAGTTACAGCAAACAACGCGTAATGCTCGAAGTCGCTCACAGTTAAGAGCCGGAGAATTTCTATATATGCGGTCGTAAATAAATATAATATTACTCTTCGTTGTCTCGGAAAACTTAAACCCGAAAAACTTCGCAGTAATTTTATGTAACTTTGCTTATTAGTTACAATACCAATACAGCGAAAGATGGATCAAAGAACTTCTGTTTCATAAGTAAATCAATGAGCCCTTTAAATTAATTTTGTTATAATTTAAAATAGGGAAAATTGAAGTAAAATAGTAAAATTCTGTAGCAAGGAAACCCGACAAGGCATATTTTTATTAATTAACTTATGATAGTAAATACACGCAATCCTTAGTCAAATGTGACATATTGATTTTTTCGTATTTTTCAAGAATATCTTTAAGTGATATTTGTATTTCCAATTTAATACGTAAGAACACCGTTTGTACAATTCCAGGGAGAGCAATACAAAATGAACTAATAGTTACTGCAAAAAGCATCAAAAAGTAATCATGCACCTTCCCCAGTTAGGAAAGAGATCCAGGTTCAAATCCCGGTGGCGCAACAACAATATTTTTCGATAAGATTGATTTTATATGTATATCTTTCTAATTAATATATTTAATTCATATTTAAAATATCACAGACCTATGTTCTGAATAATTACAACTACACAATAAGAATGTGTTCTCCTAAATAATAAAGTTGTATCAATGTGTCCAAAATTTAATAAAAATGAATTGATAATTCTGGCGTCTGCTATCAGTTTACTCAAAGGTATTTGAGATTCTGTAAAAATAAGGTAAATGGCTCTTTCAAATAATGGAACGATTAAATGTATTAATATCAAAAAGGTAACATATAGGTTCGAAAATTGTCGCCAAAAATATTGTCGCTGTAGCATAGTTGGATAAGGCACCTTCCCCAGTTAGGAAAGAGATCCAGGTTCAAATCCCGGTGGCGCAACAACAATATTTTTCGATAAGATTGATTTTATATGTATATCTTTCTAATTAAAATATTTAATTCATATTTAAAAAGTAATCGATTACTTTTTGCTGCTAGGCCTGTGGGTGGTTATTATGACCGCGAAACGACCGATAGGGGCAACTACGCAACTCATGGAGACTGCTGCGTGGCAGTATGTATATCGTAAGACGGCATATCTAGTATGCCATCTCATTCAAAATATTTTTAGGATTTTTCGTCGATGTAACAATTGAACTGAAGTAGATATGGATGTTTTGTGTAATAGTAATCGTATATTTAGTAAAAGTAGAATACAAAAGGTAGCGGATTATGAATAGTTAGATTAGGTTAGGGATGAACTCCGAATGTAGATGTCGCTTGTGTCATTGGTCAACTGGGAGCGGCGATACTGGTAGTGGCTGTGAATCGACACCTCCACAGATGTGTAAAACAGAGTGATTTGGATTTTTCAAACGGTAACATGTCAAAATTAAATAAATGTATCATAGTATTTTGAATATTTTCAAAAAACTAAATATTTATAATTTGTAGCTAAAATCTGAACATCCAGGACCATTACGTCCAGATTTTAATAATAGACAGATATAAAATGTTTAAGAGTTACAAACTAATCCATAAATCAGATTTTGATCAATGTTATCTAGAAAAAGCGAAAAAAGCCTTAAGATGCTGCATCATGTACTAAATATGTTTTGACTGTTTTCATTTTGTCACGAATTTTTTCGATGATAATGTTGTTCATAAACGTAACTCTCGAGAAAAATAAAATACTCATTAGCATCTGTCACACGCAGCATGACGAGATCACGTTGCGGTTTCCTGGACAGATTCTAGGGCGTAATATGACAGAGGTTTCATTCATCAACCGAAGGGATATTGAAGCAACTTTTCTGTTAAATATTGACATGGTCGGGAAATGAATTAATAACGCTAGTTTTGTAGTATAGAATTCAATCAATTATAAGAATTTTGCTATTTTTAGAAAATAAATACTATCTAAAATTGCTTTCGTAATAATGTATTTTTATTTGGTATTTGACTGCAAATTTCATTCCATTATTTGAACACCACTAAACGATATATAAAAAAAAGCATTAGCGGGCATAGAGTTTGGGTATGTGCCGACGAGGGGTTTTGCCGACGCGCCATGCGGCTGCTTGTATATATTATTACCAATCCATTAGCTTCAATGTTAGGTACTTTGGTATCCTTCAGTAAGTACAAGGATAGTTCATAGCCAGCAATACATCACTCATAATTTATGTCTACAATTCATAGGCTACACAATTTATCGTGTACAAATTAATATAACACTTAGGCGGCAAGTAAAGAAATACCGTTTTAGGATTTTGTAAAAATGTATTTTATATGTTTCTAATTGATTAATTTAATTTGTATTAAAAACACCACAGAACTATGTTTATTAATTTCAACTTCGCAACAAAAATTTGTTTTCATTAAAAATATACAGGATGAATATTATGTTCCAGACCGATTTTGTTTCAAAGCAGCATAATGTCAAAAAGTGGTGGTCAAAATTGGCCTCCTCGATCACCTGATTTGATGGCTCCCGACTATTTTCTGTGAGGGTACTCGAAAGAAAAGTTCACCCTATATTATAATATTGTATACTTTATTGTATTTAATAAAGCTAAAATCAAATCAAATAATGAGATGAAAAAATCTTACATAGGTATCATTTAATTAAATAAAATGAATGTGAATGTGTTTTGGCCAATTAAAGTATCTCTTAAATATATATTTTTCTTATTAATTAAATCATCTTTTTTGAAACACGATGTAGGTTGTTATGTTATGTTGAAACGAATATTTGTAAGAAAAACTTTTTTATATTTATAAATCTTAAACAGAAAAATTAGTGTAACCTATTTACCTACAAATTAAATGGAGCTTACAGAGCTTAAACAATTGGCATGTAAACATGTCAACTGAACTGCAGTAGCCACATGCTGTGCATCAAATCTAGAAAAGTTTCCATAAAAACTGGTTTTATACTCGCCTGTTGTTGAATATTTAGGTTTACAATAAATGGCCACTACTGTAGATATTATAAAAATTAATTGGACTGTCTTTTGGTCTATTTAATACATTAAATTAAAAATATGTATCATGAATAAATATTCCTAACCTAAAATAATGAATTAATAATGGTTAGCAATTAAATTGTATTATAATATGTAAGAAATAATGTTTTTTAGTTGGAACACATAATTAACAAATGATGTTTGTATTCAGATGATGAATTGTGGAGTATTTATTATATACGGAATGAACTATTGGAGTATGAATAGTGGACCAGAATTGTGTGGCCGATGAATTTTTCTGGAACCCTACAGTTGTAGGTGACCTTTGAGTGTTGATAGTAACAGCCGCAGGAAGGGTTGTAGAATCCACCAGCTGTTGCCAGAAGTCTTAAGTTTAGTGAACAGGCATTTGTAGTGGCAGGCCTAAAAGCGAGGAACTCTTTGCCCTTCTTCATAAGGAACAATGTATCAGAGACTTTATTTAAGAAGATACCAAAAACACACCTTTTCAAAAAATTATCATTTCAATAAGTTCAAATAACAATTTTTAATTTTAAATAAAATACAAAAATAATGTTGGACAGTTTATGTGTAAAGCGTCCTTGCGGTGAATTTTTTTACGAAAATGGCGCTCTAAAAATGATCCAAAATTATTATTATTTAACTGTATTTGTGAATAGAATTAATAGAGAGACTTGGACTAGGTAATTGTCAAATTGAAATATTAGAATTTTTTTCTCATCTAACATCTTGATAGGTTAAATATTATTATACAATACGTAATGCATTGATAATAGATTGCGTCTCATCTATGAATGAGTTAAGACAATACAATATATTACTTCTGTTATTACTAATGATAAATAAAATTTTATTAGCACATAAATATGTGGAGGTCTATAGCCTCCGAATCTGTACGCACTATGCATATATCTAGGCGCAAAGCTGGACTCTCATAAACCTTAAAATGAAGCCTATACAGACTGAAAAACAGTTGCCAAAACAACACGCCGCAGACTCCCAGGAAGCCAGTTCTAGCGCGTCACTTCTGTCGCAGCAGCCTTTCAGACGAGTTCATTAACTAACATTTCTCGTTGTAGACTTTTTATTGCTTGTACTTGTATCCGTAACTGTGTTTCAAGCATCAGTAAACATCGGTCCATTGTAAGTAGTATTTTCTTGTACCACCTGCTCTGGCTACATACACGCATGAACCCACACACACGCACACACTCGCAAACACACTCCGCGTTATAATTCAATCGAACATATAAGCGAATGGGTGAAATATAATAGGCATTAATTTATTTTAACATTTTGACATACTTCATATTTCTTCATCTGCATCACCACACAATTTTCCCACAAAAATATGTCTTTTAATCAATTTTATAGAATTTAATAATCTTAAATATTAATCATAATTTTAGTATATTTTCTTCCTCATCAGTCTCTTATGATCAAGGACTATGTTTCCCTTGAACTCTTTATGCTTCACCGCTTAAAAATGTTGATGATTGATAATATCAAGAACGAACGTAACCAACGCAATATGGCTCCGAGAGCTCGCGGCAAAATAACAGAATTTCCGGCTGCAGGATTAAACACGCTCTTGGAAAAGCGTGCCATAGATATGAATAGCGTATAGCGTATACAGATAACCATAACCGGTAACTAGAATGGCATGCAAAATATTAGTTAGAAAATATTATATATTATTTATGATCAGAAACGTGAGTCAGAACAGACTGTTATTTTTTTTGTATCAATAAACTGTCTCTGAACATTTATTTTGTATCAATAAACTATCTCGCAAGTACCGAAATGCGTATCTAAATATTTATTTTAATAAAATGTGTATTCAAAATAAAGTACTGTATTTGTATAATTTAAGTTAGTTTAAACAATGCTTGAAAATGACACGGGCGTGTCGAAACTAAGTATATAAGTTACAAATGTACATTGAATAAACTCTTCAAACAAAATGTCTAGAAATTGTTACATGGTTGATACCCAAGAAATACAATAATCTCAATTAATTTTATTTCTTATTTATTTTATTAATTAATATAACGAATTACTAAATAAAAAAGAATTCCTTTATTAAGCACTTATTTTGTAAAAAATATAAAATACGTTATTTTTTTTTCTATTTTGAGAACAGTTTGACTTGAGCCCGGGTACACCGTCACATACATTTCTGGGCTTTTATTATTATGCGATTACTTGATGTGTGAAGTAAATAAAGTCAGAAAATGAATAGTTTAATACACACAAAAAATTTATAACCCTAATTTATTTGAAAAATCGAAATATTTTAAATATAAGAAATAATATATAGATTATCAATTTCAGATTTTCTTTTTTTTTCCGAATGCGAATTTCGATGGTTAAAAAAAATCTATTTATTTACTGTGTCGATATATGATGTTCCACAATGTGAAATGTTGTTCAAAAATATTTTAGCACATTTGAAGCCTGCTTTTGAATTTGAATGAATGACTATTGAACATATGAATTATATATATTAATTAGAAAGTTATACATATAAAATCAATTTTATCGAAAAATATTGTTGTTGTGCCACCGGGATTCGAACTTGGATCTCTTTATTAATCGGGGAAGGTGCGATATTTTTAGCGACAAATTTTCGAACCTATATGTTACCTTTTTGATATTATTACATTTAATCGTTCCATTATTTGAAAGAGCCATCTACCTTATTTTTACAGAATCTGAACTTTACAATAAGAATGTGTTCCCCTAATAATTACTATTGATATTATTGTTATAGTTTCAAACAATAGTATTTTCCGTTAGAGTGTAGAATTTGCACATACAGTGATTTCCCGAAGTTACACAATAGGTGGGTCCGAACTTTGCATATAAATTTTGTTTAATTGGGAACAAGGACAAACAAAAACACTAGTTTAGAAATTTTTTAAAAATAAAATTGCAGTTCTTTATACATATTAATACAACACATATAAAAGTTATTTCGATGTCGATGGCTTCATAAGATATAACAAATTTATCTGACGACACAATGCCTTCTTGTTTTACGCAAGATTTCTTCATAGCAAGGTAATAATTGTTTTATTCTTTACTTTGTAGCTATAAACCCGTTCTTCGTTGAAGTCTGTTTTCTAAAATTTTTAAGCCCTTTTCAATTGAACTGAGACCTTCTGTCAAGCTTGCAATTGTCACGTGCTTTTCTGTGGAACTGGGTCTGAAGTGACGTTTTGCTCGTGCATCTTCATGGGCTTATTGATTTACTTCGTTTGGACGTTATCGTTTTTTTAAGGGTTTAAAAAATGTGTAACTAAATAATCTTAACTTTCGTCGATTGTAGAATCGTAATCATTCGCTTAAAGTAATGAGTATTGCCAAACGAAAAAATCAAGAATTGCGTAACTCCGAGTTCGCACATGTCGGGGGATTACTACATTCCTTGATCATTTTCGACCCGTAATTTAGTCAAGTATCTACAAAAAAAAAATGTTGACTAGATCTGTAACACCTGTATATATAATAGGATGATGTACTATTATACGTAAATGATACATTTTACCACATATACATACTTATTATACAATAAATATGCATTTTTTTTAAAACTTATAATAAATTTGGCACACGTTGAATAAGATAACAGACGATTAAATGCAATACAGAATTTCAAAAATAAATTCTATGTACAACACACAATAAATATTAAATATATATATTAGAAAATAAAACGTTTAAGTATCGAAAACCGCCAAAATATTAAAAATATACAACATTATTAATTTAATGACTATATGGTAATTAAATGAATAGTGATATATAATTATATCAGCAGGTTATCTATACTGATTGTTCATAGTAAGTAATTTAAGAAATGTGAACCCTTATTAAGACATTAAAAAAATCAGTTAAAATAATATTATTTTATAACGGACACTAAAGAATTTGATTTACATTTTGCAAATCCCGGAATTTTACCCGGTTAAACGTATTTGAAGCAGTTTTCGAAAATAATATTATTTTAGCATTATTGCTTATAGGTTTTTATCTCTTAAATTCCTTGTAAACTTCCACAAATATCTTTCACATATCGACACAAATATAGGCGAGAATGTGGATTGAAGGAAACGTATTTTCCTGAAAAGAAAGAAAGAAAAAATTATGTTAAAGTTAAAACAGTCTTATAAATAATTAAAGTTATCCTTGTAATATAGAAGAAGGTACTTGAGAATTTAAGTCAAAGCGATGGTAATATTTTAAATAAAAAAAATCAATTTAACGTAAAAACCTCCATACAGGTTTTTTGGGTTGGGTTGATGTTCAATGTGTGTATTTGTCAAAATGCCAAAATGAGTAGATAAACGCCCCCTAATATTTTACCCATCTACTCATATGTTCGTTTGAAGTCTAACGCGCAGTGTGCGTGCGGCCATGTGCATATACAGTGTGTGGCCAGAGCAGGATTAACAATAAAATATTACTTACAGTAAACCGATGTTTATTGATGCTTGAAATGTAGTAACAGATACAAGTATAAGCAGTTCTATAGCGTGATGTCTTTATTAATGAATTCGGCTGGAAGGCTGCCGCGAGAGAAGTGACGCGCTAGGGCCGGCTCCCTGGGCGGCTGCAGCGCGTTGTATTGTTGTCTGTTGGAGGTCGGTGCCGGGCGTGTTCTTGAGGTTGATGAGAACCCCGTTTTACACCCAGGTGCATGCAGGGTGCGTGCAGATTGTGGAAGCGATAGACCTCCACAGGATATTTTATTTTTATGCTTTATTCTTTAGAATTCTAAAAACGCCATCATCATCGTCAGCTGTTGTCAATACCCTGCTGGAAACGATAGCCAATGTCGTTGGACGTCCTTTAGATTATTTTTTGTCTAGTGGATACCATTGAAGTATAATTATTTGAACATCTTTTAAATTATTCATGTGTCTTAAATATAATAATATATTGTTACATTATCATTTTTCTTTTTAATTTAATCTCTGTTTCATTTTACCATTTTTATTTAATATTTATTTATTAGTAACTCACAATATACTCTTTCCAAAAAAACAAACAATTGTTGCTTACTTTACTTATATATCAAAATAATAAACAAAACATTTATCACAAGTTAATATAATTTCAAAATATTTATTTTTTTATAAACAAACTTTGTAACTATCTGTAAACCAATTTTAAATATTTGTAATTTTTTTGGAAGTTGGTATGGATATTGTTAATTTATTAATCAATATAGGAAAAATGAATTTAATTGTCTTTAATTCATACTTATTATTGATTTTAAGAATTTGTCCAGTGCATCGTATATTCTGTCCAAGTGAAATCAAATTATTAAGTATTTCATTATCGTAACCAATGAAGAAGGTTAATATTTATGTATGGCTAAATTAATGTATTTAATGTCGGTTACAAATATTTTCTCGTTCAATTTTAATATGCATACAATATTGTACAATTTGTTTTAAATATTAAGATTCTTACACACTTCATCAGAAGAAACAATGTATTATATAATATAATATTAATGAATCCTACCAAATACTCAAAATAAATACGTATGCATAACCGACATTCGTATGGAATCCGACTAGTTTTTGAAATCATGTTTAAATTAACTGAATTTGAATTTTCCTGATTAACAGAATTACATTAACTACTGGTGTATGCTGCTTCTTCCAAGCAGAATCTAAAAGTAACATAATTTAGAAACTTCACTCCAGTAAGTGCGAGGTAAAGTATTCCTTAAACAAATTAAACAAATTCCATAAAATATCGTACATAACAATGGCGATGGGTGAAAATCAAATTGATGTTAAGAGTATATGTATTTATGACAATTAATTGCGTGTACAAAACATTTAAATTTATCGACAGAATTTATAAAATGTGATAAAGATAATATAACAAAAAAAATGTATTCATCAAACCGTATGTAAGTGCATGCCACGTACTTGAATTGCAATTCAATGATCTACCTTACTCTACAAAATCCGTCCTACAGTGGATATATCCAGTCAATAATTTATTGGCGGGTCCCTAAAGGAGGAATTAAAAAAAATATTCACAGAATATTATATTACGTGCCTAAAGCATATTTTAAAATGAACGTTTCTTACAAGCATTATATGTTTACATACAGTTGTGACAGTTTATTTCATATTAATTTTTTTTTGTTCTTTACTCTGAAATGAAAATACGTAACATATTTTTCTTTCCATTATAGCTTATACGTATGAAACGGATAATGATTTTAAAAGTGAAATTAAATCTTTTATTTTTTTAACTCTACACATTTTTTGTTTTTCATTGTATTGTAATTTTGTATGTTATCTTTGAGTTACGTGATAAATTTATATTACATAATAAGTATAAAATAAGCTAAACTCCATAAAAAATGTATATATCATTTTAATCGAATCGGAATAAATTAAAATTAAGTTATAATTTTTATGCTTAAAATGTACCGAAATTTATTTATTAATTTACTGTTAGTATTTTAAAATGTAGAAGAATTTGATATTATTATGCTACACCTGTTACATGTTACATTTATACACAAATTAATAACGTATAATTGAATCATGTACATATGAAATTTAATACTTTCGAGGATGGATGTAAAGTTTTAATTTTAGTATAAAAAACATTATTGAAACAAACATTTATGAAATAAAAAATCTTTATATGATATATTATATTTAAAATAAAAAATATATATCTATAATAAATTAAAATAATATATCGTACTCCTAGATAAAAACTAAGAAAGCTCAAGAATTTTTAGTTATTATTGAATTCGGATACTCTACCATATACGCAACTAATTTAGTCCCAGATCTCGAATAGTGTCATTTTAGGATACATTTGTGATGAATCCATTTTTTCTTAAGTCTAATACTAATTTAATTACTCCTGGTCGCGAGCACCAATGCAAAGAAAACGCTATTTAGGGGTTCGATATTTAAGATATTAGGATCTTCTTTCCTGCTCCTGGTCTTGAACAACCCTGTGAAGAAACCTGCCCACCCTAGTCCAGCGCAAGAGGCATGGAGATACGACACAGGGTCGTACTCGGGTACGGGCGAAACGTTACGATAACTTATTTTATGAATAAGTCAGTTATGAAAATTTATACACTTAATACTAGTTTGCACGCTTAATACTATTTGTACGCTTAATATCTAAATTTGGCCAACGTGATCGAACTAATGGTTAAGAATATTTCCACGCTATGATCGTAATAATCCTAGTTCTTCAACATTCGCTTCTGCAACAATCAAATATCCACAGTAATAGAGCTGTTCAAATACCTATATAGCAACTGATAAAGTAAATATACCGACCATCGGTTAAATAACGATTCTTGTTACAAATTATATTTCTAAATCAGGAGTCTATTCATCCACGTTGTGTAATTTTAAAAATGAACAGTCCCTTGATTCGTGATTGTATCCGAACGATACCATTATATTAACTTAATTTACTAGTCTTCAATTTATTATTTTCGATCCGACGAAATCTTTTAGGTGAGACAGACCTGAATATATCGCTTTAGAGCAAATTTAAATATGATGATCTCGGTGTGAGATAATTATCGATAAGCCGAATATGAAATGATACAGAGCTAGAATGTATGAGTGGGAAATAAATTATACACAAATCATCAACCTTGTCGTAGACCTGTTTTTGTGACTGTGGTAGCTTCGTGGCGTCACCTAGCTACTGAAAGAGTATATGGAAATGTGAAACGACATACAACATACGACATACAACTAGGCAAACATGTTCCGTGATTATGATTAGTTCTACTAGACAACAGGCCTTGGCTTCCGCTTGAGCGCCCCAGATCAACCCCTGATTAAGATATCCGCTCGATTGTTAGGAAGATGGAATATCTTAACCCTCAAGCTCCGCACCCACGCGTTCAAAAGAGTTAATGATGATGATGATGATCCAAAGTTTTGATTCGGCCGATGTCACAGTGAACAATATCATTGATTATGACTCGTTCAAGATACATGGCCCAAGGTCCTCGTATCTCCAATACGCTGGTGTTCAGTATCGGTGGGGAATTGGCAATCCTTTGACGCGTCCACCAGTGAAAATAATTAATTGTGATCACTCGTACACCATGACAGTACGACTCTCAGGAAAACTGCCGTAGTTACTCTTGGCGCGTCTGAGAACAAACGTCATGTGATGGCGGTGACTGAAGAATAGTTTAGTTTATCTGCTGGATGATCTCAGACAATGCACCTCGAACGAAGCCAGGAATATATGGTTAAAATTGTTATTGCTGAATTTGCTGCATGCTGGTGCGTGTGTATGTGTGTGGGTTGCCGATGATCGGCATAATTGCAGATCGTTTCAAGAACACTGTCTCTGGGTATTAACCTCTAGAGATTTTACTATCATCCTTCCCATACAGCTGAGATACAGGTACCACGGTGACCTCACAGGAACCACTTTGATGCAACCCAGTACGGAATAAACTGCTTACGCCAGGTTATATATCGAAAAAAAGCTCATGAATGGTAAATATACGTCGGGTTAGACTGTAGCCTTGTGTACTCTTTGCAGACCGATGATGTTCAATAACCCTTTCATTTTGGCTATCACTACCAAACCAATATAACCGTAACTAGTCCGTCCACACTCCATGCCATCGAATGACTCTGTTCAGTCTTCAGAAGCACCTTTTCTTTCCAATAAAATCATCTTAGGAAAGCTTGATAACCGAAGAAATAATTGTATAAACAATTATGTGAATAAATATAGATCCTCATTTTGTGATGTGTGCCGTAAGGTAAAACGTTCTACAATAGTAATAAATTGTTAATTCCTTTTGGGAATTAATTTTGCAATATATAATACTTTAAATGATTAAAATACTTATCGGTACTTTGATTCTTAATGATTATACCAGTTTATCTTATTCAAGATCTCAACCTTGCAGCAACCAATGTAGCTATCGTTCTATAGAATTAAAAATAATCATGAAGAGTCAAAAAATATATTTTAAATGTGATAAGATAGTATGATGATCAACAAAGGAAAATCATCTAAGATTAAATTAGGTCCTCGCTCCTGACGTTCTTCTGGGAACCAACACATGTTTCCCGGGTCATTAATCGGATCGAGTAAATTGTTCGCCAACACTCTCGCGACAGTCGGAACGCTATTGATTATAAGTATAACGATTGATTAACCATGACAAAACTACTTAATTTTTAATCCAAGCAACCGGCCCCCGCGTCCCGGGTCCACTTCTAACTACCTCACCCCCCTTGCGGCGACCCACTCCTAACATCTGTCACCGCTCCGCACTGACCGACCCACGTGCGCTTCTCTTCGCGCTTCAATATTAGCCACTCCCCGCTACCCTAGCAGTACTTCAGCCAATATATGTGAATCATCAAAGATTAATGACCTAATATGATATTTAGTTTCATAATTATAGTAACAAAAAATTGAGAAAAGTTATTTTATTTTTTTGACTACTGAAAAATGACTTTTTGCTAGCAGATATTAATCGACGAGAGCTTACTAGCAGATCTATTAGCTACTATCAGATATTCAATCTACTAGCAGATAATAAATCGGCGAGAGCTTTCGGGCGGCTGCTGCGCGGTCAAGGTCTCAATAGAATCTATATTTCAATGATAGAGCTTTCCAACAACAAACCACACGTAAATAAATTAAATTATAATAATTTCATCTTTGTAAGTTAGCTGTCAAAATGAACAAAAATGACATATAATAATCGTGGATAGACAATTTCTATGATAAGTAAGATTTCTCCCTTACCGTAGACAGAAGAAAAGATGACAGATGTCAATATACGATTTCGCTTATGTATGTTTTTTTTCACTCGTAATAATGACAATATACACTTCATTTCATATTTAATATATATTTTCGTACTGTTATTGAATATATAAAAGAGAAAACATTTATGTAATTTTAACCTAGAGATATTAAAAACATGTGACAGCTATAATGACACTACCGATAATGACATTACCGAAGCAGCCACATTCAGACAGTATTAGATTATTAAATATTTTAATCTCCGAAATGTTTATTTCATTTGTTATCATATATTAAAACATTGATCGTTACACCTGTACTCGTAAGTTTAAAAAATCACGAATCTACCTGCAGTATGCATTCAATTAAATATTTTATACATTTTCGTATTCATTGCTTTTAATTAATCAAGCGTTGAATGACATTGTTGAATAGATATTATTTTAGAATTATCACAATAAAATACTGAATTGTGCCTGAAAGTATTTCAGGGCTACCAACGTAAGTGTTTATTTGATTGCCTGATTAACGATCCTGATCACGTTCAGAAGTCTTTAATTTATAATATTATCTATTTTATTAAATATTATTTATTATCTGGCATTTGTCTGGAATACGACTCAACCTATATTTTATTAGAATTATCTTGTATTTACATATAAAAATGTTGTTATAATTTACTGAAAGATTAATTGTAAATATATAATAATTTATAAATTTTAAAAATGAACGTTCGTTGATTAACGTCGACCAGATTCGAAATTACTGTATTTTCGTTAAGACGGACGCACACTATCCATAAAATGAAATACTGATCATTAAGGAGAACATATTCTTATTGTAAAGTTGTAATTATTCAGAACATAGGTCTGTGATATTTTAAATACAAATTAAATGTATTAATTAGAAAGATATACATATAAAATCAATTTTGTCAAAACATATTGTCGTTGCTACCGGGATTCGAATCTTTTCCAATCCAGGGATCGTGCATTATCCGATTATGCTATAGCAACACAGTGGAGTGTTAATTCTGGTGTCTCTTATCGGTTTACTCAAAAGTATTTAAGGTTCTGTAAAAACAAAGTAGATAGCTTTCAAATAATCGAACGATAGATGTATTAATTTGAAAAGTGTAACATATAGGTTCGAAAATTTGACGTCAATCCACTGTGAGAAGAAATCCAGGTTCGCATCCCGGTAGCAACAACAATATTTTTCGATAAAATTGATTTTATATGCATATCTTTCTAAATAATACATTTAATTTGTATTTTAAATACTGATTCATATAATTAAATATGCAAATAAATCAATTGTCAAGTGGGAGCGTAATAGAAGTGGTAAGGGTGGGAGAAGAAGATGATGAAATTGAAATGGGTAATACATAGAATAACAGGTTTTTTGTTAAATTTAATTAGTTATTATTAAAATTATTGTTTTTTATTAAATTTTATGAAAATATGACAAACTGGAAGTTAGTGGAATTTGATCTATTTTATTGACAAAGGGGGGCCAGGTGGGCCTTTCAATCACTTGACTGCACAAGCCAGGCAAAATTATCCTAAACCTTATTATGGTTGAATGATTAGAACGCTTACTTTCGGTGAAAAAAGTCGATGATTTAATTTTGACTATAAAGCCAGTGGTAAATAATCCAGGGCGTTTTTATATTTTTAATCGTGGAGTATCTTCAAAAGTTTTTCCGGTTATTGATTCATCACAAAGTAAGCTAAAAATAATACATAGATTTTTTATTTGACGGTGGATTTTGGAGGACGAGAGATAAAGGCTTAAATACGAAAATAAGAAGGAATTTATTATCGGGTTTTGGTACATTAATTTTACGAACTAATATAGAACATTGCTCGAGACATCAAGATATGATTAAGGGTACCCGCTAAATGAATAAACATTATATAATTTATTATAATAACTAACTTATTAACCGTTTTTGAGAAGGTACATTAAAATCTTGCCCCGTGAAAGGTTTCTACCGACCAGTATTGGAATTATTTAGACATATATGTTTGGTTGCTTTAAATACAATATCTTACCGAATGTAAGACGCTCTCGATTATCCGTAGCTTTTTTATTTTAAATTCCAATTATTAAAAAAATAAAACATTATAAATTCTTAATTACGCTCATTTATGTATAATGCTTTCGTCTGTAGTATCACCATCAGAGTTTGAAGCATCTTTCCGAGCTATTCTGTACATACAATATGTCATTTTAATGTAGCATCATAATATAATCTTCTTAAAAACATAAGCGACAATTAAGACCACAATTTTATTGAAACTTAACATGTTTAAGTAATGACAAGTATACCGCAACTATCTGTTCCACCGCATCAGGTATCCTCCCCAACGCGTCAACGATCACCCTCGCTACCTCCCGAGGATTGTTGAGTCGCCATTGATTATAAGACGCAACCCCAAATCAGGAAAAAATTTGGGCATATAGTATTGTCTCAGATTTTTACAAAATATATATTTTACTAAAGAACTGAGTGCCCTGATTTTAAAAATGAAATAATAATATCCGATCGTACTTAAATACTTAAAAAGTTACCACACTTTAAAGTTTAGAAATTTCACCAAAATAATTTCTGTAATAAACTTTATCCATGGTCTCAGATTTATGAAAAAGGTGTGGTTTCCAATAAACTACAGTAACCTACTTCAAAATGAGCAAAAAGGACCGTTATGTCAAAAGCAAGTTTCGCGAAGAACCACAATAATAATATTAATATCTAAGACACAATCCAAAAAACACACATCATCATTAACACGTAAATGTAGGCATTATCAGATTGTAAAATTAAACTAACTAACCTAACCTAACCAAACCAAACTAACCAATATGACCTAAATGCTCGAAGAATAAAACATTAATTAAATTTTCAGAATTTAATTACTTTTTCATCATGTTTTTGACTTGTACACTATATTCCCAATATTAGCCAAAAAATGCATCTTATAATCTTTTTTTTTTTTGCCGGTAGTGCAACAACAATATTTTTCGATAAAATTGATTTTATATGTGTATCTTTATAATTAATATATTTAATTCATATTTTCATCTTATAATCGTTAAAATACTGATAAACATTATAATCTATTATTGCTATTGTCGCTCGAAAATCTTGTTTTATAACCTTGTCTGTCTTCTTTATACATAAATTATCTTCAGTTAAGGTTCGAAATTTCAAGAAAATTATTAATACGGGTGGTTTGTGCTTTGCAGAATCTTATAAGTATGGGAAAAGTAGTACAATGTTTCAAATCAAGACGTATTAGAACTTTGTTTTATCGAGTTTCCAGCACAAAGGAATAAATATACATTTTTCTATTATTTATTCAAATTAAGTGTGGCTCGAACAATGTTTCACTAAAATGTTTTATTACAGAAATTACCCTCAGTGTTAAAGGTTTACCATAATTTATAGAATGACCCATAGCTGGACTCTTTCGGATGGCCATTTATAACAGAATTGGGTTAAGTATTGAAAGGATTGTAAACAGATTTATTGGAGACAAAGGCAGAAGTATTTTAATAAAAAAACAATCGAAATATCTATTATTAACAATTATTGTGAAAATAGCTTGTGCACCTCAAACATTGCAGGACGAAATATCATTTGAAGTTGAGCACAACAATATAAATTACAAAAAATAAATAAAAATATTAAGACATTTATAAAGTTATGAGATATTCAAAAATCAAATAGGCCAATGTAACCTTACTGCTAAGTCAGAATTAAACATTTAAATTGAATTGACGCCAGATATAAGCGAGATCGACAATATATATAAAATTCGCGAGGACTATCAGATAATAATAGTCTATCGGCCTTAATCCGGAAGGATATTTTATTTCTACAAAAGACCTAGCTAAAGCTTTTGGTATAGTTTCTGATAGAAGGATCTGGTACTCGTTATCAGAGTGCGTTAGAAATAAGGGGACACCATGTTGAAACTTAAACACGCAGACGTTGCGCGATATTGCTCAGGTGAATATGTTACGGGCTCGCAATAATAAAATACAGTCAAACTCGGTTATATCGAGCACGGTTATAGTGAGGTCACGGTTATAATGAGGAAATACTTATTATTATTTTGATTCAGGCCAGTTTTCATACAACTTTTCACTGTTATAGTGAGCTCGCTTTACTGATATAACGTACAAATATATTGTTAACAGGTGAACAAAATACACTTCAAGGTCTAAAAACTCTAATTCTTGAGAAGTCATAAAATCGAAAGCAGCGTCTGCCGACGGGGCTCCGTATTGTTTACGATTTCATTTAAGGTTTGTTAATTCTTAGAAAAAAAGGGTATTTATTTTGTGAGCGTAGTAAGTAGTAGTAAGTTTTAAACTTTAAAACACGGCAGTATTTTGTTAAGAAATAATGTGATTGAATTTAGTAATTTACTTTAAAATGTTTTGGTTCATACAATTATAGATTTTAGATTTTTCATATGTATTTGACTAGCTTTTAATTATATTGGATATTAAATATTTTTTGTAATAACAAGTAACGGTTATAATGAGACAATTTAACTGGTCCCTTCGTACTCGTTATAATCGAGTTCGACTTATGTTAAAGAGTTCTTTCGCAAATTTAAATAAAGAATGTATTTTATTAAAATATTGTATAATTATGTGTAAAAGTAATTAGCATGAAGGGCAGAGAGATTTTTAAAATTGTTCATTTACCAGGAATTATAGTTTCCTTCAGAATTAACTTAAACTTTCATTATTTGGCGCTCGGAAAAGGCTTGTAGTTAAATAAATTGGCTCCAGATTTTATAAACAAAATCTATCATCGAAAACTTTGGATGGTGAAATCGATAAAGAGAAATACCTCGCAGTTGTGTATGCTTCAAATTTGAAAAACTCCACAGATATTCCTGTATTACTTTTGCATTTTTGGACTTGCAATAATAATTTTTTGATGCATATGGTATCGCAATCACTGTGGTCGTCACAAAACACTTTACTAATTGACGCGCTGTGCACTTTTTGTGTAGCAAAATTGAGAACAAATAGATAAATAAATACTTTTTCCCAAGCGATTGATTTTCTCCATTTTACAAAACATAGACGCGTCGGGAAAAACCGTGCTTTGATGACGGAATACACTCGGCATCTCACAGAATGGATGTAGTTTCAAGTAAACGATGTCGATTGTACAAAATATACGTTTGATAATTTGTAAGTAAATGCGCTGTTTACGCATGATTTTATTCCTTCGACTGGCACCCGTGGTTTGTGTTGTGGTATGATTATAATACGATTGTGATACGGGGTAAAGGTCGCCGCTTTTCTGCGACCGGGGCTAATTGCAGTCGGTAGGCCGTTGGATAAAGATCGCCTAATGATCGGCTCTGGGAGTTAATTATTTCGGCCGGTTGGAATAATACGCGAAGATAGGGTCGGCGCATCCAATAACCAACATAGGAGCTCTTAGAAGAACTATATATCGGAGAACAACCCACGACCAGCAGTTATTCTAAATTCCAGATTAGTGATGATTTTTTTAACTGCATAGATGGTCATATTATCAATAGGAAACCTAGAATAATAAGCTACCGAAGGAATTTACTAGAACATGCGCATTAGAATTGAGCATAAATTGTAAAAATGCGGTGAGATTGAAATTATTACATAACAATAATTCACTTTTAGAAAAGTGTGGGTTGCTTATCCAAAAGTCATTTTATTAAATTTTTGTTTTCTCGTGGAGAGAATCTAAAATTGGGCGTGTATAGATAATTAATTCCATTATTAAAACTTGTAGTACCTACTTGCCATATAGTTATGAGGTATTCTTACTGTAAAATACAAACAAGCAGACGTTGAATTAAATAAATAATTCAGCCTGTTCGTTTACATAAGCGAGGAGGATTTTTTATTTTCACGAAATTTCTCAGGAAAAGCAAATACGGAGATTCTCATCGCTTCAAAATAATACAAACTTTTGTTTTCTCTTACACAATGCTGAAAGTGAAAGTAAAAAATCAAGGAGTTAATTTTTTTCAGAGATTACGAAGTGCGTGATTCACCTTCTTAATGGAGTCACTTCAACTCAATTATTTTAACTGATCTGCGCACTTAGTGGATAAAAGAGAAAAGTTTGATAATTTAGACAATTAATTTACTAGATATTCGTGTTTTCTGATGTGTTATATGTATATTTTTAATAAAATGCATTACGACTGTTAATTAAATGAGAAAATTTTATTATATCGATTGATGATGGGTTTAAAAAATCGTGAAAAACTTAACAAATATACATTTATGAGCTTGTAATTTTAAAAATACAAGATACAATTTATTGGTTACATCTTAAAATTACTACACTTTAAGTTTATCAAATTGGTCAACTAGAACTCGAGTTGATACAAAATTATGTAATACCGGCTAGTCACCCCACACTCAAGTAGGAAGGCTAGAGGTGAAGTTTTTAGTTACTCAATTTTGTAACATGTATCATCATCATATTTATCTTCGCCATCTTATCTAACAATATATTGTATCGCTTCGGTACTAGATCAGTAGATGCTGTGAATTTTCTCAGATTAAAATATTAAATCAATGGAACAAAGGAAGCTGATTAAAAAATTGTATGTTTAATCCAATATGAACTTTTAAAGATTTAACTATCTGTAAAAGAAGTTATCAGTTATCGTTAAATTTAAATGACATATAATGAGTTTTATGCGGATCATTGGACTAGAATCCTAATAGTATAGAAGAGTTTAAAAAGTATTAGACACGCTGTGATAACTTTTGCTTTACTATGGTGTTCTATCATTTGCTGCTTGTCTGGTTATCTCATGTTCGAATTATTGGTAAGACGTAAGTGATAAATACGTAAGTACAGAGGTTAATATTATATATATATATATATACTTCAAGAACAGTAATTATATTTGGAAGGAGCTGAGATGAGAGCGTTCTCCGCTAATGCGGCGCTTTATAAAGCTCACCTCCCTCCACTCATACTCACACTCTCATGGCGGACACACACACACACACCCGATTACACGGTGAATAAATAAGCTGAATTGTATTTCGAATATCTGTACGGAGATACAAGCCCAGTTATATAATTCACAAGGTTTATTTTTCTGCTTCTTTATAAATGATGTGTACTTATTAAACATATATATTTTCTCGGTATTAAATAATTGCCAAGTAGTTCGGTTTTTATATTACATTGAGGGTTTATTTATAGGGATTCTAGAATATGCGTGACGTAAGATGTATTAAATTGAGGTAAAAAATATTATGCGCGTAATGATCATGACACGTGTTACTCATATAATACAGGCTACGGAGAAGGGACGTGGAGTCGAAATGGGAGAATACGAAATGAAGTGAAGTGAGGGACAAGATACCCGTAATAAAACCACAACTCGCCTCCATCGTTATTTAAAGCGGGCTTTTATTAAACTAAGCATAATAATTTATTCAAATAATATAATTCTACCGTCATAAGCGAGAGAACAGATGAAATATTAATTAATACTCACTCCTGACTACCGTGCGATATCACAAACAGATTAAATAAAATCTGATGTAATAATGTCAGGAATAATTTTAAGATTTATATTTAATTTGTTTGCGTTTAATATTTATTACATGTGTGTTTAACATACGAGTACATGTTGAGTACATGTGTGTTTAACATACGAGTACATGTTGAGTACATGTGTGTTTAACATACGAGTACATGTTGAGTACATGTGTGTTTAACATACGAGTACATGTTGAGTACATGTTGAGTACATGTTAACCATTTAGAAAGACAACCGTTACTTGCAAGCGTTACTGAAACTTTTCTCTTTTAGAATTGGATGACGTCATTCGCAATTAAATATTACCTAGTTCAAGACATGTGAAAATTAATATATTTATATATATTATTTTATTAGAAGATATAATGAGATATAGTACATTTTTAAACATAATCAGTAATTACATATATATTTCATTTTATATTTTATTCTTTCTATGAGAGTCGGAGACACGTGTATATAGAAGGAGTATATACGAATGTATAATTTATATGTCTGTTAGTATGTATACAAATTTTTTGGTTTAATAATGGTCAGTAATATTTTTAATTGTAAGGGGGAGATCATTAAAGAAAAATATACCCAGATAAATATAGTGGTTTTGGGTTGCAGTATATTTATGTTTTGTAATATCAATTTTGTCTCTAAATCTTGTAGATCGGAAATCGCTTCTAATATTTAGTTTATTTTTAATTTAAAAAAATTGGATTTTTGATTTTAATATAATTAATAATTATGTTATATGTTTTATGGAATGCCACGAACTGCGTTAAAAATATCGCGTAAGAAAATTTCGGAATATTTTAGTAGTACTTATGATACGAATGATAATGGCCCAAACTCCGCCCTTATACCCGGATAGGTTAATAAACTGTATTTAGTACTGTAGTCAAAGTATAACCCGACGTGTGTATAGTGCAAAGTTTAGTTTACTGAAAATTAAAATAAAATGAATCGTTATTTTTAGTCGTGTTTATTCTGATAATTAACATATTGCGATAAATTGTATCGTTAAAATCTTAAAATCAACATACCATCATTAGCTTCTCATATTCCTCTTCAATGACGGTCCCATTGTAGAAGCGATGATCAGCCGTGACGTCAGGGAAGTAGAATCCACGCCTGCACACGCACTTGTATGAGCCGCGCCTGAAGCCCAGTCCAGGTAGAGGGACGCACTGCAAAAAATATCACATAATAATATTATTAGGAGAACACATTCTTATTGTGAAGTTGTAAATAACAGACGGTCAGTGATATTTTAAATATGAATTAAATATATTAATTAGAAAGATATACATATAAAATCAATTTTCTCGAAAAATATTGTTGTTGCGCCACAAGTATTCGAACCTGGATCTTTTTCCAGACCGGGGAAGGTGCATTGTCCAACTATGCTACAGCGACGATATTTTTAGCGACAAATTTTCGAATGTATATGTTACCTTTTTGATATTAATATATTTAATCGTTCCAATATTTCAAATAATGGAACGATTAAATTTATTAATATCAAAAAGGTAACATATAGGTTCAAAAATTTGTCGCTAAAAATATCGTCGCTGTAGCATAGTTGCATAATGCACCTTCCCCGGTTTGAAAAGAGATCCAGGTTCGAATCCCGGTAGCGCAACAACAATATTTTTCGATAAAATTGATTTTATATGTATATCTTTCTAATTAATATAATTAATTCATATTTAAGTAATAATATGACTAGCAAAGTAATTAATAAAACATTATCATTATCATCAAAGAAAAGTACTTTCGATGTCCATCAGACTGAGCGATATCTCGAGTATCTCCCATTGTAGAATTCAATGATATAATTATATGCAGCTGTGCTATTATTATTAATTGAACGACAAATATTTACATGTGTATGTTTTTGTACTACAATCCTCAGATTGCCTACCATAATTGGGCGCAATGAAAGTTTATAATATGAATTAAATATATTAATTATAAAGATATACATATAAAATCAATTTAATCGAAAAATATTATTGTTGCGCCACCGGGATTCGAACCTGGATCTCTTTCCTAACCGGGGAAGGTGCTTCATCCAACTAAGCTACAGCGATAATATTTTTAGCGACAATTTTCGACCCTATATGTTACCTTTTTGATATTAATACATTTAACCGTTCCATCATTTGACAGAGCCATCTACCTTATTTTTACAGAATCTCAAATACCTTTGAGTAAACTGATAGCAGACGCCAGAATTATCAATTCATTTTTATTAAATTTTTGGACACATTGATACAACTTTATTACAGAACATAGGTCACAGACCTATGTTCTGAATAATTACAACTTCACAATAAGAATGTGTTCTCCTAAATAAAGTTTATAATGTTAAAATGAAATAATACATTAATTAGAGTGCTTTTTAATTGGCGTAAATATAACAGTAAAAAAAATAATTTAAATATTAAACAAACAAGAGAGATAGAATATAAGTAGAAATAATCTTACATTATACTTATGTCATGTCTACTTCAGCTGTCTACATAATGTCTCTTGATACGTCTCACGAAGAAATTAAATATGAATATTTTTTAACTACTTGAAAATACTAATCTGTACTGGATGTTCTTTGAACACTCGCACCATAAACCATCTTTACTAAGATCTTCTCTTCCATACTTTTCAAGTTCAACCGTGTCTTCGTAATTATGCTAGATCCACTTGTATTACTTTAAAAAAAATTTTAAACATTTTACTCTCTTTTTAAATATAAGAAAATCATTTATTATGAGTGCTTACATCAGTGAGATTACAAAAACCTCTAGCTTGACCCTCTTTAAATCGTAATGTTTTCATAGTAGAACCAAGAATTTCCGTACCTCTCAGCAGAATCCCATGAACTTTATAGATGAAAGAAAAGACTACGAAAAACTTTAATTAATTACGCAACCTTACCGAGCCATCTCTCAGAACTTGAAATAAAGTTGCAAAGGTTACGAAAAAACATAAACTAATCTTTTGTATCAAATATCTGAGCTGTTTTGCCGTATACTTCGACTTTTTTGGCCGCGTTCACAAATGTTGACAAGCATCAAAGTAAAGAATCATCTACGATCTGTGAACATTAAAAACTCCCTAGAAACGGACGATGTCTATAGGGTAGACTCCAAAGATTGCGATAAAGTGTACATGAGATAGACAGCGAACACAAAAGGGCTGACGAGCATATATGAGCATGGTAATTGCAAACATACAGAAAAATCTGCCTTTTTGCATTTTTCATTTTGCATCAAAAGTCAGCATGCTCATATTGTCAAGGAGACAGTCAAAATACATAAATAATCGATGATCATAAATTGGGATGATGGCCTGCAATATATGGAAATAACAGTTAGCACAATACCCGGTGACTAACATGGTATTGCAATCTGACACTACACCCTGTCTTCAACACGGTATTTTTTTGAAACTATAATGAATACTAAAATATAGTGAGGTACAGATGACGGAAGACAATTAACACAGTAAATAAAACAAGAAAGAATTTAAAAAAACAACATATAAGTACGAGAAGCGTGCATATATTTACAACCAGGTTACAATCCCAAAAATAGAACAATGCGGTGAGCGTGTCATATTCCCTTAATGGGAAAGGGTAAAACAATCAAGAATGGCGATTTGCGATTATGAAACCACTATTTGGCAGCCTTCCAAACTAGTAAAAGAAGAGTCTCCACAGGGAGGGTTGACTGGTTTCCCAGTCCCCTGGCAGCTGGACCTACTAGCATTTCACAGCAAGATTACTACATCCTAATGAATTCCTATTTTCAATTCGGTATTGTAAACCAGTTACATAAATAAGGCGCCCTTGAGGTGATTTTTTTTACGAAAATGGTGCAATCCAAATCCAATGTTGTGAGAACTTTCACTTCTTTGTGTGAATGTGTGTGTGTGTCCGCCATGAGAGTGTGAGTGAGGGAATAGCAAACCTTTATAAGTCGCCGCCCTAGTGGGAAGAGCTCTCTCACATCTAAGCGACATCCACTTGAAAATACTATTTCTGAAGTGTAATCTTGTATTAATATATGTACTAAAAGTGTTGCAATAAACTGATAATTGTTGTATAGAAGGCCGAGTGTATTTTACAAAAAATCCTATCACGATACAACAATACACTAAGCAGAGGATGGAACACCAAGAGTTACCACAAATGTTATGTTGTTGTATGTAACGCGTCATATCAACGGCATTAGTTCAAATAATGAGCCTTTCAATGGAGTTCGCAAAGTCAAAGAGATCACATGGTGCAATAGCTCAGAAAACTCAACGCAAGATTCCGTACGGTTGTAAAAACGTGAAAATGAGATATCGATTTGCAAGTGGGCCTCCAAAATATATTTAATATAAAAAAAATGTCTTTAATTTGAGACTAATAATGCTGTGTAACATGATGCTTTCTAAATTTGGGAGATCTGCTCATCAAAAAGAAGAAAAAATTGTGCTTAAAAAAAGTCTCTATTATTTTAATTATCAACAGAGAAAGTAAATCGGATCCAAAGGCTGCTAACTGACATGTACTGATAATTTGAGATAATTGTAATCCAGGAAAGGAAGGTGTATAAAAGAAACGGAGAATAATCCGATTGGACAGAAAATAAATTAACAAAAAGTAAATAGCTAAATCTAGTTATTCAATAAACTCTATTTCATGTGAATACAGCACTCATTTGTCACATCATTCTGTAATATTATATGATATAGCACGTAGAACCAGTAAGCCGGTTCTTAAAATTTAGAAAGTTCCCAGGTTTAGAATTCTTAGTAAAATGTCTATATACAATAGATAAAACATAAAAGTATACGACGGTCGTTCGTTACATGTGCATATAATATCAAGATGGTCACACAAACGTTAGAAATTATTCTAAAGGTGTTTTCTTAGAGACTTAAAAATTAAATAGAACACAAAAAATCATGATAATGGCCATGGTTATTTGAAAGATAATTTTATGCCATTAATATATAAATATGATTTAGCCCATATAGGTACCGCGGCTGGCTCGAATAAAGAACAATCTGGAAGTTCAATTTTCGACCACTTTTTGGAGCAGCTGGGGACGTATATCGGCAATAACGTGACGAATGTTAGCTTCCAAGTCGTTTATCATCTCTGTTTTTTCGGGGTAGACTAGTGACTTAACATTCCTATAGAAAATAATCCAAAAATATTAAATCACACGATCTTGTAGGCTAATTAATTCACAGGTCTATTACGCAAAATTATGCGCTAATCAAATGTTTCCTTCAATACATTGATTGTAGTGTTCGGCAATAGCTCTTGGCGAACAGATCTTCCATTTAATGCCATTCAATTGGGGAGCGAAAAAGTCAGTAATCATGGATCTATTGCTGTGCACGATGGCGAATTGACTCATTCGGGTCCTCCTCTATACTACGCTCTACTGCAGCAGCAGCTTCTTTGGTGTGTACTGTACGGTATCTCTGCGGATGCATATTACCAAGTGGTGCAAAAAGAGTCCATGGTTATTTGAATTACTTGCTCAGATGGACGATTATGTCGACCGTAAAATGGATGTAGCGCACGGTAAGTTTCGCAAACTGAACCACGATTTTAGAAATAAATTTGCAAGCGTTGTTCTGGCGTAAGTCATGGTGAAATGGCAAACCAAACTAAGCACAAATCAGCTGTCAGCTGTCAAATTGGCTGTCGCTGGAAAAAGAATTGCCAATTCGAAAAACAGACCTCTAAAAAAACACCCTGTAAAAGTCTAAAGAATTACGGTACTTTTATTTTTGTGTTTTTATTTTATAATTTTTAAAATATTATTATTACTGTTATAATTATTATTTTAAAGAGTACACGTTATTATTAAATTAATTTTATCTGTATATCTTTCTAATTGATACATTTAATTTGTATTAAATTAAGGTACCATTTCACATATCGCATAGTTGTATAAAAGCATTTTATGCGTATTGTTTTCCTTTAAGAACACCAAAAACCTAAAATCTCAACAAACAGATTAATTTCTGATACACAATATATTTTAATTATAATTTGGAAACATTTCAAATGAAAATAGAAATGACTAATCAATTATTCATTTGCTGTTTTCAATCCCAATTAAGATATAGCACGATTGCTTACTCACTGTTTGAATTATTTGTAAAGAGGTTTTGTAAAAGATATATATATTTTTATTTGTGAATTGATATATTTTAATTTTAAATAACCGTTAATGATTTAAAGATTCAATTATTATAATAATATAATATAATTGTTATTACAATAAAATAGTTCGTTACCAGCCTGTTAGTTTTTTATGGCTGTGAATTAATCGTTTTATTATACTGTTGGCTATACTAAATATTGAAAAAAAAATGAAGTAGAGAGAACAAAGAAAATTTTCTTTAGCTACTGCGCATCCACTCAGAGATTTCAGTCTAGAGGTAGCATTAAAATAATCTCACAAGGCGTATATGATTTACATACAATGAGCAATAGAGACGTATTCAAATGCCCGAGGGAGGGTGCGGTATCTATAACTCGTTCAGATTTTGAGATGCTAACCAAATCTGAGATTTATGTTAGCCTGATGGAAGCGCCCTTATGTACTGTTTTGTTTGTTATGTAAAAAAATAATATTCATATTTAGAAGCGAAAAGAGATAATTTATTTGTTAGATCACTCCTGGATATGATATTTACACAATAATAAATTGAATAACTGATATCCATTTATGACAGAGTAAAGAATGAAGAAATAAGAAAATTATGTAAATCTGATCTTAGTACAATGAGTAAGATTAAGAAAGGATCACTTAGGTGGTTTGGTCATATGGAATGGATGAATGAGGAGAGAATGGTAAGAAAGATATATGACGCAAGTGTTGATGGCACCAGAAACAGAGGACGTCCGCGGAAGACTTGGCACGACCGGGTAAACCAGATACTGGAGGATGGTCCTGTTAGAAGCCTCATTAATCGTCGAGCTTGTATGAGAAGATGTATGAATGTGGATGAGGCGAGAATTATGTGTCAAGACAGAAGAGTGTGGCGCTCTATCCTCTCTGCCTACCCCCTCCGGGAAACGGCGCGATAGTAAGAAATTACTGATTTTTTAACAATATTACATATTTGAACTTCTGTATAATATTTATTATTTTAGTTAACATGAGTTTTTATGTATTGTGAACTAGAACATTTAAGAGTTTGGTGCCGTTATAAACTTATATTACTTTATTAAATAGGAAGTTTATTAGTTAATATTTTAGGACGTTTATTTGAAAAATATGGTATATTGTTTATATCTCAAGATAGATAGAGAAAGTGAGTATAAAACGAGATGGACAGATCAAATAAAATAAATAACACAATCACTTTGTGCAGACTTGCACGCAGTAGAAGACCAGAAAGAATAGAGGAGACATGTCAAGACAGTTATGGTATTTAGATTGGAATGATATCTAGGACAATTTTAGCTAAAAATAGCAATGAGCAAAATGGAAACGAAGTGAAATAGTTGAATTATTGTATTGAACGCCATAAACTATTATAGTACAAAATAAATTAAATCGGGTAAATTAAATATCAGAAATTTGTTTAATGAATATCATAATAAAATAAAACTAGACGAAATTAAACAAAGTAGATTCCACGAATTTTTTCATATAATGATATTTTCTAATAATTTTCTTTGTATTTTATTAACTTATCAATAAAATATATTAATCATTCTTTATCGGTAGATAGTGTTTCCTCGTTAATTTAAAAATTCAAGTTTGATACAATTATTAAATCAATATTTAGAAATAAAAGAAAACTTTTCTTGTGCTAATATTAATTTGGTTAATATCGACAATAATTATTTTGTATTAAAGAAAAAACTCAGAAAGATGAATATCTCATTAATAAACAATTTATTACAAGTCAGTATTATTTTCCAACATCAATAATTATTAAAACCGTATTTCATAAAATAACGTAATGATGCAATCAAATATACTGTGTAGCTGTTCAAAAAAGCAAAATAATAATTAGATGCGAAATATCTAGCTAAATAAATACACGCTTTAGTAGATCTCTCCACTAAAGCATATATTTTAGCCTTTATGTTGTCGATTTATGGGCGCAGAATGAGAAATAGGTCGCTAAAATATTCCATTAGGTGTAGTTTATTCCAGGGATGGATACATGAGGGTGCTTGGTATGGGGAAGATAAAATAATTCAATACCTTATAAAGAAAGCTATATACCTATTTGGGACTTATATTTATAAATGATATACCTTGAACGGACAAATGTTCTGTGCCTCTCAACTCTCTCCCCCGCCGCTAGCGAGCGGTCAGTAGATCGGCGACCTTGAATCGGAATGGTTAAACACTTTTATCAACCTCGTAGCCTATGTGAGTCCATTTGTCGACCTTTGGTGAGATAGCGATATAATTCTATACAGTCCACTGCATCCGGAAGGGATCGAGAGACCAAAGAGAGGCGGAATTCGGTGAGTCCCTTTTGACTGTTTTTGTGTTTCTGGTACCCAAGGTGCGATTCCACCAATACCCGTGTAAGTAGGAGGAATTTTCTACCAGTAGGTATAGATTAATATTAAAAACAGACAAATTTAATTCTACTTTTGAAATTAGCAAAATTAACTTTGTTGTTAAAATTCATTATTTTTATTTGTTAACTTTGTTTTATTAACCACTTATTGAGTTTAAATACATCTATCGGTTTCGAAAAATACCATTTTATTCTTCAGGATGTCAATACTAACTAAAACATATGTTAATGTTTCTTTACCAGAATTTATTTTTTAAAAACAACAATTATTAAAAAAATATTAATTACTTAACTCACATTGTTACTTCGAATAATTTTTAGAAAATTTTTTAGAATGGGACTGGAGTTAAATTTAGTTGGTTGTTTATAATTTTTTAAATTAATTAAATTCCAAATTATTTAATTTTTGACTAACACTGTTTACATGCAAAATTGACAATCCCAATTTTTTATCAAATCCATGACCATTTACTATCAAATTATTAAAAAATTCTGAAAACCCAATACTGTTCAAACATCTCAAATGCTCCTTTACTCTTATATTAAAATTTCTACCCATTTTACCATTATAAAATGCATTACAAACCTTGCAACTAAGTTTATAGACACCAGAATTGTTAAATTTATCATTTTTGTCTTTAGAATTTGTGTAAATTTCCTATATTATTATTTGTATAAAATGCCGGTCTAGTGTTTCGTGGTAGGTGTTTAGATATTTGATTCGAAAAGTTATTTATTTTTCGAAACTGACAGATGTATTTAAACTCAATAAGTGGCTAAGAAAACAATGTTAACATATAAAAATAATAAATTTAATTCTAATACTTTAGTATGTTTTTACAAATAGTTTGTGAATTACAATGTCTAAAGATTTTTAAAATGCGTAGACGTGAAAATTATCAGAAGACAGACATCACTAATATCCGTAATTCACCGTAAGAGACTAAGTTTTTGAGATTTTAGTTTGAGTCACATTTTATGGGAACAAATGTAACAAGAAGGAATGATATCCAATAATTAATAGGAGAATAGAATCAAATATTTATTTTAACGCATTAAATCTATAGCCGATTGCTCATTCAAAGATCTGGAAATAGGGTGCACGTATTTGAAAATAAAGTCTATTTAGCGATAAATTTACGGCATAACCGAAGTGGAAGTTAAAGAACTTGGAAATTCGGGAACGACCCAGATATTTTGAGGAAGATGAAATCAAAGGCGATGCAGTGGCAGAACGTATAGCGAGAGTAGATGAACATGTAAACTACTCAATACTTATTATTTTGATATAATCCATATTAAATATCTAAATGTTGTTTAAAAATGTTAAATGTTGATATTTTTCTATACAATTTATGAATTATTATAAATACACACACTTACCCTAATTTTTTAACAATTAAATAAATATATTATTTTATTAAGCATTCTTATTGTGAAGTTGTAATTATTCAGAACATAGGTCTGTGATATTTTAAATAATAATAAAATGAATTTAATAATTTTAAATAAAAATATAATAATAATGAATTGTTCATTCTGGCGTCTACTATCGGACTACTCAAAAGTATTTGAGATTCCGTAAAAATAAAGTAGATGTCTTTCAAATAATGGAACTATAGATGTATGAATTTGAAAAGTTTAACATATAGGTTCAAAAATTTGTCGACAAAGTACTGTGTGCTGTAGCATAATCGGTTAATGTACGTTCCCCGAATTGGAAGAGATCCAGGTTCGAATCCCGGTAGCAACAACAATATTTTTCGATAAAATTGATTTTATATGTATATCTTTCTAATTAATATCATATTCATAAAAAATCGTCATTTTAGACCATTTTATAAGTTGCTGTTGATTATTACAACACAACAATATTTGAGTTGTTTCGATTTAATACTGGACATTACATCAACTATTTTAAATGTACTCACTGACCTAATAGAAAAAAATGTCGTTCATTCAATCATAATAATTAAAAATATCCGTTTTCATCCTTAATAAATAAAAGAGTTGAGGTATAGTTATAGGATAATATATATTATCTACAAATCATTTTCTGTCTCCGTTTACATTACATAATGTTTTCAAGAAGTGAAAATAATAAATAATTTATTAAACGTTGCGTAATTTCACGTTCATCCCCTTTTCCAAAATGTATCTTTACGCTTGGAATGGACCGTATCTTCAAACTTTTCAGTTCCATAAACTTCATAGTATGAAGTATTCAAGTAAAACAGAAATATGTTGAGAAAAACTTTCTTTCATTGAAACATCCCTTGAACATTACTTGAAAAAAGTAAGTCTTCAACTTACGTTACATTCACAGAAGTTGTTACCAAATTATGTAACATTCACAGAAGTCTCCTAGTGCAGTTAACTCTTAATCTTTTTATTATTAATCTGTTATAATTACAATGATACAATATAATGTAGAGAAGAGGATTACATATTAATAATTATTGTTTACAATAATTAGCTAATAATAAAATAAAATGCAATATATTTTTAACAACGATATAAAAATATTATGAATTTCGGGATACATGTTAATCTTTAAAGTATTTTTTGATAGCATTGATTATTTCTTTCTTATCATTAATTTAATATAATAGTATTATAGCTGAATTTTTCTTTCAAAATGTATCATATTTACATATTTACACACATTTAAATACATTGCCCAACTAGGTAAGCCTGTTTTAGGGCAAATTGATAATCTAATATATTTTATAAAACCAAAACTCATCGAAGGCAAAACACAGTAAGATCGAATACATACATAGCATATAATGTGAAAATATTTAAGGAGAAAAAAAAAGGTATGTATATAAAATATAAAAAAGTGAATAAAAAAAAATAAGAGAAAAAAAATAAAGAAATAATAATACTAATAATGTAAGCAAATATAAGGTAGATGTAAATATACAAAAACAAAACGCATAAAAGTAGTTATACAAACTAACTGAACATTTTCTTTAAAATGATTATTTTTTGAAATGACAAAACTAACGATGACCAGTTAAAATAATTTAGAGAAATCAATATATCCTAGAAAAAACTAAAATCCGTTTGATAAAATCTTTGGTGTTCCATTGCACTGTATGGTATGGAAACATGCATATTAAGAAATAAGGTAAGGAACATGTTGGGTGCCTTCGAGTTACGGTGCTGGAGGCGAATGCTCCATATGTCATGGAATGCCTCTATCATTGAAGGGTTAAGGATCACAAAGAGAACGTGCAAGAGAAGTATTGTTGTATTCTTTTGACGTTTTCCAAGAACGATGCCAAATAAGCGATGAGAGTCTCAAGAAGCGATTTACCAAATGAAATAGTTAACAGTGTCCTTTTTAAATGCTGCAATCAACGTGGCTCAATTTTCAGACTTGTCAAGGGATCACGACGCTTTGCATTGAGATAGACATGATAAAGAAGAAAGATAATATTTTTTTATAATAGATACTTTCAGTACATTTCCTACAAGATATAACTGACATTTCTATAGACATTGAGTATCTAAATCACTAAAATGTCACCAGAAACAACATGAAACATAAATTGATTACAACTAAAATGAAAATATACTTTAGTCAATGACATGTGGTCTTACTAATATTCTAATGTTCTTACTATTCTTGTTAAGATTTACTAAAATCAATATTTTATTAAAACATCATTAGTAAATCTAAGCATTAGGGATTCTGAAATTACATTATGTATACTGATCAAAACAGTATTCCGACAAATTCAAACAATAATATTTTAGCATTAAGTATGATAATTTCATTTTTCTCATTCTCATTCATCGTCATTTTTTATATACTTTCATGTATTCTCTGGGCTGCCCTGAAAAATTACGGTTATGGTTATGATTATTAATTATGGCTGTGTAAAGTTTTGGTGCGGGGCCTTCTTATTTATTTATTTACACCTCCGGGCAAGGGTGAACATCAAATCATTCATTTAAGTATTTAGGCCTGAATATTTTCAAGCATAAAATATCAATTTAAAGTGTATTTATTTATTTCTCAAAAATACTATCGTATATGGATATATGCAATGATGATAAAATATTAAAAAAAATTAGCATAAATCACACTGACACGCCAGCATAATTTAATAACGCCCAAAAAGTATTATTTAAAAATATGCAAATAACAAGATTCAGAAGTCGTCTATTTGAATTAGGCTAAGACTGAATAAATTGTTATTTATTTATCTATTATGAAGGCAGGATCTTGTTAAGCGTACAAACTAGGTGCGGTTGTGTTATTTGCACCTACCTTAGACCAGCCCCGTGTACTCTGATAAATAATGCCTAACGATCTGACGTGTTGTTCTTATAAAATAATGTTCACAAAGTCTTGCCAAAAGGCTAAGTAAACAAGGCAAGATAACCTCAATTTGCTGGATATGCACCCTTCAATTATTTGGATACATCGCCCGCAAAAAAGATGACAACTTGGTGAGACCAGTGAAAGCTGGAAATGTGGAAAGTTGAAAAGGAAGAGGACGGTGTCCTACTCGCTGGATTGATCAGGTCTTTTCATTCACATTGGTTCTCCGAACTGTACAGTACAGGATCGAATGGAGAAAGACCATCCATAATTTTTTTGTTACATCACTATCAATCTTAAATATATTAATTAGAAAGATATACATATAAAATAAATTTTATCTAAAAATATTGTTATTGCGCAACCGGATTCGAACCTGGATCTCTTTCCTAACAGGGAAAGGTGTATTATCCAACTATGCTACAGCGACAATATTTTTATTGACAGATTTTCGAACCTATATGTTACCTTTTTGATATTAATACATTTAATCGTTCCAGTACTTGAAAGAACCATCTACCTTATTTCATGTTCTCAATAATTACAACTTCACAATACGAATGTGTTCTTCTAACTATCAATCTTCTTTAGAATTTTTTTTTATTCTTGATTGGGATCACTAATATGACAATACAGATAAGAAAAAAAAAAAAATAAACAAATTTATGTTTTTAAAATGGCTTAACTAGTTATGTGGCAAATTGCTTAAATATTACAATACAACTAAATTAGCTTCTCAAAATGTCAATTTAAAAACGAAATTAAAAAAATTGTAAAAATATGAAAATTGTGTACTCACATCCGTTGTTCTCTTTTTACATTTGTCTGTGGCTGCAAATATATTGAGTTGAGTACTTCCCGTCTGGAGAGGACACTGATCAATGTCCACGCGTCGGAGATCAATATCTATTCCACTGGTACCCCTGTAAACAAAATGGAATATAAACACCTAGCGTGACCGAATATATGTAAATTATCTATTTTTATAGATTATTTAACTTTGTGTATTAAAGCTTAATCAACCAGTTTTTGAATACACTATTTCCTTCTACAGAATGTCAGATTAACTAACTAAAAAACATACGTGTCATATTATACTAATGTTTAAAAAAAAAAATTATTTAAAAAAATACATAGTAGGTACTAAACTTAAATTCTTATGATGTGGAAATTGACTCAATATAAAATTATTAGAAACATTTTTAGAATAGGACTAGTCGTTAAAATAAGTTGGTTAATTTTACATGGTTTATTTATTTTTAATGATTCTAAATTATTCATTTTTTGCTCAACATCTTTTGTACGTAAAACAGACAATCCTGAATTTATCAAAAGTACGATCATTTTCTAATAAATGGTTTAAACATCTTAAATGCTTTTTGACTCTTATGTTAAAATTTTGATCGGTTTTACCAATATAGAAAGCAGTACAATCTAAGTTTATAAACTCAAGAACAATAAATTTATTATATTTGTCTTTAATAGAAAAAAAAAACAAAGTTAAATAATACATAAAAAATGATCACAATAAATCACAATGTATAATTTGCAAATACATATTAAATTATTTTTATTGAACGGATTTTAGAAGCTTGAAGAACCGACAGTGAACGAAACAATTTTTGAATGAAGAAGTGAATGTGTGTTAGGGTAGGAATACGTAGCGTTCCATCATCTTCATCTACCCTTATATGAAGCTGAATCTCGGCCCAATTTAGAGTATTTATGAATCCAGGGATTAGATGTCAGTTCTCGAAGCTTTCGGAATTAATATTTTGGATTAATTTCGAGGTACCAAAATTAGCACGTATCTACTCTCCATGAATTAATGATTACTAAAAAACTCGACAACATGCGGAAAAAGAATTCTTGAATTAGATATGTTATCAGAAAGAACTACGAAAGTCTCAAGAAACTAATCACAGAGACTGTTGAGGAAAAGAGAGCATGTGGTCGATCTCCTACAAGATGGCTAGATAAAATAAAGGGCTTTATAGGGTCTTCTATTAACACAGCAATCAACACGATTCAACACCAGGGGGTATGAAGACGTATTGTGTATGAATTGCTGATAGATCAGCGATCATGAAATTCAGCATTGAATACACGATGAAGAAGAAGACGAAGACGAAAACTGGATCAATAGTAAATGATGAAACGCTCGAAGTTTTGCTATTGCTTAGGGCATATTATAAATAATTGTAAAATTGTTTCATATGATATAAGGAACCGCTCTTGTGAAAGTGGGCTCTTGACTACTTCGCCGCCAAATATTTAACTTATATTGTATTCAAGTGTATAATATACTGCTGATTGTCATCAGACAAAGGGTTTCATTATTCAAACCACTACTCGGAATATAATTAGGATTTGTCAGGAGACAAATCCCTAACCACCTGTATACAAGAAGATAACTCGGACAGCCGGTATCACAACAGGTGCAGAAGGTTATGACAACTGTCGCAGTCGGTAGGATTCTGCACAACGGAATAAAGCTGGTACAGATTTCGATTGGCGCAGCAAAACATCACATGCTCCTTGTGGCCTTTTTTATAAAAGTAATATTAATGAGCAAATTAAAATTTTCGAGACTCCCGAGACTGATCCCGAGATCATTAAAAACAAATCACGAAATCCCGGGATTGCTACGTTGGCTTGGGATTAGTTTCACAACCCCTACTACCCCTGTAGAAAATATGGCGTGATAATATTATATTTTTACAATTCCTTATTAAACTAATGAAATTGGACAAAAAATATAATATACACAACAGATACAGGTGGGCATGTAACATAATATAGTAAAGATATTTTAACGGTGCAGAAAATTTAAATCAAAAATGCTTAAGACACGTACAAAATGTATTTCATCAAATTTCTCATTAACCTTACTGTACTATAAATTAAATAAATGCAATGCGGCTGACTAGGTTATGTTTTTTCTGCCGCACTGAAAACTCATTTTAACAATCAATTGGAAGAGTGAAAAATCTGACATAAGTTTTGCAATGAAATTTTCACCGTTTGCCGATATATATGTTGTGATTTATTTGAATCGATGTAAGGGTCTTTGTTAATATGGTATATACTCGTAGTTAAACGAACTTTAATATCGAATATGAAATTTCGGACCAACCAAACCACCCTATTAATGCATAGGATGTGGTGAATAATAAAGAACGATGTTCATAAATTTCTATGATAACAATGTGATTTGTTTAATAGATAGATAAGTGAGTTTTTTTTACGATGTCATGATTTTATTAAATGGAAAAATCTATTTAAATTAACGCTTGTATAAAAATAAATAAATATTCACGATAGCATTGTAGTCGAAACATATACTTAATATACAACAATATTAGACGTGTTTTTTTTATGAAAAAAAAAATATATATATTAATATGAAAACGTCATTATGAAGTGTACATAATAAAATGAGGTTATTTTTTTCCAAATATTTTCAACACGAAAATTAAATTTCGAAAAGTTTTCACCGCAAGCTTTCATTTCCATGCGCGATGTTATCGGATCATTGTCTATGTTTTTTCGTTCAAAACCGGGGATCAAAAGTTTACCTTTTGCCGTGACAGAAATGACAAAACCGGTTAATTTCCCCGGGGGCGACTGTTACTTTGTTTTTAGAATATATTAATGAGATTTTGTAAGACTTGTGACTTATTTAAATACTTTTTAATCGCTGCCTGTTATTCCATCATTTTAAACTGCGCAGTATTTATTATTTAATTAAATAAGATTTTTAAACGTAATTGTAATATAACTGAAGAATATCAAAATAATCATTTTCATATTGGTATAATATAATAATTCTACTTTTATACAAGAGTCGGTGAGTTAAAAACGTTCTGGGCGAAAGGTAGAATCACTGAGGTAGAGAAGCGCTGTCTCGCCCACGACGATAGGATAGTCGCGAAAAAAAATGGATGAGAATGGGGAAGCCTTCATCAAGCATTGAAGATGCACATATGATGACAATGATGATGTTGATAATAATGACGATCATGATTATGACGATGTTGATGATGATGATGACGATGATAATGATGATGATAATTATGACGATGATGACGATTATGATGATGGCGATTATGACGACGATGATAATGATGGTGATGACGATAATGATGATGATGATAATGATAATGACGTTAATTATGAAGCACACAGTGATAATCATGTCAATAATGATGATGATCATGTGATGACGATGATAACGATCATGATGAAGACGGTTATGATGACGTCGATGTTGATAATGATGACGATAATTATGATTATATGACAATCATGATGAGGATCATGACGATGATGATGATCATGATGTTAATGATGATGATGATGATGATGATGATGATGATAATGATGATGATGATCCTGGTAAAATGGTTTAAAATATCACAGAACTATGTTCTGAATAATTACAACTTCACAATAAGAATGTGTTCTCCTAAAAATATTAATTATAAATATATACATATAAAATCAATATATAAATCTTATACGATCGTATATATATCCATCTCGGATATCGCTCTGACAAACCAAGTACCTGGTGAGGTCGTCATACTATTTTTTTAATAATTATCGTGCGTGAAACACAATTAGTGTAAAAAGTGTCGAAAATATTTTTGCACAAGTAAAATTTATTATATTTAAAAAATAAAAGTTAACAAAATCGTAAATGTTAATGCAGAGAATACTGTTGCGGAAACCTCACGAATGAATAATTAATTCATATTATTAAGGAAAATTAAATTCTTCTTGTATAGTTGTAATTATTCAGAACATAGCTCTGTAATATTTTTTTAAATACAAATTAAATGTATTAATTAGAAAGATATACACATAAAATAAATTTTATCGAAAAATACTCTTGTTGCTACCGGGATTCGAACCTGGATCTCTTCCGATCCGGGGAAAATGCATTAACGAATATGCTACACCAACACAGTGCATTGACGACATATTTTCGAACTTATATGTTACGTTTTTCAAATTGATTCATCTATCGTTCCACTATTTGATAAAAATAAAGAAGATGACTTTCAAATAATGGAACGATAGATGTATCTATTTGAAATGTGTAACATGTAAGTTCGAAAATATGTCGTCAATGCGCTGTGTTCGTGTAGCATCCAGAATAGATCCAGGTTTCAATACCGGTAAAAACAACAATATTTTTCGATAACATTGATTTTATATGTATATCTATATAATGATTACATTTAATTTGTATTTAGAAAAAGATTAAATAATACAATTATATTTGTTGAGAAACACAACAGCAATCTTGAGATTTATTTTCCACAATTAGTTTTACTGTAGAATACCATATTGTTCTTAGTTGAATATTCAATGTTGGTGTTTTCATCATTAGATACTCAAAATACTATTGTTTATGGTTAATACGTAGGCCGTTTTAATTGATGCTTGTGCTAATAATATAACGGCATGATGATAATGGAATTAATGGAACACTGTACCTTGAGCGGTCCGTAATGTTATTACCACTAGAACAATGAATCATTTGAAGTAGTATTATTATTGTTTATGACTATCCTGTTCATGAGGCTTGTAAAGATAAGTACGTCATTATATTTTGCATTAATTTACGTATATCATTAAAAAATAAAATACCTACAGATAAATATAAATTACTAGTATTTACTCGATTTAATTTGGATTTAATTTTGGAAAATGGACACTTTATAGAACAAATGTGACATCTTGAAATGTAGTGAATCATTTGGGAAAGATTATTACGGCATCTCCGGGTCGCACATCCCGTGGAATGGATTATCGTGGCAAGAATATTGGGAGACGAATATAGGAGGTTGATTAGGGGAATGAGATTTTTCGAAGGATCAGCGATCTTGAAGAACCGGGATTTAAAAAGAATGCTCGCCTTACTTCAAGTAATAGCTGCAGTAGCTGCCGAAATTACACACTGCGTGCACGAAAGTGGTCGACGATCTCCGCTCCCGACTGAAGACAGTGATGTCACACCCACGGTACACACAAATAATAAACAAATAATCATATAAAACAGTGCTCCACTGCACTGGAGGTAATTATTCACACCGCGAATGATATTGTGTTGTCGAGATTAAATAAAAAAATATTAATCCAGTGACGTCTGGTGGCGTCAGACTTCCAATTCACATTAAAAGCAAGGAGTAGGATAATGGGTCGAGGAAGGAATTTTGATGCGGATATGTGACAATAACATTATGCACGGCCGATATTAAAAACGCACCAAAAGTGTGTTTTACAAATACGGAACACTAGGAATAAAATGTATTTTGACTGACGTCCATCGGACAACCATTTGTTTTAAATTAGATAAACCGTCTTTATTTTACAATCGCTATCATCAAATCAATTACTTAAGATATTGCGGACAATTCTGTTTTTTCTTTTAAACTTAAAATTATACATTTCTCGCCGTTTGTGATTTAAATAATGGTTTATGTGTAAAATTATTTTAATATTTTAAAATATTATGAAATCGTCTGACACTTGTCTGAACATGAAAATATATTTCTCTTTGGACGTTCTATTTTTCAAATAAATTAATCAACTGATGAGTTTTTTATATCCAACATAGATTGGTCAATGCCAGACGCGTGCAGTCAGTAAATTGAAATAAGCCGTACATAACTATACATTTTGAGAAATAAAGCGTTAAGAAATATTTATCTAACAGAATATTAAAATGTTAATAATATGATAATTATTGTGATTGGATTATTCCAAGATAGGTACTTATTTTATTTCTATTTGTTTTGCTGAAATTTTAGTTACGGACTGGCCGCACGCCACTCTGGGTACTTAATTCTTACATATTAAATAATTACTTAATTCATGGTATTCAAAGTATTCAACCTAGGTAGGTACCTACCTTTTAGTATCGAACTATTATGTGTAAAATTGAAAATATGTTTTTTTGTTGTCATTATTGACGGACCTCCACTTCCCACCTATTAATTTAATATTCAACATAACCGCTATCTGTCATTGTAAAGTGGGGTTGTGGGAATCTTCAAGGGCCACACTACCCCCATATGTAAATTGCGACATGTAACACAATATAATGCTGTCACCGTGCATTTGTTGGTTAGACCAAATATAAATCAGGTCTAAATGAAAGTTGACTAAAACTACGAGAAAATAATTTTCTTTAGTAAACTTCAAATTTGCGGAAGGAACTTTATTCTAACTCGTAGCAGGCTCCGGTGTTAATCCAAATTTTACGCTTCCTCGGGGAGGCAAACTGGATTGCATCGTCTTTGCCTACTTATAAGATTAAGCAGTTCCTTTTAAGTAACTTTTGTTTTGTAATTCTGCTTAAGTTTTCATAGTAATTTTATTTTTAATTTGGGTAAAAAAGATTACACAATATTCGATTGACTAAGCTTCAAAATATGTATATTAAAATAATCTTTTGATTCCTACCGATTTCAGAGTACAACATATTTATGACAGTGACAGTTTATGATTGAACACAAATATACTAGTAGTTTAATATAGTCAAATGTTTAACCATAACTTCTTCAAAAATTAAAAACACTTTTTTTAAAATTTGTATAAATAATATTTTATAGGTATGTAGCACTCTCTATTCATACATACGTACATCTATTTATAAATACTCTTTGAAGTAATTTGTGCAATATAAGTCGATATGATACTTAATTTTTTCATTTCATTACATTTTAAATAAATTATCGGTAACAAGTATTTATTATTTATTTACCTACCATATCTTTGATGGCTTTATATAAGTGACACTTCGGACAAAAATGGTTTGATGCAATTTGTAGTTTGTCAATTGGGCGATATTATTTATACGTCAACATTAAATCATATAAAAACAAAAGTGCTACAAGCGGTCATCTTGGAGTATAGGAAAAGGTTTTCGTTTTTAACATACTTTCAAATTCTGTAAGTAAAACTAATACATAATTTAAAGTACGACAAAGTGAACCAAAAAACTATTTATATTATATTATTTAATTTATATTCGTTTCAGTTTTATTGCTAGGGAAGAATAAAATGAAATCTAAAAATCTAGTTTGTCTTTCTTTCGGTAATCAACTCGAGATTTCCAATACAAATTTACATTACGAACCCGAATTTCTGTTACACGCTGAGCTAAAAAAATACATTAATTTCAAGTGTCAGGTTGGGAATCGCTTAGAGATCAGGGCCAGGCTGAAGTATCGTGTTAAATTGTTTTGTGTAATAAAAAAAATCCGCGAATTACGAAGGGTTGGCAATGTTGAAAGAATGCCAGAAGACATCAAATATCAAATTTAGGTGGCATTCAATAATAATAATAATATGGAATGGGTATGGAATGGCCAAGGGAAAAGGGAAGCCATTATTTTTCGCAGAATCCTAAAAAGTAACTACGCAAAATTTCATATAGATTGATCAAGTCATGTAGGATTGTATGGAGAATAGGTAGACTAAAATTTTAAATACATAAATTTAACGATTATTTTTCATGTTAAATTTTCGTAACGGACAAACAATTTGGTGTTATATTATATTACTTTAATAAATTCGTTACGTAAATTATAATTAAGCAAAAAAAAAAAATCAATATACATAAACTTTAATTATAACATCTGAATGAAATAATTTGCCAACTTTGTGTTTTGTCAATCATTTACTCTGATTTTTTTAAGGTTCCGTTCAGCCCACAACTTATCGTCACTCCAGTATACGCCCAAACATCCCACACAACATCCGACCCCATCAAATGGGGCGGGTTCTTGTGTAGGATTATGTAAAGCAATTTGAAGTCATTTGCATAATTCCTAAATAATATAATTTTATTAGTTTAGTTTTTTTGTCACGTGTAATATACATATCAGAAAAAAATCATCAGGTAAAACAAAATCAAAATTGTCTGTAAATAAAATACTTTAATTGAGACGTGATTATTGATAATTGTATAAAAAGTTTGTAATAAAATTTGTAACAATGTTTGTAACAAAGTTTGTTATAAAAATTCAACATTACAAAAATGCCATGAACCACTTTTTATCAAGACGCGCCTTTTATGTGAAGCGTGCTAGGCATGAACATTGTACCGGGCATTTTGATTAAGGGCTGTCATATTTGATTTAGCGAAATCATCCTTAGAATTGCCAGGCTAGAATTGGGCCAATTTCCACATATTTCCTTTCAGAAATTCCCTTATACAGTTATGAATTATGAACATGTGTCATTCTCTCTTCGAATTACAATCCTTTGACTACTGGAGGGGGGTCTAACAGGTTGTTAGCTTTTAAAGTATTGGTTTTCTGCTTCCGGTTTTACCTCAAATTAATAAAGCTTTTGTTGTCGTCCATCAATTACTACGGACATTATATATTAAGTTATAAGAGAAATTAATGATAGAATTCCTAGAAAATTGTATTATCTAATCGTATTCTATGACGAAAACATTGATATTGGGCAACTATTAGTTCATCAAGTTATTAAGTATCTAAATTGTATGACTGTCTGACTGAAAAGTCTGTATGACTTTTATACGCCAAAATTTATGCGACGGAAACTTTATATGACAAAAAATAATAAATTTTATACAAGTGGATGTTATACGTCTAGTATTATATATGATTAGTATTTGAACAATTGTATAGTTTATACTACAGTACATTTTATATGTGTACCAACAACATAATAGTCATAATAAAACTCATTCATTGTAATTCCTTCCTCTTTTCAAAAAATTCCGGGAATTTAACCAACAATAAAAATCTCCTTTTATGAACTGTTACAGCGTACGTATTGTCGCATAATGTATACCGTCGTATAAATGTTAGGCGCATACATTTCCATTTGTATAAATGTTTAGACGTATAAATGCTGGCTTATAAGTTTCTTTCGGATATTGTTAGCTTAGAAAATTCCGTATACGATCTAAATCATGCAAATTCTATAAAGGAAGGTAATAATTATTTAAAAATTTGAAAAATCAACTCATTTATCGAGAATACGAAGAAATTTGATATTTAAAGAAAATTGAAATAGTAAAACCTTAGAATAAAATTATAAATGAACAAAACAAACATACGAAATTGGATCGCATAAGTTTCCATTGTCCTCTTGAAATATAAAAGTAAATCAGAATTTATCTCTGTACTCTAGATTTATCATTTGACGTGGATGTGTTTTGATATTCGTCTTCGTCTAAAAGTAGATGTCACATTTAAAGAAAACGCAACCTTTAGAAACGAGAAGTTTAAAAAGTCAGAAAGTTAAGATTTATCAGAAGTAAAGTATTTTATTTATGTAATGTAAAGTATTTCCAGGATTCAGACCTGAGTGTAAGCTATATTTTGAGAAAACACACCGATATCTGATTTAACTGGTTTTATTTTTCATGCATAGTGGCGCATGACTGCAATGACTTCTCATCGATATATAATATTTTACAAGAACAAGATAATTCCCAGGATTGTACTAGATTTTTTTTATATCGATTATTATTATTTCCCATACTTTCGTGTATTAAGTAATATCCATTTTCATATTTCAAAATTTTTGTTTCTCAATTTTTAAGGTTATTACTTACTTACACGAAGTACTTTATTAAAGTAGCTTACGGTTACTCAATAATCAGAAATAATATTCAAGAACATTGCAAGATTTTCTTTATTAAAAAAATCCAAACAATCTATATGTGTATATTTTAATTTTTTTTTTATTAATAATTATGTTGGTTTGATAAATATAGTCTAAAATACATTTTTTAGATTGTTAACTATATTTTATTAACCACTTAATGAATTAAATACATCTGCTGGTTTCGAATAATATTATTTTATTCTTCAGGATGTCATTAACTAATAAATAAACAAAGTTAACAATCTAAAAAATGGATTTTAACTACAAAGTTGATTTTGTAAATATTAAAAATAAAATACATTTTATAGATCACAATAATTTATCGCCAAATACTTAGCCGTAAATTATTTAGATCTTTAATCAGACTTTAGAACATGATAGGTACGAAGTGATTTTAGTTTGAAAAAGAAAATTTAAATTATTCCTTAAATTACATTTTTTTACAAATTTTTGTAGAACTATGGCGTGCAAGTCTATGTCAAAGGCCCTTATAAGATCTGAGAGTGTAATCTATTTACATATGAAATTTGGTTAAAATGTTGTTCTTACATGCTTTGTAAGTTAAAAATCAGTGTGTATGATTTAAGTATTAATAAAGAGTTTACCAACTTTATTTTTTAAAACCACTTTTAAGTTATTTATATTCACCAACCGGTTTTGGAAAATATCTTTTCAGAATGGTAATAAACTAACTAAAGTCTGACGAAGAAAAAGGTTTCGAAAGGTTCGAAAGTGGTTTTTAAAAACAAAGTTAATAATCAATTAATTATTAAAATTAACCACAAAGTGTTTGCATTAAATATTAAAAATAGTATATATTTTAATTAATATAACAAGGGATAAAAGATTATTACAATGTTTTGGCCACATTACACGTCAAAGCGACAGCCTAGAAATGGAGACTCTCCTGGGCACAACTTTAAGCCGATGAAGACCTGGAAGAATGCCACAACGGTGAATAAGTACGTTGGATTAGGCTAGAAAGACCCTGGAGTCAGTTGTGAAAGTGAGGTATACGTATATTTAATTAGTGGCTAAAATAAAACGAAAAATATTAATTAATAATAGATTCGAGTATGTTAAATGAAAAGTTACTATATTTATAGGTTGATGGAATTATGAGAAAGAAAGGAAGGCACTTAATTCTTGTCTGCCGGGTGCTGGTTCATTTGTTGATTCCTATCCACCACACGAACAAGTGTTACGGCGTGTATACTAACACTCGCGAAAAGGATTATTATATATAAGCGGAATTAAGGTAAAATTAATTAATAAGCGTTAGCAAAATAAGGCGGAGTGAAGCGACGGTAGTTATTTACTAGTTATTACTTAAAGACTTTTAATCACTGCGACATCTTCTTTCTTCCTTGTGCTTAAAGATAGGTTTCTATATTTATATATATATATATATATGATAGGATGGTAAACCGCAAATTGAATGTATGTATGAGGCAACAAGTCGAACGCCAAAAAAGTTAATAGAATTTAATGAATACTTACATTATAAAATTGTGAGGGTTTTACAAAAAAAAAACGATGCTCCGTTTAAAATTTTGTTTTTAAATTTGCCATCCGACAAATTCTCTGTTTCCTGGAGATTGAATATTCATCGACATTGCTTTAAGCAGCATCAATATTTGGTTACCTACTGAAGGGTTGAAGGTAGGTGAAGGGTTAAGTTGGCGGTGTAACGCGCGGCTGGGCTTGGGGCAGGGGCGACAACCATGTTGTTTCGATAAATATAGGTAACATTGGCCCACCTTGTAAAAACAGCTCATAATTTCGTAACAACTACTAGCAATTAACCGAATTTTCGTTTACATGCACAGAGCTTAATAAAACGTACGCGTGCATTTTGGCATGGTGCGACCAGAATTTCGGATTAGCATTTAGTTACTTTACCCCTATCCTACACAATTATTTTGACAGAACTTGGTTTTTATTAAAAAATGAACACTTCATTTACAGTATATGAAGTATGCTCGTATACCTATAACATATAATCAAATAAAAAATACACATATGTATATTATATAAAAAATAAACAAAAAAATACTGGTGATAATTCAACACACATTACTTAGATATATTTAAATATTATAATTTGAATATTAGAAAAACAGAGTACAGTTTGTGAAAGGTGGTTGAGCAGGCAAAAAAGATGAATATATCGCACAAGCTTTTTAATATAACTTTTATATTATTTTATTTGACGTATATTCACCTTATTATAGTGAACATGGCAGAAATAAAATTACGTAATATTACGAAACATCTATTCTAATGTAAAATGTAAATGTCCTGAAGTCTAATATGAAAACAGTTTATTTTGTTTACGTACACAGAAAATGAAAATATTTTATAAATTGACACCTAAATAATTAATCGGTTACTATATTACTATAAGTAGATTTTACAATACCAATGTATATGCTATGTCAATTGTTGTCTTAGAAAAAAAAGATTTTACTTTATAAAATTAATTATACGAATTCATGATTTTTTAATTTTATTTAGTATCATCGAAAAATGTAACAAAATCGAAATATTATTTCAATTAATTTCTCATTGTGCCTTTTCAGCAAGATTGAAAGATTTTTTAATCAAATTTATAATTTAGGTAAAGTACAGCATTTGCTACTTGTTAGCGTTTGAAATATTATCATCTATACGATCAATTAGTAAAAGTCAAAATCTTGAAATTCAATTCAATGAAACATATTATAGGAATTTTGTTAATTACGGCTTCAACTTTTGGAATCATTAATGAATTGAATTCCAGCCAAATTTTCATGATTGGGGTACGACATTTAGGCAATTGAATTTCAATACCATTTGATTAATTAGCTAATCAGACATGTCTTGGACTGAAACTAGCAAAATTCAAAAGTTTTCAGTTACCTTTCATGTCGTGAAATATTTTAATATAAATTAATATAAAAAAATTCTTATCGACATTGGAAGCACGAATCAAGTATATTTGATCAGTGTGTGAATGGATGCTTTTGCTTTTTTCTTAAGGTCCAATATTAATTTTTTAATTTTACAAATTTTTGAACGGAATAAAGAAGAAGAATGAGTTAACATTATTACGTTTTCTCTTGGTTTTATTAACAGTTTACGAATTTTACGTATTTAAAAAATTTTTAAGTCACCATTTACTTTATGGTTTACTTATATATCAGTGATATATATATATTGTGACACTACAAAACTAAAGTCATGTTCAAAATTGCCCCATCATTATTTTTAATATAATCACAAACAACGCCCTCATATTGGTAATGTGAGCGGGCTTCAAGGTTATAAAAGCGGTCAGAGTCTATGGTTGAGATTAATTTAATTTTTCGCTCGGAGCTCTCAGATACGCAGCTTGCTGCTGCGGCCAGCACAGCTATTTATCAAGAATCCAACATGTAACCATAAGGATCTAACATGTAAATACTTTGATTGTAATTCAATTACTAGTGCTCAATTTACTGTAATTTGTTTTAACCTAATCGCATGGTGGCCGATTTTTTCAGGGAACGAGATTGTTTACCTTCGGTCTACATTAATTTTCATTACATTATTATTCTACAATTTTTTCGACCAATCCTAATGCGTCGGTTTGGGATGCTGAGTTAACTAACTACAATGGTGGGTCACGTAGATATTCTACTACGATGGAGTGTACACGGACGAGCATGGATTTGTAGGTTATGCCATATTTTATAACATTTTGAATCTTGTTGTCCACCAGTCTGCCTTGAAGAATGTCAAACTCACGCTCAACCCGACGAAATTTGGATAATTGAATTTTTATCGTAATTTGTTTTTTGATAAGATTCTATTAGTTAACGTCTTTTCATTTATCTCTCTTAGGTATTAATAATAAATTTTCCCAGTTTAGGATAAAGGCAGAATGTGACAAACTAAGATGGGTATGCGTTTCTGAGGTAAAGAACCTGCTGTTCTTGTGTTCTCCACTGACTAGGCGGTGAAGAGAATAGAACGCCGTTCTTCATCCTCGTCTGTAGATCCACATCTCAAATGCTTAAAGATGCTTTAGTATTGTTCCAGCGAGCTTTTAGTCTATCCCATATAAAAAGTACCTACTGTGATCATTCTCATTTGCAAATTTAAATTTAGGTTATGACAGCTCAATAATTTATTCATGCATAAGAATGGCTTGCTCAATACGACATTTAATTTACATAGAAAAGTGTCTATTATATCTGCTTTTTCTAGTCTAATTCCGTCATGTACTTCTAGAACGTTTACCGTTACTAAATAAAAAGCTTTATTAGATCGGTTTTTATTTTCGCGTAACTGTTTTGGTTGCTTCGGCTTACAAAACTGTTACAAAAACAGAAATGTTTCGCCCCTTTGCTAAAACATATACGGGTCTTAATTTATTATAAATATTAATAATTTGAATCTTTTTATTTCTACTGGCAACATTTGACATAACTTGGAATTTTAACACTTGTTTCATTTTAACGGTTTTAAGAAAATTGATAAAATTCACTTGCGCTTTATGATTAAATATATTTTCATTAAAGATCTTACAAATTTAAAATCTTTAAAATTTGTCATATTTCATTGTTAAATAGTGGACAGTAAAGTTTAAACACAGACGGTAGGATGTTGAAGAACCCTAGCAGTGGAAGGCCGTCATCCGCAGTAATTCCAAAAAATGTCGACAAATTCATGAACTTGATTTTGCAGATCGATGAATTAATATTACGAAGATAATAGAGGTCCTTAAAATTTCACATGAATGACATGAATTCAGCTTCATTTTGGAAATGCACTTAAATAAGGTTTTGCTCAGAACAAAAACGTGATTGTGTCAGAACTTCATGTGTTTGGATATAAATGATCGTAATTCCGATCACTTCTTGAAATGATTTGTGACCAACCATAATTCAAACAAAAGCGAAACAGCAGCACCACCTCTGAATAAGGCCATCTTGGTTTAGTCAGCTGGCAAGGTAAAGGAATCGGTTTTCCGGGACTGTAAGGATATTATTATGACTGACTACTTGGATAAAACAAAACAATAAACGTACAGTTCTCATTAACCAAGTGAAAAAATAAATTAAGAAGGAAAAACCGGAATGCTGTTAAAAGGCGTCATCTTTCACCAAAACACAGCACTGCATACTACTTACTGGCTAGTTGAGGAGCCATCCATCTTATTTACCGAACATGACATGGTTAGACTTCTACCTCTTTCCTACCCTGACAATTTTTGACTCGAACGACAGTCTCATAGAGGCAGTGGATTATTATAAAAGACTGAAAAATCAATTTAAAAAACCGGAATGCTGTCAAAAGGCGTCATCTTTCACCAAAACACAGCACTGCATACTACTGGCTCCTAGTTGAGGAGCCATCCATCTTATTTACCGAACATGACATGGTTAGACTTCCACCTCTTTCCTACCCTGATAATTTTTGACTCGAACGACAGTCTCATAGAGGCAGTGGATTATTATAAAAGACTGAAAAATCAATTTATAAAACCGGGATCGGTTTAGCAAAGTGCATTCGGTTTCAAAGAGATTATATTGAAAAATTCCAACCATACTCTAATGTTTTTTTTAAATCCTGTGAATTTTAGCCTCTCGTTGTATAGTGTTAATTATTATTATTCATCACAGCGGCTGGGTGGGTATATATATTTGTGTTGGTTCCAGTGTCTCATGGAGTAGGAGATATGTTTGTGGCTCATGGGTTTAATTAATTCAGGGTTTTGCTTTACGAATCTAGGATTAGTTGTATTTAAGCTCGTAACTGCGATCGACCACGACAGTATGTTTTCAGTATATATATATGTATATTCGTATATCTGTGTAGAAGGGTGTAGAAGATTCCTGGTAACTTTGGTATTATAATGGTGTATATATATGCATACTTATTTAGAGGGTATTTATTTTATTTGAACGTTTGGGTCACAAATATAAGGGCTTACACATGCAAATTTTATGAGACAGCTTGAATTTATCAGTAACCGTTTTTCAATTGGAAATTCAGCATTTGGAAATAATAAGGGTTAACAATTTCATATTTATTATTAAAGTATTTTCACGTTATTTTCGTTATTTATTGAATACTACAGCTTTTATAATAAATTCGGGTACGAAATAAAAATGGCTTAAAATACTGACACCAAAAGTCCCTTTTACAGTATTTTGGGTTTTTCTGACACTTAATGCTGTCATTATATTTAATGACAGCATTAAGCATCATGCAGGGAGTTTTCGGAATCGTTTCACCGTTTCCTCACACCACAGTTAAAATAAAACGTCACTTTTGTTATGTACTGAATATTATAATAAAAATTCAGATCAATTATGAACACTGTGAAGTTCGCCTGAACTGAAAATAAACTGAAAAATCTCACAAATCTAAAGACATGTCACGCAACAAATACATTATTATCGATAATAATTTAGATATTTCAGATTTCTGATAAAAACAGATGTCGAGTTATTTTCACTTTAATAAATAAATAAATAATAGTAATAATCATAGTCTAATGTAACAATTTTATAGTAGTTCAGAATCGTTATTAAATGAAACTGAATGGTTCAGGGTTAACGTCTGTTAATAATTATTTGTTTTACTAATAATATTTACATCTCGTGAAAAACAAGAACTTACATAGAGAAAGAGCAAAATTATTAAGATATATTTGATATTTTAAATATGAATTAAATATATTAATTATAAAGATATACATATAAAATCAATTTTATCGAAAAATATTGTTGTTGCGCCACCGGGATTCGAACCTGGATCTCTTTCCTAACCGGGGAAGGTGCTTTATCCAACTAAGCTACAGCGACAACATTTTTAGCGACAATTTTCGACCCTATATGTTACCTTTTTGATATTAATACATTTAATCGTTCCATCATTTGACAGAGCCATCAACCTTATTTTTACAGAATCTCAAATACCTTTGAGTAAACTGATAGCAGACGCCAGAATTATTAATTCATTTTTATTAAATTTCTTTATAATTAATATATTTAATTCATATTTAAAATATCACAGACCTATGTTCTGAATAATCACAACTTTACAATAAGAATGTGTTCTCCTAAAAATAAATAAAAAAAATATATATTTGATAATTCAATTATTTCATAAGTAGTAACCGAGAATATGAACAATTTAATTTGTTTGATTTTGTGCCTCTCAGAAGCGAGCGGAGAGAGTTAACAATTAGGGCGACGATAAATGCTGATTTTTTTCCCCGTCTGCGGTGATAAAGTGAGAAGACGCTCAATCGTGCGCGATTATTGATTGGTGTTTCTCAATAGTTAGTGAAATTCTCGCACTTTGTATAACGACAACGGCCCTTCATGATATAAGAGTGGTGGCAATGACAAAGTACTTGTACACCGAAATAACCTTGGGATGGGATATACGGAAGATATAGCGCCGACAGCTCATTACGATCACAACCTGAGTTACGATCACAACCCCAAAGGCTTGAGGTGAGGTTGCGAGGAGAGGAACTTAAGAATTATAATACCCCTGTCAGCAAAATTTGATATCCCGATATTTGTATGTATTAGTATGGATGTTATTCTTACAGATCTAGATTCTAACACTTCTGATGATAAGTAATCAAATGTGCATGACTTTATATGAGTCAAGCTATTACATCCTGAAGAAAATGAGATATATGACACAAATCTCTGATATGAGGTAAATCCAATTCATAATACACTAAAAAAATATTCTGTAGTATACTGACGACGAAACAGACAAGTATATTGATTTTTAGAAACATTAATTCGTGTTTTGTTATTACATAAGTGCATATATTTCTATGATTTTATTAGTATAGTATAAAAACCTATAAAAATATATTTTAAAAAAATGTATACAAAACAGATTTGTTCAGAAATTGTCTGGTGCCATCTGTTCCTTGTGGTATTTCTAGAAGCTTCCTTCTACATAGGGGCTTCACTAAATCTATACGCTTTGTTTTAAATATTTTTATTCCAGTACTTGGTAGGGTATACATTTTTATTCTAGCGCTTTTTATAATAATTATACTTATTCACGATTAATGTTCTATTTGCATTGAGTAAGCAATGGTTTGCCACATTCCAATTTAGATTTATGAAATAGATAATTTTTTTGAAATAATTAAATATTTTGAATGAAAATATTTTTGTTGTGAAGCTGCAACAAATATTTTTTCGATACATATATATTTTTTGTATATCTTTCTATCTTCTTTATATCTTCATATAATTAAAACGAGTAAATGGACGTAATTCGTGCTGACGGAATCTTATTTGTATTCTTTTTTTTTGAAGCGCTATCCATTCCTTAATATCGCTGGTGTGTTTCAGTTATGGACGCTTTGGCATTGTGGGCGTTGTGGGCTTTTGCCTACCTCTCCCTATGAGACGAATTTGCCCATATCGGTACGTCTCTGTCTTTCTTTCGCTATCTGTTCCGCTCACAGCAGCCTTCTTGCTTTCACCTTCCTCTGATCTGATCTGATCTGAGGCGTCATATCGTTCCCGAAGTGTCAAGTATCTTAACCTCCTCTATTCTCTGTAGAGGTTACCACGTATTAGGCTATACAATTTGCAAAATACTTTACGTCCTAATATCGGTAACCTGATTTTCTACGTGAAGAGATGGTAAGAGACAAAACTTCACATCTACACAGAACAATCAAATGTACCAGCTCTGTATACAGTGTAATCTTTAGATTTTGTGACGATAACCTCTACGATAGCAATTTCTATAGAGAAAAGTTACAATTGTTTCGAATTATATATATATATTTTGGATATTAGATATTTATTGTTATATTCCTTTTGATATTGGTATTCAAAAACTTTGTCTTTTAAATTAACGCTAATAATGGTGATCTCTAATATCATTTCTTTATTGTTCATTTTGAGGTAATCTGATGGTTATATATCAATTAATAATTAATCTTGATCATTTAAAAATATGAGTTTCATTTTAATTTTGTACTAAACACACAATTTTTGAGATTAATTAAAGTTAATTAAATAATAATCAAATGTATTAATTAGAGAGATACATTTTTTGTTGCTACCGGGATTCGAACCTGGATCTTTTTCTATCTAGGGAAATTGAATTATTCGATTATGTTACGGCAGCACAGTTCATTTGACGATAAATTTTCGAACCTATATGTTACACTTTTCAAATTGATACATCTATCGTTCCATTATTCTAAAGTCATCCTCTTAATTTTACGGAAACTCAAATACCTTGTGAGTAATTTAATAGGAGACGCCAGAATTAACAATTCATTTTTATTAAATTTTTGGACACATTGATACAACTTATATATTATTGACGACAACACATTCTAATTGTGAAGTTGTAAATATTAAGAACATAGGTCTATGAACCTATGTTCTGAATAATTACAACTTCACAATAAGAAAGTAATCTCCTTAATAATAGTTAATTCGTTTCGAGAAGAGTAGTTTCTTCCATCTACATGTGTAAAATAAACTAAATTACGTACAGTTGGCTATGGAGCAGCAAGGTACGTAAGGGTCGGAGTGGCTTTATTATTTTTTGAAAACATCGGTAGTAACGGTAAAGTATTTGAAAACATGATATTGTTTATTCATGTATTTTCCAAATTCCGATTTTTTCGCATTTCTATCATTTCAAGATAATTAATTATTTACAGTGTTTAATAATTTAAAATGTTACACCACGAATACAATTTAAAATGTTACATCACGAATACAATTTAAAATGTTACACCTCGAAGTAACTGCTTAATCAATCAATGATTATTTTGATCATATTTATAATAATTTTTTAATTTATTGATGTCACTATTTATACAACTATAGATTCGTATTTTTTTAGATACATTTGGTGTCCATCTCTATGATGATTATAAGAGAAGAATGAGGATACAGAAATTAGCATATTTTTTAACAATAGGGTAGTTGCGTAATTGCTAGCTGGATACGCATACGTTTTTTCATACGCCCCACCTGCTCCAGCAGCCCTCCTCCCTACTCCCGGCTGCTCCGTGGGCTCTTGATACGCTGGATAGGCGTATCCACCAGAGCGGCCCACACTCTCGATAGCTTCTGCAGAGCTTGTGTCTCACAGACACACAGGCTGTCATCAGCCTCAGCACCTTCCGCGACTGGAGCCTCCGAGCGCCCCGCAAGGCGGATCCACGGCGCCCTCCTCCAATCCTTCATGATGCTCTGTGGGTACTGGTCACAAGGTGACCTCCTGAGCGCCCCACCTGCTCGGGTCCTTACGGACGTCGCCAGCCTTGGCCTTGATGCCGAGGCACCTCGAGCTTTCGGAGTCAGCGTTGTCGGGGCTAAAGCCCTTATTGTGCTGACCCGATAGCCCTCCGCTACCTCCAGTTGGAGATATCGGCCGCGGATGACCCTCCTCCTCCGGTCGCCTCCGCTACAACCGATAGAACGTCCTCCGTATTCAGGCCTCCGTCCGAAGAGGGATGGCCCAGAGTCTTCGGACATTCTATCCCCGCTTCCGCGCCATCTAGGGTAAACAACGTACCGAGTCCCAAGGGACAGGATAAACGTCAGCATCCCTAGACGCGCTCTCCTCCCCCTCCTCCGCGCCATCTAGGGTAAACAACGTACCGAGTCCCAAGGGACAGGATAAACGTCAGCATCCCTAGACGCGCTCTCGGGTTTGTCCGGTATACCAGTTATCACTAACCAGGGTCCAGCGACTCACCCCCACCTCGTCTGCCTTCTCTAGGATTTGCTGCGCCTTATATATCCAATTTCTGGGTTCCATCTCTTTCTCACTCAAGGGCAACCCTTAGGGAGAGATGTCCTTTTCCCACTTATTGTTTTAAATGGCATGTCAGCTCTCCTCTGTTGGCCGTTACTTGATCCTAAATTCCTGGTAAAAATGTCAATATTCAGCGAGGCCAGATTTCTAAAAGAATAACATCCCTTAACTGCCGAGGTCGCCGGGACATGTTTTAACGGTCCTCAAAACAATGGGCTGTTGTGTGCGGCCTCGCACACCATATTTTTTTCTCATTAGTGTTTACAAAGATACTGTTTGGATTTATACTTATTATTATAATACTTTGAACGAACTAATGTTCTCTTCCCTTCCCTCCGCACCGCTAGCGAGTATCAGTCGATCGGCGACCCTGAATCAGAATAGCCAAAACGCCGTTATTAATCTCGGAGACTTCGTGAGTCTATTGTGTTCGACACTTGGCGAACTAGTGATAATCACATATAGTCCACGGCGTCTGGAGGTGATTGGTAGATCCAGGAGAGGTAGAGTTCGGCGAGTCCCTTTTACTATAGCTGTGTAGTTACTATTTATTACCCTTTTACTATCACTTCCCCTTTTAAATTGTTCACTATCGCAAATGTTCATGGCATGTTTTACATACAAAATATGGAGTCCAAGATTTATACTGGTCTCCCAAGTGGACGCCAAAATAGGTCAGATAAGCCCTTTTTATAATGTCAAAATTGGGTTTTCAACTTTCTTTCAAAGTGTATTTGCCACATAAATAACAAAAAAGTCTGAATAATCCACACAGCTACGTCTGTTTGTAAATGCCATGGTTTCAATTCAATGTTTTATCACTAAATAACGCCGAAACTTTACACAAAATGATAGCACAACTTCACCTAGGAAAACTCAATAGAAAACTGAACCGGGTAAGGTAGGGGTAATATGAGCGAGTAATTAATAAGTTGGTGGTAAGGGCTACTCAAGTAATGAAACTGACTAATTACATTTTAATTTTAGGGACGAAATATCAATTTTGGCCAATAAAGATATCGTTATATCATTATTTCAGAACTAAAAGTAATTAAAACTATTTTTACGTTTTTACGTCCGTTCAGAATCAGTTTTCTGGGCTAATCTGCCGTATATATCTGATATTTCTGGCTAGAAAAGTCAGATAAAATCAATTTTCCTGTATCTCAAAAACTAGAGCTGATACAAAAAATAGGTCAAAAATAACCAAAATCAGTTCTTACTTTTCTGGCACCAAAAAAAATTATCATTTTGTTGCCCAGTGTTATGTTTCAGGCCGATTTTGTTTGTCCACCAGTTTTGAATTGGCAAACATTTCTTAGTTCACATTTGGTAGTCATGGAGAGTAGTTGATTTTAATTTATTGTGGAGCATCTAACACCTTGACAACGTGTTGAAATCATTAAAATATTAAAACAAACACAAACCTGACTTTTGTAAAAAAATCACTATGAGTGACGAAGCTCATTTCGGCTTGGCGGGTATTGTAAATAAACATAACAGCCGTTATTGAGGTACTGAAAATGCTCAATTTATAAACCAACGACCTTTACACCCACGCAGTGTTAGTATATGGCGCGCCATGTGGGCTAGCGGAATCATTGGGCTATATTTCTTTCAGGATGCAAAAGGCAATGCTGTAAAAACTTCTTGGTAGCCGAATTGGGTCGATTAGGTCTGCAACACATGTGGTTTCAACAAGACGGTGATACCTCGCACGCAGCCCGAGCAATGTGAAATTTTGACGAATGAAACATCGAATGAAACCTTAGTTACGTTACATTCAACAATGACAATGAACATTATACATTACCTTAAAAATAAAGCCTTTCAGTAATACGTATGAATTATTCTGACGTACATCCGCATGGTAGTGAAACTTGAACACTAAAGGATGGCTTAATAATAATGGTTAGTGTGACCCAAAAAGCCATGGAAAGATTAATTTGTGGATTTCGTGAAAGAAGAACAAAATAGTGAAGATTTAGCCAAACTGGCGTAGAACATCGGGTTTCAAAGTTGAAATGGCAGTAGGTGGAGGATCTGATAAGATACAAAGACAGTAGATAGGTGAAATGAAGAGTGAACTGAATCTAAAGTTGCTGAAGATGTCGATGATTTAAAGACAAAATTGTGGGAATTTTAATTTCGTATATTTAAAGATAAATTTTATTTTAAGGAAATTATCGACGGTCTTATGATCCTATAGATACTTCTATAAAATACACAATAATATAATATGAAGATAGAAATATTTGATAATTTATGTGATTAAAGAGTTGAAAACATATTGTATAACAAAATATTGTTATACAATTGTTAGCAATGTTACGGATTATATTTTTTTATTGTAGAAAAATTAGCAACAAAGTTTAAAAATGAGATGTTACAAATTGACGGTTCCCTGACCTTTGATCCCCCGACGTTTGATCCCTCAACAATTGATCCCCCGACAGTTGATCTCCCGAGAGTTGATCTCTTAGACAGTTGATCCCTCGGATACTTGTTTCCTCGGACAGTTGCTCCTTCTATTAATTGATCCCCCGGACGATTGATCCCCCAAAGTTTCTTTCAGTACTTATTTATATTCGTAAATACCAGCATCCGTAAATGTTATAAATAAGGCGGGAGCTAATTTATAAAAATATTACTCTCATACGAAATTATATATAATTCCAGATAATTATGAGTGTTTTCATATTTAACATAAATCATTTTTATGTTAAATACCATTACTTTTACGAATTGTGATAAACCGTTTTAATTTATTGTTTTAACATTTTAGTTTACTTCTTAATTTTAATTTTATTTGTATTTTATTATAATTAATTTAAAATATAGTGTAAATAATTATAAAACCTCATTTACTTAAATTAATCGATTTGAAATAAATTTTATATTAATTTCATAACTGAAAAAAAAAAAAATATCGTAAGTAGGAAAATAAAACACACATGACGTAGATATTGAATATACTTCTCGACTTCGTGCTAAATGAATAATATCTTAATCAGTAAGAATAAAGATACCTAGATAGTCTAGAAATGAGGAACATTCATTCTAAGAGAACCATACTTAAACACTAAATCGTAATCTTTGATACATTAAGTTAAGTAAAAGAATATACTTTTGAATATATCTATATTTTTTTGTTTATTTTATAACTCATGTTACCGTTGAGATTATCATTTATTACCACGTACTTGTTTTATTTAATAATATATAAAGTCACATGTGCTTTCTTTTATGAGTCTATATATCATAAATGGTCGACTTTAAATTTAGCAAAATACGTTTATAAAATATATATTTTGCAAATAAGTCGTGCAGGAATACCAAAACCCTTATTCAAAATGTTTGTTAAAATGCATCCTATTTACAAAATGAACTTCATAAAGGAAATAAAATAGAACATTTTAAGTATATGTCGACATCAAAGTAGATAGAACCTGACGTTTCCGAGGCTTAAACCAAATATTTTATTAACTGTTGACATTTAAGGAAACGGTCGCGGAAGACACCCCTCAGATCGTATAATATTGTAGTGCCACCGGATCTACCGAGGTTGCAGATCTGGCCATGTTTTCCACTAATAACATCTCCATCTGAAGTCATATGTCTCCCACTCATTAATAAAAAATCATAACTGTTTTTATTTATTTAGTATTCTTTTTTTGGATATACAGTCCATTTCGCTTAATTAGGACACATCGAGACTAGGAAGTTTGGCCCAATTAAGCGGCTTCCCTAATTTACCGAAGCGAGTTTAAAATTAAATGATGAATATATTTTTTTAAATACGTAGGGCTCCCTTCATTCCCGCATAAAATAATGCTGTAACCCGGCTATATATTTTTTTTCTCCTGGTTACTTACTGGCGCAGTTGGACATCAAAGTTTTCTTCATCTAATTTTTGATGTTTCGATTTAACGCTTCAATAATTGCATCCGCATTCTTTATTTTCATCGTAACATGGTAAATTATTATCTATTGTCAAAAACTCATCATAATTAACAATAGAACTTCTAACATGTCCTCATTTCCCTCATTGCTCAAAATTTCGGAAATATCTAAAGATTTAAAGATTTTACATGGTGTTGGTTTTTATAGCTCGCCAACTTTCAGCGACAAACTGTATTGCTTGCAAAGAGGAAATATTTGCAATAACTTTCTGGCTTTTGTTTAACTTATTAATAAATTTTAAACTTATGTATTGTAATCTTAAATTTACTGTCCCAATTACGCGGAATGTCGTCCCAATTAAATTATGTAAATTACTATTAGTTCCTTGGTTTGGTTTCCGTTCCTTGAGATTTGGCCCAAATAAGCGCCTGCCCCCATTAACCGGCAGCCCAATTAAGCGGAATCGACTGTATATATAATTTAGTGTATGTCTGCTTGTCTATCTATTCTATATTCTTTAACCAGTCTGAACAAAATTTTGTGAAGTTGCTTAGTGATTGAATTCTGCATATTGAAAATAGTCAGCATTAGAAAATAAAATACTATTTAAATTTAATATACAATATAGAGTATAGTTTAAAATCAATGTCGAAGAACTTAAAAAATATATTTAAACAGTTGAAATTTCTGATTTTGAAAAACTATCTGTTGCGTTACTCATTTTTGCTGCATTTAATCTACTTTCGTACCTTTTCTATCAGCTGTGCCAGTAAATTAAAAAAAAACAGGATGATAAAAATGTGCTTCTCTTTTAATATAGATAAAGTTTTAATGCTTTTGATGACTCCCGAAGAACATTAAAAATAAGGTTCCTGCATTTGCTAAGCTGACAGCTGACTCCGTGCCGTGTCAGTAAAAACCTGAAGAGATTAATATTATAATATTATTATCTATTAAAAATATATCAGTAAGAAAAACAATATGAAAACTGGGAACAAAAGAGTTATACAAAGAATAAAGAATCAGAGAGAGGAAAATAATATTGAATGAGAGTAATAAAATTTCTTACCAAAATACTTAATGATGTTAATGATTAATGAGTATTATTATTAATGAGTACTTAATCTCGTAAGCACCCAAAAAAAATGATAATGATGGGTTTTTATCATTTATTCCCTACGTTCATAATAAATTCTATTTTTTTACATGGCGGCTCTTAGAGAATATGGAATGAAAATCAAGCAGCGTAAAGATTGTATCTGTGCCTCAGAAACGCATCACAGATTTAATTCATTAATATTTGCACCGTAATTATTTCGATATCTGATATAATATTCCCAGTAACATATAATAAGACTTCTAAAATGTTAAAAAAATAATATTTCTATTTTCTGTTGTTTCTTATTTTCAATATTTCAAAATAATCATTTTTTTATAAATTTATGTCATTTTTAGGTTCTGCAAAATTAACGATTAGAAAATAAACAGTGCAATAAAGTTTTCTAACGCAATCTCTATCCATTACAACTATGTAAACCATTTACGGAAAGTACAATATGACTATCTTCGAAATTCGATTTTCACGTTTCATGAACATCTTTTAAAAAACTCATTACCAATAATGCGGTTCGTTTATGGTGAGCTGGACATAGGATGGCATCAATCAATATAAAGCCAAGCTAGCACATGAAGTTTGTCGCGCGCGTTGTATCTAGTGCCACTGGCGCCACAAGCCGGGTGTTTCATCAGCGCGTCCGCCAAGTGTTTTACCTTCGGAGATTAGTGCCCGTCGCTCGTTGAGAAGATGCCTAGAGGTGGACTTGTGGATGTCCCGTGGTGTATATGTAGGAGAGTGGAACTGACGCCTGACCATATTTTGTGGAATTTTGAGGTACTTAGAGATGCACGTGAATGTATGATTGGTGGCTTAACTGGATTTAGATACCGCTCATCCAGGTATGCAGACCAAATTAGTAATGAGACGAATCTTGTTTTATACAAGGAATTCATTCGGGTATGGGTGACTATTTGGAGCTTCTTGGGTGGGTAGTTAGGCCGGCCTACGTGGGTGGGACTCCACCTTCGCGCCTACCTCTCACTCTCCATACTTCGTGTTTTGCAACTCCGTTAGTCTGTCTGTATAAGTGTGACTCAATCCATTTTGTGTCTCGTCTACTGTCCCTCTTTTGGGAGTATTTTTTGATGAATGGATCCCTGAGTGGTCTGCCTTGAACTAATGCACCTTAATTTTCCATCTATATGTAAAAATATGTTCTATTGATTTATGTTATATGATTTTTATGAATAAAGACAGCACTTAAGGGACGCTGGAGGATCTAAATTATACAATCTTTGCGATAATTGCTAATAACCACATTGAATTTCTTTTCTTTTTTCATTTTGCATAAATTTGAATATGTTATAATAACGTCGATTTAAAGTCGCGTTTTTTTATTACCTTTGATGAGTGGGACCGACAAGGAAGCACTAGTTTCTAAATCGGTCCCGGGAAAGGGTGGATCTGGTGGACTACTTAGTGTTATTTATAATATGACTATTTATACAGTGAGAAAAATCGCCACTAACCTAGAATGATAGTTGCTGTGGTCCTCTGCCAATGATGGGTTGATATCTGATGTTTCGTTGTATGCGAATGGACCGGCCGCGGCGGATTATCTCAACCGATCGAGATAATTAACTATGTTAATGATGCCTCTTAATGTTTTGCTCTCGATGAATAACTGACAGCGATTGGCGCCAGTCAAAAAAGCGATGACCTTTACACCGCACAGACAGGCATACTACGACAAAAAAACCCAGGGGGTACCAATTGAAGGAAACAAAATGCGCGTAAACAGTGTCCTCTGGCATTTAATCAGTATACGGTGCAGGCGGTCTCGGGCCACGGTGATTTTCGGGCCAATTTATTTGACCTGGGATCTGCGGAGTACATCTTCTGGGTGTGCGAGATTTTGAGATCTGCAAGGGAGGATATGTCTGCAGGCATGGATGTGCTGGATCATCGTTATGCCCGGAATGATGAACTTATGAGGAGTGACAGGAATTTCGGACTTTTCCGAAAGTTTGTCAGGACGTAGGTATTTCGGTGGGAGATCTTGAAGCGGTTTGGTGCTTTGGGGGTGAGAGGGTGAAGGCCATCTACCCTTCTCCTTTTAGTCCGCTAAACTGCACAGTTTGAATATTTGCCGGTCTTGAGTTCTTTTGCCGGAAGGATCCCGGTTACCCTTTTTGGATGCTTATTTTATAAATTGATTTATTTAGACATATATAACAGCTGCAAAAAAAAGACAGTTTGTAACATGTATTTTACAAACATTTAAAATGCATTGCCTAACTAGGCAAGCCGGTTTTAGGTCATAATATTTATTACTTATAATAATAATAGGGTATATTACTTTCTGTACTGCACTGTTCGGACTTTGAATGAATTTTTGCTGGTAGCCAACCCGCGTTACGTTGTCGCTATGCTGTATTGCAATTATTGCATGGTCGCCTTGTAAAGTAAAAATGTCAACGAGGCGGCGAATGAGCAGGACCAACGTGGGAGCTTTTTCTCATAAAGCAGTCCCGGGTAAGTGATGTATTACCATTCACTGTGCTTCTTCCAAATAGCAGCACCTCTTGCATAGCTTAATTAGTATTTTGAATCGCGAAATAATCTTTTATTTGTATTTCTTTATTCCTCACTGTAAGCCAAGTTGCATAATCTTAACACGAATGATGGACACGGATAAGTTGTGTATCATTCTGATACATACACTTTTAGCATATCATTCTCCATACTTTTAAGTACTATATGTAAATGCATTATTTTCAAAATGTACTTAAATTGATACCAATTCCAACGATGTCAATGAATGCATATAATATTGAGTATAATGCATAATTTAAAAAAAAAATGTATCCATACAAATACAAAACATAATTATTACACTGTTTTTTTGATAGCTTGTCGAACTTCATTATAAATAATAGGAAAAAACATTTTATTTTTCTTCTGTGATTTCTTGTTACTTTGAGAAGATTTTTCACCTTTAAAGGAACTTTACCAATCAAAATAATATTATAACAAAAGTTTATATGTATATGAAATATTAACCCTTAATAAATGATAGACTCACGTTATATAAGTGAGGTGAGACAGAACTTATTGGGAATTTATTCAATTAAGAACAGCTGCTATACAAATAAATTCATATTATCCTAAGGGGCTTTAAATGGGTGGTGTATCCACTCATTATATTGATGAGATTACAGCTGGTGTCGGGTCTCTGGCCTCCGTAATATTGATGTCCAGACGGTAGTAGGTATCAGTAACAGCAAATTACATCGGCAGAACTAAATACCAATCAAAGTTACGTGAATTAATTTAGAAAATTATGAAAAATTATTTAGAACCTAAAATTGTTATGTAAAATATTAATATACAGAGGGTCTACAAATATTTATTTATACATTACATAATGTATTATCTTATTTTATTTCTAATTGGTCTGGTATTTTTATTCGAAGTCTTTTCGTTTCAAGTTTATTCATAAGAAGCAAATTGAGTCTCCAGTCAATTCCTGCGCGTTTGTTCATAAATCACGAGATTTTAATAGTGACGTGATGTGCGCCACAGTGAAAACTCTGCGCCGTAAGAGTAATGCATCTCCGAAAATAATAATTATGAATTCAAATTTTCAAGAACCGTATTAACGAAGCGCCGAAATATAAGTGGTTTAATTTTTTATATATATTATATATGTTTTATTATTATATTTACGCTCTTACCTATGGGTTTTTACAAAATTATTTATAAAAAACATGTGCAGCTTGCACAAAATAATTCACTGTAGTAAGCACAATTCAGTAAACGTACAAAAGTAACATCGGAATATATATAAACCTATATATAAAAAGTAAAATAAATTTTTAAAATTGATAGAAACAAAAAAAAATTGTAGAAGTACATAATATTAACTTGAGTAGATGTATATATGTGAATAAGAAAAACATAAAGACATAAAATATATAAAAATTAAAAAAGATTGATAAATTGACTGAAATATTTTTAAAAATTATGCAAAAAATATTTTTTCAGGTTAAACACAGAATGTCTTAAATACCTTAATCAACTATTCCTTTGTTCCAATACAGCCTTAAAAACAACAGTCTTATATTTAGTCATTATACATCGGAATATATCTACAACGCCAAAATCGTTTCCATGCCTGTGAAGTCTGTGCGTGGGTGCGTTAGCATAAAAATTTGTTATTAAAAAGAACACATTCTTATTGTGGAGTTGTAATTATTCAGAACATTGGTCTGTGATATTTTAAATACTTATTTAATGTATTTATTAGTATAAAAATTTGAATATGAGTCGCTGACTTTCAATACTCGCTATAACACGTTTTCATAATTTCGAGAAAATCAAGTAAAACCACAATTTAATGACAAACATTATTGGTTTTATAGAAAATTTATTAATTACTTTCGTCTAAAATAAAATTATTATGTATTTACGTTAATTATTGTATTAATTTGAATTCAAATATGTGTTCAGTATGATAAAAAAAAAACAGGTTTTGAAAATCATTTCGCGTTATATCAAGTTTTTCTTACCCAAACATTATAAGTACTTAATATTGCTAACAAAGTATATTTTTAAAATTAAACATTCGTTTTTTATAAGTAATTTTGAATCTAATGATATATATAACTTAAATTTGTTAAAAAAAGTTTTATAGTGGATTTTGAAATTCAGTGACACATATGAAGCATTTAAATAAAACAGCATCAGCAAGCTGGTACTTCGCGCGGTAACATGGTATAAAATCAATTCAGTTAAATTAAGGGCGTTCAGTATGCCATTTGTAATAAAAATGCTCATTACAAAATCATAATTTTTTTGTTCAACGGGTATACACAGTTTGAAGTTAATAAACCCTACAAATTCATATTGAACCCATTCAAATTTTTATTCATTTACTTCATATACGCAAAATGGTGACCAAATTGTAGAGTTATATTATAATAAGAGATTTAAAAAAATGACTTTTCAGGTATATTATAGTATAATGTGTTAATCATTTGTCATATTCATAGATAAAGAATACAAAATAGCTTACATATTTATTAAAAAAAAATGAGATACTCATTAGTGATATCAATGCTGTTTCGGGGAAATGGATATCAAATTTCAGACCATAGATGGCGACAGTGAAGTGTTTTTACATGGTAACATATATACAACTTCCAAAAATTTGATATATATGGAGGTTGATTGGGTAGAATGGTGAACGTGACATTGTGTAAAGTAATCACTTAAGCCACCCGAAGACAGGTCGTAAGCTCTGTAATTACGCATACTTCCATATTTTCCCATATAATATAATATAAATAGCTTCGTCTCTATGAGATATCTATAATTTTTGTAATAACAATGCCTTTGGAGGTAAAAATCTAGAAATTGTGTGTTCTTGAACATACTCAAATATTGTTAAATACGTAATTATCAAATTAAATCTGAACGGGGTTATCCATGCTACGGATAATCGGTTGAACTATCATAGACTTCAGAAAAGCCTTCAGCAAACAAATTTACAACACCTTGAGGGTCATCAGCCATTCTGTGTTTATAATACATTGTTGAGGGGATTCCAGTATCCTTATTATGAAGTGTATTTAAGAATTTGAATATATATTGAAGATAGAGATTATTTGTATAGCCGTAGTCCTACATTGATTAAATTTTCTATAATTTTTTCAATTTCTGTCTTACCTCTCATGTTAAATGTCAATGTTTTATATAGATACAAGTTGATTTCGTAAAATTTAAGTATATATATTTTAATTTCATATTGTAAAAGGGATTTTTTTTGATTTGTCTATTATCTAATGTTGCAAGAGTTTATCTATTATCGATGTTGTTTTATTATAAAGCACTTTATAGTCGGTAACAGAAGGAATAACTTAACAACTATTTCGTATCTGACAGTTGAATGGATGGGAGATCGCGCAACTACGCAAATCATGATATTCCAATAAGTGATTTCACCATTTTTAACAATATGTAATTAAAAATGCTAACAATGTTCCGAGCAAGGACGATAAAAATCCCTAGCAAACAATGATAATTTTCAGCGAATCCAGGCTGAGTTGTCTGTTGGTTAAATTTTATCGGATTCGCCGAGTAACGTCCGATAATTTTTTTTTTGTTCGTGTCGCTGTGTGATAGATTTCAGAGTTGTAAAAAATCTGCTAAATGAATTACTTATTGAACCACTTAAAAATTATGGGTTTCTGTATAAATATAACAAGGTGATTGCATGTTTCCTTGCCATTTTCTTGAATAAATTGCTAGTTATTTTTTAACAAGATTTTATACAACATTTAATTTCTCTTATCGTAAATCCCTCCGGGGAGATTAATTAGAGATATTATGTGATTGATTTTAAATAATAGGAAATAAAGTTGTTTTTCATAACTCAATATTTTTACCAATCACGAGAAGTAAATCAAAAATTAAGGTCTCTGATGTTTTTATTTGTTCTATTGGTTGTATAAATAACCAATAGAACAAATACAATTAACGGAATGATTATTGGCTTTCTGATTTTAAAAATATATACATATGTGTTCGATCTTTATAATATATTCATGGATCGCCGGTCGCCGTGTGCGCGCATGTAAAAGTGACATACGTAGATATAATGGTTCCTTAACTATTACTTCCTTCCATATACTCAGAGCACGACCTTTTCTGTAGTTTGTTATTTATGGTTTTGGATTAGTTGAAGTTTTGAGTTAACAGTTAGTGTTTATTATCGGTGCGTTAGATTATGAAGATTTGTAAGTTATCTTCCTGCCGTGTGGGAAAGATAAATTGACGGAGAGTTAATGTTGGACCTTCGGAGTTGATCGAAGTACGTGAGACTGCCGTAAAATCGACGTCCTGTTATCGAGCTTGTCAGACTGACTATTGTGTGTAATCGGTTTCTCGCTACAGTGCGTACCGATTAGTGTTTTCATTTTGCTATTGTGCATGATGATTGTTGTATGACACTTTGCGCTATCCTCGAAGTGTAGGTTTGAGAGTACTTCGTGCGGAACAATGGAGTATGTGTTCTAAAAACAGAAGATCCGTGTCTCCGGTGGAAGAACATTCAGATACCTAAAGGTGTTACTCTCAGGTGGGTCATTTTTTCCTGGTTTTGGTTAGTTCTTCAGCCCCCCTCTTCCCTATTTCTGTCTCTCTCCCAAATTCATTCCACCCTTACTATATTTCCCCAACCCCTTGTTAAAACAATATGTAAGTAAATAAGTTGACATACAAAAATATAATTATACCTTACTAGTATGAAATATGTTTTATCAAAGAGTATTTTTTCCTAAGATGAATTAATTAATATTTTGCTTGTTTTTCCAATTTATTGTAATATTTAATATTTATTTACGAAAAAAAATAGGAATACTCAACCAATATGAGTTTAAACAATTTAAAGTGCTTGAATAAGGAACTGCCGCAGATATCCACTAACGAGATCGTCTTTAAAGTTAGGTTACATTCAATGGAGACATTAATTATTATAATTATTTAAAATATTATTTATTTTTAAATTTATACTTACTATTCTGCGTAAATTTTAAATTAGTTTTTATGCGGTCATCTTTGATGGGCTTTCCACTAGTAAATAATAAGTACCACATTTTAAATTGAATTAAATCTCGTAATAGTTATTTCTTAAAGAAGCTTAAATGTACTTTGATATTCAATTTTACATTGAATTTGGGAGGGTTCATTTTGTAACTCAAAAAATATTACATTAATGTAAAATATACGTAATATTTGAAGATTTTTATATTTTCTACATCTAATGCTAATTATTATTTAGTGAAATTTTTTTGGTGAATTCTATTTTTTCATATGCACATGTATATTTTTGCCATGTGTACATGTATATCTCCAATAACTATTCTGTAGAATACATAATAAATAATATTTAATAAGTATTTTAAAAATATTTTTCATTATATAAATAATATTGTATATAATAATACAATTGCACTCTCCCATTTTTTAAGAGGGGAATGAAATGTTAAAAACATCTATATTATTATTTATGTTAAATTAGTGTAATTTCACACATTGATAAATCAATGTCAAACAAAATCTAAGCGTCTCGGATCATTTAAATAGCATTGTATATAGACTGATACGGATAGAACCATGAATGTCTACACCTACTCATTTAACTGATTAAATATTGTTAATTAACATTGGAAAATAACAAAAAACATAATTAAATGGTAAATAGAAAAATGTATTGAGAGAATACAAAAAAAAGATCGTTAGAACGTACGAAAAGGTATTTTGGTTTAATGTAATACAACATCATTTTTAGGTGAGTTTCAGGAAATTTACCACCCATCAAATTCACCGCAAAATAATTCATTAGCAAATGATTCAATGAAATTTTTCACTAAACAAAATTTACCACTTTATTGGAAACTGCCTTGCCTTTGTCTTGTAGGAAAAATATCCAATTAGGTTCAAAATTTAACAATACATTTTTTGATTGCTTATACCTGTTATCGTTTACGTTTCAACATTGAGGGAAAAATATAAATCACGTTGAGTTAATTTTATTACATTTACTTTGATTTTGAAATATGGGCTGTAAGTCATGAAGTGTGGCTGTAAATAATTTTAAAGTTACCGAGCATCTATCAGGAACAATTTTATGTCTTATAATATGTTAATTTAAAATAATAAAAATCTCTTTGATGATATTAAATATTTTAAGGCTTTCACGAACGGGTAACGTAATCAACGGAAAAACATTGAAAAAAATACAAATTGCTAGAGCATTTTAAATATTTTAATGGAAATTATATATTTTATAAATATATTGATATACCAATATCACGTGGGGTGGTTTAACCTAATTATGTAATGTAGTCTATTTTTTATTATGTTATGTATAATAAACATAATTCGTTATAATCACGTATTATTTTGAAGACCCTGATGATATCACAATTAAATTAGTTAAAATAAGATTTAGCTAAAAAACGTAAGTCATGTATTTATTTAAATATATATTATTTTTAAATTATGATGGGTTCTTCATCAGACTTTTTACTTGTTCTAGAGACTAGCACATGAATACCATTACAGTTTTAAAAATGCAATATTTCAAAATCGTATAGCTACGCATCGAACAGCTTCATACAGAGATATAGAAAATTGAACATAATTTTATACAATACTAGAAAAGAAAAATTGATTATATATAAATATGATTTTCGAGAAGATATAGAAAATTGATCATAATTTTATACAATACTAGAAAAGAAAAATTGATTATATATAAATATGATTTTCGAGGAAAATGTGAAAATTCTGCATCATTACGGAAAATATTATTGTTTGAAATTTTTACAAAATCATGTAAATCTTTACTTATTTCGAAATAAAAAATCTTTGATATGATTGAAATTAGGCACTTATTCTTTGAATAATTTCGACTTGTAATTTAGTCAGGTAAAATGATGTCATCTAGGTCTATTACACTTCGTATATATACATATATATTTAATTAAGGTATAATTAAGTGCAGGATTATCAGCATTGCATTGGATATTGAATACGCCAGTCTAATGTCAACCATGTCACAATATTTGTATGTTTTCAGAGATATCACGATTCCTTCTAAATAACCTTGCAAATTGTGTTATATATAATTTTATCTAAATAAATATACTCATCTTTTAAATTTATCCTAAATAAAAAAATAAAAAACATCCATTCATTATACAAAGTAACATGATTAGTAAAAAAAATTGTTGTTTTATTTTTAAACTCAATTTGTCCGGTAATAAATATTACGTTTTAAAAACGTCTCATAAATACTTGAAAAATCTCTCTCGTCACTGCCATGACCGGAAATGTAACATTTATTTTTAGAACAAATTCTCGGTAGATTTAGAATGAATCTCACAGCAAGCTAAATTGACATTTAAGGAAATTCGCCTAGCCATACAATCACTTGAGCCTAGATTCCTATATCAACAGATTCATCATGCCTATATGCTGAGGGTATAAAAACAACCCATTTCCTCGCTCTGCTCTCATTTCTTTCCAAAAATTGTGCTAATCAGACGTGCCGTCGCTGGGGATTTTTTTTGTTCCGACGGAGTCGAAGTGCTCCTATCTTCGTTTTGATATACTTTTAAAAAAATCTTCTACGAACAGTCGCTCGCAGATGTCTCTACTATTCAATTTATAATATCTTGGTCTATTTAATCATATAACGTGGATAGATGACATTCTCCATCTTGCGTCTCGGCTTTTAATTATATTTTCGATCAAAGTAAATCACGTAATCTCCGGTGACGGGTACACGAAAGTATTTCGGTCTTTCATATTAGTTCCGAAGAGCGACAATCGACCAGTTTATATACGCATTCGCGCTCTTTCAATCTGCAAAAGTCACGATAAAATTTCAACACGAGAGATTACAACACTTCGATCGAATAGTCAAAAAATTCTCGTCCGCTAATCACGCGATGTGCCTACACCATGTTAATAATACTCATCATAACGTCTCGCTATAAAACCAAATTGTGCAATTGAGGCTTCCTCACATGGATGACCATACTCCTTCTCGGTATCATTTCAATCCGAAATGATCGCTTGACGACCCAGCCACGGGTCAATTCTCCGCCGTCCGCTACATCTTCGCCAAAGGTATTGTGAATCATAAGTGAATAGTGAATTTGTGATCTTCTACATCGTGGAAAGAGTATTAAAAGTCTTCGTTTCTTTACGTCCTCGTGACAAGTGATAAACCTCCGATACAATCTTCTTAAAAAAAAACAGATTAAATATAAAACCCGTTTTATCTCATATTTGAAGTCTAACCGACACATAACAAAATTTATTTCAACGTTATCCTCTTTGATGTCTTGATCTTTCTATAATATTTCATTTTCTTATAAAAAAATAATATTGTTTAAGTATTTGAAAGAGCCTTAAACGAACAAACGAATATGGGTTCGAAAATTGTCGCTAAAAATATTATCGCCGTAGCATAGTTGGATAATGCACCTTTCCCGGTTAGGAAAGAGATCCAAGTTCCAATTCTGGTGGCGCAACAACAATATTTTTCGATAAAATTGATTTTATATGTATATCTTTCTGATTAATATATTTAATTCATATTTAAAATATCACAGACCTATGTTCTGAATAATTACAACTTCACAATAAGAATGTGTTCTCCTAATAAATTGTATATGGCTGTATGTGATTATTTTAATTATATTTCCCTTGTGTTTTACCATCGTTGTATTTTGTATTCCTGTTCCTGTACTATCATCTCTCTATTTTGTATTCTTGTGTTAATTTTGAATATATGTGATTCCGTACTAATTGTAATTAAATCTTTCATTCTGATACCCCAGACCCACATAAGCATATACTGAGGAGAACTCACGAAATAACCTTTGACCAAAGAGCACTGTTTATATACTGTCTGAGCTATGCCGGAGGAAGGCCAAAAGCAACAAAGGTAGGTCTCTTCAGTTCCTGAGACTACGCTGTAAGATCATTGTTAAATTTACAAATTCTTCGTTTTATAACCATAGAAATATGATAACAAAATAATAGTAGAAGACATTCTTATTGTGAAGTAGTAATTATTCAAAACAAAGGTCTGTGATATTTTAAATACTAATTTAATGTATTAATTATAAATTTATACCTGTTGCGCTACCGGGATATATAAAAAACTATATTTTTCGACAAAATTGATTTTATATGTATATATTTATAATTAATACATTATTTAAAATATTAGTGTTTTTGTCTTTATTCTCATATTGTAATGTACAGTATTGGTCTCAAAAAGCTGAATTGACTTTGTCTAAATGTCTTTTTTTTAAGGGGAATTTCTATAAGGTTTTGGTATTTGTCACACGGGTTAAAATTGAGTAATTAAGGTGTGAAGTTCTGTTAGAGCTTGGATATGTGTTATGATCATAGAACATAAAAATAAATCTATAGAATGTCTGCAGGATTTTTTATATATCGTTCATAGAATTTTTTGAGCTATGACTAATGGTAGATAGTAGAAGTTGCGCAACTGCCCTAACCCATGCTTCCACATATAAATAGACTGTATAATACTCAAAGTATATATTTCTGCGGGTTTCGATTGCTGGCATATTTCTAAAACATTTAAATACATAAATAAACTTCCAGATTGATTGATTTGCGCTTCGCAATGTATTACAGTTTGTTGTCGATGATAAATATGGTTACATAATATTAGTGAGCTTATGTAGAGTTAGTTTAGAAATTTATGTAATATTTGGTCAGGTTTCCTTAGGTTGAGTTAGATTATATTGGTTAGTTCAGGTGAGTTTCGACAAAGTTAGACAAGACTTGATTGAGTTGATTTTGTTAATTATTTTGTATATTGAAAAGTATAATATTACGTTGTTTAAAAATATATAAGGTTAATCATTAATAAAATTGTTAAATATAAATTAAATGTATTAATTAGATACATATACATATGAAATCAATTTTATCGAAAAATATTGTTGTTGCTACCGGAATTCGAACCTAGATCTCTTCCAATCCGGGGAACGTGCATTATCCGATTTCGCTATACCAATTCATGACAAATTTTCGAACCTATATGTTACGCTTTTCAAATGAATAATCTATCTTTCCATTATTTAGGTTCGAATCCCGGTAGTAACAAAAATATTTTTCGATAAAATTGATTTTATATGTATGTCTTTCTAATTAATACATTTAATTTGTATTTAAAATATCACAGACCTATGTTCTGAATAATTACAACTTCACAATAAGAATGTATTCTCCTTAATAAATAAAATTGTTATTTATATTATACATCAATTTTTTAATTACTTAAATTAAATATCGTACATAAACTTAATTGAATTATGAAATATATTAAAAGCGTCATTATTTATTTTTATTAAATTAAATCGAAAGTGAATAATATATCGCTAATAATAACAATACATTGGTATGTCTGGCTGTTAGTTTTGTTATCGTTTTTAGATAAACTCCTTTATTGTATAACGTAAAATTTATTGCTCTTACAAAAGCCACGTTCCAGCCTCTTTCAGTGTTAAAGTTAACATAAACGATTTTAAAATACTGAAACAATTTGTTCAGGAAGCGGAATTGTGAAGTTTATAATGAACCAAACGATTTCCGGTTCCTTTTTCTTGAGAAGGGGCGGCGGGTAATACCAAACTTGAAGGACAAGGAACTTAATTAATGTAAGGTTTTCAGGCTAACTTTAAATATTATTTTGCGTAAATAATACGTGCCTCTGAAAGCTGGAGCAAATGAAATGCATCAATGTTTTGTACGCTGAATTTCCAAAGTCGTATAAACTAGGCGTGTAGGTTTTTAATAATTTTTTTATTTATTGTTCCAAACTCACACGGTGCAAACATACATAAAATAAATTAAGCGTTGTATCACGCGCACTCTGCACAATGTACCCACTAACAGGTAGGAATGGCAAACTTGTCACCGACAACAAGCTCCATAAGGCCTATATTTTCTACGCAGCCCCCGTCTGGGGTCACACGGCCACTACACACATAAATAAATTGCAATCTTTCTAGAATAAGGTCATCAGACTAGCGCTGTGTGCACCTAAATGGACCAGGATTACGCAACTCTATCACGACACGGGTATTCCCCTAGTAAAAGAATTCATAAAACATCTGAACTCCCCACAGTACCAGAATCCCACGATAAACATTTTGTCAACCTATGACGTAACGGCCCCCTCGCGTATTAAACGTCCCAAAACCGTTCTCCTTTAGAATTTATCTCCTGCCCCAGCCAGCAGCCCTTGCATCATTGCAGTAATAATATATACAATACAATAATAAATAACCGCCCTTCCAGGTGGCTGATGAATATCGGACCATTTTTTATTAAATGTTAAATACCCTTTTTTAAAGGTTTCTGCTTATTTCGGGTGACACATGGGTCTCCGAAGAATACATGTAGGTAGAAAGATATTGGGGTTATAAAAACACGACAAAAAGTGTTAATTAATACAGATATTACAGTACTAAGCACTCTCTAATTAATGTAGGGACTTTCGGGGCAGTTAAAACATTTGTTTTAATTACATAAAAGATTTTAATATGCATAAAAGTATTTGTAATGTATGTGGTTACTTATTTTTCTGTTCATCATCGAATCATCGAATTTAGTTTTGTTTTCGTTATTTTTAGGGGTAGATGTGGTATTATGTGAAAATACTGGATCATTTGTTAAGAAAAATTCATATAGAGCATCGGCTCCTGAACAGAGATCCAGTGTACTCTTTACAGACAAGTAAGCAACATGTTCAAATTCGTAAAATGAAAATATGGCGCCATTTAGGAGAGACGTCGACATCCGACCAATTGGGGTCCCTTTACAAATATGTTTCCAATAAAGAACCTCAGAAGAGTAATTGTAACTAAAATGTGAAAAAATGAAAATATGAAACGGTAACAAGATTGGGCCTGTAGGGGTTACCAGTATATAAGTTATTGTAATATAACAAATTGTGATCTGAGTTGTCGCATGGAGTAACCGATGTTTGTAGGTTATGCGATTCGGATCAGAAGATTTTGTGCATAGTGAGACTGAAGAATGTAGCTCTCTTCAATGTCTCATACGTGTGGGTGCATGTCGCAGTGTATTTGAATGTACGTGGGAGTATCTATGCTGTGTCTAGAGTAAGATATTTAAATTAAATATAACAAGTTGGCGTTATTTTCGTCTGGCGGTTCATAGACAATGCCAATAATATAACTATTTGAAGGGCATTGCACCTACCTGTAAGTTTTATGACACTACCTGGTAGTTCCGACACAGTTTAGAAGCGTTGTTATCTATATTTTTGGCAATTATATTCTGACAATAACAAACAATTTACTGACCGGAATTCACAGAAAACAATCAATATTATATCTATTTTGAGTATAAGTTGACTATTGTTATACTTATTTTTTTAAATTACGTCAATTACTTTTGCTTCTGCTTATTGTTGATTGCGTTTCGTATAAAAATGATGTAATTTTTCATAGTATACTTAATTCACTTTTATAAATATTTTGTTTAAATTATTTTATCTGGTTTACGCGTAAAAAATACTAATACACAAAAAAATAAATAATACATTTTAATTGTTTATAACCACTATTACATACCAGCAGGTAGTGCAATCGAAGGTCGACGAGAAGATCACATGCATAGTGGATGTTTGTATTTTGGCTGTGTAGGGCGTTTGTTGATGCGTGAGAATACGTATATTATTCGTAATATTTTTTAATTTTTAACTTTATTTTTTAGCAGAAACTTTACGGCACATCATGCCATTTCATTAAATAATATTTAAAATGAAATATCTATAAAACATCTCCCACAAAACGGTTGATAAACCAAAAACTTGAGGTGGGTCTAAAATGACCCACCACTGCCGGACGTGTTTTGTTTTGACCCACCCGGCAGTAAGTGTTATGAAATTGGTAAAATAATATAATAAAATGATTGGAAATGGTTAAAAAAACACAAAAACTTTAATATCAAAGTGAGGAACAGATCTGTAGAGAGCCTCAAGGCAAATGTACACGACACCCAATTTCACTAGAAATTTACGTATATTAATTCTAAATGTTATTCTTAAAAACGCCTACAGATTGTATGTTTTTTGATAAAAAAATAATAATTTTTCGAGTTAAAAACATTAATAATTTTAATATATTTTAATATTAAAAAGTATCTACTTCATTTAATAATACTGAACGGGAAAAAGGGAGATGCCAAGATGAAGGAAACAGTATTTACCTTAGTACATTTAGTAACAACATCGCGTAAGTGGTACTAAAGTGGGTGACACCTAAATGAAAATATTGGAACAAGGGATTTGCGTTAGTTCATGTCTATATATTTGATACTCTGTGGTACACTCCAAAAAATACGTGGCAGCGAATAACATTGGACAGAGAACAGAGGGAGATAGCTGATAATGAAGATGATGATGATGACACCCCGAAATGTAATGTTTACACATCATGCATGACAAGTATTATTGTTTTTATTTTATTTTTATAGGCATGATTTTTGAATACTCGTCCACAAGGGTTTAAAAATTATACAGTTCAATTATTTTTTAGGAAAACGGCACCATCACAATTATCCAATTTGTACTTTAAATCATAATAGTTTCTTTGTAAAGTTTATAAATCTCTTAAAATTGGATCTTCATTAAAACCTGTTCATGCGTATTGTATTCAGCAGCGTGAATACTCCAGCCCTAGACTTACCCTACAACTACAGCAAAGACAGATGGGAAGTCAAGGCATTAATTGTGAATGGAGGCTTTCTCTCATTACACGGTATGCTATATATTTATAAGGTATTGACAAACCTGACATCTCTTAAACATCGTTCGTTGGAATGAAAAAAATCCTATTAAAGTTTATTTATTTACGACTAGCTTGTTAGATTAAATAGTGACACACGTTCGGAAGTAAAATCTTCGTCTTGAAGACTATCAAGCTATTTAGATTTTTAATAGCACAAAAATTTAATTAAATTTGAAATATGGTAAGAATTTTATTATTTTATGTACTACAATTCACGAGTTACTGAAGTTAACCGGGATCCTCATTATACGAGTATTTTTTTTCTGAGATTTATTATTAAAATATTATTACAGTATATATGAAATCTTTTAAAATATTAATTAAAAATAATAATAAACAAAAAAAACCCACTTCAAACAATTCATTAGTTTAGAAAGAAATCCAGAAATATTATTTATAGCATAAACCTTTAAGATCTCTAAAATATGTAGGCATTTGACTCACTTGTTTGGTTTGCTTTATAAATTTCAAAGACATCGAATGATTGAGGAACCGAAAATTATGAAAAAAAGAAATAAATTGTATTTAAACAATTCTGATCAAGTGAAGGAATGCTAATCCATTGATAACTGAGAGTGGTGACATTTTACTGATTACACGATATGATGATTTTTAGCGACAAATTTTTGAACCTATATAGGTTCGAAAACTTGTCGCTAAAAATATCGTCGCTGTAGCATAGTTGGGTAATGCACCTTCCTCGGTTTGGAAAGAGATCCAGGTTCGAATCCCGGTGGCACAACAACAATATTTTTCGATAAAATTGATTTTATATGTATATATTTCTAATTAATATATTTAATTCATATTTTTACATGATATGATAACAATTTATTATTTAGTCACATTTTGATAAGGTTAGGCAGAAAAGATGATGCTGAAACATTATATTTTGATACATCTATGGTTTTATCCATAACTATACATCATTTTTTAAAAAGTTGAGTTGTGTACATGGAATACGGTCACATTAATATTAATACTATTTTGAAACTAAACTTAACACTTGATGGCCTCTTGGAATGAGACTAGAACCACCGACCACTAGATCCTAAGAAAATATCGTTACCACAAGACCACAAGCACGTCAAACCCCATGTTTTTTCATATAAAATACATGTTTTTGTTATTTCTATGAGTTTAGTAAAAAGGTAATATGTCCTTCTAAGTTAATAAATAATTGGTGAAATTGATAAATTTATTCGTTAAATTTAAATTTAGTCAGATTAACTTGGACTAAAACCGTTACATTACAAATATTGCTTCTTTGGTCCTGGGCCCATCGGGAGCTACGCCACTGATCATCGTTAAAATTACCCAGAAACCTTAACTCCAATCACGTTGTTGACAAAGAGAGGAAAACTTTGTTCGGCTGCTTGCGGTCAAGTGTCGCTAACTGATATTTGATCAAAGCTTGTTTAAAATACTGTTAAAAGTTATTCAGGCATGAACGGATTCCGACGTTTCCACGTAAATGCTTCGCGCTGCTAATTTGTGTAAACAAGAATTTCCTCATTGGATCTAGCTGTGAATTTTTAATTAAAATTCTACTTATATTTATTTTGAGCTTTTGAAGATAAAATATTTTTTTTACATATTCATTAATGATTATTTATAAAGTAAAGTTGGAAAACTATTTCGATTGCAGTAAATGGAAAGAAGAGGATAAAATAAAGATATAAGATATATTTGTTAATAAACATATAATTGTTAGAGGATGTCACTAGCAACCGACAGAATTAAAATCCGACCCAAAAGAAGCTTGTATCATAGCATACGTGTGTAAAATTTCAGTATTTATGGCATAGAGCTAATTTTTGTAAAGATATGTTGTAAATTAATCGAAAATCATAAAATTTCGAATAACTTCTCAGCCGTTGAATTTAGGATAACTCTGTCTTTGGGATTGCAAAAGCTTTTCGAATGTATATAATAATTTCTATTTGTTCTCTCTCATCAAGTGTGTGCTAAATAAATACTCACTTAATACTAATTGATTAGAAATAAAAATATTGTAATTTTAGATACATTTCTTTTTAAAAAGTCTATTCAATTTTTTTTTTAGATTAGTTAACTATTGTTATATATTATTATTTTAATATCAAATTCTTCGAGTTGTGATTGCATTCTTAATTTACGCGTTCAAATTTCTCACGAAGTTCTAAAATACCAATTGAGGCAAAGTCGTGGACAACAAACATGAAAAATTTTCTGATGTGAAATAATATGGTTTAGCTGAAAGCATAATCAACTCTAAGTATACGTAAATATTTTATGATGTTTGTTGAAAAACTTTTTTCATATTCAATACGTGTACACTAACAAATAAAGAAGGCGAACAAGTGAACCATTTGAAAACTGTGTCGCTTCACAAAATCTAAGAAAATGATTAAGTTCTGAAATAGTAACCTATTTACATGTTAATAACTATTGTACATTCATAAAATTTTATTAGTTTTCTTTATGTTTGCTTTTCAAGTAAGGTTTCATCTATCCACAGTGGTCCATAACGAGCGAGGGTCGCGATCTCCGTGAACTCCCGCTCTTTAGACTATGCTCTTGCATTTTTATCGGCATTCTGCAGATCTTATGGCTGCCGACAGATATGTACATGTTGCTTTTTCCACTTGATCGGTCTAATGAGTAATGAGTCTTCTTCTTCATTTTTCCACGTGATCTACCACAATAAACTATGTTGCTTTCTTGCAAGATGCACAAAAAATTGAATGATTCGTCTCAGGTAAATTGAGAAAATCGTGCATCTCACTGTCTATAGTATGCGCAACATGTGTCTCCAGCACCATGTTTCAAAGGCATCAATCCTTCTTTCCTCCATTGCTTTCAGGCTCCATGATTCCACATCATACAAAAATATACAATGCACCAGAGACTGTACAAACCTGACTTTCATTGTCCTAGAAATACCGCGGTCTCTCCATATTTCGTCAAGTCTGGACTAAGAACTTTTCGCCATACCTATGCGTCGTTTAATTTATGGTTTGCTGCTATCGTCGATAGTAATTATGGACTCGAGGCAATTAACAATCTGCTCTTGAAAGCTGGTTATGTCGATCAATAATCATCAACGTTGTTTTTTCCATATTCATTTCAATACTTTATTATCTGCTTTCTTCTTCGATACGACAGAATATGGTTTAAAATGTCACAATTCATAAATATAAAAAATATTTTTTAAAACAAATTAGAAAAATAAATAAAAATCTAACATGTCTTTCGAATAAATATAATTATCAAGAAAGACTAGAATGGTAACGAAACAGTTGGATGTTATGTTTGTCAAATACCAAACAAAACTTTGAAGCAATCTCGTTTTTAATTAAAACCACGTTCACCGCGGTGTTAACGCATTAACAATAACTAATTGAATTTCTATTTATTCCTCGAGTTATCTTCCGCGCGACTGGGCAAAAACATGACGAAAATTATTCATGAACCGTATTATTTGTAACTAAAACTTCGGAAACCAACAAACAAACGTGCTGATGAATGAATGAATACGCACATTTTATCACATTTATGATTTAGTTGATTTTTTTCTCTACAAAAATACCGAAGTCAATAAAAGTATGTTGGATATTTTACATAAAAATAGCAAAACTAAAAAAATTGTAATATTTGATAAATATATGCTTCACTTAAGTATGGTTATTGTAGCTTAATTGGTAGTAATTTTCGATAGATTTTTTTTTGCGGTTTTTTGATTTACGTAATTTATATGAATTCATTTTATTTAATTATATTCTCTAAAGTAATTATTCTATTTTTGAATATTTTTATATGTGCAAGAAAACTTTAAAAAAAGATATATTATTGCTCTTATTTCGGAAAAGTCAAGGGAAAACTGACAAACTGAGGTGTAAGAGAAGGAAAAATTGCCACCTGCTGAAAGCACAGCTGAAAGAAAAATAAATTTCAATAGGTTTTCATCAATTTTTGCATAGGGGAGAAATGACATGAAACGGTCACTTTGTGGCCATACTAGATGAGTTATACTTAAGAGTGCCACTAACTACCCGCTATCATACACTGTTCGATGGCAGTTCATGGCGGACAATCTGAGGTTTGTCATGAAACAGATACGCATAGATTTTTTTGTACGTACATCTACTCTCATTAAACGCAAAACAATGAAATTGTAATGAAAGTAATATTATGCTTTTAAAATCAGCAATGTTATCTTTGTGGTTAAGATTCATGTGTCGGTCATTAAATAATTTGGAATCGTTGGAGATAAATAAAGCGTGTAAAACTAATCAAAAAATTATAAACAACCAACTAAATTTAACTACAAGTCCCATTCTAAAATTTTTTCCTAAAAATTATTCGAGTAAATTGGTATTAAGTAATGACTTGAGTTAGGTACTAAAAAAAAAAAAAAAATTTTTTTTAAAAATAGATTTTTTAAAAATAGATTCTGTCAAAGAAACAATATATGTTTTAGTTAGTTATGACATCCTGAAGAAGAAAATGGTATTTTTCGAAACCGGTAGATGTATTTAAACTCATTTTAGTGGTTAATAAAACAAAGATAACAAATAAAAATATAAAGTAATATTAGATAACATACGATAATCTATATATCTCTTTTATCTTCACAGTCTTATCGCATCTCTGTCGGCCAGACCGGAAGGCTGCAAGCTGATCTCAGTTTCTGCATGTTTTAAGTAATTCTATATATATCGTATTCAAAACCTTCGAATTATATAATTTCATCCCTTTCTAATATTGCCAATTTGAATGCAGTTTAGGGTGCCTCCGTAAGTTCTCTCCTGAGTTCAATTCTCGCCCCTCCGTAAGCATCGATTAGGTTCGATCGACTCGGCTATTGTCGAATTTTACAGTTTGAAGTGAACAGACGTGTTTGTGGGAACATTTATCGTGCCTACATGTTACGCCGGTATAATATATATATTCAAGAAACCGTCATTCCTGCCGAGATTACGTTATTAATCAGATTTCTTTGAGACGAAATATCTATACCTGGAACAATATTTTTGACATTATCAGGATATCACTATTTCACTATGAAATGGGAGATACTAAAGGCTTGTTTAATAAATCTTTTCTGGCTTTCCAACTCTATCCGTTTGGTAGAGAAATTGTTTCTGTGGAATCAGGACATACACACGTGCTGCAAATAAAGGTAATCCTGTAATATTTCTTCAGACTGTGACTTCGATCAATCATATTTCCTTTCTACCCAGCAGAGATGTTTATCTTTTGAATAACTTAGTGTAAAATTACTTTCTCTCCCGAGAAGTTTTCGTATAAATAACCATATTTGTGAAATTTCTTGTGATAATACTTCTCATTTACATCAAGCATTTCCTCATCTAAAGTAACTAAAATCAGTGAATTTTAAAAGAACAAGTGAAGAAATTATACACACCTTTATATTCATTTCAAAAGACTTTGAAATATTTAGAATTTTTTTTCAATACGAGCCACAAATTTGAATTAATTTATAAGTGAAATTTATAATTTATCTACCAAATTTCTACGAATGATTATTGTCTGATTGTTACAACCATACTTTTTATACCTAGTAATTGTATTGAAATCAAAATTGTTTTGTGTTTTTTTGTTTATTTGTTGGTATTATTTTCTATCACACGAAACATTCTCCCATAATGAAATACTATCATATATTCATCGTGTAATAGTTTTTTATATTACTTATTGAACTACTTGCAATTATGAATTAACTTTATAAAAAACCACCGTAAACTTCCATAGAGAACGAATGAAACCTTTCACATATATTATAAAAAAATTTAATGCCCTCCTATATAAAATCAAAACAGAAAAAAATTATAAAGCCTTCAAGTCGCAAAACAAACAAATATTAAAAAACTCCGACAGCAATTATAAATTCTAATTTGATTATGTTTATATGTATTTAATAATTTAATTATATATTTATATCTAACTTAACATTATTTTAAAACTCAAATACTCCCCAATTCAAACACGAGAATAAATTTCTCTATTGAGTTGTGTAATTTTGTATAAAAAACTATAATTTATGTTATGTATATACAATATATGTATAAGTGTAAAATAAATTTTAATAAAAAAATATGTATAAAATATTTATGGCATGGTTTTCGACCTGATTGTTCATTTTTGTACATTTAAGACAACTACTTATTTCGTATTATTTGATGATTAATTCATCTGGTTACTTGATATTTTAAATATTTTCACTGTGAATTTTATAAACATAATTTTGCTTCTCCACCAAAAAAATATTCAGTAATTATATATATATATACCTTTTGCCACAAAATAAATCTCTTTTTATTCCCTTACTTTTTCTCTACAATCTGTGTCTGTATAAAAAACTACATAATCAATTAGACCCAACGCATACTGAGATAATAACAGTTCCTGTTTCAGTCCACCGAATTCTAGCCTTTAATTTTATAAGATAAAAGGTCTTTTTCTTTTTTTTTGTGAGAATTTGATTATTTTAAATTTTAATTAATATATGTAAAAAAAATAACGTAACATAACGCTTACAGAAGGTATATGTAAAAGTTGTATAGTAGTTGACTGTGGATGTTGAGGTTATTTAAATATGAATGACTCGTGATTGTGTCTGAAGGTTATATTGTTGTGAGACATAAGCTCCTAACATCTTCTAGTCTCACGCGTGTTGTTTATATATCACGGTGTAGGGTGTCTGTTATTGTAACTAGAGCTGGGTGTAGAAATGAAAGAGCACTTACAAAATTTCGTTTATTGATGTGATGAATTATACAGTTAAATTCGCGCTGAACTGGAGTGGTTCGCACGAGATGCGGTTGAATGGAGATGTCTATGAGAGAACGGTCTGCGGAAGAGTGGTCGTTTATTGCTTGGGCAATATTCGTCTCCGGTGCATATTGTTTAATTGCGTCTGCTGATTGGTTCCTACAATGCACAAGCTGAGTAGTATATAATAATTTATTTTTGAATAAATGTATAAGTTGGCCACAACTAAAAATAAATGTTTAATTATTGTATTAACAATTTATCTTCACGTTGCTAAAATGTGAACTATAAAAGTTCCTAACTAGAACTAATACAGACACTTACCTAGTCTAATCAGCAACTAGTCATGTATTACAACAATTTTGTGTCTTGATTTGATGTAACTATTTTAGCATCACGCCGTTTTCCGCGGGGATAGGCAGAGATGATAGAGCGCCACACTCTTCTATCGTGACACACAATTCTCGTTTCACCCAAATTCATACATATTCTCATACACTAACTTGTCAATTATTAAGGGTTTCTAATAAGACCATCTTCCAGTACATGGTTTACATGGTCGTGTCAAGTATTCCGCGGACGTCCTCTATGTCTGACGCCATCAACACATGCGTTACACGGAAAAAATATGAGAGGTGTAGCAAATCTGAATCTAACGATTCCCAAAATCACCAATAAGTATGGATCGAGGACAATAAAATTTGTTTTTCCTACAATAAAAAATAAACTACCTGGATTTTTACAAAAGAGCAGGATTTCTCCTAATTTAGAAGAAACTATTAAAAAATAACTTATCGATAATAACCTGTCTGACTTGTAAGGATGATATGAGTTGTTTAAACGGTGACTGATTAATTGTTATTTTTTTGAGTTTACTAAATGTAATAGATGGAAATAAATGTACCTACAGACAAACGTTTTGTGGGTCTAGTGTTAATTAAAAAAATATATCTTTCATACTATTCTCTCTTCATTCATCCATTCCATATGGCCAAACTACCATATAAGCGATATTTTTTAATTTATTCACTCAGATTTGTATTCTTTCCATTTGATTTAATAATAATAATAATAATAAAAGAAACAAAAGAATCTATACATAGGAAGATTTAAATGTAGTACTAGACTATGTGGACGGCCCACGGGACTAATTTAAGAGGCAAAAAAGAACTTAAAATATGAAAACTTTGCCCAATAGCATATGCTTATATTGACACCATAAATATCAAGTATTTTGCAAAGATAATATACGGAAATATTGGTGATTCAAGATAGACTCAAAGGCTATGTAAACCGTGGACAGATGAAGGCTTTTATAAATACTTTCCTTCAATTTAGTACCAGAATGCGATCAATACTCTCCAAAAGACCAAATAATTTCAGATGTTGTATCGGCAGCTCACTGGAGAGTGACATATTGCCACGGCTGCTCCGACAAGAACAAAATGAAGAAACAAAGTTGTTCGTTTCTCTTCCTTCTTCAAAACGATAAAGAAGATAAACTGAACAAGAATAAGAATAAGACTTTTGCAATTATTAAGGAGAACACATTCTTATCGTGAAGTTGTAATTGTTCAGAACATGAGTGTGATATTTTAAATACAAATTAAATGTATTAATTACAAAAATATACATATAAAATAAATTCTATCGAAAAGTATTGTTTTTGCTACCGGGATTCAAACCTGTATCTCTTCCAATCCGGGGAGCGATACGATATTATACGATTATGCTGTATCAACACAGTTGATTGACGACAAATTTTCGAACCTATATGTCTATCGTTTCATTATTTAAAAGCCATCTACTTTGTTTTTACGGAATCTCAAATACCTCGAATTAGAAGAGATACAACAATATTTTTCAATAAAATTGAATTTATATATTTATCTATCTAATTAATACATTTAATTTGTATTTTTGCAATTATTCGGAAAAAATATACTGAAATTTTACTGATGAGTTTAACATTTCAATAATTATAAATGAGATATAAAATGACTTATTAACATTGATTTATTCGTATGTAAAGCAATATTGAGAATAACAAGGCATTCAATAAAACGTAATTAATTATTATGAATGTCTTTCACAGCTACATAGCAGCATAAAGTGAGCTGGTAGCCCCAGGTTTAATTTTATTCAATCTGCAATACTAACGCACATAAATGACGAGAGAGAGGTAACGTAATAAATCTCAAGAACATTTTAAAGTTTAACTTTGTTACGCCGACGCGACGCGACGCGACGTCCAGAATCGTCTGGAAACTGTCACAAAATCGGTTGATGTTGCTGCTAGACCTTTGGAGAAGGCGCTCGAGTTTTGGAAGTCGATTTAAAATGTTGACGCCGGAAAGGTGCACCCGTTTGTGGTTACTTAGAAAACGAAATGTATCATTAAATGACTGCAAATATTTAAAGAATCGGATTTTTCCAAATCACATCTTCTGACCTTACAGTTAAAATGTGTGTTATTTTTATATGACCGTATTTAATGTTACGAATATCAACATTTTTGTATAGCGGATCAATTTGGCAAAGTCAATTTTTCAGAATCATGTTATTAAAATCTTAAAAAAACTCCGGTATTCATTGTATTCAAAAAATTTGTTACATTCCATATATGTATAATATAATAAATGAATTATATAAATAGTCATTTGTTGGATTACAGCTAGATTATTATTAGTACTAGAAATAGTAATTATTAATGATACTACTACAGAATTTTTACTATTTATATATTATTTCATCAAATTGCAAATCGTTTTCTACAAGTGAGTTAAAATATATGCTTAGGTTTCTGAAAAAAGGGTGGAAATACTCAAACACATACATGTACATTATTATAAACCAGGAAACACAGTGATGCCAATCGAATCAACAATATTTATATTAAAAGTTTATTTTTTTCTGTAGGGATATAATACCATGTATTACCTATATTCAAACTATAAGACGTATATTGGATCATAAGATTTAATTTTAAGTGAATTTTTGGATCAAAAATATGGTAGAACATGCTCCGGTATTGTCCGTGACAATAAGTCGTTTTACGTGATATGTGTGCGCCGTTAGAACATTGCTAATTGCTTTTCAGATGGCTAATTCTATTGGTCGGGACTTATGGAGACACAAATATAGTTTTAGATAGTTGAAGATTTACCAGGTTAGAAATTTATGGGTGTTCTAATTACGGATTTGGGCTGACATCTTTTGACTTGTCAGAAGATGAGGGTTGTATGTATAGAATCTTAATCACAGACAGATAAAATGAGCGGGTTGTTACAGATTGAAAACTTTGTCTAACTGTGTTCTGCAAGAGAAATGGCCCACTTCTTGATGATTTTAAAGATTCAATTTAAAAAACAAAATATAAATGGTTTGTTAAATTTAAAAGGAATTTATTATTAAAAAATTAGAGGAATTTTCATTTGGTTGTAAACTTAATATCTTTTTCTATATTGTAATGAAACATTACTTTATAAACAAAAGTTCAACCGTTAAATAACGTAATTTGACTTTACCTACAATTTATTTCACTTGTTTCACCATAAGCACGCGATGCTATATTCTTATATTATGCGCTCTCTTTTCTTATCATAATAAAGAATAGCTCTTGTCCCGTTCTAGCGTATTTCCGTGTAACAAGATCGTCCTGGTCATCTGGACAGACAGTTCGAATATCGTCAATTTCCCTGCATCCCTTATCAGCATATAGCAGTGCCATGCTCACACGATTACTCCCATGCGCGCTTCGTTGCACGAAGCAATCGTCGGAAGATACCCTGACCATTAGCGATGGGAAAACTTCATTTTGTAATAAACGCTTCACGAAATGCACGTTCACCAACTAGAAGCACCGCGACTACCTTGATAATTTTTTTTTTTTCTCCAACTGGAGTTTGGAGAATATACCTATGTATTACCTTGACCGGCGGCACGAAATCTTTCTCGGATATATACTAAAAATCATTTCTTCTATCTTTGGTATCGGATAACCCCTACTTTCACGGCCTCTCCCTTTCGGCATTTCTCACTATCTTCTTCATCCATCAGATGATATAGGAAGGACTCAATCGCCATGACTTTATTGATGGAACATCACCAGATTTGCTTGCAGTCGCTTCTAAACTCTATTTCTCATGTAATCATCAAACACACTATCTAAGGAAATCTGTATTTTTAAACATTTTATTGTAATATTCAGCTGTCATTAAATTTGATAATTTTGAAATCCATTAATTTATTGCATTACTAATTTACGGTAGTATACGGAGTATCTTACTATTATTTATCAAATAAACGATGTAGGTACTATTTATTCTTGATGAGTTTGTTCGAGTAAAATTTTATTAAGTTACCGATTTTATACAGTTTCTTGAATACATATTGTGTTTAGGACATATTTTATGTTTATGCTTTGTTGAGCCCTCAGTCCGTAGAGCATAATGTTAGATCATCAGTTTGATGAGCCCTGAGCATCAATCGGTTATTGTTATTTTGTATATTATTATTTATGTCTACCAATAATCAAAAATCTAAGAGTTAACCATGGCCACTTGTGATGAAAGAGACTGTTCTATCATACAGCTAGCTGGCACTAAATCAATAAGAAAAAAAAGGTAAACCTTTTAAATTCATATTTATATATTCTTATTATTTTATGTATGGGAATAACACGTTAGAATATATAACGTTATATATCATCATATGTACAAGTATTAATGAGATGGAAGGATGACTGAATTCTATCTATCCTCTTTATATTACATTTTTTCAGTGATAGCTTCTTGATTCATTCCATCAGACAATATAATTAATGTAGAGGATTCCGCAATACGAGGAATAGTGATATCCCAAACGTGATACCTTGAGTGGGAATTGAAGAAAAATAGAGATATCCCAAAGTGATAGAAAATAAATGTGATTATTTCGTAACTTTTTTTGCAGGTTTCCTTCCTGAGCAATAATTTTATTTATTCAATATACGAGTATAATACAAAATACATTTTTTAATACTCAAAACAAACAGACTAGAAAAATCAGAATCGTAACCGTGACCATAGCTTTCAACTAGCCAAATTACAATAAATAATTAACTAAATTTATCAATAAGTTTGATATAAAGAATTTTCAGAATATACACAATAAATAAAATAAGACCTAGTTTAAAAACCCAAATTAATATTTTTTAAGATGAATAAAAATATTTAGAGAAAATGTTGAAAGAGTGTTTATGCCAGAATGTGGTTCAGAAGGTTATATGTGTGGGCACCTAGTCTTCCATAAGTTATGTTACACCAGCGCCTACCTGTTCTTTTGTCTAATATCGCGGGATGTATGTATGAGTGTAGATGTGTGCGTGGATGTGGCTAGAACAGATTGGATAAAAAAGACTACCTTTATTTGATAGACGTGTATTGCTGATTGATGCACAATTACAGATTGCAGATAAATATATGCAGTGAAAACGTGAATTGTCTGCAAGAGAACTGATCGGGAATCCGGCTGAGAGAGAAATTAATTAAAAATACCGGCTAACTGGGCGGCTGCCCGCGCATATTATTGTTGTTGATATCTGGTCGGTACCGGCGAGATCATGTGGCTTATAATTTGCACACAGATATTTGCCGGGAATCGTCGGCGGTATTGTTGGTTGCGGAGGCGATAGACCTCTACAGATACAACGAATAAAGAGACTGAAACAATGTCATAATTAAAAATATATTATATCTTGGTCACATACAAGTTAACGTTTAGTAAAATCGTTTTAAATTGTTCATGTGAATTAATATTATTGTTAATAAGTAAGTTGTTGAATGATATGTGAAAGGTTTAAAAACACTTGCCATCATTTGTGACGTACGCGACATATGTCAGCGCGTAGACTGGCTTCACCCATGATAAAACATGAAATTGGTGAGTGCTATGTACATAATTGGCTATAAGATCTCCCACCCACCTTCAACAGTCACTCTTAAGGGAAAGTAAATAAAAATAAGAAAAAAATTTACAACATTATAGTTGAGAGAAATTATTACACAATTAAAATAAATGAGAAAGGAACATTAACGCTATCAAAAGATTTACATTTTATAATACAAAATAGCTCCATACAGAACCATAAATGGAATCATTCATCAACTTCGACCTCAGCGAAATGAGTCAACTTTAACTCATATTTAATAATACCACCAGTAGGTATAAAAATGACTAACGCTCGAAAAGCAACCATAATTTAATAAAAGTTCATTTTTTAGCAAGTCAATAGGTCGAATTCTACTTGCCAAGTTTGCTACACGACGAATACAAAATTTGCGTTACTTGTGTTAATTGACGTTGTCCACAGAAATATATTGAAGTAATGTTTTTCCTTCCATACGGAGATAATGTCGAGCGGATGAGATCGTGTTGTGAATCGTGATCTTCCATACCACCCTGGTACATGGGCAATCCTCGAGGACTTTCTTTCTAGCAATCGCATAGCTAGATGAAGTGATGACACTTATACAAAATGGCCCCTTCCCTTGCGTGGAAGTCCATTATCAGGAAAGGATTTACATCTCTTCATTTAGAACATGGAATCACATTTTTATAATAAATTACTTCCTCGAGACGCAGATCACGCTTCTTCTTTTGTCCGTTAGCGGAAACGCCAAGAGAAAAATCCTTTCTTGACATTGCTGTGGTATGTTAAGCATAAAGGTTACTATCGGCGGATAAGTACTAATGTTTATACATTATCTGCCATTTTCTGTGCACTACTGAATGAAGGTCTTGCTTAGTGTCTCCCGCTTTTCTATATTCATTGTTATTCGCTGCAAAGGATTTTTACAAAATTTGATGCGCCAGTCCAGTTGATTTTAGAGTAGTATATTGGCTTCTCGATTCTCTTTGGATACCACTGCATTCGTCCAACGACGGTGTTTCAAGAATAAAGTTTCGAAAATAACAATTTAAAATATCTGTAAATGAGAATTGGGTATATCCAAGTAGCCTTCCATTTGTTCAGATTGGATTTAATAAACAGTCCAATGTGTAAGTATAGTGCGAAGGAGAAGAACTTTGACTATATGTTTTTCACTTGTCCTTCGCAGATTTCAAAATTTTTTTGCAGTTATCTGGTCAATAGTAAATATAAACTCTCGGCTAACATATATCATCTTCTTTTTCTCAACTCGCCATTTTTGATATCTATAATAGCTACATTTTTAAACGAAAATGATATTGAGTTTTGATATATGCTATTCACTATTATACTATTGTACTTACTTTATATAAAGTACTAGCAGTTTTAACTTATAAAATGGCACAAATCACTCTTCAAGTGTGGATTGCCTGAGTAAAAAAAGAAAAAGAAGAAATACATTTTTGTACTTTTCATTTGTTCAGAGTCCCTGAACGCACTATCCAAATGCACTTTAACCTAGCTTTATCCTGTGAACAATTTCTTCCAAAAAACCTAAAGCAGGTATAAAGAATTATAATTTATTGGCACTATAAGAGTTACAAAATGTGACAGACCAGGTTTAATTAAGTTGGGAAAATAAATGCTTTAAATAATTTTTAATTGACATTTAGTAAGTTCGGATGAAGAATTTAAAATTTAAAGAGTAGGCGGATATGAAAATATTATTTATAAAGAAGTTTGCTGGTGACAGGTGTCAGAAATTTCTAAAAGAGGACCTCGCTTCGAGTTAGACAGGACCGGATTATTTCTGATTTAAAGGGTTTGCGCCTTGAACTCACCGTGAATGAATTCAGTGGGCCGGAATATTTTGATATTACAATATTTTTGGAAAAAACAAAACAAGTATTTATAATTTTCTTTCATCTACTCACTCTAATATGACTAAAGAAAGATTTTATAAAATCAAATATTGAAAGAAGAAGGTGACATTTCTTAAGTATCTTAATATTATTTATTTGTGTGTCGAGTTATCGGAAAAATATATCATATCTTATTTACTAGAAAATTAATATTGTTTCGATAGTTTGGAAATGAAATCATATTACTTTAATTTATTAGATTTGTCGGAATTTATAAATACATATGTAAGTATATGAATTAATATGATGATGCAGAAAAATGATTATACTGGTCATGGATCATGCTAATGCATCACAATAAACTTCACAAATATGTAGCAGGTTGTGAGGTAGTTCAAAAGGCACTTTAATCACAAACACGAGACAGTGTGCAGAAAATTCGAAGATGCATATAACTAAGCAAAATTGTTATGAACTTTACGGAAAGACAGTGATATCAAGTAAGCAATTAAAATTATGTTGGTCTTTCTATTTTTCACATATGCAGCAGAGACTTGTACAGTCACAATAATCACATTTTGTACGTATTACATCTAATAAGTGTTTAACTTCACAGTTATTTATGATAACTAAAAAATAAATAAACAAAAATTTATGAAGTACTTCTGCTATTATTAATACATTAGTATTAATTTTGTAATTATCTAATTTAATTTAGTTGAGAAGAACAAGAAAATTAACAAATTAAATATTCGATTCCTTTAATTTGGCTGTTCAAGATTTGAGTTTTTGTCGAGATGTAAGAATGTCTGGAAAATGATTCGTCAATTTCTGCGAGGCAAGCAAAAATTTTCCGTCTTCTAATTATAAGTTGGAAAGTAAGAAAACCCTTAACAGTCTTAAGTGAATACAGTTGACAGTAGAAGAAAAGCACTAGAATCTTTAACACAAAGGATACAAAATTGAAAATTGCAAAGCACAGCTGTTTAAAATAATTAATTTTTGATACATTTCTGAAGTGAATAAGGCTTCAACAAATTAAATTATTTGCTGCGTTCTCTGCTAACAGCAAATCAATTAATTGAATACTATTATTTACATTTAATTAAAACTCCGACTAAATCTTGTTTCTTATGTAATTATTCAAAGGTTACATATCTTGCTTCTTATGTAATAATTCAAAGGTTACATATCTTGTTTCTTATGTAATTATTCAAAGGTTACATATCTTGCTTCTTATGTAATTATTCAAAGGTTACACCCGATTTCACCTCTAGTTGCCGGGCGATAATTATTTATTGATATATGATACTTTTTTATGGTCAGTAGATAAAATTTTTGTTTCAAGACAATCTCTGAGATACGCGACTCGATTATGTTCCCATGAGATTATTTGAAAACTGCTCTTGTCTCTATAATATATGTAGTATTATACTATGCTGCTTGGAAAAATACTCATCATAAAGAATTGCATCTAGATATTTTTCTCAGATAAAACACACGAAACACATAAATTTAGGAGATTGAATAAATAAATAAATAAATAGTTAAGTATCCTTCATTGCGTCGCGAAAATTTTATAATTTTGAATAGTGTGCCTTGGTGATTCATTATTTTTTACTACGTGTCTAATCTAATGTTTATTAATCTAATATTATATACCTATTATTCTTATTAATTATATATTCTAAAAATCTATACACTTGCATATAAAACTGTCTACTTTAAAAAACCTATACCTTTTTATCGATCTAAACCTGATTTTGCATAGTTACTCTTTAGAACCTTGCGCAAAACATATACTTCATCCCCCTTCCCTTAGCTACCCCTCCTCCCGCCAATATAAATGTGAATGCCACTCTTTAGGAGCACGCGCAAAACAAAGATACCCTCCCCTTTATACGAATATTTGTTATGTTGAATGCAATCCATTTACAAATCTAAATACCGAAGACGAACTACTAGTGTATAATACAAACATATTAATATCAAAAACCGGTAAATCATGCCAACTTTCTCTAACGTGTAAAATAAACGAGAAAGGACAATATCTGAAGAATGATAATTTTAATAACGTCGACACTTTGATAAAAAAAAAGTGGAATGAACAAACATGGGGAATGAAAAATGATCATGCGTAGCCATCTATGTGATGGAAAGTCTCTCCTTTAAGATGGATTATTTCCATGGCCCACTCGAGCGGGAAGTTTATTCTGAAAAGCTCCTTATACTCACTTGAAGAAGTAGGTGTCATTTGCGTAACCGAAGAACGGCACCGTGTACGTGAGCATCCATATATTGCCCCCGCCGCAGTCGTAGTACGGCTTGGACCACTTGCCGTCTTCATACGTCACGGACAGGATGTCGTCTGCCACCCTGTCGGTGTGCGCGCTCTCGTTGTATGTGTAGGTGTTGAAGCCTGGAACGGAAAAGTATTCGCTTATTTCCAAGTCAATTCTAACAACCGATGGAACAATGCAGATACAATGGATATATAATTTATTTTACAAGACCACGGCACGTGGTAGGACTTTTAATTCAGCCTCGCCGGACTGGTGGCGACAATTTTACATTGGTTTGGTCTACGTGTCTTCTGTGAAATTTTACGGAAGTTGCTACATGAGACTTTCAATAGGGAGTACTATTAAAATCTACCTCATGCATATTAATAAAATAAAATATCAGGTATTTTATACATTTTATTATTTACAGTATATTTTACATTGTAATGCATTTTACCGTTTACGTTCTCATGTGATATTTGGTTGCACGTATCTCTGTTAAGTGCTGCTTACATAATATATTACAGGTCGATTTTTTACTCATGGTACAGTCGGCTACTGACAAATATGTTGCTAGTACATTTTTTAAATTATTACAATATAACAGTACATAGATTTTATAAATGTTTAATTATTAAGTGGATATGGAATGAAATAATATTAATCACTTCTTAATAATGATAATGACTGTCGATGCTTTTTATAAATTTAAAATAAATTTTGGTTAAAAGTGAACACTATGTTTAATTAAATTAATATAATGAATATCTCAAATATTAATTAAATATATTAATTAGAAAGATATACATATAAAATTAATTTGATCGAAAAATATTGTTGTTGCGCCACCGGGATTCGAACCTGGATCTCTTTCCAAACCGGAGAAGGTGCTTTATCCAACTATGCTACAGCGACAATATTTTTAGCGACATATTTTCAAACCTATATGTTTTTACAGAATCTCAAATACCTTTGAGCAATCTGTTAGCATACAACTTTATTATTAGGAGAACACATTCTTATTGTGAAGTTGTAATTATTCAGAACATAGTTCTGTGATATTTTAAATACGAATTAAATATCACAGAACTATGTTCTGAATAATTACAACTTCACAATAAGAATGTGTTCTCCTAATAATGGATAACCACCAACAAAATTCGTAAAGTTTAAAAAAATGGTTTCTAATAATTATTTTCAATGTGCTAAATTTACTTTTATTATGTATATATTAAAAGTGCAACACAGGTGAAGTCAAGTATGTTGTTGCATTTTACTGTCTAGCGATAAGTGGTCATATAATTTTGTCTCTTTCTCTCTTAAATAGCGCTCATGCATACATTGACACACAACATATTCATGAAGTGCCACGACCAAAAAATCGACCTGTATGTTCTTAATTCTGTATTAATGTTATATATTAATATATTAGGTATGCAGAAAGTAGTCAGTTCACAATTTTGAAAAAATGATTTTATCTGACGCAGTAAAGTCATTTTTGTATTTCGACAAAAACAGCCAGGACGCTTTCATACACAAATTGATAGTAACTTTCTTCTGAAATTTTTTCGCAAAAATCCCATATACTTTACTATTTAAATACTTTTATAAATTATACACAATTTAGTACCCAAAAATATAATATTATCATTTTACAAGTGAAGTATTTAAGATGTTTTGTAGATTATTTTCACTTACAAAAGTGCCATTGTTTTAATTTTCTGTATCTGGCTGTTCTCTGTATAACTATATTCATATAATACATAATTTTGTAAAATAGGTGGTAAGCAACAATATCTTAACGTTTAGAAACTTTGAATGATTAATTTACTTATACGAGGTCTGTCCAGCTCGGCTGCAACCCGCTTACTGCGCTATTCACAGTTGTGGCTTCTCCGTAATGGCATGAATATCTGTTTTGTCATGAAGTTTCCCGATAGTTATATCAAATTAATATGTATTGAATATATATTTTACTTCTTCAATATTTGAAATATATCTAAATACCTGCCACGAAACATTAGACCGGCATTTTGTACAAATAATAATATAGGAAATATACTCATTAATTCTAAAGACAAAGATGATAAATTTAACAATTCCGGTGTCTATAAACATAATTGCAAGGATTGTGCTGCATTTTATGTTGGTAAAATGGATAGAAATTTTAATATGAGAGTAAAGGAACATTTGAGATATTTGAACAATAGTGGGTTTTCAGAATTTCTAATCATTTGATAGAAAATGATCATGGTTTTGATAAAAAATTTGGATTACCAATTTTGCATGTAAACAGTGTTAGTCATAAATGAAATAATTTGGAATCGTTGGAGATAAATAAAACGTGTAAAACTAATCAAAAAATTATAAACAACCAACTAAATTTAACTACGAGTCCCATTCAAAAAAAATTTCTTAAAAATTATTCGAGTAAGTAACAATTTGAGTTAGGTACTAAATTTGTTTTTTAAATAATTATTGTTTTTTAAAAATAGATTCTGGTAAAGAAACAACATATGTTTATATTAGTACTGACATCCTGAAGAAGAAAATTGTATTTTTCGAAACCGGTAGATGTATTTAAATTCAATAAGTGGTTAATGAAACAAAGTTAACAAATAAAAATGATTATTTTTCTTTTCGTAAACTTTAACCAGAAACCTACACATTTACACTTGATTTTGCTTCTTTTTAAGGTTTGTAATGATTCTGGTTATTTTTATAAGTCCTTCCCCATGTTCTGTCCCACATTTCTAATTTCAAATATTTATTAGTTAATCCGTCGCCAGTGTGAAGATCTTATATTTTTATATTATAATATTATTACTTTGTGGCAACATATTATATAAATATGACGAAAATCACTTTGTTAACTAGGGTATAATAATTTTGCATACAAATACTAAGAGTTTACAGTAAGATTAATTTGAAATTTTAGAAATGAGAAAACATGTTAATAGACAATTAAATATTATAAATAACCAAATCCAGTTTGCAAATAGTCACATTCTTAATTTATTTTCACAGTAGTTCCTAATTAGTTACCCACCACTTATACTTTTATAGTTTTTTTTTTATCTATGTTTTTATTTTAGTATATCTACATAGTTTCCTACAGAAGATACTATAGGTATCGAAACATGTTGACGTTTTAATAAATAGTGTTTTTAAACAAAGTAAATTTTCATATATTTTTTAATTAAAATAAATTATGTAAGGTCTGTTAATAAAAGTCGCAAAAGAAAATGGTTAAACTCTTTTCAATGCAGTGTTCGTACAATATAATCTAATCTGTTATCAAATAAAGGTAACCGATTACGGTATTTTAAAAAACAATGTTTTTAAGAACACATTCATATTGCGAAGTCGCAGTTTATTCAGAACATAGTTCTGAGGTATTTTAATACAAATTAAATATATCAACAAGAGAGATATACAGAAAAAAACAATATATCGAAAAAATATTTTAGTTGCTACTGGGATTCGAACCTGAATCTTTTCCTATCCCACCACGCTAACCGAGTAAGCTTTTTCAAATGGATACATCTGTTATTCCATTTTTAAAAAGCTACCACCTTTATATTGAGCTAGAAGACGCCAGAAATAAAATTAATTTTTATTAAATTTAGATAAACTTTGATAGAACTTACACATTTAAAAAAAAATATGCGAAGAAGCATGAAAAAGTGCATGTTAGGTATCACACGAAGAAACAGTGAAAAAAATGTGTATTTAAGAGAACAGACAAGAATAATTTATATAATTGAATGCAAATAAGAAAATGAAATGGGATCGGACAGAATACATAGCTCGGAGAACGGATAAGCGTTGGATGATTGCAGTTATCCAGTGATACCTGATGGAAGTTAAGAGGCCGACAGACTGTTCTAAAACCCGCTGAACTAACAATGGACAGAGAAAACTGAGAAACACTTAAGGAGGCTTATTTATCAGTAGAAAACGGCTGATGATGACGATGATGACGGTAAATAGGAAATTGTGTGGGCGTACTCTCGAGGTGACGTACTGGAAGATAAATGTATGGAGAATTGGACACAGAGTGGCATCTATCGCATTAACTCGAAACTAGCATCGAATTATGTTTACCGCGCGTCGCCATAGCGACCGAGTGCGACTGGCGCCACGTAGTGGGCCGGTCGGACATGTCACCGGGTGTTCCGCTTCGTACATTACTTCTCTATCAAGTTCTAATTTATAGTCACACAAAATATTATCGACATATTTATGATCAAACACCATAATAATATGAACAAAATGTAATTCTGTAAATCTTCTACAGTACCTATCTTTATTTGATTAGAAGAATATTACTTAACACTGTATTTAAAAAAATATATTATATTGTAGTTCCACTAAACAATTACAGTTTGGTGGCGTGACACGTATACTCCATATAATTATGTATGATTAACTATAGCGGTATAAATAAGTAATTAAAAGCACACTAGCTGGCTTACTTCCAGTTTAGCCTTTGCGAAGCAGAGCGTAATCGGGAGCAGTCCAAGCCTCACGTATTTAATGCTGCGTTGATTAGCGCGGTTGGAAAGGTCGTGTTAATTACATCCCTGGCTAAAACGACACTTACCTGGAATATGATACCGGGTAAGGTACAGAATGATTATTTTTTCGACCGTTTTCTACAACTCGATTTAATGTAATGAAGGCAGAATCAATATTTAGAGATGGCATAGGCCGGTTTGACAACTTTATTTAAAAATAAAAAAATATACATAATACAGATTATTTTAAAATAAACGTGCATAACTTTGAATATACATATATGTATAATATAAATTCTGAACCAATTGTTATATAAAAAATATATCTAAAATGCTTCACTACTGTGATATTTAGATATAAAAAATGATTAAATAATCAAAATTTCATATCTAAGTAGGTACAACACACTAAAAAAATATTTTATACGTAGAAAGTTGTTTTAAAATGGTCCGTTACTGAGAAAATATGAAAAATAATTTACTGAATGAATTCATTAAAGTAACATTTTTACGTAGAAAATGAATATAAAATATTGTATCATTATATTGACTTAAGTGTAAGACTTATTTAGTAAATAAGTATTTTTCTAATTATCTCAGCGATGGAGCAGTTTTTACCAAATTTTTATATAACAGTTTTCATTCAAAGTTTACCTTGTATTTAATTGAACTTATATTTAAAGTTATGCGCATTTTGTTTAGAACACCCTATACAATAGTGAAAGAAAAAGCAGCTAGTGTAGACGCAACTGCAGCTGCTTCTTACCAATAGGACTAAGGATAGGAGTGAGTTAGGTAGGAGGGCTACGAAATTTTGCCGTGGAAACTTGTCATATTATAGTAGCAAAAAATATTTGAATTTACTAATTAAATGTATTAATTAGAAAGATTTATATATAAAAGTAATTTTATCGAAAATTATTGTTGATGCTACCGGGGTTCGAACCTAGATCTCTTTCCATTTCGGGGAAGGTGCATTCATCGACTATGCTACAGAAGACTATTTTGACGACAAATTTTCGAACCTATATGTTACACTTTTCAAATTAATACATCTATTGTTTCATTAGTTGAAAGCCATCTACTTTATTTTACTGGATTGAAAAGAGTATATGTTATATGCATATATTTATAATTAATACATTTAATTAGTAATTAAAATATCACAGACTTATGTTCTGAATAATTAAACTTCACAGTAAGAATGTGCTCTCCTTAATAAAAACCAAGCCAGCCAGCAATTTCATATTTTTATGTCAGCTCAAAACAATAATTTTTTATATACTACAATATTATATTACGTGTTTCAGGTTTCCTGTATAGAATTTATTAGTAATGCCAATAAAAAAAGTTTTCCATTTATAATATTGAGAATGTATCACGATTGGTTCTCCAGAGAAATTATAAAAGTAGGATCTCATTATATTTTTTTTTACCCCATTAGAATATAATACAAGCATCATAAAATGTTATTTATTCAAAATAATTTATCCTAATTAAATTCTGAATGAAATTAAAATATTTGCCGAAGTATTTAATCAAGAATAAAAATAAATTTAATATAAAGGTTTTCAGTATAAAATTTGATTGGTTTTGAAGTCAAAAAGATATCCACTCTTTACACCTGAGACCTTAAGGTTAAAATTTTTATTTTATTTTTATCTCTGCCGAATCCCTTACGTCCGTTTTCAATTAATTCTACTTGGAGGATTTACCTTTTTCAGGCCCGTAGCCCTGCAGAAAGGTGACAATACTTGAAAACACTTTCGGCAGAGTTGCTTGAATTTAATTAAACTGACCGAGGTTTCCGACAAATTAAATGCCTTTTCAGTGGATCTCAGTACGCTTTGGTATGTACTCAAAAAACCCTCTGCAATTAGGCAAGCTATTTTTTAGACGGAATTATAAATTATTATTTATTAATAATTACTTAATTTTGAATATAAATATGTACAAAAAAAAACTTGTAAGATATTGAAAAGGTCCATTAAAAAATTCTTAAATAAATATATGCACTTCTTGTATATTACTTAAATAATTGTGCGTTTTAATTTTCCTAATACACTTAAGTCAGGGTGGATGAACAAAATTATCGAAGTAATAAGGGTGACATGGCAAAAATTTATGGAGGACCGAAGAGGGTTGCATGCAGGTGTCATGGAGAGCCAAAATTCAGCAGTGGGGTAATGATCTAAGTATATACAAGAAAACGGTTTAATTTGAATTTGCATACAGACAATGTATCAAAGTTATAATTATAATAAAAAAAACATTTAATTGAATCATTACTTTTTGATTGTGGTATGTTTCAGTTCTATAATCATGTAATAGGTTATACTTAGATTAAAAAAACACTATATAAAAAATTGCTTTGTATTAAAAATATATTTTTCTCAATAATCTGCTTACCTCAACACAGATTTTTTCAATAAACCATTTATAGTTACGATAATACTCAACAACATAATAAAACAAAAGTAACTAAGTAACATTATTTTTGAATACTAATTAAATGTATTAATTAGAAAGATATACATATAAAATCAATTTTATCGATAAATATTGTTGTTGCGCTACTGGGATTCGAACCTGGATCTCTTTCCAATCCGAAAATGGTGTATTATCCAACGGTGTTACAGCGACAGTACTTTTGACGACAAATTTGTTCTCCTTAATAATATATAAGTTGTATCAGTGTGTCCAAAAATTTAATAAAAATGAATTGTTAATTCTGGCGTCTGCTGTTGGTTTACTCAACGGTATTTGAGATTCCGTAAAAACAAAGTAGATGGCTTTCAAATAATGGAATGATAGATGTATTAATTTTAAAAGTGGGTTCGAAAATTTGTCATCAAAAGTACTGTCGCTGTAGCATAGTTGGATAATGCACCTTCCTCGGATTGGAAAGAGATCAAGATATGAATCTTTTTATTAACTACTTATTGAGTTTAAATACATTTACCGGTTTCGAAAAATACAATTTTTTTCTTTAGGATGTCAATACTAACTAAAAACATATATTATTGTTTCTTTACCAGAATCTATTTTTAAAATAACAAAAATTAACAATTTTGCTAATTTCAAAAGTAATAAAATAATTATTAATTTTTATTTTCAATCGCGCATGCACTTTTATATTGTTACTATTTTTTGACGGATTATATCATTTAAAAAATGAATTTTTTGTAGATAATTCATAAGTATACTCGTATTTGAATATCGAACGATTACAATAATTTAGTTAACAGTTTTAATTAAGTTAATAACAGTTTAGGTTACGAAATAAACAACAATACGACAATAAGAATGAAAGTATTTTATATTTTAAATCATTAGTTAGCAGTGTTTTTTAGATTAGTTTCCCTAATACAACCTTAATTTATTTATATTGGATTTGAGGAGGGTTTGTTAATATGCGACTGTAAAAACGTACCGCCATCGGTATCACCAGGATCACATGCCTCTCTGTGGCCTTTTTAAACATACCGTCAATATAAGCGCCACCCTCTTCACGCATGTTCACAACTCGCCGGCAGAAATTTCAATAAACTATTTAGAAAGGGTAAACACGTGAGAGCGGACCATTTAAATTTAGTCCGAGGTTCAAGAGTAAAAGATTTTCTGTGACATAAGCTAAAGTCGTAAAAATTGAATCAGAAATCGTGCTTTCAATATCTGACTTGGTATCTAGATATTATTATTTTTAAGAACAAATTTTTGTTGTGCAGTTGTATTTTCAGAACACAATTCTGTGGTATTTTCATACAAATTAAATGAATCAACTAAAAAGATATACAGAAAAAAAAATTCTATCAAAAAAAATATTTAGAGAATCCATTTCATTCCCCAGATAGGAAACGGTCCAGGTTCGATTTCTGGTAGCGAGTAAATATTTTTTTCGATAGATTGATTTTTTTTGTATATCTTTCAAGTTGAATTATTTAATTTGTATTAGATATGATTATATGATGAAGCACAGACATGGACTTGTACAACAAATGAGACCATCTTTGAAACAACACCGTATATCGTTTTTGGCATATCTCAGTTATGAAGTTTAGTATTGTGAGTAAGATTAAAGGAAGATCATTTAGGTAGTTAGGTCATATAGAACGGATGAATGAGGAGAAAATTGTAAGAAAGATATATGACGAAAGTGTTGATGGCAGAAATAGAAGACGTCCGCGAAATACTTGGCACGATCAGGTAAACTAGATACTGGAAGATGGTTCTGTTAGAAGCCACAATAACCGATGAGCTTGTATGAGAGGATGTATGAATGTGGATGAGGCGAGAATTATGTGTCAGGACAGAAGAGTGTGGCGCTCTATCCTCTCTGCCTACCCCCGCGGAGAAACGGCGTGATAGTAAGTAAGTAAAAAATATTGGCCGATTTTTGTGTTGCATCATTTTGAAGGTTCGTTGCTTGGAAATATTTGATTTAGTTTGACAGATTCAAATCTACTACATTTATTTATTGAGTGATTTATACTCTTTATTTCATTCATTGAAAAGAAAAGAATTATGTACGTATAATTTTATTGCATGAATTTGAACATAGGCATTATGCTTCTCAAACAACACGCAATGTTAGCCAAGCATGGAGTGAAGGGATCACGCCTGAACGAACAGTGCAACATTAATTAGAGAAGTTTAGAAACATAGATGTGAGTTTTAATGATGAGAGAATTAAAGATGTCTTACTACTGTTGAAAGCGATGAATTAAATGCTTTAGCGGAAGAAACTAGCAATGATTAACTGAAGAGGATTCATCTTGGTTTATGAAGCCATAATAACCGATGAGCTTGTATGAGAGGATGTATGAATGTGGATGAGGCGAGAATTGTGTGTTAGGACAGAAGAGTATGGCGCTCTATCCTCTTTGCCCATCCCCGCGGAGAAACGGCATGATGGTAAGTATGTAAGAGTTATGAAATCAATGCAAGCGTTGTAGATCTTCTTGGGCATCCAATTGTATAATATATATGCAACCAAAATAAATAAAAACACTATTAAACACAGTTTATAGGTGATCTAATCTGCAACAACACTGTATATCATATAAAATGGCCGACGCTCTGTCTATCTATCAACATTTGTAAAATCCATTTACAGTGTCAAAACTGGCAACTACGCAAAAAGCAAAGCTCCTCGAGATACAGAAAAACTAACGTGCAAGGAGAAGAAAATCCAAGACATTGTGCAAATTGTCGGCAAGCTAAAGTGGAATTATGTCGGACACGTGGCTAGACTGACTGATGAAGGGTGGAATGTGGAAATTCTGCAGTGACGTCTGTGGCTGGGCAGGAGAAGTAGAGACTGCCTACAGGTGCGTTGGACTGACGATGGCAATATGAATGGTGGTTTGTCTTGGAGAAGACCGCACAGAACCCGGGGGCCTCGGAAGGCAAAGAAGGAGTCTAGTAATGGAAAAATTCAAAATGAGTAAGACTTTTGCTTTCTATTACTTTGATGTTAGAATGCAATATCATTGGTCAATAAAAAATGATTTTAAGACTCTTGAAAATTTTGTCTGAACTTTATAAATTCTGAAGTGCTGGTCCTGAGTTTGATCGCATAACTTCTCAACCATCCACCATTTTGGAGAGAAAAGAAGTAGGTGTATACTAAAAAATAAAAAATTTGGCTGCTTTTTGCTCGATTGTCACGTTTAGTATACCCTCATTATTACAACTATTACAACTTTAGGTCAACTTCCACTTATGCTCTTCTATCAAGTATATGTAAAATTCCTTTCGGTAATGGCCGCAAGCATCAGATAGTAGGTGTGTGTATGAAAGGTAAGGATATTTCTTAATTTGTGGTACCTTGTAGATTCTCTACCATTTCTCTCGAATAAATGGCATTAATATTGGAAACATTTCATTACATACATTTTATGAACAGCCGCCATATTGAAACGTAATCAACAGAGATATTTAAAAGGTAATTTTTCAGAAAAGTTTGATAAAATCAGAATTATGGGAGGATTTAACCTTTTACATATAAACTTTTTAACGAATGAAGGCATCAGGGTCTCCTGAATATTATCGAAAAAAAAGCATTTCAATTATCTGAAAGAACTTTTTCCGTTGAAAGTTGCGCCATACAACCTTCTGCAAAAGGAAGTTCTTATTTTATAATCTCTACAATAAATAAATAAAAATTATGCTGTTAGGTAAATTCTTCTTTCTGCCTAGGCTTCATGTTCAGGGGGGACGCATCTAGCCGAACTGGTTCTTTTTTAAATATTGACAAGTCAAATGGTTATGAAATGAAAGAATATTTTTATATAAGAAAATCTATAATCTATATTTTAAAATACTTGCATGTGTTAAAAGTGGAAAATGAGCAATTTACTTTAATACTTATAAATAAGGCTATTCAAAAACAATTACAATAAAATTAACGTTAAATATTTGTGTTCATCATGCAAACATTAATTTCTCTGCCAAATTGTCTATGTTGACGCTTTCTGATGTAGATTATTCAGGTCCCTCACGTAAGGGATTACCTCTGGATTACCTGGATCCAGGACGTGAAGTGTGGTCAGCACCTTATGGTGCCAGCGTAGGGTGACGGAGTTCAAGCTTGTAGTTGATGACAAGACGATGCCCAATTATCCAGGCAAACCGGGACTCTGGACGCGATATTCTTATGCTATGACGACAATCTGTTCTCGCTACACCGATTATATTTATCAACTTTCCCTTTTAGATACTTTCACATTTACGATTAATCGCAGCGAACATCACAGTCCAAACTTAACTTGAGGTGCACAGTTTAAATTTTCCCCGGAATTACAATCTGTGAAGCGCTTGCTTGATACTTTTAGAGACGATATAGATTTTATTTTCTAATTGAAAATAAAATATCGTCTTTTGTGGAGCCACTTCTCCCGGCGGAGAATATGAGAAGACTGATCGCCTATGGTGATGCATCCCTTGAGGTGCATTTGCCTACGTGACTTTAGTCACGTTCGCCGCATTTCTTTATTGCTGTACCCTCGCTGCGTCGGTACACCTGCGTCTAACAATACCGAGTTTTTATTACTGTCCGTCCCTTACTTCGACTAAATGCTTTTGTATCCTTGAACAAATTATTGTTTTGGGTAATTTCGCATTCTAACAATGCCACCAATATATTCATATGCATTTTAAAAGAATTATATAATTTATTAAATAAATCGAATGTTACAAAATTGATATCAGAATAAGGACGTTTTGTGTAAGTATTACATAATTAAAATAAACTTCATCATATTTTTCTGTACTTAATAATTAGCTCTCCTTCTATTCTCACCTGACTTACAGCGAAAGTAATGAATTAATTGTGGAAATAATAGAATTTAATAATTCTAATTTTTATCTAATTAATGACAAGAAAACAATTTTGGTACGCACGCACGCTCAGCACGCAAGAATTTCTAATATAAATACCATGCACTAATTTGTAATGGCAGCAGGCATAATATTATGAAGATAGACTAACATAACATTATTACCATATCTCTGAGATTCCATTAAAATCCTACATAGACTAAATATGTAACTTATGTTAGAATGCGTAATAATGTATATAATTTTTAGATATGCGTAGAAAGGGTGTACATGATTTTTTTACGAATTTAAGTATGTGTGTATAAAAATAGTAGTATATTATAAAAATAATAAATTTATGATAAAATTCTTATTATATAAAGGTTTTTATTGAATAATTTAATAATTTAAATAATGTTTTCATACTAAAATATTGATTTTTTGATCCATACTTAAAGAGCGAAAAAAATTATACATACATTTTTGTGCATGATTTAAATACATTTGTAAATTACAATGTTTTTACTATAAATTTTTTGCTGGGTTAGAGTGGAGTTAGCGTATACAAATTAATATAATACCAAGATTATTTTAAAACTATAGTAATTTTTGCTTCCTGATGTATAAATATTTATATTATATAAAAATATTTTGCTTGAATCGTATTTCTACACCCGTGTTAAAACAGTTGTCCAATGTTAAGTCGATTTCCCAAGTAGTTGGTTGTAAGAAAATGTTAGTTGTTTGTTTGTTTTAGTTGAAAAAAATCATAATATAAATTAAACAAATAATAGATATCTCATAGAGACGAAGCTATCTTTTATTATATTTTAATGGAAATATATGGAAGTATACAGAGCTTATGACCTCTCTTTGGCTGGCTTAAGTGATCACTTTATATAAATATAACGTTCACCATTCTCACCCATTAATCAAACTCCATATCTATCCAATTTTTGAAAGATGTATATATGTATGTTAATATGTGGACTCACTTCGAATACCACTACACTTTCGCCATCTATGGACTAAATTTTATAATTCATTTCCCTGAAACAGCGTATATGCCACAATGAGAATCTAATTTATTTTTTTGAAATCATTTAAAGCAATATTCTTTATGTGTAAAATGTTTTTAACACATTATACTAGAATACGCCTAACAAATCAATACTTTTCAATTTTATTTATTTTCTTATTTTAACCAGTATATTGTTAGCAATATTTGAATATGTCTAATGACACGCAATTACTGGATTTTCACCTATAAAGGTACTGTTATTAAACAAATAATAGATATCTCATAGAGACGAAGGTATTTTTAATTATATTTTTGTAGGTGAAATTCCAGTAATTGTGAGTTCTTGGACATATTTAAATATTGCTCATAATATAAATGTTTAATGATATTAGATTATAAATATATAGAGTAATAGTGCACTTTCGTTTACAAATGTTCAAAGATATGTTGCAGAATTTAAACTTGGTCGAACGGGCTTAGAAGATGAGTGGACTCCCTTAAAGAGAATAAATATTGAATATCTTAACTAAATAACTAGCTATAAAGATAGGTGCCACATTTCTAAATAGTTCATCATTAACATAATCGAATGCAGAATTCTATTGACTAAATCATTTTAAGAAGGATATCATGAATTTTAAGAATTTATTCATCATCACTGATGATACATGATTTAGCTCTCTGTACTCAATCACTAAAATCCATTTTGTATGCATTAATTGTTATGGTTTCCATTTTTGGGATACAAAGATAATATTTCTTAGTGATTCTCAATGATTATAATGAATACTATACAAAAAATTTTGAACCTTGTCTGTTATCATACCTCAACAATTTTCTTGCCTGCATGCGGTTTTCTTTAACCTTTCCTCTCCGGTGATGTTAACTGAGTCAACATTGCCTCTAATTATGTGAATATCTCTATAAATATACTAAATACAGAGTTCGTATTTTAGGTATTTCTCCGTAATTTATTTATGCATAGGATAAAATAATTACAATATATAAGTATTTATTTGACGTGATTTGTATGTGTACGTGTTGAGTGATACGGAAGGCGTAGTGCGCGGGGTGCCGGATGTTGATCGTCACTTTAGTTATGTCAGCAGCCAGCAGTCCACGCTCGCCGAGGCACGGCGAGAGGAGCAGAGCACGAGAATGTACTGCAGCTCTCGGCTTGCACTGCCTATTCTCGTGTCGACACGAATCGTCTCGTGCCATCTCGCTTCGCGCAGCACGCCTCGCCTCGCCCCGTCCGTGCTCTGTTCACCAGTCAGTCGGAGCGCGCCAAGAGTAGACTGCTGGCATAGTAGCAGAGCAAGAGCGTATGCTGGCTGAGTCAGATGTGTCTTATGTGTCTTTGTGTTGTCGTTCCGTATAACCAATGTTTTTTCTCATTTTTAGCACTTTTCATAATAATTGATATATATATATATATAAGTCTATATTATTTTAATGATTAATATAAGTAATAAATGTAAAATATTCATATTTATCCGACTTAAAAATCGCAAAAGTCTCCATGTATACTGAGTTTGCAGCACTGGACCGCGTGTTATTGTTTTAGCACCGTATGGGAAAGGTTAAAGGGCGAGCTGGAAGCGGCGGTAAAGGCCATTTTGAATGATTTGAGGAATCAAATTTTCAGTATGGAATACTGATACTAGAACATTGTTTGACAAATTGTTTTGAAGTTCAGAAAAATAATATTAAAGTATTATATATTATTAAATGGAGTATTATATGTTAAAAAGATTTCAAAACGAAAAATATATTCTTCACAATCATGTCGTGAACTTTTCAAATGAACCGCTAATAATAGGTACAGCAACGACTTAGTCATTTATAATAAGGGCTAAAAAATGTTTTCAAAATGATACCGGTAATTTAAAAATAATAATCATTTGAACTTATATATTAAATTATCTCTTAATGATTTATTCTACTTGAAGGGTCTTAAAATACTTGTAAGGTTTAACGGTTGTTTTAAAACTGTACTTGTAAAGCTTTAAAAAGTTTATTATTTTTCAACAACTAATGTTTTGGAACTTATGAAACTGTTTAAGAACTTTCAGGAACTGGTATGTTAGAGAAATTTCAAGATGAATTTATACAGATATTTATATCCTCATATGATGGATCTACAAGTGTCAAGAAATTTTTGAAGTAAAACATATTATTAAATTTATTTAAAATTATTGTGGACCAGTTACTGACAACACCCATTCGCATTATTGTGGACCAGTTACTGACAACACCCATTCGCATTATTGTGGACCAGTAACTGACAACACTTATTCGTGTTATTATGGACCAGTAACCAACAACGCTCATTCGCAATATTGAAAACCAGTTACTAACAACACCCATTCGTATTATTGAGCACCAAGTACTAACAACATCCACTCGCATTATTGAGGACGAGTTACTAACAACACTTATTCGCATTATTGTGCACCAGTTATTAATAGAATTCATTCATACGAGTATTATATGAGCATCCATTCGTATTTTTGTGGACAATAAAAAACAGCACCCATTCGCACAAAGCTCGGTAGCTGTATAATGAACTATCAGAACAATCATAGAATCTTAGTGTTGCGAAGCAATTAGTCTATGAAATGCCTTGCATTAATTATATTTTATCATCGAAGGATCCCATAGTGATGTGGAAAGAAGTCTAAGTGATTCATACATCAGTCATAAAGTCCCAACTATCCAAAAGGCAATGCATATCTGATGAAACACTTAAACACTTGATATCATAAAACAAAGGAGAAAGATTAAAAAAATCAGCCAGAACAATGAAAAAAACTTAAAGAGATAAAAATAATTAAAAACGCTACCAAAACTAAATACAATAATTATTATTATTTATTTATAGCAATGCAGCAGCTTGCTAGTCGTAGAATAAGTGGAAAAATGTTTAAAAAATATCATAAAAAGCTCACATCCTCCACATGGTACAATTAAAAGCGATCTATTGCAGAAGAGGTAGCTTATAAATGAAAATAGTTATGCGAAGACTTTTATGAGCACTTTGATGATACGGCAATCAATGTTCGTAATTGGAAAGAGGAATTAAATATCCTGCAATTGAACTAGCGATTAAAAAGTAAACTTTTGAATCAGTCCTGATCGTATTAGAACCATACAAGTATTTGGGATATTAATTGAATGACGTATTTGTGGTCTAGTGGTTACGATACTTGCTGAGTTATCTAGTGATATAGCCTAGTTTAATTTTAGTCCTATTTTCATAGTGCAAGCGTTTAGCTTAGTTTTAAAATAGTAACAAGTATTCCGTGTGCGCATATATCTATTTAAAAAAAATATAATGAAAAGAATCCATCAGCGTTATTAATGATTTTGTAGGTTTTTTAAATGGCCGGAGGGCTGGGCAACAAATGTCTTAAAAAAAAGGCTGTACAGGTAGTAATTAAAGAGTGAATTATTAGTGTTAAATTACTCTAATATCTCAAACAAGTAAAATGATGTTGTATATATATTCTACATGCCATAATATCACAACACTTTCTTTTATAGCAAATGGCACCACAATTTCCAAATTTTTTGAAGGTTGAATTTTGAATATAATCGAAAATTAAGAAAGCATACGAATTCTATATTTCGTTAAACCTTTGTTTTATCAACACTTGGAGGCCTTTGATAATGTTCAATGGGCGAAATTATAGACGGTTCTCGAGGAAATGAATGATAGCACACTTGATTGTGCACCTAAAAATCCTTTACAAAAATAAAAGCCGTACTTAAAGTCGATAAAACTATTAAGACAAGCGTGTATGCTTTTACAATTGCTATTTTACATTTAGACAGATAGACAATAAAAGTATTGGGAGAATGAAAGGTAGGATTTACAATCGGCGGAAAAGATCTTCAAAGTACGTTTTGATAAAAATCTACAAATAATACAGAGTGAATATTATGTTTCAGGCCGATTTTGTTTAATTTATCAACATTTCAAGCGTAGCTCAGGCTGTGTGTGAGGTGGCATCGTCCTGTTGAAACGACATATATTGCAGGCCCTATAGATTCAATTCGGCTACCGATAAGTTTTCCAACATGTGACGATAGCGATCATCATTAATGGTTGCAGAATTTCATCTTGCATCCAGAATAATCTCTGCAGTAGACCATACGTTGAGTATAAAAGTTGTTGGTGTATCAATTGAGAATTTTCAGTGCCCCAATAAAGATATTTTTTTGTTTATTAACAAAACTCGCCAAGTCGAAATGAGCTTCGTCGCCCATGATGATTTTTTAAAATGATAATTAATTAGATAAAATGTTTTGATGACTTCTACACATTGCTAAGGCGTTAGATGCTCCATAATAAATTGTAATCTACTAACGACTCTCTACGATTACCAAATGCCAACTGACAAATGTCTGCCAAAACAAATTGGCCTGGAACATAACATTCACCTTGCATAATAAAATAATAGATGTGCAGTTCGGTTACTGTAGTGTATCGATAGCCTGTATAAAAAATTCAATATCCACTCAGTAAGAAAATTCAATATCTTTTTAACAAATAATATTAAGGTCACAATGTTTTTACATTCAATTTAATTTTCATTGATTTTTCCAATAACATGTGATTGCTTTTACAAATAACTAAAGAAAAACCAAAATGTGATGTTTGATACTGTTCTAAATAATATCTTCTGGGAAAGCCAGAGAGATTTATTAGCAGATATAAAGTTAACACAACAGACTTAGCCAGTAAGAAGAATTGCTTGTGAATTTTCAAATATTTGATTTATTATCCGAAACCAACAAACATGGTTTATAATAATTTACAAAGTTTTCGAGTGTTTCTGAGCCGGAATATTAACTGAGCCGGAATATTAAGTGCGATGGAATTTGTGAGGTATTTAATGTAAAAGTATCAACGAAGTGATTTTCTAGAATAATTCTATTAATAATAATTACAGTTTAATCCATCTTTAAGTCACGTAAAAAATATTTACTTAACACAGGTACTCACTATTATACAAGGTGTAACAGACATAGTCCACAATATTTTATAGGTGGATACCTGACTAAACACACAACAAGTCGAAAATGTTCAAGAAATATGTTCCGAATCTCAAACCATATCAGAGATATACCTAAGCATTTCAAAAAATCGTATTAATGCGATTATTTCGATAAATTTCGAAGATATTTATTTAGAAGTACGCAGACTAAAGGTTACATGATTTTGTAAAATTTTAAAATAATAATATTTTCCTTGACGGAACAGAGTTTGCAGATATTTCTTGAGCATTTTTGACTCGTAATTTAGACGGGTATCCACCCATAAAATATCGTGAACTAGGTCTGTTGCACCCTGCATATTACCATAGCACATTACTAAAAATAGATAAATTAATCAACCGATATCAAAATAGTGTTTTTTTTGTTGGCCTGGAGTATATATTCCGAGCCGTATTTCAAAAGGTACTGATAATCGACGATCAAAACATATATTAGATACAAAACGTACATGAACAAATATCAAAATGACGTTCAGAGTCCCGTTGGGTAGTCAATATTTTTAAAGTAATGGAAGTGGTATAGCAAAGGACCGAGAGGAGGTGAGAGTGATAGTTATGGAAAACCTTACTTTTACTATATTTATGTACAATTTACAGATGCACGTCCCATGGGAAGAGAACGATATTTCGGTTGTAATCCCATAATACCGCTACTAAGGGAAGGAAATGGTAGGTGGGATAGAGGGTAGATATAAGATATTGGAGAAAGGATTCTACTAATCGAAGGATTAGTGATCTTTGGTTAGCTAGGATTTTGGATGGATACTCGTCTTACTTTATGTAACTGCGTCTCCTCAAAACTCTTCATTATCGCCGCCACAAATTCACACAGCAATAATTATATCCACAGACCTCCCAACATGCCTCGCGGTGATATTGAATATCACTCCGGATTCTTTTTATCCAATATTGTAATGCATAATTTCATAGGAAATGAATTGTCACGACTCATAATATATTATCTTTGATAAGGCAAACAAATCAGACTTAAAATGAAGTCTGAAAAACTTATAATAAAGGCTGCACGATAAGGTTGAGAATCAATTTCACACTGGTTAGTCGAACACTAGCAAAAAAGGTCGGGAGGAGCGGAGGGACATGGGACGAACAAGTAATACAAAATTTGTACCGTTAGGTTATTTCTTCTTTCTGACTCGGTTTCATATTCAGGGGTGAGGCATCTAGCCTAACTGGTTCTTTTTTAAATATTGATAAGTCAAATGGTTATGAAATGAAACAATATTTTTTTATAAGAAAGTTTATTATCTATATTTTATGATACTTGTATGTGTTAGAAGTGGAAAATGAGCATTTTACTTGAACACTTATTAATAAGGCTATTCAAAACTAATTACAGTTAAATTAATGTTAAATATGTGTGTCCATTATGCCAGCATAAAGTTATCTACCAAATTGTCTATGTTGACGCTTGTCTGATTTATATTGTGTAGGTCCCTCATGTAAGGGATTACCTCTCAGGATGGTCCTGGATCTTGGACGTGAAGTGTGGCCAGCTGCGGTTGGTGCCAGCGTAGGGTGACGCTACCCTGATAGCGGAAGTCTATTCTTGCTACACCAAATTATGTTGATCAACTTTTTATAGATCCACTGGGATCCTTTTTGATACTTTTTACATCAACGATTAAACTCAGAAAACATCTCAGTCTAAGCTTAAACTCGAGGCGCATGGTTTAAAATTTCCCCGGAATCACAATTTATAAAGTGCTTGCTTAATATTTCAGAGACGATATTGATTTTATTTTCTAATTGAAAATTAGATCCTGTCTTTATGGAGTGAGTTCTCCCGGCCAAGATTTGATGAAGACTGCGCGCATAAGGTGATGTATCTCTTATGGTACATTTGACGACGTGACTTTAGTCACGTACGCCACATTCCTTATTGCTTTATCTACGCTGTGTCGGTGCACCTGCGTCTAACAATACCGGGTTTTATTACCCTCCTTCCCTTACTTCGACTAAGTGTTTTTGTATCCTTGAACAAATTATTATTTTAGGTAATTTCACATTCTAACACTACCGAATGCTAAAAGTGTGTTTATATGTACATAAACTTAATACTATGTTTCTATATATAAATAAATATTATGAGAGCTGTCACTTTGGACATGTGTGTGTGTGTGTGTTAGATGAGTGGTGGGGGGAATGGTTATAAGAGGCCGTCACTGAGGGTACGGGTCTCTTTTCCATCGCCACTTCGCAATAGTATTAATCAATATCTGAGTTATATAATTGTCAACTACTGTAAATAGGTGATTGTAATAAATTAATATTGTTACACAAATCTACTGAGTTTCACTCTAAAGCAACTCGAGAGTACAAAGAGAGGATAAAACCTTAAGGGAATCTGGTGGTATTTCGAAAAATACAACAAATAATATTATGTTAAAGCATTTCTGGACAAGAGAAGAATGTACTCCACGCCCAATACATACGATAGTTGGATATATAAATGGAAGGAAGCATTTGAAAAATAATCTACTTGTGGTGGAACCGACAACAGAGTAGCCTTGTATTTACTTGCCATTAACGGTGGGCGTATTTGATGTGTAAACAGGGTTTAAAGAAGTCTTCCCTCTGTGAGTTCGGATTTCCTCAATCAACGGAGCATATCGAGGATACCTGCCCAACTACGCGTTCTAAAAGAATAATATAAAAGTCTATATATCAACCCCCAGAGGCATATAACTGAACACAAAGCCTCTAACTATCGTACAGCCACGTTCAAAATAGTAGTATGAATTGCGATTAAAAATAAAGTAATATATTTCTATAAGATTTAGTTTTTAATGATAACGAGTTTTGAAATTAACGCTTTGTCATCAGGGTGGAATAAATCATTTCAACGATAATTCTGTTGTAATGAAAAAGCGATGGCTCTGAAAGCAATTAGCAACAATAATCCAAGGGTTATACAAAATGATTACGAAAATTGAGGGGTTTCTCTACATTTCCGAAAGAGTGAGCCTCGCAATAAACCGAGATAAAAAAATATGGTCATTCATTAAATCGTTTTCTATACACTGTTAGATGAAATTACTTAAGTGTTTCTTACTGGTTACCGAATAAGAATGGATATATATCCATTATTATTTGCTGCCTCGTATTTGCGCGATTCAACGATTTCGTTGTCCAGTGGGTTTTTGGTAGACGGTTCGCAGAACGATTAGACATCGAACAGCGGGTGTTCTCAACCATACAGATATTTTGGATGTTAGATATTGGTCTCGTGGAAGGTCACCAACACAATGACCCGATCTGATTAAAACATCGTTGCAGAGCTTACTTCTGAATGCACAAGAAATGGATTGGAATGTGGTGATAAATCATCCATGCCTTCTTCCATAATAATTAGTCGCAGTTAGATGATCACGACCAGTCTCACTGAATGCAAGATGAAGAAGAAGAAGAAGAAGAAGATGTTTATTGGCTTGCATCCTATGAATATCTGTTAAGCGTATGCTGTTACTTTTGAAGTAAAATTTATTATAAATTAAATGAATCAGCTAGAAAGATATATTGAAAAAATCTATCTATCGAAAAAATATTTAGTTACTACCGGGACACTTTCGTTGCTGCTCCAGCGGATCGAACACCAAAGCAACGTAACTAGCTAGGCTCAGTCTCTGGGTGTGTGTGTGTGTGATGTCGGAATGGCCGACTCGGATGGATAGAAATGGTAGAAATAAGTAATACTAGTTTAACACATGATGCACACTATATTGACAATCTACAAGAGAGGCCCGATAATATAATCGCATACGATGAGAGTTCCAAATTTACTTTATACTAATGTTTAATTTGGGAATTCATTAATTTCATTCATTCTTTAGGGGCTACAGTTTTGATACTTGACTTATCCATTTGGATGATGAGTGACCGCCGTCATCCGGACGCCACGCGCCCGTAGTAAAATAACATCTTGTCTTCGAGGTCTTTCAAAGGCCATCTTGAGCACGATAAAGTGGGAAGACTTCGTCTCGATACTACCGCCGTCCGTTGGCAGTCTCCAGGTCAGTCCCAGCCAGGCGATCCATTCTCCACGCAGAGGATTTTATAAACAATTTTTTTTTCGATAAATAGATTTTTTTCTGTATATATTTCTAGTTGATTAATTTAATTAGTATTAAATATCACAGAACTATGTTCTGAAAATGCAACTTCACAATAAAAATGTGTTTTCTTTAAAATTTGTTATTGCGTTGTGCACGATATTGTAGTAATAATGTCAGTACCTATTTAAGAAGTTAGAAGACATATATGAAATTAAGTTCAAATCTTTAAAATACACACCGTTTATTTTACTTAATTAAAAAAAGACATTCTATGAAGAGGACAGCATACAGGAGTAAGAGATATCTTGTAATAGTTTTTTATTGAAGTTCAATTGTTATTAACTAATTATCAACTATGAATAGATAAGATATTAATAATTAATAAAAATAAATAATTAAACCCCTCTAGAGACTTAAACATATAATTTTAATTATGTATAGAAGAAATCATTGAATAATAATAAACATGAAAAGCCAGACATCAACAAACTATAAGATTTACCTCATAGAATACATTATACTAAAAGGCGTAGATTTTAGAGGTATTTTGTCAAAGTACTCATTATAAGTTATTTAAATCCTAAGTAATCCTATGTAAATGAAGTACGAACTTCTTTTCAACAACCATATACGTAAAATTCGAAACCCTAAACGAACGTTTCAAACATATTCTCTCTCGTAAAGAAACTTTATCTCGCGCATTTCGCAAAGTAACAACGATTAACCGTGAACGGTAACAATACCTCAAATTTGTTTATGGGGGTTCAAATAATTTTAAAGCTCCCACTGAAAGGCTTCATTAAATAATTCTGATTCTTTGTAAAATAATATGTTTTTTTATAACACTAATTAGGACACCTCGCCATGAAATGAACCAACTGTATCTTTTACCGGAAATATTACACAACCTTCTTCAAGTTTGTCATACTCTCAATGAGAGAAGTCGTGATCATGGAACAGCGGGTATTGGCGAATGACGACATGGAAATAAAATGAATGAATTTAATTTAAATCCTTTTATGGTATTAATAAAGGATGCTTTTTTAGATGTATAGAATTTAAAATACATACAAATCGTGGTAATGGTCATGGTATTTGCTTTATTGGAAAGAAAATTTTATGCCATTAGTTTTTACATATGATTTCACTGATATAGGCGCCGCGGCTGACTCGAATAAAGCGCAATCTGGAAGTCCAATTTTCGACCACTTTTTGGAGCAGCTGGGGACGCATATTGGCAATAATGCGACGAATGTTGACTTCCAAGTCATCTATTGTCTCTGTTTTATCGGCGTAGATTAGCCATTTCATATATCTCTACAGAAAATAATCCAAAGGTGTTAAATCACAAGAGCTTGGAGACCAATTCACAAGTCCATTAGGCGAAATTATGTTATTATTATTATTATTATTATCATCGAATGTTTTCGTCAATAAATTGATTGTGGCGCACGCTGTGTGGTCTGTTGTGTCATTTTGTTGAAACCACAGCTCTTCACAGAGCTGTCAAATTTGCGCGATTCAATTGCCGCAACTAGCGTTTCTAGGATGTAACTGTGAGCGATCCAGCATAACCAAATGGTAAATATTTTTATGTTATTCAATCACTCGTGCATAGTTTAATATTATTTATTAATCTAATCACATGGTGAATAATCTTTACAGAAAACGAGACGTTTCCCTTTGGTTTTTTCGTCTTCGGTTATTCTAATAGTAAGTAACATTTTTGACTCCTTCGGTTTACATTACAACCTTTGGCTTTGTGATTTTATACAATTCCGCACACGAATCCAATTGAATTGGCTTGGATGCTGAGGATCATCTACGATGATTGGCTAAGGAGATGGGTTGCTCGAACGGGCGTGGACCGGAGTGATGCCATCTAGTGGAACATCTTGTTGTCACCTGCCTGCATCGCAGAACGTCGAACTCGCGCCCAATCCGACGAAATTAGGATTTGTCAATATTTATATTATTTCCTTAGTTCATGATTCTTTTATAATTAGACGCCATTTTTATAATGAATAACACATTTTTATTTATCAACTCATAAATTTTTTCTAGTTTAGGATGAAGGCAGAATGTGACAAAATAAGGTAGGTATGTGTTTCTGAGGTGAAGAACCCGCGGGCCTTATGTTCACCACTGACTAGCCGGTGAGAGGATAGAACGCCGTTCTTTACTTCTACAAGGTAAATAGTACACTTCAATCAACCACAACTTTTCCCGCCTGATGGACGTCTAATTACATTTATTTTGTAAGAATCAGATACAACCAGATAACGAAGCGCTCAAGAAATAAACTAAAACGAAGACATCGGCAGACACGCTGTTATTTTATGACTTTTTAAATATAGTTACACTACAATATACAAACGTTATTTACTTATTTTTATTATCTATCCAATTCCAAGAATAAAATAATAAGATGGTTAGTAAGAGCGCCATTGCGAATAGTCCTAATGCACTTATAGTAGTAAAATAGGCAGTCTAACCTCATGTATCGTAAACATTAAAAAATTTGTAAAAAAAATACATCCGCCCTTATGATAAACCCTTAAACGTCTTCATAGGGGTTAGAGACACAACAAAATTCCAAAAAACTTTACACAGAAGATTCTGAAAAGCCTTGAAAACCCGAGAACATAGTTTCGCAAATCATTTCAAGATTAAATTTTCCACACAATAAACCTGAGTTGCTTTTACGCGTTAAGCAAAATAATTCATTATTTTCAAGTGCTATCAGGTTTGTAAAAAGTGGGCCTTGGAATCAGAAGTAGACTGGAGTGTCACGTTTATTGAAAACATTCTAAGAATTAGGCTCGTCGTTAAAATGAGGTGGTTTGCTTTGATTATTTATAATGATTTCCATTAATGTAATTTAAGACATCTTTCCTTTATATATAAAATAGTAAATACCGAATATATTTAAATAACATGTACCTTGTCATTGAAATTTTAGAAACTTTTTTATTTCTTCGCGTACTATCCGGTAACGGACGATTGCAATCATTTTGATTGTTCAGCAAAGAGATTCACACGTCTGGCAAGGTGCAGTGTCCAATAATTCTAAACGTATCATGACATAACCAAAGTACACGTAACTTAATTTTCTTTCTAAATTTTTGTTAGAAATGTATAGACTAACATTTCCTTGCTGAATTAATTAACTTTTCTTAAGTGAGGGTACAATTTTAACCACTATAAAGAAGGATGGATCAAGGTCGTGACTACAAATAACGTTATAAGTACTTTTTTTGTAGTGGTCCCAGCTCTCATATAATGTGCAATATGCTATTTAACTCAATTATACTCTGTATATATTAAATAATACATAAAAAAATATATATCGGAGAAAAAATATTATTTGTCCTTTATTAGGTTTTATGTCTTGTGACACTCTTTACGAGTATCTATTCCTCAAATTCGTTAAATGTTTCCACCGCCTTGATTCTGTCTTCAAAAATAGACTCCAAATAAAATGTCACGAGACTTTATCGTTCCTATTCGCGTGCGCAGGTATATATACAGGATGGCCCAAAAAAAAGAGAACATTTCGTAAAATGTGATATAATTACATCAAAATTAGTTTATCTATATCAACAATAGCTTAAATAGTTTACTAATTTACTCACGTACGTATTTATTTATATTACGTTTTATTTCGACAATTTCCGGTCGCCATCTTTGATTATTAATTTTACCATTGTTTATATTTGTTTTTTTTTCAAATAGTTGCCCAGAATGACAAAAATCACTGCAGAAGACCGTATTTTGATCCAAAATTTGCGAATTGAAAAATATTGGGGTGCTTGGAAAATGATCAAAGAGTTTAAAAACAAAGCCTGGAATATAGCTAGATATTACAGCATAACTGGACATTATAGCAGGACGGAGCTCCATCTCAAATATTGGCAAAAAAAATTACATTAAGAATTATAATTATTTATATTATGTTTAGAAATAACTTATGTGTTACGAGATGTTCTCATTTTTTTGGGCCACCCTGTATATATATTGTCCAATACGACTCCAATAATAGACACGGCGGCATTTAACACTAGCGCTGTTTTGAAATTCTTTTTATAAACTTGTATAAAAGAGATTTTATATTACACCGCCGATGTTATTGAAAACGTCAGATTTAGAAGAAATTAATTAAAGTAACATTAATCTCTAAACACACTTAATGATTAATTGATGGTTACTCTGTAATAACGGTCATAGAAATTTTTTAAGACACAATTTAAATATTTATAAATTAAAAGCAATGATGTGCTTAAGTGTTTTAATGGTTAAGACACTCGCCTAGTGATCCAGTGGTCAGGGGTTCGAGCCTCATTCTAGAAGATCAGAAAGTTAGTCCTATTTTCATAGCGCGAGCGTTTAAATTTGTTTAAAAATAGTAAGAATATTGATGTGACGCGTATTCCATGTACGCATCTCTATTTTTTAGTTTAAAAAAAAGCTTTGTTCTCAAATATTTTAATAATTAAGCCATAATTTAGAAATAGATACTTAATAATTTTAATGTGAAATAATATATTTTTTAAATGAGAACACATTATTATTGTGAAGTTGCATTTTTTCAGAACATAGTTCTGTGATATTTTTAGTACAAATTAAATGTATCAATTAGAAAGATATACAGATAAAATCAATTTATTGAAAACATATTTTGTTGCTAACGGGATTCGAACAAGGAATCGTTCCTATCCGAGGAAGTGTGTTGACCATTACACCATGTCAACAGTAAATTAACGGTAAATTTTCGAAATTATATGTTTCACTTGAAAATTGATACTTCTGTTATTCCATTATTTGAGAGTATATGAGAGTAGTATATGTTATTCCATTACTTTGTAAAATCTGAGAAAACACGCCAGAATTAAATGAATTAATTCATTTTCACTAAATTTTAGTTTTGTTTTAAAAGTAATATATTTCATATTTACGGAGAACCTCAAACAATTTTTATTGCTGAACACAATACCAATATGGCACTGAATCTTGGTAGTCAATGACATATCTTGAGACTGGAGAGGAATCAATGGAGAAAATTCTTGAGTAGGCCAAAAATCACCAGGGGATCTAATAAAGATGAAGGTTGTAGTGATTTTTGAGAAATTGAAATGACGTTTTCAAAGTTGAAATGACGCTTGAGAAAGTTGAACAGTTTTTTGAGGACGTCAAGAAATGTAAATTGTAAATATCTAACATCAAAATACCAGCTGTCGAGAAAAGGGTAAATGCTGATAAAAAATTCTGTGAAAATAGTGCTTTGTACACCATTAGCGATAATAAACAGGATCGTGTCTGACATCGTCATGAAGAAAAGGAGAAGCAAACTACGACGCTATGGAAAAGCAATCTTTGAGAATAATATGTGCTGACCCGATCGAGAAAGAAATTATGTTAAACTGAGCGTCTCATAATAGATAGAAAACAGAAAGGTATGTTAAGAATCGTTCGAGCACATGGGGCGTTCGATGGGAAGTGGATTTTTACCGATATAGGGTACATTCAAGGGGTGTTCAAAAATTTACTGTAAAGTGGTATTTCTTCGTTAATGTTACATAAAATGTCTAGTTTGATAAAATTGACTTATTGAAATCTGCAATGTACATCATTCGTGGTAGTAATATATTCAAACATCTGTAGTAATATATGAATTTATTTAGGTTGCAGTTAAGAAAGGGTCTTATCACCTACAAATCTAAAAATAATATATTACGCATTTGTACAGTTACATCTGTACAAATGATGAAATTACTCAAAACATGATGATAAAATTAAGTCTAAAAAAAATGACTGCCCAACTCTTTACAGAATTCAAAGTACTAAAAATAATAGACATATACAAAAAAAAAATTCAATAATCCATATTTTGAAAATTAAATATTGGAGGCGATTTCCGATCTAAAAGATTTAGACTATTGATATTTCAAAACTTTAATATACTGCAACCCAAAACCACTATATTTATTTAGGCATCAAATTCTTTAATTATCTCCCCTTTTCAATTAGAAAAATTACAGACTATTATATATTTGTATCTGAAACCAAATAATATGTATACAGGCTGGCAGTCACATCAATTATACTCTCTTATATACTCCTCTATATACGAGTGTTAGTCTCTCATAGAGAAAAAAAAAATGTAAAAATAAATATGTATATAATTACTGATTATGTTTATATAAAATGTATTATATCTGATTATATCCTCTAAAAAAAAGTGTTTTGTGGATTAATGTTTGATGTTTGATGTTTGTGTGGAATCAGAAGGATATGTTGTAGTGTAATTGATGAGTACCACAATTACCACCCATCACTTGTACATATGTTCGTTTGAAAATTGCTGCAGAGTGTGTGTATAAGTGCGCGTGTCCAGAGCAAATGACTGGAAGGCGGCGGTGAGAAGAATCCGATGGCATCCCAGATGGCTGCTGGTCGCATAGTTATTGTGGCGCCGGTACCGGGCGTATTTTTACAGCTGTTAGGAGGTCTTGGACATACGGATTCCGTCAAATTTGATGTAATAGTGACCATTAAGTTTCTAGTTAAATTCGTCTGAAAAAGAGTGACGTTATAGACATACAGGTTATATTATATTATGATTAATTATTTTGTTCGCGAGTGAGAACACGTTGAAAACGAGAGTACTCATGGAAGATCATGAACCTCAATAACCATTTCAATTGTTAAACTGGAGATACATGCAATTACATTTTTTAGTTGGAAGTGAAAAGATGTGATATTATAAATGCTACAGTGTACTTTTATAGGGATAATGCGTCAAATAAAACAGTTTTATACGAATGGATTAATCGTTTTGTTGAAGACGGCAGTCGTTGTAAAATACACAAATTGAAAACGATAATCGAATAACGTTGCAAATGATAGCTGATAACGTTGGGATATTAGTCGGTGTGTTTTTAAATTAAAAATAAAATTTTAATAAATTATCACGATAGGTGGCAAAACTATTGTTTAAAAATCAGCGTTTAAAGAAATTTGATGTTGAATTTGAAGCTTTTTCGATCATGGAGATATAAAGCTTTGTGTTGATTTGTGTGCGTATGTTCACGGAATAAAATTATAATATTAGTTCATATTTTATCAAAAGTATTACATATAATATCAAATAACTAGAATATTGTTTCTGAAATCGTTCGAAAGTTGTGTAGTTTGTAAAGTATTGGTCCCAGAACCGTGAAATGGCTTTGTGTAGGGTTATTTTTTAGGAGAACTGAACTTTTTTGAACTGTGTAGCTTTTTGAACATGGACACATCTACATATATTATGGCGGTGATGGCGAATACATAAAATAATTATTTACAATATTTCCTTTATTTCTTAAATTAGGTACCAGCTAGCTGATAATAGTAAAGCCATCTCATTGCCCCTTAAATATAACAACATATGTGATAAAACGAAAGAGGTGCTATTATTTAATATTAAAAGAACATCGTAAAATGGGAAGGGTTCGTCGCTTGCTTACGATGAAATTAGTAAAATAATTTATTAAAATATGAATTAAATATATTAATTATAAAGATATACATATAAAATCAATTTTATCGAAAAATATTGTTGTTGCGCTACCGGGATTCGAACCTGGATCTCTTCCCTAACCGGGGGAGGTGCTTTATCCAACTAAGCTACAGCGGCATTATTTTTAGCGACAATTTTTCGACCCTATATGTTACCTTTTTGAAATTAATACATTTAATCGTTCCATAATTGTCGCTAAAAATAATGCCGCTGTAGCTTAGTTGGATAAAGCACCTCCCCCGGTTAGGGAAGAGATCCAGGTTCGAATCCCGGTAGCGCAACAACAATATTTTTCGATAAAATTGATTTTATATGTATATCTTTATAATTAATATATTTAATTCATATTTAATATATCACAGACCTATGTTCTGAATAATTACAACTTCACAATAAGAATGTGTTCTCCTAAAAAATAATTTATTGCTGAAGCAAACCTACGTTCTCTATCGGTGGTATTTGTTTAACACATAATGTTGCATTATTATATATATATATGTAATATAATATAATTTTGGTGGAGTTGATACTAAGGTAAGACATCAGATCATAGGAATATAAGACTCATGCCACAAATATAAAGCAGATTCAAAAGATTTAGACAGCTATTATAAAAAAAAAATGTAAATTAGGCATTTTAATTACGACATAACCTGAAATTGTAGTAGATACTCATTAATCAACGTTCTCCTCTGTTCTGTTCTAAGGTTGCCACGGCTTATTTGAATAAAGAACGAGATTTTAATAAACAATAATGAAACCTTGAATAGGTTAGATTCACATGAAAGAAACATGAACTATTAATTTAAGACTCGCAATTCCTAAAATCACTTAATCTCCCAAAATTTCGTCTTATACTTGATATTTTCTAGTATCTTGCTATTTTTACGATTCGCAGGTAATAATACTAAAGTCGCTAAAGTAATTCGCAGAAAATAATCTGGTATTATTAGCATTTTGATTTTAACATAATGGAATCTATTCTATAATATATCATCGAAGAACAATGATTATATATATATTTTTCCGATTAATTTTATTTACAATATGTAAGTATACGGTAAGGTAGTAAGAGATGCGATATATAATTCATATTTACATAAAATTAAATGCCACTATGTATCTAGATAAATTCGTCATACTCAGTAAGCTCCTACATCAAAGAAAACTTTGTGAGTATTTTTCTTTTTCTTATTCGTCCTCAGAATAAGCCTGTTTTCATTAATTTCATCTAAAATGTTTATTTTCCGTTTAACTAATTTTCATCATATTACTTCGGCACCACGTTTTTCTTTGGTATTAATTTAGGTTCTAGATTTTATATCCATACTGGGTATGAATAGTTATTATTTTTTTTTATTAAGAACTATGGGTTATGTATATAATCTGATCTTAAGTGGGAACTTTTATAGTTCTATGTTTCCTAACTTACTAAATACGTGGTCACGTGCCATTTCGACGTGTTCTGATGTGAAAGTTAAAGTGTTTTGTTAGAGAACTTATTTATATTTTAATATTGCACCTAAATATCATACTACAACATTCCATTAGGGTCATTAATGACCTATTCATAATCTATATATTTAAATAAAAATATATAAATACACAATAGTAGGATTATATTGTTTATTTCTGTAAATACATTTAATTGAATATTATAGTTTACATGAAATAACGTATTAATAAATATGATTTAAATAAAAATAAAAATATTTTGTTTTAACACCACTTTATTTGAATATATAACCGAATATATAGTTTCGGTTCAGGCTTGGATCTTCATCAGGGTTGAATAAATGTATACCAATTAAAAATAGAATTACAACCATTTAGGAAAATATTGAAGAGGGGGAGAGATAGAGCATAAATTTTGGTGGAGGTTAGATAAGAGAGAGGGAGGAGGAGTAGGTGTAGGGAAGTGGAAGGGGAACATATCTAAAATTGGGCTATTAAGGTGCAATGTAAAAATCTGAATAAGTTCTGTCTCTTTCTCTCTCTCTCTCTCTCTCCCTTTCACTCTCTATTCAATGTTTTCCTAACTAGTTGTAATTCTGTTTTTAATTAGTATAGGTATATTTATTTATTCAACCCTGATGAAGGTTCAAGTCTGAACCCAAACTAGTTTAAAAAAAAGCGGTGATAAAACTAAATAATACTTTTTTATTAAAATTATAATTTAAGAAAAAGGTCGTTATCCTCGTTATAACCTCCCTTTTTTCTGTTATTACTTCAAACAATTGTCTGTTCTCTGTTTTATCCTCTCACAAAAATTCATTTTAATCTAACGTACATAGATGTCTCTGTGTGTATCAAAATAACGTAAAGTTGTACGCCATTTTTCCGTCCACCGCGTAATTACTGTCTGGCAGTTGTCACTACTTGTCATGTGCTCGGAGTTTCAAATTTGCATAGATTTAATTTGGTTTTATTATGTCTTCGCTGAGTGATTTAAATTATTCTTGTGATACAGACAGTGATTATGAACTATTCAATAATAAATGTCGTAAGAAAGAGATGAAAATCGAGGATTGCAAGAGAAGTGATTTAACGCAAAGAGGCATCCGGTGAATCGTATATCACGTAGTTACAAAAAAAAAAGGTTTCTTGTTCATTAATAACTGTTGTTGAAAAAAAGTGCCAGTTTCATAACACTATCAACCCAAAAACATAGATGTCGCTCACATAATTTTTCAAACCAGAGAATGCAAAACGGTTTAAACATATGTAATCTTTTGATGAAAATATTGGTCCAGCAGACAATATCCTTCCTAGTACATCGGCGACTCATGAAGACAAGAGTCCTGAACACGAGCTTTCTGATACGTCCATATTTTAGAAATATTATTAAAAAAGTGATGTATTAAAAATATATTTTTTTATAATTTTTTATTTTTATGTAAATGTTTATTTTTATAAGTTGTACACTTCTTTTTTTCATTCTAATAAAATAATATTATTACTAATACTTAAACACTGTTTTTACTTACAACATCATTAAATTTATTTGATGGGTGGAAAAAGGGCGAAGTACCCATATACAAAAAAAAAATCGTTTTGTGATTATCTCAGAGCGCAATTTTAGCGATAACGCCTCTTTTCCACCCAACGCTTCAATTATTTCTAACCAAAATGTGTTTGCTTCATGTGAAAGTGTGCTTCATTATTAATAAATAAGTATTGTTCATCACTGTTTTTAGTTCATAGTTTTGTCATGTATGAATTTCAAACACTAAAATGATTCAATATTTAATGTCTAATGTGACCCCCATTATTCCGACTTGGAACATGATTGTGGGGAATGAAATATATTCGTACATTTTTTTGTAAATTTTACGTAAAAAAAATATATATTTTTGGAGGAAAAATTATCCTAGCCTAAACGTGTTCGTCATACCTTACGTAAGAGCACATCTTTTAAACCAAATTGCAATACGGAGCAGAAAAATAGCTTTTTGCGACGAAGATATATGAGTTTTCGCGTCATAACTCTTCAGTTTGACGTACATTTTTGGTGGTTATAACTTTGTGTAAGGTACGGCATTGTTTTTATATTTATGAGAAATTGCTTACTGTGAAATTTGCTCATAATCTGTGTAGATATTTCATTTCGTCCAGTAATTTTATTCATAAAATTTGTGTTTAAAAAAACATAATTTTGAACACATTGTACATATATATATATATATACATATATTTGTATATATATAATATATGTCTCACTCATTCACACCACCTTTTTCCAGCTGCGAATTATCACACATTTTTACTCTAGCGGTCAGAGGTTCGCGCCTCGTTCCAGGAGTCCAGCAAGTTAGTCCTTTTTTAATAGTACAAGCGTTTAGCTTAGTTTGAAAATAGTAAAAATATAAATGTGACATGTACTCCGTGTACGCATTTCTATTTAAGACTAATTTTTTTATGTGGAAAATAATATAATAGAGTAACAAAAAAAAAATCTAGTTTACAATTAAAGATTAAACATGGTCAAAAATTTGGTAAACATTTATTATTTTTGGGAAACGAAAGCATTTATTTGTATGCATATTTTCATTAAATTTGGTAAGATGTTAAACATGAGTCATATTAATGTACTTGTTTAAGTCAAATTAAAAGCTACATTTACACGATGTACAGAAAATTATTAATGTGTGTAATTTCAGCAATTTGTTTTAAATTTTCCGCTTTTCACTTGCCACTCATAATAAATATGGAAACGACTTTAATTACCTAAGCGCTTACCTTTATTTAGGGAAAAATAGTTGAAAATAACAAAAATCTGGCGTGAATTTAATTACTTTTGCGTTAGAGGGGCCTCGTGTTGGCAAATTTAAAAGCTTAATTATTTAAATTTTTCCTTACACCATGTTTTAAAATTAATTAATTCACGTGTAAGATAGATATTTACGCAAGTTTTTTGGCAATAAAATATAAAACCTTAATTTTCATTTAACCGGACCCATTAATGACTATTTTTTAAGAAACTATAAAACATAAAAAATGCTAAGGCAATAAAAATTTGAAAAACATGGCATATTTCATGTGCACAAAAAAATCAACGAAGCGGCTCGAATAAACATAATAATAACATTAAACATCTTAATGGTGTGCTTTCATTTTTCAAGTTTTAAATTCGAGAATTTCTACGCGAAATACATGCGCTTTCAAAATGATGCTAATAGTTAAATATATTAAAAATAATTATTATATGCACCAGATAAATAATTAATGACGTTATTTGTTACGTAAATCATACGTTAGAGAATGGTTTAAATAGAAAGAGAGGATAATAAAATTATTGATTTTCTCGCACTAAATACAAGTGTCAAAAATAACTCGTATCTAGTCTTTTATACGTTTTTTCATATTAATATTATGGAATGAAATAAATAGTGTGTTGTCATTTGAATTAATTTATCAAAAATTAAATAATTTACTGGAGTACCTAATTCATATTTAAATGTATGTTTTGGAATCTAACATATTATTTATATTTATACTGACGATATATACAATGTTCAACGTTCAAAATTATTATGACAGATTTAATGAACTATTTTGTTTAATATTATCGATCTGTTTATTTCATACTTACATAGTATTTATGAAACAAACAGCTGGTGTTTAAAATACAATAGTGTTATATATAAACGAAATATTTAGTTGCGACTTACATAAAGTGTTTACTTTGTTCAAGAAAATGTTGTTTTCACTTTAAATCAGTAAAAAACATATATAACGAGCTTGCTTCTCGGTTATACCGAACAAATAATATGGATAACACATGATAATTTCTATGTTTGTTGAGACTGAAAAAAAAACCCAATTAAAGTGAAAGAAGTGGCGGACACGCTGACCGTCACCGACCGTTGGGTCATATAATTTATGACACTACCTAAGATTTTCGACCGCCAAAACTTTGATAACTTATTATTGAGCATCATACAAAAGTGTATAATAAAAAATGCCATTTTACAATCTCGTTCCGTTTTTACATTTGTGTTTTTCTCTGAATTCTAATTTATTACGTGATTATCTAAAGTAATGTATGTATGCGTCGGAAGTATTATATTGACAATTTTAAATTAAATTTATCAGTAAAAAAAGTGACACATGATTTAGCAAACATGTCTAATAATTAAAGAAAGTGTATCTTGATTAGTGAAAAAGTCGAAATAATTCGTGAATTAAAACGTGGTGCGAAAAATGTGAAGAGTGTAAAAAAAATTCGTTGTCTTCTTCAACTATTTTAATATTATTTAAATATAAGGATGCTTAGTTGTCGGAATTTGAAAACGGTATCACAGAAAAAAAAAATAGAAAATGCTATCTTTATGATGTTGATTCGCATTATTAAAATGGTTTAGCACCCAAAGAAGTGTCGAATTTGCTATTGACAGGCCAATTTTGAAAGAATATGTGGAAAAATTCGCGAAACATTTCGGAAAAAACAATTTTACATCTAGCAATAGTTGGTTGGATATAACGTATAACGGCTATAACGAGTAAATTTAGTCGGTCCCGTCATGTTTGTTATAACCGAGTTAGACGTTATATGTATATAAATTAGAAAGACTCAAGGAATATATATTATTTTGGGTTATTTATTTCTATTTTATATTTTACAGATCACTAAAAGTTTGATGACAGAACATGAGTATATAATAAATGTCAGAATATAAATATGATCATCAAACCACTTATAAATCACCGTAGCCCGAAAATCACCTAATATTTATTGTTATCAGAAATATCGAAACATATGTAAAAACAACATATAATTTAAATTATATATTTGATCAAATGATGTTAATAATTAAAATAATTATTAAGATTAAGATGTCTCACAGTTATTACTACTACTACTACTATTATTTACACTATTATTTTTATATGAGAAGTATGGAAGTCTTGGGTATTACAGGGCTTACGACCTGACATCAGCTGGCTTAAGTGATCACTTTACACAATGTAACGTTCACCTATTTACCCACGCTACCACATCTATAAAATTTTGGAAGTTGTATATATTCAATCAAGATTTAACATTTAACTTATTTATAACTAATTATGCTGTCGCTATCTATTGACATTACATGACTATTGATATTCTTTCTCATGTAATAGTATAGATGTTGCTGAAGCTGAGACTTAATTTGAAGTGGAGGCAATATCCTTTATGTGTATAGGAAATTCATTCTAATTATTTACATATACTAGAATACGTCTGAAAATGCTGTATTTTAAAATTTTTTTAACTTCATATTTTTTACTAGTATATTTTTTACAATATTTTGAGTATGTCTAAATCTTTATAGGAACTAATTACTGGGTTTTATCCCCTGGGGGATTGTCATCAAGATTAATATGTCTCACAGAGACGAAGAGGATATAACCCCAGGGGATAAAACCTAGTAATTAGTTCCTACAAAGATTTGAACATACTCAAAATATTGTAACTTAATTATTTTAAATATTAAAAAAAGGAAATTGAATTAAAATAAAAAAATGCTATATACTATAAATAAAAAATGTACTATGTAAATTCCTTGATTATTAGGATATTTCATCAATCAAAAATTATAAAAACAAACATGAATAATTAAATTCAACATGGAAAAAAAAATTAATTAGAAATTGTTGAAGGCGGGTATTTTTCCTTTAACGAAAAATAATTTCAATTTATACTCAAAACTAGTGGAGAATGTTTTTATTGCGTAGGTAGGTATATCATAAATATATATATTTTTTAAAGAATTTCAAATATTGTTAATTAAAAATGACAGAAAATTAATATTTATTAATACAAATTAAATTAATCAACTAGAATGATAAACAGAAAAAATCTATTTAGATATATAAATACCATAGAAATATGTTATGAAAATGTAACTTCACAACAAAAAAATTTGTTCTCCTTAAAAGTTATTTTTTATATCCAAAATTAATCAAAGAAAATTCAATAGAAAAATAATTGACTTTTTAGACGTGATAACCGCACACTTTTATGTGATAGAAAAGCAAATCTTATTTTTAATTTAAATCTAATTGAAATAATATTGATAATGATAATAATACGTCAAATTGATGTAAATCCTGTTCCAAGATGTTCGAGAATTACTTAAATATTAACCTTAAAGTAAATAAACTTGTTTAAGGAAAGGTTGTGATCTTTTTGTGAATAGTAAAATGAATAGTTTCTCCACTGGGTTTTTTTTACCTATTTTGGAAAACCTCACATGCTTTCAAAGCTACACAATTATTAAGGACTATCAAACAATTATCATTAATTACGCACAAATTCATATACATATAAAAACATAGTTATTTGGTATAAAAATATATAATATGGATTAGTTTTAACAAACAGACAGTTTCACAATTTTGTTAATTGTCGTTTGATAATATAATTTTATTTTTGTTTAATAATGAAAATGTACAGATATTCGTTTCATCTACAACAAGGGTCGGCAAACTACGGCCCGTGGGCCAAATCCGGTGCGCTGTCTGTTTTTAATCCGGCCCACAGGTTGTTATTGTTTTGAAGATTAATACGGTCAATTGAAATCATATGCACGGGGATTATTATCTGTATTTGGGAGTTTTTACCAAAGTGAAAAAACATTTTCAAAAATTAAGTATATAAAATCGTAATATAGACTTTAATAATATGAAGTACTAACCTCGAATTACAGTATGATTTAATAATATCTCAGAAAAAATAATTACATTCATCGCATACGTACAAAATTTAAATAGTTATATAATACGTTTATTAATACACGGAAATATTTTATTGTTTTTTTTAAGTGTCAGCATGTGTATAAATATTATATAAAAATATCAATATATATTCTAATAAAATAGATTTGAGCCACATTTTATTTTTGTTGCTGGCCCTTTCCAAAAAAAGTTTTCCGACCCCTGATCTAGAACGCTGACGCTTTCGGCAACAGGGGGTAGGATTTTAATTTAAAACATCCAATATTTAACACGAACAATAATAAATGGGTGCGTTTGGCATATGAACGTGTAATTTATCGTATATGCCCTTTGCTCGTGGCTACGGGGAACAAAACAAATAAAATAACAGAAGTTGTTGAGAGAAAACCGGGATCCTATTGTTTTGTTGTTCCCATTGTTCGGATGAATGACAAATTAGAAAGTTGCGTCTAACATTAACAATGGCCCTGGAATGGAAAAAACAGCTTAATTGTTTTGAAAATAAATAAACAACTTTACGAACGTTTGATAATATTAAAATATTTTATTAATAATTTTTGTGAATTTAAATAACGGACGAGATTTGTATAATAATTCAGTTGTATATTCGCATTGTTTTGTGTTCGGTGAGTTTTTGAGGAAAATGATCTGTATACCTGTTAACGCAAATATACCCTGATAAAGGTTTGAACACCATCAAAGATGCACAAGGAAACTATGCATTTGCAAATTACTATTACATATTCACAACGCGTGAGTTTGGATTCACGGCAATCTTGTGCCCATTTGTTTTATAATACATGTTGAAAAAGTACACTTAGATGACTGGATGGTTCTCTGATGGTGGATAGGCAGCTTCGTTTTGTTGCTGGTCTTTGTGGCTGGACCAACTGCGTGAGACAAATAACCTGGATTGAGAACATAACGGGATCGGGAAATGGGAGAGTCCGGGTACTCAAGAAGAATGGGCAGAGATTGAAGTCGGTGTAGAGTACTTGTGGAGGACTTAAAATCCTATCCTAAGATGTAGTGCCGTGAAAAAACAAGAATAGAACATAACGAAATATAATTAAGACGATGGCGTTTAAACGTTACTTCTTCTGAACTGGATCTTCTTCTATATTTATTAAATACCACAAACACTTTTTATTTGACATCTTAAAACGTTATAAAAAAAATAGTATGATTTTTAACTTTGATTTAACTTGGAAAACGATCACAATGAAATAATATTTTTAATGAAAACACATTTTTGTTATGAATTTGCAATTTCAAAACATAGTTCTATAGTATTTTTAAGACAAATTAAATGTATCAATTAGTTGTGAGACAAAAATAAAAAAATTAAAATTAAAAAGAATTGAATAAGATGCGGTACATTTATTCCGGAAGCAAGCAAATATTTTTTCGGTACATACATTTTTTCTGCATGTCTTTCTAATTCATTAATTTAAATAATAATATTTACCCACCTATATACTATTCGTTTCAGAAATATTACTGTTAAAATAATTATGTACCTACAGTGAACTAAATTACAGATCCTGAGAATAACCTTTTTTATTCACTATTATGAAGAAATGTACTGCCAGAATAAAAAAATGTCATATATCCACATTACAAACGAAATTGACATTTCAATGAAATATATCAATTTATAATTTTGTAATTTTACATAAAACATATTTTTCCTTATATATTGATATTTTTAAAATAGTCCGTATGACATTTTCTGTTATATAGTCCATAATTTGATAATAATTAATGGTGGCATTATACAAAGGCGTACAGGGTGCGAAAAGGCCAACGTTGCTTGCATGCGTGTGGGTTAGGTTATTAGAATCGAGTTACACTCTTCTGTCGCACACAACTCTCACCTTATCCACATTCATATATCTTTTTGTGCTTTCTTGTTGATTGTTGAGGCTTCTAACATAACTATTTTCTAATTATCATGTCAAGTATTTTGCGGGCGTGTTGTATTTCCAGTGCTATTATTAGTCGAGTCATATATCTTTCTAACCATTCTTTCCTTATTCATTCGTTTGCTCAAACGTTGCTTTTACAAACCGGTTAATAATTTATCCCTAGAGACGTGCAGATTTTAATTATGATAGTATACGAGGCACGAATGCCTCAATCCTACAACAAATCCAACCACAGCAAGGCCTATTTATAGTAGCGAATTAAGATTCTTCCAATTCTTCGGTCACATTATACATCAATGTGAAAAGTTTGTAAAATAGATTATCCTGGACACAATCTTGGGCCGAAAAAGACCTGAAAGAGTGCCACAATGATGGATAGATGCGTTGCATCTGACTTGAAAGTCAATTTTTTGGGCGACGTTGTAGGGACGCATTACGAGCCGAGTCTTATCTGATTGCGGCCACTATATGTCTATATACCGACATATCTGGCACTAATGTATAATGTATCTTTTTCTGCAATGTCTTAATGGAAGTCCATAATCGACGAGTCACAACTAGGGCTTGCATTACCGGTTTACCGGTGGTTGATTTACCGGTTTACCGGTAAGCCGGTAAATCAACCAAATTACCGGAAATTATTTTACCGCGAATCAAGGATAAATACAGGTATATTATAATGAAAATTTATTGTAAATATATTTTTAAATTTTTTATTCCAATATATATACATATACACCATGTAAAAATAAAATAAAATAAATAAATATCCATATCAAGTTAATATATCATTTTAAGTTTTAATATTATTTTCTTTTATTTTAATTACTAATTAATATTAGGTGTATACAAAGTATGTATTCATACACCTAATGTATGTTTTACGTATATCCATAAGTTAATAGACAAACTAATAAGTTAATAATATTAACTCCTCACAAATAGGTAAACCAAATATTATACAGTCGTAATTCAAATTAATGTGGCATATATATAAGTGATCATATCTTAGTAAAATCAAAAAGGATATCATATACATATGTATGTATTTATATGACATTTTTCACCTGAAACGTATTTGAAGTTATTTGGGTTTCAATCTAGGATACCGTTTTTAGTAAAGGTAGCCACATACAGTTATACATTAATCATCTAACCAATGTATATATTTTTTCATTTACCGGTAAATAACCGGTTAACCGGTAATGAGAAAAATTATTTACCGTTTACCGGTAAATTGCAAGCCCTAGTCACAACAGAGCGCCATACATCTCTTTACAACGCCTCAATTGGAGTGGATTTTGGCATATAATCCGTTTCATATAGATAATATAAAATAATATTGACATGGCTGTTATTTTGTGGAGCAACACGATTATTTAACTTCGTTTTTTTAACCACACCAATCGATTTTGGAAAATACCATTTCCACCATCAGGATTTCAAATTAACTGACCAAAACCACATATATCACGTTATTCTAATGTTTTAAAAATATGTACAAAATATATATAGTATACAAAGTTAAATAATCTTTATAAAAGTAAAAGTTGAATATGCATATATGTATTAAAAACTAGATTATTTTAATTTACTTCAATAGTTTTTGAGATATTTATTACTAATCCTATATATTGTACCCAGTGAAGAAATTCAAGTTATAGAAAGAGCGATTAGTTTCAATTACGTAATTAGATTTTTTTTTTAAATAATATTTTCCAGGCAACAGTGGTGTTATTTTATTTTCATATATTTTATATAGATTTCAAACAGTTCAGCCTGTGCATTTTTCTCATAATTTCCAAAAATTATTTAATATAAACTAATTTTAGTTTTCGAATCGGAAAATTTTGCGGATGTTGTCATTTTTATAAAAAGCTGGTTTTATTTCCGCAGCAAAATAGTACTAATTTTAATATTTTTACTCTAATGTATAAATATTTTTTAACATCGTGGCGGCAAAAAATAAACAATTAGTTTTCAGGCTTTTATTTAATGAGACTACTGATGTAAATAATAAAAAAAAAATCATCCAGCATCTATATTTAAAGGACACCTTTTGGATCAAAACACTTCAATTACCGAATGATTATTTTTTATTATTTTTATACGCAGACACGATCACAAAACATATTATATCCATTAAACTCTAACATCACAGAGAAGTGCGATAAAATCTACATTTTATTATAACTTATGATGAAATTTCGCTTCACTTGGATTAATTATTCATATCCTTTGCATATCTATTCGCTAAGCAATCTCTTCAATTCCCGACACGTATTCACAAGGTTTTATGTTATTTCATTTTCTCCGCTTGAACCTGATCCTGGAAGACAGGTCGCAGGTAGTAAACGTTGATAAGGGCGTAGCTAGTGTGTCAAAAACAGTTGATGAAACAGATATATGTTCAATATACTACACAAAAGAGATCATGTTAAAGAAAAATGGAGACAGGATTTAGATTAATAATATTTGTAATAAATTTAGCCAGACATTTATCGTTACAAAGTAACATTGAACTTGAAGGGAAAGTCAATTGACATTAACATAGATACTATTAAGGATAATGCCTGACAGAACTGGAAAAGTAAACGACTAAGTTAGGGTTATTTTCAGTAATTTTATGGATGATTGATTACTAAAGCTTCGGTTTCGGCTTCGGCCACTTTCGGCCAAGAAATACACATCGACTGCACACTAGGCTTTAGCTAATATCTTCCGAAGGTTTGGCCGGAGCCGAAGCTTTTTACTCAGTCCCTAAAAAGTGCCGAAAACGCACGATCTATTACGAATGAAATAAGATTTAGTTTATCGTTTCTGAAAAACTATAATTTATTTATTTAATGAATATATTTATAATATTATCAATACCATAACGCAGAAAACTAAGTAACAGTGTAGAATTTGCATTATTATGTATACTTCTATTCGGTGTTTTAAGATTTCTAAGTACGATTGAACTTTCGGCCGAAGCCGAAAGTTATGGCAAGAGCCGAGCAATTGGCTTCAGCTTCAGCCAAAAACTGACCTTGGTCGGACAATAGTGATTACAGCGAAGAGCCTATCCAACAAAAATATTGAAAATGAACTGCGAATAAAATATTAGGAGTTAATCAGAGATTTTCCTAAGTTTATTTATATTGTTCATGTAATGGTGTTTCTTCACCATAAAGGTGCGTGTACATAGATGTGATTTGTCTCAAAACTTGTCTTGAATATCGCGTAAGGACAGAGTTGAGCGCAAAACGAGCTATATTTCGTTGTCTATAGAATTTTGTACGCAGAACGGAATAACTAACTGATATATATTAACATTTACCCCTAAATTTCTGAGACGGAATATTCGTGCACACGTATTATTAGAAACGTATACCTATGTCTTTATAGTAAAATAAGTAATATACAACGCCGAAGAGAGACTGTTAGGTCATTTCTTCTTTCTGCCTCGGCTTAATGTTCAGGGGGGAGGCATCTAACCTAACGGTTCTTTTTTAAATGTTGACAAGTCAAATGGTTATGAAATGAAATAATATTTTTATATAAGAAAATTTATTATTTATATTTTATGATACTTGCATATGTTAAAAGTGGAAAATGAGCAATTTAATTTAATACTTATAAATAAGGTTATTCAAATATAATTACAATTAAATCAACATTAAATATTTGTATTCATCATGCCAGCATTTATGTTCTCTACACAATTGTCTATTTTTACGCTTGTTTGATGTAGATTATGCAGGTCCCTCACGTAAGGGATTACCTCTTAGGATGATCCTGGATCCTGGACGTGAAGTGTGATCAGCTCCTTGTGGTGTCAGCGTAGGGTGACGGAGTTCAGGCTTGTAGTTGATTGACCACAAGACGATGCCCAATTATCCAGGCAAACCGGGACTCTGGACGCGATGTTCTTATAAAAGTAAAATTGTAAAGAGGAGAGAGGAAATGCCGGAGAAATTCAGAGTCTGCCGTCTCCCACTGTGCGGCGAGAAAAATGAACCAAGTTTCGAGATCTCGCCGCCAGGGGGTGGCTGCGCTGGACCGCAGCGGGGCGGCAGGGGGACGGATCCGGCATTTTGATTGGAGGAGATCTCCTGGAGCCTGTAGCGCTCGTGGTATTTTTAGATGTGAAATAAATAATGGTCCAGTGGCTGCAAAGACTCACTCTCGTCTCACTCGTCTCTCGCACCACTGGACTTGATAAGCAAATTACGACTTTTTATTCATCTCATCTTTTCGACCCTGCTACTACTTTGAACTATTGGATCTTCTGGCTTCCTGACTTGGCATCGACTTTGGACACGGAACCGGAATTACTACACGACTTGGCTGCTACACTGGACGAGATTTTTGGACCCCCCTGGACCGCTGCACCACGCTGCAGACAATCTTCATCCGAGCTACCAGAGCGAACCGGCGAACCACCCCTGCATACAGTTCTTGTTTCCTGTACGGAACAGTAATAGAGACAGTCTGTTCTCGCTACACCAAACTATATTGATCAACTCTTTATAGATCCAGCGGGACCCTTTTTGATACTTTCATATTTACGATTAAACGCAGAGTACATCACAGTCTAAGCTTAAACCCGAGGCGCACAGTTTAAATTTTCCTGAGAATTACAATCTATAAAGCGCTTGCTTGATATTTTTAGAGACGACATTGATTCTATTTTCCAATTGAAAATAAAATCTCGTCTTTGTGAAGCGAGTTCTCCCGACCGAGATTCTGTTCAGACTGGCCCGCCTAAGGTGATGCATCCCTTAAGGTGCATTTGCCTACATGACTTTAGTCACATACGCCGCATCTCTTATTGCTGTACCCAAGCTGTGTCGATACACCTGCGTCTAACAATACTTGGTTTTTATTACCCTCCGTCTCTTACTTCGACTAAGTGCTTTTGTATCCTTGAACAAAATATTGTTTTGGGTAATTTCGCATTCTAACAAGACGTAATACAAAGAATGTAGTATTTCTTTAGATTGTTCAGGGATAGGGAGCGAATGACAATTGAAAGTTTAATCAGACAGCTATAGGTGTCAGATGAGAAGGGATGTTACTGATTTGATCAAATGAAGAAGGGTAGGTACTATAGAAGGATACAGTCAAGATTCCTAAGAATCGACTAAGTGCAATCGACTGCAAAAAATAATTTATGCGAATTTATTCTCCCGATATGTACCTATTGACATAAAAAGTCGTTTTATTAAATTATTTCATTTATCCCAAGTATTCTTAGCAGCTGTATGTGTCGCATACCAACGTAAAACAAACAAGATCAGCTGCCAATTCTATCAAGTGAAAGTTTGCGGTTATCGGATTAAGCCAATTCTTTTTCGTATATATTTTTGTTGATTATTCTCTCTATTTTCATATTATTGTGCCAATATGTTGAGTTAAACTTACAAAATTGTACGGAGAAGTGCACAAGAATGATGTGATTTAAAAAAAAAGCGAAATACATATATAGTCACTTTCATGAATAGAATCATTTACAATATAACAATATAGTTAAAAAAGGATCACTTAGGTGGTTTGATCATATTAAGGGACGACTGAGGAGAGAAGAGTAAGAAAAGACATGACGCAAAAAATGTTGATGGCACCAGAAATATAGGACATTTGCGGAAGTTTTAACATGATCAGATAAACCAGATATAGAAAGATGGTCCTGTTAGAAGTCTCAATGATCGATGATCTGGCATGAGAAAACATATGAGTTGTGTCAGGACCGAAGAGTATGGCACTCTATCCTCTTTTCCTATTCCTGCGGGGAAACAGCGTGATGGTAGGTAACGTAGTTAGTTAATTAGATAGTGAAAACATTTTTACATTCATCGCTTGATATGTTTAATTTAATATAAGAATATTACTGTACTCGAAAACAAGACGAGATAATGTATTTTATAAAAAAACATTACCATTCCCCATAAAATAGATCATGTATTTCTGGTTTTATTTTTTTAAAAGAAATAAGACAAAAACGTTAATTAAAAATACCGAGGTTGCTGGACGCAGGAACCAAGATACTCCAGAATTCAATTTTACTTTATAAAGTATTTATTCAAGCGCGAAACTCGAGTTTTTGGTTTCATTTAAGATGGGTGATGCTTGAGAGAGAGAGATGATACAAGCTCACATAGGAAAGTTGGAGGGAAGGCGGAAGACAATATCTGGAGAGTTTCGGCTAATGGGACACCGTAAGTTCCGAGAAGTGGAAACTTACATTGTTTGCTTTTTTTGTATAGCTACTAATAGCCTAATGTCTAAAGGTCATAACTTAAGATCTTTCAGCATTGCACTGATCCAAGCACACCTATTTTTTCTCAAAATTATTCACAATGATTTATTTTGTAGTATTGATAGTTGTTGCATTTCTTTTTCATTACCAAAAAATAAAAAGATGTGGCAGTTGTTTATTTGAGAATAATAATAGAGTTGTATACTATTTTTCAAGACTCAGTTCAAATAAATCTTCAAATCCTTTCCAGAAGTGAGATTTTATTGCAGTTTTTTTTTCACGTGTCTTGTATGTTGCGAAAAATTCAATTTTAGAATCAATTATACCTCACAAATATTTATTATTTCAGACTTTCACTACTTATGATAATTGCTGGCATAATTGGTAATCTTTTATTTTCGATTTTTGTCAATTTAGTTTCGTTTTAGATTATTCTCTTTCAGTCATATTGTTTAAGTGATAGTTTAATTGATTAATTATAATTATAAGAAGAACACATTCTTATTGTGGAGTTGTAATTATTCAGAACATGGGTAAGTGATATTTTAAATACTAATTAAACGTATTAATTAGAAAGATATATATATATATATATATTTAATCAATTTTATCGAAAAATATTGTTGTTGCGTCACCGGGATTCGAACCTGGATCTATTTCCGAACAGGTGAAGGTGCATTATTAAACTATGCTACAGCGACATTATTTTTGACGACAAATTTTTGAACCTATATGTTACACTTTATAGTTGGATAATGCACCTTCCTCGGTTAGGAAAGAGATCCAGGTTCGAATCCCAGTGGCGCAACAATAATACTTTTCGATAAAATTGATTTTATATGTATATCTTTCTAACTAATACATTTAATTAGTATTTAAAAATTTTAAGCATTTTCACTGTCGTTTATATTAATTATTAAAAAGATAGGTCCAAGAAATGACCCTTCTAGTATGCATAATGACATAAAACATAGATATAGTATACATATACAATACGCATGAGCGATCATATACTTCCGAAACGTATCATACGGGGAGATCATGAGCAGGCGAAGAATTGTGTAGGGGTAGGACATAAGAAGCGGTTCAAGGACTGCCCCTGGGAAAAGTTGAATCTGTGTGGAGAATCCGAGGACTCGGAGCAGATGGCTCAAGGTATCTGCTCTCGGGCTGACGGTGTCGCGGCGGGTGGACGAACTAGAAATGAGAAGCGAGCCGCGGCCATGCGAAGACCGGTCCGCTTCTTATGTCATGTATATGGGAGAAAGTGTGCCTTTCGAGTTGGATTATTATCCTACCGAAAAGCGCATGAGAGGCAGACACACTGAGAACCATAACAAAGTGAGAATAGCGAGAGGATCCTCGAATACAAGGCCCGGCACCAACCAGTTTTTAATTAAATTTAAAGTTAAAATTATAACGTAAAATATTTTTTTCTTACAAATATTAAATAATATTTAATGTAAAAATTTATGAACGTTTTTTAGAATACATTTTATGATTGAATATGATTCTTTTACTGTTTGAAAACCCTTCAACTAAACCAAATAATTATTTTTATTAAAGTTTAACGTCGGGAATAGTTCAACCAGTTCTGTATTTCTTTTTCCCATATCAAAAACAAATCCATCATAATAAAATGCATTATCTTCAAACGCAAATAATGATCATGAAAACAACACTGTTAGTAAGATAGTAAAATTCGCCAATTAGTAAAAAATGAAATAGATACTTCAATGATTTGCACTCATCTGTAAGGCAAGCTGAAAACTTTTCAAATGTTATTCTGTTAAGAAACAGCATAAGTGAGGGCTCCGTATTACACTGATCAGATGAATGGAATTTTCAATTCAGTAGGTAGCCAATTATATGGACTCGGTAGAACGATATGTTAAAATCAGAGGATAGCAACTTTAGTAGGAATAAAACAAGAATAACCTAGTATACGACTATAGCGCCCCGGCTGTGAAGGCTGGATAGTCGTGGTAGTTTTTGGAAAGAAACAATGAAATATTCTACTGCAATATAGCAGGAGCTAGCTTAATTATAATAAATCGTCCGTTTATAACACTTGAAATGTTTAATTCATATTTGTTTCCCAAAATTTTCTGTAATGCACAGCTTTTTTGCTGTCTGTAATGTACGTCTCTAAATAACAGTTACCTTAGTATTGTTACGAATGATCAATATTCTAACAATTTTTTTTAACTTATCTTAGGGTCTGAGACTAAGGAAAACTCGAATTACGAAAATAGGACTACCTTGGTAGCCTCCCGGGAGGAGACCCGAACTACCGCTCTGGCGAGTATCTTACCGGTAAATAAATAAGCACGTCAATGTATTATTACACTGGTTGTTTTCTTGCCAATTATATTTAGGTGACCTTAAGGAAAATTTGTGGCGCTGATACCGAATCGATTTTATAAAATTAGCTCTAATTTTTATATTTTTGGAAATTTACTGGTCAGGTGGAGCCTATTTACAAATCTTATGTATTTAAATTGTACAAAAATAAACACGTTAAATACATAACGACATTTCGATATTCGACATAATAATATATCCATTTAGTAATCTATTTTGGATTCTGCTAATGATTCACGATGAATACATTGTAAAATACTGTTTATGAGATTTAATTTTATGTAGACTATAAGGACAATCACACTGGAATTTCTAGTAATGGTCTGGTATCACGTGTCTAACGTCTCGGGAGTGATCTACAAATGAATGTATTTAAACATATAGTCATTATTGTTCAAGATCTTAACAAATTATTTCAGTTGTTTCAGCTGGAGTATATAATGGAGTGATGAGAGAACGGTTTTTCCATCTCAACCAGTGACTCGTTAATGACGTTAGCTGCGCCCATATTCATGTTTTTATCTTGCTTTGTAATACACCTCAAGTAGATGAAACAAGAGTTTTAAATATGAATTAAATATATTAATTAGAAAGATATACATATAAAATCAATTTTATCGAAAAATATTGTTGTTGCGCCACCGGAATTGGAACTTGGATCTCTTTCCTAAGCGGGGAAGGTGCATTATCCAACTATGCTACAGCGACAATATTTTTAGCCGCAATTTTCCAACCTATATTTTTTTTGTTAAGTTGTGTTATCTATATAAAAATAACATATCAAGTAAAGTAATATTGTGGTAGTTTTTACATGACGTAGACCGGCATATAAACGGTGTAGCCACGTGATACATTATTATTTCAGAGAGCATTAATCAAGCTTTGAAATAAAAAATAAATAAAAGCCACAATGGCTAGTCAGCACCTGATGATTCCTAACTCTGGTCACGTCTCTTGCGGGTTGACATTAGGGGTTGAAGGTTAAATTGGAAGAACGGATTGTTTTACTCCTCTCCGTGACGTATGATTTAATTAAATGCCTCTGTACTTTATACGTATGGGTGTGCGTGCCTTCCAGCGGGGTAACCTTTGGCTACGCCGACACCGATGTGTTTTCGGTTTGTTGTGAAATACCTTGATATAGTGTTATACAATTACATTTTCAGACCATTGCATGGTAATGGAATATTGCAGGAAAGGTTGAAGGTTGGTTTTGTTAATTTCAGTATTTTATATATTCATAATAATATTATATATCCCCAGCTATTTTCATATATTTCTATGGACTTTTGGACGTCTAACACATCTAAAGCAAAAGTAGCGAAAATGTCGAACGTGTTTTTAATATCTCTAGGATAAGATTACTTAAATGTTTTCTCTTTTATATATTCAATAACAGAACATAAATATATATTCAATTTTAAATTAAGTGTACATTGTAAATCAAAACATTGCGAAATCGTATGAATTTTGAGCTGTTATTCTTCTTATCTATGGTTATCTCGCGTCGTATCATAGAAACCGAGAATGAAATCGTACGAATTTTTTCTATGATCGTACTATCAAATCATTGATGTCAAAATGATCTTAGTTTTTTTAAGAATATGGTCGCGCTGACGAATGCGACGCGAGATGTTAAATGTTTAATCTTTTATTACGCATTATATTACAGTCGAAAATTAAAACCGCAGTGAATAATTGTTCGTTATAATATAATTTTTAGTTATGTTTGCGATTATTATGCGGTATATTTGTTATCATAACTAAACAATTTTATGTGTTCTAGGTTGTGTGAAACCATTCATCTTTATTTAAATGCACATTGTACTGATAAAATGGCCTTTTTGTGTTTATTATTGTCTATTCGCGATTCTTATACATCATCTAGATGCCATATTTATTTGTTTTGAAAGCTAACTTACAGGTGAAATAATTATAATAACATATAGCTTTTATTTACGTGTGGTTTGTTTTGAGGACAAGCTATACTAGCTGTTCGCAGGGCCTATTAGCAAGCAAACAACCCTGATGAGGCAGTGATCACCAATGGCCGTGTAGCGGCCACTTGACACCCGCAGGGTCTAATAGGAAGTAATCGGCGACAGCCGATGAGACCCTGACCGCGCAGCGATCATACATGGCTGTGTAGCGGCCACTATTGGCCGCGAAGTCGCCACTAGCTGATCGCAGGGTCTAACAGCGAGCAATCGGCGATAGCTGATGAGACCTTGACCACACACCGATGGTTACGTAGCGGCCACTATTGGACGCGAGACGGCCATTAGCTCCCCGCAGAGCCTAGCAGCAAGCAATCGGTGATATCTGATTAGACTCTTACCGCGTAGGATTGTTTACCTGCTAGTTTATTTATTTGTTATTTGAAATATAAATAAAAACACGATAAATGAGTTTATATACATTTTATAAATATACATTTATTATCTGTTTCCATATACTGTAAATATACATTTTATTATCTGTTTATTTGTAACATTGAAATGTATTTGTACTGTATTTAAAAGTAAATAAAGGCAGCACTTAAAAGAGCGCAGGAAGGTTTAAGTTCAAATCTTTGCTCTTTTGCTTATATATTGTCTCAAAATAAAATATAAATTTCTTATATTAGTTTTTGTTTATTAATTGTAGAATTCGTATTACTTAAGCATTGTGTGTGGAACCGATAAAATAAGTTGCAAACTTCTACAACGATTCAGGGAAAGTGTGGGTCCCCCACTTCTGGCGTCCCTTTATAGTGTTTATAAATGTAGTTTATAATTTTTCACTAATTGATTCATAATAATAATATAAATAAGACAAGTTTACATATTATCGAAAAATTGAATACCTAAATAATTTTTACTTTTTTAATAATATAAACTTTGTATGACACACACGTTGAGTTATTTATTCATAACTGTAATTTTGAGAGGTGCAGACCCTGTCATTATCAGGTGATAACTAAACTTAAACAGTTTCGTGTTGACCTATTCCTGTAGACGATAATAGAATTATGGTCACTAGATATGTGTAGTACAAAGTTTAGTTTAATTCAATTAATGAAATGTATTAATTTTTAATTGAGGATAGAGGTATAGATAAACTTTTAATCAAACAAATACGAGAGCAGAAAATTCAAATATTTTTAATCAACTATTAATTCTAAGTCAGTATAGTTAATTATGTGCAGATATGGTTGTTGATAACATATAAAGGATTAATTATGAATAATCTGAAAACCGCTGAAATTCAAACAATCTATATTTGAGAAAAACCTACTTATTAACAATATTACTTTACGTAATAATTCAACCCTTCTTTCAATATTCTCAATAAATATCCCCTCCAAGTTTCGCTAAACTATCTTTCTAAGTGATTTATCTAAAAAAAAACTTTATATTTGATATGTTGTGTTGTTATATTTTAGAATATTCTGAGCGACAATTAGAATGATGTAACTACACATAGTGATGTTTCATAAATTCAAGCTAATTAGCTTGAATATTCTAAAATATAACAACACAATTAGCGAATTTATATAGCTAAAAATAATGTGAATTATGACTGAAATTAATAACAAATAAATATCAAATATATTTCAGATATTTCATAGAGACGAAGATATTTTTATTATATTTGAAAAATGAAAAATATATATGAGTATAGGGTGATTACGATCTGTCTTCGGCTGGCTTAAGTGATATATAACGTTCAAAAATTCTCACTCCTTAATCTCCATATTGAGATATCTGATATTTATTTAATAACAGTGACTTCATAGGTTAAAATCTAGAAATTGTGTGTTCTTGGACATATTCAAATATTGCTGAAATTAATATCAATTGTTTTTGATACATTGAGACGTTTCTTTGAATCAATAGCATAAACAATTAAATCTACGACGTGCATATTATACCTCTGGTTACATATATAATAGTGATAGTCGTAGGTTACATATGATTATGGATTATCTAACACCTTAACAACATGCAACAGCACATGTTTTGCAGCTCAATATTGTTGATCCCGACCTTTGGTAAAAATTATCACGAGCAACGAAGCTCGACTTGGCGGGTTTTGGTAACAGACAAAGCTGCCGTTATTAAAGCACTGAAAATCCTCAATTGATACACCAACGACCTTTATACCCAGGCAGAGTTACTGTATGGTGCGTCATATGACGTATGTGTCTATTTCTTTCAGGATGCAAGAAGAATTAATGGTGATCGCTATTGTCACATGTTGGAAAACTTCTTGGTAGCTGAATTTGGTTAATTGGACCTATAACACATGTAGTTTTAACATAATAGTGTCACCTCACACACAGCATAGGCTACGCTTGAAATTTAAGTAGTAATTTTTCCCGGCCGCATAATGTCAAGAAGTGGTGACTGGCCTCCACGATCACCCGATTTAACGGCTCCCGACTATTTTCTGTAAAAGTATTTGATTGAAAAGATCTACGCTAATAAACCAACAACAATTTTGATGCTAAATAAAATTGCTGAAATAATACGCGAAGTGTGCGAGAATGTTATGAGACATATTGTTAAAAGAGTGGGCATTTTTACCACTGCCAGAGGCGGCTACTTGACAAATGTAAAATTTCATACATAATTATAATAGACCTGATAATTGTGAAATAAAAACAAAATTCAAAAATTGTGTTCCATTTTCTAGTTATTTAAAAACAACACCAGCTTGGAACATAATATTCACCCTGTATATTACATATTCATGATATGAAACGGGAAAGGTATAATATTACCTAAAAACGTTTATTACATCATAAATTATCCATCTTTATACTCTTATCATCTGTGTAATAAAAAAAAAATTAAGAAATGTACCTATGTCAGTGATAAGTGAGGCAATCCGATTGTTTTTTTTAAAATTATATTAATGTTTAAAACTCGTTATTAAAATTTTATCACTAAAAGTGTTACTTATTATCACGAGATGACATTATTAAAGTAGGATTCATACATACATCTAATAATCGCACATCCGATTTTAAACGAAGACCAATAGCCGTAAGAGGTATTAGCAGTCTCATATATTTCATTATTAACTCCCTCAGTTCTGATGTCCGCGTAAGCCGAATTTATGGGGAAAATTTATGGAACCATGGGTTTTTAATGCACGGTGTTACGGGATTGTAGACGGCCATGCAAAATTAATCCCCAAGCTAGGGTAGACAATGCCCCATTGTCAGGAAAAGGTTAAGTCAATTTAAATCGCAAGATATAATTAAATGATTAAACAATTATCAAAAGGCAGTTTAGAAATCGAAACGACCAGAATTATCCTTAGACTAGACTCACTTTACATTGCTACTATATTTAGCAAAATTTTAGAACAATAAACTTAATTAACCCCAGTGTCGTTTGTACCTAATACGAGTATGTCAAAGAAACTTGCTGATAATAATCTATATAATTAAATCTACTAAATTACTTCACATTCTTAATTAGTTCAATCAAAAAAACCTGCATTGCGTGTACTTAATAGGGTAATTAAAACGAGAATGCTAACATTTTAAGATCAGGTGTAAAATAGAATTTAAAAAAAGAACTAATATAAGAGGGTGTAAAAAACTGTTATGCTGAGGTTTACAATATTTTTCTATTTACTTTTGGGTGGAAATTCTGAAAATCGGATAAGAAAGATCAATTTCATTTGATTAATTTATGTGATATATTATATAATATTAAAACTTTAGTATAATTATATATATTTTAATATTAAACAATGGAAAGTAATCTACTACTTAACTTACTAACACTAATATATTTGCATTCCCAAACAGATATACATATACCCTACAGGCGCTATCATGACGAGACATGACAAATATTAAACCATCTTACTTAATTAACTTACCATCGCGCCGTATCTCCGCGGGGGTAGGCAGAGAGGATAGAGCACCACACTCTTCTCTCCTGACACAGTTCACGCTTCATTCACATTGACAGGACCATCCTCCAGTATCTGGTATACCTGGTCATGCCAAGTCCGTGGACGTCCTCTATTACTGGTACCATCAATACTTGCATCATATATCTTCATTTCCATTCTCTCCTGATTCATGCGTTCCATATGACCAAACCACCTTAGTGATCCTTTCTTAATTTTACTCACTATATGAAGATTAGCTTTACATTCTTTCTTTATTTCTTCATTATTTACCCTGTTATAAATGGATCTGTCACACATACGTCTAAGCGATCTCATTTCCACTGCATTCAGTATACTTTCGTTCTTCTTCTGCCAGCTCCGGGCCTCACTTCCATAGATCAGGATTACGAATGGGTATCGAATATTTTAATATTTGTTTATCAATACATCATGAAATTATTATCATAATAATAATGTATACCTTCAGAAAAATAAAGATTTTTCTGTTCATAATGATTTTGACGACGAGAGCGATATCGATATTACATACATACAGACGAACGCTTTTGTTGTATATTTTAATTGTAATCATAATACCAGCCTCACTGGCCTGTTTATGTCTGTGCTGAGGAAAACATTTCATACATTTTCAACATCCATATTTATTATTTAGAGGAAAACGTGAAAAACTAATATGAATTTGAAGAACGATATATATGTTAATACACTTTTTATTATGAATGATAGTTCATATAGTCTGTATTAAAATACAACACCATCTTCCCAAATCAAGCTAATTTCCATACTGGCCACCATTTAAATTTTAGAGTGCGAAGATTGCCAATGGTTGAGTTCTAATGTAAATTACAGTGGAAAAAAAGATTTTTTTAATCAATAAATTTAAAAAAAAAGAGCTATGCTTGACTGTTAATAAATTAACAACAAGTGTAATAACTATATACACGCGAAGACAACTGCATTTAAAGTAATAAAAAAATAAAAAGTAGAAGTTGCTGACTTTGCAAAAATAAAGCAAATTTAATCAGATTTATGTATGGGTTAGTCGAAACTCGAGTAGTGCTAATAAACTCAAGTAGAGTTATAATATTGTTTCATTTGCATCCATCTATCATGATGAAAATTTTAAAAAGTTAATGCCGATTTTGTCAATTTATAAGAATTGTTTTAAATATAACTTTCCAGGTATTTTTATCTAAAAATAAAAGAAAAGGAATTAGAGAAACTCTAGTGTTCCGAATTGATTACATATCTATTTTCTGTCAATGTAGATGGTGTTACAATTAAATTATTTAAAAAAAATGAAGAAAAATCACGTAAATGATTGAAAACTAAATGTAATTATTAGATTTTTAGAAATTAACCTTTCAACCCGTGGCTCCTTTGCTGTAATAGTTTGAAAATTAAACTTGAGCCATGAATAAGAAGTGGTAATTAATAACGCTTAGCATATAGGGTGGCTCATTTAAAGTTTATAATTTCTCTGGCAGCTAGCGAAAATACGTTATTAAAAACGCATATACGCACGCACTCGCAAGCCAAATTAATTAACAAGTGATGGGTGAATGCTAATTCTTCTTAAAATAAATACATTTTTAAAACACATCAATCAGGTATAATTAGTGGATGGAGAATTGAAATTGCGAAGAGATGTGAGAAAATATCGTGTAGAATCTTTTTTCTTTCACCGGGCAGTGCTTAACTAACCAAATACATTTATGGCAGTTAAATAATGTTCACTTTGCTCAGTTCCTGCAAAAACTAATTACAATTGGACTACTATGTATTTTTATAACTAAATACACATTCCCTATTACGCTCATGTTAAACATTATACACTTCTAACAAATGGGTTAAGTTTACATTTAAATATTAATTTAAAGAAAAACAAAGTGTATAACATTTAAATAATTCAATGTCGATCGGTTTCGATACCACTGTATCTTAGTCAGGATGGAGATATACTAATTAATCCATTAAATAAAAATATGAAAGAAAATTAATTCATTTATAGTGGATTAAAAAGTTTGTCATTAAAAAAAATTAATAATCATGCGTAAATGTAAATACTATGATTAATTTGTCATTCAATATTTAAATTCTATTATCGATTCTGGATTTTAATTCAAAATATACATAATTTTATTTTCTTTGTATAAATCTCTAAAAAAAATATATTTTCACGATGATACAGCAGTAAACATCGCAGACTTTTGTTGGTAAATAAAACAGGAAGAAAGGTTCAGCAACATAAAGGTACGAGTACATTTCAATTTATTCCTGGATGTCTTTTTCATCCCACTTAGGGCCATTCTTTCTAAAGCACCTATTCAGTTTATCATAAGTCTTTTCTTCCCTCTGTTCCAGATGTCCCTAATGTTTCGCTCCGCCTCACCCCCTTTCTTGCATGACTTATTCAAATCCGTTCATTAATCTTCTTCACACCGTGTGACCAAATTCCCGGGGCGCCGTTTTATTAAGTCGTTAGGAATGAAAGTCTCCAAGAAAAGGGTTGCCTGTGTCTGAATCTTTCTAAACATTAATAAAAAGTTTATTACCAAACTGAAATATGCTTACTATGTTGAAAGTAATAAAGATATTTGCCAGTCTTTTTGTTGATTCAGAATAATTTACTCACTAGAAGCCAGGAATATAATTATGTTTTGTTGAACGAAAATTAGGTAATTAGTATTATATTTATACGACTATATAATTTAGATTTCTTTATATCAATTTTAGTTTCACTTGTCTTGTGAGTGAGATCGTTAATTTAAAACATATATTTAGAGTTTTAATCACAACTAATAAAATTCTCTATCTACATGAAAAATAGATTTTTAAATTTATGCATTTATATTTATAGATACATACTACAAAAGCTCATATCTGACATGCTCCACTAACTACCTTATTGTAAAAATGTATTCACATATTTGAAATATATAATTATGTTTTATGTGTATGTTAAAAAATTCTCCATGATATGTAAAATATCATGTAAAGATTAATAGTATATAATAAAAATATAATAATTTTAAAATTAATTTTAACGCACGCTGTATTTATTACACATTTAAAAGTGTTCAGAAAAAAATCAGTTAATAATTTTGTTATTGTAATGTCAATATGGTTGTAATTTTTCATTAATTTTCAAGAATCCAACTCCAAATATAACGGATGTTACATCCACCATATGGCAGCCCGGCTCATCATAAAATGTTGTTTGTCTGGATATCGACGAAGAATTGCGGACGATTTCAAATCCATTTGCAGAATCCGTGGACTTTTGGAAAAGTGAATACGAAATGTAAAAAAATATATAATTTAGTTATAATTATAATATTATTAATATGTTTTCATATAAATAATTCATGATAAAAGTACACTGTGTACTTGTGGTTTCATCACATGATTCATAAACCATGAGTATCGAGACTGAAAGACGAACATCAAAGAGGAAATCACGAGCAATGTGGAGAATATGTTAAAAATATTCTTAAGGAGAACACATTCTTATTGTGAAGTTGTAATTAGAAGGTCAGTGACATATTTTTTAAAAATACAAATTAAATGTATTAATTATAAAGATATACATATATAATTCATTTGATCGAAAAATATATTGTTGTTCCTACTGAGATTCGAACCTGGATCTGTTTCCAATCCGGGAAAGGTGCACCTTTTTAATTAATACATTTAACATTTTAAAGTGATTTTGATGCAGCCCAGGACAAAACAAAGTGGATCAGAATGATTATAGAGTAGCCGATAAAATGAAAAAAAGTGCACGTGTTTAAAATAATACTGTGACTACGCATTATGCACATTCGAAGACTAAAGTCATAGTAGTGTCTATATACATCCATCTAATGATATTTGACAAATGAGTAAGCTCCTGAAACTAGTGTCTACGGCACCAAAGTGCAAATAACGAACAGTCGTGAAAATAGACAAATTATCAACCTCATTGGATAAGATAATAGAAAGATCGAGAATTCTTAGTGAAGACATGACCACTGGATCATAATTGGTGGAGTAAGTATATCATAGATATTTTTTATACAGAAGTCGTTAAAATTGTTCCTTGATGCCATTAAGTGAGGTCTCCATGTCCACTATTGTCCAGTTTCACTAAAATGGACGGTCCACCGATTATTGGTTCCCCGACAATTGATCCCCGGACAGTTCATCCCTCTGCCAATTGATCCCCCGTCAATTTCCTCCAAAGTTTCTTCAAGTATTTATATTCTTAAATACCAGCATCCGTGAAGGTTATAAATATGTTATGTTTTAATAGGGTGGTAGTAAATTTATAAAAATATTGCTCTCGAACGAAATTGCATATAATTAGGGAAAATTTTAAACTAATTACACATATTTTCATTCAAAACCTACAAAAAAAACTATTTTGTCTATATACCATATATACAGGCGTATATGCCGAACTTTAAAAGTAAAAAAATTGACTTTCAAATAGGGGATTGGCTAATACGCCTGACTAATAATTTTACGATTTTATGTACTTGTGATGTGTTTGGTATGTCTACTAAGATATTTTTAAAGTGGATTTTAACTTTGTAATTGATAAATAATACACAAATAAATTTTTTACACTATACTAATTTCATAACAATAGCTGTCCGGTGGTAAGTAGTTATAGAATAGGTGGGAGTCCTTCACTTCGACTACCCTAATTACAATCTCTTAATCCGGAAATGCAAATTTGTTTTTTGTACCACACCAATGTCGAATTAAATACCAAAATTTTAACTCAAAATATGTATTTGAAGAAACTTTGGAGTATCAATTGTCCAGAGGATCAATTTCCGGGAGGATCAATGTGTAATAGATCAACTGTCTGGGGGAACAATTGACTAGGACGAATTGTCGGGGGATCAATTCTCAGAGAACCAAAATGGATTTCATAATAACTGCCGACAATTTCTTACTAAGAATGGAAAGTGACGTAACCGCAGAATGTGTCTCGAAGTATTTTCGGTGAACAAAAGAGTTTTTAATAAGGAGCATTAATATTTATATGATAAATTCGCTTCTTTATAAATTGTCATTCAGTTAACTTGGAATATTTATTTACAATAAATAATATCAAACGGTTTCAACCACAAGACGCTTGAATACCAAAAATATCAGGAAAAAGGTTAAGTAAGTTAAGTTAATATGATTTGTTATTAAATAATTTAATCAAATCTAACAAAGATTTATTCTTAACATAAATTTATTTATTTATAACTTAAATGTGTCATCATTATTAGGTACGAAAATAAAATATTTAATAACAAAGTAAATTTTTCCAGAATACAGAATGTAAAATAATATTTGGGGTTACGTAGGAAGCAAGAGATCTTTTATAAATTTTATAACACACCTTTTAACTTCTCTGATTTGATTGTTAAAAGGGGGAAGGATAAGGACTGAGCCCTCTTGTTTCCGACATATGAGGTAACAACAACGGCGAAAGATTTTTTGGGGGACCCTATTCGGGGAACACGCTGAAACTGTTTCTATTTTAAATATCAGGTAATTCTAACTTTATATAATTGTATAAAGTAGTAGCAAAAATTGGTAAAGTTTTTTTATATAATACATTTTATATTATATTTTGTTAATTCTTTTTTTGTTTGATTTTGTTGAATTTTTTTACAAATTTTTATATTTTTAGTGATAGTTTGTATATAATTTTTTTATAAATTTTGTTCAATAGGGTCAAGAACAGGGTAAAGAAGTGAAATGGGATGAAGGGGATCGGAAGAGGGCTCATACAGGCCGAGGGAGTATATGGAAGGGTTTGGGATGGAAATTAATTTAGAGTAAAATTTAGACGATAAATCGTGTATGTGTCGTTTGAGTGAGGATATGTTTAAGTCACTGTGAATGATTGTATTTCTGACAAACCAGGGTGAGTTTGTGATTCTCCTAAGGATGTTGTTTTGTTTGGATTCTAAAATTCTAAAATCTTGAACCCCAGATCGGGCTCGCGTATGTGATTATAGGACGGATGGTTGCTTTGTACAAGAGTAATTTGTTTTTTTAGGGATAGTGAACTGTAGGAATTTAGGAGGGGGTATAGTCGGTTGCAACCTTTTAATTTACTGATAAAGAAATTGTATAGGATTCTCATATTATTTCGAAATATGAAAATGTACAAAGTTAACCAGTTATTATTAATACATCTACAGTTAATTGGAGCATATTAACTGAAATAATAATACTTTAAAGCAAAAGGTTTTTACATATTCGTACAGATACTTAATATAATAGACAACAATAATGATAATAGATTAAATATTTAAACATTTTAAATGTTAAAATATTTTATCTATTATATATTATTATTTTTTTAATTTTGGCGGTAGCGGATAAATAAAATGGTTTTAATACTTTTTATACACCGTTGTGTTTATTGTACTCTGCCTCGAAAGTTGACATATTTTTGTACGTAAAGAAAGTGAATCTACGCAAACACACGTTCATATCTATTCCGAACTTTGGTTTTAAACGTTCGTGTTTTAGGTAGATTTTAACAAAACTACTACCTGTTGCAAAAGGTTTCATGACGCAATATCTGAATTAGAGTCATTACCCTCCAAAACCATCCACCATAAAAAAATTTAACAATATATGGGATATAACACTTACGCTTTTTTATTTCCTTACTTATTCTGAATTTATAGTTGATAAACTAATTATGTATTATGTATGAAATTGTGGTTGTTGATTGAAAATGTAAAATATCTACCTCAGCACGGGCGAAGTCCAGTGAGGCAGATATTAAAATACAAAAAGTACTTGCAACATATCATAAATAAATAAATAAATAAAAATAACGGATTTTGTAGATACAATAATTCTCCGCAGTTCTATAAAATTTCTTTTTTTTTTTAAACTAAACCTTGGCTAAGTTGCCGCCATCTTGTTTCAAAATGGCAATTTAAAAAAAAAAAAGTTCGTAACTTCGTTATTATTAGTCCATAGCAAATATCATTTCATTTTCAAATATACCAAATATACATGATTCTTGCGCAATAAGGTTTTATTTTAATTAGTTATTAATAAAATATAATTTAAAAATGAAAATAAAACTCTCAAAATAAACCCAACTATAATGATGACTAAAGTATCTATATATTGTAATATACGAGTAGATTCATTGATACATTTTTTATATATGTTGTGACATTCAAAATCACTCCGTCTTGTAAATTGGCATGAGCCACATTGATGTCAATGACGTTTTGGATCCGCGGATACTTCACTTTGGTAAATCTACGGAACAAGCGGGAACCGTTCGCTTGGGACAGGTTTCTCGATCTTTTTATATTGAGCTCTAAACGCGATCGGAAGCTGGTAGGGCAATTAAATTGTGCTGTCGTTTCACAAAAGCAATAGCATGTTGGACTTTTAATCCAGATGAACGAAGGGTAAATATCGCTAATCATTTCAATCATTAGTGCACTGCTTGTCATATTGCTCATTGTTAATTTGCGTGATGAACAATCTTTACAGAAAGTAATTTTCATAGTTCGAAAATCTTAGATGGTGTGACGCTCCCGTAGTAAATCTCGGCAGCGTAATCTTTAATGGTACTGTAGACCTGAAGGTAGGACACTGAGCGAGTCTCCAACGTCGATCAAGCATTAGAGATGACGTTTTGAACGATAGTTGCGAGGGCCACGGAAACATCAAGCGAGAATATCATGTCACATGTGGATCCTTGCAGACTGACATGGATTTTTTGCAGGGACGCCTCATCACCATCGATGTGTAACTGATTATTATTATTATTATTTATATGATCACATTTCTCTATTATTTCGTTTTCTATGTCATGCTGGGACAAGTATATAATTTTCACTTTTATTATAAATTAGTTTACATTTTATAACTGAAAACATCTTTTTATTTATCTCCTCTAGGTATCAATAATAAATTTTTCTAGTTTTAAAATTTTACCAGAAGAGGATAGAATAGTTTTTACTCTCACGATGTTACGAATTTTATTTTTCCAATATGTAAATGTTTTGTAAAATCAGTTAATAATAAAAAAAACATTAAATTTAAACATTATGAAAACTATTTTGTGGGTTCCAAGATGGATCTATCTCACTTGGTTTTCTATAGGATTGAAAACGGCAACATTAACGACACTCAAAGAATACTTGAGATTTTCATGGCAAGAAGTTAAAACTCGCCTTTCTCGGCAGTCTTGACAAAATATATCCCAGTACAATAGAAATGTCGGAAGGAAATGAAACTGTTTTGTCAAGTTTTACAAAAGGATAAATTTGTGGTGTGGGACATATTTTTCTTCCATTGAAAACTCCTTGCATTGTGAAGGCTTCCGGATCGTGTTACAAAAAACGGACTTGTCTCGTAACATTTACTCTTCGTAGGCTTTTCATATGGGACAAAAAACCGGATTCAAAATTGCGTCTGTGCGGCGATCAGTTCAAAGATTACGCACTTGAAAGGATTGGTGGAATTAGGGACATTGAATAGAGTTTGTGGATATCCCAGAACCGCAAGAAGAGTCTTAAGTAGGAAAACCTTGCCCGAGCATTTCCTTGAACATTCAATCGTTCCTTAAGTTGTTGATGGCATTATAAACATTAAAAAAAACCACACAAACAATGAAAAGCATGTTTAGTTTCAAGTATAAAACCATGAAATATGGTGAGCGTTTTATTAAATTAATTTGTTATGAATGTATAAACCACGAAAATTGAATATGAATTATTCATTTGGAAAATCACAATTAATGTTACCATCAATAAACAATTCAATAATTATTATACACATGAAAATAAAGGAATTTGAAATTATGTTTGTAGATGCGTTCTAAATTATAGCGATAAACATTTAACAAATTATTAAAATACGTACTGTAAATTGTTTTCATATTTTAAAATAATAGTTTGCACAATTGCGTAATATAAATTTGCATAAAAAATAATAATTACCTCGCTTTATTAAACTTTAAAATTATAATTAAATTTGAAAAGCTAAAATGATCCCGTTTACACAATTAAATTTTGTAAATAATTATTATATCGGGATTTTGCAAAAAAAATTCATGTTTTAATGATTAAAACAAAACATACAAAATTAAAGAAATACGGCTGTATTTAATTTCATTTAAGTACTAAGTTACCTGTGTTCTTAAATACTATCTAAAGAATTGCTGCAAGATAGGGGTATTCACGATCTAAAAGTTGTTAATTTTTTAAAGTATTTTCGACAAAAGACTTTATAAAGTTGTAATGAAAGATCCATTTCATTTAAGGTATGAAAGAAGATAACTCTTATAACATGTTCACTGCTGTGAATAATTTATAAGATCAAAGGCATCGCAAAGAGAGGGTCCGCACTTCCGTAGAAATTATTTTTTCCAGTAAAAAATACGTTACGTGAAATCTTTTGTGGAATTTTGCTTTAGATTAATAAAATAAATAAGGAGTTATAACGTAAATATCAAACGTATATATTGCATTAAATATTTCTATAATAACTTCAAGTTAGATTATCTACGTAGATTGTAGAGTACAGATTAAAATTTTCTATTTTATTATTTGCATACCTAAATACCACATTTTTACGTTAAAAACTAACATTTGTAAGGAAAATATTTAAGAATATCTTGTATTTAAATGTTTTCATCGTCATCTGTTAATTTAAAATAAAAGATTTGGTTATTTGGTTTATACCTCAAATTTCTTAGCTGTTTAAAATATAAATCCTTGGAAAAAAAACTTCAACGCAAACAAATAATAACTATTGAGTATAAAGGAACGAAAAATTCCTAGAACCCTTAAATGGAAAGGGTTGAACCCTCATTAGATGCTTTAGATAGAGGACGGGTACCTATTCGAGGCAGAAACATTTGATAACGGTTTCGTTTGTACAGATCTAAAAAATTTATATTTTTATTCTCAAATCCATTTAATTGTTTAGTCACGTGAATTACAGTGAACAATAGTTTCAAGATAAATCTTTGAATTGAAGAATTATTTTAATATTTGAAGCCATGTCTTTGTGGTTAGATATTTTAACAAAAAGGTAAGGTCCAAGATGACAAAACTTTTTTGATAATTTTAGCATACTTTTGAAATTAGCAATATGTTAAAAAAATATGATAATTTTAGCTCTTATTTGTATTTTTGTGTGCTGAAATTAAAACGTCGTACTATGTAGTTTTAAAAAAAAAAATTAAAAGAATTTTAAACTGTAAAGTACGCTATGAGTATTTCGATCACGCTATTTTTAATTGCCAAATTGAGCCATACATAGATCTTTCTTGCTTTCAATCAAGATATGTTTTTTCCTCCCCCGTCCTATCTAACATACTGTACCATGCATTTAGTTGAAATCAACTACACCGATCTTGACCGGATGATTTGTGGAGATCTGAGGGTATAATTTTATTTATTTATTTACACCCTATCCCGAATCGTTTTGAGAGTTGATTACCCTCGTTTTGATTTGTCATAATTACATATATTTTTATTTATTTTATTACATTCAGTCATATCATTATAATACCATCCAGTATCGTCGTACCAGAACCATACCTGTACAATATGAGAGACTTGTTATCACATTAATTTCAAAAGGGAGCCAGAAAGAAGCTATAGAAATCACACACCCTCAAAAAGGGAGGGTAGACGTCATATTTGTGTGTTCAGTATACAAACTTCTTGGTAAGTAGTCTGGTTAACTTTGTGTGTAATAATTCACATGATAACATAACTAGAAATGGGAGCAAAAACAATGGTCATTAAGGGGTTTCCTGAACCTAGATGCAATAATATTTACAAATCAAAGACAGAAAAAATACGTCTACTACCTCTACACATAAAATTAGGTCTCATAAAATAAATGGAAATTACTTCACTTATTTTTGAAAGAAATTTCTTCATCAGATTCAGACCTGAAATCAACCATTTACGATTACTAAAAGAAAGGCATGGATTACCTCAAATCTTTACGATTACTAAAAGAGAGGCATGGATTACCCTTAAATATGTAGTTACTTGATACTATGCTTTTTTTCTAAAACTCTTAAAGCGTGTAGCAAGGAGAATGTTTCCGTCAAGACTCCAAGGACTCAGTTGGTGGAACGTCAATGGTATATTGCAAAATTCCAATATAGCATTGACGTTACAAAACCACATACAAGAGAAAAATAAAGTTATGTAGCTTCACCGGCAAACGACAAAGGCAGTATAAGGCAACAGATTAAAATTTACTTCTTAAAAATGGTAATATGAAAGTTATTGTAATAAATATTCTCAGTGTTTGGCACAGTACACATTTTATTTAATCATATTTGCTATTCATTTCAATAACGCTATACTTAGATAGACGCTAACAATGACATTGCAAATTATGTAAAAATGATAGAAAATAACTTAGCCAAGTTTTGGAATTAGTACATCAAAATCATATAAATTCAGTATGATTTTTTTCAAGATATTCAATTCTGCAGACTTGTCTAATATAAATAACAAATCACCAGCGGCGTGCACTAGGCATGGACTGCTAATATCTATGGTGTAAAAACGATAGAAATTATCATTAGAGGTTGTATTAATCATATACTCTTTCAGAAGCTTGTTTTTGTGTCAGTATACCTGTGTGAGTGTGTACTATTACTATTATTATTGGGAAGCTTTTCAAGTTATTAACTAAAGGAGTTAAAATGTGTTATAATATAACATATGACGATGTTTAAAGAGTATTGGATTGCATGCAGTCAAGTCCACTTCAAACACACGCGCAGCTTTATTTGTCAATTTTTTAATTCTTCCACTAGTTGTACGGTTTTAGTTAACACGTTAACATAAGAACTAAATTATTTTTGTGTCGATCCACATACTTAATACATAATATGTCAAATAAATATTTAATTTACATTTATTTCGCAAACATTATAGTCATGCATAGCTTTTTTGTTTGTATAGAGTGCGTGCCACTGCTAATCACTGAGTATATTATTGTTTAAAATCAAACAGTTTAAACACTAATTTGTTCATTAATCAACTCAGAGTAAAACACTATAACTATACATAAACAAATCGGTTCAATTGATTATTTATCTAAGATTTAATTTTATAATTATTCAATTTGTTCAGACAGTATTAAATATACATAGTGTTACCAATTATTATGTCGGTTTTAAATAATAAACTCAAGTAGTTATACGTATTCTAGGTTATCTAAGTGAAATATTTATGTATGTTATTATTATTACAATATATTTCAGATTATGCTACAATAATATTAATGTAAATTTTTTTTCATTCTACGCTTCTCTTAAAAGCATAAGTTTGTAAATAGAAGTAGAGAAAAAGTATATTTTATATCATAAAAATAATAATCACTCGATTATTTTATTTCAAATTATAACCATTTAAAAGTTTATTTAAAAATCAATAAAATATGATGGTATAAAGTCTTGAAATGTAAACGTACTTCATTTTTTGAAATAAACAGTTCTACACGAAGAAAAATTTAGTGAAAAAATAAATTTTGACATTTAAAATACTCTGTTATCCAGACGTTAATATGTCCGAGTGTTTTTAATTACTGTGGCATTTAAAAGATATCCAAGTAATATAATAATGCACTGAAAATTTCACTGTGCCGGTTTCAGCAATTGAAAAAAGACAAAAATATTGTGAATCTTTTTTTGTTCCAACAATCTCAACCTGATCCAGACAATCCGACAATCCATATAGTCACAGTTTCTTTAATATCTCTTCTCGGATTGGGTTTTCTTTTCAATTTTCTCCTAAAGATAATATAAAAAAAAATACCATCGCGCTGAGACCCCAGGGATGTGAGCAGCATTTAAAGCTTTGTGTTAACGAAAAGGGTGGAGATGTGCCGTGATTCATCGGCTGGTAAGTTTTTTGGGTCAAGTTAGGGGTTGTTACGGCTCTCTTTTATGCAGGAGTACTCGAGGTAGTTTCATTTATGCTTATTGGCAAAGGTGAACCTGTTTACGTCGACGCTTGTATTCGTATATTTGATGCTATATTTTACGGATCGTTTTCAACGCCTCAATTTTGCACAATTTATTCATAAATATTTTTCTCTTTAATTAGGAAATACACTTTCCTGGCTTAATTTGTCGGAATGATGGATATATTGAAAATAGAGTCATGGTTTTTATCATACCCGTTACCCAACATTTATTTATTTGTTACATTAATTTGTTTCCTTGTTCCATCATTCCAAACATGAATTAAGTTTATTTTTTAATGAAAAATAACATTTTCAGGTTTTTAGTGGCGTTCAAAATATTACGTGTAGAGTATTCTGGGATATTTTTCAGTACAACGGTCGGGCATTTTTGGCTAACCCTTTAGATTTCGACGCGGGATTCATCACCACAAAAACAATAATCGCTCAATTAAAATATTTTAATTTACAATAATTTTTTACATAATGGATCCAGCAATGGGTTCCGGTAACACGTCCAGAAAAGATAAGATACACGGCAGAATAGCCAAGAAAACTTTATAAAGACAAAGGAAAAATAAGTTATGGATGAAAATACAAAATGTCATTTTTTGTCATCAAATCATGACAATCGTGTATTATGTATAATTTATAATGATTCTAGTTTTATCAATAAAAATCAGTGAGAAACTGGAATTATTTGTTAATTTAAAATCAATGTTGTGTTCCTGAAAGAAAAAAATTACTTTTATCTCACATACCTATTAATATTTTTTACGGGAGTGATTTATTTCTGAACCGTGTGTATAATATATACATATAACACACCGTGTTGTTATATCATATATCGTTCAGGAAAAAAATGAAATTTCGAATTAAACCTTATTATGCACATAAAAATTATTTAGTATATTATACTCGTACATGTTGAATAAGTACACCTAATAGGGGGAATTTAAGATCATTTGATACGATTATTCTTTATATTATAAATTAAATTTAAATATCTATATTAATGTAGTACACGTTGGCATACATGTTAAAATCAAAAAATATCTGGAGTAATATTAACTTTTTCCACACTACATTAATATGAAAGATAATGTTACCCTAAAAATAACTTGGTAAATAAATAATAAACTTAAAAATAAATGTTGCATATATAATTCAAATCGATTAATAAACACAATATATAAAATAATAAATACTTTAGTGCGAAACCATTAAATTTATTTGAGATATAGTTATTTTTATGTTACAAATATAAATTTTGATATTACAATGGAAATATTTTATAACTCTCTTTAACTGAAGAATATTATTATTTTACATTCTTCTCCTCTCAAATATATCAAGTAGTACCCGTAAAATCAGGTTATATTTAATGACACATTCATAAAAGTAAAGTTGGAATACCGCGTTCGATATTTAAGGATATCAAAACCAAATAATCAAACTTTTATTGAAATTTCTACATGTTAAAATATAACATTGTACTAACATTCAATAAACATAAATGAATAATAAGTAATCATACTGGGTGAATATTATGTTCCAGGCCGATTTTGTTTGGCTGCCATTTTGGTTTGAAAAATATTTGTAAATTCACATTTAATAGTCGTAAGGAGTAATTTATTACAATTTAATATTAAGTATCAAATACCTCAACAACGTGAAGTTATTAAAACATTTTATCTCAATAATAATGGCAATGCTGTAACCACAAATTGGGTTTATTGGGCGCTTTATACGCTTGAAATTATGGGAGAAATTTTTCCCAGCCTCATAATGTCAATAAGTGATAATATCGACTGGCTTCCTCGATCACCGGATTTGACGGCTCCCGACAATTTTCTTAAAAGACTTATTTTCTTTCACTTAAAAGAAAAAGTCTACGCCAATAAGCCAACAACAATTCCGATGCTACAGAATAATATTCAAAATGAAATTGCTGAAATAATACGCGAAATGTGCGAGAATGTTATGAAAAATATGGTTAATAAAACACGCATTTGTGCCGCTGCCAGAGGCAGCCACTTGGCTAATGTAATATTGTCACCATAATTGCAATAAGCAAAGTAATCGAAAAACAAAAATAAAATTAAAAAAATATGTTTTATTTCTAAGTTATTTAAAAACAATATTGGCCTGGAACATTATATTCACCTGTACCCTATTACCCTGTAGTTTGTATTACGAAGTTATTAATGTTGGTTAGTACAATAAAATATATATTTTTTATTTATTATTAATTATAAGCCTAGGAGGGCGAAAGTTAAAAAGTTAAAATGAATAATAAATTTAATAAAAGTTTAATTGTTTTATTGTCTGCGCGTGTCTGCCATTCTTATTAAACATGACAATGTTCCTTTATTGTATTGCCAGTTTGTGGTATACGAGTTATACCGAATCGGTGAAATTGCTTATTACGTGAAAAAGGCAAAATAATTTCCTAATCATAAAAAGTGCACGCCCGTTGCTTTATTCATGAATTGGGGAAATTTTCTGCCAATGCCTAGATTGATGTGATAGTTTTTAAATGTTTCAATTTTGATCTTGATCAATTTGATCAAATAACTGCGCCATTTTTTGCCCTGACTCGTCCATCATTGCGAGGAAAAGTTATTTATAATGAAAACATATTTTTGTTGTGAATTTGCAATTTCAGAACATAGTCAAATATTTTTTCGGTAAATAGTTATTTTCTATATACCTTTCTAATTGATTAAATTAATTTGTATTAAAACGAGTTCAAACTTTTTCCATTCATCCATCAGCGCTTATGATCTCAGTTGCTTAACCCTCTTTGCTAGACTTCCTTTCTGGTCACGGAAATTAACAAAAGACTTCAGAGATTCTACTTAGTTTTCTCTTCCATATGTTTTTGTAGAAACATCGACCGAACTTTGGAACAAATTTTGTTCTCTCCCTTTCCAATCTTGGTGCGAAATAGGACGAAGCTACTCGCTACTATCCGTGGTCCATTAGGGGACCCTATCGGATACTCGGACCTAGAGGCCTCGAGGGATGCTTTCAAAAACTTTTGTAACCTTTACGGTGAATTCATAATGTCATAATGTTGTCTAATTCCAGTAATAATAATTGCGATTTTTCAACGAGCAGTAAAATACAGCTAAACACGTCCATCGATGGGGTACGGAAACGTCATAAATCTAAATTATAATGTATATAAGGCAGTGGCTTCGTCACTTCATCTACCGCCATTCTCCGCAATGGTAGCTTCTGAGTGCCCTTCGATCTTCCATAGTTGCGCGCTTATCTTTATACTTTAATCATTGCTATAAATTCAGGGTAAATAGTATCTATCCACAATGCTTGCCGCTTGCTACACCTACATATCTACACATATTCCAAATATGTAATACGCCTCGCAGTACACTGAGAACGGGAGTAGTGGCTGATCGTACTTCAACCTTCCTGATATGCAACCACCAGTTGGCATTTATTGCACTTGCTCCATCCGAGCAAATACAACACTCACAATAAAATTCCATAAAGTATTCATTTTCTTTTTAATTAAATCCATTGTAATCCGTGAGGTTGAGGGACTTTTTCATTTACTTTTAGCATATAGGTGCAACGGCCACCTGATCCAGGGAGTTCTTCCGTGTAGTTTTATTAATTTTCTACAAGGTTTTAGGACTTCTAAGGACACTTAGTCTTCTGATGTAATACGCGGTATTTGGTGGATGAAACTGTCACGTGTTGTCGTTGATTTATTAACATATTTATTATACTTCACTCATATACTCGTATCTACATGTAAAATAAGTGTTTGAAATGGAATAATTTAACATAGGTTATGTTTTATTTGATGCTGCCCCTGTAAAATACATAAATGTTTGAAAATTTTGGAACATTAAAAGAGTTTTACGGGTGGACTGTAGTATGTAAAAACGTTTTCATCTGTGTTTAGTTTCTCTATGTAGGAGTAGTATGATACATATATTATATCCGAGACGTATGTATTTTGTTTATTTGTGAACGTGAGAATGAATATATCATTGATTGTTATTTCGTACGTACACTTATGTGGGTGGTAATAAATTGATGGATTTGACTGTATGATATTTTGCACGCACACTTGTAGTGTGCGTCTCGTTCAAATTATTTGCGTTGGCGTTGGTAATTGGATTGTGAACCTACCTTAACCCCGACTACGCGAAACAGCCACCATGTATCAAATACTGGAGATAAGATATTTTTCAGTAGATATTCACGGGTTTTGTGATTACGATTTCATTCTGTCCCATATAAAGAATATTTTTTTAAGAAGACGGATTTTCCTGTTATATCACTTTTTTATGATTCTTATGATGAAAACTGATGAATATCGATTTCATTCATCTCTTTGTCCCTTTGCATTATATTTGTTCCTATTTTACTTGTGTGTGTCTAAAACTAAATTAAGATTAATTTAAATAACATATGAGATGAGTTTAAACTTAGAGACATAACTTTGATACTGAAATGATAACATTTTTCAGATTTTAAAAATAATATTTATAAGGCATTTTATCCTTATCTAAGTGTTCTAAAAATAATCATAGAAGATTACCTAACTTATTTTGCGACAACACCCATTCCGTAGGAAATATAAAATATATATTTTACTATAAGTAGGTACTATATGATTTTTAACTAGTAATAAATATTATTTTGTCTTAAAATAATCCAAAGATATATTCCCCGCTCCCCTTGGTTCTCCAACAGGAAAGTCTCAAAAAGAACAGTAGCAAATATCTCTAGAATGAGAATTGGGCATTGCCAGGTGGCCTCACATTTGTTCAGAGTGAACATAATAGACTCCCCAATGTGTGAATGTGGTGCCGAGGAGGAAACCCTTGACCATGTCTTTTTTGTCTGTCCATTGCGGATCACAGGTTTTTTTTATAATGATCTTGTCAATGGTGATTTTCAACTTCCGGTTAACTTGTGCCATCTTCTTTCCCTCAACTCGCCTCATTTAAGCTATATAATAGCAAATTTCCTGAATGTCAATGGTATTGACTTGTGATGCAATGTTCCCTGTTCTATGGTATTGTTGTACTGCTTTCTATAAAATAATGTTTAGACTTGTTTAATGGCACAAGTCACTCTTAAAGGGTGGATTGCCTATTTGAAAGAAGAAGAAGAAATATTATTTTTACTAGAGACGACGACAACCTTATTTTTATTTATTTCTAAGTGTTTTGAAATGATACATTTCACAATCTAACAAAATTGATTTTTTGAAATAATTGAGTAAATGAAAAACATATTTATACGCACTAGCTAAATTTTTTTATTTGTGTAATTGGTTTATTAAAGTATTAAGTACACGTGAGAATAAGTTAAATTTAAAAATTAGTTTTATAAAATTATGAACTTATTTGTTTATACTTATGTACGTGTGTGTTCTCGAATTTTACTTTATATGGTTATTAGTTAAAAATTTTCAAAAAATTAATAAACGTATGTTTTTAAAAATTAAGAGTTTATTATTATTAAAAAAATGTAAAGATTACTATAAAGCATGTTCACAACATGTTTAATAGTAATTAGACAACTTAACATACACATACACCGTTAACGTAAACTGGATATGAATCATACATTTATGTTAAATGCTAGAAATAATAAATTAATATCTAAAATTAACGAGTTAATTTCACTTTATAAAGTGCAGATATAAAATATCACAGGCATTTCAAACATTCGTATATATGTAGATAATTAACAGTACGGTGAATGAATCTACAATTCTTATAATAATATTATAATAATATTATAATAATATAATAATAATATTATAATAATATAATAATAATATAATATCACCGGCATGTACTTCGAATTTAATAAATGTCAATATTTTTAAAATGTAATGGATGCGTGCTATTTGAAAATAATTTCATCCCATTGTTACTGGGGCGCGACCTTGAAAATTATGGTTACGAGTATACATACTGCACTTACGTAAAGCCCCTTGGCGTGCGCCACGAAAGGTTGCGGCGGTCTGTTTAATAATCATAAATCGTATTAAAACACTTGCTCGTGTTGTGTTTAAGTCTTTATTTATAATGCACAATGCCAAGGAAGGAATGTTTTTGTTTAGAATTTTGATTAATGTTAAACGCATCATTGTAAGATATGATCCACTCGTTATTATTACCTTGTGTTAATATTCAAGTAGTGTATCGAGAAATATAGGAAGAGGAAGTGTTTTTCTTTCTTTTATTTATTAGCTGCAAATAGTTCATAGGCGTTCATTCAAATTTTCGCGTTTTTTACGAAAATGTGGGTTTTTATTATTCATTTATATAAGAAGTTATACACTAGATTTGACTTTTTTATTTTTCATTTAAAACTAATAAACTTAATGTTATTTGCCATAGTTATGACAATACAAGCATTATAAGAAAGACCAGGGTCATTAGATTAATTTTCCGCGTGCCACGAAATTGCCTAAATATGGAAAATTCTTGCATTAACGAAATATATTTTCTTATAATCTTGAAGCCAAGATTATGGAGACAAATTTAAATATGTGTAGGTAGTTTGTCTGATTTCAAAACATATTAATATATATGAATTAGTACTTCGATAAATTAATTCAAATGACAACACACATTTTTATTTTATTCGAAAATATATAAAAAAACGTGGAAAAGACTCCAGATATGAATTATTTTTGACACTTGTATCGAATGCGAGAAAATCAACAATTTTATTGACATCTCTTTCCATTCAAACCTTACTCTCGCATAATTTATGTTAATTATTTCTCTGATTGTTATGTGAATACTACTTTTAGCCTCATCTTGAAAGAGTATGTAATGCGCATAGAATTTCACGAATTTCAAACTGGAAAAATGGATGCACGCCCTTAATGCATTTTACTCAGCTTCAGTCAAATTTAGTCAAATCATCGACGACCTCCAGAGAATCAGATTTAGTTATAATTTTAAATACGTGGTTAGGAGTGAGGGTAGGAGGATAAGTAAGGATAACGTATGTAAAATTTGGTCCAGGCAGGAGAGTAATGAAATATCTGAGGGGTACCATATTTTCCTCAGGGTTCTAGAATACAACTCAAAAAAATTTAGAATTAATCTTCTTCTTTTCATCGCGTGCTCATCTGAGCATCATGGTACTCTAATATATCTTGCTCATACGCATTCGTTCCTTCTGGTCTTGAGCCATGTTGATCGCAGCGTTTAAAAAGGATACAACCAACTTCCTTATATGGTATATCCATTCTGTAGAAGACCACCCTTTTGCTCGTTTTTGCTACGGAACGAATGGTACTTAATATTACACGTATTTAAATCGGGTAGAAAAGGTGAAGTGGCCAGGAGGAGGGGAAGGGTGCCTCTATTTAATTGCGGTGAAAAGATAGCCCTAGTATTTCTTTAGAAATACAATAATATTCTAAAATTACACACATATAAAAATTTACAAATGTTTACGTTTTTTTGTGGCGAGAACCTAGACTTATCTTAAACTTCAGTTACAGTTTGTTATTTTGTTACATATCGCATCGATACTAATGTTTTTATTCTCTTGTTTTAGAATAGCGGAAGATATTTAAAAAATATATTTTATATCGGATGTTGGACACTTTATATAAGAGTATAATAAAAATATTTATATTACATTCTCTGCGAAATTGATTGATATCATGCATATGAATCTTATTGCATCGGCCTGGATGCTGAGAATCAACTACGTTGATGAGTCATGGAGATGGGATGCTCTGACGAGCATGGACCGGAGTGATGCCATCTATTGTAGCACGAAGAACGTTGAACTCGCACCCAACCCGACGACATTAGAATTTGTTAAAGTGAATTGTATTTTGATTTTAACTTCATTTTTGTTCTTTTTTATGATTAGATGATATTTTATAACGAATAACACTATTTAATTTATCTCCTCCAGGTATTATTTATACATTTTTCCCAGTTTAGGATGAAGGCAGAAGGTAACAAACTAAGGTGGGTCTGTGTTTTCAAACCGACGTACAATATTAGTAAAATTATTCACCATGTGGCGACGAAGTCTATTTTTTTACAACATTCTTACAAAAGATTTCAATTTTAAGAATAATATACGAATTTATAAGCACAAGCATTATGAGGGAGCTTGGTGGAGGATATTGACATTTTTGAGGAATAAAGAGAATCCATTCAATTTTTCAACCTTTTGTGCAGACAAGAGGGAGAATCAAATAAGAAATCAGACATTTTAAACTTTACGTCGGTATTTATTTTAAATTAATTAAAACATTAATGTATTATCATAGTTTATAAGAATGAAAAGTAAACTCTAAAGAGAGCGAACATAAAGAACTTCATCAGTATGTTCACAGTCAACAAAATATTTATTTTGGTTATATAACATTTCAGGTCATAACCAAAATTAATGGTTATGATACATGTGTAATATATTAATAATACAATAAAATAAATGTGATAAAAACAAACAAACCATTCAATTACAGTGGAAATTCGTTTCAGTGTAGTTTTAATAGAGCACAAATAAAAGGAATTGATCTTTTTTACATATTTAAAGCATATGGCACATAACATTTCCAATTTAGTTAAAATAATAGATTCATGTCATAGACCAGTAAATGGATAGACATGATAGGAAGTGTATGTATAGGAGAAGGGTTTGGAGCACTATTTGCGGGACGAGGGGATTACTACACACACATATTCAATGAAACATAAATCCGATAGATTATGACACATTTATACAACAGTAAAAGTATTTATTTACTCTCCGAAAATTTAATTTTTGTGTCAAAAAGGCGTATTTTTTACAATAATGCATATTATGTTGTCAGCGTTATATTGTTAATCGAGTCACATTTTTAAAGAAAGTCGCGGAGAAGAATTGCGTGAGAAGCTCTAAAGTAATAATAAGTGGGTGAGACCAAAATGAAAATTTTGGGACATGGAATCTGCGTTAGTTCACGTATATTTATTTGATGGTCTGTGGTTGATGTCGAGTAACCATTTTGGCAGAAACTTGGAAGACAAAAGATCCGAAAGGCTAAAAAAAACTTTTGTTTTGTTATCAGTTAGCTAACGTATAAATATATAACAATATTTAGAATAAAAATACATACAAATATTATAAAATAAAACAAAAAGAGTTTCACTGAAAAAATGTTTTATTAGAAAATATGTGAACTACCACCTAGACCTAGATCTCTAATATTACTGGAAGACTGTTTTCCCAACTGTACGTCAGCTTTATGTATTATTGTTCGGTGACGCATTTATTTTCCAGTCTTTATTTTCAGATAAAAGATTTGTCAGTTACATTTTATTTGGTGATGTACATATTTACTACTTTGGTTTAATTATAATTAAAATTATAATATAATTATAAATAATCATAATTATCAGAAATAAAATGTAAATTGAATACCTATAATTATTTGTAAAATAAAATTAAACATCGTCTTATTACAAAATAAAAAGACAATAAAATTAACATTTTAGTACGATAATTGTTTTAAATGTAAGAAAAAAAATGCATTGCACGTATTATACTACCACAGCAAAGAAAATGTTTTTCTTTTACGATTTTTTTTCATAAATTAAGTTAAATGAATAAAATAAAAATAATAATCTTCAATTTCCCACGTGGATGGATACAAATGAGTCGTGAGAATTGACATTTATAAATACCTTTAAAACGTTCAGAAACTTCTAAGTACACTTTTATTTAGAATTGCAGGGTCCATCATCAGCCCTGATGATGGACTCTGCAATGGGATCCGAGACGTTGGCCAGAAAGGTCAGATATACACGAAAGATTAGCCCAGAAAACTGTACACAGAAGAATCTTAATCTCTTTTTTAATACAAGCTTGATATAGAGTTCACCAAGGGTAACTTTTTTCAAATTTAATTGAATATTATAACTTCATGTTAAGAACATACTATACTTATAAAACAAATTGACACCACATTAGAGAATTGTTTAAGTTGGCAGAGCACTAGCTCAGCAACTTAGTACTGGGATCGATATTCGATGCCTTAAAAATCGTTTTGATTTCAACGTTTTGGAGGCGACTGATATCAATCCTGGTACCGGTAAAGAAGAAAATAAAATACAAGGTAAGTAGAAATGCAATTTTCTAACGCGTTATTTTTATCACAGTTTATGTGATACATTTTAAACACATTCATTCATTAAAAAAAAATATTAGAATTAATTTGAACGGAAATAAGAATTTACTAAAGCATCAAGTGAACATTTTCACCCATGACGTGCCAACTGTCGAGGCTTTGCGGCTTATACGACGATGATGCGACAGTATTTATATATATTTAATTCTCCAGCCGTAAAAATATTTTTGTAAATAAAATATATATGTGAAAATAATTTCAAACGAATGTTTCATAAGTGCGTTCAGCCTTGTTGGCGGGAGAGGAAGCTTACGGAGTGCACCACCAGAGCTCGCGGAATGCAATCTCGGGACCGCCACTTCCTGCGACGTGCTCTTTACCGAGCCCGCTCTACCATACTAACACTTTCCGCCAATTGCACGAGGAGCGATGGCTGCGTTAGAGGCATGTCAAGCATGTCAGAAGATTTTAGAATTTTGCAATGTCTAGTTGGGGACGATCAAAGGTAAATTCTTTGTTTGTTTTTATTTATGACTAAAAATATAAAATTTAAGTTAGTTTAGACGTACATATATAAATTAAAATAAATAAGATAAATCATTAAGAAAGATAACATAAAGATTCTTACACAAAATCGTCATAAAAATGACGATTTTAAATCATTCTTTATTTTATTTTATTTATTCTGTTCATGTTCTTAATATTCGTACATATTATACATTATAAACATACAAAAAAGGCAAACAAGCTTCATAATGTAAGAGATGTGCATTGTCTCCTTAACTAGACCGAAGTCTGTACTAAAGAAGATAGTACACAGTAGACAGACATACATATATATTTTTTTTTAATTCTTAATAAAATTATTATATTGTAATAATAATAATAACATTGCATAATATTTAAAGCGCCATTTTCATAAAAAAAAATCACCTCAAGGGCGTTTTACTTAACTTAACTGTTTATAGTCCTACACTCCCTTTGTATTTAAAATTTAAAATTGTTATTCGAACTTACGGAAATATTTATTTTTTAATTATACTTATTTCAATATCATGATACTAATATTTAACGTTAAATTTCTTCTACAATTTCATATTGCTAAAATTTAAAAGACCTATAAGTATTGTAAAAAAATTATCACATCCAAGAAAATATTTATTCACTTGAAATTTAATACATGTTAATTAAAAAAATAAATAAATACCCATGCGAAAAGATAAAGAAACTATAGAGTGAATATTATGTCCCAGGTCAATTTTGTTCAGCCACTATTTTGGTTTGGAAAATACTTGTGTATTTGTATTTAATTATCGCAGAGAGTAGTTGATTACAATATATTTTGATGCATCTTACGCCTCATCAACGCGTTGAAGTTATTACAACATTTTATATAAATAATAGTGATAATGCTGTAACCATTAATGGTGATCGTTATCGTCATACGTTGGAAAACTTCTTAGAATCCGAATTGGAGTGATTGGGCCTGTTAAACAGAACGGTGCTACCTCACACACAGCTCGAGATACGTTTGAAATTTAATGATAATTTTTTTCCGGCCGCACGATGTCAAAAGTAGGTAATATCGACTGGACTCCTCGGTCATCTGATTTAACGGTTGAAATAAAAGGTCTACGGCGATAAGTCAATAACAATTTCGATGATACAGGACAATATTAGAAATTAAATAGCTGAAATATCATGCAAAGTGTGCGAGAATGTCATGAGAAATATGGATAAAAAAGCACGCATTTGTGCCGCTATCAAAAACGCCCACGTGGTTATTATCATATTATATACATAATTGTAATAAACCACAAAATCAAAAAATGAATACCTTATTTAAAAATTATAATTTATTTTCTAGTTATTCAAAAACAACATCGGTCTGGAACATAATTTTCATCCTGTATTAGTGGCCCCAAGTAATCGACGCAGCGCAGGACAGAGAGCGGTGAAAGAGTGCTGTGTGAAAATTAGGATAAAAATGATGAAGAAGAAAAATAAGAACGTAAATATCTGTCATGTACATAATAAAAATATATTTTATATTTAGACAAAATTCAGTTAGATTTAAAAAATCATCATATGGACCACATTTTAGCTATATTTATTGTTTATTACACGTAGTAGTAAAAAAATTCTATAAGAAAATCGAAGATGATAGTTAAACTTTTATTATAACACAATTGACCTTAGTACATGTGGAAAAAAATTGTTGAAAGTTGAATTATTTGGTCATATGTACTTACAGTAGGCAATCTTTCCAGGTCAGTGGATTTGTGGAATTTTATATGGCAAAGCCGAAGCCTACCGAGAAATTCAGATTCATGGTTCTTGGAAAAGTAACTGTTTAGGTATCTAATTCACTTATTTTATAGAATGTCGTGATTTGATTTAAAAAGCATTATTAAATATTCAAAATTCGTAAAATTGTTAGTACTAATAGCGAATATTGTCGTGTTGTCCCGTGGCCACGACATAGTTCGAATGCGCGACCCTCGGGTGAGGGATGGGGGAACGGCCAACATATTGGTTAGCTGCAGTTGTGGACCAGAGGCGGTGCATGGCAGACATGGTGCTCGATAACTCTGTATCATATTACATTTCATATCATGATATATCACATTTCCGTAAACGAATCTATTTTACGGCGAGATATGTTGTCACCAAAGCACAGCCACTATTCGAGAGATTTAAAGCCTGAGTGAGGTAGAAAATCCTATATTCATCTTGTACTGGAAGCTTCTACAATCAACATTTAGAGGTAGTAGCTTCCACCAGACATCAGGGAGAGAATTCAAGAGGAGTAGCTCAGTTGCAAGTCTGACTATTATAGTCCTTAACTACACCCAGTACTGTGTCACCAATGTTTTCTAAATTCTAGTTTTTATATAATAATAATATAAGAAAAGAACAGAGTTATTATATTTTGAATTAACTTCTATTTTCCTAATTTTTCATCTGCGCAATAACATGATTTGAGATATTAAAAATATTTATAAGGCGAATGGAGTTCCCGTATTTTTCCCATTAGATATGATCTAATTGTATCTTCTCTTTCGTTAAACTTGTCTTAACATTGGAGTAAAATATATTGAAGAAAGGTTTCACAAAAATATCAGGTGGGATCCTTCCACTTTAATTTGTGCTAATCTTTAATATTGTTCTCGCACCTTATGATGTGGTAAAGTATTTAAGAATACCCAAGTGAGGAACTATAATGATAAATAATTATATTGAATTCATAAAATAAACTTTACATGAGTTAGATTACTTATTTTAGGCTAGCCTAGCTTATGTTACGTCTATGCTACTTTATATAATACAACACTTTAACATGATATGGAATATCTGAATTTTGTAAGATATGTATGTTAATCAAATAATCGTAGGTAACTAGTAGGAAGGCAATCAGCTGTCGCCAATTCTTTGTCCATACAATCGATATTTGAATGCGTAAATCTCTTATTATATAATTTTAACAATAGTGCATCCTTATTATTTTTCTTTAAATGAAATATAGATTTTACGAAAGCCCTAGCCGTGCAGTGGTCACCACGGTCGTCCGCAGGTTTTTGTAGTAAAAAACAATCTTCTATCGTCGATCACTTTCTATTAGTATATTCTGTATTATCACGTACTATTTTTGGTCATACGAACTCTTAAAATATATATATATATATATAAAATATATAAAAATATATATATATCTTAGAATTATTAAAAACAAAAATCGGTTCGTTATTTTATGGGGATAGGTAGTTAAATTTTACGATAACATATTATTGTAAATATATTCTCAAAATGAGAATAAGAGAAAATAATTAGTGCCAATCAGCAAACATCCTTTTTCCTATATATTATATTCCTCATTTTCTGCGCCTTTGCGTGAAAAGCAGACGCCCGTATCGTAGCAGGTGCCAACGTGACAAGAATTAGATTCTCTACATTTATACGCAGAATGGTTCGAGAACACAATGAGTAATATGTTGAATAGTGTAATGTTAGGTTTTTCGGCGAAAATCTGTTAATTCTCTAGTATGGGATCTTTCAAAATATAATATAGGTACAAGCGAGAAAATTAATATAAAGACGAAATATGAACCGAAACTTCACGACGCATAATATTACCAAACAATTTTTTTAATGAATTTCTCAAGTTTAGTAGAATTTAAAATCATGTTCATACTATGCAGTACCTCAACCTTTCACTATGAAAAATATTATCGCTGATTTTACTATGTAATTTGATTAATCTGTAATAGTACCCGGTATTTCATCAATTTATTTCGTACATCATTTATAAGAGTTCATTTTGCCGATTCACAGAGCATTATTTGTTTGACAAATTTCTACCAATATAATGTTATCACTATTAATATCATCACTTTTGAACGCTGTTCAGCTTATTAATGTATTATTATTTATTTATTTGACGAAGAATGCAAAATAAGTAAAATATTAGTACATCTTATCGCATAATATTGGAATTCAATATAACATTGGACAAACCGTGCGCAAGTGGATTTTATTTTTTTCTGTTGTCTTGTGATAGGAATCATTCTGGAAATTGATGTTAATAACAAATACGATTTAGCTGCTATCTATAGTTAACAGAAAAAATCACCTTTGATCTGTAGAACTATTTTCAAATAGACAGAAAAAACAACAACAGCAGCGTTAGTGAATTTGAAGGTTGTTTTCAATTCATCATCTAGTATATTTTTAGTACCCCGAGACGGTAAATTTTATTCAAAACTATAATATTCAACTTCACATTTAAGTCTAAAGCAAAAATATCCTTCAATTATGCTATTTTTAAGCAAAAAAAAAACATATTTAATTGAGACTAGGTTTTAATAAGACCTCATTCGGGTAACATAGGACATGTCTAAAGTCACCGGATAACTTATTACTTTTTGGTTATTTTGGATTTGTTTGTATTTTACAATTATAGCTATTTATCATTGAAAAAAAAAAAAATCTTATAACCTTATGTTAAAAATGCTGTTTTCAAGATTTCAATGCGCCTAAATAGTCTCTGTTGTAACAAGCAAATATGATATGAAGATCAACTACATTCAATAATTATTGCAAGGTGCCCTGGATAAAATTTACCCTGTTGTCATCATGGACTCGAAAATTGTCGACTTGAAATCGCCCCCAAGTTTCTGTTTCACTTACTTACTTACTTACCATCACGCCGTTTCTCCGCGGGGGTAGGCAGAGGGGATAGAATGCCACACTCCTCTGTTCTAACACACAATTCTCGCCTCATCCACATTCATACATCTTCTCATACAAGTTCGCCGATTGTTGAGGCTTCTAACAGAACACCATCCTCCATTATCTGGTTTATCTGGTTGTGCCAAGTCTTACGCGGACGTCTTCTATTTCTGGTGCCATCAACACTTGCGTCATATATCTTTCTTACCATTCTCTCCTCATTCATCCGTTCCATATGACCAAACCACCTAAATGATCCTTTCTTAATCTTACTCAGTATACTAAAATCAGCTTTACATTCTTTCTTTATTTTTTCATTCATTACTCTGTCATAAATTGATTTGCTACATATACGCCTAAGCGATCTCATTTCCATTTCATTCAGTCTACTTTCGTTCCTCTTCTGTCAGCTCCAGGCCTCATTTACATACATCAGTGTCGTTACCAGGATACCATTGTGCAAGACCAGCGTTGCCTCGGTTGACAAATTTTCGTTAGATTCATAAATCTATTAAATTTTATTCAAAGCGCCGTTCACTTTATTCCCTGCAGTCACCCTCCTTTCGATATCATTTTCAGCCTTTCCGTTTCTATTAAACATAATTCCCAAATACACAAACTCATCTACTTGTTCCAAACAATCATTATCTACAAGTATTTTGCATGTTGTCTTCCTTTCCTCTTTTTCGAATACCATCACTTTCGACTTATTAACATTCATGATAAGGTCGCTTTCCTTGCATACATCGTACATTTTACTCACTAGACTCGACCATTAGTACTGCATCATCGGCGTACAATAAACAGTATACAATCAAATAACCCATTTTTGCTTCAACATTCATATATTTCAGTTCTTTCATACAATTTTCCATATACAAGTTGAACAGCCTTGGATACATTATACAACCCTGCTTGACACCCTTTGTAATGTCAAACCATGGTGTAAATATCTTATTGATTCTTACACATACAGAACTACCTTCATATAGGAATACCATTGCGTGTATAAGTTTACTATTCAACCCGTAATCAGAGAGTACATTACATAACCTTCCTCTAATAATTCTATCATATGCCTTTTGAAGACGAAGGCACAAAAAAGTTTTTGGTTTTTGGCCAAAAACTTTTCCGTCATCACTCGTAGAGAAAAGATCTGATCCATGCATCATATTCCACCTATAAAGACTCCTTGAACGTCCCATACTTCTTCTTTTGTCAACATTTTTGCTCTTTCTATTAAAATTCTTCCATACAGTTTACAAACCGAGCTCAGTAAAATAATAGTCCTATAGTTATCACATTCCATTTTCGACCCTTTGCCTTTGTAGAGAGATATACTCAGCAGCAACGTTATCATACCCCATAATAGCCTTACCATTCTTCATATATTTTATTGCACACTTTATTTATTCTATACTTATTACATTTATATCGTTTTCCTCATTCATACTTACCTCAGAGAGCCTCCCAGGTGCTTCCTCATTTGCATTCTCTACACTCTCATACGTTTCCTGGAAATATTTCAATAATCTACCTTTTAATTAAGTTACCAAAAATATTGAAGTCCAATGTTATCCAACTATCAATATAACATTGGACCATCTATAAAAATAGCGTTTTAGTCATGTTTTCGTAAATTTTATGGCCAAAATGAATTAAACAAAATTGTAAAAACACCTATTTATTAAATAGTATTAGCTGATTATTTCCGAAAACAAAAATATCACTAAAAAAACATCTCAAAATGGTCAAATGTTACCCGGATTGACTAATGTATATAGAAAAACGAATAAAATTATTGTGTTTTCCAAACCTCTAAACAATACTATTTAAGTATGCATAGTAACACGTTAACTATGATTACTAAATTAAATAGATGCTCAACTATGCGTTTTTTATATCATTATGACATTATAATATACTATTAAAATTTTTGTATTTTATCAACCATCAAACCAAATAAATACAAATATTTTGATTTTATACATTCTGATAAGTAATTAAAAAATATAACAAAATTACAATTTTTATACGAATTATTATTCGTTATTGTTAAAATAATGATTATAATTTATAACAATAGTATTTAAAATTAAGCTGGTTACAATTAATTTTCGAATGAATGAGGTGAATTTTTATGACGGTACCAACTTATCATAATTTCAGAAAGCTGAAAAAATATATTACAAAAATAAATTTTATTCTCGTCAAATCTTTTGTTAAATTTTTTTGATGATTATTTCTTAAAGTAAATTTTCTTTTACAAAAAACATAATTTTTTTTTCAATTCATCTATTGACAGGTATTTGGCATATTTTCGTAAGCTCAATTTGTATTTAAATATGATTGATTTATGTCTAAATGAGATTCAATAATCTAAACGTTATTTCTCGATGAAAGCCATGATTTATGTTGACTTGTAACATTTTATACAAAAGGATTGGAAGGGAAAAGGTATGTATCTTATTTTGTCTTAAAATAACGGAAAGAATACGAAAACCCTTTTCCGTACTGGATGCTGAACACGTGAACTTTGCGTCTTCTGCATACATAAGGAGAAAATAAATCATTAAAAATAACACATTCTTATTGTAAAGTTGTAATTATTCAGAACATAGGTCTGTGATATTGTAAATACTAATTAAATATATTTATGTATTCAATTTTATCGAAAAATATTGTTGTTACGCTACCTGGTTCTCTTCCTAAACCGGGGAAGGTGCATTATCCAACTATGCTACAGCGACAGTACTTTTGACGACAAATTATTGAACCTATATGTAATACTTTTCAAATTAATACATCTATCGTTCCATTATTTGAAAGCCATCTATTTTGTTTTTACCGAATTTCAAATTATAATTATAATTACAATTTCACAATAAGAATGTGTTCTCCTTAATAATATACACGGTGCGCCGTTTTGGATCCGGACAAAAAAACTTTATTGTTTGTTATTAAGTTGTTTATTTAAGCCAATATACATACGAGTAGATACAAAAAAATGATATTATATCCCATTTAAAGGATCCTTGCTGGGAACTTTAATTCTATATAGTCACATTGTGCCTCTATTACCTCCTCGATCTTCGCCCTAAAGCGCGAGCATGCTGATTTCAATTGATCGTGGTTCATGGTCGTAAACTCTGCCTCCATAGCGGCTCGGAGGGAGTTGACGTTAGGGTGTCTAAACTTGATGGTTTGTTTTTCGACCACGCCCCACACTTAGTAGTCTAGAAGGTTTAAGTCGCGACTGTTAGGAGGTCAAAAGTCCTTCGACCAAAACACGTCAACGTTATCAGAGAGCCAATATTGCACTAAATGGCTCGTGTGAGTGGGTGCTCCATTTTGTTGATAGACTGTATGTCTCCCAGAGGCCACAGTCTCCATCCACGGTTTTACCACTGTCCTTAGGACCTCTAAATAAACCTTCGTGATCGCTTGCCATTCTGGAAGAAGTGCGGCGGCATGACATCAGCCTCACTTGAGACGACGCTCAGGACGTGAATATTGGTCTTGCCTACCACGGGGATGTCTTTGGGGTTATGGGCGTCTCATACAGTCATATACAGTCGATCTTGGGGACCTGAAGAATTTAATAATTTCGGTGGGAGTTCTTCCGTCATGAAGGATTTCTATAATCGCCGCTCTTCGGCCAGGACTCGTCAATTTTGTGGTTATGAAAGTCTTACTGACATATTTAGCTAACTTTAGCGCCAAATAGCACCTAACCCTGAATTCAAATATAGCGGGAACTTAAAATACAATTTTGTCTGGATTCTAACAGCGCACCCTGTATAAATTGTATCAATGTGTCCAAAATTTAATAAAATAGAATTGTTAATTCTAGTGTCTGCTATCGGTTTACTTAAACGTATTTGAGATTCCATAAAAACAAATTAGATGGCTTTTAAATGATGGAACGATAGATTTATCAATTTGAAAAGTGTAAAATATAAAGGTTCGAAAATTTGTCGTCAAAAGTACTGTCGCTGTAGCATAGTTGGATAATGCACATTTCCCGGATAGAAAAAGATCTAGGTTCAAATTCCGGTAGCAACAAAAATATTTTTTCGATAAAATTGATTTTATGTGCATATCTTTCTAATTCATCATTTAGGAAGATAAACATATAAAATCAATTTCATCAAAAATATATTTTTGTTGCTACCGGGATTCGAACCTGGATCTTTTTCTATCTGGGAAAATTCCTAAACCGATTACACTGCGCCAATATAGTAAGTTAACGATACATTTTCTAACTAATATATTGCATTATTTGAAATCCATCTTCTTTATATTTACAGAATCTTTTACACGCACCTTTTAGTAAAAAATTTATATGTATATCTTTCTAATTAATACATTTAATTTGTTTTAAAAATATCACAGATCTATGATCTGAAAAATTGCAACTTCACAATGAGAATTTGTTTTCCTTGAAAATAAATCAATTACATCAGCTTTGTGGTTACTACAGGATGAATATTATGTTCCAGGACAATGTTGTTTTTGAAAAACTAGAAAATTAAACATAATTTTTAATTTGGGTTTTATTAGTCAATTATATAGTTTATTACAATTATTTATAGAATATGACGATGGCCAAGTAGCTGCCTCTGGCAGCGGCACAGATACGTGCTCTTTTAACCATATTTTTTACAACTTTCTACCACGTTTCACGTGTTATTTCAGCAATTTCATTTATATCGTATGTTGTATCGGAATTATTATTGGATTATCTGCGTTAATCTTTCTTTTCAATTACCCTCACAGAAAATAGTCGGCAGCTGTCAAATCAGGTAATCGAAGAGGCCAGTCGATATCACCACTTTTTGACATTATGCGGTCGCAAAAAGATTCTCACATAATTTCAAGCGTTGCTTGGGATGTGTATGAGCTGGCACCGTCCTGTTGAAACCGCATGTGTTGCAAGCCCTAATCGACCCAATTCGGCCACCAAGAAGTTTTCCAACATGTGACGATAGCGATTACCATTAATGGTTACACCATTGCCATTATTATTTGGATAAATTGTTTTAATGACTTCAACACGTTGTTGAGATGTTAGATGCTCCATAATAAATTGTAATCGGCTACTCTCTACGACTACTAAATGCAAACTGACAAATATTTGCCAAACAAAAATAGTGGCCAAAGAGTATCGGACTGTAACATAATATTTACCCTGTATAAGAAGTATTCTATTGCAAAATAAGGTATTCATCTTTAATTAATATTGAAGATTGCTATGTGTTAATACGTGGGATAGCGAATGTGTTAATCAAACTAAGACTTATGGAATATTAAATTTCATGTTAAACGATAAGTGTTCGTGAAGGTTCAATGATTAATATCATTATCGTCGGTAATATTGAACCGGTCACTCCAAAATAATAGCTTCAGTCTATTCAAATTACCGCTACTCCCCTACTTGAGCGCCGAGCAGTGAGCACGCCACCAAAGTCGATCGGAATCACCCCCAATGAAATTACGATAGGTACTCAAAACGTGTTCAATAGCAGAGTATTTATAGAAGTAAAAGTTTACAAGGCTTTCTGTTGGATATTGATGACGCTAACTTCCAGTATTCTAAGCTTCTTGAAACCAGACGTAATATTTCAAAATCTAATGATTTTTAGTTTTCATTAAATTTTCTTTAGTTTTGTTTAAATTGATTAAATAATTAAAAAAAACACTTTGTTTAAAACAACTATTTATTGATATAACAACATGTTTAGATATCTATAGTATCTTCTTCAAGAAACAGTGTATACTAAAATTATAAAAGCAGGCATAGATAATAACAAAACTATAATAGTATAATTGGTGTGTAACTAATTATGAACTACAGTGAAAACAAATTTAAAAGGTGACTATTTGCAAAAAGGATTCGGTTATTTATAATAATTAATTTGCTATTATTAATTTTTCTTATTTCTAATTTATCAAACTGTAAATCCCTAGTATTAATATGTATCGATGTCAAAAATTAATAAATAGTAGTTTAAACGAAGAATTTTATCTTGTTATTTATATAATATGTGGCCACAAGGTAATTTTGTTAATTTGGAATAAGTTTTTAAATTATTCATTATAAAAATTAGTGCATCAACGCAATCACATAAACTTTCTAATAATACAATAACACACACATAAGCTAAGACAAAAATTGTATTTTATTTATTAGATTGCTATTACTTCTTGTGTTTACAAATTTTATTGGCTTAATTAATGACTGATAACTAAATTAATTAATTAAAATTTATTTTATTTGTACATATTTGTAGATCTTTTTTAGGTGACTTATATTTTTTCCTTATGGGGCAAAAAATAAAAAGAATCCCTAAGAAGATAAATATATTATCATTATATACAATAGCACCTATATTCATCACTCTGCGAATATTTTTGTACATATCAGCAATCTACAAATTTCAGAATATTATTTTTACATATAACTAGATGAACGTTGACATCTAACAAGACAAACAATATTAAGATAAACAATACAAAGCTTACATGTGAAATAATCAATTTATAATAAATTAAGACATTAAAATATTTTTCTTTCGCCTATTGAAAACATCAATGTAATTTCGTGTCGTTACAAAATATATGTGAACATACTTGAAGAAATGATACGATGAAAAATGATAACTTTTGTATCAAAATATAAACATATATTGTATACCTACTGTAAAAATAACGACAAAAGAAAAACAGCTATCAGTCAACTAATTGTATGCAAATTGTCCGTTCTAATCAAATTATCTAATCGTTGCCAGATTTACCGTTTTGTACCATACAAAAAAAACGAACTCAGGCAATGAAATGCAGTTCGATCTTATACTCTCATATTATTCTCTTAATATATTTTTATTTTTTTACTTTCTACAAATAAAAAAAATATGCTCATAACATACATTTTTTCACATAATTATTTCGTAATTATATATAGGACTACTTTTAAGGGTATAGATTTACTGTCAAGTTCATAATTTAAGATACTCTTTGCAAATTAGAGTTAAATATTAAAATTCATGAATTTTTATTAAAATTTTGCTAGATAAAAATATTTTGAAAGAGAAAACACAAATTGTAAAATAGTTAAAATCGAGATTACAAGTAGCTGTCAGAAAGTATTATTCTCTCGGGTGTTATTATGTAAAACATAATTAAATGTATGTTGCCATTCAAATAAATCAACTGAAAATTAAACAATTTATTTAAGTACTTACGCATAACTCAACCTCAATTATACATTTATCTTATTCGAATTTCAAGTAAACTTAAAATATAATGATTCTCAAGTTACTGGCTTTAAAATTTGTGTAGGGATTGAGACAGAGGATTGCAGACTAACTAAAAATGTGATGTAAGAAGGTATACCCTAATTGAGTACATTAACTTAACCTTCATATATTGTTCAAAATTTCGAAATAGAAATCACAACGGTACTTGAGTTTTGTAATTTAGAATTTTAATCCTAGTGTATTTAAATGTGTTCGGTGACACCATTTTATTGTCTAGAATCAAACTTACATTGTTATAAAATATATTTATTATTAAAATATTAACATTCTAACAAAATATTGGGAGGCAGATAATGAATTTAATTAGAATTTAAAACTATGTTTTTTTGCTTTATAAAAGATACAAGTTAATGCGTGTTCGAATTCTAACGAATATAGTCAAATTATTAATATTATAAGATACTCGGATATAGAAAGATAATACAGTATGAATGGGAATTATTTTTAAAATATTACTTTCATAAAAGAAATACGTGGATTTTGTATATGTTTAATAAATATGTTGGGCAGAAATTAAACAAAAATTTGTTAAAAATGTACAAAACACTTAATGAAAATAATATTTTTAAAATTTTTTGAACACATCACTCCAGTGTACCTCCCCATAAAATTAAGTAAACGTACTCATCTACGACATGACCAGTCATGTAGGGTAGAAAAAATCTATACGGCCAATTTGTGCTAAGCGACTTAAACATATGTTTTTCACCTTCCCTAAAACTGTTAAATGCACCCTTTTTAATAGGTTGAGTAGATTTTGACGGTTATAATAAATTGTTTTATTAAAAGTTCTTTATCGCTCTTGTAATATTGAAAATGTTGTCTAAAACAAATCGCTCCGCAATATTACACCACAAGAAATCTATGAAAATCAAATTTTAATGCAAAATATTTATTCAAATGACTTCTATATAAGTAGGTTTGCCCATTAAAACAATATGGATAGCATTGCAGTAACATTTAAGCGGAAGAACAAAGGTTTATATGAAAAGTTCGGCAAATAACATCCACTCGCTCTGGCTGCACTGCATAAAACTTTTATAATTGAATCTTCAATAATTTCCAGATAAAAGTGTCTTTAATTGGCTCCATAGACATTTCAACTTTATACAATGAGTCGATTAAACTTTTATATTTTTATTTATTATCTTTGTTTTATTAACCACTTAATTGAGTTTAAATACGTCTACCAGTTTCGAAAAATACTATTTTCTTCTTCAGGATGTCATAACTGACTAAAACGTATATTATTGTTTCTTTATCAGAATCTATTTTTAAAAATAAAAATTTTAGTACCTAACTCAAACCGTTACTTAATACAAATTTACTCGAATAATGAAAAAATTTTAGAATGCGACTCGTAGTTAAATTTAGTTGGTTGTTTATAATTTTTGATAAGTTTTGATTTTTTAAATATTTTTAATGTTTGAAACGGTAACTTTGGTTTACATTTTAATATTTAAAATAATACAACACAAAATTATTTATAACTACTTGAATGATTAAATAGGAACTCAAAAAATTGCGAAAAAAGTTATTTTATAACAATATAATAAGTGATAATAACAGTTTTACTATTATAAAAGTTATATAATATTTCCTTAAAAGGCAAAAATTGGTAGTATTATGCATTATTATATAATGGTTAATATATTAAAAAAGTATTAGTTAAATAATTAATGGAAAATTGCTTAGTTAATTCTTATAAAAATAGAAAGAAAATAATGAACGAACCGTAACATCCGGCTATTTATATTCAAATAATTGGGAGTGTTGTTCTATCAAAATAAAAAATCTGGACTGTTAATCGAGATTGATGTGAAACGAGGTAACTTAACCAAATTGTTTATAACGTTCTTTAGGAAGAAATTGAAGGCTTCTGATTAGAAAAGGTAAAGGAAAGGTATCTCAAACAACAATCAGTAATGGCCAAACGTTTTTATTTTGTAAAATGCGTGCCTTTAATTAAAAACGAATAAATAACGGAGCGTTGTATCGGACGGTGTAATTTAGATCTGTATTGGTAAACGCTAAGAAGACATTGTGGAGATATAAAATCTTTCGTAAATAAACTAAAAAAAATAAAATAATAATTTTGATTTATTTTCTAGCAACTTAGTTTATCTGAATGTTATGGACTTTACGCATCTTGAACTTCCATAGATGTATAAAAAAACGCTAATAAATATTAATTTTGAGCTATTGATAATATATACATTTTTTCTTATAGACGCTAATGGGAGCGATATTTACAAATGTTTCGCATGCATTCCGTTCTATCGTATTATTAATATGAAATTAAAAAATGAATAACGGATAAAGATTATTTTAAAGTGCTCAAATCTCCGTAAGATATAAAGTGAAGTTCCTAAAGTATTTAAATTAATAAACGTCATCCCGGTTTTCAGTCACATCGACCATAAAATTTATTATGAATTCGCTTCGATTTACTCTTAAAATATTGGTTTAAGATTCGGATCACGTTTTCCGAGACTTTTTTGACTTCATTACAATTGAAATGAAATTATTCAACGAGGTTAGAGCTCATCTGTATTTTAAGCGAAGATAAAACCTCCGGAGTTAAAATATTTAGGGAGAAACGAAGAACTGAAAATGAAAAATGTCTGTAATTTTTGAATTTCAAATGATGTGTATTTTTATGTGATCAAAAATTCTTTTGCAAATGTGATTTTAATGCTAAAATAACATCATGGAAAATCCTGGCAAAGTCATCTATGATCGATTGTTAGAATTTTTGCTAATACATTATTCAGAATTATTTAATGAGAACCAGGAATTTATTAATTATAATATTACAACATTTTAAATATAAATTAAATGTCTTTGTATATACATATAAAATCAATTATATCGAAAAATATTGTTGTTGCTACCGAGATTCGAACCTGGATCTCTTCCAATTCGGGGAACGTGCATTATTCGATTATTGTATTGTTAAAATGCGAAATTACCCAAAATAATATTTTGTTCAAGGATACAAAAACACTTAGTCGAAGTAAGAGACGGAGGGTAATAAAAACCAAGTATTGTTAGACGCAGATGGATCTACGCAGCGCGGGTAAAGCAATAAAGAAAGCGGCGTACGTGACTAAAGTCACGTCGGCAAAATGCACCATAAGGGATGCATCACCTTAGGCGGGCAGTCTTCCCATATTCCCAGCCGGGAGAACTGACTCCATAAAGACGAGATTTTATTTTAAATTAGAAAATAGAATCAATGTCGTCTCTAAAAGTATCAAGCAAGCGCTTTATAAATTGTAATTCCCGGGAAAATTTAAACTGTGTGCCTCTAGTTTAAGCTTAGACTGTGATGTACTCTGCGTTTAATCATAAATGTGAAAGTATTAAAAAGGGTCCCGCTGGATCTAGAAAAAGTTGATCAATATAATTTGGTGTAGCGAGAACAGACTATCGCTATTGCATAAGAACATCGCGTCCAGAGTCCCGGTTTGCTTGGATAATTGGGCATCGTCTTGTGGTCAATCAACTACAAGCCTGAACTCCGTCACCCTACATCCAGGACCATCCTAAGAAGTAATCCTTTACGTGAGGGATCTGAATAATCTACATCAGACAAGCGTCAACATAGACAATTTGGTAGAGAACTTAATGCTGGCATGATGAACACACATGTTTAATGTTAATTTTATTGTAATTATTTCTGATTAGCCTTATCAATAAGTATTAAATTAAAATGCTCATATTCCAATTTTAACACATCCAAGTATCATAAAATATAGAGAATAAACTTCCTTATAAGAAAAATATTCTTTCATTTCATAACCATTTGACTTGTCAATATTTAAAAAAGAACCAGTTAGACTAGATGCCTCCCCCCTGAACATCTGAACATGAGGCCGAGGCAGGAAGAAAAAATAACCTAACAATATATCAACACGATGGATTGATGACAAATTTTCAATATATTTTCAATTTTTTTTTTTCCAATTTTCAAATCAAATACATTTATCATTCTATTATTTGAAAGTCATCTACTTTGTTTTTACGGAATCTCAAATACCTTTGAGTAAACCGATAGGAGACGCCAGAATTAGAAGCGATTCAGGTTCGAATCCCGGTAACAACAGCAATATTTTTCGAATAAATTGATTTAATCTTTCTAATTAATACATTTAATTTGTATTTAAAATATCACAGACCCATGTTCTGAATAAGAATGTGTTCTCTTTAATAATTATAACAAAAAAACATGTTTCATAAAGGTACTACTCCATGTAAGATTCTCATATCGGTAGATTCATTTAGCAATATCGGGTAATGATTACATAGAATTTCATGAAGATTGTGGTAACACTTTAAATAATGTAGTCGAATGTTCCTAGTTTCTTAATAACTTTTGATATCATTAATTGACGTAACAGTTGCTTTATGGTACAAAATGATTATTTTATTTGTTTCAATAATAAACTAAACATTGCACGTGTGTATATTCTTTCGATGGTCATAAACTAAACCTTTTCCATTCAGTGAGTGGCTTATAAAATTATAAGTGAATAAATTAGAAACCGTCGAAATACAAAAAAAAAAAACACTTATTAATAACATCACGTTACTTAATACTTTAACTCTACTATTTCCATTAGGAACTGAAAACATCCCCTCTCCACTTCCACGCTACACCTCACTACCCGAAGACATCGGCACCAAACTGTCTTTAGAATAGTTTTTACCTGTTGATGAGAAGGACTGTATCTTTCGAAACTACTAACCTATATACGAAATATTGATAGTGTATGCAGTCAAGAGTCTAGCTTATTGAAAAACTATACTTAAATACATTAATTACTTATACAATAAAGTTTGTACTCGTTAATATTATAATAAATTCACTTAAAAATCAAATACTTTACTGACAGATTTGTTTAAATTACCACAAATAAAGTTTTTAGAGAAGGGGATAAGAACTGTAAATAGGGAATGAGTTAGCGAGTATTCAAAGACTCAGAATACCACTTTTTTAGGATTTTACCATTTCATTTGGTTTCATTGCAAATATTTTTTATAACCTTCCGTAATAAAGTTTTGTTTTTTTAAAGAAATAAAAGATTTACTTGTTTTTAAAAGAACTACTTCAATCTTGAAAAAAATGTTTTTCAAATCATTATTTTTTTAAATAGAAGAATTGTTTTTCCAAATTAATTTAAAATTGTTGAAGTTTTGTTTGGTTTTTCGGTAAAGTAAATAGTTTAATTAGTTTAGAATTCTGGGTACAACAAAATACTTTTGCATTTATGCAAAAAATATTTTTACTTTAAAATTGACAATGACATTGAATATGAAATCAAGCTGTTTTTTTAATAAAAATCAATATAACTTTGCTGTGTACACGAGTACCTACTACATTTTTATGTTTTTTGTTTAAATTAGATTTTTCAGTTGCGAAGATTTTATTTTGTCTTGAGTTTTGTGAAATTAGATATTATATATATATATATATAATATCTCAATGTTCTTGTGTATATTACGCCTAGATAAATTTAAAAGGAAACATATATTACAACGTGGTGAAGTATAATTTTTTTTTAAATATTCTACTTTGTTGGATATACAAGATCCTTTTTAAATGTGTAATTACATTTCTAATACCCTTCTATAAGTTTGTATATGATATACTTTTTGCGCTCGTTTTTCAATGTTAAAACGTCAAACTATCTTTCTTATTGTTGATTATGGTTGAAGCTGGAGGCAAATTGTATTTTTTTTATTAAAAAATATATATTATTTGTGAATAAATATAATAAAGATATTAAGGAGAACACATTGAGAACATAGTTCTGTGGTATTTTAATATAAATTAAATGTATCAATTAAAAAGATATACAAGAAAATTCAATTTATCTAAATATATTACCCCGGTAACATTAAAAATATTCAATTTAACGAAAATATAACGATTTAAAATCATGCATTTTCCTGTATATTTTTCAAATTGATACATTTAATTTGTTTTATAATAAAGACAAATATATATATATATATGCATATATATATTTAGGTATAGTAAGGTACATCAATTTAGTACAATGTCAAAAAAAAGATTATTTTGCCGTGGTTTATGGCAAGAAAATATCCCCAGTATATAATAATAAGGTAGATCCACTCCCAGCAGCCCACTTCCTATACCTTCCTATACCAAAACACTTCTTACTGTGATATGGAGATCATCTTAACAAAATATGAGTTTTTCCTTATATTAACGACCGAAATCCGTAAAATCTTCGCTCTTTTTTTTATTGTAGCCCAAGAAAAGTTCTTGACAGATAGTATTATGAGTTTCAAGAATGAAAAATTCAGGGCAAACAGCCGTACAGCAGAGTTGTAACATTGTTCAAATTGACAATGTGATTCAGTTACTACAGCGCAACATGAAACGTATTCTTATATTTTATTAAATAAATATAAACATGTAAGAAAGCAAATTGAGAATAACTAATTGCGTGAGGTGTAAAGATAAAATAACACTATATGAATGTATTTGAATGAAGAATACTTAGGATAATTTTGGAGCTGTCAATGAAAATAGCCAGGAACTTTGTCTGAATGTTGCAAAATGTATAACATTAAGGAAGCTTCTATGATTAAGCCATATCGATGATGCGAATCATAGTATCTCCGAAATATCTGCTCAGTAACAAACCTGAAGAAAGACGAAGAGTATTTAGAAAAATGAGGTAGGAGAATTAATAGGGTAAGATGACCTGTTAATTCTTGATGTCAGCAGTTGGCGAGAAGTTGTCTGTGCAGAGACTGGTGTTGTGTGGGATGAGTTTAATTACTTAATTCAGAGCCTGCTCAAACAAACTCTTCATTACGGAATTAAGTGTTGATAATAATAATTACATAATGCATAGGTGATTAAATGAATGAATGTGAATTTAATTACAAAATCGGTAAGAAAACGGTGATACTATCACTATTTTTCAACAGTAAAAATGTATCTACAGGAAAATAGATACGAGTCTCAATAGTTGAACTTTATTTATCTCAAAATCATTTTTCATCAATTTCTACGGTTTTTCTCCTAAAGTACTCAAATACAGAATTCAAATGTGATAATTTAAAAATTTCTTCGTGAAATTAATAATATTTTTTTCACGCTTTCAGTGGCTGTGACAAAAGGTGACATAACGAAAACTATTTGCCTACTATAAAAAAAAATTCCCCGCGAGATATTGCCAATTATAAAAACAAAATTGAGTGTGTCAAATCCTCGAGATAAATATTACAAATGACTCTTTTGTTTTAGAAAGTCCAATAGTCTCATTATTAAAGTAAAATGAATAAAAATGTGAAAATATTTTCCTTCCAGATTAAAAAATTTAAACATTGTTTTGATTCATTAGCTTAATGATTAGATTAGTTTGTTTGAATGTAAGAGATTTATAATTGTCTATGTATGCAAGTTAGAGGTAACGATGAAATCATAATAAACTAAACTAAATGAGAGGAATGTCAAAAATATTGAGGAAAAATAAATTCACGTATAATGGTATCAAGTTAGAGTGTGCAGCATTCTCTTCAATGAATCTATTTAATCGGTTTATAAATATAAAACTGATTTCTGTATTATTTTTTATATGTTTATAAATGTGTTAAAAATAGTTTGTTTTTCATGAATAGTAGATATAGTTCCCTCTTCAAGCTCAAGAGATAGTCTCTTTAATGGAGAGGTAAGCGAATAAAAAACATGTAATTTTAATAATGTACAATACTTAACTAATAACCCATATTATAAAAAAATTGTAAAAATTTCAAATTAAAAAAAAACGTATGTAAAAAAATATATACAATGACTAACTTTTTAAAATATTTACGATTTGAAAGCCATATTCAATAAGTCGTATAAAAATCTATTCTTATTTGAAATTATGCGGTTAAAAAAAACTGTAAAACATAAAACTTCTATTCATTTGTATGCTAACAGCGTACAAAAAATTAAAATATATTTAAAGATTTATTGTGTCAGATAAATATTAAATTTAGATTTATTTCCAAAAATAAATAGTTACGGCCTTATTTTAATTTACTGAGTGCATGCGCCTGGTAACTTCCACATGTAGTAGGAACACAATAATAAGGTAATAAAACAAATTATATATGTGGATTTGTAAGGTCACTGACTTCAATTATAGAGCTCAATGCCACTAATGATTACTCATACAGTCGCTTTTAATATACACCAACACTTCACAAAGTGAAATTCTAAACTCATAAAGCTGTCAATTAGTTATTAATTATTTTAGAGAAACTTGCTTTCATATTGGGCGTTCCTTCCAAAGCCATGACAATTTATCTTGAGCTGTTCGAGAATATTCCAAATACTTTAGTAATGTATTGAAAATATCTATCATTTAATAAAAAATATGTAATATTTATTTGTGTGACCTACGCGAATCGTCGGTCACTCTAGGGATAATGGAATCAGAATATGGAATAGGAACGGGTAGATGGATGAAATAGGGAGTAATGAGAGAATCCTTCGATAATAGTGTGGACCAGGATGTTGACTTATGGGATAAGGAGGGCAGCTTGACTCACCTGACGATGACGCCGTCCCTTTTATTCTTCTGAAGTTCACCCAATTTGAACTGAAACGACAGGCAACTCTAGTGAATCTACCGTCCAATGTTCAATGAATTACACACACAAACCCTCTGTTGAGTACGTTTAAGTAATCACCAATCGCAATGACGAAAATACACTCCGAATCTCGGCGTATTTCAATCCAAAAGAAACCAAACTGAGATGAGAGACAAACACGCATATTTACAAATGATCACGACTGGTATGACAATTCCAGTCCAAATTTCGACGAGTTTCACGAAACTAAAAATAACAAAAGCCGAGCTGCAATGAGAAAATGGTACTGACAGAAGTGGGCCTGGTGAGAGGACAAAATAGGTGACAACAATAATGTAGTTGTTGCAATCACATGGAATATATTATATTATATATAAATTGTGTGTCCACCGATAATAAAAAATAATTGCGAATATGAAACAATTTGTCTCATCTGTGTTATATTATTTAAGTTGAGATGTACAATATTTAAAATTGAATCAATGAATTCTTACAGACATACGGTAGTGCGTACTACTTGTTCAAAATTATATTTATTAATACGTATTAAATTAATAATCAACTAGAAAGATGTACAGAAAAAAATCTAACTAACTTACCGTCACGTTGTTTTCCCGCGGGGATAAACAGTGAGGATAGAGCGCCGCGCTCTTCAGTCCTGACACACAATTTTCGCCTCATCCAGATTCATACATATTCTCATACAAGCTCGCCGATTATTGAAGCTTCTAACAGAACCACCCTCCAGTATCTGGTTTCTATTTATCGAAAAAATATTAAATTGTTATCGGGATTAGAACCCGGACCACTTCCTATATAGGGAAACGTGTTAACCATTCCACTACAGTAACCGATTACGATTACGAAAAATTCAGGAGTTATATAAATATGTATATTTTTACAATTGATTAATTCATTATTTCGTTTTTAAAAGCAATTAACTTCATATTGCGTTGAATCTGAATACCTTTGAGTAAATCACGCTAGGAAACGTAACTAAATATTAATAAAATATTATTTTGATAAAGTTATTTTTTCTGTATATCTTTCAAGTTGATTAATTTAATTTGTATAAAAATACCATAGAACTATATTCTGAAAATGCAAATATACAACAAAAACGTGTTCCCATTAAAAAATAAAAAAAATATACAAAATAAATAAATTAATTAGAATACAGTAAATATATCCGAAGTTCCTACAAACTATTATATATATACAGCCGAGTACCCTCAAGACGAAGCTAAAATTGGAGACAGTTAAAATAAAAACCTACAAACATTCTCTCTTATACTGAGATATGTTTCCTTAATATCTTCATATTACTCTTTATTGAAAACATTTTTGTTACTAAACTGTGTGATTCTAAGAAAAACTTAACGATGATCACAAAATTGTAGAAGAGAGATAGACGGGGAATAATAGAAATTGTCAAAGAGGAAGGGGAGTGACGAAAGGTGGGTAAAAATAGAGGTGAATTTTTTGCCAACGCCAGAAACCAAATAAGAAATGTAATCAAGAAATGTTTCTTAACATATTTAAAATGTAGTGAGGATTCAATAATTTGGTAAGTCGAATGTATTTTTTTGTATACTATTAAAACAAAGGATTATTTATTATTTCGAAAAAATAATTAGATTTCCGCATTATTTACACATCTTTGATATTTTTTTAAATAATCTCAGAAAAGGGATTGTTTGGAGGCTAAATTGAGGGAATAAAATAAATTGGAGTATCTTCATGTCCAATGATGAAAATCTGTCTCGGCTGTCCGTAAGCCGGTTGAGTTCTTCATTTTATTTATAGCATCATAAACCGTAATGTTATCTTAAGCATTTTTTAAACAAAACCTCGAGCTCCGTCAATATGGACAACGAATCTGAGCTTAACATGGAAACTTTTTTTTTGAGGAAAAATTTTTTTATTCTGCAGTTGCAATTTTTCAGAACATGGTTTTGTGGTATTTTAATACAAATTAAGCGTATCAATTAGAAAGATGTATCAATTAATATTTTGGTTACCACCGGGATTCAAACCAGTAACTTTTCCTATCCAGGGAAACGTGGTGACCATTACACCATGTCAACTTAGTAAGTAAACGACAAATTTTCGAACCCATATGTTACAGTTTTTTTTACAAATTGATACATCTACCGATGGTAACCAAAATATTTATTCGATAAATTGATACATTTAATTTGTAATAAAATACCACAGAAATATGTGGTAATGTTAGAAACAACTGCATTAGCTAACTTCGCAGTCCCCAGATTGCATTCTTTGGGGAATGAATATGCGGAGGTAGTCGACATTTTTGCTGTAAATATAACTCTTTATAGGTCTACATTATTACAATTTTTTGTGTCTTAACTCAATGGTGATGGCTAAATTGCTCTACTTTACATGTTTTATTTTATAATTTTTATTATGTGAAAACATACTGATATTACTTATATTTATTTTTCTTTATGTATTGCGCTTCTGATGAGATTTTCTATTATTTTAAAAAAATATATAGGGCGTGTATAATAATAATAAATTAATTTATTATATATTTCTAATTGATTCATTTAATTTGTATTAACATGGAAAATTATTAGTATCCAAAAATAATCGAATCGATGTTGTAATTGTTTGAACCCGATTTGAAAATTAACAAAGTTAATTAGAATTTTTAATTTACAAAATATTAATTTTAGTAAGGATATGGAGAGATCTAATAACTAAATTATTTTGGCAGCTATATGTACCCGAAGTTGTCAAGAAAAATAACTCACGGTATCTAGCATAACATTGCTTTACTTATATTCTTCCAGATGATGACCAAATACCTCTAAAAAGGTAATGACACCTGCTACAGAATCCTCTAGTGAGACAGGCACATTCCAAACATATTTTTTACATTATTTTATATAGTTCCCAATGAATAAAAATTATATATATATAATAGTGTAACAGTAATAGGAACATCTTCACATAGTGGATAGAACGCATCTACTGGCAACTATCAATATTTTTTTTATGATTTAATTTCAAATGATTTGTTTCTCAAAATATAATCTTTAATGTCACAACATATTTTTCTAAGATTTATTATAACATGTTCATTTAATACGTTGTTACTGCATTTTCTATCCCCAGTTTAATGTTATTCAGGTTATTTCAGAAACAAAACTAGCATATTGTTTTTTTTAGGTAAAAATACATTAAAAGTGGCCTTCAGTTTATGTAGTAACCATCTTGTAGACATTTTTGCTTTCACCATCTGGTATTTTAATTGGAAACAATTCATTCATAATATTTGGTTTTCATTAAAATGTCATGATTGTCTACACGCTGTAAAACCGTATTTATATTCCATTATGTATTCATATTTAATTGTAAAATTATAATTTTTACGTGATTTATGTATCACAAAATGCTTTTAAATTATAAAATTATCAAAAGATTCTATTGGTAAATATGCGAGGCTGGTAATGACAATTATAAGGAAACATAAACATGCCTAAAAACCGTTGAATAAGAATTTTAGTAACAAATAATTTTCATAGTAAAATAGCAATGTATGACATTTTTTATAAAAACACTACAAAAAAATTAATTGGGTATTCTGTTCTAAGCACTCAAAAATTTGACTGGCTGTTTTTGAAATATTCCCTGTAAAAATATTTTTGTTGTGATTGTAGCTTTATCAATTGCGTTTCTTGGGTTTTGTATTCAAATATTTTTTTAAAGAAGTATATTTTTCATTTTGTTTTCAGCGTAGATTCAGAAAATCTTCATTGTTTTCAACAAATATTTTAATGGTACAGTCGAACCTAGATTTTGCTTCCATTAGTGTAATGGATAAGTCAGATAATTTTGCAAAATAACATTATTTAATCAAATGTTTTATAATGGTAGTAAAACTTCTAGGCAAAAAGTGTAATTTCACAAGTTTTTCAAACAGTAGAGAAAAAATAGCGACTTGTTTATTTTACGATGTACGGTTGATTATCATTTTGTACTTGATTTTAATGGTAATAAAATTCAATTAAACAGTAATGGTGCAACAATAAATTACTGAAAAATTTTGCGATATGAAAATACTAAAATAATGTTAATGGTAATTAGAAGTAACCACAAATTGTATTTTATGGTTTTATGTATGAGTTTTATGTTTTTGGATATCTGACGTTCGTAAATAGAATATAAAGATAGTTACTGTACATTGATAGTGGTCAATGTGTAGTAAGGTTTACTTAAAAATAAATTAAACTTATCATCGTCCTTATTCTGCCCGATAACGGTGAGACATTCAAATCCTTTTCGTCACCGGCTACATGATTTCATCTGTGTGTGTGTTTTTTAAAACTTTTTTCCAAGGCCAATATTAACAAAATTTCGAATTTTTATTCTCCTTATTAGTGGTAGGTATGTTTTAAGATGGTGGGTCAAGGTAGTTAACGAATTTAATTGAGAAATAAATTTTTCACTAAATGTTAATCAAAGTCTGATAAGAAGTACGGGATTTAACGTATCCAATTAAATATTTTAACAAACGGTGGTTTTGACGGCTCTTGGTTATGATCGAAAAAATAAATTGAAATTTTGAAATTCAGTGTTTTTTTTATTTGGGAACAAATAATTGAATATTAATATAAATTTTATAAAACTTTGTTTTTAACCAATGTATGAGTTAAATACATTAACCGGTTTCGAAAAATACCACCAGGATGGCAAATAAACTAACTAAATAATGTTTGTTAAATTGTTCTAATATTTTTAAACTTCCATTTGATAAAAGTAAAATAAAGATGATTTAAAAGCAAATCTTCCGGTAGGTACCAAACTTTTTTAACGATTTGTTAATAATTTTGTATCATTAAGTCAATTTCTAAATCTTTCAAGATCGTGTTTTCCGAATCCGGTTGTATATTAAATTTATATTTTAAAGATTTAAATAAAAAACAAAGTTTTAAATAATTTATATTTAAATTAATAAAAACCACTATGTAAAGTTTGATACAAATATTTAAAAAATAACTTTTTTTATATAAAATATATTTTATTAAACTCTTCAGGTAATAAACATTAAAATCTAAAAAATACACTTATTTGCATTTGCAATTTACATCAATTTATTCATAAATTATTCATCATTGACTGGATCATTATTATTAACATCAACATGTAGTACCTACCTACAACATATTAAACGTAGAAAACAAGTGTAAATTTGATCCTACTAGATATTTTGTCATTTTTTATCTTTTCTTGTGGTTCATTGTACAGGTTTATACTACAGTTAGTGCTAATCTTATTCATAATAGCTATTTTTTAGACATAACTGCCATCTCATATACTAAGGATAATCATTCACATATTAAAATATTTTGATGCAATGGCGTTATCATATTACTCATTAATCGTAATCATATTGCAGAGGAGCACAACCTGTAATATTTTTTTGGAAAATTAATTTATTTTCAAGTTACTTAAGAAAATGGAAGGCTAGATAAATAATAAGGCAGATAAAACGATGAGAAAATACACGACGACAGAATGGAAATTCTACAGACTGGAATACATACAAAAATAGATATAATGGCGTTTATATCTCATCTCCGTAAAAATTTGACTTCCCGCCTTCTGTCAGAACGATATATTCATTTTATTGATACATTTTATTTTATTTAATCCCTCCGTTGTGGTGATAAAGACTTGTGTCTGTTCTGGTGCGATTTGAAAATAGGATTGTCTATCTTTTAAGGTTTCTCTCGCTCGTCGTCCACAAGTGTTCCCGAGTGGTTTTCACACTAGTATCGGAACAAATATTTGCCGAGACAAGAAGGAAAATTTAATGCTTTGTTTCTTCTCTTGTTTTAAAATCGCGGTTAATAATATTACATAATATTTAAAAACTGTTCAAAGGATTTTAGTGAAATTTCGTGGAATTCCATGATTATTTTGTAAATTGAGTTGAAACATGGTTTTATTCCACTATATTTCTATTATAATTAAAAATTGATAATGGAAATATGTTCCCGAAAAAGTTCTAACGTTTAACACAATAAAATATATAGTGGAATAAAACAGTGTTTTAACTCAAATTACAAAACAAAATATTTGGTCTAAGGTAGCTATTTTACACACTGCATAATAACAGAAGATTAAAACGTCCACCATATTTGAACTCATCATAAAAATTAAATAATGAGAGATTCGCTATGTGGCAGTGCTCACTTTTAAATATTCCATTTTAGTTAAAACCTGGCTAGATAGAAGAAAATGTGAATGTGCTAATAAACTGACCAAGGGGTCCACTCTTTCCGAATCTTTCGATTGCCGATTTGGGCATTGTCAGGAAGCCTTACATTTATTTAGACTGAACTTAATAGATTTCCCGATGTATGAGTATAATGCCGAAGAGGAGATCCTTGACCATGTTTTTTTTTTGCTTATCCTTTACAGAATACAGATTTTTTACAGTATTCTCGTCGATGGTAAATTTAAATTCCCGGTTAACACGTATCATCTTCTTTCCCTCAGCTCGCTACATTTGATCTATATAATATCAAACTTTTTGAACGATTATGGTATTGACTTGTAATATTTCTTATTCTATAATATTATTGTACTTATTCTATAAAATGTAGATCGAAGTTAATTTTTAGCACAAATCACTCTTGAAGGGTGGACTATGTAAAAGAAGAATAAAAAAAATAAGTATATTCGATATATTGTTGGAAAGCAATGGAAACAATTAGCTGGACTGAAGGGTTACAATTTAGAAGCTTTTCAGAAGAATACAAGAAAAAAGGTCCATAACAAACTCCATCGAAGTATATTAAAGACAACAAATAGAGGGGAAGACCCAGACAAACATAAATTTACAAAATAATCAGCATGACGACTACATACACCTGCAATTTCCGAATAGTGTTTAACACGAGGAATGTACCGACAAGAAGGCCGTTTTTAACCCTTACAGCCCGGTAGATCAAAACAAAACACGTCCGGCGATGGTGGGTCATTTTAGACCACCACAAATTTCGGTCTGGTTTTTTGGGAGATTTCGTATAGATGTTTAATTTTAAATGTGATTATAAAAAATATTACAAATAGTGTAGGTGCGTATATTTGCGCATCAATAAACGTCCTACACGGACAAAATACAAACATCCACTGAACCGTCGGTTCGTCATCGGCTACCTGCCGGTTTGTAGGTTTGTAACAGTGATTATATACATTTTACATTCTATTATTTAATTATTTTATTTTTATTTTTACACATAAATATATTTGCTATAAACAGAACTAAAAAAATAGGAACAAAATATATACGGAAGTTAGTAAAATAAAAACATTATAAATGAAATATAAAAAAATGACACCCTTTTTATGCGAAATGCAATCAATAATAGGTATTATAAGAAAATAATAAATGTTATTAACATATTTAAAAAATATATGTGAAACAATGAACTATCTATATTCAAGATATATATAATATTAATTGTCTTCTGTAAAGACAATCCGGTAGTAAATTGTTTGTTATTGTCATAATGAAAAAATAAAATAAAAATATACATCTCCTTTTTAATATGAAATTCAATAAAGGAATTGGGAACTGACATCATTTGAAAAATAAATAAACAAAATAGATAAAACAGATCAAATTTTATTGTATTTACAATCCGAGCAATTAATTGTTTCATACTTGTGAGTCCTATAAACTGCTTTATGATACACTGCAGAGAAAGATTTAGTATCTTTGTCATTTTTATAAGGACAAAATCAAACGACCCTGTGGTCGCCAGGTAAGCGCGGCGCACCACAAAACTAACTTTCTCTTTTATTGAGGTTCCTTTCTGGGGGCTCCAGCAAAAAAAAGTCAAAACAAATAACAATATAAATATATATGTGTAAAATAACTTGACTAGATTACTAGCACGAAGAATGATTAGAGTGGAGCTGCATCCTTTGTATCTCCTGTCCAAAAGGAAGACAATAAATGATTTGGCGCAAGCGGTGAAAGGCGATCTCGAAAAATCACTGTCCTAGATCTGTTTTTGGGCATTTTTTCACATTTCCATCAATAACTCATTTGGATCTCGTCCGATAATATTCATTTATGTCTCAAATTATTTGGAAAAATTTAATACTTTGTTAGCTAGAAGGAGAATAGTATTAAACTAATATTTATCGCGTAATTCATATTTTTACAAACACCCGAGTCAGATCTGACCCACCACCGTAGAGGATGGGTATATTTAGGGATTTTATAATTATTTTTAAATCTTAAAAATACACTTGTTTCATGTTTAACAATAACATTTTCTTTGATTAATTGATTAATTGTGACTTTTTTCGAAATGTCTTCTATTTTAGGAACTGAGAATTTTGCTAAAAAAGTGCTTGTGTTGATAAAGTTGATCTTTTTTAATATCACTTTAAGAATTATTCTCTGTATTGTTTTTACTGAGTTCTTATTGTATGCTCCTATCTACTCAATAATTCCATACTGGAGTAGTGAGTGAACAATAGCAAAATATACTTTTTTAAAGGTAATTTATACCTAAAAAGTTTCTTAATTTTATGAACATATAAATACATCTTCTTATTCTCTTTACTAATTTAAGGTATAAATTGCCTTTAATAATGTGGCTATGCCATTTTAGATGTTGATCGATAATTACACCGAGATATTTAATTTCTTTTTTAGGATTTAAGATAGAACATAAGTCGTTGTTTGGGACATATATTTATTTATTGATTATTCTTGAACGACAATAATGTACTGTGCCTTCTCCCTTCCATCTCTCTCCTCACCCGGCACGCCGTCGCCAATCGAAAGGCGACCTTGAAATGGTGCGGATTACCGCAAATTATTGTGAGAAATTGAGACTTCGCGTCTAATACAGTGCATTCTAAAGGACTAGGACCCCTGAATGAAGATAGTGATAAATATACAGTCCACCTTGGAGGTGCCAGAAGACCTGGATTGTGGTAAGTGCAAACCTCCTTCCGAATATCCTGTTTCTTCCGGCATCTATGCTTTTACGCAACAGTCGTTACATGTAATTTTATTGCAGTTGTTATGGATAGTAATTTTTATATTGGGCGGTGTTTTAAGACTTTTGATTGAAAAGGGAATGTGATAGGTTTTTTCGGAGTTTAAAGAAAGTAAATTACTATTGAACCAGGATTTGAGTGTGTTCATGACGTTATTTGCGTGTTCCAGTCACGTCCGTTTACAATGATGTAGTGTCATCGGCGTATGATGTAATTTTTCCGGTCAGTTTTAGTTTGAAAATGTCGTCATAAATTATAAAAAGGAGTGGGTCTAAAACTGTCCCTTGTGGTATACCAAACTTACTGATTAGAGGTTGGCTTAGAGTTTTGTTTATTTTTACGTTTTGCGGTCTTTCATGAATATAGCTTTGAGTCCAGCTTAGTGCTTTGTTGTCTATACTAACGGATTTTAATTTTAATATTAGTTTGTTGCGGGAAATACTGTCGAAGGCTTTTCTGGCCTAATCCGCCAAAGCAACTTGATGAGCGTAAAAAAGAAAAAGTTCCGTCCACTTTGGAATCTAAATTTGAATATAGTGATGATTGAATAGATAATGTTTCATAACGCGTCTGCAAGTTGGTCACTTTGTTTTCTTCAAATATAAAGACAACAAAAGAAAAATATGGCAAAATTTTGCGGGTAAATTCTGATGCAGCAAATATCTCATCTACATCTATACTTGGTATTGGCACGCGAACTTGGCCCAGGATCCCTGATGTGCCTTGGTATAATTATTATAAATGAGTACATACATCTGTTTTATAGTTTTAAACATTTAATATTTTGTGTCTGCCAGTTATTGGTTCCATGTATGCCAGGTATTGAATTTGGCTACGCCAGCTTTTGGTGTCACAAACAAAATTTTTTATTTAATAAAAATATAATATTATTTAAATATATTATTTATGTATATTTTTTATTACACCAGCTTTCAAAAATGTAATGTTTGTTCATTAGATAAAATGAATATAAATTTGAATCACTATGGAAGGTTTAACAACCAATGAAGTTTTTTTTCCCTTAAAGTGTCAGGTATTGGGTCTTTTACCTTACGAGGTATAAGATATTTAGAAAGTTGAAAAAAATAAAAGCAGGGAAGAAACTGTTATCCCTAAAAGCGTCTTCCTATCTTTAATAGCTAAAATTGAAATAAACCAATGAAGTAATACACCAATTCAGGTTTCAATAAAATAGGTAGGGTGCTGTTAGATTGTAATATACACACATCTTACCGAACTCCATTTAAAAGAGTGTATTTCTGGGTCCTGTAATGAAAATTGTAATTTATGGTCTTGCACGCTTAAACGCCAATTGAAAGTATTTTTATCTCTTTTCTATTTGAGTTTGATTTTACGTGATATTTTTACCTAGATATGTCTATTTTTATCTCGTAAAAAATGTAATTTAATATATTGTTGTACAATAAATATTAGAATTGGTTTAGTAAATAGTTTGTTTTATTTAACTCGGTGAAACAGTAGTAAACACAAATAATAAGTATATTGTGTAACTATCCCTATTGACCCCAGTGGTAAAGTTAATAAGGGATAAAACTCATTTATGAAATTTTCTCTGCAATTCGTGATCATTAGGTGAATGCAAATACGTAGTGGAATCGTTGACTAAATAAAAAACATTGGTTGTATACAAATATTTTTTACATGTGTCGATTTATAGTAATAAAACACTGAAACCTGTACATATGTATTTACCACAGGTTACCGTACATGTATGCATAAAAATAAATTGTTTAAAACTCTAATTTTGACATAACAAAAATTATTATTTGTACAACGAATTTAAAAAAAATAAAAAACTAGAATTTTCAAACTATGCTGGTGGCGTCATTTTTATTAATTATTTCATTATTAAAAATATCGCCACGAGCACACAGAATGTCGAACGCAGCAGCCGTAAAAAGAAGTGGTAAAATTTAAAAAAGGCATTATGTTTCCACCATGAAAATATAAATGTAACATAAGAACATAACGATTTTTCAAGATAGTACTTTTAAAAAAAAAGTGAATATCCATCATTACGTAGAATAAAAAATAATGTCAAATTGCGTAAAAATCAAACAAAAAAATATATAGTGATGAATGTTTGGAACAAGTAAATGAAATTGTGTATTTGGGAAGTATGTTTGATAGAAACGGAAAGACTGAGAAATATATCGAAAGAAGGAAACAGAGTAAACGGCGCTTTAAATGGAATTATAGCTAATGGGAACTTGTCAATCGGGGCAAATCTAGCGGTACACAATGGAGTCCTGGTACCGACACTGATATATGAGTGCGGCTTGAAGCTGGCAGAAGAGAAATGAAGGTAGACTGAATGCAATGGAAATGAGATCAATTAGGTATATGTGTGGTAGATCCATTTATGACAGAGTAAAGAATGAAGAAATAAGGAGAGAATTTAAAGCTGATCTTAGTATAGTGAGTAAGATTAAGAAATGATCACTAAGGTGGTTTAGTCACATGAAACGGATTAATGAGGAAAGACTGTTAAGGAAGATATATGACGCAAGTGTTGATGGCATCAGAAATAGAGAACACCAGCGGAAGATTTGGCACGACCACGTAAACCAGATACTAGAGGATGGTCCTATTAGAAGTCTCAATAATCGGCGAGCTTGTATGGGAAAATGTATGAATGTGGATGAGGCGAAAATTGTGTGTCGGGACAGAAGAGTGGCGCTCTATCCTCTCTGCCTACCCCCTTTGGGGAAACGTCGTAATGGTTAGTTAGATTTTTTCTGTATATATTTTTGGTTGATTTCATTTGTTTTAATATTTGTAGTTATTTTGTATCAAAAATACCATAGAAGTATGTTCTGAAAATGTAACTTCACAATAATAATGTGGCCTTGGAAATAAAAACATTATATTGTAATTGCGCGGGCCTTTTAAAAATATATTTAAATAGCGGTCCGTATCCGCTATTGTCCGGGATTCAGAATAAGTTATAATTTAAGCTTGGAGCTTAAGAAGAGGAATGTTTTTTTTTTTGCGCAGATACTAAATAATATCTATGTTTGGTATATTTGGTTCTAGCCTGGAGTGATTGACGTATCCGGAGGTTGCGTGAGGTGAGGTTAAAATATTTTCATCAGGGTTATGAAGAGTAACTATGCTAAATTTGGTTTAAAAGAACCGACAGGCACATAATGAATTTTATATAAAGATGTTTAAATTCAATATTAATTAGTAAGAAATAAAATCGTATTTCATGAAAATTTTATACTAATTGTGCTTGAAAACTGAACATAATTGAAGTGTTTAAATATTGTCTTCGCGGCTTTGTAAAATGAACACAAGTATTCCGTTTCAAAGGTCACCAATTTATTTAAAAATTTGTGACCTTTAAATTGAAATACTTGTGTAATCAAAAATATTTATAAAGAAGTTGACATCTCGTAAAATTAATTAAGTTTTATGAAACATAAAAAAATTAATTAACTATTGTGTTATTATCATCCTTATTACCTTTTGATATTTCTCTTTGTATTTTTATTAAATAAAATATATGTTACATAAAGGCCGATGCCTATATTCTGATAGATTTCAACTTATACATGTACACAAATAGTAGAACTATTTATTAAAATTTAAAAAAAATATATCAGTTTTTATTTCTAATTTAAATTATAAACAAAAATTTAAGTATTTAAGAAAACACAATGTTACACTTTTTCAAATTAAAACATCTGTCGTTTTATTATTTGAAAGCCAACTACATTGTTTTTACGGAATCTCAAATACCTTTGAATAAACCGACTGCAAACCCCAGAATTATCAATTCATTTTTATTAAATTTGTATACATTGATACACAGGAGAACACATTCTTATTGTGAAGTTGTAGATTGGAAATAGAGATCCAGGTTCGAATTCCGGTAGCGCAAAAACACTATTAATCGACAAAATTGTTTTTATATGTATATATTTATAATTAATACATTAAATTAGTATTTAAAAATTTAAGTTTTATTAATTTTTGACTAATTTCACTATTTAATAATTTGCTTGATATCATGAAATTGAAAATGAGATAAAACGTGAACACTGTGTTTTGTATTTAATATTAGTTTGAAACACATCTAAAGTAAAACATATTATCAAGTAGTAAGGTTAGTTTTTAGTTTGTTTGAACAAAAAAAATGATAATAAATTTTCTGTCATCTAGTATTTTGATTAGGAACTCAATGAAGAATAAGGTATTTATTAAGTGTTGTTTTAAAACATTTTCACGATGTTTAAAAACGATAAAACGAGAAAAAAACTTTGATTTTTTGCATTTTCTTGTATTAAGTGCATTAAGCTTGAAAAATTTTATAAAACGAAATGAAATTCATATTTTAATTGAGGTGCGATGATTTAGTTGAGCAAAGAATGTAGTAATGGTTGACGTATCTTGGATTGGAAGTTAGAAAAATTGCAACAAGGAAAGAATGCCTATTTGAGAATGATAAATGAAGATTAGATTATCAAATAAATATTGATGGCTAATCGAAGAGGAGCAAGAAAATGAAGATGTCTGAGAATTACATGGATGGAGCATGTTAATCAAGAAGAAGGTAATGTGAAAAGTATGAAGAATATAAGGTATTGTATGAGACGAAATATGGATGTGGTAATGGCGATGGATGTCTGTTTACCTACCCTGAAGAAGACATTGCGTGATGGGAAAGAACGTTAGTAGGTGTAACAATTAATTAGTATTTAGTTATTGTTTTTGCATATCCTTGGATAGGCTCTTCACTTAGTATATTATAAGATGGCAATGAGGTCAACATATCGTTAATTATCGGTGTGTATTTCATATTTATATACGCAAAAATATAATAAAAATACATTTGTTTCATATTAGATTTAATATATAATAATATTGGCAGTAGGCTGTATTATTATTAAGATATTATAGTAATATAATATGTCTATTATACAAGTAATATCTACACTCTCGCCATACTACCAGCATTTTTATAAATAAAATGACTTGTAATATTTATCCTCTCTCCATATTTCCAGCGTCTTATGAGTCAGATGTCTTGTAACATCTACCATTCCGCCATACTCTCAACGTATTTAGAAGTTGGATATCTTGTCTTTATAAATTAAATATCTTGTAGTATCTACCATCCCGCAATACTCACAGTAAATTTATAAATCAAATGTATTGTAATATTTCCGCTATATTCCCAGCATATATGTAAGATTTTCCCTTTCCACCCAATATTGAAAAAATAAATTGTTATTCTTGATGTTAAATAATATTAAATTAAATTTTTATTCATTTTATCATTCGTCAAATGGTATCTGATGTATCAAACACATAATAAAAATACTGATGCCATATTTGATTTTAGTATTGCGATATAAGTTGTTTCATAAGTTGTGTTATAAGTTGTTTCAAAATTGCGGTTACAGAGCGTAATATTTATTTTAATGTCTTCATGGATGCTTAAAAATTTTATTTCAAAAGCACGGAATGTAGTGCCATGAGATTTTGAAATTGGTGTATAAATATTGTATAACAATATAAATATGGTACTTGCGTGTATGAGAAAAATATTGAGAAGCAACGCTAGAAGGACATATATATATGTCGACAAGCGAAATGATAAGTTGACATTAAAGGTTGATACTCGAGAACTAATACAGTTTCATGTTAAATATTTACTTAATGTTCATTACTATTATTTCAATGATTAATATTTTGTTCTGTGTAAATTCTTGAATCTAATCTCAATTCATATTAATTGTAAATAATACGGATCAGTCAATAACAATGTTATATATTAAATGAATTCATTGGCCACGATTTGTTGTGGCTTTAAAAACATGTTAATATTACATATCTCCCATCTAGCTTGAATATGGATTGATAGATTGAAGATCCGCCTTCTGGCTGGAAAAATAAGCTTTTATGCCTGTAAAAAACTACTGGGGTCGAAAATAGTTAAGTCAACAAAGCAAACTGCTAATACATAAAACAATCATAAGACCAGTGGTCACTTATGGTTGCGAAGCGTGGTGCCCAACCCAAATCAATGAAAATAAATTAACAGTTTTAGAACCTAAAATACTAAGAAAAATTTATGGACTGTGAAATATATATATATTTTATAATTACATAATTATACGTTTTGACAACATTAGGAATAATATTTTTCTCCCCGAACTACCGTAGAATTAAAATAAAGCATTCCATTTTAACTACTCGAAGTATGTACTTGTCGTTCACAAAAATAGCAATTTTTTCTTTTGTTTATTTATCTGCTTCCTGCCACGTGTGCATTTCGTAAAAATTCTATCTCTTTTTGTATTTTTAAAATAATATATTACTGACCTCGCATTTCAACATAATACATTTTAAAATAAGAATTCTTTCAAATTTGAATATAATTTTTAAAGCTTTGACGTCATACTACAGGTGATCCAGAAGTTGACGAGGCTAATCATAATAATCTATCTCTAATTGTATTTTTTTAAAGATGAATATTTTACAGACCACACACATCGGCAAACATATTTATCTCTTAAATGATTCTTTCAAAAGCAAAGACATCATAGCTTACCTTGAAGACACGTGTTCGCGACAAAAAATACAAATCTATCGCTGAAATGTTTTTATTAATTTGCAAATACTCATCTGGCATGTGCACCCCCTCTATCGAACTTTCAAGTAACGCGTGTCAGACTAGAAAAACGAACATAATCATTCACATTTTATAGCTAACCGCGGAACTGAAAACAGTGTCCTAAAATAACACTCTGGCTTCCGGCCAGGGAGTAGTTTGAAAAGTTCCATTATCTAATGCCATTTGTATATACTTCCGGTACAGATTCGTCTAGTTCCTGTCATAATCGCGTATGACTGTTAAGTTTTAATCTAAAGTCGGTGCGTAGCAAATAAAGTATTTACAATAATTTTCGGAACATTTAATAATCAAAATTAATATTCAGCGTAAAAACTATTCCAAAAATAAAATACAATGAACAGTGTTAATTGATAGTTAAAACTTGCATTTTAATAAGCAAAATTAATATTCAGCGTACAAAGTTTTTTTCAAAACTAATATTATTAGTGGACAGTCTTGATAATTAAAATATAGATTCTCGTAAACAAAACGATAATGAACAGTGTCGATTGATAATTAAAACTTGCATTTTAATAAGCAAAATTAATATTCAGTGTAAAACCTTTTTAAAAACAAAATACAATGAACAAGCCTTGACAATTAAAAATGTTCATTATGTACCATATTCGTCAGGTTGTTTTAGCAAATAATTATTATTATAACTTTAGAATGTTTGTAACATTATATCATAGTATTAAGGAGAACACATTCTTATTGTGAAGTTGTAATTATTAAGAACATAGGTCTGTAATGTTTTAAATACTAATTAAATGTATTATTTATAAATATATACATTTTATTAGTATTTTATAGGATACAATATATGCTTTTTAATATATATATTTTTTATTTATTGAATTATGCACACCTTAACACAAGTAGAACTCCGCATTAAACTTGAGAAATGTAGGAGTTCAGTTTTTACTAAAATATTTAGCCCCGACAAGGTAAGATTTCACAGGAACTAATATAATAATTAATACCTAGGTGTCAGGACCTACACTAGAAAATGGAACTTACAGAATAAAAATGAATCATGAGTTCGAATACTTAATTGAGTAAGAAACAATCGTAAGATTCTCTAGATTCCAAAAACAGCGATGGGATAGCCATGAAAGGATGCCAGATCACAGGATACCAAAGATCATGATGAAGTGAAGTGGAAGCGACCTAGAGGTAGACCAAGGAAGAGGTGGTCTGACTGTGTGGGAGAGGACTGGAGCAGGATGGGAGAGTCCGGGAATTAGAGAAGAAGAACCAAGGAGAGGAGTCGTTAGATAGCACTTGTGGAAGAGACCAAATCCCAGCTGGGATATAGTGCCGTATAAGAGGAAGAGAAAAACCTTGAAAACCTTTTAAGTATATCAACTTCATTGTATATAAATTTAAAACATACGAAAAATTTTAATAACAACTTCTTTAGATACTTGTATTTAAATAGATGTAGGTATTGTACTATTATAATATTGATTTGATGATAATTTTTCTCATGTCTCAAAACAACAATTATAATTTGTGTCAAAAAATTTGATAGTACATATTTGTAGTATCTACAATTCATCGAATTTATTTCAGTCTGAAAAATCATCTGGATAAAAGTATGTGCAATGAGCTAGAAAATATTTTTACGACACGTTGTCTTAATGGAAATCTATTCATGTGAAAATAGTTTGATTTGTGCTATCATGGTTCATCATTTTTAAGGGATTTTGACAAATAATATTGATAAGGGTAAAAGTAGAAAAAAAAGGTAAAATGCTAATGAAAAGTTAGAATGGTATTTTGTTAAAATAAATATCACGAGATAATACGATATCTACAGATGTTACGTAGTACGTACCTACGTTGGCTGTGCTGGTGTGACAAACGCCCATCCAACGTGAAGGGTTGGTAATATATAAGCTTCACATTTTAGAGTGTTCAACCCTCGATGGAAGCAAATCTGTTACGTGATTAAATCCAAAAAACATTATTACGGTCGTTGAAGATGGAGAATTAACATACATAGTATAATATACTAATATATAGTGTAAGTATATTATATAGTGAAAAATGATATAAAATTATAAATGTTGATTCGAATCAGAAATGAAATGAAACACTTGACACTTAGTGTTTTTTTTTTTTTAAATAATAATAGTATTGCTATGTATGCAATCTATTTTTAATGAAAAAATAGATTGCATACATAGTATACTAATAAAATATCAAATTTACAATTTTTATTATTATTTACAATTATAAACAAATTTTGTATTATTCTTCTTTCTTTAGAGTTAAATGCAATAAACTAGTGATTTATTGTTCATCATGAGAACAATCAATTCCAGTACCCTGGCTCCATACTTGTTATTGTTTAAGGAAATGAGATTACGTAGGTGTATTTCGTCCGTGTGAAACTAACTTACTAAATAAATCGTCAGCGTAATTCTTCTTGATTAATATAAACAATTGTAATGATAGGAACAATTTTGATGGATGGGCTTAATATTATAGGAGCATGCCTCGTTTTAAATGCCTGTGGGATTTCAATTTTTTTTTACAATTGCTGTCTGGATGTTTCGAATCGCTTTATATTTGAAATACATATGAGTAATGATACGATTTGGTGCTACCTCAAGAACTCCATTAATGAAAACTTATTTATGTGTAAACAGTACAATTTACTACCACATCATATTATCGTGAATACTGTTAAAGGTATGGACTGTAATATTGAGTATAATATCATATAGACATTTAGTTTTTAAATATTGAAGACGAGTCACTTACCATGAGAGCATTTTATAAATACATTGAATTTTTTTTATTAAAATTTTCTTAAAGATTTACAACAGACTAAAGCATTATTACTACAAAAGCATTATTTTCTGTCAAAGAGGTAAAATATTTTTCGATGTGCTAAAATAAATATGATAAAAAATATTTGGGAACTCTTTACCCTTGCGCATTTAAACACCAAGTGATTTTTTTGTATTTTTTAAATGTTTAGAATTTATTACAATAATTAAATAGGTATGTACTTGAAACAAATAATGTGAATCATTCGATCGCAGATATCTTATATCAGTTGTTTTTACCCCATAACACTTTATGTAGTTATTATTCAAATGACGCACTAAGCATTTCGAATAACTTTACGCAATAATTGAATCACTTTACTAAGAAATAAATATGATATTGTTCGAAATTTAAATTGAAACGTACTTTGTACGTACAGTATAAAAAATATAGAAACAACTAGCATTTTATTTTAATGAATAAGTCGTTTCCCTTTTGAATCAGGGTTCTGTAATAATATTTGAATATCTCAAATAATAGTCCGTAAAAAACCGCGCAAATATAATTATTATATAATTTAAATTTGCACATTTTTGTGAAGGTTATTAAGACATCCCTAAAATAAAATAATGTAAATTTTATGTACATTTCTCTTTTTTTGCTTCTTTTTGGTGATTTTAAATTTACATACAATTAAATCAATCCTTTAAGGTTTAACTAGTACACATTTATAATTTTTTTAAATATTTAAGATGTTTTACAAATATGAGAATGTAATATCGTATTTACACGGATTGAAATTTTTAAGAAGATTTTTCTAAGAAGCAAGAAAAAGTTGTAAAAATAATTAAAAACCTAAATAAATAAATAATTTTTACATTAAAATACATTTTTGAAAAGTTGAAGGTTTCCGCCAATTTGTATAAAAGCTCAATACTTTTGAATTTATTTGTGGAAAGTAGTACCTTCATACAGTGAGCTTTTCAATGATTATAAACATTTTTGAGATGGAATTCAACTGAATTCATTTTTCCATCTACGTTATTGGTCTTTCGTGAACTACCGACGACGGACTCATATAGTAGAAATAAAGGTAGTTGATGTTGAGTTAAAGCTATCAAATAAATTTCTAGAAGCAAAGAACATCTGGGAAACATCAATCTACTATCAATTTGACAAAGTATAGTCAGAAAAAAATAATAGTTTGGCTAATATTATGGAAGCAGGTCAGAAATATTAGATTGGAGATTATTTTGTGGCGTTTAGTTCCTGTGTCAATATTTTACGATTCTTAGATTTGTATGACAATGAAATATACATTTTTATTTTTAAAATTATGATACAATAATATGGAGTAGTAGTACAATAACTTTTTTTTCGTACTACGATTTTCTTGAAAGTCAATGCTTGTGTAGATAAGTGGAATGTATACCAATAAAAATATTTTAGGAGAACACATTCTTATTGTGAAGTTGTAATTATTCAGAACATAGGTCTGTGAATCCCGGTGGCGCAACAACAATATTTTTCGATAGAATTGATTTTATATGTATATCTTTATAATTAATATATTTAATTCATATTTAAAATAAAAATATTGTTTACAATTGGTGGAAATAATGGAAGATAGGAGGCACTTACTTTTTCGGTCTGCCTGATGCTGGATGCTCATTCAATCCTTTCTCTCCTTTCCAAGCACAAGTCAAGCGACGCAGAATATGTATAACAAGCACTGTTAATACTCGCGTAAAGGATTATTTTTAAGTATTAGTGGGAATTAAATAAATATAGATTTTAAGCGTTAGCGGTTAATTATTATCCGTAGGGTTCCAAACGTACACAGTTCTAAACGCACACTGAGCTCATGCGAGATTGTTACACTTTTTCAAATGAATACATCTGTCGTTCTATTATTTGAAAGCTATCTACATTGTTTTTACGGAATCTCAAAAACCTTTGAGTAAACCGACTGCAGACGCCAGAATTATCAATTCATTTTAATTAAATTTTGGACACATTGATACAACTTATATTATTAAGGAGAACACATTCTTCAAAAATTTGTCACGAAAAATACTGGCGCTATAACACAATTGGTAGTGTACTTCCCCGGATTGGAAATAAAGATCCAGGTTCGAATCCCGGTAGCGCAAAAACAATATTTTTCGACAAAATTGTTTTTATATGTATATATTTATAATTAATACATTAAATTAGTATTTAAAATATCACAGACCTATGTTCTGAATAATTACAACTTCACAATAAGAATGTGTTCTCTTTACTACTATCAATATTCACTGTTTACTTTTTATCTCTCATCACTCACGTCCGAAACAGCAATAATTTGTTTCTTCCTCAGTTCATCGTGTACAGATATTCCTACACACATGGCCAAGGGAACGTATTCTTGCTGCATACAGTCTACATTCAACATCTTCAAACATTTTTCTCTAGTTAAATATATAAATTCACGAAAGATTTTAGCTTTTAACGGAAGAACATAATACTATGAAAATGGCCGTTATCATGATTCGAACCGGTTCACTTGCGAGCATTGCGAGGAAATTGGCTTTAAAATCTAAGAATATTAACAGAGTTTGCTAGTAGTACATTGCTTGTAATATTATATAATCGCTGAGTCTGCAAAGACAGGTAGGTATGCAATATTATCGAATTTAATCATTATCTTTGAACTAAAGCCTATTGCAAATTAAATTGTAAAAGCAAATTAAGATGTAATAGTAAGTAATACCAAATAAATCAAAATGTAAAAGCTGAGTAACCGCAAGAAAGATGATGATTTTTCAAATAATATACAACCTCCTGTTAAAAAAACTCTTTAATGTTCTGGATGTGTGCAAAATGGGTTTGACCGCGTATTATCCGTACTCGGCAAAAGCAGTAGATTGTTTCTAAAATAATGGCTGGTTTTAACCGTCAAAGTAAGCGACATTTGATTCAATACATTTTTTCTAACAAATTTGACTGCAGAATCGTGTGAATTAGAGTCCCAAGAATTTTTTAAAGGCATTATCTGCTGCTTCTTTGTTATTATTATTTTTTGCAGTAAATGGCTTGAAAATGTAAAAGTTATCGTGAAGTAAAATGGATCATTGTTGGTTAATCAGTACTGATTATATTTGTCTGGTGTTTTCTTCCACAAAAACTTTTAATTCGTCATTTTCAACAGTGGCAGGACGTCTTTAACCCTATTTTTTTTTAAATAATGTTTCCGTTAATAAACATTTTTACCAATTGCCCTGTTCTTGCTTTACATTGTTTACTATTAGAGATGCATAATGCAAAAGTTTAAATTCATTGTTAAAGGTACTATTTTGTTAAAGTGATAGGATAAGGGATTTCCGCATTGAAATATAGATTCTACGGAAGCTCTGGCCGCGCAGCGGTCACCACTGGCTGTGAATCGGCCACAATAACCGCCCGCAGGGCCCAGCAGCAAGAAATCAGCGACAGTTGATAAGACAATATACACTTCATTTCAAACTAAATATATCAAATCAAATTTCATGCAACTAATGAAGTAGACCATACGCTAAAATTCTTTGATATTTTATATCTGTACTTAAATATAAAATACAAAATCATATGTACGTATTTTCTTCTTCGGTGGACCTCCGTAACGACCATGACGCATTCCATAGTTTATCGCTTGTGAGTTCGAGTGTGAATATAGAAATGAATAAAGAAATATATTATAGATATATCTGTTTTATTATCTTATAAATAAAATCCTAAAATATTCTAATGTATGTTCATCGCAAATGAAAATTGAATGGTAAATTCATACATTTCATTGAATAGAAATGTCAAATTACTTTGAAAGTGTATATATATATAATAGTACATTTTTGTACTGATGAAAAAAAAAATGTAACATTGCAATGCTATTTAAATTAAAATGGATTTAAAACAATAAAGTAATTTAAATGTCAACGAGGTAACAATTGTTTCATTAAAATCAGTTTTCAAAATTAAAACTTCTAGTATTTTTCTTATCATTTAGTTATCATTAGTTTCATTTGACATTGAATATTAGAAATGTGGTATTTATTTAGTGATAATTTATTAACATGGAAGACGTTCCAGATCAGAAAAAGCATGGCTTAGATAGAGAAAGACAGGAAAAATATCACAATCAAGTAACAACACTTAACATACTTCACTGGGAAAATATTAATGTTAAATCACCACGAGCCATAAAGATGGAAACAAGTGCACACTAGCCATTTAGCTGATGTTCCCTACCACGTAAAAAACCCGATATACCTACCAAAAGCATGTATTTCATACAATAAAATATCAGTTAACTCCACAACTGAGAAATAAATTTAAATTAGATGTTTTTTTATACATTATTTATTAAGTATGCAGGTCTACGCGCAAATAATTTAAAATTCACATGTTAATGATTTAACTATAACCATCTAGATGAAGAAATAAGAAATAATAAATAAAGCTTTGCATGTGTTTCCCATAATATTTAGCAAAATTTGTCCCAAACATCTGTGTACCTACTAAATGCAATGCTTGCCACATAAAATGATATATTTTAATTTTGATTTTATTTTATTAAGGAATTTTGACAGTACAAACTTACAAACCATCACGCCGTTTCCCCGCGGGGGTAGGCAGAGAGGATATTTTGTCTTGACATACAATTCTCGTCTCATCCATATTCATACATCTTCCCATACAAGCTCGCCGATTGTTGTGGCTTCTAAAAGAACCCTTCTCCATTAACTGGTTTACCTGGTCGTGTCAAGTCTTCCGCAGACGTCCTGTATTTCTGGTGCCATCATCACTTGCGTCATATATCTTTCTTACCATTCTCTCCTCATTCATCCGTTCCATATGACCAAACCACCTAAGTGATCCTTTCTTAATCTTACTCACTATACTAACATTAGCTTTACACTCTTTCCTTATTTCTTCATTCTTTACTCTGTCATAAATAGATTTGCCACATATACGCCTAAGTGATCTCACTTCCACTGCATTCAGTCTACTTTCGTTATTTTTCTGCCAGCTCCAGGACTCACTTCCATACATCAGTGTCGGTATCAGGATTCTATTGTACACCATTAGTCTTGGCTCGGTTGACGAATTCCCGTTAGATATAATTCCATTCAAAGCGCCATTCACTTTATTTCCTGCAGTCACCCTCATTTCGATATCATTCTCAGCCTTTCCGGTTCTATCAAACATACTCCCCAAATATACAAACTCATCTCCTTGTTTCAAACATTTATTACCTACAAGTATTTTGCACTCCTTCTCGAATACCATCACTTTCGATTTGTTCATCATGAGGTCGCTTTCCTTGCATACATCGTACATTCTACTCACCAGATTCTGTAGTTCTTGTTCATTGTTCACTATTAGTACTGCATCATCGGGGTATAATAAACAGCATACAATCAAATCGCCCATTTTTGTTCCCACATTCATACATTCCTGTTCTTTCACATAATAAATATTTAACATGTGATACTATTTATGAAAATCCACAGAAATGTTTAGGTACATAAGTATGTTTAGGTGCAGAAGATAAATAAAAAGAAAAAAGGTAAGAGAAAGGGTGGGAAGGTTGCAACTATTGTTTCGGTAAAGGGAGAGCAAGATGTGTTTATAAAAAGAACTCTTGAAGCGTAGTACGGCTAATATTGAAAAAGTCAATTTCTGTAAATTTCTCATGATGGTATTTGCATGACCGCTGAATGAATGAATTTTGTATATAAGATGTTCTACTTCTAGGAATGTGGAAGAGTGCGGACTGCCGGGTTGATCTAGATGGTATGTGGAGAGATATTAATTCTAATTGGCAGGGACAATCAATATGGCCTTCCAGTAGTTTGAAGATAAGTATTTGTCAGCACGTGTTCTTCGATATTCTAGGGTTTTCATATTGTGGAAGTTTGCTGCATCTAAATAAAAGATGAATAATTTATTAGATCTAACATTAAGATATTCAATAAATCTATTTTTTATTCGTTCTAATCTCGCAATATATGTAATCTGCCATGGGTTCCAGATTTGAGATGCTAAATGACTACGAACGAATGCGTAATACAGTATTTTGAAGCAATATGCAATTTTGGAAGTGTTTGCAGGTTCGAAGTATGAATCCTAGCATTCTTTAAGCCTTGAAGGTAATTTGGTCAATGTGATTCTTGAAATATATGATATATATTATTATTTATCTTGATGTATGTATATTTAATAAATTTACATCAAATATTCCTTGAAAAAAATCTTTGCTTCACTATACCCTGATTTTCGCTATGCGGCGACAGCCAAGTCCCTAATACAGTGTTTTAGCGAGAGGTACTACTGTATCCATCGATAATATTTTCGAGTATTTTTGCAACACACGTGAGAAATTATTTTGTGTATTTTATAATTTCATATTTTGCTGTTGAATTTAAAAAAATATTTATCTATATTAGCGTTGGGAAAATTATCGGAATCAAACATATTGGGCCCCTGCCTAACGTGTGCCCCAACGCGCCTCATTGGTTGCATTGGCGTAGTTACGACGCTGATCATAATGAGTTTTACCAGATAACAAATTCCATGTTGGTTTATGAGTCGCAGTCCGGAAATATTCACTAATAAAATTTGCGGACCGGTATTTTTATAGAAAATTCCCAATAGGTAGAGATATATTTAATTTTTAATATCTAACGCAAACACGTTGTGGTTATTAATTTTCATTAAAATAGTTTATTAGGAGAACACATTCTTATTGTGAAGTTGTAATTATTCAAAACATAGGTCTGTAATATTTTAAATATGACCTATATTCCGAATAATTACAACTTTACAATAAGAATGTGTTCTCCTACTAATAAAGTTGTATCAATGTGTTCAAAATTTAATAAAAATGAATTAATAGTTCTGGCGTCTGCTATCAGATTACTCAAAGATATTTAAGATTCTGTAAACATAAGGTAGATTCTTTCAAATAATGGAACGATTAATTAAATGTATTAATATCAAAAAACGTAACATATAGGTTCGAAAATTTGTCGCTAAAAATATTGTCGCTGTAGCATGGTTGGATAATGCATCTTCCCCGGTTAGGAAAGAGATCCAGGTTCGTATCTCGGTGGCGCAACAACAATATTTTTCGATAAAATTGATTTTATATGTATATCTTTAATTTTTATTATTATTAATTTATTAGATTTGTTGTTTTTGTCATCCTCATGAAATAAAAACATTCATCGAAACGGGTTAAAGAATATAAATAAATCAGTGGTTTAAAAATAAAGTTAATAAATAAATCATAATTATTATGGTGAACATATTCTAATTATGAAGTTGTAATTATTCAGAATATAGGTTTGTGACATTTTTAAAAAATACAAATTAAATGTATTAATTAGAAATATATACATATAAAGTCAATTTTATCGAAAAATATTTAAAAACGTGTCACAGACCTATGTTCTGAATATATATCAAAATAAGAATGTATTCTACATAATAATATATAAGTTTATCGTGTCCAAAATCGAATAAAAATGAATTATTAATTCTGGCGTCTGCTTTCGGATTACTCAAAGGTATTTGAGATTCAGTAAAAATTAAGAAGATGGCTTTCAAATAATGGAATGATAGATGTATCAATTTAAAAAGTATAACATATAAGTTAAACATTATTGCACTGTGTAGCATCATTAGTTAATGCATTTTCCACGAATAGGAAGAGATCCAGGTTCGTATTTCGGTAGCAACAATATTTTTCAATTAAATTGATTTTATCTGTATATCTTTCTAATTAATACATTTAATTTGTACAAAAAAAATCATTATTAGATATATTTTAAATAGCATATAAATTCAGTAGTTACCCGAATTTTATCCGTTTAAGATTATGTTAATACCCGTTAAACCTCATTACGAATTGAATGTAAGTCTTCTATAATGAAAAACCAACCCATAACCTGTAATATTTGTATATGTAGATATTAGAAATGTGAATTTTTCGGTCTTAGTGAAAAAAGTTTTACTTGTACCGGTGGGCACATATTTTAAATAAATTCAGTGGAGTTTAGAATATTGAATAATTGAAACTAATTTATATTTTAGCGACAGAGTATAAGGGTATATAATCAAAAGATTCAGATTATATTCAAATCATTTTATCTGCTGACATTTTCAATGTTAAAATAATAGTCTTTTATAAATTTGGCCTCTCATCATACGATGTATTTTTATACGCGTTTTAATTAAATACTCAATGAAGCACAATATAATTCAAATAAATTTTTACATTTAATCATTGAATTCAAAGAATTATACGGTTTTAATATATATATTATCAAACCTTCCCTTTTTCGATAAACACATTTTATGAAATCAATTACTTACAGAATTTATTAATTGCTCATGTCTTTTAAAAATCTACGTATTTTCCTCCATGGATAAAAAATATAGATGCGTACAATTTTACACTATTCTAAGCGCTTGTATTATGAATATAAGACTAGCTTGGTGATCTTCCGGAAAGAGGCTAGAACCCTCTACTAATAGATCACTAGGCGAGTATATTACCGTTAAACCAAACAAGCTCGACTTTTCATGAATGAATGATGGAAATGACAGCTTTTTGTTGGGCAAATTACCCGGAAAATCGCAAGTTTTAATTTTTCAATTAAAATACATTCCATAGCGTCTTTTCACAATCCTTTACTAAACGTCTTCTTTGTCTGTGACCGAAGTAATAACTTTGCTTTTCACTCGAGATGAATATCTTTAAAGTCTTAAAAGAGATTTATTTAAGATTGATGATTTTTCTCTGAGTGAATAATCATGATAATTTTAATATGCAAATGGAGTAATTATTAATTGCTTAATGAAAACTTCTCATAATGGTCGAGGAGATTTGCATAAAAGTATATTTGAAGGCGAATAACGAAGATGAGTTATATTTATAAGAATAAATAAAAAATAGATCTTACCTCTACTGAATTGGTTGTAGTTCCGTATCACGTTTTCAGCATTTTTCCTCGCGATGTAAAACCACTCGGAAGTGTTGCTGAGGTATTTGTATTCAACGGCCAAGTCTTTGACGAGTATCGGTCCTTCCGGGAGTCTATAGGCGAACGGGCAGAACAGCTGATAATCTTTGTATTGATATTGGTCGTAGCAGTTTCCGGCGGCAAATATGTCATCGTCGAACTCGACCATAGAAAACACGCTAGCATGGAGCAGGTACTCCGAGTGCATCACTTCCGGCCCCGCGTACTTCCAAAGGCGGGTCAGCATATTGGCTCGGTTGACCGCTACATCCGCCTCCACCCGGAACCTTTCCTGGGCGTATCTATCTACCACCCCCTCCCCCAGGTTGAGGTCTGTTCCGGCCGTGCAGTTTTCTCCTAGAAGATGCTGAGACTCGACTATTCGGAGGAAACGGGTCACAATGTCAGCATGGCCTTGTATTTTGATAGTTCCGTCTTCTGTGATTTCACTGACGGATTCTTCTTCCGGGTACACGATGCTATCGATTTCATCCTCTAAAGCAGGTAGGCTAGTAGGTTCTGCATCAGCGTCGTACTTCATATCGTCTTTCTTTTTCGACCTATTTTTGTAGTTAATAAAGGAGTGAACATTTTCGAGGGAAGTCTTCGGTGGCGGTCTTTCCAAAATATTATTCTCAGTGTAGACATTATTGCCAAATTTGTCTTTCTTAATGTCGCTGTCATTGTCCGGCCTTTCCGTCGACTCGAGAGAGGGCGCGGCAGAAATGGCCGCGAGCTTTTCGGCATCTTTATTGCGTCGCGATAAAAGTGTTTTATTTTCGGAGACGACAACGTGTTGCGCGGCTGATTTATCCTCTAGGTCGTCGTCATCAGAGGATGAGGAAGCGCCTTCGAGATTGGATCCCTCAGGATTGCTTGTGATGCCAAAAAAGGATCCCAAGTCATATTTATTCTCCTTGGGGTAGGAGGCCGGAGGTGGTGGTGAAGGATGATGTGCAGGAGCCTCCCTCGACTCGGGAACGATCCGAGAAAGGAACTTGGACTCTGCTCCTGCGGGAAATAAATTATTTCTTTATTTACAAAAAAATGCGTTTAAAAATTCAGGTGATTAAACAAACATATACATGTACATACTCGTACATAAAACACAACTTTACGTAGATATATCTTCTTACAGATGAACTTCTTTATGAACCATAAATTTTGTTCGACAGTCTCTGAGATTGATAATGTCCTTACAAGATGATACGCGTCTCTAGTAAATTATACGAGCAGATTAAAAAAACGTTTGTTTTATTTTTACACGTGTGATTATGGAATTCTACAAACTTATCTCGGAAACAATAAATATGTTAAATGTGGCTAAAATAACCACCCAGGTAGTGCTTTATCAGTGGTTAAGATTGAAGTTTAGAACTGTCGAACAGAGATTATTGATCTTAGAAGATGGGTACTATTAGATTAGCCATTAATTATTTACAAGAAGAGTCGAAAACAATATGAATAAATTATATCAGAATTGTAGAATAGCAGCATTAAACACAGCCAATCAACAGTTACCCGCCCCGATGTCAAATGACGTGATGTAACGGAAGGGCCTTATCAACCATGATTCAATCGTAGGTAATCTACCAAACTCCAGAACTCTTGACTGACATCCATAGGCATCAATAATTATTAATAATGTTTAATGTTAATGGTTTTAATAAGAAGAGTATGAGTAAGAGTAACATAATCAAGTTTTTTTTAATTCTCTAATTTTATTATGCAATCATCAGCATGTTAATAATATTTTTCGGGATTAATACATTATTATATCATAATGGAAAATTTATTAAAGCTTTTCCCGAATCACGTATTACGTATAAGTTTTAAAAATATTTGAAGAAACTAAAATTATTGCAACTTTTCAATCAAATACATGTCATTATAATCAAATTGCCATATTTGTTATAAAAAGTAATTTATTTACTGTTCTCTTGAAGAACGATCCCAACTTCAACTATGGACCTCTTGGTGACTAAACAAACGATTTACTGTTAAATCTAATATGACTGCATATTTTAATACTAATAACATAGAGCGAATTATTTCAAAATAGCCTTAAATTAAATATACACACAAATATCTGAAATAATACTTCTAAAATAATATTTGTCCATATAAACAGTTATTATTAAATATTAATGCTGCCGAAAGACGGCGGTAGAAAACGAATATAAAGTTATTTTAATATAAACAACGAATAATATTTATATACCAATAAATTATTTTTAGATATTCTATAAATATAATAAATACATTTTTGATTATTTCAGAAATCGTTTTCACTCATTTGTTTAACTTTACATCAAGGAATAATATAAATTATTCAAATGGATATTAAACATAATGTCTTTCTCCAATAATCAAATAAATTAATATTAAATCTTTAATTAATTTTCAAATAAGAGAACAATGTATTGTATGTACAGTGTAAAAAAATATGTGTAATTTTACCTACATTGACATGACAATTGAAGTATATAGGTATACATTAATATTTATTTTGTAAGTGTGAACAAATATAATTTTTAATACATTACAATAATTCTTAGAGAATGTTTTTATAACATATGTTTATTTATAAATGTTTAGAGAAAATGGTTTATTTACTGAAAATTTATTTTATGAAATAATGTCATAGATTATAAAGATTGGAGATAATTATGCAATAACACATTATTGAAGAGTTTCATTTAATTTTCGGTGTTGTTTTAATTCATATCCAGTTAAAGAAAATATTTTTACATAAAATATTATTATTAAATCTAATTAAAGAGAAAAGTACTTGTGAGTTTTGTTTCAGTTTCGATCTTGTAAATATCTCGAATAAGTTTGTTAGCCAGTAATTTAAAAAGGGATTATTGAATATTATATCATATACGGAATAAACTTACCTAATTCTTTAACCAATGCCAAAATATTTTTTTTGTTACATAAATTATTTCTCATTAACGCTATATGGTCACCGTAAATTTATAAAAGTTGTATGTATCAATTATATATACCTGTATTTTCTGCGTAATTGTCACCATTGACATACTGTTGATCTATAAAATGTAAAGCATTTATTCCACTGAGCTTTTTATCCCTCGACATTCTCGAAAAATGATTCCTTGATCTCCCGTGCCGTATCTGCTGCTCTCCCATTATACTCCTCACCTCTTCTCTCATTTCATCATCCATCATAGAATCTTTACTTTCACGGAAGTCATCTTCGACTTCCTGCCTGTAAGGCCTTTTTAGGTCCACATCAGAGGTCTCTGTTTCTCTTTTGAACACCCCCGAGGTACTTTCTTCGATAGATTCAGGGAGATCCAATTCATTTTTTAAAAACCTCTCATCTACTGAGAGGCTGGAACTACTCTGGTACGTAATAGATACAAACGCGCAAAGTGAACACCCGAAAATCATGAGATTCAAAGTCATCTTAAAAATATTTTACTGACACATTCACTAAAATTTATACACAATTAAGATTAAATTTATTTTGAATTCAAATATATTATTTTACATTTTTAATATTATTTAAAACCACTTAAGTAATTTATATAGAGATTGATTTGCAATATGTACGTTTTTAAAGCATAATATTAAATAGGTAACAAAAAACTAAAAATTTCATACTTTAGTAAAGGAAGGTTATAAATGTATGTAAGTGTATTTTTAAATGACAAAACACAAGTAACACTAATTATTGTTCAGAAAAATAGAAAGTAATCACAAAGCAAACTAAAGAAAATGTCCCGGCGCATTACCGCGTCGCGCAAGTAAAATCTGTCCAATAATTTATAAAATTTTTCCAAACTTTTATAGAGTTCCGAGCAGTTTTATTTTCAAATTAAATCACGATAGGCCGAACGCATCTCGCAGATTAGAGTTTGCGCGGGAATCTCCCTCAAATTTTCACGCTGGAACAGAGCCGAGATTTATGGGGCGCTCCGAAGGTGTGCCGGGAGACTAAGCGGCCGCGACATAAAGGCGTCGTGACGCGCGCGCGGCCGGCGCTGTACTGACTTGGCCACCCCCGGACGCCCACTGCCCACCCTGCACTCCCGTACATCCCTTCAAATTTGTTCGGATGGTACTAAAACACGCCACCGTATACAAGGTTTCAAATCGTCCCGAATGTCAAGAAAGTCGTAATCCTGTCCTTTTTGGGGTACCCAACCAAACCAGGACTCTACAGAATTTGTACGGCCTAAGGAGGCTAAAATATTTCGATAGAAAGTAACAAGTATATTTGATACCGAGAAAAGGGCATACCTAATTCCCTTATATATCTGGAAATAAAGGAACGAAATACTCACCTTTTTTACTGGGTGTATACTTTCATGAAATGTAAATGTACTTATGTACTGAAGATGACTGTAAGTACGTCTAAAGTTAAGCCATTCTAAGTGCTGATAGTATATTATTATGGGCAAGAGCATACTAAACTCAATTATAGTAAAATTACGACAAGATTTAATAATTTTATATAAAGAAGCTGTCTGACGTCATTGTGCGAATTCGGTATAGGAACTAGGCTTGATAATCTAAAAAAATTTCTGCTAATTTTCAATTTCATTCAATTTAATTTCTGTTAAACACCTTCATCAGTTATAATCATATTGTTTCTGGATGATAAAGAAACAGTGGAGGATTATGTCAAGGCAAAGAAAAGAAGTAAATTAAATTATCGCGTCGTTGTTATGATTTTAATCGATTAGATTCGAATGAACATAAAAACATATGTAATAATTTTTTTTAAAATTGAAACTACTATACAACTCCATTATGCATAAATACATACTTATTAAAAAAATAACAAGTACATAAATCATTTTTTATCGGTGATGTTGCGATTTTTAATAAATATGTTGTTCCTTGATAATGTATAATTAGAGTAAAAAGTATATCACTGAAAAAATGCAAAAGACATATTTTTATTCCTATTCCTTTGTAATTTTTTGGTAACACATCTACATTGGTTTAATTTAGTTAATAACTTGGACTTCTCAATTAGTAAAATAATGACGCTCTCAAAATAGTAAATGATAGTGAAACTATAGAACAATAAGCCTTCTATCACACACCTCAGAATATAATACATAGCGAAATAAAATAAACCTTAAAAAAATTTTAATTTAGATTTAGAAAGATCAATGGAACAAAATAAGTAATTATAGTTTTAAGAACAATCATAGGAAGACGTTTAGACAAAAGGAGACGCATCGCTTTCGTAGATCTGAAAAAAGCCTTCGACAAAGTGAACTTGAATAAATTATTCCAGATATTCATAAATAAGATATTAATTGGAGAGATAAGAGAATAATTCTTCAACCGTAAAATATAGAAAACACTCAAATGTCAACAGAGAATGAGAAAATATTAAAAGGAACATGATAAAGATGATGCTATTACCTAATATTATGTTATAAGAAGCAGTCGCAAATACAATAGAGAAAACATTGAATTAGATGTATAAGAAATCCTATATAAAATTAACGCAAAATTTCTTGGTTTTAATATAAAATTTAATGAAAGTAGAACAACATTATTTTTAACAAGAACACAGTTACCCAAACTCAAAAAAATAAAAAGACAAAACTCTTGAACACATGTAGAGCTAACCAGTAAGTACTTGTGTATCGTAAACGATGGCGTAGAAGCGAAAAAAAAAATAAGAAAAATAATAGTCAAAGCAAAACAATTATTCACTACTAACAATATAGAAGTAGAAGTGTAAGTATAAAAAAAAATCTCAAACAAATAATATACGAAGCATAGAACTACCTGGATGTAAAGCCTGCAATCAAATGAAAAGAGACAAGGAGACTGGAGGCATTCGAAATGTGTTGAGGAGAATGATGAAAATTAGTAGGATGGAAAGGAAATAAAATCTGGGTTATTCTGCCGTATGTGGCCAACGTTTCGGATCCCATTGAATGGGCTATCATTAGTGCTGCAACGGGTTCCGAATCCGGGATGCGTATTAAAAATTCGTAAAATTAATTAAATTTAATAATATATAATTTAAAAAAAAAAATACACGGAATACACGTCACATCAATATTCTTACTATTTTAAAACTAAGCTACACGCTTGTGCTATGAAAATAGGACTAACTTGCTGGTTGAAAGGTTGTAATTTAAAAAAATGGAGTGATATAACTTGAGAGATAAAATCGCCACTTCATTGATAAATATCCATAGTGTAATTTTGTTTCTAAAATGTTACCCTGTCTTCATTATTTAACAAATTTTTGCATTTGAAGAGTTTTAATAAGATTATTTATTATTTTTATTTGTTAACTTTTGTTTTATTAACCACTTATTGAGTTTAAATACATCTACCAGTTTCGAAGAATACAATTGTCTTCTTCAGGACTAACCAAAAACATATGTTATTGTTTCTTTACCAGAATCTATTGTTTTTTAAAAAAACAACAATTATTTAAAAAATAAATTTAGTACCTAACTCAAATTGTTATTTATTAATTATTATTATTATTGTTACTTACAAATTTACTCGAATAATTTTTAGGAAAAAAAATTAGGATGGGACTCGTAGTTAAATTTAGTTGGTTGTTTATAATTTTTTGATTAGTTTTACACGCTTTATTTATTTCCAACGATTCCAAATTATTTAATTTGTGACCAACACCTTTTACATGCAACATTTATAATCCCAACTTTTTATCAAAACCATGACTATTTTCTATTAAATGATTAGAAAATTCTGAAAACGCACTATTGTTCAAACATTTTAAATGATCCTTCACTCTTATATTAAAGTTTCTACCCATTTTATCAATATAAAATCCAGCACAATCCTTGCAACTAAGTTTATAGATACCAGAATTGTTAAATTTATCAACTTTGTCTTTAGAATTTATGAGTATATTTCCTATGTTATTATTTGTATAAAATGCCGGTCTAATGTTTCGTGGTAGGTGTTTAGATATTTCATTCGAAAAGTTATTTATGTGTATATCATATATATTATCATTATGTTTTATCTGTGATTTATATAAAAATTGATTATTATATTCTTTTAATTTATTTTTTAAAATAGTGTCTATCAAACCTGTATTATACCCGTTATTAAGTGCTATTTTTTTAATAATGAATTTTAACCACAAAGTTAATTTTGCTAATTTCAAAAGTAACATTATTTATCGCTATAACTCAAAATATTCTAAATTTATAAACTCATTTTGATCAATACACCCCCTATGAATGTCATCTAAACGTATATATTAAATTAATCAATAAAAAAACTCTGTTTTTCTAAAAAAATTGTATAAAATTCTTTTTATATTTTCACTAACGATAGTACTGATCGATTCACATGAATTTGGCATGGGTTCAAAAGTTATCTACTGTATCAGCCTACGTTCTGGCTAGCATTTAATAGCGCGAGTGCTTTTAACCCCCCGTCTTGGACTCAATTTTGACAAATGATCATCGAGTTTCTGGAAGACTGTCGTTTGCGGTATTCTGTCAGATTCGACCGATACCTTGCTTACCATATAACATTTAGAAATACATTTTTTGAGAATTTACAAACATGCACATCATCGTCGTAAAATGGACCATATGTAGGTCAGACTCACTGACCCCTACACTTGAAATAGTTCAAATAATATTTTCTAAAACATGTATTGTTACGTTACACATACGCTTAATGTTTATTTGGTTAATAAAATACCCTCGAAGGTATGGATGTTAAATGTACGTACTTAAAATATTCGGAAAATAAGATATCATTCCAAGATGCAAAAAAATTAATTGATATAAAAGTAGTATTTTCCAAATTGAATTAGATTTTATTATTACAGTGTACTTGAAAAAAATTCTGAAATTGCAGAGAAAAAAATATTTTTAATATTTATATCGTTAACTCATAATTATTATTTTTATAAACGTTGTTCGATGCAAATATGATGTATCTGAACTGTATCATAGATAGAATGGGCATACACCCGCTAATCCGTACAAAAATATGCATATAAATCAATTATTATCGGACTAGAGAGTGGCCACAATCGTGATAGGAGTTGAAATTATATTACATTGATTTTTTAATTTCTTAAATTTAATATTAATCTAATAAATTATTATTACTGAGGTATATTAAACGTTCTTATATTATAAAAATTAGAATATATAATATTTAAACAATTTCATTTTCTGCAGAAATTTTGTGAAAATTATATTTTAGAATTATTATTAAAAAACAATTTATTTATTATAGTGCTCATGTAACTTTTAAACATTTTCGTTAAGTAAAATTCACGCCATATATTTGAGCTTTCCTGGTTAAAAGTCACTTATTTAATTAATCAAAAACTAGTTTGACGTACAACGTATATTCGTATATTGTTCAGTGACTTTTCACCCCAATTCGGTCGTCCAAATAATCCCAAATATACTGAGAGACCTACTCTAAAAGATTTGTTCCGGTTAAGTATTCCCGGAAAAATACGTGCTGTTCTGAATTAATGTATCTTTACACGTGTTTAATTATGCAATCGTACAAAACAGGTAATAGAGCAGGTAGGACCCACCCTATTCCGAAGCCGGTACAGAAGTTTGCACTTTCTTATCGACTCCAATCATCAATGCTAATTAATCGCGTCTTTAAGGTTAACTATAAATTAGGTTAATGAAGTTCAATTCAATATTTATGGCAAGTTTATCAATTTCAAAAATATGACTTTAATACTTCCTGCGTCCTTTAGGCGTATTTTATTATTGTAATATAAGCATAAGTCATATCCTGATTCATCAAAAAATCACACATATTTTATTAACAAACAGAAGTTATAAAAAAATACACAATATGATATAATAATCAGTATTGACTTATAACCAGTGAGTGCGAGAGAAGGGACAACCATCCGTTTTTCTCAAACTCATTCAAAGTGCATATAGGTTGACAATACATATAATAGAGCAATGAAAACCCTTGAACTAAAAACTATATAACGCTCTGGTGAGAAGCCAACTTGAGTTTAACTCAGTTGTATAGTCCCACACCATAGAAAGAATATAACATAAATTCTTAAGATTTGTCAACATTAAATTAAATCTACTCATTTCATCAATTAATTACAACATGCTTATGAAAGACCTCAATATCCTAAGATTGTTAAATAGAAAGAAATTAAAAGACTTAACATTTCTATACAAAAGTATCAATTTTCATATTGACAGCTCTGATCTTCTCGCCGAAGAATACACAGACTTGTATTATTACATATATTATTTTTATTTTCTTTTCTTTGTGTATTTTTGTAATAGTGTTCGAATCTCGGTGGCGCAACAATATTTTTCGATACAATTGATTTTACATGTATATCTTTCTAATTAATACAATTAATTAATATTTAAAATATCACAGACCGTCTGTTCTGAATAATTACAACTTCACAATAAGAATGTGTTTTCCTAATAATATATTATATTCTCTAATACTGTTCTATCTCGCTAAAGTTAAATTTAATGACTTAGTTTTAAAATAAAATTACCAATTTATTTTAAAACAAATGTACACGAAATAAGCCATTTATTAAGTTGTTATTAATACCAAGATATATGAAAACATTTGTTTGGTTATTATCAATACTAAAAGGTAAAAACACCAGTTTTTAAAACATTTAATGTACGAGTATATTTATTACATGAATAATTTAATTTTTTTAATATTGTTAGACATTTTAATAAATTTCTGCAAGTAACTTTTTACATAACCTCCGTGTGTTTTAATCAACTGGTTTCGGGAAAATTCTTAACCTCTACAAGGGAAATAAAAACTAAAGCTACATATAAATAATATATTATCTTATATTTAAAGAAAGAAAAAAATACTAAAATATCATATTAATATGAAACATTTTTAGGATAGGATGGGCGGGAGGTTACATTTATTTAGTTATTTATGATATATTGGTTATTTTTATACGGTTTAGTTATTGGTAACATTTCAAAACACTTCAATTTATGGCTAAATTTTAAAATAGATAATCCCGAATATTTACCAAAATAAATAATAAGTAATCATGAAGTCCAAACCATCGGAAAAATTATATGCAAAATATTAATAAATGCTTGTTAGTCCAGTATAATTTATCTAATAATTTGCTTTATTTTTTAAGTTTATTTTGTTATAAAATACTATGTTTGTACATATTTCGAAATATGTTTGATATGTGATGTTGGAGGTACGTGCTATGTGTACCTACCATGGGAAGTAAAAAGCACAAGTGTTTGCACTCTGCAGGAACTACACATCAACGATTGACTCTCAAGCAGTAGTCTAAGGCAAATCTTCCATTTGTTGGACATCCTGTAAAAATAGAAGATAACTTGGAGGACCTTGTTGTACTGGGCTACGTTGAAGGGTGAAAAGGAAAACGAAATCATATAAAAAAGCGACAGGCACTTTTGACAGCTCTAAGATCAACGAGATTCCAAGAAAAGCATAAAAGTAAAAGGGGGAAGTTAATAAAAATCATGATAATCGATCACAATGGACCGACAAGAACCTAAAAAGTTACAATTACTAGTATTACTTAGCAATACATGATACTTTAGAGCAAATTTAAATGGATCAATCTATTAGAGAAGTCACACTGAAACGACAAACTTTCTCGATCAAAATCACAATCGATTTTTTTATGTAAATGCCATAGTATCATAGTGTCGTTAGAACGTTATATTATTAATAAATTTTCTATTAAAGTACTTCTAAACTCTAATTTAATATTTGTAAATGATTTTGTAAAACTAAAAGGCATTCCTAAGTTCCGTATTGTTTGTTCAGAAATGACAAGACACAAATTAAAATTTAAAGTCAACGGTGACGCCGAGATTACAAACGGATTTTTTAATTTGTTTTGTTTGATTTTTTTGTTAAAATTTTGGACATCCGTAGATAAATGAATATAAATAATATATACATGCATAAAGTGTTAATAAGGTTGGTTTTCCGTTTAAGAAATTAATATGTAAAAGGAATGTTCGAAGATGGTTAAGGTGATGGGAGAAATTAAAGTAAAAAAGAGCAGAAAATAGGTGAGAAAATCAAAAGGTTAAGTTTTACCCTTAATTTCAGGATTATAAATCTAATAAATATTTGATAATATTTTAAGATTAGAAAAATCAACTTTGTGGTTAACCACTTAATGAATTAAATACATCTACCGGTTTCGAAAAAATATAATTTTCTTCTTTAGGATGTCATTAACTAATTAAAAACATATGTTATATTGTTTCTTTAACACAATCTATTTTTTAAAAAAATAATTAATTAAAAAATAAATTGAGTACCTAACTTTAATTGTTACTTGATTGATTCAAAATTATTAGAATAATTTTTTGGAAAAAATCATAAACAAAATTTAAACAACCAACTAAATTTAACCACAAGTCCCATTGTAAAAAAATTTCTAAAACTTTAATTTAACCATTTTCATAAAGGGTTCATACAACCAAAATCGTTTTTGAACAGGGTTGTTAGATCGGGAGCGATCTTGAATGCTTCTGTTTTGCAAGTTGTGAAATCCTAAACGGGTGGTATTATCGATTTTCTTCTGACATGAAAATGTCGACTGTTTCCTAAACACACAATCAATATTATTCGAAAATACGTACTAGTACCCAATATTACTATTATTTAATACAATTTTATTTTGAATTTGATTATTGTTGTATCATATTGCCATTCGATACGGAAAGTTGTTAATATAAAATAACATTTTTTTATGTTGCTATGTGAAACGGATTAATAAAAATTAGAAAATCATAATGATAGTGACGTCTTGTTGGTCTAATGGTTAAGACACTCCCCTAGTGATCCAGTGGTGGAGGATTCGAGCCTCGTTTCAGGAGAACATCAGGAGAGTCCTATTTTCAACTTATTTAGCACTAGTGTTTAGCTTACTTTGAAGGCAGTGAGATTAATTATTTTACACGTACTTGTATTTTATGTACGTAACTTTTTTAAAACTACAAGTAATTGAACTTTTTTTACCAAAATATGAATTTAATTGGACAACTTCTGTTAAATTCAAACGTTTGACTATTGCCTAAACATGTTTATATTTTTTTGAATTATAAAATAATATCAAAACATAGAATATGTTTATTTGGCGGGCACCCCAGTAAAATTTGTCACCAAACAGCTATGCGATAAACATAGCGCATAAGAAAATTTTATAACAATTTTAACGCTAGTCTCACTTTTACCTTATTTTTCTATTTTAACCTTTATCGGTATTTATTGATAAACTTACCCAGGAACACTACGGATGTTTGTAATACCATTCTTGCAAGCGCAACTCGATTTCTGAGATGTCATTTTGGGTCAATTTCAACATCTTCATCCCGAGGGAAGTCAGATCAACTCATTTTGAACATCAGATTAATCACAAACACGAGAACTGCATGTACATTTGGGGATCCGGCAATTACCTTCGAATACTAATTGGTTATTTCGGAGCAATTTTTCAAAACATTTTTTTGAATCGATGTGATCAGTTTATGTAGATCTATTTACTGTTATAATTGTCGTATTATTTACCGTTCATTTATTGTTTCTTGATGATTCTCGTCAAGTGAATAGAATATGTTTTGCATCTTGTAAATCTACATACAAAGTGTATTTCCCAGTACCAGAAGAGATTTCTCTCGGAGATTTGACTTGAGACGAGATGAAGGACGGTACAGAGTTCAATGTGAAATGATTTATGAATCATCTGCCCACACTTTTTGCGCGCGGATTTGCCTGACGCGTAGAGTATATTTGTACCTTTAGCGACTCTTAGAGATCATCGTGGAAACGGACCTTAACAATAAATATCTTCAAGATTGTATTTTAAAACATTAAATATTAATGTTTAGTTTTGCTCACGAGTCGTGATGTACGTTATGTGTTTATGTAATACAAATATTGCGCACATTATAAAAACTATACGTCTAAAGTCCTCTAAATAATATGATGTGACACGACTACATATTGTCTCCATTGACTCCAAAATATAAATATAAAATTCTTAAATACAAATTAAGTGTATCAATTAGAAAGATGTACAGAAAAAAAATTGTTGCTACCGAGATTCAAATCTGAATCTTTACAACGTCATTTAATTTGCATTAAAATGTCACAGAACTATGTTCTGAAAAAACTGCAACTTCACAATAATAGTGTGTTCTCCTTAATTTAAATCTTTACATCATCATCAATTATAAAACTGTGGTAGTCCTGCTCGTGCCCCACTGCACTCGTGCCCATAATGAAATCACTCAACAGCCATACAGCCTGACTGGTACCCACCAAGCCAGACAACAATACGTCGCGCCGCAACCAGTCATCCAGCTCCTCGGATACATATACTCGCACCTCGGCACCGCCTCCAGTGTACTACTTTTAATACAAATAAATTGTATTAATTAGAAAGATATACATATAAAATCAAGTTATCGAAAAAATATTGTTCTTGTAAATACTTTTTACAATATGACAAATAAATGTAAATGCAATCTGTAAATAAACGCCAAACATCGTATGTACTGTTTCATTGCAATAATCTACTCGCTCTAGCTGTACACACAAACACAAATCACAATAATTCTTAACATTTCATATACATACGAGATAAGCGAGAAGATACATGGCCCTCGATTCTCACCGCAAAACCTTCTGACACAGATAATCCCTATTAGTGACCTTAACAAGTCCACATAAACATATATACATAATAACAAGCATATAACCCACGTCCATTGCTTCGTTTGTAAATTGTTTATTTTTGTTTGACGAAATCTTTGCTCGCTCCAAATATATACAAGAATAATGTTCCTCGATCAACGTTATTTTTATTTGTAAAAACTCCTGTCAAACTATTATTGGTAAAGTATGGTGACTTCATGTCGATTAATTTTGATTTTAGAAAGATAGGTATAGCACAAATGATTCCTAAATCATGACATCTTGTCCTTGTGAATATAATTTATGCTATCTCACAATAAACTGTCTTGTATCGTATCTCCAAATGAACTTTTGTGGATACCTATACATTTCTCGACCCTGATGACACGAAAACTCTGAAATCGAAACAGATTTTTTTATTGTTATATCTGATGAAGATAAAAATATATTTTTTTATTTTTCGAAACAGAAAAATATATTCCATGCAGGGATCATACATGCGTTTGAGACATGAAACGCGTTTTTATTAATTGTATGTACATTATATTTCGTTTAACTTGTATAACGATGCTCCAATTTTAATGTCATTGACGTAATGTATTTTATTTATCTGTTTTTTATTCATCATAAAAAAATCACTTTCTTTTCGTTTAAAGTGAGTGATTTCTTTATCGCTTGTAGTAACATCCAGCGGAAAAATTTCAAGTTTAATATTAAATTTAAAAAAACTACAATGTTATTCTCATATTTTATTTATACAAAATGGAGTTTAACGATGCTAATTTAACGTTTTTTAAACAATATCTTCTAAATGCCGTCCATTTCTCTCAAAACACTCTTGTAATCGGACTCTTAAATTTGCGAAAACATTCAGTTCAATGGCAGCAACTTCACGGCGGATATTTTCTTGTAGAGTCTGAATTGTTCGAGGTGCTCAGAATATGTCTCCGTACTTGCTGATTAATTTATTGGGAAAAATTCCCCTCAGCTTCTCCATTGAAACTCTAGCTGTGTGTGGAGTGTGCTGTCTTGCTGAAATTGTGTTATGTTGTTGAACCCGGGAAACAGTTGCAGTTTCGGTACCAAAAATTCGTCATTGGGCAATACACGTCAGCAGTGACTGTCTCTCGCTGGTTAAAAAAATAAGGGCCAATTATCCCTCTGGCAGAAATCGCACACCACACTGTCGTTTTTGGACGATGCAAACGTTTTTGATGGCGTTCCCTTGGGTTATCGGGGCACGAGTATCTCATATTCTGTTTATTAACATAGCCATCGATATGAAAATGTGCTACGTCAGTAAACAATATGTTTCCAAGCGTTCTCGTTAAGGTTTCACGTAAAAATAGTTATTTTCGTTGAGAAACTGCACGATTTGCAGTTTGTATGGGTGAAATTGTAGTTATTTTTTTTTCAAAATAACCTGAACCGTTGATTTTTTTATTCCAGTACAGGCTGCAATCTTCCTTATCGATTTCATAATTTCACGTTGAACTTGAGCCACATATTCTAGCGTCGCTGCTGACGTTGATGCTCCCGAAGGAGTTTGGTTAACCATTGTCCCTTCTTGTCTGAACTTTTGAACTCAACACCAGATAAGTTATGTGCTCGACCCATCACTTACTCGTCGAATATTGAAGTGAGTATAAAAAGTGCGACGCGCACGAACCAATGAAACACCGCACTTTAAATATTGCTCAACCACGAACGCGCGGTACGCTCCCGACCAGTGACTCATTGCGACTGGCAAATCCGCAAATCACGCGCGTCTAACAATGCTCCTCCCACTTAACTCACCCTGATGCTTTACAAGCAATTACAATTTAATCTTGAAATTTTTCCGCTGGACACCCTTTATATGCGCATTAATCAACGAATATATAAAATGCAATATACTGTAATTAATTATTAATACAGACGTTACGCATGAAAAATTTGTTTCTTACACCATTTTAAATATTATTTTTATCGAAAACATTCATTTCATTAATGAGATAAAATCAAAAATGTTTTCATTTATATAAAACAATACGTAAAACTTTAAAAAAGAAATGTTCTGATTAATAATTAAAAAGTTTAGATTTTTATAATGAGTTTCAAACTGTATTTCTTCATAATGCTATATAAAATAACGTGTATATTCAATATCTTGAAATTTATTGTTTAACGTCACCCGGTTTTGTAACAATGTTCTGTTTGTTCCTTCGTCAGGGCAGAAAAAACTCTTGACGTAATTGTGAAACAGGTTAGATTTATATAATAAATTTAAGTCGTTATACATAAAGTTATTATTAAACGCGTAACGACAAAGTTATTGCTTCACATATTAAAAATATATATTTTCTCACAGTAATATATCTTTCCCTTATATTTATTATATACAACCAACTAACTAACTTACCATCACGCTGTTTTTCCGCGGAGGTAGGCAGAGAGGATAGAGAGGTTCTGATATCTTGACACAATTCTCGCCTCATCCACATTAATATATCTTTTCATACAAGCTTGCCGACTATTGAGGCTACTAACAGAACCATCCTCCAGTATCTGGTTTTCCGTGGACGGCCACTATTTTTGGTGCCATCATCACTTGCGTCATATATATTACTTATCATTCTCTCCTCATTCATCCATTTTATATGACCAAAGCATCTAAGTGATCCTTTATTAATCTTACTTAAACTATTAAGATCTGCTTTATATTCTTTCCATATTGCTTCATTCTTTACTCTATAATAAATGGATCTGTATATTTTCGTTTCTCTTTTGCCAGCTCCAGGCCTTATTTCCATACATCATTGTCGGTACTAGGATGTAATTGTGCTTCGCTAGTCTTGCCTCGGTTAACAAATTCCCATTAGATATAATTTCTTTCAAAACGCCGTTCACTCTGTTCACTGAAATCACCCTCCTTTTGATATTTTTCTAAGCCTTTCCGTTTTAATCAAATATACTTCCCAAATACACAAACTCATCTACTTATTCTAAACATTTATTACATACAAGTATTTTGCACGGTGCATTGCTTTCGTCTTTCTCGAATACCATTACTTTCGACTTGTTGACATTCACAATAAGGTCACTTTATATGTATCGTACATTCTATTCACTAGACTCTGTAATTCTTGTTCATTATTCGCCATTAATACTGCACCATCAGTGTACGGTATAGAGGATTCATAAAATCGCCTATTTTCGTTCCAGTTCTTTCACACAATTATCCATATACAAATTGAACAGTCATGGAGACATTACACAACCCTGTTTAACACCCTTTGTAATGTCGAACCACGGTGTGAATGATCCCTTAATTTTTACACACGCAGAACTTTCCTCATTGATTGCATATATAAGTTTACTATTCATCTTATAATTAGAGAGTACCTTCCATAACCTTTTTCTTATAACTTTATTATACGTCATTTGCAGATCTACAAAAGCACAAAAAAGATTTCGGTTTTTAGCAAAATCTTATAGCTTCGATATAAATATTGCTATGTACTTAGATAAATTATAAAAGAATTACTGCTAGAATTATAATATATCATAACCATATAATATATATGTTTTATATTCATTCTTATAAAAACGTACACATTCCTGTTATATGTTTTCTGTAGCATAATTATTTCTGACTGTTAGGCTACTTTATACATTGGAGTGATTACAATGAATAAGCCATAACAGAAATTGTAAAGTTTCCCTTAATGATCGTTAGTACGTAAAAGTATGTGATTAACTTCTAAAAGGCTATTTGTTAAATTGAATATATGGCGCGCGTGAAAGGTTATTTAATATAACAGGGGTGTAAAGTACACGGTGCTCATTTTTCAGTTGTTCAAAATATTTAAAAGTATTTTCTCAGCAAAGCCATTACTTTTTGTGTCCAAAAGTACACCAGTGAAGGTTAATAATTAATCAGAGAGACCATTTGAGTCTGCACATAAATATACAGGGGTGTTTATAGATTTATGATTAAGTTATTTTGCCTAACTCTAAGAATATTTCTAGTTTTAGGTATAAAAAGTTTGAATTTGATTAGAGATGACTTCTATAACTTCCATTTTTAATTCTAAACAAATATATGGAACAGCGATGAAGGTTATTTACCTACACAGACATACGAGTAAATGTATAAATATGTACATTTTTCTTATAGATAAATATATGATCTTTTTCTCATTTTAATTATTTTCTGCCTTCATTTAATGCCGAATATAAGCTTCAATTTTTTTTTAAATTTATTTTATAGAAACACTGCATGTAGATGGGTAGAAGAAGAAAAAGAAGAAGAATGATAACAAGTATAAATATTCAAGTGCAAGATATTGTTAGGACGGCTAAAAGGTTACATACAGAGGATTTTTAAAGTTTTATACATTATACATATTATAAATAGAATCCACATTTGACGTATTTTCATTAAATTTTATGCTATTTATTTCTAAAAAAACCTTATAATTTGACTTAATAAACTATCTAAGATACTTTTTTCCCTCGTGTTTTTGGATTTTAAATTCGGATGAAAACATGAATTTCACTGCTTACAAAGCAAACGTAATAGTTGAAATGAAAATATATTAGGCGCTGGCAGAGGGTGCGACCTCTCACACCCTTAATATGCATGAAGATTAATTATTTTAACGTTTAATAGAATGTAAATAATTTTTTTCATATAACCCACGTCTGTAATATTTATTTAAAGCAAACATAAACACTGATGAAAATTTCGAAAGTCTGGAGGCTTTTTACAGGAATTTTTCGAACTCTCGAAACGGACATTAAAAATGTAGTATGATAAATTATAGGTATATTTTCAACCCTTGTTTTACAAAAAAAACTTTTAACAGCCATCCAATCTCAGCAGGTACTTCTTATTGACTTTAACTGACGTATATAGAGATTAATCTAAATAATGAAATATATTAATAAGGTAATTTTCCAATATCCATGTTGGATCTTCTTTTCACTTGGTTGTGATAATTTTCTCGTATAATATCTATCTAATTGATTTTATATTTTAATAATGAGTTAAACTAACAAAATATTTTTGAATACATATAGTATTTTTTAATGTGTTATATCAACAAAATATTTTCACATAAAATTTGTATTTAAAAAAATAATAACAAAGTTTCGGTTATATAGATTACATATAAGAAATTATTAAATAATTAAAATTTGTATTTAAAAAAATAATAGCAAAGTTTCGGTAATATAAAGAGTACATATAATAAATTATTAAATATTAAATAATTAAAAATTCTTTATAAACCCAAAGAAGAAAAATGACTTTTTTGAAACCAGTTGGTGTATATATTAAACTCGCAGGATTTAAGTACAATAGTAATGTATACTTTTTTTAAATAAATAACCACGATGTTAATAAATATTTAAAATATTTGTAAATTGAGAGCCATCAATCGAAATAACAAGATTTTTGAAAGAGCAAATACAACAATTTCGGTATTGTCGTCACAGAATTATTTATATATTTTCTCTTCTTACAGGTTACGAATATAAAATATTGATATAACGTGTACCAACATTTTTTATTCCTCACATTTTGAATTATTCAGAATTTTAAAATAAATTATCGTTAAAGATTTGAACGCTAGATTACACAAATTATGATGCAATAAAAGTAAGCATTGTAAGGTAAAATTACTTTATTTAAGTGAAGTATAATAATTTAAACGAATAAAAATAAAAATAACTTTTATTTTGTCCCTAATACCCAATTTATAAAAACCTACGACTAACTTTACTCATCTCAATTCCTGAAAGGGGCTTTGAAAATTGAATTACATTTTCATCTTTTCTGACTTCCGTTATTAGGAGGCTGACAGAAAATAGTATCTATAACTACATACACCGAAATATGATGTGGGGAGCAGATTCAATTGGTTTATTGAAAAAAAAACCTAATAAATGAAAAACGCATTTGTACTGTTGACTGAGTTTTTCAACTGACAGCATTTGTTATCATTGATTGACATGGCAGTTACTTTGCGGTGTAACAAGATTATTTTAATTTTCACAAATATACTTTGCACTACACACACGTTGAGTTATTGTCACTACTATCATTTAAATATTTTTAACCAATTCAAGCGATTGCCATTGATACCAATTGTTTACGGGTCATTGTTCCTTCGATTGGTACACCTGGGATTTCGTGTTGTTGCATTGGTTAAATATGTATGTGAATATTGCTGCCCTTTTAGAAGATTGGAAAGCGTGCAAAACGACACGATGCATTGCAACCAGTATATCGTACGGTAAAGCGTACGGGAGTGCGCATTTCGGTTGCTCGGAAATCTACACAAAAAAAGGACTACAACATCAGACCAGCTGCGACGCGAGAGTATCAGCGCGCTCAATTAAATTTTCACATTTTACATCTGATAATCTTATCAATAGAAAACCCGGGAATCACAGCTGTCGAATAAAATTAGGGAACACCAATATGATTGAGTTTATTTATAAGCAAAGAGTGTGATGTAGTATCAAAAGCCATTAATAAGTCTAAAAAGATGCCTAGTACTTTGCGTCCTTTATCCATATTTGTGGTAGTGTATTCATCTAGTTTTGTAATGGCATCTTCAGTTTCCATATTGGGTCTGAAATCGAATTGATTTTCAGATATAATTTTATTTGTCTCAAGATATTCCACGAGTCTATAGTTTTGAGGGATGCAGCCCCTCTCATCATCAGGTGGTAATTAAACTAAATACAGTATTTGTGAATTTTTGTAAATCTCCAAACTAAGTGTAAGTCTTTGGGTTCAAATTTGGTGTGTGAACACAACTAGTTTCAACATTTTTGTAAAAAAGTACTTTTGACATCTAGACTTTAACCCTTCTTGCAAAAAAACCCTCGTGAAGATGATATTTTATAATATGAAAGCTAAGAATTAAGACTGAAATTTCACACTATGAGAATGCAAGTAGGTGAAAATATGTATAAACAATCTTGTGGCCCGTTTCTTTTTGAAGAAATTACTTTTAAAACCATATTGATAGGTCAAATAGGAGCTGAGATATTTCAATTTCTGTAAACCGTTTACATTGCAAAATATGCTACGCCCCGAAAAAAAAAATATCGCCGTCACATAAAAATCAAAAACAATAAAATTAAAATAATAGTTTTGAACTGCAACCAAAAAATATGAGATTTTTTAAATATGTTCAAATAACCAATGTGACCCATACATAATAATCTAAATATTGTAAGACAAAAGGATTAAGACACAAATCTTAGTTTAGTGACTTAAATATAGTTTTAACATGACAGTAGGTATCATGCAAAAAATATATTGAAAATTTAAAACTCGTAATAATCGTAACACGATAAAGTTAGCCGACTTAATAAAAATACTTTTTAATTTTATATAAATATAACAACGATAATAATAATTATTAATTATGATTAACTAATTACTGATAAAAGTCAAACTTCAGTAGAAAAAATTAAAGCTGCACGTAGATAGTTACACTTATCTACTTTATTAAATCAAATATCTAGTGATAACATGTTTTTCTCCTCTGTAAAGGACAACTTCCAAGAAACTCCATTAATATTGAACACCATCAACATTATTATGTTTTCTCGGTCTCATTTTTATTGAGGTCCTTCTAGAATATTTATTCCTTCCAGCCAGATAGAATATCGACGGACACATCGTAAGAAAACCAATAAGAGGACAAGATATTTTCAATCATTGAAAATTATATTTACGATTCCAGATTTTCCCGGGAAAATTGTAGTGATATATTACAAATAACAGAAACAGAAAATATTTAAACCAAAAACAATTGATACGTTTAATTGTTTTTCTAAAAAACTTTTTAAATACTAATTAAATGATATACATATGAAATTAAGAAGATTAGAAAGATATAGATATGAAATCAATTTTATCAAAAAATATTGTTGTTGCGTTACCGGAATTTGAACCTGGATCTCTTTCCTAACCGGGGAAAGTGAATTATCCAACAGCGACTGCAACGACAGTACTTTTGACGACAAATTTTCGAGCCTATATGTTACAGTTTTTCAAATTAATACATCTAACGTCCCATTATTTGAAAGCCATCTACTTTTTTTTTACAGAACTTCAAATATCTTTTGACTAAACCGATATTAGACGCCAGAATTAACAATTCATTTTTATTAAATTACAACTTCACAATAAGAATGTGTTTGTTCTTAATGAAAAGCGTTTTGTTTATCATTCGTCTTTCGCTATCATTATTTAATATAAATAAGTACTTTTCTATCATATATACAGTAGGTATTTTTATTTCTAAAGCGGCGTTTGGCCAGTTTAACAAAACCCCTGATATTACTTAGAATAAGGTTCTATAGTTCTCTTGTGTTTTTTCAAATCTAATGTAATATAATGGCTTTTGGAATACGGTACTAAGTGTAATACCACGGCGACTGGCTAAAAAACAATAATTACATATTGATGTTATTTTTTGAAAAGAGACAAAATCGTCGACACCCCTGTCGCAACGGACGCGTGTATGTAGACAGCGACTGCTCGTTCTATAATTGTTCATTGTATGGAAGCTGTCAGAACTCAAGCACATACTATATATATATTTGTATGTGTGCGTATATAAAGTAGTAAATGCATGCATAAGATGAGAATAAATTCGTTTGTTATGTTTGATGGTTCTGTTAGAAGCCTCAACAATCGGCGAGCTTGTATGAGAAGATATATGAATGCGATTAGGCGAGAATTGTATGTTAGGACAGAAAAGTGTGGCGCTCTATCCTCTCTGCCTAGCCCCGCGGGGAAAAGGCGTGATGGTAAGTAAGTAAGTAAGTAAGTAAGCAGTTTTCCTGATTCAGTATTTTTGATAGTGTATATTACTTTTGAAAAGCGTAAAACTTTCGATACTACATTTATATTTAATACATACTAAATCAAGGTTTACTTTACGCTACAGATTATCTACATTTTCAGAAAAATATCAAGAATTTTTGGACATCATAATGGACCTATTTATATTTAATCGCTACATTTTTTGCATCTTAACAAAGCACTATGGTGCAAAATCAAGTACAAAAGACAGTCCGTAAATAATGGTAGATGAGAGTAGTCATTTAAGATGTTGTTTGTGGTAAAATGAAGCACTTATTAAAATTTGTTGGAAATTATTTCTCAATAAGAAGATACATTTTTTATCTTTCTCAAATTTTTATGTAGCTCATTTGTTATTCATAAAAATAGACAAGTAAACTAAAAACTACAAAAATATTCTTTGTTCGATTGTTTGGTTTCTACGTCGGCCACATGGGAGCTCTGTAGTAATATTATAATCCATTGATTCTTAGCACACTTTCACGAATTGCTTTTCGCACTCATATCCACACAACTTAATATATTAAAAAATATAATCAGATTCTTGAAGTGTTCATTATTTATATTCGTAACTTAAAATAAATAAATTACAGTAACTAATAATAGCATAATATGATTATGGGGAATTAAATATTTGATATGACATGAAATGACATGCTTCATTGATGAAATCTTCGATAATGAAATGTATTTTCCACGAAGAATAAATATAAATAAATACTGAGTGAATTATTTTATACATCAAATCAGTCCTCATCTGTCATTTCAATAAACACAGGGAGACTCCAAAACGTTTGGTATAAATTGTACTTAAAATTGGATTAGGCCTTCCCTTCATGAAATATATCAAATTTAATCAGAATCCAGGAAAATATTCATTTTTATGCTGCCCCTTTTCGACATTATTCATGTTTTTTACAAAGCGAGAAATTTGAGTTTATGAGCGGTCTAAATTCGTGCTTTATGATGTACAAAAGTACATTATTAGTAAAATATGTTTACCTGCCTGCTAAAACTGTATATAGTAGGTCTTACTTACAAGATAAAATATAATATAAAAAAAATAAAAATTTTGGGTTCAGTCATAAATAATTGCTGTTATTAGTATGGGGTTTATTGATAAATTTTCGTAGTTTACTACTTTGTACCTACTTTTATTATGATAAAATAATAGTTTTTGCCTCAAAATTATTATCTTTTTCTGAAACGTAAAATTGATAAACTACCTGTCATGTTTCTTGTATATGTATATGTTTATTTAGTTATATTATTCTTAAGTTTTCTAACGAATTTATACAACTTTATTGCTGGATCGCTCTCGTTACTCAACAGGGGCGTGAATTTATCATAAATCAAAACTAATTGTTTATTCGATAAAATATGATAAGGGTGGAAAAACATATTGGCTTAAAAGCTAGACTTAAATAATTCGCTATCTATATGTTTACAAGTTAAGTTATCAAGCGAAACAATTATGCGAAACATGTTAGCGAAATCAATCGAAAAAACGAATTAATGCTATACTAGAAACTAAAATGCTATGTAGAGATGGTGGTAATGAAATACTTCACACGAATTATCTCTTCATATATAAAATGCAAGGTTTGTGTCTTACTTTTAAACTAGAGAACAAGTGTGTTAGTATAGTGATTTTGTTGCAGTATTCTCCAGCGTATTAATTATTATGTTAACTTTTGTAGGAAAGTTTTAAGCTACATGTCATCAGGGTACAAAATCAGACTGCGCGGTGAAGATAATTGCGCTAGTTGAAAAACATCGTGCCCATGGTACCTACATTTAAGTGGATACGGTGGATTAAGTATAAAAGATTCATGAAAACTATGTATAAAACGTTTAAAGTTTAAAACTTCTATAAAAACGTGTGCGAAGGTACACATTACAGATCGACCATGTTACTATGTATAATTTTGTCATTTAGTCTATTGTGTAATTGTTACAGTGTAATTATAATTCAAAGCATCAAGTCAGTAATTTTTATAGACAACGCCTTGACAATCGCACGTGTATATATATATATATATATATATATGTTATATATAAGGTGTTCACGGGTAAAAGATAACGGATTACAAAAATATCAAAACTCCTGAGTCACCACATACATCCATTGATTTCTTACCGCGTATTAAAGGAACAACAACTGATATATGAAATGAAGATGATGTCTCCTCAAGAAAAGTAATATTAAAACTATTTTTAGAACGGAAAATAAAATATCGTCTTTATTGAAAACTTACAAAGACGGCATACCTCTGGAATCACATAGAGTGTATAAAATTACCCCGTTCTTGATGTGAAAAAATATATATCAACAGCTCAAATCGGAAGATCTCATCACGGGTAGCCGAACATAGGGTAAATGTTAAAAACAAAAAGATTATGTCTTCATTAGTGCAGTTCTAACCGAGAGTCATACAATAGATTTTGATAATGTACACACCATAGCAGTAGAAAATTTTAGACATAGTAAAAACATGAACAGTAGAAATTACTCCATTAGAATTCCACACACCTAGACAAATATCTTAGATACAGCCATCCACAAAAATACATCAATCCAAAACAAACCCACCATTAATAATAAACTAACAAAATCCCTTATAATAATCATACAACCACTCAGTAAGGTAATTAATTACGCATGCACAAAGCCTTTGTTTTAAATTACAAGTCACCTTTCGTTACTATTAGATACAGTTAATCGCGATGTCAACTAATAATATTAAGTACCTACTAAGAATTTCACTCTCATTCATTTTGGTTTTTGTATCGAACGGTCGAGTTTATACGTCAGTTTAGAGCAGGATTCAGAATAAAATACCCTTGAAAATGAGTAATTTTGTTTACTCGAAACGTCAGGAGTATAAATGTTCTTTCCAGGACTGTTTGACGCGTGTTCCATTAGAAAATAATCCATTTATTATTTAAAAACATATTTTTTTATATATATAAATAATTGGGGTAGGCGAGATTCAGCGTAGACATTTACAGAAATTATAAATGATGATTTTTTATTTTTCATTTGTCATTTCTCTAATTTGGAATAGAGGCAGATACAATTATGAAAAAATATTATTTACAAATAAACAAAATTTTTTTTGTCTTTATTCAGTGTAATCATAACTTAAAATATTGTCTTAAATTTAAATCATCGTGCATAGATAACATTATGTTAGACCATGAAATCACCGAGATTGAGAAAATATAAATATAATTAAAAGTAAAATTGAGATTTTAAAGAAATTTAATGAAATCAAGTATAATGTAATTTTTTCATACTTTGTATATTATTAAAAATAACATAATTGAGATAAAAGAGCTATCTGGTAATATTGCTGTAAAAGAAACGACTTATCAATTTTTATTTGATTATTTATTCCAATCTACGACTTGACTAGCTTATTTTCACTCCACATTTGTGTCTGTACTCCAGAAATCTAATTATACGTTTATTTAATTTACTGAATAGGTAAAATTTATAATTCTATTAAGCGAGATCCATTAGTTAATTGAAAAATAATTGTAAACACAATAAAAATTCGTGAAAATAACGTAATAAAATAATAATTTTTAAAACGTTTGGAAACTAATCAAATATACAGTTTGTCCCAAAAGTATTTTTCATTTTCGTTTATTCGCTGCACTGCACTGCACTGCACTGCGAGTGGGAGAAAGGCGGGGGGTATGTCGATAGTTTGCCGCGTCCTTGGCAATTCAGGCAGAAAAAGTGATATTCCGACGAGGTGTCATAAATTGGCCTCCACATAGGACTTGACACCAATGAACTTTTTCAGATGGGGTTACTTCAAATCAAAGGTACACAGTAACAATACTCCCTCTCTGGCTCAATTAAAAGAAAACATTCGAGAAGAAAAGATTTAAGAATACCTAGTGACTGGGGGTGAATTCCGGAATTATATAATATCAAAAGTAGGCCGTTGATCCATACTTTATCGAAAGTTTTGGCGATATCCAGAAAAATACCGGCTGTGGACACGTTGTTAGAATGGGATGTATCGGACATGGATTAGAACGGAAAAATTTGGCGGATTTCGAGTTTTTTGATCCATTTTGTATTTCTAAAGATTGTTTTTTTTTGCCTGAAACGAATTCCACTGAATGCAGTGGAAATGAGATTAATTAGGCGTATATGTGGCAAATCCATTTATGACATAGTAAAGAATGAAGAAAATAATTTAAAGCTGATTTTAGTATTGTGAGTTAGATAAAGAAAGGATCACTTAGGTGGTTTGGTTATATGAAACGGATGAATAAGGAGAGAAAGGTAAGAAAGATATATGACGCAAGTGTTGATGGCACCAGAAGTAGAGAACGTCTGCGGAAGACTTGACACGACCAGGTAAGCCAGATACTGGAGGATGGTTCTGTTAGAAGGCTCAATAATCGACGAACTTGTATGAATGTGGATGGGGCGAGAATTGTATATCAGGACAGAAGAGTGTGCTGTTCTATTCTCTTTGCCTACTCCCGTGGGGAAACGGCGTGATAGTAAGTTAGTTAGTTATCTAATTATTTTTCAGAATTGTTAAAAAAAATCATAATGGCTGCACTGCAATCAGCTAACTCCCATTAATATTTTACAATTTTGGTAAAGAAATTCAGCTAAACTCCAAATATTCTTTATAAGTACGAGATAAATCAAAATATCAATCAAATTTCTCAGCCACCCTATTTCTGCATAAAAAATCTACCAAAATGTTTAGGAAATTTTATAATCCGTTTAATTATAAAGTTAAACAGTTTTTTGTTGCTCCTGAAGATTTGAGAAAAATGGAGGAAAATATCGAAATATCACTTTCTCAAATCATGTCGCGATGTTTTCAGTCGAGCAGCTGTTGTATGGAGAGTTGATTCGGGATCTTGTCGATGATTTCGATGAATGATGGCTGCTGGAGATTTATTGAATTGTGTAAGATGGCGGCTGATGATGGCGATGATATGTTTTGATACCGAGGCTGGCCCCCAGAACGGAGATTTTCAAACTGTTTTTAGTGTCCAAATGTTACCGGTTGACAAATCAAAATCGAAAATTCCAGAACCGCTGAAGTGGCTGCGCACTGGTTTATGCGCAATTAAGTTGTTGTTGAAACTAATAAAATATTTATTTAGACATGTTATTTGAAAATATAAGAAGGTTGTGCACTGAATTTAATTTATTTGATATTTACGCACTTTAGATTGATAGATTTTTATAGGAATAACAGAATATTACACAGAAAATTATTTTCTATTGATTAGGATGTATAATTGTTAGTCACGGTTGTTAATTAATAATAATTTTGGTTTTATTTATGAGAATTTAGAAGATGGGCGACACATTTTTTTTCAAAGAACGGAATAATGTTTTAAAGCATTTAACTGTTTTAGATGGTACTTTTCGGAGATTCTATGCACTCTTTGTTATCATATTATCACTGAATGGGACTACAGGAAAAAGTTTTGTATATTTAGATGATTTTTACCAGATTCGATTATAATATTGGAGTTCACGATTTAGCGTCAGCACGATAAATAGTCGGGGGGCTGTCCATGGAAAAAGATGCTCGGTGAGCTCGAGCTGTACGTAACAACACGTATACATTATAATAGATTAGCTGTAGATTTTCTACAATAGAGAGTAGTAAAAGTTAGAACCATTATCGTTCCAATGTAGAACAAGACAATTTCTTCGTTATTTTTCTAGAATTTTATATACAATAGATCAATTATGTAATACTCTATCCGATAAGATATGGCGCCGCGCGGGGTAATTGATTACGCCTAAGCATGTCTCTTGGCAGCTGTGTTTATTTTGTACGAAATACGCAAAGACAAATTTGATAAATTATATATATACACTAAATAACAAACACAGTTGGTACTATTTATTGAGCCTTGATATTCATGTGTTAATTTGTTCACCTACATTATTTAGTGTGAATCAAGGCAAGCGTATAAAATATATCAATCGCATGAAATAATTTTTTAATGTTACTATAAATTTCGTCGGTTTGTGAAAAAACATCTAAACAACATAATCATTATGCAAAACTGCGGTTACTTACTATAGTGTATTTTTATAAAGAAATTATATCATTGTTATTATTATATAAATCATTGTTATTAATATATATTAATTACACCTTTTGAATGGTGGGTCAAATTACTTAGAACTGTGCGAAATTTTTTTTTGCAGCTTGCGTATGGGAAAGTCACGAAAACCTGGGGGAGGTCTAACCTTCGAGTAGAGAATGATTAAATTGCGATATAGATTCAATTGGGGTGTATTAGCAATTCTCGCTTTATTTGATGGACGATATAATTATATTTTAATGTAATAATACAAGTAATTGATTGTATACGATATTTGATTTAATACAAGTCGAAAACTGTAATAAAAAATAAATAAATAATTTCAATTATCTCTTAAATGATTGAGAATAAAAAATGGTATCTTGAACATTATCGACTCGTATTTAAAAAAAACATATCCTCCTTAAATATTGTGAACTACAGATTGCCTTGCAATTGAGCGATGGGTGCAGCTTTGAATTTGTGTATCCGAAACGAACTATAATACTTGTAAATAGAGGCTCTACGGCACGGATTCTTCTATGCAAATTTGACGTTGCCTTTACTTGACTTTTTCTCTACAAACTGACCTCGTCTATTATAAAACATTCACATATCGAAGATCTACGAATATTACGAATAGAAAACAACAAACATGACAAAACATGTTATATTTGTATATTTTTTTAAATAACTTTGTATATATATTAAGTATGTGGAATATTTATATTCATGATTTATTTAGTTCTTAATTTTTAAGTATAATTATTATTAAATGAATACCTTAAATAATAGAGATGTTAAGTTCATTATGAAAATTGGATTTAAGTAGACAACAAAACACAATTTAATTCAACGGTCAACGGTTCACAACATTTATAAAATTATATGGTTTGAGTACAAAACTAAATCGTATTTAAAAAAAAACCTCATAGAAGTTATCATATTATTTTATCCGTATTATATATAAGAATATTCAGTAAATATATGTACACAAATATGTGCAAAAATATTACAAATTAAGGCATTAATTTTGATTTTGTGGTGTGGACTTTGTGGTATTCTCAAACCTTGAGTTGATATTACCCTCATATATCTCTGATAAAAAATATCATGCGAAATATTCAAAGTCATTACTGCATTTGTTTTACATAATTTTTTTTGAATAAATAACTGATAATTCATGTATGTATGTAAAGCTTATGATATAGTACAATTAACTTTGTGGTTAAAATTCATTATTTTTATTTATTAACTTTATTTTATTAACCACTTACTGAGTTTAAATATATCTACCGGTTTCGAAAAATACAATTTTCTTCTTCAGGATACCAAAACTAACTAAAAACATATGTTATTGTTTCTTTACCAGAATCTGTTTTTAATAAGTGGTTAATAAAACAAAGTTAACAAATAAATCATAAAATGATGCACTAATAATCATGTAACAGATGGCGTCCTTCATTGCGATGGTACCTCTTTTAATCATTATGGTCCCGCCCAAAATTTTGCCAGGATTACTACTTGGCTAGTGTTAACTATTCCTTTCAAATAGTTAGTCAGCGTTTTCCGAACAGCATCCAGATGGGACCACATATTCGCCAGATTCGACTGCTCCAATTATGGCACCAAATTGTTTAGATGAGATGTAATCGCGTCTTACGAATATGACCTTATAATATATTATTCCATAAAACCACACCTTATCGTAACTTTTGTGAGTGCAGTAGGTAATAGTTATTTATAGTTTTTATTTTCCTAGACTGCACATTTTTGATTCTAGGGTATAATTTATGAAAAACTCGTATATGAATGCGGTCGGTTTTTGCGACATAATTTAATGTATTATCATTATTTGAGTTAAATTTATATTCTATACGAGACGAATAGATTAATAATTTAAAAAAAAACTAATATTGCAAAAGAAGAAAAGACTTGTGGAACATCTTAATATTATGTAAATATTTTGTATCCAGTTTGAGTGTGATATAATTTAATTTTAATTAATTATAGTATGTAACTCGAGTATATTTACTTGTTTAATAATAAACTAACATTGTAAATGATAATAACAGTATCGCCCACGTGAAAACCTCAGTCAGGGATTTTATAGTGTATGTAATCAAAGTGTAACATGAATAGAATCTTAACCCAGTAAACCCTTTAATTGATAAAAATAATTTGAAAAATATGCAATGCAAATTATTATAAGTATCTTTCCATCTTTTTTCTGTTTCACACAGAATCTTAATATATTAGAAAGTGGATTTATAAAATCATTATTTTAACGCATTTACAACATCCGCATTTTTCGATGTATTAGGCACGTTAGTTACGTCGCAAATTGCCATCGAACTTTGCATTTAATGGCTTGACCTAATGGAATGCAATCGACCTACCCCGTGATATATGTATGGCATTAGAAATCGCGTGAGTAATTCCCAGGTCTCGGATACATAGGTAATTTCAGACCCTGTTGGATAATTCCGGATGTGACGTCATCCGTGTACGTTACGATTGCTTGAGCGCAACTGCTTGCATTACTCATATTGAGCGCACGTATCTGGAATCATGTACAAACCTTGGACGACTAGAAGTGTATATGATTAATTTCGTATGATTTAAAGTTAAGCATTAATTGGGATGCGATCAAAATTATATAGGAAATAATTTAATAAAATCAAATTACTGAGTGAGCGTAAAGCATACCAATATGTATAAAAGTTGTCCGAAATATTGTTAGGTTATTTCTTTTTTCTGCCTCGTTTCATGTTCAGAGGGGAGGCATCTTGCCTAAGTGGTTCTTTTTAAATATTGTCAAGTCAAATCAAATAGTTATGAAATGAAATAATATTTTTACATAAGAAAGTTTATTATCTATATTTTACGATACTTGCATGTGTTAAAAGCGGAAAATGAGCAATTTGTTTAAACACTTATTAATAAGGCTATTCTAACATAGTTATATTAAAATTAACATTAAATATTTATGTTCATCAGCATAAAGTTCTCTACCAAATTGTCTATGTTGACGCTTGTCTGATGTGGATTATTCAGGTCCCTCACGTAAGGGATTACCTCTTAGGATAGTTCTGGATCCTGGACGTGAAGTGCGGCCAACTGCTGGTGGGGCCAGTGTAGGGTGACGGAGTTTAGGCTTGTAGTTGATTGACCATAAGACGATGCCTAATTATCCAGGCAAACCGGGACTCTGGACGCGATGTTCTTATGCAATAGTGACAGCCTGTTCTCGCTACACCAAATTATATTGATCAACTTTTTATAGATCCACCGGGACCCTTTTTGATACTTTCACATCAACGATTAAACGCAGAGTACATCACAGTCTAAGCTTAAACTCGAGGCGCACAGTTTAAATTTTCCCCGAAATTACAATCTATAAAGCGCTTGCTTAATATTTCAGAGACGATAATGATTTTATTTTCTAATTGAAAATAAAATATCGTCATTGTGGAGCGAGTTCTCCCGGCGGAGAATTTGGGAAGACATCCCTTATGGTGAATTTGCCTACTTGACTTTAGTCTCGTACGCCGCACTACTTATTGCTGTACCCACGCTGTGTCGGTACACCTGCGTCTAACAATACCGAGTTTTATTAGCCTTTGTCCCTTACTTCGACAAAGTGTTTTTGAATGCTTGAACAAAATATTGTTTTGGGTAATCTCGCATTCAAACAATATTCATATATTTTATTAATATCTATATACAGCTTGGGTTATAAAAAAAATATTTTAGCTAAAATATACATTTATACAGCGCTTAGCGACAAAAATAAAATATTTTGATTAATATTAATAGAAAGCTCTTCTTTCGGAATAATACGGAATTGAAGATAAAACAAACTAATGATGCTGTAAGCTAACTAACGAGGACATGTAAAGATAAATATATTTATAAAGGGCCATGGTATATGCTATATTGGAAAGATAATTTTATGCTATTAGTGTTTCAATATGATTTCGCGCATATGGGTGCCGTAGCTGGCTCCAATAAAGCGCAATCTGGAAGTCCAACATTCGAACACTTTTTGGAGCAGCTGGGATCATATACCGGCAATAACGCAACGAATGTTGGCTTCCAAGTAGTCAATCGTCTCTGGTTTATCAGCGTAGACTAGCGGCTTCACATATCTCTACAGAAAATAATACAAAGGTGTTAAAAAAATTGATCTTGGAGGCCAATTCACAGGTCTATTACGCGAAATTATACGCCCGTCAAATGTTTCCTTCAATAAATACCAAACGCATACGCGCCGTCTTATTGAAATTACAGCTTTTACATATTAATGCCATTCAATTAGGGAATGAAAAAGTTAGTTATCATGGATCTATAGCGCTTTCGATGGCGAATCAACTCATTCGGGTCGTCTGCAATGCTACGCCCCACTGCAGCAATAGCTTCTTCGGTGTGCACTGTACGACGGCTCTTCGAATGCATATTATTAATTTGAGAATGTGTGGTACAAAAACGATCCATGGTTATTAGAATTACTTGCTCAGATGGATGATTATGTAGACCGTGAAATGGACGTAGCGCACGGTAAGTTTCGTGAACTGAATCACAATTTTCGATATAAATTTTCACAATTTGCAAGCGTTATTTTGGCGTAAGTCTATTCATGGTGAAATGGCAAACTGTCAGCTGTAAAATTGTCTATCGCTGTAAAAAATGTTGTCAATTCGAAAAACAAACTCTAAGACTCTAAAAAAACACTCTTTGTATGTTAACGAACAAAATAATCTCAGTTTACTCTAGTCTTTCTAATGTTCATGTAATTGTGTAGCTCGCAATTCTGACAAGCGAAAAATATATGCTTTTGTGTCTATCGTCTCCACTCTCGTCAAATCGATAATTGAAACGCAACTCTTTCCAGTCATAAAGACGTAGAGTACCGACGGCACGTAATAATACAAACACGGCTAACAGCACTTGAACGGGCCGAGTCACTACCATTATGTCTATCGATGTTGCTCGAGCAACAGCTCTAGAAATTGCTTCCAATCTCAGTTCGCGCACCTTGTTTTAACTTCTATCTTTGTAAAATTTAACATTAATAAATTCAATTCTTGTAACTTGCCAACTGTCACATCTTCATATCCACATACATTCTTTTATATTTTGATTCAAACTAGCCAAAATACACTATGCGATACAAAAGAACACGAGAGTATTTGGGTGAACATTGAAGCATCAAATATCTAAAAACTTTTCTGATCTGAAGTCAACATTCATCTATCCAATCATTCATTATTGCGTACTCTAATTTTGGAAATCCAATACCTTCAACTACTGGAGAGGAATATTATGGACCCCATGCAAAACGTTAATTACATCAAGCTATATTTATGGTGGTGCACGCACATCACATTTTTGGCAACACTTCCGTGTGGCAGCCTAAGAAAATAAATAAATCCTGGGTACAACTTTATGACAAAAATTATAAAGGAGTACTACAACAGTGAATGGATACGCTTCATGTAGTTAGAGATATCCTGGATGAGAATGAAAATGACCCAGAACTGAGATAGAGAGCATATTGTTTGAAAGATTATGAGAGCCGATTATGAGACTGGGGTGTATTATTAACACTATAATTTGAGTTATATAATTTGAGTTTTTAGAATAAAACATGACAATTTAGTCTCCATAATTAAACATAAATTTTAAAGGTTTATTTTTTAAATAAATTATATTTGTTCTTCATTTTTAAATACTTTTTTGCAGTTATTAACTTCAAAATATACCTACCCATGAACAATTATGATTTTCTAATGAGCATTATATTTTTAACTAACATGTGTAGAAGAATTTTGAGTGATTTATTATATTTTCCACTTAAATTCAAAATTTCGTTATTTAAAGCCATCGATTACACAAGGACTCATAGAATCTATTAGAAACAGAGAAAAACTTTATAAAATAAATCAAATATTCTGATGATGAAAAAGCAAAGATTTTCAAAAAAATTAACTATCTCCATGAAAAAAAGGAAATAAATTTATTTCAAAAATAAAATGCTATCTGCTGAAAACAATTCTAAAATAATATGAAAAACAGTCAATTGTGCTATAGATAATGCGAAAAAAAAAGATAACGTAAAGTAACATGATAATAATATTATAGATGTAAAATAGTGACCTAAACAATGTGCGAATATTTTTAATTAATTTTTTGCTAATGTCGGAAATAATCTAGCGAAAAATATTCTTAAACCACTCCTTATAATCATATAATTGAAAATATACAGGATCAAAAAATATTATCTAATTTTGATACAACCACAGAAATTAAAATTCTAAAAATAATAGAAAGCATGAAAGGAGGTTCGTCTCCTGGCTTCGATAATATTACAATTCAAATATTAAAATCTATGAAGTTTCACCTGATAAAACCTCTGATATATTTGATCAATATATGTTTGCGAAAGGGACTGTTCCCATCAAACTACAAGAAAACAATAATCTCACCTATTTTTAAATCTGGTAACCCGTTAAAAGTCTCTAATCATAGGCCTATCTTCCTTATTTCTAACATACGTGAAATTTTTTAGATATTTATAAAAAAACGAATAGTAGAATATCTAGAAAATAATAAAATATTACATAAAAATCAATTTGGATTCAGAAAATCACTCAGCACACAAGATGCAATAGCTAGAGTGTAACTTCAACCATATCCAAGACACTAGACAAAAGGAAAAAAAGGTGCGGGAATATTCACTGACCTCAAGAAGGCGTCCGACAGTATTTTACATCAGAAACTATTGAAGAAATTAAATAATATTGGTTTAAAAGACAACGTCGCACTATGGATTATATACTATCTAAATAATCGCCCCCAAATTGTAAAAATTAATTATACCTGCAGTGATCAAAAAACGGCAGATTTCGTTAGTTCCCCCAAGGGACCGTATAAGGGTGCTGTTTATTGTATATGTATAAAATTATTTTTTCAATCAATACACGGTCAAATTACATCATATGCTAACGACACAGTCCTAATAATAAGTAAAATTAATTGGAAATATGTAAAACTAAAGGCCACTGAAGATATAAACACAATTAAGAATTTTTTCAATATTAACTTACTATCATTAAATAGTAAAAAAACCTTCGTTATTCCGTTTGCAATAAAATTAAATGATTTTCCGAAAAAAATCGACGTCATAATTCATGAACACTCCATACAAAATACAACTCAGAATCAGAATTATTGTCTCTCTAAGTGCTCAATTTTAAAAACAACAAATAAAATCAAATGTCTTGGAGTATCATCGATAAAAATCTTAATTTGTCATGTTGATAAAAATATTAGAAAATTAATATACATATTTTTAAGAATCAGAATATTTTTATTTATAAAAAATGTGTACTTAGTATACTATGCATTTATTCAATCCATATTATAATAAACCATCACTAGTTAGGGATCAGCTTATAATTATCCAAAAACATCAGAAAAATTAATGATAACAAAGAAATAATCAATGCTATCAAAAAATATTTTAAAGATAAACATGTACCCGGAAACTTACAATATTTTTATATCGTTGCTACTAATTTATTGAATTTTATTTTGTTATAAGCTAGTTATTATAAACAATAATTATTAATATGCATCCTCTTCTCTGCACACTTTATATGGTTTTTAAAGAAGTTGTAGAACTAAAAAAAAACTTATTTTTGTATTGTATTATGTATAACGAATTAATAAATAAATAATAAATATATATACATTTATTCATAATAGTAAATGACAAGTTAGACGTCCTTAAAATGACTAAATTGATTTCGCATCATGTTTCTACGCGAGAACCAGGTCGCTGGCGCCGTTTCAAGTTAATGCTTCAAGTATAAATTATTATTGTGGCGCATCCACACAAAGACTTCACAGGATTGGGAACGATTTTGGTCTTCAATTCTATATTCTAATTTCTAATTCAATTCAATACTAGTGATTTTTTTGATACTGTATTGAGACAAAGGTATAATTGATCAAGGCATTCCGTGTTTAATCAAATATTTTATTTATTGTTGTATTTTTATTTTGTAAAATGTTAAATCTTTTTTATTTTTGTCTTCTTAGTGATTACATGTTATTTATAATAAGTATTTCTTATGTGCTATAAATAAAATATATTTTATCTATAAACTGCATGCATTTGTAGATATTCATATTCTAAATGCCCATAAAGGCGTAAATATGAATAAATAAATAAATTATAATAAAAACAAATGCATTAATTGTAGAATACAAGAAAAACAATTATGGTTCTACTGTAAAATTTCACTGTAATTAAACGAAAACTGTTTAGAAGGTTTTCACAGTCACGCCATTGTAAAATCAAGACTATCAAATGTATGATGTATGAAAATTATAATGAAATATTGGTTTGTGAATATAAAATACAGTGGCGTAACTATGCCAATGCAGTGCATTGGGACACACGTTAGATAAGTGACCAAAAAGTTCGCGCCCTACATTCGGCATCGATATCTTTTCCAACGGGAATGGTAATCCACAGCAAGGAATGAAATTAAAAAAATGGCGAGTGAAATTAAAAAAATTGCAAGTGTATATAAATGCCTAAGAACACATATTTTATTTGTGAAAGAGTGAATACTAACACGTGACTAATTTTGTTCTTACTATTTAATCGATAAACCATGAAGTTCTAATATTCGTATATCTTATATACAATACCGACTTTATTAAGGGGCCCTTTTTCAATTTTTATAGTTACACCGCTGATGGGAGAGGTAGGATTAGATCACTGATATCAACAAAAAAAAATATCATGTTAATTGGACATAATATTTTACATTTAATGTTACTTAAATTACTCTCAGGAGGCTCGTTATTCCGCAGGCCATGTACTAGAAATGCAGGTAGGTAAATCAGGTTTACGAGTCATTAAAACCATTATCGGTTGCTCTCATGAGACATCGTAAATGTCAAATATCGGGTCTCCCCAAAGTCATTGCCTCTGTATAGCATTAACTACGTATACTACAAGAGACCGTAAAAATAATATTGGTCATATAAAGCGATTCTGGATACTCAAATAAAATTTTTTAGAGCATTTATAGAAAAATAATGTAGATTTTTGTATTTGTATATTTATAAAAATTAAAATATGACTATTTTTCCAGCAGAAATCTTGAAATATATATTTTTATATATAGATTGATACCTATCGAAAAAATATTTAGTTGCTTCCGGGATACGAACCCTGAACTTTTCCTATTCGGGAAAATGCGTTACTATTTCGTTCTCAGTTCTGAAATCGCAATTTCACAATATAAATGTGTTTTCATAAATACAAATTTACATGGTGTTATAATTATAACTTAATTTTATTTAAAATTACATCTCTAAAACTGGATGATTTTTTAAATTTTTTGTATTTATTAAAAATTTAACTCTAAAATTTAATCATTTTTTTATACTTCGATACCGTATATAATATCGAAAAGTTTACAATTAATTTTGCACAAAACCTTTATTAAAATAGGCGTGTGCCAAGTAGGGCCAACATATAACTAATAATAAAGGGTGTCCAGCGAAAAATTTCAAGATTAAATTGTAAATGCTCGTAAAGCCTCAGGGTGAAGTAAATGGAGGAGGTATTGATCGACGCGCGTGATTTGCGGATTTTCCAGTCGCAATGAGTCATTAGTCAGGAGCGCACCGCGTGTTCGCAGTTGAGCAATATTTAAAGTGCGGTGATTCATTGACTTGTGCGCGTCGCGCTTTTTGTACTCACTTTAATATTCGATGAGTAAGTGATGGGCCGAGTACGCAACTTATCTGGTGTTGGGTTCAAAAGTTCAGACAAGAAGGGGCAATAGTTGATCAAACACCTCCGGGACCATCAACGTCAGAAGCGACGCCAGAACATGTAGCTCAAGTTCGACGTAAAATTATGCGCAATCCGCGTAAATCGATAAGGAAGATTACAGCCTTTACTGGAATTAAAAAATCGACAGTGCATATTATTTTGAAAAATAATCTATAGTTTTACCCATACAAACAGCAAATCGTGCAGTTTCTCAACTGCGAAAATGACTATTCATTACGTGAAACCTTAGCTCTTTATGAGATATCTATTATTTGTTTAATAACAGTGCCTTTGTAAGTGAAAATTCAGTTATTGTGTGTTTTTAGACATATTCAAATAATATGAATAATATACTGGTTAAAATAAGAAAATATATAAAATTGAAAAATATTAATGTTTCAGGCGTATTCTAGAATAATGTGTTTAAAACATTTTACAGATAAAGAATATTACTTTAAATAATTAAAAATAATAATTAGATTCTCAATATGATATATATGCTGTTTCAAGGGAAAATAATTATCAAATTTAGTCCATAGATGGCGATAGTGTAGTGGTACTCGAATTTTTATTATTTTTTTATTTCTCCTTTATAACATAAATATTTATTTTAATTTTTTGCCAAACTGCATGGCAGTTTTACGGCTATTATTAACCTTTATATTCCTTTATAATTATATACAACTTTCAAAATTTGATAAATATGGAGATTGATTGATGGGTAAGAATGGTGAACATTATATTTATATAAAGTGATCACTTAAGCCAGCCGAAGATAGGTCATAAGCCCTGTAATTACCTATACTTCCATATAATCCCATTAAATATAATAAAAAATATCTTCGTCTCTATGAGGTATCAATCATTTATTTAACTTTATAAATCGTTGAGGTATGTGTATTACTCGTATTTATATGAGATAAAAAATATAAAAATTCGTCACAATGGGAAAACAAAATAAAATGTTTGACATATCAATTTATTTATATTTCTTAATGGCTTGTGTTTAACTGCTAACCAAATTTAGTGAAAGTATGCACAATATAAATAATTTCGTTTTCAAAACATAGTATATGTTCACCAAATTTTATACCATATATAATCTTAAAGTATTAACTAGATATTTACTTCTTGTTATACTCTATTATGTTTTTTGCCACTAAATCATTTTTTGTCTTTGCGTTCTAATCTAATATAAATTAACCAAACCTAACCTAACTAATTAACTAACTAACTTAGTATAATGCTATTTCTCCGCGGAGGTAGGCATAGATAATAGAGTACCATATTTTTTTATCCTGACACAATTCTCGCTTCGTTCACATTCTTACAAGCTCGTCGATTATTGAGGCTTCCAGCAAAACTAACCTTCCAGTATCTAGTTAACCTGGTCGTGCCACGTCTTCCACGGACGTCCTCTATTTCTGGTGCTAATAACATTTGCGTCATACATCTTTCTTTCTATTCTCTGCTCAAACATACGTTTTATATGATACCCTGTGATCCTGTTTTAATCTACTAACATTAGCTCACATCATACTACACGTTTGTAAATATTAACCAACTAAATATTTACAAAAGTAATCTCTAAGATATTTTGGACAATTGCATGTGCCATTCGGTAAATCTATCTTGTCCTGTGATAATTCTAATTCCCACTTAATTGTTGTTATTTGTATTCGTCGAATATTAATATTTCAGTTCTGGAATTCTGTAACACAGCTCGCTTTCATGCAGTGCTATCTATATCACAAGTGTTTTTGATATTAAATATTTTTTTGGTGTACTGTACTAGGTGTGCACAACTTAATTTGTAAAACATTTAATTTGATTCTTTTCTTAATTATTTTTCCCCTTGGAGACGGATGGAGCCTATCACATTATATTTTGATTTTGTATTTTTTTTAACAGCTAAGCTATTGGTTGACTACGTGTTGCAATGGACAGAATTTTTTTTTTGTCGGGTTATGTTCCTTAAGGCTTGGGATAAATGTGAATTATTTTATTAAAAAGATGTCTGTTGAAAAACAAAATATAGGTTAAGGGTCTGATTTTGATGTTGCTGACGTTTCGGAACGGTCATCATTAAGGCTGATGTGGTGCATATCTTATTATTTTTCTCGTTATTTCACATGTGACTGAGAAAGCAAATTCCATGATTTTTTTTTCTTTCAGGGTTTCGATTTCCGACAATATTTTCTTGCATTATGAGATGCATGCTATGATATTTTTATAGATTTCTCACTATACATCAGAAATATTGAAGTTTTAGGATTTTTATTATTTTATATATTTTTTTCATCTGCATGACCAGAAGTTCTTAATAAACACAAATTTAATCCTTTAACATTTTCTCTATTTACAGGTTACTACTGCTTCTTTTTATAATAAAAAATTACTATAATGAAACATTCAATACGCTCGTTTTATATAGAAAAAATGCATGATGCATTGCTAATTAAATCACAATATCTAAAACTATTATATAACAAGTATAGATCGAGGACCCTGAAATTTATTGCTCCTACGTTGAGCATTGACCTACAAGACTTATATGCCAACTTCAAATCAAATTTTGGAACAAAAATTAAGAATTAGCCATGTACATGGGAAGAATTAATCATATGTCTAACTTGTAAATATTAAATTGATTGTTGATTTACGATTCTGAAAAATGTTTGTTTTGTTCATTTAATTCTGTAACATTGTAATATTTTTTTTAATATCTAAGTGAAAATATGAATTTGTAGACCTCTATGAACAAAAATAAGAACCTGACCTATACAGATGCTTTATGGGTCTAGTTTTATAAGATTATGTTTAAAAAATCTTACAGATTTTGAGCATTATCTCAAATTCACATCTCAAAAGCCACAACACGCATTATCACATATACCACTGGCAAAGAACTTTTAAATTTTATATCCATGTAATTTATATTACGTTGTACCTAATCTACCCTTTCACGAGGGACATTTCGTAATCCCAGTAGTGTAGTACTTCGCCACTTTAACAGCCTAACCGCGCAAGATTTAATAGAAGAGTAACGTTTTTTAATAGAGCTGTGTAGAAAGTAAAGTAAATTTAATTAAATAAAGTAATTACACAGAAGTATTCTCCATATGCTTTAAACTAAGCTTAGCGTTTTTATAGTAGGGTGAAATATAAGATCATTTGGATATCTCACTGGGAAATAACTGCAATAGTATAGTCAATTGTGTAATATTCTATTTTGGGAATAGAAAGAACAATTAGTTTTGAATACACTCAGTATTTTACAATTATCTACTCGGGTAACTGTTACTGAAATAAAATTAAAAAATATGTGATATAAAATTTTTCAGTAAAATAATAAAATGATTTAATCTGAATTAATACAAAAACATGACTATAATAAATGCATCATTGATAAATATATAAGAATAATGCGGCAATTCTCCTCAATAGTTAAACTAAATGGCGAGGACAAGGATGTTGTAAATTTTCAATGTCTGTATGTTGATTAGGGCTTTGGCCACCGGTCATAAATTTGTAATTGTTGATCAGTTGGTTAACGATGTATACATGGAAAGAAGGGGAACCAATTGAATTGAATTGATTCGTTAATTTTAACCGACAGTTGACGGTGTCTCTTCAAAACATTAACAATAGTATGATAGCTGCGCTTCATGAATATTATTTATAAAACATACTTCATTTGTTAATTGTTGTTTCGTGATATCACACTAAAAACATATATATGTAAAACATACTTTCATTTATAATTTTGAATGTTTAAATTACATTAAATCTCGAGAAACTGAAATACCACATTACCTGTTAACGCGTTAGATCAATGTCATATTATTGTACAAAATCTTCCGACACGCACAGTTTTTGGGAAAAATGAATTGTATTGGAAAAAATGACAATTTTAAGCAAAATCCATGATATTTTTAAAACTTGATTCTTGTGGTTCTGTCTTTAAACTTTTTATTAAATATTCTTGAAATTATAAACCTTGAGGCAATACAATCACTTCTCTAGTATCGTCAGTACGCCTGGCGTGTTCACGTTCAAGGTTAAGTCCATCTAAAGAGTTAACAGCATATAAATAACACTAATTAAATGATCTTATTATCTATTTGGAACTTTCGTAAACAAAATCTTAATATCAATAGAAAAACCTTATGAAAAATGAGTGAATTGATTCAGCACTTAGAACTAGATTATTTTATTATGGTTTCCGTGATTAAAGAGTTTTTTTTGTTGAGAAAGGTAGGGCGAAATGTCTAATAATTAATTTGCTGGAAGGCTGCAGGGACTCTATATTTATATGTATTTTATTTTGAAACACCAAATATTCGGATGAGAAGACGCTGGTTTGATAATTTAATAGCAGGAGAATATACTTATGAAGACTTCCGTTTTGCACTTAGGGCGATGACAGTAGTATTTTACTGGAAAATAAGATTTTATAGAATTTGCACTGGATAATTTGGTTTGTTAAATAAAATTGAACAATGTAATTGACAAGATTGTTCAATGATTTAGTTTTTTGCAATAGTTTCTACACCTTTTGGTTGTGTTTTCGGCAAGTGTTTTATTTCACTGATTTTTTAGTTCTGTTAATTTAGTATAAATGATTCTAATTTTTCAAATGCACAGTTCATTATTTTTGGATAATGAAATCCGTTTTAGTCCATAATAAATTATTCTCAAACGAGATGGTACACTGATTTTACTAGGTTAATGGGAAGTGAAGATTTTAGTATCACCACACTGATTGTTATTCTTTCAAGATCGGTATGATAAAGGATATTTATTTTTATCAATCGGTCATTACGTTTGGTTTTATTTTTATTTAAAATTATTAAACACTGTTGGTTGATCCTGATTTGGATCTTAAAATACTGGAAAGCAGTAGATACTTTATTCTGACACTGACTCTTAATTTGATAGAATTTAGATCGCAAACGTATACTTTGAATCTCGATCTATACCAGAGGTATGTATGGACAATTGATACATCAGATAATATAACTTTTGAACTTCTCCCTGACCGAAGCGGCCTGGGAGAAATTGTAGGACACTGTTTACAATTCCGGGGTAAACTCAAGAATGAATGGGGTGATCCTGCATCGTTTATATAATCTGACCCTGGTCCTCCTAAGTTTTAGTGGTGGGGGGTTTACACATGTCACCAAGCTAGCTAACAACGTTAGAAGTACGAAATAATGCGTTTTAAGAGATAAATAATTTTTGCCGACGTGTGCATTTATACTCGTAAAATAGTTGTTAATAAAACAAAGTTAACAAATAAAAATATGTAAAAATATTCATTATTAAAATCAATTTCGGAGATAGATTCCTCGCGATTTCCGGCCACGTGTTGTTATGACGTCAAAGATTTAGAATGTAGAAGAGACTTTAATTTATTAAATTTATTAAATGGATTTTGTCAGTAAAATATTATTTTAAAAATAAAATTAGAGATAGATTTCTAAGGAATGTGCACCTGGCACGTGGTCTATTACAAACACTAGGTACATGCGTTGACAGTTAATTGGATGCTTTATTTTATTTTTTAACATTCATTATTTCAGGGAGGATTATTATTCTTAATGCTGGTGAAATACGAGTATATATATATATAGTTCCGACACAATAGAAGTTTAGTTTGCTCATGCAAAAAAAATAAGGATGAAAGAAACACATGCAGCTTTTGCTAAATAAGAAAGTTACAACGAGCATAAGTGGAATATGTGCTGACCTGAAAATTGTTGCAATCAAATCATAGAGAAGATATACTAAAACATTTTTAATATTTGCAAATTGAACTTTGTGGTTAATGTTAATTTTAATTTTAATATAGATTACTTAACTTTATTTGTAACCACTTAATAATGAGTTATTTTATTTTTATTTAAATACACTAACTGGTTTTGAAAAATATCATTTCTTTTATCAGGATATCAAATTAACTAACTAAAACTATATATGTTATCTTATGTTTTTAAAAATCTACAAAAAAAATTTAAAATTAAAATTATTATTACTTAAAAAATAAATCTAGTACCTAAATTAAATTGTTACGATGATGAAAAATGTGGAATTGGACTTAATGATATAAAATTACTACAAAATACTTTTAGGAAATATTTTTTAGAATAGGACTTGTGATTCAATTTAGTTTGTTATTTATAATGTTTCGGTTAATTTTAATTGTTTTATTTTATATGTAAATAAAAATTTGCCGCTTCCTATGTGAATGAGTTATTCAAGCTGCGAGTACCAAAAGTTGTTATTTTTGGTAAAAATCCTCGATTATTTTCAAAATGATTGATGATAGAAAAATTCTGCAGTTCGACTCAAATTCAGAACTCTTAACTTTATTAACACATACTCTGCGGTGGTGGGTCAGATCTGACCCGGGTGTTTGTAAAAATATGAATTACGCCAAAAATATTTCTTTAATGCTGTTTTCCTTCTAGTTAATCTTTTATTAAACATTTCCAAATAATTTGAGACACAAATGAATATTATTGGACCAGATTCAAATAAGTTATTGATAAAGATGTAAAAAAACTGACCTAAGGCGGTCGCTTTTATGGGATTACCTCTCACTGCATACGTTAAATCATATATTGTCAACCTTTAGAGTATTTTTGAAAATGCCTTTATTACTCTCCTTTCCAACGTTCCGTGGAGAATTTCAGGTATCTGTATATTGTGATTCAGTTCAATTATTGAACACATATTTTTATTTTTTATTAAATCATATTAAAAACAATATATGTATAAAAAATCTACCAAAAAACGGTTAAAATACCGAAAACTTGGGGTGGGTCTAAAATAATCCACCACCGCCGGACGTGTTTTGTTTTGACCCACCGGGCTCTAAGTATTAATATATATGTATATATTTAAGTTCAGATAAAATTTATAATGAACGAAATATTTTTTGTCAACCAATGTAATTATAGAAGATTATTACATACTCAAGATTAACATTTTTTATTGGATGATCTTTTATCCTATTATATCTAAATTCTTAAGATAATCAAAATAGTAAAATTACCTTATTATGTTAAGAAATTGAGCACACTGTAAGAATCAAGGAGTATCCAATTTAGCTTTTTATCTTGGTTTCGCATTCTTCGGCTGCATCTTCCCCGAAAAGTTAAATATGGGAATGTAATAGCTGCTGAACACTACTCACGACATTATTTCATGAAATCTCACCAGGTGTGATATATAACTAAAAATATGATTCTTTTGATCAAAGATCAAATTTATTTTGTCGACGTGAAAAACCTTTAATTTGATCTTTGAAGATGTCGCGACGACTTCTGATAGTTTATTCGACTGTAGGTTTTGAAGAGATGACAACACTGCTGGAAGATGGTATCAAATGTAATAAATAAAACTTGATCATTTTTTAATTGAATCTTTTCACAAAAAAGTCGTTTCATGTCAGTAACATCTATACTTGGAGCAAATATTGAATAAACCAAAAACTCAAGCTCATGGCGTGAATGATCAATAGGAATGGGAAAAGTACAATAGAGGTAGGCAATGGTATTGGAGGTTGTACATTGAATATGTTTATTAAATAAACTTGAATTCTCAGGGGTGCCAATAAGCATTTTATGTCTGGTAGAATTCACAGTAAATATGATTCAAGGTGTGTGTCGGTCGAGCAAAAAATGAAATTCCGTAGAGAAATTAAGCTTGAAAGATAAAAAATATATATGGTTTTTCGGCAAGAAGCGAATTTTCACACCTAGTAGATTTTTTTTTATTCAAAAGAACCTTGAAAATTGTTTGGTACTAGTAATTATATTCTAATATATTTTTGATAAAATAAAAAAAATCGAGTATAACTCTATAGTAGGCATTTTAGTATATATAAACATTGTCAGCAGTGGTTGTTTTCAGGTAAATAAATAATTTAAAAAATACCTCAGAATATTAAATATTACAAAAGATACCGATTAAGTTGAAAATTATTTTAGAATACACATTTATACAGTATTAAATTAATAAAAAACTAACAATTATACTCAGATCTCGTATGTACAGGTATATTTACTACGTTAATTTTTTAAGGAAACAAAAATATTTTTTTAAAGAGTATATGTGTTTTATTTTAGATGCTTACTGTGAAGTTTCAGAGTGATGGTTCTTCCATTATAGTATATAAAATATAATAAATATTATGTTTATTTTTTCAAAGTAATAAGCAGCAATTAATAAAGGTATATAATGTTTTTTTTATTACCGGAAGTAATATTTAAAAAAAAATCTTTTATTTTTACTCTAGCATTATTAATTAAGATATTTATTTTCAAAAACAAAGATTACACATTGGAGTTAAATATCAATAAAGATTAAATAATAATACATTTGTACAGAGCCACTGGGGTTAGGATATAAAAACTGGGAGAGAAAAAAACTTTGTAAAACGTTGTAGTCCTGATATTATATTGGGCTGAATAAAATTTTAAATTATGTTAGCTTTCATAACAATTATGACAAATAAATTGAAATCGGTAAAAAAAGCTATGTATTAAATGCATGTAAGTATTATATGCTATAAGGTTATGGCAGAAGCATATAATACTGAAGGTGAACCGCAACCAGGAACTGAATAAAAAACCCCCACACAACATCCGACACAATTTCCTGTCACACTACATCCGCTTTATGGGTGACATGGACTTCCTCTGAATAAGCGCATCATTTCTATTGAATCACATGAAATAAAAATATTTTTATAAAAACACAGTGTGAAGTTGCAATTTAAAAATATAAGTAATTCTATGATATTTAAAATAAAAGTATTTTCGTAGATTTTAAAAATAAATTAATTTTTCATTATAATTGTCGGGTTATTCTAAATAATGTTATAATATATGTAACTAATTTAAAGTTTAAAGTCTGTTTTAAAAAATAATAACAAATGTACGGTAACATTGAAGTAATTTTCTCCCGCCTGTTCTCAATTTAAATAATATATAAATCAATCTCCATGATTCATGTTTCATATATAAATATTTATATTTAAAAAAATAATTTGAATGTGGATTATACAAATAAGGCTTATACAGCGTGATCATTTCAGTATTAAAATTTATACATTCACTGTGTGTAATAATTTGGGATCAAAAATTCCTGACCTGTTTTTACTCGAATAATGCAAATATTATGTTAATCCCTTGCGTGCAAAAAGAAACAAGCAAAAGCTACGAGAAACGATTTCATCCATGAACAGTTTTTTTTAAAATACAGCGAGTGTTCATTATTTTTAATTTACAGCTATATTCTAAAAATGCATTTTACATTTTAATAAGTCTTAAATAAATCAAGCTAAATAAAATAAATTATACGATTAAATTTATCACTGGCCTTGAGATATTAAAAAATAACTTTACTATTATCTCATTGGTATGGCTAAATTTGCTATTTCGAAGTTGACCAAAATTTGGAAAAATCGCTCCATTTCAAGTAACGTAGTTAAAGTAGTGGTGTTCTATATACATCTTTGTGGAGCTGAAATATGAACACTATGAAAGAAAGAAAGAAACATACTGACGCTTTTGAAAATGTGGTGTTGACTGCATATACCAAGTAGAAGACAAAGACGAATGAATGTCTTTATTTTCCAATAACTCTGTAAGAAAGACTCCACAACTTGTAAAAAATATTTTTTTCGTATGTTGGACACAGATAAATCGTATGTTGGAAATAGAGTCTGGAGAAATTATTAGTGATCACTGGGAATATACAAAGATGTAAGGCGAGAAGTTGATCTCCAATAAGATGAGCTGATCAAATTCAAGATATAAATGAAGCCTCCCTGTACATTGCATTAAACTAGACTAAGGATTGCGAGAAATAGAGAGCTAGCATTTCACGCTAGCGGACCATAATACTCAGTCATGAGCACATGAATCTAATGTGTTATTTTAAATCCCGTGTTTAGACTCTTTTGTGGCGATTATGTTGGGTGGGTTATGCATAGCAGAAATACCCGTTTCATCAACACTATAAATCATACTGGGTTAATTTTTCTCTGTCTACGACATCGCATTAACTGGCCATTATCCTGAAGAACACGATTTATCGCATTAGCAATAACAGCAGGATCTAATTTGGTTCTTTTAATGCTGTTTTTATTTCTCGGCATCTATAAATTATGTAATACAAAACAAATTAATGAAAATACAATTAAAATCACGTTCTTCGGTCATGGCCCATAGATACGTTACCCTGCGATGGCCCATAGTACGGTACACAGAGTATGGCGAATAAAATGATAACAACAACATTGAAGTAATGTTTATCTTGGATAAAAATATGTTTTTTAAGAGACAGTATAATCAGTAAACAGAAGTACAAATATAAATTACGATAAATCGTTTACCTTAAATTCCAAAATTTATAGAATGCTTTGTCAAAATTTTACTTTTCAATCATACAAATCTATTTTCATTTTACTTTTCAATCATACAAATCTATTTTCACAAAAACATTTCTTGTCTTTCGGCATAACGAAGACAATGTACTGATTGGAAAACATTTATTACGCCTTATTTATAAAAAAAACATGGTGAACTTTCCAATAGCTAACCGTCGGGAACCGATTGACCAAGGTACGAGCCTGTCCAAGGTTCGGTTCTCTCCCTTACGTCGATTGTTTAGAATATTTATTTCTGGAAATATTTCCACCTTTGTCGTGATATTAATGACAATCTAGTATATTGATCTATAATTTATGAATGATTACGAATGAGTGTTATCTAATCTTGTTTAAAATTTAAAAATAGTCGTTTTTAGTCCGTTTATTTTAACATTAATTGTATAATACTAGTACTGATTATATAATATAGAAAATAACACACATTTTTAACAGCTTTGTAGCGTCATTCTAGCAAGCTGAATTTATACTATTAAGGTTAGTACACGAGAATTTGATTAATAATTAATCTAATAAAATGTATTTCTAATTAGTTGGAACTACAATAAATATGAGGACTATTCAGTTAATCATATTAATTTAAATGACTTCAGGTTTATATAATATGTTCGTGAAAATAGAAATATAAATAATAAATATCACAGTAAATATATAATGTATAACGGACGTACATCAGGTAAATGAAAACTTTATATGAGTTTAAATAATCGCTGTTATAAATAAACTAAAAAATTAAATAATGAACACTTCCAATTTTTATACATTAGTAAGCTTACTACAATTTAAACGTATATAAAATAAGTATCTGTGAACTATTCCATGTGATTCCTTTCTGAACATTATAGAATTGTACAAAATGAACATAATATTTTGACTGGATATTGCTAGGTTAACGAATATATCTCATTTAAAAAGTAGAGCATTTCCCCTATAAGAAAAATTCCGGCTTTGTATTCCGGCGGTAACCAGTTATTTTAAATGGGTTTAATTTGTGTATCTGTTAACATAATTCATCTAATTTATTTTAAATATCGTAGAACTACGTTCAAAAACTGTAACATCATAATAAAATGTGTTTTCATTACACACACACGATACAGGTATTATTTATCTAGCTATGTTAAAAGTGTATTAAAATATATTGTTTTATGATATTGAAAAACAAGTATTTATGTATCTATTTACTTGATTATTACTACTTTATTTTATTTTATAATTTACAAAGTCATTAACAGTTTAATGACACAATATATAAAAAAATATGTTATATATTATAATGCAAAACATATTAAATCATTTATTATAGTGAGACTACCCACCGTAGCCTGTACTGTAGATACTACAATGCAGAATGAAATACATACAAATAAATATTGAAGTATACATCTGAACAAATTAAAATTCAAAATACATGAAAGCATAAAATAATACATAATATAATTACATCTAGAATCTTAAAAATAATAATAAATAAATATTAAGTACCAAAATATACATATTTAGCATATATATATATATAAACATGTTTTAAAAAAAATATTGTCTACAAGTAATGAAAAAAAAAATAGTGAGATGTAAGAATGCATGAAACACATAAGATAATTTTTTGAGTGTTTTATATTGATAAACAATAAACAAAATAATGCATGAAAACAGTCGATAAACAAAAAAATATATAATTCCAGTTTTGGTTACAAACACACAATCCACAACGTAGTCGTATCAGCGATTCGCAGCTAAAAAGTTTATATCTACCGTAAAAGTATATTTACTCTATTTGCCAGAATATGAACACATATTTGTATGGCCTCCTGTATTAGACCCGTAAATGAATGGTCAAGTTTATGTAAATAGATAAATGTCTAAGGAATTACTGTATTTTAACATTAAAACAAATACGGGTCAAAAATAATTTATTTTACCCTTTCAGTAATGTATACCTTCTATGAAAATATAACAACATAATTTAACTGGATATACAATCACGTACGTGCAGATTAGCCGAGAGGTGTCCAATAATTAAAGTAATATTTAAAAGAAGTTAAACTACTTACATTATTATTAATTTTATTTTGCTAATTATTAATAAGACACTAAGAGGATAATCAATAAGTAATGGAATGAAAGTGTAAGGTTGATAAATAGAATATATATATATATTGTAACGTTACAAATAAGTACTAGACAGCGCGCGGACGCCGAGAGGTGGTCACTTCTCAGGGCAGACGTCTACTGGTGGATTACCAGAGTGGTGACCTTTGTGCCCACCACTCCACTGTGGCACGTGGTGGGCACAACGCACGATTATTGTCAAATCAGTCTTGTGACATATTATCTTTATGGCGCTAAAATAGATTTTTTGGATCATCTGATCCTGGCAAAGGATTAATGCCTGCCAGGGTGTATTGGACTTTTGGGTGGGTGTTGATACATACAGTTTCAATATTTTTCTGGCTAGACAGAGAGATAGGTTCTGCCTGGCAACACATTGAAGTTGGACGCACTGTATACTGATATTATCCCATTGAATTTAACTACTATGGACCACGAAGACGACGCTGTCATGTTGAGTACTGTGTCTCGGCACGACATTTGATGATGAGATAATCTTCTGACTCTTGGATGACTCGTTAAACGACGACAAATAATCTACCTGCTGGTCTGTAAATAATGCTGACTGTTTAATTGTTGTTGTAACTACGGTAGATACTTTTTTTCTATATTAAATTTTCCCCCGATTTCATGAATGTAGCTAAATTGTATTAAACTTGTTAACTTTCACTAGTAAAAATCTACCGTCATATTATTTTAACCATTATTATTATTCTGTTCTCAAGTGATTAATGCACATTTGGTTGACCATAGATAAGTGAGAAATTATGATAAGTTTGCATCTGATAAGAACTCACATTTTCCATGATCACGTCTATACTTGCCGGTGGTCTCACCTCTCACAATATATAGGAATATAATTAAATACCTACCTGTCTGTCTATTCTCTATACATTCGTATACCGATTAAAACCAAATTGGTACTGTTACTCTTTAGGACCCTGCGCAAAATATAAGTATTTTCCCCATCTCCTTCTGGTCGGTTTGCACTCATCCACTAATATAAATGAGACCCTCCTGCAACAACACTCAATATCGGTTTTTACAAATGTTTAAATAAATAAACGGAGCGTCGACAATCTTGAATAATACACAATATTTTTTCACTCAGAAATTGTGTTTAATAGTATTTTTAATTGTTATTAATGTAGTCGTTTAATATAATATATACAACTTTGTGGTTTTCATAACTGAGATCTGCCCAAAATCGATATACATTATTGCAGTAGTCTGAAATGTTAATTATATTGAATTCTATCCGTTTCAAATTTTGAATTATTACGATCCTCCTCAAAACACCCTCCGTCCTCCTTCCTTAACCTAATTTTAATGCGTATTCTACCTAACGCTCTCCAAATTTTTTTCAGTTGATTTTTAATATAGAGAAAATATAATCTATCCACCGCATGATTTTCCCCTCTCTCTGACTGGATCAATTTTTGCATTTATCGTTATTACTTAGGGTCTATCCCCTATTTTAAATTTAAATTAAATCTGAATCCCAAACTAGTAAAATATAAAATAAATAAATATCAGATATCTCATCGAGACGAAGCTATGTTATTATATTTTAAAATAATATATAGAAAATATGGGGGGTAATTACAAGGCTTATCTGTCTGCGGCTGGCTTAAGTGATCATTTTACACACATATATATAACGTTCACCAATTCTCACCCCTCAACTCCATATTTATGAAATTTTTGAAAATTCTATATATGTTATCACATATATAGAATAATTATTTTTCAGGCTTATTCTAGCTTAAAAACATTTTACAGATAAAGAATATTGCTTTAATTAATTTTCAACAAAAATCAGATTCTCATTGAGTTGACTTATAATATGCTGTTTCAAGGAATAATTAATGATCAAATTTGGTCGATAGATGGCGATGTTGTAATGCTACTAGAAGCGAGTCCATGTAATAACATAGGTATATAGAATTTTCAAAAATTTTAAAAATATGGAGATTGAGGGGTGAGAATTGGTGAACGTTATATATATATAAAGTGATCACTTAAGCCAGCCGAAGACAGGTTGTAAGCCCTATAATTACCCCCCATATTTTCTATATATTCTTTTAAAATATAATAAAATAGTTTCGCCTCTATGAGATATCTGATATTTATTTAATAACAGTGCCTTAATAGGTAAAAATCCAGTAATATGTGTGTTCTTTAATATATTAAAATAGTGCTATAGTAAAATATATTTTAGTTTTGGCTCCTTTGACATTAATACAATAATTTACAACATATCATAATTACTTTAGCTCTCTTTAAACTCATTTAAGCCATATAATTATTATTATGGAAAAATCATCTTATATGGAAAAAGCTTAATAAATAAAAATCACCGGGGACGACGTCTGGCGATTAGAGGAGGGACCAAGAATTTCAAAAGAATTTGCTTTTTCGATAGCACCCATGGCAACAGCGTACTTGTTCGCGGGGGCATTATTTTAATAACTCCCTTCAAAACTGATATTAGTTTTTCACATTAAATTCCAATTATCGTGTCTTTTCATTTCAGGTAATCAATAAAATAATAACCTTGCTCGTTGATGTCGTGACTCAAAATTTTCAATATTAGAAATAAGGAGGTCTATTTCATAACAAAGATTTATTGTTAATTCCAACAAATAAACAATAGTATCCGTATTTCATCTGTATACACATTTCGAGACTAAAATCAATTCTGTGAAGATAAGGAAGTGAAAATGGATTGTTGCCATTGAGATGTGCTGGAGACTCATGTAGTGTATTGTAACGTGTATTACCTATATCTTGCTTACGTCCACCGGCTAGTCAGTGGTTATGCATGAGTGCGTGAGTGCTTGCCTTAGAAATTTACCTACGTACTATTGTTGCTCAATGCTCGGCTTATCACTTCGGAAAAAAAAAGTCAAACACGTTTTCAACGATAAGAAACTAAGACAATTTACTAATTATATTATAAACAAAATTCATGTTGCTTAACAAATAAAATAAGGATTAATTATTGATACACATACGGCAAGTGTACACACAATGGTAATATACTCGCCTTCATTATGCGGTATAGGTTGGACAAAAAAATGATCCAATCCCCCTCTTAATAAATCCAATACAAATTGCTTACTTAACCCTCGGATACTACGATGGGCAGCCGGGACATAAGTACTACAGTGGGGTCTTGGAGACCCCATGCCCTTTTCCTCAATTTTAACTATTTAAGGATCGCTTTTAAACAAAAAATCAATTACAAATATTTGTTTTATTTAAGAATATTATTTTACAAATAATTTAAAATCGTTAAAACCTTTATAATTCAGTCTCCACACAATTGAATTAGCAATTTAGATTAGAAAACTCTTAAAACGATTGGCACGATAAACCATAATCTAAACTTGGAAATCTCTTCTCTCTCTCCTTATAAAATAACTTGGAACGTTTAAAGGAACAAAAAAATTACATTCTGAAATTAAATAATAAAAAGACATTATAAAAAATAAAAAATAAGCCAAGTATGTAATATAAATGTTTATGAATAATAAATATTACATAAAAATAGGTGTATGATAATTTATTATATGTAAACAAAATAATGTTGAAAATAATAGAAATCCGACTCGTCGATTTAGCGAGAAACTCAAAATTTGTATGTTACAGCGGGGTCCGGTAAACCCCAGAATGAGACTATCTTCTAGTTTCGTAAACAAAGAGAGCCTTACTCACTTTAAGCGGGCGTGTAATCTTGTCAATAGCTGGAGTAACACTGACTGAACAGTTACACAACGTCCCGAGTGGTGAGGCTACGGAAAAGCGCATGCGCACTCGTTTTCATCTTGCCTGGGGTCCAACAGACCCCATCATAGTATCCGAGGCTTAAAATTACTTAAAGATATCGATCCGTAGATCAAAAAATTATCACTATGCAGAAATGTACAATTTATACACCGGGCATGATGTCGAACGTCGAGGAATTACAAACTGTGGTGGAATCTGATGACATAGGCACTTTCCATGGATCCAAACTTCTACAGTGTGGCTTTCATTTTTCATGTTTGACATCCATGTGGATAGTTAACATCTCAGTATGGATCGCATATGTCTAGGAACTCATGACATCCGAATCTGGTTAAGTCATCCTTTCACTGGAGATCAAAATCAGTAGTGTACAGTAAAAGTGACATGGAGGTATATCGAAAAAAATCCAGTACAGAATTAGGTTAACTATCTGTCATAGTGTCTGGCATAGAGGGGAGTTACTAACTCTTGCAATGTAAAGAGAGTCATGATGCAATATTACGGTTGCACAAATTAAGCATAATGGCACAAGAATCCCCGACTACACTGCAGACAGCGTAGGTTGCGTTCAGCTACACGCCCGATTGCAGTGTTACAATTGCTAACGGCGGCCCGTTACGAAAAGTAACGATCAGTACTTGCGCGATATAAAACTGCAACGTTACAATATACCGTAGATGGCGAGACACACGAATGTCTCTATTCAGTCGGAGCTTGAAATTAAGGTCAGACTTTCAATCATTTGCCTAAGACGAATCTTTCAATTTTTTAAGCATCTTGCAAGAAGAGAAGATAGCTCGGAGAAGGTTGTTGAAGCGGGTCACGTTGAAGGACGGATATCTGTCAATAACCTGGGAAAGAATATTTTTATAACTTTTATTTATTTAAAATATCAACGAAAATATAAGCGAAGTAATTTGTTATTATTTGTTTAACGCGGCTAGGGCGCACTTTCACATGGCAGTATTAATAATAATAATTTATTTTTTGAGTCGTAGTAGTGTGTTACATTGTTATAATATGCTACACTAGTAATTTACTGTATTATGGCAGTATTTTTTCGGTATAGCAGTAAAAAACGTGTAATGTTCATGTTGTGTATAAATAATATATGTAAAGAGTAATACAAAATGAAATTAAATAGCAGTAGATCTTGTTCGATTTACGTTTCTATGCAACACGGCCAATATATACCATATAAATATTCGTTTTATGTTGCCATGCGATATGGACAGGTGGACGAAAGAAAACAATGAAATTATATATGTAGAATTATTTCTATCCCTCGAACATTATTTATTTTATAGTGATATAATTTTCTCGTATAATTCTTATTGCACTGAAAAACATCTAGCAACTATCGAAACAAGTATTCGCATAAGTTGTTGCGTTACTAACTTCTTCAAACACAGCCAATTATGACAGCAATAAACTTTTTCTTGTCATAATTGTTCTTGCTCTTGTAATTGGCTGTGTTCCTCTTAACTTCTTACCGAGTTGTTAGTTAGTAAAAATAATTAATCATCAAATAATCTGACAGATATTAAAATACGTGTTTCAATTTCAAAATATAATTTGCTAATGAGTTAAGACGCAAGCAAGAAAAATATATATCTCTTACTCAATACTTGTTTATAGCCTATTAAAATAATTAAAATCGGGAATGTGTATCTGATGATAGCTAAAATTCTGCCGCGCCTTCCTCTTCTTTTCTTTCTGTCACTAATACACTTTTTCTGTATTTTTAAATTTTGGTGATGGATAAAATTTCTAATACAAATTAAATGTATTAATTAGAAATATGTACATATAAAATAAATTTTATAGAAAGATATTGTTGCTACCGGGATTCGAACGTGGATCTCTTCCAATCCGGGGAACGTGCATGAACCAATTATGTTATACCAACACACTGCTTTGACGAGAAATTTTCGAACCTATACGTTACACTTTTCAAATTATTACATTTATCGTTCTATTATTTATTTTTAAGGAATCTCAAATACTCTTGAGTAATCTGATAGGAGACGCCAGAATTAATAATTCATTTTTATTAAATTTTGGACACATTGTTTGTTGTCATTTAATTTAAATAGTTTATTAAAGTACATTTGTACAGAATCTTTAAACTGGTACAATATTAGATTTATAAAAATATTTAAGTAACTTCTTTGGACAATTCATTTTAAAAACCATCCGTTTGATAGTTTTGTTTAAAATGATCTATTAAAAACATATCATCGTTTTGTGGTCTGGAAGTTTGTTTTATTTAAAAAATGACGGCACCAAATATATACGGAATATAAAACGGCGACACTTTATAATATGGACTACATAAAATGTTTTCTACGATCTTAAAAGATACCGTTGATTTACTTTAATCCGTGAAATCTAATTTATGAATTATGCAACTTATTTTGTAAATAAGTACAATATTAATTCATATTAAAGCTAAAATATGTTGAAAAAATATCATATCGGGAAATTATACCAAAACATTGGAGACTTGATAGATGTCAGATGTAGCCGGATCGATCGGATAACACTAAAATGATAATATTGAAAATATATTATTTTAAAACAAATTATCGTGTTTTTGATTTAAAACTATGTTTTAAATAATAGTTGAATAAGTATTCAAAAAAGTTTAAAATTGACAATATATTCTGCAAATTTAATTTCACTCTACTATTTTTAACTTTTCTTAATTTGTTTAACGTCAATTTGTCTCCATAATCTTGGCTTCAAAAATATAAAAACTTTATTCCATATAAGCAAAAAACTTCCAAATTAAAACATTTTCTGGTGCACTGAAAATAAATTTAATGGTAGTAGTCTCATTAATAATGCCTATATTGTATTAATTATGGTAAAAAATATTCGTTTTATTAGTTTAACATTTGTATAAAGGTCCTATAAAAGTTATAGTTTTTAATAAATCTAATCTAGTGTATAACTTGTTAAATACTAATTTAATGTATTAATTATAAATATATACATATAAAATCAATTTTGTCGAAAAATATTGTTTTTGCGCTACCAGGATTCGAACCTGGATCTCTATTTCCAATTCGGGGAAGTACACTACCAATTGTGTTGTAGCGCCAGTATTTTTCATGACAAATTTTCGAACGTATATGTTACACTTTTTCAAATTAATACATCTGTCGTTCCATTATTTGAAAGCCATCTACATTGTTTTTTTACGGAATCTCAAATACCTTTGAGTAAACCGACTGCAGATGCCAGAATTTTCAATTCATTTTTATTAAATTTTGGACACATTGATACAACTTATATTATTACGGAATAATCTTTAATAATATAACTTGTTATATAAATGGTGTTAAAAGCCTCCCCTAAATATGGAGTAAATCAATTTTGATATCAAGAGATTTAATTTTTATTAATTTATTAAGTAGAGCAATAAGTAATACAGATTACTGTCTAAAAAAGTTCATCGATAATTTTTTTTTGCCCTTATTCCGAAACCCTAAATTATTTACGGCATCGTTAATAAATAATTCTCACTTTATTTCTATACTATTCAGTTTATTTCTATAAAATTTATGTTCATTACGATGTCTTCTTTCGTTTTATTTTTTACAAATCCCTGCGCTAAATTGTCACCAATCTTTTTTGTGCTAAAAGAAAACATTTTTTTTTTGAGACAGCTACAAAAAGCTACCGTGAGAGAATGATCATTGCTATGGGATACGGCTGAGCCCCGGGGAAAAGGTGGTTATACGTTTTGTATGTTCTTTTGTAAATTTAAACACTTTTCAAAGTGAAGAAAACTCTTCTTTCGCAAAATGTTTCAACTAAAGTTTTTCGCTAGCAGCGTAATTACAATGCTTAGTGAGCTTATGAATATGTAAATAAATAGTATGATATAATGTTAATTTATGTGAATGGTAATGTGAACATTTAATGTATAATTATTTACTAAATATTTTGTATTTATTTTTATAATTTTTATAATCCTGATTTCAATTGAAAAATTTCGAACGATAACAAAATATTGATATTGATATTTATACACTTTCACATTATTAAATTGACAGCAAATCTCTTTTATTTTATGTTGCCATCCAATACGGTTAGTTTGTTAGTTAATACAAGTTATTTTATACGTGTTTACACTGAAATACTCATATTATTTACATGCATAAAGAAATTATATATGTAGGACTAAATGCAGTATTCGCAAAATTTTTGAAATTATAATAATTTTATCATTTTAATGACTTTTAACATTATCATTAACATAATGACTTTGACATTTAAGGACTAAATGCTATATTCGCAAAATTTCTGAAATTATCATAATTTTATCATTTTAATGACTTTTCCAAAATCTCGACAAGGCGAATCATGTCTTCGACTGTCTTATCAGGTTAGTCTGGGGCGACACCCTTTTCTCAATAAATTGGAGTATGACTTTTCTCCAAATGCTGAATGAAAAAACTGAACCACAAGAATATAAATGCACCACTGCGCATTAATGTTCTTGGCAACATCATTATCATATTTTACAGCCTTTGCATTTTCTTCTGTGCTTCAACGCTCTTTCTAATTCTTTTATACTTATTTCGCTCATACTTTTTGTGTTAGTAATATTTCTAGTTAACATTTTGAAAGGATCATTTACATAATTATTTGATATTACAATAGGTTACATAGGGCTGCGTAATATCACTACGCCCATTCAACGTGTACATGATTAATTGTGTAAAATATCTGTGGATGCCACCACCGATGATTCCTGAATGCACCTAGCAAATACTTGGGCATAAAACAGAGATATAAACAGCCGCATAAACATGCCCGGTACCGACGTCACAATAAATAAATCACACGCCAATAACATGCGCCCGCAACCAAGGAAGCCAGTTCCTGAGCGCCATTTCTCTTACTACTACCTTCCCGTTAAGATCTCTACCAAATGATACTCTGTGTAGAATTTTTATTGCACATTTTAAAACTGTAATTATGCTCAATAAACTTCTATCAACTGTAAATAGTCTCACCTTCTTTAACCTGATCCGGCCACACTTTTATATATACATTCGTACAAGCACGTATCTCACTTATCTCATAATTTTTAATCACCATAAATCTGAAGGAATTGGAAGCAGGAGCCAAAGTAGATAGTCTGACTATATGGTGCTTAGGTTGATGTAGCGTTAGTTTCTTAAAATATAGATGATGTACAGTGCCTAGTAACTAGCCTGATATATGCATGGAGAGTGAACTTTTGATGAATGTTAGCAAATTATGAAAGTGTAACTAAATGCGATGTAATGTTCAGTAATAAACATTTAGTACAAGTTATTGATTTAATGTATTTGAAAACGAGTTCTATAGGTTAAGAAAGGTATAGAAAATAAAATGAATGGTGCCAATAATAATTTGTGATCCGAAACAAGAAAGCGGTATATAATTGAGTTCTCGTGCCTGATAATTTACCCTAATAAGTATTTCATTTCGATTCATTTCCCAGCAACTATAGTTACGTATCTACGGCTTACTTGAAATCAATTTGTTTTTAATATTTTTAAAGGACAACACATTTTTGTTGTGAAATTGCATTCTTAGAACATAGTTTTGTGGTTTTTTTTTAATACAAATTGAATGAATCGACTAGAAAAAAATTTTTGGTCGATCTATTTTTTTGACTTTTTTATTTATTTAATTTTTCATCGTTTTATAAATAATACAGACGAAAAAAATTGAAAATATCGAATCTATTATTAAATAATTCAGTGGAATCTTTTGAATAGGTCAGATATTTTAATTTTAATTAAAATATCTGACCTATTTACATAAATGTACAAAAAATTTCCAATATATTTAGTTAACGCAGCGTTGCGTGTGTAGACTATTTATTATAATGGGCTGGTAGGCTTCACAAAAATACACTGATTGTATATGTAAGCGAATTCAGTGGTATAGGTATCCAATAAACTGTTTCCATTTATATTAAATCACCCCTATCAGCATAAGTAATGTAACCCTTACTAAAAAATTACGAGCGTAAAAATTTCTTCTGAAAAATTCAACGTTTCAAATAAATATTCTGCGTTATTTTTCATTCTAAGTAATGAATTTTTTTTAAAAGGAAATAAATGTGTTTGTGTAAATAATTTCACATAATGATCATATTCTGTGTGTGCTTTCTCCTATGCCTCATCTACGGAGGAGAATTCTCTCGGAGATTCGACACTAGTGCACATTAAGAACGGTACAGATTAATTACAAAGCGATCTATGAATCATCACCTTACATGTAGTGCTCGCGGATTAGAACAACGCAACCAAAACATACGTGTCTTTAGCGACTCTCAGATATCAAAGTCTCATTGAGAGACCACCGTGAACCTGAAACGAAGGCTAGAAATTATCATGGCAATCTTCATTTTGGAGCTTTGGCGTGATGTCATTTAATAAACCTGCACACGAACCAGTCACATAAAATATTTCAACTAGGAATTTCGTCTTCTGCCACAAATTATTTTTTCATAGATATCCTTCTATATTATAAGTTAATGAACTTATTATTCATAACATGACCGAGGTACAAGTCAATTTTTTTTGGTCATGATACTTCAAGAATATATTGTGAACCAATACTCGTCAAATGAGTTATTTAATATAATTTCATTTCCCATCCATATAATAAATAAACATTAAACAAATCAATGTAATAATAAAAATATATATACTAGCAATAGATTCGCCAGTGGCCATGAGTAAAAAATCGACCTGTATTCCAGTTTTTTCTCTTTTTTTCTTGAAATTTTCATCGAATAATTTCTCCTTTTAGTCACTCGATCAGTCCAAGAGTCCAGTTCATAGTCACATTTCCAGGGCTTCTTTTTATAAGCATTTGATTCAGGGTACATTTCGAACAAAATACATAGTTTTATTTCTTTTGGATACAAAAACCTGTGTATTTGTAAATGAAACAGAGTAGAAAGAAAGAAGATGATGAGATAAAAACTATTAAAATAGTTTGATTTATAATACTTGATAGTGAAAATACAAAAACAGAATTCTCAATAGTCGTATGTCTGGAAAAGACAATTGAAACTAACTAACATACCATTACGCCATTTCCCCGCGGGGGCAGGCACTCCTCTGTCCTGACACAATTCTCGCCCCATCCACATTCTACATCTTTTCATACAAGCTCGCCGATTATTGAGGCTTCTAACAGAACCGTCTCCATTATTTTATGTTTAAAGTTTTGTTATATCTTTAAATATATATGCTAAATGGCTGCTCTTAGATTTTAAAATAAAATAACATACATTCTAATGATTTGTATATAATTTATAATTTCATACGAAAAATTGTTTATCAAATTTTATTTGATTAAGTTGATATGCGACATGGGTAGAAGGATGGAAGACCATAAGGAAATTAAATATTAAGGATGTTCAGATCAGTTTCCATATGCAGAGATTCGGTCGGATTCCAATAACATTGAAACCATTACATATCTCCTCGTGCATTTGATAAAATCATGGGAACTCTAATGAGAAATGTCAGTAAAAGCGACCAATTTTACCAGAATGATTGATGAACATTATATAAAATACGCATTAGCGTTGCGTAACTCTTACACGGCATTTAGAAAGAAAAAAAATTTCAACTTTGACGTCCGAGCGGACCCTTTTTGATGTGAAACATTCTAATGTACAATAAATCATCGAAAACTGATAAATAAAAAGAAATCTCGTTACGAAAGTGACAGTCTTACCAATTACGCTACATGGTACACACTGCACTCGTGGCACATCGTGTCGATCGCACGTACGATGGAGTGACTGCAAAATTAACAGCTAAAAGATTTAATCGATATTTATTTTAATATTTGTGGTCCAATTTGGATAAAATCAATTAAATTTTACATAATACCAAATAATCTCAAGGAGATGCGAAAAAACAATTTAAAAAATGAAATTAAAACTGAAAAATTATTTTTAATGGAAATAAATCAATGTCTCAAAATGTGCATTAGTTTTCACACACATTAATAATAAACAAACTTTCTTACTCTTAAGAACTAATGAGTTGAACTTAATGCATTTCATAGTTGGGACGTATTGTGGTAATAGTTTAAGTTACAAAACGGTTGTAAATTTTTTTTGTTAAATAATAGTGTCCCAAAAATGTTTTTTCATTTTGGTTCATTCGCTGCAAGAGCAGGAGAGGGGCGGGGGGTATGCCGATCTCTAATCACGTCCTTGGGAATTCAGTCGCTATGGAGCGTGTCCTTGTCAGTTGTTCGTTAAATTTTCTCTGAAAAATTTATGTCTAGACGAGGTGACATAAACTGGCCTCCACGTAGACCCGATTTGACACTAATGAACTTTTTCCTATGAGGCTACCTTATATCAAAGGCATACAGTAACAATCATCACTCTCTGGACCAATTGAAAGAAAATGCCCGAGAAGAAATGGCAGCGATCACGGAGAATTCGTTTTGAGCAGTTCTCAGAAATTTGAACAGTGCCAGCGAAATAACGGATCACAGTTAGAAAACATAATTTTCAAGAAATAAATTCCCAGAAACTGTACTTAAATATAAATTAAACATTTTTTTTAATAAACCCACCCATTATTTTATTGCAGACTTTTTATTATGATAAAGACTTTTAGGGCACCTTGTATTTGGCGTGAATTTCCAATGTTCATTAATAAATAGGATAGTTCCATGGAAGTGAGTCTGTTGAAAATATATCGTTTCTAAAAGCTTCGTGAATTTTTAGGTGGTTTCCAAGGGTTTTTGAAGTTAAAATTTTTCCGTTCAATGCCGGGTATATCGGTTAGTAGAGATGAATGTATAAATTTAATTTTTTATAAATAAATGTATATCAGCATAGTAATATCGTAACATGGGGGAGCAATGTAGTTTTAATGTGAATATTCATACACTAAATAATACATTTACATAATACTTTCTCGTTATTTTGCGAAAACTCGCAAAGCTGAATGCATGTTAAGAATGTGCTTGATTGTTATTGTTCATGACCTCATTACATTTATTTATTTATTAATTTATTAACGCCCCTATGGAATTTTACAAAATAGGTGTGGTATAAAAAAAAACCAAAGAAAACTATAAAAAAGAAAGGTTCAAGACAGAAAAAATAATAAAAATTTTGGTTTGACACAGAATGGCTGAGTATCAAAATCAGTTGTATCTTTGACTCAGAACAGCATCGAAAACATCACTCTTATATTTAAATATAGAATATCGGAATATATCTACAAGACCAAAATCGCTTCCATGCTTGTGAAGTCTTTGTGTGGGTGCATTCATATAAAAATTAGTAAATGATAAATTTAAATGGAAAAGCACAGACGACCTCATACTACGTACAGGAACGTGGTATATAATCAGTTCAGTTAAATTAAGAGCGTCTAGTATGTCATTTACTATTTTAAATAAAAATAATAAATCACTTAAAGTTAGTTAAATTAAGAGTGCTCATTAGAAAATCATAATTCAATTGTTCAGCAGGTATACACAGTTTGAAGTTAATAAATCTTAAACATTTATGCTGAACCCTTTCTAATTTTAATTCGTGCACTTTATAGAATGGAGACCAAATAGTTGGTTTGAATTCTAAATTACTACGAACTACAGCCGTGCATAAAACTTTAAGCGATTTAAGTGAATTTAAATCTTTCACCGTTTTTAATACAAAACCAAGACATTTCATAGCTTTATTTGTGATTTCATTAATGTGTGGAACAAATGATAGTTTTTCATCAAATAATATGCCTAGATCTATAATTTGAGATATTTTTTTAAGAGTAACGCTGTTTATGCTGAAATGAAAAACAATGGGTTTATTGATTCTGTAAAACGTTGTAGATTGGCATTTATTAATATTTAAAAAAAGATTGTTGTGTAATTCATGTAATTTGTTAAGGTTAGATTGAAGAAAAAGACTAATTTATCGACTCAATTGTTCTGGATATCTTAAGGTCGTCAGCAAACAACAAAATGTCGACTTTATCAAATGTACCAACAGTATCGTTAATAAATAATTAAAATAAAACTGGTCCTATGTGTGAGCCTTGAGGAACACCACTCGAAGCCTCAAATTGAGTCGATGTATAGCCAAAGATTTTCCCACATAGTATCCTGGACGATAGGTAACTTTCAAACCATTTAAAATATTCCCAGTGAAACCTAAATTGTATCTTATTAACATTATTTAAATTGAAATCAATTAGTAATGTAGGAATATACCACAGACTACCAAATACATAGATAGGTATGAAACTAACGTAAATTCTATTTTCAATATTTTCAATTTGGTGTCACCCTTATGATAATTTAGGTACCACTTACGTAATCAAATAGCTCCGCGACTTTTTTTAATATATTACTCGATTGAAACGAAAATTTAAACGCTGACAATATAAAATGTATTAATATAAAAAATACGGCATGCTTACACAAAAATTTAATTTTCAAAGAGTGAATACTTTTACTATTGCATAAATGTGTCATAAACTATCGGATTTATATTTCGACCAATAATCTGTGTAGAATACCCCTCGTCCCGCAACTTATGTTCCAAACCCCACTTCAATATATAAGCATTATTTCATGTCTATTTATTTAATGGTCTGTGGAATATACATAAGACAAATTAAATGTATTAATTAGAAAGATATACTTATAAAATCAATTTTATCGAAAAATATTGATGTTGCTATCAGGATTCGAACCTGGATCTCTTCCAATCTGGGGAACGTGCATTAACTGATTATGCTATACCAACACAGTGCTTTGACGACAAATTTGTCGGTTTACTCAAAGGTATTTGAGATTCCGTAAAAACAATGTAGATGGCTTTCAAATAATGGAACGACAGATGTATTAATTTGAAAAGGTGTAACATATAGGTTCGAAAGTTTGTTATGAAAAATACTGGCGCTATAACACAATCGGTAGTGTACTTCCCCGGATTGGGAATAGAGATCCAGGTTCGAATGCCGGTAGCAACAATCATATTTTCGATAAAATTGATTTTATATGTATATATTTCTAATTAATACATTTAATTAGTATTAAAAATATCACAGACCTATGTTCTGAATAATTACAATTTCACAATAAGAATAATAGATACGATTTTATAAATATATTCTTAAAAATGTTCTACCACTACTAATGAAAGATGATAGTATGCATTTTTATTATATAGATTAATGATTGTAAAGCTGGTTTTGTGTATTTCAGCACAGGCCCTAGTGACGCACCAATGTTATTAAAAAAATGCGAAATGATATTACGATGAGAGGGTTCCGTAATGAAAAAAAAAATTTATTTAGAAAGACTGCCGAGAGATTTTTTATTGTAGATATTGCACAAAATACCTATTGAAGGTATTAATTCATGGAGTGGTTGAATCAAATGTAAATTATCTAAATACATTACACTATATACTATTCTTTAAGTAACAAACTACTTTTATATTCACTAATTGTATAAGATTTCGAATATAAATAAAAATAATCAACTAAAAAGACATACAGGAAAAATCAATTTAACGAAAACACATTTTTGTTGCTACCAGCGGGATTCGAACCTGGACCTTTTTCACATCCGGGAAAATACATTACCTAGTTTCGTCACATCAAATAAGTTTTTGTTTTTAAAGTTCAGGCAAGTTTTTTAACATATATGCCAACAATATAAAAATGGAATAACACATGCATCAATTTGAAAAAGCTGCAGCATCACATAACATTAATTTTCAAAATGTTTTTTTTTTTTTTAAAAAACTAAATCGTACATATGTAGAAGAGTATATACGATTGTTTTACTTGCAGATGTGGATGAAAATATCACTGTTTTAGAATAAAAATATCATTGAAACAATACATCAACATCTTAGATGGTTCTCTGACGTTATAAAATGTTAAAACAATAAATTAAAAATGGTTTATCACAATTCGTAAAAGTAATAATATTTAACATAATAGCGATTTATTGTAAATATGAAAACATTCTTAATTATCCGGAATTATGTGTAATTCCGTACGAGAGCAATATTTATATAAATTTGCTTCCACCCTATTTATAACATTCACGGATGCTGGTATTTATGAATATGAATAAGTACTTGAAGAAGCTTTGGGCGATCAATCGTTCGGGGGATCAACTGTCGGGGGATCAAATGTCGGGGGATGGAAACATCGGTGCACCATGTTAGATGTATTGTTCAATACAAGTACGATTTTTTGTTTACGTGTTGTTTTATACATAATGTTTTGTACTCAAACATTGATCCATAACGTTGAACGTAAGTATAAAAAATATATATACTTTTTTACATGTACACGATTAAGTTGTAAAATCCTTTATCTTATTATTTATTTGAAAATTATCATCATCATCGCCATTTGGCACTACGGGTCATCGAGGTCAAAGGTCAAGTGTACAAATATTCTCCAGGTATACAACTCGAGCCAAATCTCTCCAGTCAAACTATTAGGATTTTTTTTCATTATATCTCCCCAACTTATTATTGGGTGATCTGGTGGTCGACGTTTTGATCGAAGACCAATCGAATATATTTTCGAAGAGCCATAAATCTATCACTTTTCATAACCATAATCTATCATTTTTAGTTTTTGAGATCTCGTAAAATTGGTCGTCTTTGGTTCAAAACTATAACTGATTCAAATAATCTACGTAGAATTTTAATTTCTGACACTTTGATGACTTTTTATTGTTTTTCAGTAGGGATTCTTAACCCAAAAAACACTATCGGTTTCAAAGTCACATTGTAAAATATGAATTTGATCTATTCGAACTTGAAAGGATGTTATGTAGTAGCGTTTTTACTCCTAAACCTCTAGATGAATTCAAAAGAAATGTAATTCTTTCAGATATTTTGGTTCTCAAATATTACAATTTTTGAGTTTTATCAAATAAACATTCACGTATTATTATTATTTCCCATTATCCTAATATTCTTGATGTGACCACATATTTTCTGCGTTTATCGTTGGGTTAAATTGGGTTTATGATTTTTTCAGAGGGATGAAAATATTTACCAAGTAGGTTTTGTTTTCTTCAAGCACCACGACATTCGGAAAAACTCATAAAAAAGTAAAATTTTACCCAAATTAGCAAACTAGCAAACATTACTCAAATTAGAAAATATAATTTATTTATTTAAATATCATTTAATCTTTAACATTACTTTTGATTCATATTAACAGATCATAAACATATATTAGAAAAACATTATATGACGAGTTGGAAATTGTTTGGCATTTGAAGTCTGTTTTTTTATTTAGCGAAAATAAAAAATATTAAATGTTTACATCATAAAGAACAATGCCAAACAGTCAAAAATTAGGATTAGAATTTACATTTTTTTCTAAAGAAGGTCTCATTATATCGTTTTATTTTTCAAGTGCTATCTATCCGCTGGCGGATGTCTGCGATTATATAAGTTATTATCCGGCTGAACCATTATCTAGGGTTTTTTAAGTCATCCGTTGATTTTCCTCGTATGACAAGATGTAGCATCTCATAAGTCTCAGGGTGTCTCATGCATAGCTTAAGCACGTTAGTACGAATGATTTAATTGTCTTTTGTTCAGCTTACTTTTAGTACGCGTCTGTGGTCCTACATTTTGAACGCTTTAAGTTTTTTTTTTTACGCTGCTTCAGTGAGGGTCTAACTTTCCATACCGTTTAAGATAGAAAACATAACAACGTACCAATTACAATTACAATACCACCGTACCAAGTACAAGATTAAAGTCGTGAATACAAATGATATACTAGCTTTTTCTTTTATACATTAGGTCTCCATGGGAATGATAAAATATGCAACCAAGATAAGTTGTTTATTTCACTCTATTTATTCGTATCGCGTTGGTCAAAATTTGTTAATAATATATTTTGTATTTTTTTATTATAATTATTTTGTCTTCTTGGTTTTAACTTTTAATCTGTCGCATGTTATTGTTATAAGATTTAATAGTATTTATAATATTTTATGATATCAGAGATAAAATCAATGTCATCAGCATAGCGCAGATTTTTAATCATTATTGCCTTCTTCATCATTTTGGAGAGTTTCTTCAAAAATCTCTTCAGCATAATTATTCAATAAAAGCGGGGACAAAATACAACCTCGTCTTACGCCTCAAGAATTTGAGAATCTTTTGTCACTTGATCTGATCGCCTACTCTTGGCTCTTTGACGCCAGTAATTAACAATTATTATTATAATTACAGCGTATGAAAAACGTGTTCATATAAAAAAAAATGTCGCATATCTGGTTTTTGTTCTCAGCACTCAGATAATTCAACGTACCTACTAGTTTTTCGTTATAGTCTAAATAAAATGCTCAAGATTTAAAGCAAACTAGTAAAAACTCGACATTTCCCAGTTAATGTAATAGTGGAAGATGTCTGTGATCTAATTTTTTTCCCCTTGTATAAATTTTATTTATTAAAAAAACACATTTAACTAGGTAAAATGCAGTCTTTGCCGTAAAACTGCCATGCAGTTTGGCTAAAAATTAAAATTAAAATTAATATTTTTGTAATTAAGAAGAAATAAAAAATAGTTTAAAAAAATCAGGTTACGATTTAAATAACTTTTAAAATTTATTATATTACTTATGTACCGATATTATATTAGATAAAATAAAAAGAAAAATAATTTGAATATACCCTGACGAACGTAGATATGAAAATAATTTTATCATAAGAGGCTTTGAAAAGACAAAGGAAATATCCACTTGCGGTTTGGTGAAGGTCTGTGTATTCTAAAACCGTAAGAAATAAAGTACAAGTAACAAGGTATTTAATATAATGATGTTGAAGCAAGATTTAAATATTATACCAGGCACGCCTGAGTACTTTTTTGTAATTTACATTGTTTGCATTTTTCTGGGATGAATATTTGTTTATTCTTAAATTTTTTATTATTAACAAAACGTCATAAATAATATATGAATTAACATTTATGTATAAATAGTTGTTCGTACTTGAAATTAATAATATGATAACTTAAAAATATCATTTGAGGAATTTTATCCATGTTTTTAGTTTTTAAATATATTATTTAGTCCATCTTTTAAATAAAACGTTATTCAAACCGAACATTATTTAAATCAGATGTATTTGAATTTTTAAAATATTGATGGAGATTTTTATTTATATTTCGCCATTTGAGACTGAAAGCAGGGCCGGTATTTCAGACAATTTGAAATAGCAATAAATAAATATGATTTACATTATATTTGTACGCATTCCTTACTTTAAAGAAAAATAGCTCCCTTGAGTGTACTTTTGGAATATTCAAACCATTTTATTAAACTTTTTCCCGGAGGAAATGGTAAATTTTCTCACATTTCCTCGAAATTTTATGATTATTGAATATTACTATTTTATTTAGTCTTATTTTGTCAAAATATCTGGAATTTCGCCATGTATGTTGATAAAAGTGTTTTAAATTATAAATACCTACGTAATAAAATTCTAAAGAAAAGTGAAATTAAAATAAATTTCAATATTAAAGGAGAATAACATTTTAAGTATTTTGGCGTAGATAAGTAGTTAAGTATTTAGTTATTATAGATATAGTTACCATATCATACTATATATTAGATATATAGTATGATATGGTAAAATAAAGTTAAATTATGAGATATGTGCGGGTACGAGTGTTTATGTTATGAATCAGAAGGGAATGTATGCGAGCAACCGGGTGCCTCCAAACAAAATTACCCAGCGATTACATACTTTTGCATAATATTGCGAAGTGTGTGTGTGGGTGTGTACATGTGTGTGGCCAGAGCAGGTGAAACAAGAAATACTACTTACAATAATCACGGGTGTATTGATGCTTAAACACAGATACAGATATAAGGATATGCAATAAAAGGTCTACAGCGAGAAGCGTTTGTTACGAGAGAAGTGATGCACTCGGACCTGTCTTTGGATGGCTGCCGGCGCATATTATTGTCGTCTGTTATCTGATGAGAGCCTAGTTTTACACATAGGTATGTGCAGAGCGAGTTCAGGAGCCGTCGGCAGTGTTGTTGATTGTGACCTCTGCAACATCATTAATGTTTAAAAAAATTATTTTCTAAATATAGAGAAAATTATTTAGTACGTACCTGTTATCAAATAATAATTTATTTAATATAAGTAAATAGTTTTTGAATTTTGACTAAATTAATTGTAAAAATAATTAGTCAGTCTTCTGACTTTATTTTTCTCTGTTTAAATCAATATATGTCGTACACCAATTAACGAAGCTGGCAATCAGCCATATTCAACAGGGACTAGTGAATACTTTGAAAGTAGCCATGACCCCTGCGCTGTCGGACTCGTGATACATACAGCCAGGATACTTAGGTATAGAGTCGCGTGGGTTAATCGTACGAAATGTATAAGTATGTAGGAATTGAAATTCGCGATGAAGCCTTGCATGCTACACGAGCAGTTTTTTCTCCGTCGTAAATAAAATTAACACATGGTTTTATTATTTATTTGTTCCTTTTGTAACCAGTTAACTGATATGTTAAAAATAATGTTTTATGACAAAAATTATTCCTAGAATATTGTTTTTGTGTTTGTTTTCATGAAAATAGTCATTATCATGGTTTGTGTACGTTTTTTTTATGTTCGTGTATAAAATAAATACCTACGTGAAAATCTTATTGAAAGAAAATGACGGATAAAAATCACAACGAATGCGTACAAGACAAGTGAGAAACATTATACGCAAGATGAGCGCTACAAGTTAATTTTGCTGAACTATTCAATCAAAATAGATATTCTAAAACAAATGAAATTATAGGCACGTGGTTTCGTGAGTTGTCTTAGTTATATCAATAGCACTATGTACATCTAAGTTGGTACGTAGATAATTATTACTCTCGTACAGGCGTACAATCTACAAAACTCGTGCACCGTGTGAACTCCAAGTTCCGTTAAGTTCCGGAAAACTCCGCAGCAAAATGCACTTATGTGCAGGTGATGTTTTATTAGTGAGAAAACTCTTGTACCTGTTCTTTTACATAATATGTTTTAGTAACAAGAAATTGTGTGTACTAATGCTTTACTATTATTTATATGTATAACGTTAGAAACCAATTTATTTTTTCATCTTCTATTATTCTTTATTACATTATTAATACTATTTGTTAAATAGCTCTGGTCGCTTGGTGTTATCAATAGCTGTATGTTTTTAAATTAAGTTTATTATATTTAGAAGAACACATTATTATTTTATTTTATTATTTAAAAATATTGTTGTTGCGCCACCGGGATTCGAACCTGGATCTCTTTCCTAACCGGGGAAGGTGCATTATCCAACTATGCTACAGCGCCAATATTTTTAGCGTCAATTTTCGAACCTATATGTTACCTTTTTGATATTAATACATTTAATCGTTCCATTATTTGAAAGAGCCATCTACCTTATTTTTACAGAATCTCAAATACCTTTGAGTAAACTGATAGCAGACGCCAGAATTATCAATTCATTTTTATTAAATTTTGGACACATTGATACAACTTTATTATTAGGAGAACAAATTCTTACTGTGAAGTTGTAATTATTCAGAACAAAGGTCTGTGATATTTTAAATATGAATTAAATATATTAATTAGAAAGATATACATATAAAATCAAATACAGTTTAGAATCCCGGTGGCGCAACAACAATATTTTTCGATAAAGTTGATTTTATATGTATATCTTTCTAATTAATATATTTAATTCATATTTAAAATAAACTTGATATTTTATATATACTTTAACAGAATATCCAACCTGTAACATATATTATGGCATATATTAATGTGTTAAATAAGACGAGTATTGAAGAATAAGGTTTTGATATCTTTATTCTGTATCATCAATTTTACATATTCCGCATAATAGAAATCACCATACAGGTTAATTATTACCTTTACAATGCTCAGCTTTCTATGCGATTTTATTCTTCAAACGGAATTACATACCCAACCAGTTCAATTTCACAACACATTCAATTAATCTGTGAAGCCTAATGGTTTTATTGTGTTGAATTAAATATTGAGTTCGTAAGAAAGGGACAGCTTTGAAAGTTGTTTCATTTTACAAGTAAACTGTATTATTCACCGTAGAAATAAAATGAAAATAATGATTTTTAAAAAAATTAACACAGTTTTTAAATGAACATTTAAAATCAATTTTCTACATTGTAAAAATTAATAAATTAATATTTTTTAATATTATTTAATTGTTAACAATTCTGGTGTCTATAAACTTAGTTGCAAGGATTGTGCTGCATTTTACATTGGTAAAACGGGTAGAAATTTTAATATAAGAGTAAGGGAGCATTTGAGATGTTTGAACAATAGTGGATTTTCAGAATTTGCTAATCATTTGATAGAAAATGGTCATGATTTTGATAAAAAATTGGGATTGTCAATTTTGCATATAAACGGTGTTGGTCACAAATTAAATAATTTGGAATCGTTGGAGATAAATAAAGCGTGTAAAACTAATCAAAAAATTATAAACAACCAACTAAATTTAACTACGAGTCCCATTCTAAAATTTTTTCCTAAAAATTATTCGAGTAAATTTGTATTAAGTAATGATTTGAGTTAGGTACTAAAAAAAAAAAAAAAAATTTTTCTTTTTAAAAATAGATTTTTAAAAATAGATTCTGTCAAAGAAACAATGTATGTTTTAGTTAGTTATGACATCCTGAAGAAGAAAATGGTATTTTTCGAAACCGGTAGATGTATTTAAACTCATTTTAGTGGTTAATCAAACAAAGATAAAAAATAAAAATATGAATCTTAACCACAAAGATAACATTGCTTATTTTAAAAGTATATTTAATTCATATTTCAAATCCTTTTTGTAAATAGTCACATTAAAACTCCGACTTAGTTATTCATCAATTATATTTTTATAATTTTGTTTTGATCTATGCTTGTATTTTTTTAATATTAGAAAACATTATTTCCTGAAGAAGATACCATAGGTATTGAAACATATTGATTTATCAATAATTAGTGGTTTAAACAAAGTATTTTATCTTAAATCAAATAAAGGCGCCGTCCGGAGGCGCCTCCTGGTGATCTTTAAAATATGCTATTTCTAAATACTACTGTTTTAATTTATAGTTGATACCTATATTTTTATATCGTAATAATAATTTTTGATAAGTAAATCATCTGCCATCATTTGTAGAATCGTTGAATTTTCCTTTCTACGGATTGCGGGTCGGTGAATTTTCTAGTCAGTGAATTGTTGTCGGTGAACTTTCCGGATAGGTAATAACCAGGGTCAATTGAATCGAGGGGCAATAGTACTAATGCAAATAACTCGTAAATTATAGTAGGTAAATATATGACACGCCGTCAGCAGGTGCGTTTGACATGTACGGACTTGTCTCTGGTAGCTCACAGGACTTGGCGGAACGCGACGATTACATTTGTCAAAGGAATTTTTTGTGCGCCAAAAGTAACTTTTTTAGATTAGTAGTAATTAAAATACATGATTACTCCATTGTTCTGGAGTCATCATATATGATTTCATCTTCAACATCGTCTTAATAACGTAAGACTATTGGTTTAACGGTCACATTATAAATGCAGAATTAGGTTTATCTTGAATCCTAAGAAGCTTTTAAAACAAAATAGGCCGCATTCATATTTTTTTAAATATTTCTTCCACGCTCTTCTCATTTTTGTCACTTGGTTGTAAAATCAAAAAATGATTTCAAGATAGAAATAATTAGAAACATATTTTAATGAAAATACATTTTTATTGTGAAGATGCAATTTTAAAACATAGTTCGATGATGTTTATAATTAATTAGATATATCAATAATAAAAATATACATATTTTTTTTACATCGAATAAATACTTATAATGACTACTGATATAATTTTTAAATTTGTCATTAATTTATATGATTATAATAGCGTAATGCATTCTTCGGATATACAAGTTCCAGGTAAGTATCCGGGTGGTAATTTTTTATCTCTGTGATTTTTTCTAATTAATTCCCCTAATTTATTTTTTGTAAGTAGAAACGTCGACTTGTATTTAATGCTCTTACCCTTCCACCTAATCCTACCAGCGAAACTTTAATTACACGCGATAAGTAGATAATGTAACCTTAATGTAAATACATTACTATATTTATTTTCAAGCTGGTGTGTACCTTGTCTTTGGTAAATTGAAACCCCTCCTGAAAAATGATAAAAGCACTTTCCCCTAAGGTTCCGCAAAGCTCATCAGATATTGTAATGCCAAAGAGAGGATTTTAATGTTTCAGCAATATTGTTAAGTGTTCGCATCCAGAAGAACCCTGTTTTGTCCTGCTACGGTTTTAAAAATCGCAGAAAAGTGACCATACAAAGTGTAAAAACATGGATAAAAGGGATACAGCTTCAGTTTGTACCCAATCTGGAGTTGACGAACTTTGAAATCCTTTTGGTAATTGTGTCATTTCTTTTAACCAAACAATTTTGTCGGTAATCTTGAGGTAGACAAATATTTTCAAGTATTTGGTTATAGAGTATTAATCATTCTGTTATAGAGTATTAATCAAAACTGTAACATTTGCACAAACAAGATATTAAAAGATTGGCACTATCACTTTTAGTACATTTTTTCGTATCAGAAAGTTTTTTCTACGCTAAGGGATGTGTGGACGAATTTAACATTTCAGGCCAGATTACAAGATTATTTTTAAAAATTGTAGAAAGCGATACATTGTTCGGACGCTGGGACGTCTCGCTGAAAGTGTATCTTTTATAAAAAAAATCATCGTTGGATTTAGTCTTATGTCAAACAGGTGATCATATTACCTGTAAACGTGAACAACTGATCATACATACGTATGAATAGATTTAAAGAAAACAATATTTTTAATTTTAGGTAAACTTGATTGTTTTTAAAAATGGAATAATAGATGCATAAATTGCAAAAACTACTAAATACAAGTTCAAAATTTATCGTGAACCTAATAATAAAAATATTATCTGAGACGTTTTCGTTTGAATCCCGATATCATCCAAATATTTTTTCGATTGATAGATTTTTTTCTATATGTCTTTCTAATTGATTAATTTAAGTAGTATTTTCATTGTATACATTTAATATTTTAAAAATAGTATATAATATATATTTATATATATACAGTATGTATACAAATACAGATATCCACGTACAATTTAAAATGAATCCTTGTATTGAGAAAATAAAACTAGCTTGCAGGTTTTCTGTGACGAGTCTTGAACCTTGACTATTAGGCAATTGTTTTATTAGTGGAAAAGTGAGCACGTTAAAGTTAAATTCTGAGCAATTTTTCAATTAAAATATATGTTAAAGATATATAGTAGATGCAAGGAAATTTAGTACCTGTCTTCTTTAGTTACGATGTGATTTAAAAGATGTGTTAAAGGAAATCGTTACACAAATCATTGTTAATTAAGCAGTTGCATCAATAGAAAAATCTTATCTATGTGTAGCGCTTGCACTAATTATACGATGTAAGCAAAAGCTATGTCAAAAAAAAGTTCGAATACGTCACCATTGGCAACCAAATAAAATTTTCCCCTCCAAGATTGTAGAATATAAATGAATGTCTGAGGACAAATAATGCAATGATTAAATTTGATTAATTGGAAATTTCCTTCAGCCAATTTCGTTTAACGAGTGTATTGAGTGTATGAATCAAAATGTATTTTTAATACTTTTTTAATTCAACATTTCGAAAAACCATAAGTAATTTCACCGCATAAATATACGATAAATTTTGAATAATACATGAAATTACAGTAGCTATTGATAGTAAAATCTATATTAAATTCAAGACGCTGAAGCTTACCCATAGAACTGATTTAGTTCTTGTAATTGAGGCCTGGTATTAAGGATTCTCGGTGGAGTGATGTTCAACAGGTTTTGTGATGACGCAATCAACGTTGCCAACATTCCTGGGATTCTGAAGGCGGGAAATTGTTTTCCGATAAGTTGGCAAACCTGCGCAGCAACGAAATTCATGATGTTTTAGAATTATTTGGTGGAATTCGCAATATTTTGACGAAGGCTGAGCAAACGATTTGTTAAAAATTTATTAAGAATTTCATTACATATTCTACAATGATGATAATACCGGTAGCAGTAAGCAAATTTTTTAAAACATGGAAACCTTTTTTAAATGTAATCCGTAATATTTGTGGTCATGCCGAAATTTCATTTAAGAATCGTTTAAAGTACAGAGGGTAAATATTTTCTATCTACAATGCTCACCGAGTTGAGCAAAAACAATATTTACGTTGAAGTGTTCATGTGATCCAAATTTCAACTGGAAATATTTTGATGACAAAATGGGTTTGGTCAAAATTATTTTAATATTTGTCGGCACTTTGTTTGTTTTAGAGATTTGTTATACTGATACTTGTAAAAACGTTTTTATAATATGTATCTTATGTAGTCAGAGTTTCGTAAAGTAGAAAATAAAATTATTTATTTTAATTGGCTGTTGTGCGTGTTGGTGTTTACTCGCTGAATATAATTTTTAGCTTTGTGTTTTGTGCGCATTAGTCGTACATTAAAATGCTTCGCATACTTATTAGGTTTTTGTATTAAAGCGATTGAAGTTCTATGTGAAGAGTGAAAAAATACAATAGGCAAGCGCCCTTGAGATTAAATTTTTATAAAAATGGAGCTACATGTTATAATGTTCTTCTAGCGCTTATAGCAATATTCTGTCGATACAGTTCTGAAAATATGTTTACATATTTATTTATTTATTCGTAATATGGTGCATACTTACGTAGGTATATTTGAGTATGCACTAATATAAAAATAATCAAAAAGTTTCAGCATTTCATATGTGACGTTCACGTATTTCATTTATTATTTTCGGCGTGAAGTTTTAAATTTATATTTAGTTATATTATGGCATGCTGTGCGCGGACCGCGCGCCGGATGATGTTAACCGCACTTCTCCCCTCTCTTATACAGGCATTCACAGCCGGACGAAGAGTGGCTACCCCCTCTCTCGCGCATTGACCGAGATGGGCCGCTGCCCAGGCTGAGGACGCTGTCTCGCTTCTCGCCCGTTCAGCGCTCTGGATCTAAAATATCGGCTCCCGGGGTGCGCCGGTTTGCGGCTGGCTTCGGGGCAGCTCCGTACCGACCGCCATTTTGTCCCGAGACGAAGCCGCCAAGAAGCTGCGACGTGCCTCCTAGAAGGCTTCCGAAGACCCCGTCTTGGACACGAGGCAAGCAGCGGATAAAGTCCGCCCATTTCGAGATGACTGGACGCGGCCGTGAAGACCACGTGGAGACGCATGACTGAAGTGAAGCTGCAAAACCCGCGCCCGTTAATTCGACCATGGGTGGGCTCAAAAAACAATTAAAACAATCAGTGGATCCGTATTAACTAAGGTTAGATATAAGTAGTGATAAGAGTTTTATTTTTTTCTGTGTGTAAATAAATGTGCAATATGTATATAAAGTCAAGTTATTTTATCCTCACGCCACCTCCTCGTGACCACCACTAAATGTTGATTGCGCAACGACCAGAGTGTCAGCGTTAATATCACGTTAATTATGCAATAATTAACATTATTTATCTTAAATCACACTTTTACCTAATAATTATTCTTAAGCTATTGTTACGTAAAAACATTTTGCAATTATATTTTTATAAATAGCAACTCTGTTAGAGTCGAGGAGAGTCGGCACGTGTCAAGGACAATCCGGGCTGGATGGCGTATAATAAATAAACCAGGCGCTGGATAGAAAAGTTCTGAGCGCTGATCACTTTGGATCAAAGGATGCGAAATTAACTTACACCTACTTGAGAAAGTTCTGCATGCAATCTGTAGATACGCGTGCAGGAGCACTTCCTGCCGATAAGAAATATAGTGTCCGACAAGGTGCTAAATATAGAATTCTCTTTCCAACATCAGTATGCGCAAGTGAAGGAGCGCGAATCTGTCTCCCAAAAATATCATCTTGACACGGTACAAAAACAATCGCGTGATCAACTGCCGGGAGCAGTCCAGATCTAGCACCGGGGCAATAAAGACTGCAAGTCATTGGATTTTGAGTGTTACATAGCTAATTTTAAAATAACTTATATTAAGTAAAATCAAGTGAGACAAACAGTTGCATCTGACATATGACTAAGAAAGCCACGGAAATCTTAGTGCTACAATAATAATTATATATATATATGTAATTACGCGATAAACATCTATTTCTGGAGCCACGTCGGACGAAATTCCACCATCAGGCCTTGTTTGAGGCCACGCCAAGAAGCTTGACTAGACCATCGCCACCCACCACAGCAAAATAAAGAAAGGTACTTCTAACTCACACTACACTACCTACATTTATTTACGGAGCGCGCCTTGGCACAAGTCTTTTCCCTCCCGCTCAAAAAGTTCCCAGTTAATGTAATTAATTAGGATACTTGTAAGACTTTTTATTTTCGATTTAAAATTGTGAATGTCTCTAGAATTATAATCTGGTGAGGATGCTACTTTGCATGTAACCTCTAATTCCACTTTATTTTTTTATCTTGATAAGTTAGAATAAATAATTAAACAAAAATCACAATATTAATTTCACTGAAAATTCCTTCTTCCCCCTTGATTGGATGATTGATGCAATGAATCGGGCCCATTTCGGTACAGCTGAACGACCTGGTAAGAATATCTCATGTTAATCAAATAATCTATTAAATCGTGTTTGTCTGGCTACGTAACACCACACAAAAGGCGATCATTTTTAAGGCAACGTTCAAAAATATATATGTACAGTTTCGTTGATAAAGAACCATTATTTATCTATATATTCCATAAAAAACTAACTAAAATATGATCTATCTATATTTATAAATACAGGAAAACTTTTCTTCTCTTACTTCACATGAATTAATTTCAAAATGGATGAAAAATGAGTATTTAAGTATTTCAGAGCCCAAAGCATTGACTTTATTATAAATAATAGAAATTAAAGTTGGCAATATTTTAATATTATATTATATGTCCAAGAACACACAATTACTGGATATTCACTTACAAAGGCACTGTTATTTAATAAAGAATAGATATATCATAGAGACGAAGACTTTTTTAAAATTATATTTTAATGGAAATATATGGAAGTATAGGTAATTACAGGGCATACGATCTGTCTTCGGCTGCCTTAAGTGATCACTTTATATACATATAATGTTCAACATTCTCACCCATTAATCAATCACCATATCTATCAAATTTTTAAAAGTTGTAAGTAAATGTTAATATGTGGAAACGTTTCGAGTAACACTACACTATCGCTATATATTAAGTGATCACTTAAGTCAGTCGAAGACAGGTTGTAAGCCCTGTAATTACCCATACTTTCATATATTTCTATTAAAATATAATTAAAAATAGTCTCGTCTCTATGAGATTTCTATTATTCGTGCAGATAAACATTTCAACTTTGTTGTTTACTTCAATCTTTTCTCTCTCGTTTATGACAATAGTAAGAAATAATAATTGTGAGTTACATTGACACAAAAAAAATGGATTAGATATAACATAATTTTCTGTATGGATTACTTACATATATTTTTATATCCTTTTTGTCTATTTTACTTATCATTTAATACATTTTTTTTCATAGAATTTTAGATGTGATAATATATAAACTTCTCAAAAATTGTTTTAATTGCTAAAATAGATAAATATTATCAAAAATTAATAATAGTAATGTAGTTACCAAAGTTGCAATATAATTATTATAAATAATTGGAAAAAATTACAATTTTGAAAATTACTGTTGAAATAATAAGTAATAGTATTAATTAAAGTAGGGAAAATAAAATATCCATGAAAAGTGCTGTTTCCATAAAATATATTATATATGTTTTATTAACTATTTCATTGAAGTTCTAGAGATACATATAATATTATATCCTGCATGTGTTATTAATATAATATTATCTGAAAAAGAATCGATGATAAATTATTATTAGATATTCTGTGTATCATTGAATTTAAAAAGATTATTTTCAATTACAAAATGTATTATTTTATATAGTTCCATTCTTCATATTCATTCTTTTATTTACCACCCAATTTTTAATTTTACTAAATTAATCCTATCGGATCTAAAGTGGTTTCCAGTCAGAGATGTAAAGGTTAAAATCGTTTAAAATTTTTTGGTTCAATCTGATTAACGTCACCAATCTGGTTGAATACAACCAAGGTTAAGTTTATTCCCATAGTATTTGTCTAGGGTCGGGTCCTAATAGCCTGGTGTATTTGTGAGGTGTAGTCGTCTAAGCCTTCATGGAAGAGACCATAACTCAACCCTTGCCAGTTCCAACAAATCCCATTCATTAATTATACACGTGTATGTTGCCTTATATTTAGGCGCACGTAAATTATTTATTATAAATGTATTTAATATTTATAATTTATTTCAAAATTAACGTTACGGATCTTTAAATACCTACTACGTATTTTATTATTATATTGAACTCACTTGTGTTATCTACTCTGAAATAATTGTTCTCATATCATTCAATACACTTTAATATTTAATGTACTCTCTTACAGATTTAAGGAATGAAAAAATCATGTATCGGTGTGTGTGTGTATTTTGTATTCGTAATTATTTTATTAAATATAGGTGAACATGTATTCTTCCATGCTTGACCCAAAATTATTATTGTTAAAGGTAATATATTGTCACCAGATTTTAGTTTGTTCCTACCCCTTAGCCTATTTAAAATCAGTACATATTGTTTCTTTGGCTCTACTGGTTGTTATGAAATTGTAATTAGTCGAGATGATTTACAGAGGAAGTGTCGTCCTCGCTGTGATCAGATGTATTGGATTACTTCTAAAGTACATGTTTGTCCTCAGCTCGGTTTGGTTTGGTTAGGTTAGATTAGGTTAGGTTAATTAGTTAATTATTGCGTTTCAATTTAAGTGATCTTAAGGATTAGCCGGTGACGGTATCATCATTAGGTGAGTTGAGCTATCCTCCTTATCTCGTAAGCCACCTTGGTCTGTTATCGAAGGATTCGATTCCGATTCCCTATTTCCTATCTACCCATCCTTTCTGATTTCATCATCACCCACCACTTTGTGATCGGCGACTTACATCAGTCACAGTTTGTAAACCAAACATATTTATCTAAACAAAATAATAATTGCACAGTTGCTGAATGGAAACACGAAAGTAGTTTATGGGCAATCTGGCTTTTAAGCGATTTGGTAAAATTAAATTTGGATGGCGAATAAATAAATGGATATGAAGAATGGAACTATATAAAATAATACATTTTGTAATTGAAAATAATCTTTTTAAATTCGATGATACACAGAATATCTAATATTAATATATTATCGATTCTTTTTCAGATAATATTATATTAATAACACATGCAGGATATAATATTATATGTATCTCTAGAACATCACTGAAATAGTTAATAAAACATATGTAATATATTTTATTGAAACAGCACGTTTCATGGATATTTTGTTTTCCCTACTTTAATTAATACTATTACTTATTATTTCAATACCTTTTCAAAATTGTAACTATTTGCAATAATCACATTGCAATATTGGTAACTACATTACAGGTTTTAATTATCACAATCTGTAATAATTGAAATGTCACGGTTTCAAAGTTTGTAATAATTGCTTCACTTATATTTGTGTCCGTATTGATATTTCCAATACCCATTTGAATTTAAAATTATAATTACTCCTTTAATCCATTACTTTTTTGAAGCAATGTATTAAATAAGCGACGTATTAAAATTCGTAAAATATTTAAGGTAGGTGTTTATGAAAAAAACTTAATACAATCAAAGAAAGATAAATACAATTTTTTTAAATGTATATTTTACTCTTATAATTTTCATTATTCGCTGAAAATGTATACGACAATGCCATGCAACATCAAAGAGTAATGATATACTTTGAAATAATATGAGATAGAAGCTAGTATTTATGACGGTGTTCCTATTTGTTAGTACACGTTTGCGTCGGATATAGATAATGGTGGTGATGATGATGATAATGCTGTATATTGATTGTACAATTTGAAATAATGATTATGTGTATGAACTTTCGTAGTTCTTATCAGATTTAGATTAAACTTTTCTAAAAAATTGACCTGTTAAATATCTTTACTAAGTTCATTAGCCAGTCTAATAGGCGGCTGTTATAAATCATTGTAACTCCGTTAAGGGAAGAAAAGTAAAAAAAAAAACACTTTCATGCAGACAAAATCTTCATGATTCTTTTGAAAGTGATGTTTCAGCCCTAAAACGTGTTCTGGCCATTAAAAGTATAATGCATTTTCTTTTAAATAGGCAATCTACCTATCAAGAGTGATTTGTGGTATTAATCAAGTTAAAACATTATTTTATAGAAAAAAGTACAATAATATTATATAATAGGAAATATTATATTACAGGTCAATACCATTGTTGTTCAAAAATTATAGATTTAATGTGGCGAATAAAGGGAAAGAAGATGACACAAGTTTACTAAGAGTTGAAAATTACCATTGACGAGATTACTGTAAAAAAAACCAGTGATCCATTAACATTAACAGGCAAAAAAAGATATAGTCAAGGGTTTCCTCCTCGGCACCATACTCACACATTGGGGAATCTATTAAGTTCAATCTGTATAAATGTGAGGCTACCTGGCAATGCCCGATTCTGATTCTAGAGATATTTGTTATTGTTCTTTTGAAGACTTTCCTTTTGGAGAACCAGGGAGAGTGGGGAATAGGTCTTAGAATTATTTTAAGCCGATTACCCATATAATTATTTGGATCCATCCATTGTGCAGTCCAAATAGAATTGAAAGGTTTTTTTACCATATTTAGTCTGTCATACATCAGGATTCAGAATTGATGAGGGAAAACTCCAGAAAGAGTGACCTCCTTGGCGAGTTTATCAGCATATTCAGTTTAATGTATCATTAATGTTGAAAATATAATATTTATATAATAAAGTTGAAATTATAATATTAAATTGTATAGTTAACTCGGATGCGCTGGTACTACGCTTATTTTTTATTCATTATTCAATATTCATTCTAAAAAAATATGTTTTTAATGCGCGAGTCCGAGAAGGTGTCAGCGTCATCTAATGGAGCAGATGTGCGCACAGAGGCTGGACCTGAATTTGATTGAGATAGAGGCAGCTTACGAGACATATGAAAGTAGATGCCAGATCTTAGAAGCTTTTATCCCAAATCCGCGAGGAGGATTATGACAGGACAGGTTATGTTAGATTATTATATGTAAGTTTTGGTGAGGTTATATTTGAATATTTCTACCTCGCAGATTTTATGTTCTCACACTAAACCTTAAACATATACCTAAAAGCAACTCATAAGAAATAATTCAATTTTTCGGGACACCTTGAAAATCCTTTGAAAAACGTCTACTACAAAAGTTAAGTCCATAAAATCATAAGAATTCCTCAGAAAATTAATTGGTCTCTTTTTAAATAAAGTAAAATAATTTTAGTTTTAACATTTTTACACCCAAAATATTTACTTTATCGTAATTATGGTATATTTTTTACTAAAATTATTACAGCACAGGCGCTAGTTTGAAAATAGTAAGAATATTTTAGTGACATGTACTCCATAAACGTAACTCTTTTTTATGAATAACATTTTGTATTCAAATATAATTTGTTTAAATAATTAATTTTTAGGAATTATTTATTTTTAATGAGACCACATTAATATTATGAAGTTGCAGTTTTTCAGAACATAGTTTTGTGATATTTTTAATTTCAACTATTCGAATCTGGACCTTTTTCTATATGAGGTAATGCGTTATTTTTTCTCCATATCAACTAAATAGGTTTACGACAAAATGAATTTGAACATATATTTTGCAGATCTTTAAAATTCATACAATTGTTATTCCATTTTTTTATTTTTTATATTCCGACGAATTTCAAATACCTTAGTTGATGTGGAAAATCTGAATAACTCATTTTTACAGATAGGAAAAGGTAATAATAATTTATTCATGAAACGTAATATTTTCTCATTGTATTTGTAAACTGAATAAAGTAATGACTGAATCAAATTTAATGAACCAAACATTTCTTTGCCACAATAAACAGTTGAGGGAAAAAAAAATATAAACAATTATTACATCTAAATCAAAAAGACTGAATATATTTTTCAGTGTTCAGTGTTATAATATTCACATTTGCACCAGGCGAATTGAAAAAATCTGTTTAGATACTTTTCGCGCGATTTGTTTATTAATTTAGCATCGAGATCCAATATTGATGGAGGATCTGTATATGTATGAATAAAATGGTAAAAAGTATTGATCTTAAAATCTATTAAATTTTTTCTGAACATTAATACAGAATTATTTTTGACTACATATTATATTACTTATTGATTAGAAATAATAATTACTATGTTCATTAATTTTTATATTAATTATAATTAAATAATATTTAGCATACGAAGCTTAAAATGCGACGACTAGGAGAGTTGGATATTATATTTAAAAAAAAAGATTATTTTGATGTTTCATTATTATTTTAATTATCTAAATGATAATCTTATAATAAAATAACGTGTCGGTTTGTTTGTTCCTCAAATACGTCATAAATACACATACTATAGACCTAAAACTTTCAAACACATATACGTGATTACCTAACCAAAGCTTTGCATCTATTATTTGATTATTCGATTTTGAACAATGTAAATATTTACGAAAATGGACTTAAACCTTAATTTAAATCACGCGTCAGTATTTATGAAAAACAAAATTTTGTATTTTTTTCTCCTACACGCAGTATAAATTGCTATTATTTGCATTTATATTCAGCTGTCATATTTCAACCATTTATTCAATTGGGTATCGAAATTTTATAAAATATATATTATAAATATCATTAATATTATTAAATATATTTGATTGATTTGTTACATAGTTTTGACGAGCAGCAATTTTTAAAATCCGCTTAGTTTATGGAGCACATCAGCAAAATCAGTTAGCTCTACAAGTTCAGTGTATAATGATTAAACATTTACTTCTTTTAAAGATAACTAAAAAAGTTGTTGGACATTTAAATATTGATAATAAATATTGTATGAACTAACATCAGCATGATAGGTTATACAATGTAAAATATGAAATCAAATTAAAAGTATTTTGAAGTATAGCTATACCAAAATATTTTCTCGAAAAGCATTTGTAAAATGGGTGTTTTTCGATTTATCGTAATGTTAATAGTAATTATGCGAGTGAACAAAATTGCTCGTGGAACCTTGTGATCAAAACGGTACCATAAAGGATTGTAAATTTACTAAACGTTTTGTTTTCCGGTATTTAGATAAATGTCTTGCGAAGGTTTAAAATTTATTAAAATTTTATAAATTTATGAAAAATGTTAAATTAAAGGAAAAGTAATATTTTTTGAACATACGCATAAAAAATATACAAAGGCAGAGGATAATACAAAGATGCAGCTGAACAAGTATTACGGAGGTGGAAAATCGATGAGGCCAAGGCTCGATTTGGGTTGGAGCACCATTGAAGAAGATGATAAAGATACAACTTTAGTTAAAATTGGTTCACGGATAACTTAATTTATCAAGACTAAAGTTCTCTGATAGTGTTCTAGTTTTTGAAAATAAATATATATTTATTATTTTATAGCAATGCTTGGATCAATATTGGTATATAATTTTTAAATAGTCGAGAGATGTAAATAACTGAATACTTTTTGAATACAAAACTATCTAAATCATCTTTAATTCTTTCGTGGTCACAGAAATAATGTCGATAATATATTAATGGATTTATAAACGGTCTGTATTTAGTAAAGGACATATTGAGGTTCTGTTAATCGGCATATTGTTTTGGAAACACATAAAACACCTACGATTTGTATTACTTGCCTATAGAGAACTAACAAAGACCAAATTTATTTGTGTGTACTTATACTAGTCACGCTATTTTATTTATAGGCTGCACCTTACCCGAACCGATAAGCATAAGTGCGTTTAAATTTAATCATAAATGTAAAAATTCACAATAAATTAAAGATACGTTAAAATATGAGCATACAAAATAAATTAAATTAATTAACTAGAAAGACACGAGTATACAGAAAAATCTATTATCGAAAAAATAATGAGTTGCTCTTCCTATCATGGAAAAAAAATGTAATGATAAATGTATAAATTGGAAAGATTACAGAATATAAGTTTAAAATTTGTCAAAAACGTATTCGATTGCTATTGCAAAGATAGTAATGTCCATTCCTCGGATAGGAAGTGGTCCGGGTTCGAATCTCGGTAGAAAAAAAATATTTTTTGGTAAATAGATTTTTATGTATATTATCTAGCTCATTCATTTAATTTACATTAAAAATATTTTTCCTCATCGAATTACCGGAAAAAAAAGAAAATACCATTAAATATTGTATTTTAATGATTAAATATTACTATACTATAAAGTGTCCACACCTAATTTTACAAATCGTTTTGATCAAATATTTTATATAAATTTATTGAAGGGATTTTATGACAATTTGTTATTTTTTTCTATATAAAAAAAAACTAAAAAAAATACGCCCTTAAAAAAGAGTAAGAAAAATAATGGAAGTTTAGATTTTTGATACATTTAAATATATTTATACATTACTGACTGTGACCGACGCAAGTCGCCGGTCACCAAAAAAGGATGTGGTGGGTGGTGAAGAGATGGAATCGGAAGGATGGGTTATATAGAAAGTAAGAAATCGAATGAGGAAGAGAATGGGTACCTTCGATAGCGAACCAGGATGGACACACAGAACCAAAGGACAGCTCGACTCACCTGGTTGGTAACGCCGTCACGTTACACTTCCGGAAGTTCACGCCAATATAGTCAATGACACAGCACAAAAAACTCTGATGAGTGTCACGTTAACCGTAACCAATTCACGGCGGTGTGCGAATAGAGATTTGACACGATGAATCATACAATACACTTTCTCTCCTCGACCTCCAAAAGGACAACCGGTCGAGCCAAAGGAACAATATGTACTGGGGAGAATGGGCTATGGGGGTATGAATAAACTAAAAAATGGTGACAATATACTACTAGTAACAATATTATAACTGAATAAATAAGTGTGTAAATATATGTGTTCATCTACAAAATAATAATTAATTTTATTCATTACGAATACGGAACACTGATCTTTCAGCGGTTTTGTCATCAGGGGAAAATTTATAGTGTAAGGGCCTGTCTCATTGGATATTCCGAAGGCCTCTTGTTGCAGGAAAGGGATGATAATATCATAACATATTTACAGATATATAACCTAACCTTAACCTATCAATAATACTATCAATAATGATAAAGACTGACTTACACTAAGGCATGGATACCCGACGGCAGCCAAGTACTATCGGGGTGTGAGTATTTTTGGAACTAAAGCAGTGTTCTTGTGCTGATTTAAAAATTTTTTTTCCTCTTTCTTTTACTTTTCTCTGCTGTTCGTGGTTTTACTACTTTTCTAAAAAATTCGGGAGCCTTTTGTAAAGCAGGATGCCTTGCAATTGCAACTTACGCGACTATAATTCCTCCATTAATTGCTTTAAGTAGAATATTCGAAGAATTGTGTTATGAATTATTATGAGGTTATAACTGTGTAGGTTTATTAATGTACATAAATCAGAAGGTTTTGCTAAATTTTCATTTTAATTAATCACTCATCACTAACACGTTAGTTAGAAGATCACGGAGTGTATTGTGTAAGTGTATTTAACCAGAGCAGGTTGAGAAACAAAATCTACTTACGTTTGACTCAAGTTTACTGTCTACACAGAGGAGATCTGAAAGGCGGCGGCGAGAAAAGTAAGGCTGCAGTAAGCTGCGTTTTTACGGGTGTTAGGAGCTCTGGTTTTAAACACCGGTATAAGCGAAGTGGGTTTAGGAGTCGTCGGCAGTGATGATGATTGTGAGGGCGATAGACCTCCACAATATCAACAAATTAGAAATTACCGTACGAAACATACCGTAGAATTAATAAAAACTGGGGTAGTCAGTACGCAGTTCCATATTAATTATCTCATACATATGTACATAATAGAAGTTAGTCAATATTCCTTTTTTGTACACATTTGTTAATGATTATTTTTCCAACTCTTCTTTCTCAAGAGTTCCAGCCATCATGGATAGACACATACAAAATCTATTTTAGCATTATTAAGTATACTCATATTTTATGAACAGACATATTCGATTTTTTATAATCCAGAAAGCTTTGTATACGGTACACAAAGCAAGCAGTGTAGATTTTCCCAAATATCTGCAGAATTTTTGCTTTCAAACTTTTTGATCAGGTTTTTTTGTTGGCAGACCTTTACCGCGTTTATTAGAAAAATATTCTTTGTCGGAGAAAGTTCGGGAACAACGGATTTTATTATATCTTACAAATCTGAAAGTGACTTCACAAATCCAAATTAAGAGGGGTTAAAAGTGGAGGAATGAGGCATCGACGTGATAGGGAGAAATATTGGAAAGAGGAAGAGTGAAGTGAAGCACTCGTCAGATAACGAAGATGTAATAAATTTTGAATGGAAACGATGACTTCTTTCGACTGGAGAGGTCCTGAGACGCGGAGATCTTGAAAGTAGTTAATGCGTTCAGATTTTTTTCATTTTTAAGTATCTACTCGCCACATAAAAATTCGCGACCATAAATATAAAGGAAATTCGAAATCCTTGACGATTTTCATATTCCAGATCAATGTTCAATCAGTTGAAACAGAGATAATATTTTATTGAAAAGAGCAGATTATTTTTAGTATGTCATATTAAAAATGAAAATAAAATAATCCAATAACATAAAATTTTGTTAAGTACTTATGTAAAATAAAGATAATAAAATAAAAATCTTATATTACTGAAAATATATTTAGGTATGTACATATATTATGTATTATGAATATGAAGAATAAATATTTATAATCAAACGCACTTGCCAAATACACAAATTCTTCTGCTTGTTCTAAATATTCGTCACCTACCAATATCTTGCAATGTGTTTTACTTTTCTTCTTATCAAATATAAATATATTTTTTTTATTTAAAAAAATAGAGACGTATACACGGAATATATGTCAAATCAATATTCTTACTATTTTAAAACTACTATGAAAATATGACTAATTTTCTGGTCTTCTGCAACGATGCGCGAACCCCCGACAACTAGATCACTAGGCCAGAATATTAACCACCAGACTAAGAATCTAATTTCGATTTCCCAATATTCATCATGATGATACTGTCTTTGTATACATTGTACATCCTACTTACCAGACTCTGTAAATCTAATTCACTTTATTCACGGTTATAATATTATGTTCCAGCTCGATTTTGTTTGGCTGCCATTTTGGTTTGGCAGACATTTGTTAATTCGAATCTTATTGTCGTATAGAGTAGTTAATTACAAGTTATTATGAACTATCTAATGCTTCAAAAACGTGTTGAAGTCATTAAAACATTTTATCTAAATAATAATGGCAGAGCTGTAACCATTAATTGTGATCGCTATTGTCACATGTTGGTAAACTTCTTGGTGGCCAAATTGAGTCGATTGGACCTGCAACACATGTGGTTTCAATAGGATGGTACCACCTCATACATAGTTTGAGCTACGCTTGAAATTTTGCGAGAAATTTTTCCCGGCCGCATAATGTCAAAAAGTGGTGATATCAACTGGCCTTCTTAATCATCTGATATAACGGCTCTCGACTATTTTCAGTAAGAGTATTTGAGAAGAAAGATGTACACCAATAAGTCAATATCAACATCGATGCTACAGAACAATATTCGCAATGAAATTGGTAAAATAACACGCGACGTGTGCGAGAATGATATGAAAAATATGGTTAAAAGAGCACGCATTTGTTCCGCTATCAGAGGCAGCTATTTGGCCGATTTCATATTTTTTTTATAATTGTAATAAATGAAGTAATCGATAAATAAAAACTAAATTAATAAATTATGTTTTTTGCTTAGTTATTTAAAAACAACATCGGTCTGGAACATAAAATTCACCCTGTACTACATCAGCTGCATACAATAAACAAATAATAAAATCACTTATGAAAATTATTTTTACAAATTAAGATTACGAAAGCAAGTATTCACAATCACCCAAGAACGAGCTATGACTAGTTGAGTGGATATATTTTTATTTTAAAAACTGCGTTACGCGACCACACCTACCAAAAATATATTAAAAATAATATGATCCTTTATAAATTGTAGTAATTCATATATTATTTATATTGTAAATACAATTTATTCTTTGTAGCATGCGAAATAGTGAGCCTTTCAAATAAAACAAATAGAATTAATCATTGGTTTAGCAGATGTTCTTTGCAAAGCTTTGCATAAACTCATCCCGAGGACTTTATCTTCCAAAAATAAATAGGAAACCAAAGGATTAACGGAGTTAAAACCACTAATTTATAAGGACATTTTACCGGAGACGTGTTATTTAAAGAAATAAATTAAAAAACTCATATAAAGACACGATTTTAAAGTCTTTTAACGTTTTACTTATATTTTTTAGAAGATATAATCACATATAATACATTTTATATAAACACAATCAGATAATTATATATTTTTTCCCCTTTTTTTCTTCTCTATGAGAGTCGGAGACTTGTGTATAAAGAATGAATGTATAAGAGAGTATATATTTTTTGTCTGCTAGTCTGTATACATATTTTTTGGTTTCAGATTTATAATAACTGTAATTTTTCTGATTGTAAGGGGGAGATTATTAAATAATTTTATGCCTTGATAAATATAATGGTTTTGGGTTGTAGTATATTTAAGCTTTGTAATATCAATTTTGTTTCCAAAACTTGTAAATAGGAAATCACTTTTAATATTATCATTCATAAATTTTCATCTCCTACTCAGAATCTTGACAATGAAATAGGTAGTGCTTTGATATACGATAGCATTTTTGTAGAAAAATAATATTCTAAAATAACATTCATTCTTTCATACATAAAATAAAATAATATCCATCTTCATAAATTTATTATAATACATGCGTACGGACCTTGAAACGCGTTTCAAGTCATGTATGAAATCGAGCCGCTGTGCACTGAACCGGTTTTATGTGAGTCGACACCTTACTGCCTTAAATTCGTACAATATATAATAAATCCTAAAAACCTATCCATCTCTGAACATATCTGAACAAAAACGAAAATTTTCGTAATTTTTTTGGAAATTCCTTCTACGTATGTAGTCGCAAATAATCTATTATCTACACACTGATATGATATTTGTTTCAACATAAGTTTTTACATTTGTGGCGAGGCGCCACTTCTGGCATCATTATAGGATATCCGACGATATCATAAAAGGATGACGGCAATACATTGTAAATCGATGTGTCTATGGAAAATTGCTCGCCAACAATTGCCCGCCACCAGATATTTATTTCAAATTTATGTTACAAATTGGGGTTTGAAGGTTTTTTTGGGGTTGAAATTTTAAATTATAATTATACAAAATAAATTTTTAACCTATAAACCTAACCTAACCTAACCTGCAATTGTTGGCGAGCAATTTTCCGCACATCGGAATTTCAACCATGATTCCTTTGAAACCAGACCTTTGCATGTGATCAAATTGGAATTTTTCTACAACAGCAGCCATAGTTTGCTCAATATTTCAAACTCACTCATTCTTACTTTAGTACATTTTAGTAAATAAATAACTGTATGTATGTACCTTTTTCATCACTTGTTTACCTTGTTCCCGAATCCTGTATTGAACCGATTATTATTAAGATAGCACCGCGTCCAAATAACAGCAGTACATATTATGTTTACATGGTATATACACGGTGAATATTATGTTCCAGACCGATGTTATTTTTGAATAAGTTGGAAATGTAACACATATTAAAAATTTATTTTTTTATTGATTGATTGCACTAGAAATTATTGATTTAGAAATTATGCGCAATCCGCGTAAACCGATAAGAAAGATTGCAGCCTGTACTGGAATAAAAAAATCAACAGTGCACGTTATTTTGAAAAATAAACTAATGTTTTACCCATACAAACTGCAAATTGTACAGTTTCTCAACAAAAATGACTATTTTTTACGTGAAACCTTTACGAAAACGATGCTGGATCGTTTTGGATCATCACGAATGCTTGTAAACATATTGTTTACTGAAGAAATACATTTTTATATCGATGGCTATGTTAATAAATAGAAAATGAGATACTGGTGCCCCGACAACTCAAGGGAACGCCATCAAAAACGTTTGCATTGTTCAAAACGACAGTGTGGTGTGGAATTTCTGCCCAAGGGATAATTGGCCCTTATTTTTTTAACCAGCGAGAGATACCGAATGATCGACGAGTTTTTGGCACCACAACTGCAGCTGTTTTCCGGAATCAATAACGGAACACAATTTTAGTAAGACAGGGCTACTCCATACACAGCTAGAGTTTCAGTGGGGAAGCTGAGAGAAATTTTTCCCAATAAATTAATCAGCAAGTACGGAGATATACCCTGGGCACCTCGGTCACCGGACCTTACACCCTGCAATATTTTTCTGTGGAAATACCTTAAATAGAGAGTTTAAAGTAATAATCCTCGAATAAATCAGGCCCTACAAGAAAATATTTGCCGTGAGTTGCTGCCATTGAACCAACGCTTTGCTCTCACGTGTTCGCAAATTTAAGAGTCAGATTGCAAGAGTGTCTTGAAAGAAGTGGATGGCATTTAGACGATATTGTTTATAAAACGTAAAATCCGTATAATTAAACTCCATTTTGTGTAAATAAAATATGAGAATTATATTGTAGTTTTTTTTTTTAAATTTAATATTTCATCATTTTTGATGTTATACTACATACTTATAGTAGCTTATTTTGCTACGATGAACATGGTATGTTTGATGAAATTTTGTATTATGATCTACGCGAACTGAAGTTTATGAAAACACTAGAAAAATTGTAAGATAGCCGCGTATTAATATTATTATATTTGAAATAAGTTGATTTGGATATATTACACACAACATACATATATATTTATTGCAATATCTAAATGGAAAATGATTATTAAATCAAAGTAAATGTCATGGAAAATTTGAGACCTTTCTTTTGATGTTAGACTATTGTCCTAGATGAAAAATATGTCATTTTCTGTGTACCTACATATCTTACTTCAAAGCATATTAATATTTCTAGTATAAAATATCATATTCATAAAAAAAAAACTTTGTACCATTTTTATTAATCAAACGCCAACCAGCTTAGATACTACTAAATCTTTTAATTAATTGAATTTTTAAGTTATTACAGCAAAATATTAATTTAATGGTCTGTGGTTATTATAAAGTAGGTATAAGAAGAATTGCTTTTTCAAATATTTCACCATTACATTATTCGATTTTTGGAAAATCATAAGGCTAACTGCCCTTTAGAGGTGACGCACTGCACTTTAAAAAGAAAAAGCATATTCAAAATACAACTATACAATTTTTTGTAAAGAAAATATCATGCTACGTATATATTAAGTTATGTCTACATATATCTTTAAATTATTAAAAAATTAATTAATTAAAATATTTTAATTAACACAAAAGATATATACCTCGACCGTTGATTGAGCCCAGACATGATACACATTTATGTGATTTTATTATTATGCGATATCCCCCTAACGATTATCCAATGTGTCCGTCCAATTTTTAAAATTCGGTTATTTAAGTTTAAGCGGAAAGAAAGAATAGAATAAAGATAAAAAAAAATGCTGCGATATTTTTCATGGTAAGATATTTTATTAAAGCTAAAATTGCCACGAAGAAAAATTGACGATCTTATCATTCTCTATTTTTACCACAGCATTCTACAAAGGAAATCTCGTTATATGAGCGTCTTGTAAAAATGATTACTTTTTTATAAGAAGCGTTTTCTTGTCACGATTTCACACCTGCGTCTCCTAGTTGCAGCTTTCTCGCGAGGTTGTAAGCGGAGAATTAAGACTTTCGTATGCAGCTAGGAAATTACAACTTCACGCTTTCGAGAATACAACTTGCGCCTGACATTATTGCAAGTGTATTTAAACTTTGTACACTCTCATGAATTAAAACTAAACTTATAAAAGTTTTTATCATTTTTAACAGACCGAACATTTTTTAAATTAAGAGACTTAACTGTGAACAACAAATAGTTGATTGAATTAATTTTCCGACGGATTTTAAAAAAACTACGTTAATTAAAATATTTTTTTTTTTTTAAATTAACGTATATCCCTTACGTCTTATACACGTATATCCGTTAATTACGTATATCTTTTAATTACGTATATTTCTTACGTATATATATATGTAGGGGATATCGATTTAAATTTACTGTTGTTCCCAGTCGACATCGATACCAGCGACATTTGCATCAACCTAGCTGGCAGCACAGTGCTGCCTCCACAGTCTTGTCTGATCGCTCACCGACGATACATCTTCCGTTCACCTGCCCCTCCACAGCGCTCGAGACCGGCAGTAGATTATGCAATATGGGGTTTAATGATGTCTGATTAACTAAATATTGTGCAAAAAAATTACATTAAGAATATTAATTAATTATATTATGTTTTAAAATAACTCGTATGTTACGAGATGTTCTCACTTTTTTTGGGCCACCCTGTATATATAATGTAGATGTATGTAGATCAGAAAGGTCTGCTTATGTGTGAGTATTGGATGCCCCAATAATCACCCATCACCGACTGTGTCCGTAGTTGATGATTGATCACAGAGAGTGGCCAAAGTAGGTTATACAATGAATACACAATTCGCTTAAAATTTCAGAGGCGTTTCCTGGAGTTATATGGAAAGCGGCGACGAGTAGAGTGAATCTCGCGATACGTTATTCCAGTTGGCTTCTGGTCGTCTGTTATTGTTGCCTAACGTCGGTACCGGGAGTGTTTATGGCTGATGGGAGCTGTTGAAAGGGTAATGTGATAGTAGTATTAATAAAAAATAATTATAGCCGACCATCGATTTCCAAATAATTTTTCATTGATCTCTAGAATTTTGCTAATAAAATTTGGAGTTTCGCAGTAAAATTAGAGTAAAAAAAAAATTAATGATTTTTTTCATCATAATTAGTAAATTATATAATAATGGTGGAAATATGTTGAGAATCGTTAGTATAAATGTTATAAGTACGTAGATTTAGAGCAAAAAAAAAACTTTTCTCTTTGGCCGCCTCAGAGAGTTCTGTATACATATGTATTTGACCAAGAAAAATACACATAAAATGCCTTCCTATTAAGGAGTCGCTGTAAAAGCGTATTCAGATCAGAAGTAGTATTAAGAATAAGGATTTTTCAAATAAGCTTCAGAATAAATTTTTACACATACAATTTATCTTGCATAATATGTACTTATGCTATGCTCACGACACGCTCTGCTCACGACTGCAAAAATACTGGGACATCATTTATAATATACTAAACTGGATAGGTAATATAAAATAATATATTATTTATAAAGACGTTAATTTAATCGATTAATTGATTAATTGTAGCACTCCGAAAAAATGAACTAAAATTTATACTTTTATTCGATAAAGATACAGTAGTAAGAGCTACAGTTACGTACATTAACCATTTACAGTGTGTGAAGGGTTATCGCCTCCAATTAATTATTTAGAGATAGCAGAACGAAGCTGAATGGTCCCAGCAATGTGTTACCTACAACCCAACTTCCACCAGCCATGAAGACGCATGGTACGGCTGCGTGCAACAATATATGGCGAAATCACTGCTCGTCACTCTATCTATCAACGTTTCTCGAGCGGCAGTTCCAGAACCTGCCTCCAATCTTAGTTGGTATAATTTAGCTTTGAAAAATTCAGTGTAACCGTAAATAGTTTCTGTTCATAACCTACCGCCTGTCACATATTTATATTCACACACATTCATAATTCACAATACACTAAATGATACAAGAGAACATGAAGGTATTGGTTAAACATTAGGGCGACCATACTATAACACAATCTTAAAACCTTCTAATCGCTCCATCCGAGCCTGTAACACTCCCTATAACAGGTAACATACAAACGACATTTCCTAAATGTGTATACAGAGATTACAGTAAGCCATTGAAAATATTATTATAAATTATACAAAACAAACCACATGTAAATAAAATATCGATTTTATTAAAATTATTCCATCTTTGTAAGTTAGCGATCAAAATGAACAAAAATGACATCTAGATGAAATATAAGAATCGTGGATACACTTTAGATATGGTAAGTAGGTTTTTTCCCTTACCATGGACAGATGCCAATATACGATATCACTAAAATATGTTTTTTTTTCTGTTCACTTCATTTCAAATTGAATATATATTTAAGTACTGTTATTGAATATATAAAAGTAGAGATATTAAAAAACATGTTTGTTTTTGCCATGTTCGCGACTCACAGACCTATATAGCCATAATCAAGCACTATATAGCCATAATGACACTCCCGAAGCCGTCACATCCTGAAAGTCATAGATATAGATGGGGAAGCGTAATATTATTATGGATTACTATCACGTAAAAAGTAGTCGTGTGCATATTGTTTATTTTAAATATCATTTTAATGAATTAATTAATAATACAACCAGCACATATATGTAAACGTGTAGAAAATTAGATACCATACATCAAATTATTTTCTTCTGTCTCGACTAAGAAGTAGTTACTCGAAATCTGGTTGTAATTAAAATTCTTAACCCTTGTGTTTAAATATAACATCATGTAATTGCTTAATAAAATTACTTCTTGTGAATGTTTAAATAGGTGTTTTTTTCGTGCGAACGTGGAAAAAATTGATAACATAAATGCCTACTTATATTAGCTGGAAGAGGCAACTGATTTCATCGATTCAACGAGAATGAAAATCTCACGCTTGCGGAGGTGCTACGATTTTGTCGCTTAGTCGATTGCGTTGTCGAATGAGTTTAGTCATATCGCAGGCGCAGGTCGTGCACGAAATCGATAAAACTTAAAGGTTTATTTTACACGTCAATAAAATATTAAGTGGATTGAAAAATGGAGTTTGCGTGTGAAAACAATATTTTATATACAGGTACCGCCATTTTGCTTACCAAGAAATAAAATTCAAGTTTATACATATTTACATATTTAAACCAGTATAATATGTGTATGAAATGTTATAAAAAATCGAAAAGTAGCTGATACAATAAGAGTACACTGAAAAAATTATATTAGGTTTTTTAAATTTTAAATTTAAAAGTGAAAATTTTGTATTTTGTATTATTTACTAGTACTGTATTTTTTAATGCTGACTCGCTTTGGAAAAAAGAATTCACTTTTTTCAGGATCATTCAAAATCCAGGCCATATTAAATAAGATAAATATTATAAAATATTAAAGAAGTAGCTAATCATTGGTTGTCATTGTCAAGTATCTTGGGTCTCAAGTAGAGAATAAAGCGAGAAAAATTGTGTAATGTGGTCATCGAAAATAATTTAAAATCGGGCCGGTAGTTAAGATTCAGGTGTACCAGATTCGAAATACTTGACAATCGAACAAATAAAAAGAGAGCTAATATGGAATACGTTATTACTTCAATATTCTTATTATTTTAAAATTAAACCAAGTGCATATATTGTGAAAATAGAGCAAACTTGATGGTATCCCAGAATAAGGCTCAATCGTCTAACTACTAGGCGTATGACTGGCAGCTATCTGAATTAATCACATTAAATATTTTTAAATTGCGCGATTAATTAGTATTTTAAAAAAAAATGTGTATAGTTACCACTGGGACTTGAATTTAGAACTTTCGTTGGCCGCGAGTACTTCACAACAAAAATATGATTTCATTTAAAATATATAGATAAGTAATTTTTCATATTCGCAAAATCAACTTTTATTGATTTATATGATATGATTGATATTATAATTAATTTTGAGATTATTGTACTTCGTTTAATTACTTAATTAATTATTACACTAACCTGTTTCAGAAACTACCATTTTCTTCTTCAGGATATCAAATTAACTAACCGAAAAAATACGCTGAATTTTTAAATTTCGCGGGCTGTATAGGTTCCACAACTTTGTTATTTTTGTGTTGATACAGTTATTCTTGATGTATTTTGAAATTGATAGCCATAATAGTTGTTCACTTTATTGTTGGCTATCGAAAAGGTTACTCGTGTTTTGGTGTGCTCCTAGATTTTTTACTTGTGGAAAAAAATGGACCAAATAATTTGCATCAAATTTGGTTTTAAGAATAGAATAAAGTACAGCAACGCATTGAAAATATTGAATGTTGCTTTTGGTGAGTCTTCTATAAATAAAAAAAGTATTTATAAGTGGTACAAACGTTTCCAAGAAGGCCATGAAGACGTTGAAGATGACGGGCGCCCTGGATGCTCCAGCACATCAACAACCGATGACAACGTCGAGATAGTGAAGAAAATGATTATGGACAATGGCCGAATCACTATCAGAAATTTTTTTGACAATGTTGATATATTATTTAGCTCATGCCAAGCAATTTTTTTGAATATTTTGAGAATGAGACACGTGGCAGCAAAATTTGTTTCGAATTTCGACCAAAAACAGTGCCGAATGGACATTGCTCAGAAGTTACTGAATGAAGTCAAAAATCATTCAGAACATTTAAAATGAGTCATAAAAGTTGATGAAACATGAATCGTTCCACTGGAAGCTATCTAATGAGCCAAGACCGAAAAAAGCTCGTCAAATTCAATCAAACGTTCTGCTCACTGTCTTCTTTGAATTCAACACCATAGTGTAGCATGAGTTATTGCCACCAGATCGTACGTTCAATAAGTAGTACTATCTGAAAGTTTTACGCCGTTTGCGTGAAGCAATCCAAAGAAAACGCCTGGATTTATGGCAAAACAACTCATGGCAATTGCACTACGATAATACACCTGCTCATACTTCACTGCTTGTTATTAATTTATGGCCAAAAACAAGACCGTTTTGATGCATCAGCTTCCATATTCACCGAACATGGTCTCCTGCTACTTCTTCCTATGAAAAAACTATGAATGGACGACGTTTTGCCAACATTAAAGAGATAAATATAGAATCGCTGAAGAAGTTAAACGCCACACCGAAAAGTGCGTTCCAGAAGTGTTTCGAAGATTGAAAAAGGGACTGTCATAAGTGTATGTACTTTGTAAGTACTTTGAAGGGGACAAAATAAATATCGATGAATAAATAAATATTTTTTGTGAAAAACGAAAATTTTACGAATTCTTTGATTAGGCTATATATATAATTTTTAATTAACCTGTTTAAAAATAATTATTATTATTATTTAAAAATAAATCTAGTACCTACTTAACTTAAATTATTACAACGAAGAAAGATGTGGAAAAAGTAATTATTCATTTAAAAGATTAAAACCATCGGTCAAATGTTTATTAACATTGAATAATTAATTTGATATTACTAACTGAAGCACACGGAATAATGAATGTAACTCTTCTACTTTATTTCTATATCTTCTAATACGAGCGATAGCAAATATGTATTACATACAACAGTTTATTGAATATGTCCGGATTCTCAGACACTAATCAATTCTGAATATGCACACGTTTTGGCGTGCCGAAACTTAGGAAACAAAATAAATAAAAAAGTGATAGGTCCTTAAATAAATAGAATATAAGATGCATCAGTTTGAAATAGATGCAACATACAAGTTCGAAAATTTGTCGACTATTTACGACGCTGACGTAGTGTAATTGGTTATCGTACTTCCCCAGATATGAAGAGATCCTGGTTCAAATCCCGGTGGCAGTTAAAATATTTTCTCGATAAATTGAGTTTATCTGTATGTATATATCATTCTAATTGATGCATTTAATTTGTATTAAAATATCACAAAACTATGTTCTGAAAAAATTACAACTTCACTAATAATAATGTGTTATTTAAAAAAATATATAAGTTGTATTAAATTAAGTATATAAAAATAAAATGAAATTAAAAAATCTCTGGTGTCTCCTAGCAAATATTTCTCAAAGGTATTCGCAATAAAAAGGTGATAGTTTTTAAATAAATGAAATATACGATGTATACATTTGAAATATAATAGCTGCAACAAACAAGTTCGAAAATTTGTTGACTATTTACGAGGTTGACGTAGTGTAAATAGTTATCGCACTTCCCCGAATAGGAAGAGATCCTGGTTCATATTCCTGTGGCAGCTATAACATTTTTTCGATAAATTGAGTTTATATAAATGTATATATCATTCTAATTGATGCATTTAATATGTATTAGAACTTGTTATATATTTGAATATATTTAAAGCACTGAAAGCCATTATTAAAAATCTTTTACATTTTGCAAAAAGTCGATACGTGAACGTATTTTTTAATTATTAAATGTTGGTCTAACATTATTTACTCCTCGTTACCAGGCTGCACAGGTAAATTTAGTAAATTCATCGGAATATTTCATCAGAACTTGTTAACTATATTTTTTAAGCGAACAAAATTTCAGTAGGGCAAACTGGAAACCTTAGGAAAGTCTGAATACCTATCACTCATCGCTTTCACTTTCATACAAAAGACTCTGGTTTGATGTTATAAGATTTACAGGGTAGGTACCAGGGAGATACTCCTGAAAATTGTTCCTTTGAACAGAACAGTAGATCAGGAATGAACATCAGGGCTTTAAGGCTTGAAACTAATTTCCTTGGACAAAGGGATCCGAGATGAGCTTACAGGAGCAACACTTATTATAAAAGAAAATACTAGAAAAATGTACAACGGTTAAGTTATTGATTATACGTACAAAGTCGAGTAATTAAATTTTGCCGACAACGATATTTTAGAAACTTTTATAATACGTGAAAATTTTAACAATTTAATATCAGAGTTTAATAAAAATAATAATTTTAACTTGACAAAAATTTTGTTGACCTCATTTTGCGATAAACAGCTTACACATATTACGCTTATGTTTTTTAATCAAATAAATAGACAATATCGTCTCACATGTTTTACACAGCTCATAAAATATAATTTTTTGAGCATCAATCTACGTTAAAATTTTCATACCCAACATGTCGAGTGCCACTCGTAATAATAAATGTAATATTCCCTCCGCAAAACACTGCTTTCTGCTTTTTGTATTATTACCCTTATCATTTTGCATCGGAGATAAATTTCATGCAATCTAGATAAAAAGCATGGCATTTTGGACAGGTAAATTCATGTAAAATGCACCACCGTGGCATAAATTAACATTTTTCAAAGCGCTCAAATATTCCAATGCATATTGCATGCGGTACATCATGAATTTTTATTGCTTTTTTTGTTAAGTGCTGTTCATGAATATCAAATATCAACACTAATATGAAATGTTGTATTTTTTGGATAAAAATCGGGATGAAAAAACGTTCTCCTTGGAGCACATATTGAACATTTATTTATGAACTATTTTTGGACAATTTTCAAACGAAGCAAATTTAAAATACAGCAAGATTATAGATCTGATTTATAATTCAAAATTAATAAATGAATAAGAAAGATATACAGACAAAATTTTTGTATCTTTCTGATTGATTAATTTATGTAAATGTTAATGATAATGTTTACGCGTCTTCATACTTCGATGGCTAGGTCTGATATTAAAGTTTGAATATGTTCATTCCATTTGTGTAAATTTAAAACAGGAAACAAAAGCGAAACTGCTTCTGTTCAGACACGGTTTCGGAGTCGGTCTTATATTTTTACGGCGGTGATATAAAACATTTTTGTGTATTGTATTTTTCGGTTATTGGTTGTGCAAAAGTTTTGGAGGCTGGTCAGCAGAATTTTCAGAAGATTCAAGACTGTAGGGAGAGCGACCATCGGTAGAAAAATTGGTGAGTAACAGTCCATTTTGGAAAAGGTTAATGTCTTTTCACTTACATAGGTTGAATGTATATATTCAATAAACCAATTAGAAAACCCAGGACTAGCTATTGAATTTAATTACGTCAACAGTTACTGCGTTTGTTGAGAAAAATAAAAAAACTTATTTTTATAAATAAAATATATTTTGAATACATGGATTTTTCTATTCTCTGATATCTCTTCCAGAAGAGAGTTGCATGTTACGGGGTGCTTAAAATGTTTTTTTGAAATAACATATCCTAACATAATAACATATTCGAAATCAATTTGTTAATTAAATTCTGTTCTTTATTTAACTCAAAAAATATGTTATCATACCGCTCTACAAAGGCAAAGGTATGCAAATGGTTGGCAACAACTAAAGGGCAATTAGTCAACTAAGCTCGGTTGGCCAACTATATGGAAAGATTTTATTAGAAAGATTAAGAACGGTGACGAACGAAAAAGTATGGGACGTGCAAGAGGCCTTTGTGGGTGGAAGAGGATGCATGAATCTTTTCTTTACAAGCGATGACGGAAAAGTTTTTAGCGAAAAACCAAAAATTTTTTTGTTTACGCCTTTGTAGAGCTGCAAAGAGCATATGATAGAGTTATAAGATAAAGGTTATGGGAGGTACTCTCTGAGTACAGGGTAAATAGTATACTTATACACGCAATCGCATCAAGTTCTGCGTGTGTAAGGATCAATGGATCATTCACATCATGGTTTGATATTATAAAAGGTGTCAAGCAGGGTTGTGTAATGTCTCCATGGCTGTTCAACTTGTATATGGATCAGTCTGCGAAAGATCTAGAATGTATGAATGTGGGAGCGAAGATGGGGGATTTGATTGTATGCTGTTTATTGTACGCCGACAAAGCAGTATTATTGGTGAATAATACTACCTGAATTACTAAGTCTAGTGAGTAGAATGTACGATATATTTAAAGAACGCGACCTTATCATGAATGTCAACATGTATAAAGTGATGGTATTCGAGAAGAAGGAAAGCAAGATACGGTGCAAAATAAGTAATGAATGTTTGAAACAAGTAGATATGTTTGTAAACACTAATTTAATGTATTAATTATAAATATATACATTAAATTAATATTTAATACATCACAGATCTATGTTCTGAATAACTACAGCTTCACAATAAAATTGTGTTCTCCTTAATAAGAAAAAGTTTGTGTATTTATGAAGTATGTTTGATAGAAACGGTAAGACTGAAAGATATCGAAAAGACGGTGACAGAAGGAAACGAAGCGAACGGCGCTTGAATGGAATTATTACTAATGCAAACTTGTTAACCAAGGCAAAACTAGCGATACACAATGGAGTCCTGGTACCAACATTGATGTATGGAAGTAAGACCTGGAGCTGGAAGAAGAGGAACGAAAGTAGACTGAATGCAGTGAAAATGAGAACGCTTAGGTGTATGAGTGGCATATCCATTTATTACAGAGTAAAGAATGAAGAAATAAGGATAGAATGTAAAGCTGATGTTAGTATAGTAAGATTAAAAAATGATCATTATGGTGGTTTGATCATATGGAACGAATGAATGAGGAGATAATGGTAAGAAAGATATATGACGCAAGTGTTGATGGCACCAGAAATAGTGGACGTCCGCGAAAGATTTGGCACAACCAGGTAAACCAGATATCGGAACAGGGTTCTGTTAGAAGCCTCAATAATCGCCCAGCTTGAATGAGAAGATGTATGAATTTGGATGTGGCGAAAACTGTGTGTTAGGACAGAACAGTGTGGCGCTCTATCCTATCTGCTTACCCCCCCAAGAAAACAACGTGATGGTAAGTTAGTTTAAAAAAATAAATCAGCTCTAAATACAATTGTTTGATGTCAATAAAATCATATAACGAGATCAATAAGATAGTTATAAATAATATAGGGCATTGTAAATACGATAATATTAAGCACGCATTATATATTTAGTTTAGAATCCTGTGATAGTAATTTTTTGTTTTATAATCCCATATAACGTACGTGTCGATCCTGCATTGTAGGCAGCACGAATGATGAGATAGACGTGCTCTCAAATACCTTGATCAAATACAAAGTACACCTACGTGATATTATATTTTCATGAGAATCATTGCTCCAACCACCTTACCGCTATTTATTCTTATACTGGGTTTGAATGTTTGAATTGCCTGTACCCATATAATATATTTGTTTTACCTCTATACTTTATTATTAATATTGAACATAAAGTATCTTTATTTTATATAATAATTTATACTTATCACACTTTCACCGCGTGATATATTGTGTACATAGTTAATTTATTTTAAAAAAACAGTCATACAATAAGTAACAAAACATATATATTTTTAAATCATTTAAAGATTACCAGTCATCCACCTAAATGTTTCCATAAAGTAGTTAAAATATATAATATGCTTGCAATGAATTATTTTACCAAATACAGAAAACTATTTTTTTTTAAATACATGTTGAATATAAATACTCTGGAAAATAATAAAAAAATATTCTAAAGAATAAATGGTGCATGTTCAGTTTCAATCTCTAAGATTTGGTGTAAATTAAATATATCTATAACTTACTAAAGTGCAGACATCATTTTTAAAAGATGATAAACTCAGTGAGAAAATATTAATATCTTTATTACAGTTACGACACGAACGATGTTACGACGAGTTATAGAGGATTAAAAAATGTTAAGTTTGTATTGTAGAATGGTAGATGGAAAGTAATGAAATACTTTAGTGTATTAATCGGCACGACAAAATTAATTTTCTCAATGCACGCAGGAGTCGCTGAAATTATGAATAATTTTATGAAGGCATATTTGATTATTAATATTTCTCAGTACCTTGAGTGTTTGAAAATTAATATATTCCAAACTATGTAATTCGCCAAAGTCTCGTTCTAACCATATCTTAAACACAATTAGATTTTATTTCTGGAGAGAGACATTTTTCAGATTACTTTTCAATATTCAGTTACATGTCATGTACAGTCGTACCTTAGCGTAATGTATGAATTATGTTATGAACTATATCCATCGTACTAGTGATGACTTGTAACTTTGAAGAATTATCACATAATATAACTCATTACATTTATAACACTAGAAATAATCCGTCAATTAATCATTTTAATTCATTTAAAATATCGATGAAAATGTTATCTACATTTTCGGAATAATCGTTATGGAAAATAAATTTTTATTTTATATCAAAAAAGGATAAAAATACATTTTAAACACTTATATCAAATATCAAATATTTTTATTTATTTTCTTTAAAAAAAAAAAAATATGAATCTTAACCACAAAGATAACATTGCTGATTTTAAAAGTATAAATATCAAATAAATCTACTGAAATTAAACAGGTTAATAATGTTGTTTATAAAACTTCAATAATAACTATGTAAATGACGATCCTTGCCATAAAACCGCTATGCAGTTTGGTAAAAAATAAAATTATAATATATATATTTGTAATAAAGTTGAAATTAAAAATTTTAAAAAAATATGCCACTACAAATCAGAAAATGAGGCGCTTATACCCGCTGCTTACCGTCGCGTCACCATTTATTGGGGTGATGCGTGCGCTGCTGTGTCGTCCACTATGTAATGAAGTAATAATTAAATCCAAACTTTTAATTAAATCGCAATGAACGTGTCCTTTTTCAAATCTTCATACAGATAAATTATGTTTAGACGTACGCCAAGACAGGAGTAATTTACTCTTCTCTCTCTTACATACATATTCTGTCTTAATATCATCGAATCTTTAATCATGTTTGTCAACACGAACCGCTCATAGAACATTTAAATTGTGTGATATTTTATTGTGTAATTCTGCCTAGGAATTTCATCATAGTAACATTATTTATAATTATACATTAATATGGCATCCTGGTTGAATTAATCTTTAGAGGCCCGCAAGTGTGTAACATTCAAAGATAACGTTTATTGTTGCCTATAAATTCTAAACATAATTTATTGAAAATATTTAATATATTTACCACCTGGACACATTGTACCTATATTGATAACTTTCTTCAACTAGTACTTATTGCTCATTGATTTCTAATTAATTTATTATTTCTAGTGTACCACTGCATAAACTTTTGCATTGTTCGGTATTTATGACAGGACCAGATCGCCGGTCGCTATGCACATGCGGATGCTGCATTAGGTATACTATACCTATTTCCCCCCCCCCTCTACCAGAACCTCAGAGCATGACTTTTTATGTGAGTGATCTATGACTTGTGAACTGTCCTGTTACGAGATCATCACACTGATTATTATTATTGTGTTTCGGTTCCTTGTAGTGCGTGTCTAAGATTTACAATCACTATTGGATGATATGCAGTGCTTTGTGCTAATCATCGAATAAGTTTCCTGAAGTTTAAGAGAGTTGTGAGTACAGCTAGAAAATCCAGGTAAGTCGTGCTTCCTGGTTGGTCCTTGAGTCTTTATTGTTCTGTCCCTATACCAAATTCCTACCACTCTACATCCAGTTTCCCCACTTTCGTATGTAAACATGCATAATATATTAAATATGAATTAAATATATTAATTATAAAGATATACATATAAAATCAATTCTATCGAAAAATATTGTTGTTGCGCCACCGGGATTCGAACCTGGATCTCTTTCCTAACCGGGGAAGGTGCTTTATCCAACTAAGCTACAGCGACAATATTTTTAGCGACAATTTTCGACCCTATATGTTACCTTTTTGATATTAATACATTTAATCGTTCCTTCATTTGACAGAGCCATCTACCTTATTTTTACAGAATCTCAAATACCTTTGAGTAAACTGATAGCAGTTAATTGATTAGTTGGATAAAGCACCTTCCCCGGTTAGGAAAGAGATCCAGGTTCGAATCCCGGTAGCGCAACAACAATATTTTTCGATAGAATTGATTTTATATGTATATCTTTATGATTAATATATTTAATTCATATTTAAAATATCGCAGATCTAAAAAAAACATGCATAATATATGATTTTTCATAATTTCTGTGTTGTTATTTGTTATGAATCCCCATGAATTACTATAAATATATTATAATGAAAGAATCCATCTACCAACAACCCTTAGATGTAAGAGATATCTAAAGAGCCCTGGTGTATGTAAGTATTTCTTAAAACTGTGCTCAAAAGTGGAAAGATTAAATAAATTTTTTAATCAGGTAAACAAGATAAAGTTTGTTTTCACACCACAACTCTGTCGTTCGCAACAGTCTCGGTGTTAGTTTAGCTTCCACGGATGCACTCCACAGTGTGAATAATTAAAAATCGTTCCGACACTGGTTGCAAGAATTAAGTAGAATTCATCCATGGGAGAAAGTATTAACTTTTTTCAAAATGATATGGTCCAATGTGAAAGGAGTTGGAGGTGTGATAAACTCATTTCTTCTTTCTCTACGAATAAGTGCCCCAATTCACATACGTGTTCGTTAGAAGATCGCGGAGTATATTGAATAAGAATATATGGTAAGAGCAGGTTGGAGAAGATAAACTACTTACGGTTGACATAAGTTTATTGTTGAGCTCGTTTACAGATTTAAGACATACAATAAATACATAAAACGACTACACATATAAGCGTTTCCTGGAGATACTATCTGGAAGGTGATAGCCTGTGAGCCGGTCTTCTAGATGGTCGCGGGTGCATGTTATTGGCACCCGATGTCGGTACAGGATGCGTTCTTATGGCTGTTAAGAGCTCCGGTTTTATGCAATGGTAAAAGCAATATGCGTTCAAGGGTCGTCGGTGGATTTCCACACACACAAACATTTTAACGGATGATTGTTTAGAGGCCACCTAGTCATGGTTGAAAAGTATCCATTGAAATTATTAGAAAGTTGCGTCATTAGACTTTTTACGATATGAAGTATTTCTATCGAAACCTATCTATAACTAATAACACCGCGAACCACGTGAAATTTCGGAAAAAATAACAGACAAAACTCTCAAAATAGGTATGTACTGCCCATGTGTTAATTTATCTTTTATTAAATTACTCAAATCGTATTTATAAATTTTTATAGCGGTTTTAATGGAACTGTTCAAATTAAATGTACAGTATGTATGGTATTTGGTGCCACCGCCGACGGATGTCGACGCGCAGTGCGGTATTGCGCGGTTCGAGGTCGGGAAAATTGAGATTTATTGCATCCAACCATTACCGCGCCCTCAATCGTTAGTCGTCTCTCAAAAATGGGATCGCGTCATTGTTCGGAATAAAATTTATACTATGATGGATGAACTTTTACAGGAAAAAGAACAATAGAAAGGCTTTTATATTACTGATGATGGACCTAATGACGGTAGACTCTGATATAATAGTAGGTATATAAACCAACATGTATGTATTATATAGCAATGTATTAATACATAAAATTGAATGTTTGTTTGTTTGTCAGTTTTCCATAAAATCTTTCATTATTTGACTGATCTGAATTAAATTTTACTTAGTTACTCTTTTGGTCCCCGCCGTAAAATATGCATCTTCTCTCCGGCCACGCTTGATATGAACTTGTAAAATATTTTATTAAATGCTTTTCGTTTAAATTTTTGAATAGAAATTCTTTAAGACTCTGAATTATCTTCTTCTCCGATATAAATATGTTTTATATTGAATGCTATCCATCTCAATTTTTGCATAGTTACTCTTTAGGAGCCTGCGTAACACAAAGGTATTCTCCCTCCTCTTCTGGCCACCCCACACTTTTTATTTTTAAATAGAGATATGAAAACGGAATACGTGTCACATTAATATTCTAACTATTTTCAAACTAAGCTAAATGCTTGTGCTATGAAAATAGGACTAACTTGCTGGTCTCCTGGAACGAAAATGGAACCCCCGACCACTAGATTACCAGATCCAACAGATTAACCACTAGACTCTACTCTTATTAAAAACCTGTGAATGCAATCCAATTAAAAGTTTGGTCAGTTGTACTCTAAAACTTTGAAGAAAATAATATCACCCCATCTCTTTTCCGGATTTTCTAGTTAACCCGTCCTTTGCCACACCACGGACAACCAAATATATGTATATACATAAACTAACGCAAATTATTTGTTTCAATATTTGTATTTTGGGGTCACCCACGTAATTATTTTGATACCACTTACGCAATCAAATAGCTCCAAAAATTTTTGAAAATATATGACACGATTGAAACGAAAAATTGAACGCTAACTATATAATATGCATTACTGTAAAAAAAATGTCTTTATTACATAAAGATTTAATTTTCGAAGAATAAATACTTTTACTGTTGCATTAATGTGTTATAAACTATCGGATTTATGTTTCCACAAATAATTTTTGTTGAATGCCTCTCGTCCTGAAAACCAATGTTCCAAACCCCTTTCCAATACGTACACTATATTTTATGTCTATTCAATTACTGGTCTATGGCCACGACCAAATTTTGCATCACGGTAAAAAAAGATTATCCCGGGTAATGCCGGATATGGCCATTTAGTCATCTCAACTAGAAATGACATATTATGTACCATGCGGGACGCACAAGAATACTTATATACTATTTTAAAGGAATACAGAGTACAATTGACCATAAATGTAGGCTAAAAAATCACGAAAGGCAATTCGTAGGGTTATGAATAGTTGCCGTTTTAAGCATTCATAAGATATCATTTTTTAAAGAATACAATATTATAGATATAAAACGTGTCTTTAAGTTAAGATATTTTAAATTTTGTATCATAGTCACAGTATACCAATCATATATAATTTAGTGTTTCACCACACAAAACAATGAGTGAACAACTTCATTTTGGTACCGAGAGCAACAACTATTTTCTGTTACGCTTCTAACGTTATTAGCTTCGTAACTATACAATATACCGAGCGAAAAATAATTATAATATGGCATATAATTTCAGTAAATGACTCAAATGGGAAGAGATTTAAAAAAAAATTATGTATTAATCTAATGCAATGATACAATATCTTTTTTTCATGCTACACTTGTGGACATCCTATATATTAATTTTCTAAACTTTTTAACAACTTGACAAATTTGATTTTTCCATTTAAAATTTTTATCGGTGATTGCTCCAAGATATTTGATTTTATTTGTTGTTTTTAAAATTGAGCAATTAGAGAGACAATAATTTTGATTGTGAGTTATATTTTGTGTGGAGTGTTCACGAATTATTATGTCGAATTTTTTCGAGAAATCATTTGATTTTATTGCAAACGGAATAACTAATTTTATATTTAACGGAAAATAGTTATTTTCACTATTTAATATCTAAAAAGTTCTTAACTGTGTTTATAGCTTCGGTGGCTTTTAATTTTATACTTTCCCAATTAATTTCACTTACAATTAGAACCGTGTCGTCAGCATATGATGTAATTTGCTGGAAGCAACACTGTCTAATATTCCAATTAAACTCATCAACTAAAATACGTAAATAATCCATTTTTAGAGATACATTAGTTTTATTATATATTATTTTATTATGTATTTATTTACTTGATATTTTTTATTTAAAATAATTACATTATTTAAACAGTATGATCAAAATTTCTACTTTAACATAGACAAAAGTCTAAAAAGTAGCCAAGATAGTATTGAATACTATCAGAGGTAATCTAACGCATCCTACATAAAAAAGAAATTAGTAAACTTAAATAACAATATATTCTTAATAGATGTTACTTGATCACACTATGATCTTAACCTTGTTAATAAAATTTTATCTGATCTTTTTTTATTATTATTACTTCAAACATTTTGAATGGCTTTTTGGGTCAAAACTAAAGGATCCATTTATAACGCCTATTGTTAACCATTTCAACTTACAAAATACTGTGGTGTGACAGAAATGATCTAAAATACATTATTATTACATTTCTTTTCTACGAAATAAGAAATATAGGTTGAAGCATACCGAAAAAACAAAAATTAAGATAATTTTGGCATGTTAGCGGATAGTTCTTCTATGGTACGTACATACGGAATAGGCATTAATTCCTCACTTCATAAATTTGACAGAAAATGTCGTTATACAACAATTGTCTTATTCTACTCTGCTTATAATCTTGGCGGTAAATTGTAGTATGCTTTCGTACTGTCCCCTGCTTGACTTTCTAGACGACTCTTCGATTTTCCGAAACCGGTTGGTCTATTAAATTAAACTCATACAAGTGGTTAAAAACAAACAATTTATATTAATAATAATTGTATAAAAATCTTTTTAATTTTCTGTAATTTTATGGAAAATACAGCATTGCACTCTTTGTATGTTGTCTGGAATAAAAATATGCTATTTTAAGGATTCCGCTTGTTATTTCTTGCGATTCCGTTGTAAGTATAAAAGTTTTTAAGTTTGTTTCGCAATATTGTTGTATTGTCATATTTTATAAATATCGTTGGTTAGTAGGAATAAATATACTCAGTTCGCTCCATAATACAACATGTATTATTTTAGTCTGCGGCAGACTCATAGTACCACCTAGCGGTGGTTTGCGGAAGCTCTCTGACACGCCGCAAACCGGGTCACAGCGAGCTTGCAGAAAATACCACCAGAGAGACGCGGCACTAGTAGTCAAGGCAGCCGGCAGTCCTTGTCCTGGAGACGCGAGCACCAAACCTAGAATTTTATTCTACTTCCATGGCTGGCACGTTTAACTAGTTTTCTCTTAAAGTGTAACTTATTTTATACTTTTAAATCTGATAGCTACCCGTACTTTATAGTGTGTTCCATCTGTGGACCGCAACTAAACCAGATAACGAAACCCAAGGAATGGTTCTATTTATTTAACACGCCCGAGATGTCATCCTTCCTTACGCATTCTTTAATTGGCCAGTATAACCTGAGTCAGCCGAGTGAGTATTCATCATTATATCTTTTGAGTAATACCAATACATAAAAGCCAATTTTCTATAAATATCATAGGCTAGTAAAAAATGTGTTGTTTGGTTTTCAATACGTGTTCTATGATATATTTTATAAATAGCGTTGACTGAGTGAGAATCCAACCAGAACTAAGCCTAATCATTTATTCTTACAATCAGCTTCAGGAAGAAGACTGTTGAAAATGCACGATGAATGAATGAATCAGAAAATTGAGCAGTTTTACAAGGATATGCTAGATCTGTAGTGAGTAGAAATAGCTTATTGGATTGATAAATCTCGTTTTAAGGAAGTTGATTTTTTTACTTGGTTACAGGTTTTAGGAACGAAGTATACACACGTATTACAGATATTTTATTTTCATTTTGATTGCATTGAATTATTTGTAAGTAGGTAAATAATTTATTTATTTTTTGACAACTAGACAGTGATGTATACTTTTTTATATTTATATATATATATATATATTTTTTAGGAGAACACATTCTTATTGTGAAGTTGTAATTATTCAGAACATAGGTCTGTGATATTTTAAATATGAATTAAAGGATAAAGCACCTTCCCCGGTTAGGAAAGAGATCCAGGTTCGAATCCCGGTGGCGTAACAACAATATTTTTCGATAAGATTGATTTTATATGTTATAATTAATATATTTAATTCATATTTAATATATATATATTTTATTAAACCACTTTTTTATTTTTGAGTTCAATCACGACTAGTTTCGGTAAGAGCAGACCTTCACATATAAAGGTGTAAATTGAACTTAAATTAAATACAGTTGGCTATAGGGTGGGAGTAGTTTTATTCTTCTGGGTAACATTTATAAAAGTGGCGAAGGATGTGATAATGTTCATTAATATTTTCCCAGAATTATTATTTGTCTAGATTTCTATCATTTCAAGGTTATTCATTATTATTCCCTTATATAGTATGGAGTGTAATGTGATTTTTAAAAATGTGTGTGTATAGTACAAAATGTTAATGAAAACTATATATTGAAAACATATATATTGCTACACCACGAAGTAACCGCCAAATCAATCAATGATAATAATGTATACCTACAATTTAAGTTTTTATAATCGATTGGCTAGTGGTGAAGTGGTAGGCGATGTAAAGTGTGGCTGTTGGCCCGCTATCAATCTACTGAATTAACGTTAATGACTGCGGTAGGATATGCGAGACAGAGCTGCGGCAGATAAGCAATGTCAGAGGTATTCGGGATGTTCTGTCTTTAATTACCGTAATCAACAAATTTTATTTCAGTCCAGTTTGTGATAAATGCCGTTAAATAAGTTTTCATAGCAATAATAATACAGATTTTATAAATACATAAAGAAATATGCTACTTAATATTCTATATTTATTGAAAAAAATAGTTTTGAATTGTGCTTCCGTATTCTTTTCATTTGTTGCTGTTCATTATAATTTGATTTTTGAATTATATTAATTCTAAATATGAATTAAATATATTAATTAGAAAGATATACATATAAAATCAATGTAATCGAAAAATATTATTGTTGCGCCACCGGGATTCGAATCTGGATCTCTTTCCTAACCGGGGAAGGTGCATTATCCAACTATGCTACAGCGACAATATTTTTAGCGACAATTTTCGAACCTATATGTTACCTTTTTGATATTAATACATTTAATCTTTCCATTATTTGAAAGAGCCATCTACCTTATTTTATTTAAAAAAAATAATATATATATATATATATTAATTCTACTTGTTTTATTATTTTTGTTCGTATTTTTTTTCTCTTATTTAGTAAATTTTTTGTGGTATAAATTTAAACGATTCATTGTTGCGGAATACATCAATTATTCTGAAAGCTCCAGTACTCTATTCCTGGTAAAAGAAATAATTATTTTTATTATTGAGATAAAAATATAATAAAAAACAGGACAAATTTTTAAAAGTAGCCACAAATGTTCCTTCTTTATTCCTTTCAACATCTGTCTGGTCAGATCGCATGTGTCGATACCCAAAACCAATCATGGACCACCGGTCACACTATCCAGCAGGGATATTTGCGGATTAATGTGTCACTCACTTTTGAACACTATCTTGGAGATCGCAAGATAATATATTTTTTTGCCCCGGAAATTTTGATATCTCCGAGAGCATTCATTTTTTATGTGAAAGATAAAATACGTTAATAAAACACATTAATTTGATTTTTTGGTGGAAAAATTATCAATTTTGAAATTACATATTTTTTACGTACCGTAATTTAAAAAGATTAAATACACCGAACCATAAAAGGTACCTACAATTTATGAGATCATTTTTATAATAAAATATTTTATTATACTAAAAGTAACCTAAAATGTACATCTCATTCTTAAGCGAGCTAACGAGTACCAGTTTACGCCAAATTATTGGTAGTATGGAACGTCCTTACTTATTTTTCCTGCTAAATGAACTGTCAAATGATTGTGGAAAAATTTAATAGGTTTAAAGAAAAATATGAAAATATCTAAAAGTAAGTGAAATGAGCGAATAAAAAAAATGTCGGTATTAAAGTAAAATACATAATAATAGGTATACAAATAAATGCGTGTGTAATATTTATTTTGGTGGTTTAAATTGTTTTCTGCGGGGTCTTATTTTAACGCATCACCTACCTTTAGATCATAATATATACCCCAATATTAAGTTGATTTTTCTAAGCAAAATGTACATACTATGGTCTGAATAAAATGTATTTTATCAAGCATATTACTGCGTTACGTGACTCATGTATATAATTTTACTAAACATATTTCTATGTAACATGATTATTATATACTTGTATTATCAAGCATACTTTTATCGAGCGTACTGTTAAGTTATGTAATTCTTCTATATATAATTTTTTATCAAACATATTGCTATGTAACAAAAAAAACATTCTTTACATCGTTACATAATTATTAATTTTGGACGTACATAAAGCATTAAAATAATACTAGTCAACTCCAAAATTCTTCCATTCATAAAAATAATATTATAGTGTATGTATATAAATGTAAATTCTCTTAGAGATTAGTCTTGAGAGCGCATAAAGGATAATAGAGAGTTAAGTATGAAGCAAACATGGCTCATAGCCGTATGAATTTTGTACACAGGTTAGAATAATGCAACCAGTACATTCCGACTTTTTCTGACTCCCATAGGTTCAAGTTTCATTCATGAACATGCACAAGCTCTAAGTTAATATAATTACTCTCCAGGTGTCGCCCGCGAGGAAGGGGACAATTCGACGATGCCATTTCGCCGACGAAGTATATGCCGAATTTTTTTAAATTTGAAATGTATAGATTTCCAGTTAGTCAAGTTATATATCTCTATTCTTTTGAACTTTTATTAATTAATTACTGTCTATATCGTTAGATAATCTGATACAAGTTTGCATTTTAATTTTCGGTTAGCTGCTTCTGTAGGTTAGGTTAGATTGAGTTAGGTACAGTCCACATAACAGATAATATAAATGCTACTAAACTATTGTCAAAATGGCCGTCGACGAAATGAACCATCAGCTAAATGGTCCATCGGCAGAACGACGTAGGCAAAATGGGATCGGCGAAATGGCATCAGCGAAATGGCATCGGTGAAATAGCATCTGCGAAATGGAATCGGCGAAATGGCATCGATTAAACGAAATTAATAGGGAGGGGGAGCCTCAAAATCATGTCAATTTGCTTTTTATGCATGATTCAGTCAGAGGCTTTAACAGAGAAATGAAAAATAATATTTCAATATTTCAACTACTCGTGAATGAATTTGAAATACACAACGTAAAAACAATACTGAATTTCTTCTAGGATTACAAGTCAGAATCTAAAAACATCTCGTCAAAACCACGACTGAATTTTTTTGAAGCACCTAATATATTTAAATCTAACTAAAGAGCCTTAGCTATTAAATGAGTCTAGATTAAACTAATTGGGGTAGTTTCTAGTGGTGTGAATGAAACGCGCAATTGGTGTAGAGTCATGAATTGTTTCAGAAAATAGAACAGGAAGAACATAAAAGATGGCGGAGAGCAAAATGTGAAGAGTAGAAGAGCGTGTCGGTGATGGCCGGTTTCAGTCTGTGAAGATACCTGCTTTTTGTTGCAATCCAGGTGTTGTTCGCGTCGATGGAATTAATCATCGCTTCCCACAAACTGATTAGTGACATGACCCTTGGATCGTATCTTTAACAGTATAAACCTTTTAAAGAGTAAATATATCATAGGTATTAGAAAAGAAGGGAATTTAAAATTTATTTTTTATTTTTGCAACGAAATATCTTCTAAAGATACTTTATTAAATCGTTAAGTTAAAAGAGCGTTTTGTTTCAGAAATGAAACAAACATTTATTCGTACCTGTTGCTTACGTAAACCATAAGAAAGAGAACTTAAGCCATTGCTAAATAAAATAAGATGCAATGAGCATAAGTGTGCTATTCTGAAAGATGTAGTAATACTCACTGGTCCTCAGGGATGATACACTAAATTTTGCTGCTTTCTCTGTGAATGGGATAGCTGAGCAAAAAGCGGCCATTATCTTATAGGGAAGTAGCTCAACCACATAGTGAACATATTACATGTGGTAATTGTGAGGAAATCGTGGAAGAGTTGCTATCTTCAGCATCATGTTTTCAGGCTGCACCATGTCCCTTAAAATTCATTTGTAGCAAAAAAATGTAGCAAATGAATATTGATGGATATATTTTAGCGGTTCACAGTGGAGTCTTGGTAAGTGAAACCTACAGCTGGCAGATGAGAAACGATAGTAGACTGAATGCAGTGGGAATGAGATCACTTAGGCGTATGTGTGGCAAATCAATTTATGACAGAGTAAAGAATGAAGAAATAAGGAAATAATATAAAGCTGATCTCAGTATAGTGAGTGAAATTAAGAAAGGATCACTTAGGCGGTTTGGTCATATGAAACGAATGAATGAGGAAAGAATGGTAAGGAAGATATATGATACCAAAAATAGAGGACATCCGCGAAAGATGATGTTTATAATAATATTTAAAAATATGAATAGATATATTAGAAATTAAATATTAAACTAAGTAAGATTAAGAAAGAATCACTAAGGTGGTTTGGTCACATGGAACGGATGAATGAGAAGAGAATGGAAAGGAAGACTTGATGAAGCAAGTATTGATAGCACCAGAAATAGAGAACGTCCGTGAAAGACTTGGCACGACCAGGTAAACCAGACACTGGTAGATGATCCTATTAGAAGCCATAATAACTAGCGACCTTGTATGAGAAGATGTATAAATGTGGATGAGGCGAGAATTGTGTGTCAGGACAGAAGAGTTTGGCGCCTATACTCGCGGAGAAACGGCGTGATGGTAAGTATTTTAATTTGTGAAGTAGCCACCCTGTTTACTTGGGGAGAATACTTCAAATAAAAAAATAGCTTATAGCAGTTAATTGATTAAAAAAATGTTGGTGTCTTAAGCAAGATACTTTTATAGAAAAATACAAAAGAAAGAAAATCTATAAAAAGTAGATTATTTATTTATATATTTCTACTTAAATAAATAAATATATATATTGAATATTTATATAATTAGTTTATAAATAATATAAATAGTAAGAAAATAAATAAAAATTACATTTTATGGCATCATTGTTATTTTTCGGTAAAAAATTAATTTTTATATAAAATGATGGATGATGCAATTTCGCAATATATATTTTTTTATTGCCCATTGTAATAAGTGTAGATTAGTAAAATACACCAATACAAATTTGTCATACTTTATAATAAATTAATTGATAAATTAATATGATACATTAACCATCATTAAAAAAATCTGTTTTTGTTTTAGATTTTGATACATCGCTTATTGTTTGATACTTTAGTAAAAATGAAGAAATCAGCCGCTTTTACAGTGCGGCAGGAAGCATTTTTTCCTAAAATATCAAAAGAGAAAAAACAAACTGAAATCAAGTGTACCAAATAGTCCCTAATGTATTTTTGTCCCCTACAGCTATAGCGTAGATTCACTTTATTTTCAAGTTTCATTTTTGGCAACAGTTTCGGGCAGAGACAAAGTTGTGAAATAATAATGAGTTGATCGGAGTAACTCTGCAAACAAAAAATCCAACAGGTACCCGAGAAGTTTTGTGTCGCTACCAGTTAGCGAATAGCCACACAAGTGTATAAAGAGTATGTAGATTTTTATGTTATTTTTCAATTCTTTAATAACACAAAAAAATATACGTGTATCACACCACACATGCTTACAATATTTGTTCTAATTCACTCATGCCTTGTACACATATCATCGTATTTTAACTGTTCAAAGGTTTTTTGTGAAACTTTGTGGAATTCCACGATTATTTTATAAATTGTGTTAAAACACTGTTTTATTCCACTATATTTTATTGTGTTAAACGTTAGAACGTTTTCGGGAATATCTTCCCATTATCAATAATATAATTTAACTAAAATTAAAACACTTCCAGACAGTTATATATGGTGTAACGTTTTCGGGAACATCTTCCAACTATCAATCATATATTACTGTCTGAAAGTGTTTTTAATTTAAGTTGAACTATATTATTGATAGTGGGAAGATGTTCCCGAAAGCATTCTAACGTTTAACACAATAAAATATAGCGGAATAAATCATCGTATTTTGTTTTCTTCTTTTCAAATATTGTCAGTTTTTTTTACAGTTCTTGTCTCTTTTTTCTTTTGTTATGTGGAAAATATAAACGATATAACGTCATTTTATACATTATTTTACTAGTATTAATCTTATTACCTTTATCAAAGTTTTAATGTAAACTCATAATATATTATAATATATATTTTAAATATTCTTCCTTGCCATGGTATTCGTTTCCAAGGTCATAATAATAATAATAATGGATAGTTTGTATAGGGCCATTTTCAAAAAACTTTCACCTTAAGGACGCTTTACACATAAACTGTTTATAGTTCTAAAATTATCTTTGTTTTTAAAATTTAAAATTATTATTTTCACTTACCGAAATGACTTTTTGAAAAGGTGCGTTGTTAATTTCTTATAAAATAAAGTCTGATGCTCTATCTAATATCTGGGATACAAAGTTCTTGAAGATACAGAGGCGCCATGTTGTGTGTCGCCTTGTACATCAACCAGCACAATTTAAATTCAACTCTTTCAGGGAGTCGGAGTCAATGTAGCTGATGTAAAAGGGATGTTACGTGAGAGAATTTGGAAACTCCATATATTATTCGTGCAGCCGTGCAGCGTCATAAGACTTAGACATTAGCTAAATTTTTCTGTGTACATATGAATAAGTATGTGTTATTTCTTTTTTCCTTTCCAGGTAACATTGGATTCTTTTTTTGATATGCATAAATATAAATGCAAATATGTTATTATGTATTTTTAATTTTTAACGCAAACTTTATGTTGTAGTTATCCATTTTTTAAACCACTTGTATAAGTTAATTAGACACTTTTTGACATACAGGTTTAGTTCGTTTTTATGATATTCTGATGAATGCAAAGCTATTTTTTGAAACCGGTTGGTATATAATGAACTCATAAAAGAGGTTTAAAAACAAAGTTACTGAATAATTAAATATTATGTTATTTGTATTTTTAGTACAATTTAACGAACAAGTGTAATTTAATACACAATTAAGATAGTTTTAATAAAAAATCAGTTTTGTTGTTAAATTGCAATTTAAAAAATTAAATAGATTAATTAAATACTGTAGAATTTTCAATACAAATTTAATAAATTAATCTATATATCGAAAAAATATTTAGTTGCTACCGAAATGATTAATTGATTTTTGAGTCATATTGAAATTTTGAGTCAAGTATAAAATAATTTTAATTAATAAATTATATTCAATCGATAATATTTAAAAATTGAATATCAAAACTGTTAGTTTTTCAATAATTATAAAAAAATAAATACACATGAGCAAATTTATTTTAACGGAGATATATAATGTGTAAGCATATCTCTAAATTACATATAAGTACATAGATGTATCTAATATATATCAAATTCATATACAATAAATGAGATCCCTCCTGCAACTACACTGTATATTGGTTTTTACAAATATCGGTGGATAAACAGAGCGTCATCCATATTGGACGATATATAGTGTTGTTGCAGGGAAGCTTACCTAGAAATCGTGTTTATTAGTATTTTTATTTATTTAATATGGTTGCCAAATAGATTATTCCATGTCCAAGTAAATATATAAATACATTCATAACTTAGATCTGCCTAAAACCGATACACATATATAAATATTTTGTTGTATTTAATATACATAGTTGTATAAATAAAAATGTACGCAGGTACTTTTGCAATTCTGTAAATGTTGAAGGATAAAAGAATAATTAAAACTATGAAACTATTAAAATAGGACTATGTTGGATGATTTAATAATCGTTGAGCATATATGAAAAGGTGTATGCTAGTGGATTTCGCAAACGTGCGTCTCTGTTTCCTGGAAAACCTGGTTGTATATAAGTTATCTACATAATTAGAATCAAGTAAAATTTTCTAAACAGCAACAACCCTCAAACTTGATATTAAATTACCTAGAAGTTTGAAACATAAAACAGTTTAATTTACCAAAACACATTCATTATGAAGTCTCTAATTCGGGCCCTAATTGCTATAAGAATGCCTATGCTAACCTTCCCCCATACCTGTCAAACCGTTACGTCACCCCTATTATATATTGTGATGGAACCTCCGTTGATAATGAACGGCAATGCGCGACCCCTTTGGCCACCTGCCATCTTCATCAACAGGAAACGGGAACGACAGCGGAAACACGTCACTGCCTAGTGTCATCACACTGGTTGAGGGACAGCTGTGATTTATTAGATTGTCATACCTCTTCAGTTCGGTAATCATAATCAAAAATACAAAGCATAGTTTCATGTAACCATAATGGCAATTTGTGTTATTTTTATAAAAATGTTTAAACTTTCCCCAATGTAATTTTCATCATCGGTTGCCATATATATTCAAACTCTCTGACCAACGTTTCCAAGGCTCCATCATCAAGACTTAAAATATGTATTAAGTGTTAAACACAATGATTATATAATACGTACACTCAGGGCGAAATTAAACAACCTTAGTTGAATTGACAAAGAATTTGAGGTGAAGAATGATGACAATTATAAATTAGCGTAATTTGAATAACACTTGTATTGTTGATATTGAAAAAATTTGCGTCAATATTAATTTTAAATTGATCATATTTTAATATTATTGAAAAAATACATGTATTAACATGGCATCTAATTCTCAGCCGTTGGTTTGCACTGAGACGAACTTGCCACCCCAACTGCAGATGTGTACCAATACGTAAAATGCGAACGCCTGTAACAGTCAGTCACTTATCACAAGTTGTATAATCCATGCTCGTATTTTGCGACTTATTTTTAATGTAATAAATGTAACATAATAATACGTGCTTCAAAACTGTGACGAAGAATTCATAGCGTCCTCCATATGAACCTTGGAGCAACCGTTAGCTTATTGTTAATATTTTATCTTTAACTCGTACTGATAACAATGTTGAGTATTTATGTGCGGGATTGTGTCGTCAGAATAATACCTGTTCATGGTGACAAAAGTATTTATTCTAAATGCTTCGATACAATGTAGTACAGGTCAATATAAGATGTTTACAGTTCAACGGTTCGGAGGCAAGAGGCCGCGCTGACCGCGGCGCGATACATTTATCTCATCACTAGTACCAAAATTCACGCGCTCATACATTCGTATCATAGATACATCACCATATATATACAACCACCCAATCGTGGTAAGGTTCCTTTGTATTTATTTTTCTTTCTACCTTGTTCCCACTTATGCATTCTATCTCCTTTATCTTAGTCACCTTCATTTCGGAAAGGCAGGACTAGTCAATATCATGCTTCTTCCAGTATTTCGATTTTATTTAAATTAAAAAATAAAAATGCGTAAACGGAATACATGTCATATCGATATTCTTCATTATTTTAAAACTAAGCTAAACGCTTGTGCTATGAAATTAGGACTAACTTGTTGGTGTCTTAAAATTATGCTTAAACCCGTAACCATTAGATTACTAGTCTTAACTACAGGACCAACAAGCACATAATTAGAATGACAAAAAGGTGGACAAAGTTTATTAATATTATTTGTTAAGTATCTTAAAAAACATTTCTTGACCACATTGGATCTAGATGTGGTCTGAAAAAATAACTTTATATACCACAGCGGTATTCTAAATTTACTCAGAAAGCGTAAATATATTTCTCATTGGTTATCAGTGATTTTTTTCGGTAAAAGTATAGCAACCATTGATTGCTTTTTAATATTTTACAGTGCTTTTTTATGGATTTTCAACCACACTATTTGTTTGACCGTATATTTAAATACTTTTATTGTAAGTATGGAAATATTTAACAGAACATTTTCTGAAATGTCATTCTCTACAGATAAATAATAAGTTTAAAACAAGTAACATAAATTTGAAATATTAAATATTTTTCTTAGAATTTATTAACATCAGGGGTATACTGTAATTTTTTTGTATGTAAGTGAACTTTATTAAGATTTTGTACGCGAAAAAGTGCATATTTTTTCTTATTGTACCCCAGGATAAATACCCGAGAGGTAGATTTGTATATACTATGAGACGCACCAAAACAAAATAACAAATATTTGACCGTTAAATAAAAATGTATTTATTTTGAAATATAAATTTCAAAATTACTCAAATATTTATATATTGTACGAAACGTATCAACATTTTATAGAAGAAGTCCAAAAATTACAAATTTTTTAATCTATATATTTAAATTAATGTAGCTTACTCTGTAGAGTTAAGCCATATTAACTAAAAAATATTAATTATTAAAATAAAATACAAAGTTGTTTACTTCATACAACACTTTAATTAAATATTAATTAAAACGTTTTCGATGCTTACTGCGTCATCTTCAGTAATAAACTATAGCTTAAACTAGAACATAGACTATCGACTGCATGGCGGTGGCGGGTGGCGGTGGCGGTTTGAGAGCGTTATTGGGAAAAGGGGGGTTTCGGTGAAAATTAAAAGTGGTTATGGGCAAACTAGCAGAACTCTATAGAATATAAAATAATATTTATTATAGTTTTATTTTTTAAATTTAATTAAAAGTAAACATGAAGTTCTACAAACTAAACACAATAACAGTAAATCAATTTGAGCTCTTCAAATTTTCTTCCCCGTCCACTATTAAAATTTCATAGAACTGTTTTTATTATACTTAAAATTCTCTCCAAAAGATGCCAATTATCAATAAGTCTTAAACGTTGATTTATTGCGTGTTCAAATAAGAGTCACCACTACACATCATGAACTGTAATATCTACTACGATTTCTGTTAGACTAAATTTAATATTAATTTTTCGTGTGGCTGTATATCTTTTATAATATTTTTGTTAATCGGCAATAATTGAATGTATTATAAATGCCATGAAAATTGTTTTTACAGTGCGTTTGTAGTAACAAAATAAAACAAAACTATATTATAATTTTAAGATGATATAATATTAGAATAGATAAACAACAAAATAATGTAATTTGTACCTACAGTTCGAATTTTTAAAATTGAAAATTTTCGATACGGAATATGTGGTTGGAGAACATAACCGCTGATGTCATCGCCTCTTGATATTAACCTTTACCATACCATAAAAAATACCCGAACGCAGCCATGCTGTCAACTCGTGTTACTGTACATAACTGTTAGAAAAAATGTTTTCATTAGGTTAAATGGCTTTAATGGCACAAATTTACTCTAAATATTGAGCATTCAATTTTGAAAAAATGAATAATAACATAATTTAGATAAAAAGGAAGGACACATTGTATTTAAGTCGTATACAATGTGTCCTTCCTTCTTATCTCTCTTCATTTAATTAGTGAGAAAGAGACAATTATATTTATATGTTTGTTGTTCTTCACTCTAAAAAAATTGTGTGTGATCTCCGTCTTTCATATCACAAATTGTACTTTTATCAACATCAACGTATTAATTTTACAACGGATTTAATGGAAAAAATAATTGTTTTTGTACGATTCCCTTTTCATATTTGGTTTTTCACAAGTTTTTCCTAAGCGCTAATATTTTCTTCAGAATTATCCAAAATATGAGTTTTATGTTGCACGTATTTACCGAAATATTACAGGTTTAATTATGATGGTAGACCTGTGTTACTGCATGGTTTGGGAAGGATTAACTCAGGCACGATATCGTGTATCAGAAACCGCCTAGTATGACTTCAGTGTGGAGTAACTAACTAGCGTCAGTACAGTTTTGGGACCACTTGAGTTCTACAGGATCATTTTGAAAAATACAAAGTATAATTTTTTCGCCAGTGTAGATAAAATATATGAATATTTAGAAAAAAATTCAGAGATATTTCATAAAAAAAAAAAACGATCGTGTGTGTATAATTTAATTGAAAAAATCCTCAGATTAAATTGCTAAAGAGGACAAATAATCAACAGTTGGCAGGAGTGACAACTGTTGTGGAGTCCCTCCCCTTGGGTCAGAATTACTCTGTAAAATAAAAAATACACTAAATAACCTACATAAATATGCGACTTTGGGAGGGAAAACAGCGGCATTTTGTTTATTCCGGCGAAAAGTGTTATTGCATATTCATTCAAATGTATGTCTGGGATGTGTGGTAGAGGAAAAAAATTTGGTCGTATTTTGACACTGAGTAGCTGATAGTCAAATAACCTATCTTGTTATCGCGTGTTTGTTTCTTATTCTTTTTCAGGAAAGCGTAGAATTTGTGTGAACCATTTTGAACACCAATATTTTAAGAGAATACGTCATCTTATATCAAAATCTTACTATTGTTGTGAATTTTACGTTTTTATATTTTATATTTAAAATAAAATACAGATCAAACAATCAAAAAAAAAAATTCCATATCTGCCAATTCCTAGATGTAATATTTTGTGTAAAGATAAGTGAAATCGATTTGTCAATTTTTATTATAGATAGATTATTTAATTTAATATAAAAATATAAATAATTTAAATTTACATAATATTGCGATGTTCAAGAAAGTGTTTATAACGTAGTTTTTAAAAAAAAAATAGATTTATACTAATTAAATTCACGCTAAGACCACTTTTTTGGGCATTCAGTGGTTCTGCAGCTAATGTATTAAGTAAGTGTCGATAGAGTTACACGAGAATTTATAAAGTAATGTTAGTGTTAGTGTATGTATAATTAAAGATATAAATATGGCAATAATAGTAAAGGTTTAAAAAAATCAAAATCCAACTATTTCGAGGTACTAAAAATATTACATATATTATCACCATGAACGCTAACATTCCATTAGCGAAGAAGTGAATGTAGTCTTCGGTAATGTCGGTAAAAACAAAATTGGTTAATTTTCGACGTGGAGTGTTCCAGTGTTGTATTGTGTTACCTGTGTATTTAACGTGTAAGCAGACAAGATTTTCAAATAAGCCTTAAACGAATGTCCAAGTCCCGATGACTTTCAAATACTATTCAAACCTAATATATGAGGTCTAAAATTAAATGTATTATGACAAAAACAATAGTGATTTACGATTTACATTAAGATTTAGAGTAAGAAGGCAAGGCTTAGAATATGTAGGTAATTGAGACTTATTAAAATTAAGATATTGAGTATTAACGGAAGATGAGAAGATAAGGATTGAAATGGAAAGAAGTACCTTCATAAAAATGAGGAATAATTTCAGCTGCCGAAAAATCTTTCTTTTGATCCGCTTACGCATTCTACGATATTTTGTTTGTTTCGTACTCCTGTGCAGCTAGCTGTACACTCTATCTATGGCAGTCGATGGCGAGTCTTTGAGGATAGAAGATAAGAATGCTAAACATAACTTAGACATTTTTAAAAAACCTTCACAGAGAACGAGAGATACATTATATCGTTAAGCGTCGTAGACTTGAATATTTTGGAATATAATTCGTGGAGCCAAATATCGCCTCTTACAAATATAATTCAACATAAAATATATGTTTAAATAAAATAAAAATATGTTATGACATCCTGAAGAAGAAAATGGTATTTTTCGAAACCGGTAGATATATTTAAACTCAATTTAGTGGTTAATAAAACAAAGATAATAAATAAAAGTATGAATTTTAACCACAAAGTTAATATTGGTAATTTTAAAAGTAGAAAATATAAGGTTTACGGGTAAAAGTAATAGAGCCCAATATGGCGCACCATACACTTTTTTCATGCAACTCTACGTGGGTGTAGAAGACGTTGGTGTATCAATTGAGGATTTTCAGTGCCCCAAAATCCCAAAACCGATGATGATTTTTTTTCCGAAAGTCGTGTTTGTGTTTTTTTAAATATTTTAATGATTTCAACACGTTTTTGAGGCATTAGATACTTCAAAATAAATTGTAATCAGCTACTCTTTACGAATACCAAATGTGAAGTAACAAATATTTGCCAAAACAAAATGGAAGTCAAACAAATTTGGCCGGAAACATAATATTCACCTGTATTTTGATTCTGTTTTGTGATGTGCATATGTGTGTTTCTTTTTTATAGATTGTGTTGAATGTAATAAAAAATAGCTGGTCTTATATTTATATATGTATTATCTATTTGATATTTAATACTTTATAATCTCGTTAAACGTAATTTGATGGACTCGATGATAGATTGTTAAAAACTCTAGGATTTTCCTGAGATAAGGAGATTACTTTATTTACCAATAATATTAACACATCTTTTCGTTTCGTAGTTCAGGCGAGGCAGAAGTCAATGAAAGAAGTTTGTTATACGACTTCTATTTGGTTAAGACTTACTTATTCTTCACTTTGTATTTTATATTTTATAACTGTATACTTTTAGTAATACCAAATTGAACAGAATGTTAAAATAAGAAATAGCTTTTCAGGTATCCGAAAGTCTCTTTAAACTTATGGAGTTCTAACAGCAGCGTGAACTTGGTAAAGGCTTAGGTTATGCTGTTATCATCATCGCCGTATTTTAGATCCGCTAGTTCCATAGAGCAAATGGGGGCAATTAATCTTGTAACAACTACACTGTAAAGTATTTTGCGACGAAAAGTTTACCCCTGTTATCTTTTTATTTCTTTGTTTCAAACATTATTTTATATATTTACCACAATGCAAGGGAGCGTATGTGAAAAATATTAGAATTTTTGTTTTTATGTCATCGGATAGTGTAAAATAAATATCTTGTTATAACACAACTCTTTATATGAATTATAATCTAAAAAGTATATTGCAGTAGAAGAGGTTATAGAAAAGAATGACTGGAAAATATATTTCCGTATTTGAATAAAGATGAGTATAAAGATATTTATTTGAATTATTTAATATGATATGTACAATACCTATACGTTATATGTGCTATGTGACGTATTAAAAATATTAACTTTTATAAGCTTTTTAATATATCGTGAAACTAGTATTGATATAATTTCAAAATAACAAAATAGTAATGTAAAAAACAAAACAAAAATTGACAAGGAGACATGTTCTGTTTGACATATTCTTGACGACGAATTAAAAATAATTAAGGTCCTTTACTTTGGACAAAGGAATAATCAATACAAAAGGCTAGGTAAATGTAACATAAATATTTTTGTTGTAGGTATTTATTATTTTTGTACAAGCTGTTAATTAATTATATATGAAAGCCCATAAGGGCGTAAATATAAATAACTATAATAATATAGGTAGTTATTTATTTTTTAATAAAAAAGATAAATTAATAAAGTGCACTAAATTATGACAAATTTACGAAAATTCAAAATTCAAACAGTTTTTGATGCTTCCTGAGCAGTAAATTTTAATCCTTAGCATAGAAATGTTCGCAGATATTAAATTTTTAGTACAAAAAAAACCCCTCCAGATGTCTGTAATCTAGGGCGCCCTTCAAATATGTAATTTGAATATATTAAAGAGTAAAATATATTTTCTATAAGGACCTCCGTAAATTACTCTGGCCATTTCAAATTTTCAGAAGGTATTCCGAAAATTACAAAACTTTCATACCATCTAAACACATAATTATTCATTCTAAAGCGAATTTAATTCGAACTGAAAGTAAACATGAATGAATGATGGATGTAATACAAAACTATTTGATTAGTAAAAATAAAAATTATTTTAGTAAATTTAAATTAGCAAAATAATTGCATCCAGGAATTTAGAATAGCAAGCATGTTAATATGAATTACTCACTAAAATCATATATAACTATTCGCATTTAAGCTTTAAGACAATCGATTCATTAAATAGTTTATTCAGCAAGTATCCCAGTAAAATTTTCTTTTCCTCCCTTAGAATAAGTCAAATTTTTATCTAAGTATTATAATGATTTATAATTTGATATTTGTTTTAAATTACATATTTTAAAATTTATCTTTATAGGTATCTATTAAAAAAATATTAATTATTGACTAGTTTATGATAATAATTTTATTAATAAATTTATTGATTTATTAGATTGATAAAAGTTCTAAAAAATAAACATAATAAAATAAGTGTGTATCAATTTAAAAATATTTATAAAAAGTTTTAACTCTACTTAAAATCATAAAATTAATAAAAGTCGGTTGGAAAAAGATGTCAATTAAAATTAAATTGACTTCAATATACAATAATACACTTGTCTATTAGTTTACTATGAAACGTTATGGCTAGTGTCAGACTGTAGTCTGTTAGATGCTGGGATGCATTTGGTATCAGCTGATATATTTGAATGCAGATTGAGATACTGAGAATGGCTTAAAGTTTGCATTCAGGGCACAATCGAAGGTTGGAGCTTAGCTGTAGTTTATTCAGATACGCAGGGTAGAGATAGTATCATTCGAATTAGACCATCTCTGTTCGTTATCTTCTGATGCATAGATATATCTGTGTGGACGGAGGACATCAGTTTATCCATGTGGACTAGGAGGCCGTGTTGAAGATGATGATGGAGTGCGACTGCTAGGTAAAATGCGATCGCAGCCTGCCAGGTCGACTTATAGGATGAAGAACACATAATATAATTAAATATATTCATTGTTAAATAAAAAATATTGTATAAAAGTTATTTTTAGATAGTTTTTTTTTTTAATGCGTACATTGAGTTATTTAACTTTATGCATAAATACTAGATGGAAATGAGCGAGTAAGAATTGAAAAGGTTGAGTGCGCTACATCAGTAAAATATCAATGAATAATCAAACAGAGATTATACGAGAATAATTAACGAGCATATTGTAATATGAATATCGTATATATGTAGTAGGTAGTACATAGAATAAACCTCTTTTTTAAGACAATGAATTACGAATGAATTGTATTAATGAACCCCACACAATACAAATAAACGGTATACATTTACAAAATAACTTTTGAAATTAGCAAAATTAACTTTGTAGTTAAAATTCATTATTTTTATTTGTTTAACTTTATTTTATTAACCATTCTAAATTTTTTTCCTAAACATTATTCGAGCAAATTTGTATTAAGTAACAATTTGAGTTAGGTACTAAATTTTTTTTTTTTAAATTATTGTTTTTTAAAAATAATTTCTGGTAAAGAAACAACATATTTTGATTAGTATTATTTTTCGAAACCGGTAGATGTATTTAAACTCAATAAGTGGTTAATAAAACAAAGTTAACAAATAAAAATAAGGATACTTTTGTAAGACTTGAGTTTCCGGGCACCGATATCCGAGGATATTGTAAATTGGTTCGGACCATATATCAAAAGTTATCCTTGCTCGTGTAGTTGTCGATGGTTTTGCAATTCGTTGTTGTTATAAATCACTTAGCACCAAATGGCTTAAGGAAGGAGACGGTAACCAAACAAACTACTATATACTATATATAATGATAGCCTTTCCATTATTTATTCCCGGTATGAATTATTACTAAGAAAACATTGAAAATTTCCATATACATATAGTATATAATATATTATTGAGAACACATTATTATTGTGAAGTTGTAATTATTCAGAACATAGGTCTGTTATGTTTATGATTAGAAAGTTATACACATAAAAACAATTTTGTCGAAAAATATTGTAGTTGCTACCGGGATTCGAACCTGGATCTCTTCCAATCCGGGGAATGTGCATTAACCGATTCTGCTGCAAGTGTTGATGGCATCAAAAACAGAGGACGTCCGCGGAAGACTTGTCACGACCAGGTAAACCAGTTAATGGAGGATGGTTCTGTTAGAATCCTCAACAATCGGCGAGCTTGTATAAGAAGATGTATGAATGTGGATGAGGCGAGAATCGTGTGTCAGGACAGAATAGTCTGGCACTCTATCATCTCTGCCTACCACCGCGGAGAAACAGCGTGGTGGTAAATAAGTACCACAGTGAATTGACGACAAATTTTTAAACCTATATGTTATACTTTTCAAATTAATACATCTATCGTTCCATTATTTGAAAGCCATCTTCTTTATTTTTACGGAATCTCAAATACCTTTGAGTAATTCGATAGGAGATGCCAGAATTAGTAATTCAATTTTTATATTATTAAGGAAAACACATTCTTATTGTGAAGTTGTAATTATTCAAAACATAGGATTGGCAGAGATCCCGGTTTTAATCCCGGTAGCAACAACAATATTTTGCGATGTAATTGATTTTATATGTATGTCTTTCTAATTAATTTATTTTATTTTAATTAAATTTATAATGTAATTTAGCAGAGCTTGTTTAAATTGATGAAAAATACATATTTTTTTTAACGCAATAAATTTTAATACGAGTTTTTTTCAATTTGAGTTTGACGCTTTTCCAGAATGTTTTAGTGTACTCCCACGCATGGTTCAGCCCATGTTCAGGACGAAGCAAAGGTTTATTAGTGAAATCATAATATATTTTAACTTTTTAAATATTATGTTTTTTTTTTAAATATTTATGTATAAGAATTTATAATGTACAGATTTATTTACTGAAGATCTTCAAAATATCTTAATCGTAATTGAAAAATAGTTTTCTTCTGTTTATTATAAATATTGTACTAACTTAATTACTTATCATCACGTCGTTTCTCCGCGGGGTAGGTAGAGAGGATAGAACGCTACACTACTCTGTCCCGTCACACAATTCTTGCCTCATCCACATTTATACATCTTTTTATACAAGCTCGCCAATTATTGAGGCTTCTAACAGAACCATCGTCTAGTATTTGGTTAACCTGGCCATGCCGAGTCTTCCGCGGACGTTCTTTACTTCTGGTGCCATCAACACTTTCGTCATTTATCTTTCGTACCTCTTTTTAATCCTCATTCATTCGTTACAAATGACCCAATCACCTATGTGATCATTTCTTAATTTTACTCAGTATACTAAGATGCGGTTGTATATGTCTAAGTTTATTATACATGATACTTTTGGATATACGTATTTATTTTATCCTTTATTATTACATTTTTTATTTAATAGTACCCTATCTACCTCACGAGATCAGAGTCCATATTGATGTTGGTTTTTTTTTCTCTTGAATCATTTGCAATATAATTCTAAATAAATAAAACATATTATTACTATTAAAAAAAGTTGGTAAATATAATTAACAGTGTTCATAAGGTACAATGAAAAAGTTTTAAATAAACGCATACTTGCATTATCTACTCGCGTATTACTGCGAAACATGGACATTTAATAAGACGTAAATATAAAAACGTAAATGTAAATAATAACGTAAATTTAAACAAAAACGTAAATGTAAGTAAAAACGTAAAAACTACATTAGTTACCACGCCAAAAGACAGGAGAAGAAACGTGTGATAAGATAACAGTTAATAGTTGATATAATATGAATCAAGCGCGTCGAATGAGGCGCGTTTTTAAAGTAAGTACATAAGTTTCCTTTATCTGTTGACTCACCACATGCAACGTAAGAGACATTCTATTCACATAGTGTGGCCATCTTGTAGTGAGTGGTTGAAATGTTGTCACAGCTCGCTGACTATGAGATACGGCCCGTGATTCGTTTCTTAAATGCACTGAACATGAAACCAGCTAACATTCATCGTAAAGTGTGTCTTGTTTTGTCCTGATTTGGCTCCAAGAGATTTCCATGTTTTCCTCCATCTGAAGCAGTAATTTGGTGGCAAGCGTTTTGATGACGATGATGAACTCAAAGATGGAGTACAGACATGATTTTCATCCCAGGCGGCATCGTTTTACCACGAAGGTATACAAAAATTGATGCTCCGTTATGACAAATGCCTTAATAATAGTGGCGACTATGTGGATAAGTAGTTTAAGGTGTATAGCGTCCGAATAAAGTAAAACGTTGTGCAGCGAATAACAATGAACAGATAAATGCGGGAAATACTTTGGGAGGTTTTCGTCTAGTAGCGGATAACGATAACAGTGGTAACATTTTGCTTGACATCTTACACACTAAATATTTGCCGTCGTAAGAATATAATATTTTAATATTATGTAGGTTCTCATTGCGTATCTAAAAAATATTCATTTTGTTATGGTAAGCTTTCAGTGAGGTCTCATTTACAAATACGTAAGACATGGATATAATAATTAATTAAATATTTCAAGGTATGTACGTTTGGGCTAACCGTGTTATCGTGTAATGTAACGAAAAGGTTATACGCGCTATACATATACTGAAATATTTTGTATTCTCACGCAAAATACTAACCCCTAGTGATGTTACCTAAATGATGCGTACTTTGAGAAAGTGCGATATACGGCATGCATAAAATGTCATGGTGGGCGATTGTATCATTGAATAAATCATACTAATGATAAATTGAAACTTATTATCGACAATTATTAAGCCGATGTAATGTTTGCTATATCTATTTTACATAGACAAAACAAAACAATATTCATTTCTCGTATTATTAAACAATGTTAAATATTGTAGACGGATGTTTCCACTCTTCAGAAATTCCGCGCTAAAGAAAAGCTCGCGTGGGAAAATAATTCTTTCATACTTTAGGCATGTTGCAAGAGTGGATGGAGAGAGCCGGAAGAATCGATAATCACGGGGAACTTAAAAGAACGGAGAGCGAATCGGAGAAGTTAATCTCCAATAAAATTAATAGAACAAGTACGTGATATGTCCCGAGTCTTGCTACACGTTGCACTAAACATAACCCAAGATTGCGAAGTCATGAGGCAAAAGCAATTCGCGTTGTGGAAACAAAATAGAGAATAACGATCCTCAGTTATGGGAATCAATCGATAAATAGAGAGAGATTAAAATTCTTGTAAAGGTATATATTATACATACATGCAGTACAGAAATATTTTAAAATAATGCAAAGAAGTAATGAGAGACGAAAAGCCTACAAAATGTAGTACTGAAGGAGCTGGTGCTTCAAATTATGAAAAATAGTTTTACGAAATGACGCCGTTTTGAAAGAAATAAGGGAAAATATATGTTATTAAGGTGTACACATTCTTATTGTGAAGTTGTAATTATTCAGAACATAGGTCTGTGATATTTAAAATACTAATTAAAAATGTTAATTAGAAAGATATACATATAAAATCAATTTTATTGAAAAATATTGTTGTTGCGCTACCAGAATTCGAATCTGGATATCTTTCCAATCCAAGGTGCATTATCCAACTATGCTACAGCGACAGTACTTTTGACTTCCCCGGTTTGGAAAGAGATCCAGGTTAGAATTTCGGTAGCGCAACAATAATATTTTTCGAATTTTCGAATGGGAATATTGACACCAAAGTTTTTGCACTTTTTAAATGGCTACTGCGGGGGAACCACGCAATGGAGGAGCACGCGGGCGACAGCGCGCGGGAGTTTGTTCCAAGAAAATTTAGTCGCAATGGATCGCTTTACAGGAGAACAACGTGCGTTCTGCATAAAACAGTTTTACAAAAACAACGAATCTAATGTGATTGTTCGGTGCCTGTTTCGCACTACCGATTACACAGTGTGAATTAATATCCCGCTGTGTTAATTTAATTAAATCGTAGCTCAAGAAGTTTGAAAAGACTAAGTTAATGTATGATTTATTTGTTATATTCATCAATGTTATGTACATTTTTGGCTTATAAATATTCCCTAGAATACATTTCCGCGTGTCTGTGTTAGTAGGTTGGTAGGAAAATAATTGCGGTTTATGACTTTCAAATTTAAATTGTAAAAAACTCGAAATGCTTAAATAAGTGATAAGTATGGTGGATACAGTAATGATTCATAGCCTAACGAGCATTCGTAGCGTAAAACAAACTGCGTTACAATAATTCTTTTGGTTTTCTGAAGATGTACGTCTGTGACCTTCTTCATCGCCAAGGTTTTCGTCCTCAGCACGAAATTTTTGGAATTAACATTGTACCGTACGTTTCTTGACAGTACTGATACTAAAAGTATCGTTTAGTTTACGATCATTTCTTGCTGCATAACCACCCGTTCTATACTCGCACAAAAAAATGCACTTATATGCTTTTTTTCCATCCCTTAATTCAATAACGCAACTTGAAGCAAAATTATTGACGTAACCAAATTTGATATAACAAAAGTATACAAAAAATGTACTTAAAAATTATTTTAACATAAACACGATAAAACGATACATTTGTTGAAAAATATTAAAGTTATTCAAAAAGCAAAAATCGCATTACATTGAACATTTTCAATAAAAACTAATTTCTATTTTCTTCAGTTAACACGAAAATTGCCTTTGAAATCATAAAATACTTTTGAATAATAATAAATCTTTTTTTTTTATATAACTAGCAATCTGGAAAATGTGAATAATATTTGCATGTATTTTGAGTGAAATTAAATAAAAAATATAAACTTTCTTTAACGTATACAGTTCATAATGAAATGTCAAAAGAACTGAAACGAAACAACAATTAAATAAGTTTAAAAATTACAGATCAAAGTATGACTGAGATTGAGTTTTTGTGGTTTGGTAGTGGAACGTGTTGGCTGACGAGTTCCATTGTGTGAGCTTCATGCAAAATTAATACATAAAATATACATATTTTGATATTATCACGTATGATGAAACAAAACGGATGATAGCGGGCTGTACATAGACTGTGGTAAATCTGGTCATTAGATGTATTGCTTTGTCTCACGTAATTAGAATGTATAGAAATTAATGTAGTAATGCATAGCAATGAAACTCGGATTGCTATACAGAAATTCACTGTTTAATATAATTATAAAATGTACACAGATAAATACAAGAATTAGACTAAAAACTAATATTAACAAGATGAAGACTCGAGGAAAAAGAGACCGCTTCTCTCGTCTGCACGGTTTATAACCTTTCCAGGCTCCCCCATCGCGCTCCTCACTCACGGCATTCGGCCGGTATTCACATACGTATTCATCATCTGTCAAACTCTGGCGCGCCGCGCACACACATACATATCACATAAACGAAATAAAATTGGAAAGAGCAGATAAAATAGTCCACTTGGGATATAGATTAATCAAAATCTGGAACTCTACCATGAAAATTTCGTGTCAAAAAGAGAAATCTTGAGCTGCATTCTTCCACACGAATAATGTTTTGTGCAGCCATGACCTATTGTTAAAATGCTCAAGGCTACAAAAGCACTTAGCCAAAGTAAGGGACGGACGGTCATAAAAACTCGGTATTGTTAGATGCAGGTGAACCACCGACGCAGCATGGGTACAGCGGCGGTAATCTAAAAAATATGACTAGAGTCACGTCCGCAAAATGCACTTTTGAGGTATGCATCGCCATAGGCGACCAGTCCTCAGATATTCTCCACCGTAGGAAGTGGCTCCGGCCGAGTCCTCTGATATTATCCGCCGAGGATCCGTCTGGGGCGAGATTTCATTTTCAATTCGAAAATAAAATCAATATAGTCTCTAAAAATATCAAGTAAGCGCTTGCTATAGCTAAAGATTGTAATTCCGAGAAAGTTTAAACTGTGCGCCTCGAGTTTAATCTTAGACTGTGATGTTCTCCGCGTTTAATCGTAAATGAGCAAGTATCAAAAAGTTGATGAATATAATCGGTGTAGTGAGAACAGACTGTCGCTATAGCATCAAAATATCGTGTCCAGAGTCCCGGTTTGCCTGAATAACTGGGCATCATCTCGTCATCGTCTTACAAGCCTGAACTCCGTCACCCTATGCTGGCATCACAAAGAGCTGACCACACTTCACGTCCAGGATCCAGTACCACCCGACAAGCTAATCTCTTACGTGAAGGACCTGAATAATCAACATCAGAAAAGCGTCAATATAGACAATTTGGCAAAGAAATCAATGCTGGCATGATGAACGCAAATATTTAATCTTCATTAATTGTAATCATTTTTGAATTGCCTTATTTATAAGATTTAATGTAAATTGCTCATTTTCCACTTTCAACACATGAAAGTAATTAAAATATAGTTTATAAATTTTCTTACATAAAAATATTCTTTTATTTCATAACCTTTTAAATTGTTAATATTTAAAACGAACCAATTAGACTAGATGCCTCCCTCCTGAACATGAAGCCGAGGCAGAAGGAAGATGTTACCTAACACTATATTAAATTTGCGAATAATAATAATTCGATACTTGCTGTAATTTTATATGGAAATAAATTAAAGAGACATTATTGCGATATTAGACATTAACTAAAATAATACAAACACGACTTGAAGCGTTTGAGATGTAGATTTAGACAGATTATAAAAATAAGCTGGTTTGATAGGGTTGGATTACAAATGATATTGTGATGTTAACCGGAAACAGCAATATTTTAGCCATATCATGAGATATTCAGAAAAGTATCAAATCTTGAATTTTACAATTCAAGGCAAAAATTCTAGTAGAGGAGGCCATGAAAAACGAACAAATTCTAGCTGAATAATCTAAGAAAATGGTTTCGGAAGTCAACATATCAACCATTTTAAGCTGTTGCTGCAAACAAATATTTTAATTTCACAACTAAACTTTCTACTACATACACGATGGGTTATTGTCACTACTATTGTTTTGAGAGGTGTAGTCCTTCTCATAATCGGGTGATAACTAAACTAAATACAGTATTATCGTTTATTCGAGTAATGGAGTGGGGCTTGGAAAGAGGGGGGAGGTTTCAGTCATTAACGGGAATGTGGACAATAAAGGTGAAGTGTTAGGGAATGTTATGTTGTTAATTAGTATTTTTTCCGAATTTAAATTCTTTGTATTATAACGGTTACTATATTTTTCATTATTAATCCATTATAAGGTACTGAGTGGGGAAGTTTTAGTTTATGACTATCGAAAGAGTGGTTTGTTTCAATTATATGGTTAGAACATTTCGAGAAGTTGTTATTTTTTGTTCCTTTATTCTCGTATTTAGATTTCTCACCTATATCTCTACAAGTTGTTTAATGTATTTTGCTTTTTTCTAATATAGTCGTGTATATGTATATTTTAGTTTAGTTGTGAAAATTGAAATAATCATGTTACACCACAAAGTAACCGCTATGTCAATTAATGATATTAAAATAATAATCACTCAAATGATCGCCGAGTTTCGGACAAGCATTAGAAGAAGATATTTTAAATTACTTAAAAAGTTTTTTTTTTGTATTATATTAAATCGTAGGACGTAACACATGTTTCTGTAAGATAATGTTGCAATAAATCGAATAAAATCGTTAATTCAACTAAGGTCGTATCTACAGTAAGAAACACGTCACCTACATTCTTCCAACAAATTGAGTTCTTTCTAAGAACTAATTTATGAACTAATAACTTTGGACATGTTTCCGCTTCCGTAAGGTTTTCCCCAGCACTGTGACGTGTCGCTAAATAATCAAACTTTATTTTTCTGTTCAGGAAATTACTTTCATAATAAAAAATCTCATATAACTTAACAGATTCTTTGCAATTTTATTTAACCACGGTGTTAGTATCAATGTTCTTCAAAATGTATGATCAGATTATTTATTTTAAATCAATATTAGTGATTATATCAATTTAAATATCCTAATCCTTAATATAATTCTTATTTGTTTGATGTAATTGAAACAATATTCTAGTATATGATTTAATATTTATATATAAATGCTAACCAGACCGCGAATCGCTTATAAACGATCCTGGATAAGCGGCGGGTCCACCGTTTATATGATTACGTGAATTACTGCTATATTTTTAATTTGTAAATAATCACGGAATAGAAATATAGTTTTACTAATTTTGTGTACATTTTTACGTAACAAATAAATGTAAAATGTTATTTCAAGATTGAGGACCAGGAGAAAGGAAACAACGAGTTCGAGCATCTGTTCCATTATTAATTTTCTCTTTATAGTTTCACGGAATTTTATCGAGTCGTAATTTTTCTAATATTAATAACGATCTACTCAACGTGAAGAAACTAAAAATGTCGAGAGTTCCAATTAAGTTTTCGTTTAGTTAAAAGGATATTGCTTGAGCTGCTGATTTATAACCTCACTCATTTATACAACCTACTAGGTAACCTTTATAACTATGTAAATAGTTGGAATATTTTTTTAATCTTATATGATACATATACGCATATATACACAAGGTATATTATACCTAGTCCACAATATTTTATAGGTAAATATTATGAGTCGAAAATGTCCAAAGAATACGCGAAAATTCTGCACAGTTGCTGAAAACATTACTTGATTTTTTTACAAAATAATGTTAAACTTTAAGACTACGTACTTTGAAACAAATATTTGAGAGATTTATCGATTATTAAGTTATATATTTACTCCAGACCCTAAAAATAGTCGGGCCTTTAATTTTGTGTATTCAATATATAATTTTAAGTAATTAAAATATTTTAATTAAACGAAATAATCGCAGAATTACAATTTTTTTGAAATGCTTAGATATATCTCTTCCATGGTTGAGAATACGCACATATTTCTTGAACTTTATAAAACTTTGAATTTTTAAAAACATTAAAATAAAATAGTTTTGAGAATAATTCACTAGTATCACCGGTTAAAATTTTTTGTCTATGGCTACGGGTACGGAGAGCTAGGAGTGTGAGACGCTAACCGCTCGATCCGCGGTCGGAAATCCAAGATATTATCCGAGGTCGCCCCAGAGTGATCCACTGCGTACCTTTAAGCGTCAGGCGAGCCATATTGGATCGGCGATTATCGGATCCAGGGAGATGGGAAATGCCTGCGGAGTACAGGTGTATCGGATGGTGCCGTATCGGATGTCTGGCAGAGTTGTTGGGTTCTGCCAGGCCTAAGTTGATCATTCGCTGACTACCCGGATGGATATTTTAAGATGTGATTCTTACACTTTATGTGGGAAATTTACCAAGATTTACCAAGACGCTCGGCAAACAGGAAATAATCGTTGAGGGATACTGAGTTCTCATCTCGGATCCCGCTCATTAACACGGACGTTAGACGGAGCACTGCTCATGCTACATGGGAATAACAGATAAATACCACAATGCTCCATTAATTTATTCACGCGACGTGACAGCATTATTTTTACTGGGAAAGATTTGGTTGTAAATTTTAATTTTGGTTTATTATTTGTAAGCAAGAGGGTATCATTGCTACCATGTTTTTTTGTTGTATCTTTCATGAATACATATTTTTTTTTTATTACATTTGATTTTGCTTTTATTCTAGAGTAACTTTCACCTCACACCGACACATGTATACCTACACGAACACACATTTCCTCCGATGATGACCGTCAGATGTCGTACGAGATAAGTAGGTGATGTGAATCTGGAAACACGCCAACATTATTTCATGTTCTTCGTCTTCTGACTAGCCGGTGGAGATCGTCCAGCCTCCCCAGGTAGAAGGACCGAACTTAATATAAAATATATAAATATTAGGATGTTCGTTAACAGACGTGACAATTTATTGTGGCCAACCCCTAAATATTATTTATTTATTAAATTTATGTTACCTATCAGGTAGTAAAAAAATGTATTAATTTCTCTCGTTGTACCAAAAAAATATGAATAGTTGAAATTGACTTTAACATTAATTTGTTGAATTTTTATTTCAAATTAAATATTGAATAAATAGATCAAATACATTTTTTAAATTTTACGTTAATATATATATAATATCTTCTATAATGGGTATTGAAATACAACAAAATATATTAACCTTCTCAAGGTATGAAAAATATCATCAAGCTATGTATGACCTCGTGCTAGTTTTTATAAACTAATGAATGAAGTATTTTTTTATTTTATTTTAATGTTAGAAAATATAATTATCAATAGGACATAAATATTTCATTGAACATTTATTTTTTCTCTATGAGAGTAGGACTCGTGTATAGAGAAGAAGTATATACGAGATAATTTATGTTTCAGTTAGTCTGTGTATATGTGTTTTTACTTCAGATACAAATTGATAGTAATCTGTAATTGTTCTAATTGTGATGGAAAGATTGTTAAAAAATTTGACGCCTTGATAAATATAGTGATTTTGGGTAACGGTATACTTTAGTTTTGGAATATCAATTTGGTCTCTAAATTTTGTAGATCGGAATTCGCTTCTAAAGTTTAATTGATTTTTTATTTTTGAAAATTTGGATTATTGAATTTTTTATGTATATGTCTACTATTTTTAGTACTTTGAAATCTGTGAAAAGTTGTATATTTGGAGTCTTTATTTTTAGAATAATTTTTATTATCATCAGGAATATATAGATTTCGATTATTCAGTTACTTAGATAAGAAAAGTTTTTATATTAATTTGATGTAAGGCCGTACCTATTGAAGTAATTTAACTAATTTAGTATCGAATGATTTTATTATTATTGCCATGTATCCAGAACATTACGGAATATAAAAAAATAATATTCAAATTTAGTCAGGTCCCGAACTGACCACTGATTTCCATCAACCAAACTTATTAGTATTAACCCAATATGTTAGTACCTATCATGTTTTAATAGAGGAATATACATTTGAATATTTGAAAACTAATGCGGTAGTACACCAAAATTCGTTTTAATTAATTTAAAACTTTGAAATTGTTCATTATGTAGAGGACAGCGGTTCAAATTCACCGCCGTTCCCAGCCGGAATCGATACCAGCGACATCTGCATTCAATACCTAGCCGGCGACAGAGTGTTATCTCCACATTCTGCCCCGATCGCTCACCGACGACCCGTCTCCCGTTCCGCTGCCCCGCCACAGCGCTCGAGGCCGGCGGGGCCGACACTAAACACCGCCAACTCGCTCATCTACTCTCTGCATTTCTCACTTCTCTATATTTTAATATACACGCACACCGTTTGTTCTATACTCTGTCACAATAAACGACTCTACATCAACCGCGCGTTTCCATTTCATTCAAATGACCTACCCCCACAGTCATAACGTTATCAAAGACTAAATTTAGATAGTGTTCACATTCTTGTAATAATCAGATAATTATTACTTGTTTACTGTGGTCAAAAAAGCTCTACAGTAAACTAGCCAAACCATTGTTTAAGTAAATAATATCATATTCACGTTGAAAATAATATTATATTTCCATATTATTAATGTAATGTTTTCACCACGGACCACGGAAAGATTTTCATATACGTATGTATAGAATAATTACATCTAGGAGGTTCAAGTTTTCGAGTTTTATAATAATCTTGCAGGTATACCGGGCACTGCACCGATTTATCCCCCTCCCTTTTTCGATGTTCGTCTAAGGTGACGAAGACAATATTTTTATTTATTTTGTATTTTTATTTTATTTATTTGAAATTTTTACAATTTTTACATGATTTTTATTCGCTTACCTCTCCAAAAAAGAGACTAGCTCTTATGCTTGGAGAGGGAGTTACACTGTAATAGTTTTATATAGAGAGTTATACATTTGTAGTCTATAATTATTTATTGTCTATTTGTGTGCTTCTGAAGTATTCTATAATATTATTTATTTTCTAATTATGTGCTTCTGAAGTGTTATATTTCTTAAATTTGGGTAGGGAGGCTATTGAAGTTTTTTTATCCATAAGTATATATAAATTTGCTGATAGTTGTTAGGTTATTTCTTCTTTCTGCCTCGGCTTCATGTTCAGGGGGGAGGAATCTAGCCTAACTGGTTCTTTTTAAATATTGACTAGTCAAATCAAATGGTTATGAAATGAAAGAATATTTTTATATAAGAACATTTATTATCTATATTTTAAGATACTTGTATGTGTTAAAAGTGGAAAATGAGCAATTTGCTTGAACACTTATTAATAAGGCTATTCTAACAGAATTATATTGAAATTAACATTAAATATGTGTGTTCAAGTTCTCTGCCAAATTGTCTAAGTTGACGCTTGTCTGATGTAGATTATGCAGTTCCCTCGCGTAAGGGATTACCTCTTAGGATGGTCCTGGATCCTGGACGTGAAGTGTGGTCAGCTCCTTGCGGTGCCAGCGTAGGGTGACAGAGTTCAGGCTTGTAATTGATTGACGACAAGACGATGCCCAATTATCCAGGCAAACTGGGACTCTGGACGCGATGTTTTTATGCAGTAGTGACAGTCTGTTCTCGTTACACCAAATTATATTGATCAACTTTTTACAGATCCACTGGGACCCTTTTTGATACTTTCACATCAACGATTAAACGCAGAGTACATCACAGTCTAAGCTTAAACTCGAGGCGCACAGTTTAAATTTTCCTCGAAATTACAATCTATAAAGCGCTTGCTTAATATTTCAGAGACGATATTGATTTTATTTTCTAATTGAAAATAAAATCTCGTCTTTGTGGAGCCAGTTCTCCCGGCTGAGATTCTATCCAGACTGGCACACCTAAGGTGATGCATCCCTTATGGTGCATTTTGCCGACGTGACTTTAGTCATGTACGTCAAATTCCTTATTGCTGTACCCACGCTGCGTCGATACACCTGCGTCTAACAATACTTGGTTTTATTACCCTCCGTCCCTTACTTCGACTAAGTGTTTTTGTATCCTTGAAAAAAATATAATATTGGGTAATTTCGCATTCTAACATAGTATTTGGTGTTACATTTAGGGATTTTAAAGTTATTTATAAACCTTTAATGATGTGCTTGTTTCAAATTTTACAGTGTTATTTTCTTTAAGTAATTGATGAATTGAAATAATGTTGTATTATAATATATTAAGTAACCATGGAACAATATAATAAAATAAATATGTATCGATTTTGGTAGGCGTATATTATTATAATTCGGCTAAAAAGTAATGAATCTTTTAAAGACATTTACTCGACCACCTGATTTCTTTACGAAATCTCATTTATTTGGCAGGTGCAAAATGTACAAAAGAATGAATAAACTGTTTACTTTCATTACCTTCCCCACGAACGTAATTTAATTTCTAAATTTACAAGTGATAAACGAGAAAATAAAATATGAAATTATTTTGCACAAGTGAAATAGAAAATGAAATTAGATCATCTTATTTATTAACAAATTAAAAAAAATTGAAAAAAAAAATTATGGTTGAAAATAAAGAATTTAATCAATTTAAATTATTTAATTCTAAAAAGACCACGAGATTAACTTTTAAGGTTAGGTTCATGCGAAATTTATTATATATTTAGAGATAGTGTAAATGGTTGTCTTTTGTCTAGAAACAATTATTTTTGTCATTGTATCTAAAAGGGACATATTCTACCTAATTAACTTCATTCGCATAAAAATCCCAAAAAATATTATCTATGGCCGAGAAGAAAATTCATTTATGACATTGTATGTTGTATGAATTTAAAAAAAGGAGACTGTGCTACTGCTGTGACTAAGCTTAAACTTAAAGTTTCATTTGGGGAATTTATCATACGAAGTTGATAACGTGCAACTCCGGGCTATGGCGATATCAAGAGAACTTGATAATACTCTCTTTAATAAAGATTGAACATTAAATTGTTTACCATTCAAAAACTTTTATTACAAAGTAATAACAAATATTTTAAAAGAAGTTTAAAATATTTATATTATTACATAATTCCATAATTGTAACCGTAAAGCCATAAAAATGAATCAATCTACTTGGACTAGATAAGTAAGAAAAAATATGATTTTTAATAATAACATTATGTACAAATTTTTAAAATTATTTATAAGGTATTTAAATGTACTTAATAGAACATTCGATTTCGAATAGTAATTATGAAGAAGTTAACATTTGAATTGGTCGAATCAAAGATATCAAAATTCTTAGAATTAATGCCAAACCATTTCCTTTGTTATTTCGATACCTTTGATACAATGATTGAAATGAGAAATAATGGAATTCAAGAAATACATTTGTTGGAGTTACATACTTTGTACCATTTGCGAGATGAGAATTGCGCCAGTTTCTTTCGCATTTGAAAAAGCTCCTTGAAACGTATCGTTACAAAACCATTGGAAAATATATTTTACACTCTGTTTTACCCTTACCAAAAAAAAAAAAGATCGGCATTTCATGTTTAAAGAAAATATATTTGTTCAACGCTTTTCCCGGTTATTCAATTTGAAAAATATCCTCTTGTATAAATATACTTTTTTTTTATCGCCTTGTGGTGGTATTTCAATACAAATATTTTGTTGAAATGAAAGTTTTAAGGAAGCTCAAAGCAGGGGCTGCTAGAAAATCGCATGTTTCTAATATAGTATGCGTAATTGTATTCTTTCTATCTCCAGGATAATGTACACATCTCAGGGACTGCGTTATACTTTTATTCCTCAATCTGGGAAACAAAATTAAAATTTCTGTTCCGCGCTGTTTTATTGTAGCGTTCTACATTTTCATTACGACATTTTTTTTTACGGCAAGACCATTACAGACCGGTGTATTTTCATTAAATTTATACAGTATTTTTCATTTTATTGCAAAGAATTTAAGAAATTAAGAATGTCGTGAAAAGCCAGGTATGCTCAGAAAGAACAAATATCTATGAACGCATTTCAATCAGATGTTTGTAATATGTAACTAAAAATATATTAAAGTAGTTAAAGGAAGGCAATTGCATCATTTATGAGAATATGTAATGTTTTCGAGTACTTAAAATTAGATTTTATATAATTCTAAGATGTTATGTGACATGTTACCTCTTTATACGAAAATTATCTCGTATTTAGAGAGGGAGATTATTTACATCGTGTACATAATTTTAAATAAAATTACCATTAAAACAATCATACATAAATTAATTAACTTATTCAAAATAATATTTAAATTACAGAAACAAATAATGTTCTCATAATTGTATATCTCATAAAGTAATAACAAAAACTAAAACATTGCAATTGGTGAATGAATTGAATATGGTGCAAAAATTAATACATAGGTACAAGTATAATAAGTCAGGAAAATATGTATTACAGAGATCACCAAAATAGTATTACTATTACGTTATAACAAAAATACAACTATCTACTAATATAATTATGAAATAACGCTAATAATCTTCCTTTAAAATTATGATCTAACATTTAACATTTCAGAGTATCAGTAGCCTTTTTGTATAAAAAAGCAAGTAAAGTAAATTAGAAGTAAATAAAAATTATATCTATTACGTCTATTTAAATAAATTATGATAAATTAAAAAAACATATTGAAAATAAAATTTATAAAAAATATTAATATGTTTGTTAACGCAATCTACGGCCGAACCAAGTTGATAGCGTGAAAAATAGGAATATGGGATGATAGAAAAAACGGAAGAAATTAGGGACAGCAACAAAAAGGGGAAAACAGGGGGCTTAAGGACCAACCAGACATTACAAAGAAACACCACCTGAAGTGCTTCTTTAGGTATCTTGATTTCTTTTTTCACTGGCTTTAGAAATACGTACTTTGTTGATCCGTACAAAGTACTCTCGAATACACACTTCGTTGATAGCGCGAAGTGGGGACGACACGCGCCATGCCCAATAGTAAGATGAACAGTTCAACTATTAACTCAACATAGCAGGACGATAACTCACAAAGTTTGACGAGCATGATAGCAGGACATCAACTTCACAGTTCAACTTATCATTCCCACGCGGCAGGAAGATAACTTGTCAACTAACAGTTTAACGCATTCCAATAGCAAACGTTAACTGAACTAATCTAAAACCATAGACAAAAAAAAAGGTGGTGTAAGTGAGGTATAAAGTGGCGTTCATATGTGCGCACACGGTGATCGGCGTTCCATAGATCATAAAAATCGAACATTGTTACTATTTTATTATATATTATAATATATTAATATTAATAAGTTATTACAATTTTAATTTTATTTGAAAAATGAGATAATTATAAATTAAAAATTATTTATTGTTAATGAACAATTTTAAGAAACTCCACTTTCAAAAAAGTACCGCTGTAGTACGTGTTTCAATAACTATATCGTATTAGATTAGCAAAATCAACTTTGTAGTTAGAATCTATTATTTTAGATTGCTAACTTTATTTTATTAACCGCTTAATGAATTAAATAATCTCGTAACCGTAACCGAAAAAATATCATTTTCTTTCGTTTCGAAAAATATCTTTTTTTTTTCAGGATGTCATTAACTAATCAAAAACATATGTTATATCGTTTCTTTAACAGAATCTATTTTTAAAAAACAATATTTATTTAAAAAATAAATTTAGTACCTAACTGTAATTGTTACTACATAATGATTAGAATATTTTTTAGGAAAACAAGTTAGAATGGGACTGATAAATTTTAGATGGTGGTTAAAAACTAACAAAAACATTGTAATAAAATACCTAAATTTAACCACAAGCCCCAATCTAAAAAAAATTCCTAAAAATTAATATTATAATTTTGTATCAGGTGACAATTTAAGTTAGGTACTAAATTTATTTTTTAAATAATAATTGATTTTTAAAAATAGATTATGTTAAATAAATAATATGACATATGTTTTTGATTAGATAATGACATTCTGAAGAAGAAAATTATATTTTTAGAAACCGGTAGATGTATTTAATTCATTAAGTGGTTAATAAAACAAAGTTAACAAACTAAAGTAACTATATATTATACTTTTAAAATCAGCAATATTATCTTTGTGGTTAAGATTCATATTTTTATTTATTAACCACTAAATTTTTTTCCTAAAAATTATTCGAGTAAATTTGTATTAAGTAATGATTTGAGTTAGGTACTAAAAAAAAAATTTTTTTTTTTTTAAAATAGATTTTTTTTAAATAGATTCTGTCAAAGAAACAATATATGTTTTAGTTAGTTATGACATCCTGAAGAAAAAAATTGTATTTTTCGAAACCGGTAGATGTATTTAAACTCATTTTAGTGGTTAATAAAACAAAGATAATAAATAAAAATATAAACTATATATTAGTTTAATCGAAACATTAATATTAATAACATTTAGAAAAATATATATTTTTTCAATTTGGTTAATCTATGGGTATGTATGTATATGAATAAATAAATCTTGTAAGATTCAAAAACTGTTGTGAGCTAAAATCTATCGATTACAAGAGTGTTTAAGATCCTCCCGCTGTCGATATTCTGAGCACGATATTAGTCTTATGGCTTTTAGGTCTAAGCTCAAATTGCCTAGACAACTTCCTCTTGCAATTTGTTACCCCGTTTTCGATACCCCGGATCCAGATGTGGACTAGCGTACAGCAATATAGGGTAGGACCCAATTTATAAAATGTAATTCTGTTTTTATTGTAGATATCTACGAGCAATGACTCTACAGTAAAGTGAAACTAAATATAGTAAATTGAACGCAGTATAAATAAATAAATATTTAATCAAATTATTTAATTTGTTTTGAGTTTATATTAATTCATATAATCACAATCACTTGATTAATGACACAAATCACTCTTGAAGGGTGGATTGTCCAAGTAAAAAATAAGAGTTTGGACATTATTTAGTGAAACTTTTCAATCATTAAAATTCGTTAACCTATGTCAAATAAATAGTATTAGTTTATAATGGATGGTAATGAAATAAAAATATAAATAGAACTTGGCGGTAGAGTCCCATCACCATCGTCATCAGTCTGTCCACTGCTGAAATCTCTGTCTCCAGCCCTTTTAATCCGTCTGTCATCCGCCATTCTTTACATGTCGTCGCTCCATTAAGCTTGAGGACGACTAACACTTCCTCTACTAATGTGAGGGATCCATTTCAGAATTGTCATCCCCTAACGTCCATCATCTCTTCGACAACTTTGTCTAACCTGTAGAGGCCCTGCTAGTACCATTCCATGCCGGTTAATACCGACCGAAAATCAGTAGCAATACTTCGCCATGTAACAACTCAGAGAAGCCTGCCTAAAGCAATCATTTCCTTCTCAGCTGCCTTCTCGGACGGATCTCCAGTGAACTTTAACTTGTAATATAACTTCAATCTATGTATATCATTCTACAATAAACGCCACTAATTGTAAGTTAATGTTTCATTTAACAACCCTACTCTAGCACACAGCTCAACCACATGCACATATATATACACCGCGACGTTTACATATACGCCGTGAGATCTGAGTAGTTTAGGACCCTCAGCCTCATCACAAGACAAACCTCCTGATATCTAAATACATTCACTCCATCCGAGTGATAGTCAACAATCTAAAGAAAATACCTCTTGTCTCATACTGGTGATACCCTCACTACATTCGAGTGACTCGTACCATTTCAATTGCTCTTTGGGCAACATTTAATTGATGTTCACATCTCGGCTCCGTATGCAAGTACTGAGAGCACACATTAGTTATACCGGCTGCCTTTTGAGATTGAGATCACATATCATCGAAGTCAAAGTATCAAACTCTCTAAGCACTAGAGCTCCGCGTATGTATATTTAGAATTTTAGGAGGAAAAATCAATTTTCCGTTCATAGGTGAGTAATTTAAGATAATCTGAGAAGCCTGCTTATGAGTTGTTCACGTTGAGAGCCTACGGCTAGAATTCTTGTACGACAACCACATGAATTTTCTTCATACATACTTGAAACAAACTCACATTATCTTATCCAGTATTAATTTAGCCAAATATTTATATTTTGTATTATTGGAAACACAATTATTATTAATAATGACTAGAACCTGAGTAAAATACGGGGCATAAAAAACTGAATTTTTGCAACTAAAGACATATATTATTAAAGAGAATACATTCTTATTGTGAAGTTGTAATTATTCAGAACGTAGGTCTGTGATATTTTAAATACTAATTAAATGTATTAATTAGAAAGATATACATGTTAAAATAATTTTATCAAAAAATATTGTTGTTGCTACCAGGATTCGAACGACGTAATTAATTTGAAAAGTGTAACATATAGGTTCGAAAATGCGTCGTCAAAAGTACTGTGTGCTGTAGCATAGTCGGTAAATGTACCTTACACGGATTGGAAAGAGATCCGGGTTCGAACCCTGGTAGCATATATTATAAGCGCAAGTGATTGTTGTCCAACACATTTTTTCAGTATTCAAAAAAAAACAATTTGCAAATATATTTGGGAAAAATAGTATACTTTTTTCGCGGAGTCCTTGTGTTTTCCAAAAAGCTCGCATTAATCTGCTTGTCTCATCTGAGAAATCAGTGAACCGTTACAGCCATATATTCTACTATTTCCGCTTTTTGTATGGAAATACACGTACCATGGGAGCACTGGTGAAGTTTTAGTAGATACTAAATGTGGTTTGGGTTGACTGCTCAAGGTGATACTTACGACCGATTACTTAGTTTTCTTAGCACTTTAGAAATGTTAAGTTTAGTTTACACTTCATTCAATTGCTAGATGGAGCAGGAAAGTAGTACCGGGTCATCAGCATAAATTGAAATTTTGTCCTTCACTTCAAGATCGCATAAATTGTTTATGTAAACTAGGAAGAGTTAGGAACCTAAGCTGGATATATATTTGAGTACGCAGTAGTTTACGAGATGGTTTGAGCTCAATAGTAATGTTTTATTTTTAAGTATGATCACTTTTGCGTTAAAATAATGTTAAACATTTTGACTTAAGAAATAAATTCGTTCATAAAGTTGTTTTATTTAACATACTGAAGTGTACCTGTGTTTTATAATATAAAGCATTATTTTTTTAGTACTGCTGATGTAGTTAAGCCTAAATCATCTAATGAACAGATGCTCTATGAAAGTGTCTTGAAGAGAGAGTACTATTATATATTAAGCCGCATTTTAACAAAAACGAAAAATATTTTTGTGTGTATATTAGATTGTTTTATTAATAATTTAATATAATTATTATAAAATGAGTGTCTAAAAAATTATATTTGTAAAATTACTTTTAAACAGAAAGTTATTCCGTAGCACCTCGTGATATATTTCCGTTAATTTATTATATTAAATTTTTAAGAATAAATATAACAAGCATTCGCAATAAAAATATATATTAAATACTAATTTAATGTATTAATTATAAATCTATACATATAAAATCAAATTAATCGAAAAATATGGTTTTTGCGCTTAAAATTTAATAAAAATGAATTGATAATTCTGGCGTTTGCAGTCGGTTTACTCAAAGGTATTTGATATTCCGTAAAAATAATGAAGATGGCTTTAAAATAATGGAACGACAGATGTATTTATATCAAAAAGGTAACATATAGGTTCGAAAATTTGTCGCTAAGATATTGTCGCTGTAGCATAGTAAGATGCACCTTCCTCGGTTTGTAAAGAGATCCAGGTTCGAATCTCGGTGGTGCAACAATATTTTTTGATAAAATTGATTTTATATGTATATCTTTCTAATTAATATATTTAATTCATATTTAAAATACCCCAGACCTATGTTCTGAATAATTACAAATTCACAATAAGAATGTGTTCTCCTTAAATAAAAAATATATATTTCCAACAAGAAATCAACATACGTAAATAATGGACGTAAAAATACTTTTAATAAATTTAATATTGAGCTGTCAAGAGTTAAGCTGATAGGTTCATTAAATTTAAAATAAGGAATTTCCGTAATCCCGTGTTAGCTTTCCCGGAAATTAGAATGAGATAAACAACAGTTTACTGGAAAATTTAATTAGGAAATTCTCGGAAAAGGGCAACAGTCATACGGTTATAGAATTTTCTGAATATTACATTTCTTTATTTTATTATAGTATTATTTGTTTCAACAATAATAAAAAAATGTAATTATAAAATTTTGGTACATTAAATGTAAAAATTTCGTGATTGTTGAGATTTTATTTTGCAACGTCGAATCTAAAAAAAATATTTAGTTAGTGCCTAAGTTTAAAGTGACCTTCTTTTGTCTTTGATAATTCAAAGGGCTTTTATATTTTACATTCCTTGAAATTATTTACATTTTTTTGTTTGTTTTCTGATTAAAAGTAAAATTATAAAAATCTAGTCTTTAAAGCTCCGTGTCATCATTTTTATAATTTTTTTTATTATTTAATGAAATTAAAATAATGTACATTTATATATAAAAAAATATTTAATGAAATGAAAATATTACATTTTATTTAATTAGTACGTTATAATAATTTAGACAGTTGATTCCTACATAAATAAATGATTTTTTATATACTAATAGAAAAAAAACATTGTAGGTTTTCATTACAATATTAGTATCAAAACATATAATTCAATTGTGGACATTTCTTATTTTTCTTAGGGTGCAAAATGAACTGAGAAAAAATTTTGAATGGAGGTCATTCAATATAATACGCTTTTATATCGTTGAGAGGGGGTGGGGTAGCCAAATAAAGAAATGAGGGCACCTATGTTTAGAATTAATGGCCTTAAAAATAATATAATACATCCTGATATTAGTATTAATGGCAAATTATGAACAAGAAGTTAAATTTACTAGCACAAGTGAGTGAAATGTTTCATGTGTGCAAGGAAACCGACCGTATTATGAATGTTAACAAGTTGAAAGTTATGGTATTCGAGAAGGAGTAAAGCAAGACAACGTGCAAAATGCTGGTACTTAATTAATGTTTAGAACAAGTAGATGAGTTTGTATATTTGGGAAGTATGTTTGATGGAAACGGAAAGATATCGAAAGGAAGGTGACAGCAGTGAACAAAGTGAACAACGCTTTGAATGCAATTATAACTAATGAGAACTTGTCAACCGAGGCAAGACTGACGATACATAATGGAGATACACTGATGCATGAAAGTGATGCCTGGAACTATCAGAAGAGGAACAAAATTAGACAGAATGCAGCGGAAATACGATCACTTAATCTTATATGTGGCAGATCCATGTATGCCAGAGTAAAGAATGAAGAAATGAGGAAAGAAGGTAAAGCTGATCTTAGTATAGTATCACTTATGGTACTTATGCTGATGGTAAGGAAGTATATCAGGAAGAAGAGGAAGATGGGGTGGTTCCTTTGTTATGCCGCAGGGTCCTAAAGAGCAATTATGAATTTTTTTATTTATGTCAGTCAAAGAGTATAGGATTGTATAGAGAACAGAACATTAGGATTATGTAAAATATATTATATTGTAAAATGTATTCTAGAATAGTTAGACATGCTCTAATTTTACTACAAATAATAATAATGATTTATTACGAAATAGTTAAAATGGGAAATAAATTTCTAAGCATTTAATATATTGTCACAGTACAGGCCAATTTCGAAAAAAGGGATTTGATGTTTCATTCATAAACGAATCAAACTACTCGCCGTATAAAGGTTCCCGAAGTTCATGCCATTACTTACTTACAATCAAGCAACTCCAAGGTCTGAAATGTAAGTAGTCAATGATATATTAAGTCCCAGATAATCCTTAATAAAAGAGATATTTATTTATATGTTTTTCGTAAAATCTTACATAGTTTCTCTTCTTGTTATACTAGTTTTCATCTTGCACGCCGATTAAGGTTTCAAATGATTTGCATAATAAACATGTTTGAATATTAAGGGCACTCTTTCAAAAATAATTAATATTTTCGCGGTTTTTACGAAAATGTGGATTTTATTATTCACTTATGTCAGAAATTATTCACTATATTTGACTTTTTTTAAAACTATTACATATATATATATATATATATATATGATCTATACACTAATATAAAACTAATACATTGAATGTTTTTTGCTATATTTAATAAAATACAGCATTATAAGAATACCCATGACTATCAAATTTGTTTTCCGCGTCCCACAAAATTGCCTTAATATATAAAATTCTTGCATATTCAAATTATATTTTATTATAATCTTGAAGCTAAGATTACGCAAACAAATCTGCATTGAATCATACTAACAAAATATTAAAAATTAGTTGAGTTATAAACCATTTAATTTGTAGTACATATGATCAATTTTCGACGTTTTTAAAACACTTTGTGTTAGTGAATACTAATTATTTTACATATTATATTTAATTACATGCTTTAAGACTTCAGCTACTATTTAAAATCAAATTTTATTTCAAAAACAATAATTTCTTACTAAATAATATTTATATCGATTCTATTAATGTGTGTTTTTTATTTTAAATCGCTATAATATTATTTCGTGGCAAGTATGATGATGGTGAGAAAGATTGTCGAGTAGGAGAGAACAGAGCACGCACATGGACTCATGGCCAATGGCCAGTCGACAGCATTCAGGGCGATCTTCTGGAAGCCGCCACCAGTGCCATCAGCCTTGAATCCATTAACTCACTATATATTATTGTCGTGAGAAGAATCGAAGCGAGAGTAAACAACTTTCAAAACGATTCCGGGATAGGGTGGAACTCTTTGGGGTGTCCTTCATATCGCAAGATTATCCGATCACTATTTTACATCACGTTATTTACTTTGAACTGTTGCTTCAGTTAAATAAACTCTATAACTAAATAAACTTTAAGTTTGCTTTACTCTCTTCAATCGATAGAATCATCTTACGACGCCTGTGGAAGTTACTAACGAAAAAAGTAGATAATATCCAAAAATCACAATTTTAATATAGGTAAACATTTTTTTTAAATGATAATTTTTCCAGTTGACACAGAAGACATCAGGCAAAATCTAAACAGTCAACTATAATATACGACACGATTACGAGTGATATCATATTTTAATGAGCGGCTTGTGTGAATAAAAAAAAGGTTACTTACTTACCATCATGCCGTTTCTCCGCGGGGGTAGGCAGAGAGGATAGAGCGCCACACTCTTCTGTCCTGACACACAATTCTCACCTCATCCACATTCATACATTTTCTCATACAAGCTCGCCGATTGTTGAGGCTTCTAACAGAACCATCCTCCATTAACTGGTTTACCTGGTCGTGCCAAATCTTCCGCGGACGTCTTCTATTTCTGATGCACACTTGCGTCATATATCTTTCTTACCATTCTCTCCTCATTCATCCGTTCCATATGACCAAACCACCTAAGCGATCCTTTCTTAATCTTACTCACTACTATACTAACTAACATCAGCTTTACATTATTTCCTTATTTATTCATTCTTTACTCTGTCATAAATAGATTTGCCACATATATGCCTAAGCGATCTCATTTCCACTGCATTCAGTCTACTTTCGTTCATTTCTGCTAGCTCCACTTCCATACATCAGTGTCGGTACCAGGATTCCATTGTGCACCACTAGTCATGCTTTGGTTGACGAATTTCCGTTAGATATAATTTCATTCAAAGCGCCGTTCACATTATTTCCTGCAGTCACCCTCCTTTCGATATCATTCTCAGCCTTTCCGTTTCTGTCAAACGTACTTCCCAAATATACAAACTCATCTACTTGTTCCAAACATTCATTACCTATAAGTATTTTGCACGGTATCTTGCTGTCCTCCTTCTCGAATACCATCACTTTCGATTTGTTAACATTCATCATGAGGTCGCTTTCCTTGCATACATCGTACATTCTACTCACCAGATTCTGTAGTTCTTGTTCATTATTCGCCATTAGTACTGCATCATCGGCGTACAATAAACAGCATACAATCAAATCGCCCATTTTTGTTCCTACATTCATACATTCAAGTTCTTTCACACATTTATCCATATACAAGTTGAACAGCCATGGAGACATTACACATTTGTGAGAATTGTATGATATTAAAGTAACTCAGATCGCTAGGGAGTTTCTTCATAACTTGAAAATGATATTTCAGTCTGATCGTATGTAAGTTATCGTAATTATTGTAATGTATCTATGAGACGAATGCGTGAGCGTGTGAAGGTTGCTACAAGTGATGAGTGTGTGAAAGATAGGTGCTTCCGAACCGTTGAACTGTAACCGTTTTATATTGACCTGTACTATATTGTATCGAAGCGTTCAGAATAAATATTTTTGTTACCACGAACTGGTATTATTCTGACGACACAATCCCGCACACAAATAGTCAGCATCACCATCAGAACGAGTTAAAGATATAACAAATATAATGTGTTAATGTGATTGCTTGCATTTATACTTTAATATAACCACACTGAAGATAAATTAATTAAAAACCTAAATTTTGTTTTAAATCAGATTGAATTCGTACTATAGACAACGCCTTAGTATAAATTCAATCCAATTTGCTCTATTGTGTTTTCAAATAAGGTTTTCGTTTTATTGAGAATTTATTGATTTCGATTTACAATAAACTAACAAAAATTTGTTTATGTGACTAACCTAACTGTACAATCGGCAATTCAGGAAAATGTAGAGTATTTGGAATCAGGCTTAGCAGTAAATTAACTGGTTGAAATGTCGAATACACTCCACCATTGTTTTAATAAATGAACGAAATTTATTAAATAAAAGTATACTCCTCTGGTATAAGAAAAGAAGTGAAAATTTTAAGAATAATATTTAAATTAGTTGTTAAAGATTTAACTTAGCAATAAAAATGGTTTAATTAATTTTACTTATACTGTATCATAATATTATTTATGTTATATCATATTTAATGTTGTACATTTTTTATTGTCATTTTCTTTATCTGATTTCTATTTAATATTCGTGCTTTGTGTATATGTTAATTTTTTTATTCAGAATATTCTTGAAATACAATTATAATTAGATCAAATAAAATACAATCTCTTTGTATGAAACCGCGAAATTTATTATACTTTTTCAACCGGTTTCGCTTATCTCAGGCTTCATTAGGACGTATTTAAAATTAATCATAAAAACAAAAAGAGTGCATTTATATATACATAAAGAGGGAGATAGAATATAAAATTACATGTGAAAGAGAGAGACAGAATACATATATAGTTAGATAAAACATCAAGGGAGATAGAATATAAAATATAGAACATATTCTGTAATATATTCGTGGATTCATACAAAGTGATTGTATTTGATTTAATCTAATATGTCAAACCACAAAGTGATTGCTTTCTACGAAAACACAATTATAATTTCATGAAAAAGCACAACTAGACCTATCAAAAAATAAATATTGTTTTCTGGACATATATATTTAAATTAAAGTATTATTTATTTAAAACGTGATAAAGAACTAATGGAAATATTTTGAGAAGTAGTTTAGATGTATTAAAAACAAACAAAAATAAAGTTCTCTGTTTTTGTTGGATCATCAGCGCATCTACACAAATGCTTAACTTGTCAAGATCTTCTAATAACCAAATGTCTTAGCAATATTGAAGATGCGAAAGTTAAAATTGATCGTGTCATCAGATATGATGACTCCAGAGCACTCATAAGGTCTATGTGGGAACGTTAACGGAAACTCGAAAATGAGATGGGTGAACGATGTTCAGAAATATTCAATGAGGCTTCATATTTCCTTTTGTAAGGAAACAGCTCAAGATGTAGAAGCCTGGAGGATACTTGTACTGTCGGCTATGGACCCGAATGGCCGTTTGAGCTTAGTATAAATAATAAATATTAATATTTCAGAAATTAGTACTAAAGGTTTCTGTATTCTCGACTTTTTTCAATTTCAGGGACTCGAGAGTAAAATTATCAATTCCTGAGAATCGAGACCATGAATTCTATTTAGCTTATAAAAAAATATTTTTAATAAATATGCATATGTATATTTATATGGAAACATTATTATTTGTGTAAAAAACATACGTTATTATTAATTTATTAAAACAAATTAAATTTGTTTGATGAAATACTTATTGATTCAAAATATGTTTGTAGTTTTTTAAACGAAATTAAGTTCACATATAAACACAAAATGCATATATATATATATATCTATAAAAATTACAAAATACAGACAATATAATAACATGAAATCAAAATATAAAATATACAAAAAAATAACAATTAATAAAGAAACACATTGAATGACAATAACGCACGTATTACATTTGGCCAAGTCCCCTAATAAAGTTTGTCAAATAATTTCACCCTCTCAAATTTTGTTTCAAAATATGACAGGAATTATTTTTTTATCACATTTTAAAAAGAAACATAAACAAAAATATCAGAGGACTAATTTTTCTTTAATGCAAATTTTTGTGACACAATATAAACTGTGCACACATGAACCGTTCGTCACTGAGTCGCTTCCTGCTGTATGGCAATAATAAGATGGGATTAACTCAATTAACTTTGTTAAAATAAATAATATTAAGAAAAATTCGAGAGTCTCGAGTCTCAAGTCCTGGAACTAGAGACAACAAAAAAACATGGAATTCCCGGGTTGTCTCGATAAAGAATCACTAATAAGTACATATGAGTGGTATCCATCCTAAATTTATGACATTTTATTGTAAGTGGTTTTACCAGGCTACCATTCATATTTTATGTTTAATTAAGGAATTAACCAGGTAAAACTGTTCTTTATTTAACTAACTGATCTTCTAGACGACGAAAAAAATTCACTCAACAATTATATTACATTTAATGATTTTTATATATTAAATATTTTACAATCTACCTGGATTGTTACGCATGTGAAAAAAATAGTAAAATTTCTATAGCACTGAAAATGAAAAAAAAAATTTCGAGATTTTTCTGTTTTCAAAAGAATTTATGATATAAGTCACTCAAACTAACGTCAGCAAGTTTTATTATGCAAATAGGTAAATCGTTAAATGCACAAGAATTTCTTGCTCATTTATAAGAAATATATTTTATCCCTTAAATAAGTAAATCATTTAAAAAGTCACAAATATAATGTAAAATCACTAAATACAATAATTAATACATTTTATCACAACTATATCATGTTTATGTGTATTATTTAATAGCTAAATGGATCGATATGAACAATTTAAAGTTGTGTGGTGCGTGAATATCTAGTGACGATGGTGAATAAAACATCGTAATGATGTCATCAAAACGGATGGCGCGGTGGCGCACATCATGCCGGGAGAGGAAATAGCGACTACTTCACGTGGAGCCTTTACTTTTCTACTGAACTCCGTCGAGGCAAAAAATTTCATTCCAACTCTCCAGTTCGTATGTAAATTATTATCGCTCATTTCATTAACCTATATACTAACATAACCTAATAGAATCTTTATATTTTCAGAGACTATAATTTTATATATCGTATAGTTAAAACGTTGAGATGAAGTTTTATTGTTTTTCATAATGCATTTTTCTTCGAAATCGCTTAGGTTAATTGAAATAAATAATGTTCAGAGTAGTAAGTTTTTATATTTAAGATTCATTTGAACGCATTTTTGACAATGAATTACAAGATTATTTAAACCCGTAGAATAAAACTCAGACGGATTAGAATTAAAGAATTCTTTAAATACATTTTCAGCAACTTTTTTGTTATTGATATTTTACCATAAATTGTTATCGAGATACTTGAAATTATTAATATTGTCGTGAAGCAATATGGGTGGGTTATTTTTGGTAAATTTGTGCTGGTTGTTTGTCGCATGTTTTTATCCATTAATAATTTAAATTCGTCATTTTCGATAATGCAGGATTTCCTTCATCCTTTTCATCTTTAAGACGTAAGCTTCTGCTCCTTAACTTTTTGAACCATCACCGCACTATTTGTTCAAAAGTGGTTCCTTTACCACATGTTTAGTCAATATTGCGTTTTATTTGCATTTATGCTAAAATAAAAATAATCATTTTTGAAATTCTTGACCTAATCCTAATCGGAGGCCGGACAATCCATATACAAATTCAGTCATCCAATGGTTCCCGAATTAAAATGTCGAACGGCCTACGCCGCGCTATACCTATATAAATTATGATGATACGTTATCAGGATGCAATTTAAAATAATGAACAACAATATCTATAAAGATTAAAATTTTAATTAAAATTTGAACCTTGTGATACTGAACGGTTATGACACCCGATTTCAGAAATAAAAATATTGTTATTATGATAATTTATTTATTAAAAATGCATTTGCATATAAAAACTGCGTACTATAGATTTTTTTACTTCGTTACAAATGTGAAAGAAAAAAATATGAAAATTTATATTTAGTACACTTTTTTCGTGTCACAAAGTTATAAATTATTTTATATTCTTACGAGCGATGTCATTTGGTAAATCCTTGAATAAAATTTTCTATTTTTTTCTATCACTAAACCAAAAAGTAGGGAAGATATAGGCTACTTCTTCATCTTTTATATTACTTATACATAACGAATGTTTCATAAAATATACAACCAGAAACCAAAAAGTTAATTACGTCTTCAGCGAGGTTTAGACTAGTGGTTCCCAACCCTTTTCACGTTGTGGCACGCATTCAAATTATAATATTTTCACGACGTGCTCGATAATAATTACCTACTAAAATTATCACGTTTATTCTGACTCTTAAATTAACTTATTTGGCGTACCAATTAAAAAATGCATTTTTTTGTAATATAATTTTATTTTACCGTCATACCATAATATAATATATGTAGAAAGATCTTAGAAATATATGAAAAATAAGTCAACAAGCGTGTTCCATAATATATTTAGTATTGTGGGAATAATATGTTAGTAATATAATATTATATTATATTAGTATATGTACTTGTATTTTAGAAGTAAAGAAAGTTATAATTTCAATCGAACAGAGTATAAACGCTTGAATTTCACAGAATGTAATAATATCTTGCAATACTTTCTAAATGCTCGCGGTACATTAGTTAAGGGCCACTGCTTTGGACATAATAGTGATTAAATTTGACGGAGTAGAATTGCTTGAGAAATGGTGTTTATAAGCTTAAAATGTCTGGAAATCTAAATAGCTTTGAAAAATAAAGCATTTAATACCATACAATTTAGAATTTTTATTTTTAAATTATAAATACACCTTTCGGGCTTTTTTGTTTGGAAGATATATTTTTTGCTATTGCTCTTAATTTTTTATCATGGATTAGCAAATAAAACTGTTGTTCGTTATTTAAATAAAATCACAATACGCATGGAGAGTATCAAAACCCACATGCTTTGAAACATATGAAATTGAGTTCTTAAAATAAATATATTGAATGAAAAAAGAAAGTACCCAGTTGGAAAATATTTCATCGTGATTAAATATTATTACATAATCCAGATCCGGATCTAAATAGATGAGAGACGACGCATTGGAAAACTGTGATTACGTTGGCAGGACGGGATCCAGGATGTTCTCAGGGTCGATGATTGGTGAAACAACGCTCAGAACAGAGATGAGTGAAGGGATCTAAGGAGATCCAAAGCAGACTGCTCCGGCCCACCCCGAGTTGTGGTGCCATGATTGACTTTTGATTTTCGCATTCTGTTTTGTTGAGAATATCACAATATCATTTTCAAAACGTAGATAGCTTAAATACTCACCAGTTATGCAAATGTCTTTATCCTTCCAGTCTAGTTACCTGAATATTTTTTTCAAGGAGAGTCGTAAATAATTAGGTAAGATTGTATCCCTTTGCCGGTTATATCTTTGTTATTATCTAAAAAAAATACCTAAAAATTATTCTAATAATTTTGTATCATCAAGTAATAATTTAAGTACAAAATTTATTATGTGGAAGAAACAACATAACATATATTTTTGATTAGTTAATGAGATCCTGAAGAAGAAAATGATATTTTTCGTAACCGGTAGATGTATTAAATTCATTAAGTGGTTAATAAAACAGAAATTAACTATCTAAAATAATTAATTAACTTTAATTTTATTTGAACAATAGAACAGGCCACAAGACGCAATTACTGTAGTGAAACACAAAAACATCCAGGTTTGATAAAATAACACAAATGTATTGTATCCTCACTGGGAATCAAACCCGGAGACCCCGGTATGAGAAGCCAGTATCATGTCCACTGGACTGTGAGGGATGTCATCAACATCCCGTATTATTTATGACTTTCGTACCGAAAAGCTTTCTCTCTATTTATCGCCAAAACGATCTTCGAAATTGACGAGCGCTGTGAGATATTATGATAAATTGCACTCTCTGCAATTTTGTTTTGTGTCTGCAACTGATATGAAATATTGGAGCAGATCTTCGGCTTTAGAATATCTAAAGATCATGAAAATGGTTTGTGAATTCACAAACCAATCTTCAACACAGTTGTTCTCAAACATATATATACGGGATGGAATTCGGTGATATGTTTGTTTCTTAAAGTGTTGGATATATAAAAAGATGATTATAATTTATTTTCAAAGAAGCATTGTTTTATATTCTTTGAAAAGTAGTATTTAAAAATGTCAATAGTAACCCTTGATATCAAAGATGTTCTTCAACTTCGGTGCGGGGTACTGAGTTACCCTTAAACCATATGACATATTTAGATTGACACATTTGTTTAGTAGTTTAAAATACTTGCTTGATGACCGATTATATTTAAGTCTTAATTTAGGATTACACCGAGTAAGTGTAATTTATAATAGCGCAAGCGCGTACATTTTGAAAAAGTTACAGTTACGGTCAAGATCAATATACACAATATGGAATAAAAGTAGAAGATTTGTACTTTTAAAAAAAATTACCTTAAGGAGTTTTATTGCCATTAACTTATTTAGTAGTAAATCAGAAATTCTACAGTAGGTATATTTAAAAAGTAAAAGGCAATCTTAGGTAGGATAAGATTGGAAAAAAAAATTATTTGAAAGAGACGGAAGTTTTTCAGAATTATCTTTCTTAGATACGGCATTTCCTTGGTTTGAGAATTGGTGCTTGGAGCTAAGCTGTGACATTCAACACTCCGCAGATACGCCATCCATTATACTGTACAGAGTGCATTTATAAGGAGTCGTAGGGGTAAAGAATACTAACCAATTTAGTGTCTTTATGCTAGAATTTACTTAGGTGTCTTCAGATATAAAACCAAGGTTTAGTTGAAATATTGAAGGTGCGGAAAATGATTTAAGTACGGTTAAATTTCACGAATGTATTTTTTTAAAGGTTTAATTAAATATAATATATATATGTATATATTAAAACAAATTAATCAATTAGAAATATATACAGAAAAAGAATTAGGTTCCTATCAGGATACGTACCCGGAACTTTACCTGTCCTGGGAAGCGCGTTACCATTTCGTATGACATAATGGTAATGTGCAGGCCACATTACTCGGGAGACGATCGATCATAGGACAAATGCAGTCATCTAGTGGTGCCCGAGGTGAATCCAGAGACCGACGAGCTGCCCAAAATTATAAACAATAGGCAATTATAGACAATAATTCATACGTTTATTAATGTTAATTGTTCAAATTTATCTCTAAAATAAATATCCACAAGACAGCTAATGGCATTATGCTCATTCGGTAAATTTCTAATTCTTGAAAAATATAATCATTTGTATAAAAAAATATTAATTCCAAGACCTCCTGCAACATGCTGCAGGTATCATTGAATATGGCTCAATACACAAGAAATTCAATTATGGCCGTGCACCGTTCAATTACAAAATCCAATTCGAGCAAAATGTCGCGATAGTTAGGACCATTACATCAACAAAGGTGATTTTCGTCGTGCAACGTTTAATTACTTTCTCTCAAGTACTACGTCGTTACCAGCTCGGTACAATGAATATAGCAACATTATAGCAATACCAGACGACCATACAGTCATAGAAATAGATGGAGAAACGCAATATATAATAAGGATACTAGCGCTGAGCTAAATGGTAACAACATAAAAACATCCTATATACTTTCGTGTACTATTATATTTAATTTTATAGCGTTAGTCTCTATTTTGAATCACATAGTGATTTTAGAAAAGATGTTTCTACCAAAAAAATATATAATATATTATTGTAGGGAATTTTAAAATTAAAGAAATATCTTAATAAAGTGAGACGGCTTAATTCGATTAAATTAAATAAGGTACGTGAGAATTTAATGCAGATAATTTTTTTATAAATATTTTTGCTTATAACAGTTGTGCACATCTTAGTATATTTGTCATTTTTAATCCTTATTTTTATGTAGATTTTTATGGTGTTTATGTTTTTAAGATGTTCTTCTTGTGTTTCGTATAATACAATATAGTTGTCTTTTATATCACAATTCTTGTGTATTTATTAAGTTATACGCTAAAAGTTTTAAGACATTTAAGATGTTATGTTATTGATACTAAATTAGTATGGTATGTTGTTTTGAAGATTATTTCAGTCTCAGTAAGTAATTTGTACGTAAGATGGTAATTTTTATTTCAGTACATTATTTTCATATTTTTTGTATTTGTTTAAATGTGATTTTTTTCCGTTTTCTTATTCTTAATATAATTTTAATATTCTTATCTTATTTTAATTTTCTCTATCATATATTAATTTAATTTTTATTTTCTCTCTTCAGAATTTTTAATATTTAAAGTTTTATTTGATCCTTTTGAAATATGGTTGGTGTATAATCAATCAATGTAATTATTGAACTGCTGATTTTATGGTTTACTGAAAATAACGATATGATTATTTAAATGCTACATAAAACATATTAGAAATTTCTCGTACGATAACTAGACATACATAACTAGCAAAAGATCAATGTTAATTTACTTTGTTAAGTATTTGCTTACAATTTAACGGTCTTAAACTAATAGTTAATAATAGCGTGCATTAGAAACAAACTTCAGTTAAATTTGCTTGCTTGTGTTGTATAAAGCTGCAAGAATAGAACACGAACAATAAACAATTGTTAAAACTTCTTCAATTTTGAAGGTGAATTGATAGTTGATTTAAAGTAATATACTAAATAAAGCTTGTCTTTGTAAACCTTAGAATATTTTATAAACTTTCAGGTTCTTTGAATTAATAAAGTTTTATGGTTGCGATTATTACAATGCATATTTATATATATATATATATATCTTAGGCCGTCGTCCATTTGGAATCCCTTAACGAATATGGCTCACAGTGCGTTCCACAATCATGCGTGCCATGTTTCTTGCTCATTTTATACCTTGCGATTTTACCACATCCATTAAATCTAGATTTTATTAAAATTCTTTTAATTCTGAATTGTCGAGGATATGCCACTAATCTGAATGATTATTTTTAACCAGGCTTTGTATTTACAATCTTAAATATAATAATATGCTCTAATGTTACACACGCATAATAGATAGACAGAATTTCTCGGACTGGTAAATTACCAGTATGTACATATCTATTCCTGGAATGCATTCATCTCAAGGATAAGAATAAAATTCTGGACTTCCTTGCTTGCTTCTATTTGTTTCAGTAGTCAATATTACCAATTTTCACCATTGTTAAATTTTCGATAATATGTATTGGATAAAAAATTATTAAAGAAACGTTTTTTTTCTATAATGGTTTTTTTATATATATTTATGAACCTAATAATAAAATTGAATAAATAATGGTTGTTATATTTTTATAGAATAAATTAAAATGTTAAATTTTATAATAGATATTTAAATATGACATTGAAGTTTGTATAAGTGTAAAAATTATGTGCGCTCGCGCATTTGGTGATTTGTCCTGCTCAGCCTTTTAGTCATACATTTGGTCTTGTTTTAGAGGGAACGTTGGTTCAGAGCCATATGGTTGAAGAGCTCAGGTTCCGAATAATTTGCCGAGTTCCCGAATGCCGATTTCCCGACAGACCAATATGTAGATATGTATTTGTACATTTTTACACATAGGCAGAAACTCTTTAGGAATAGTAATCAAATATTTTAGGCACAATTTAATTTGCAAATATATCTATTATACTTTTTTTTCGAAAAATAATGCATTTATATTAACTTTTTTATGTAAATATATGTTATAAATTAACCCTTATGTACAATATTTAAAAAATGCTAATATATTATCTAGATACATATATTTTACCGTTAATTTTTTTTAAACATGTCTACATATATATATATATATATTACATTTTTTCAGGAAGTTGGTCCGTCAGGAAATTCATTATTCGGGAAGTCGAATTAGTGGAGAAATAGTCTGTTCAAATTTGACTATCTAGAAGTTGAAATTCCAAAAGTTGACCTAAACTCAAATATTAAATTCTTCTATAATCTAAGTAATTTCTTCGGGCTATTGGCAATATGATTAGCATATGTCGCCAATACCACATTTCTAGAAATTTAATCCTCTGGCGTTCCCATGTTTCCTTCCATTCATTCCTTGGGTGTTCATGTTTCAGCATGAGTTTCAGCACCACAAATGAGATAAGCGTTCTGGCCAGTCGTATTTTTATTTTCCTGATCGTGTCCTCGCGTTTCTCTTTTTATTATAATGTAAAATATTCAACTTACAGAATAGAAAATTTTGAGAAAAACTTGAAAAATTAATTTGTTTTGTATTGCGTATTAAAAATATTTTTTATTCACGTATATAATTTTGTCAAAAGTTTAAGAAAACATAGTAGTTTCAGTTAGTTTAGAATGTACAAAGAGACTTTTAATTATTTGCTATTACTTGAGCTCTAATATGATTGATGATCAGTTTAACTGCAGACAATGTATATTAAAATAATCTGCATTTTTCATCAATTTTTTAATCAATAACGGGGTATTTAATTGAAACGGATTTATAATTCACACGCGCCTTTGAACTATTAATAACTACTCGGTCACTAAACGAGTATAAATTATTAATAAAAATATATTGTAATAGACATATTTTATCATCAGTTACTTCAGAAGGCTTTAGGGGCTTAACGCTCAGTATCGCTGTACTTTGTCAGAGAACTTATAGCCAAGCTTTCTACCCGCAAGGTCTGTGAAAATGTAAATGAGTTTGGCGACTACTTTTTGTTTGTCACTGACAAACTATATGAAAAATGCACCGAGAATCTGCGCTAAAATGGAATGCGAAGCATTAAAAACACCCGGAGGATGTGGTAAGGGCATGATATCAAATATTCAGTTTATTTTATATATTTTTTTAATTTTGTTCTCTATTATATGGTGGTAAAAATGTTAAAGTTTTACAAGCAGGATTCGTATCGAATTTAATGTATTTGAGGTTATCTTGTCGATTTCCGAAGTGTCTCTTGAGTTAGCAAGTAAGTAAGTAAGTAAGTATATGGCAGCTTCTTAAGCGATTAAAATAAGATTTTCTTTCTCTCTTTCACACACACACACACACACACACACAACGTGAACTGCATACTCTTCACGATCTTATGCCATGTTTAGTGCGACGTGTAGCGTTACTTCTGTCATTTCTCGGACTTGGTTTGTCCTTTTCATTGAAAATATGTTACCCGTGATCAGAAATTTTTATATAATTTCTAGCAATATGCTCAAAATATGAAAGACGTTGAGTATACTTTTTCCTTTTCTTCTCAGAATTCATGTTTACACTTCATACAGATCTATAGAGCTCTTTTAGTTATTATTTTGAGACTTTAAACATGATACCCGGACCGCTTGATTACTAGGTAAATATCTCACCACTGGATAAATTAAGCATATATAAAAAAGCTTTAAAAAATTGGTGTATTTTAATTTTATTTATTTACTTATATTTTATAATATTCTACATAGCCCGCAGAGTTTTTAAATCTATTCATGAACCTTGCAAAGAATCTAAGTATTTTCAAAGATAAAAAAATTGTCATTTACAAGATATATATATTTTTTGTATAAATAAATATGTAGAATATTGTGTAAAAGGTGAATAAAAAAATTAAAATGTAAAAAGAATTTTATTATTAAATAGTAAAATGTCTTTTATCCATTTTGTAATTAAGCACAAAAGTATCATGCACTTTATATTTTAAAATTAGCTAGTTTGGATTTAACTGTAAAAACTTATAATTTATTGTTGTTTTGTGTATGTTTATTTGCCTTGCATACACCATTAATAATAATATGACAAAAAATATTTTATAAAGTGTACTGGTTCTCAAATGTACCTCTCATCGACTATGCTTTGTAACTAGAAATAAATAAATAAAGTATGGTAATACGAATACAAACTAAGACGTTTTGAAATGAAACGTGAGTAATACAATCGCCGTGTTTGCGCTGGTTCCGACCGCAGCGCACAGGGTTGCTAAATTAAGGGATTAATTTGTTGCCTAAGCTCTCGTCAAGATTATTATTAGCTACACACTTCATCTAAGATACAACCTTTATAAGTAGAAAGGGAATAATAAATAATGATTAAAGTTTCCTATTTATTATAATATAAGATATTAAGCAGATATTAAATTTTTATTTTTAAATTTATAAGAATATCTACCACTCTTTCCTCCACATAATTTGCTAGTGTCTTCAAATATTAATACAAATTCAATGCATCAACTAGAAATATATATAGAAAAAATTAATTAATCGATTAAATTTTTTTATTGCTACGGGGATTCAAACCTGGATCTTTTCACATGCGGGAAAATGCGTTACCAGTTACACCACAACAACTGAGTAAGTTGACGACAAATTTTTAAAGATTTTTCTGTATATCTTTCTAGCTGATACATTTAATTTGTATTAAAATACCATAGAAATATCTTCTGAAAAAACTGTAACTTCATAATAATAATGTTTTCTCTTTAAAAATATATAAATTGTATTAATGTTTCTAAATTTAATAAAATGGATTAATTAATTTAATTCTGACATTTTTTATCGTGTTTCACTTAAAGGAATTTGAGATTTTGCGTAATATGAAGTGGGTTGCTTTTAAAAGTGTAATACCAGATGTATCAATTTAAAAGAGTTGCAGTATACTCGTATATGTTCGAAAATATGTTGTTAACTTACTAGGTTAACGTGATGTAATGGTTAGCGCATTTGTATTGTCTTATTTTCAGTTTTAAATTTTTTCTATAAAAGTGTACATGTCCTTTCATCGAAATGTTATCTCGGTTTGATTTTTTTTTAAATGCAGTCATTGCATCATTAAAAATTTTCCGTTAGTAAAAATAATGTTAAAAAAAACCTTTTTACAAAGCTTAATTTGATACGAACGTTTCCTTTGTGACTGCACGGAACATTAATTAAAATTGCACAATGCATATCGATATCCATATTCATATTTTAATTACACAATATCAATTGAAATGTGGAACAGTAAAGAGAATTGGTACAATATTATTTTGATATTATTATTCTTTTATAGAGCGACAGCATTCCATAATTTTTTTTTTTACGTATTATTACAAGCGGGCAGTCGTGGCTATTAGTATTTTGATGTAATTGAAAATCTTTATTAATCTATTTACATCTGTATAGTACATAACTAAGAAAATTATACATTTCGTCCATGTTGGTGTCTAAAACGATATTAAATACCTATCTATTATAAATATGTGTATAATAGGTATATAATTATTATATATTCTTCGACATGTAAAAGTGCTCATATGGTCTAGTCTAGCGGTAGAACACTTGCATAGTGGCCAAGTTTTCAGGTTCAAATCTTATATTAAGAAGTTAGACTTTTATTAAAATTTTAGTAGGAATATTGCTATGACATGTATTCCATGTATTATGCTGATAATAATATTTATATTTAAGAGAAAACATTTTTATGGTGAAGTTGCAGATAGATAGATATACAGGAAAATTCAATTTATCGAAAATATATTTTTATTTATCAAAAAAACATTTACCGGTATAAAAAAATATTTTTCGATAAATTCAATTTTCCTTTATATTTTTCTAGTTGATTTGTATTATAATATTTATAATTATTATTTTTTATATATTTTTTAACCACTTAATTAATACACTAATCAGTTTCGGAAAACACCATTTCCTTCATCACGACGTCAAATTAACCAACCAAAACCATACATATCACGTCATTCTAATGTTTTTAAAAATTTATAAAAAAATATATATATATTAATAATTATTCAAAAATAAATCTAGTACCTAACATAAATTGTTACGATGAGGAAAGACGTGGAAATTGATTTAATGATACAAAATTAATATAACTTTTAATGATGAAGATTTTTTAGAATAGGAGTTTTCGTTAAATTTAGCCGATTTTTAATAATATTTGTGTTAATTTTACCCGCTTTATTTATTTTTAATCATTCTATATAATTTAATTTAAGACCAATATTGTTTATATGTAAAACAAATGATTCAGATTTTTTATCAAAAGTGTAATCATTTTCTAATAAATATTGAAAAACCATTACTCTTTAAACATCTTAAATGTTCTTTGACTTTATGAAATTTTAAAATTGCTTAAAATTTCGACCTGTTTTACCAATATAGAAAGCAGTACAATATTTACAGCTTAGTTTATAATTAAGTGGTTAAATTAAAAAAAAACAATGGCTAAGGTATTTAAAAATATTATTTTTCTGTTTTGTAGCTTAGCTGATTTGAGATATTATTTTTGAATTAAATACATTTATTAGAGTTTGCTTATTAAATTTTTTTTATTGTAATTGTGAGCAATATGTAGTTAGATCGAAAAAATGACAATGAATAAATTTTGTATATTATGATATTGGTTCAGCCCACTATCTATTGGACGTGGGAAATCAATAATAAGATTACAGCCGTTGCTCCAAAGATATTATGAAGCTTTTGCGGCAAATGTAACGCTAAGGGAATAAGTATTTCATTGACAGAATATCTCAATACTACAATTCATTTCGATATCTTCCGAAAAATGGGATAGATACTAATATATAAGAAACTAGAGGGTGTGAGTCATTTTATTGGTATCAAGAAATCGCTGTATTAATTTTACAAATTACGATTTATGTTTTCTATTGATGAGTCTTATATTACTGTATTACCAATATTACATTGATGTGATTTCCAAATAAAATATTTACACCTTGGTAACTAATTTTTAGGTATATTATTAGAAAAGAAAAATATATGAAAGAAGCTGCAGATTATTTGTGTTTATTGATAACTAGTGGCCCATGCCTAGCGTTACCCGGGATTCAAATTAGGTTATATTTTTAAATATGTTGTAAATATATAGTACAATATCGAACAAAATCGATACGTCTATAGTTTGGCATCTAAATTTGCTAGTTTTGGCGCAGAAAGTTTAGATGCCAGTATGATAAATAAGAATCAAAATCGGAAGTGGCAAGATCGAACTCTAGCCAGAGAGTTAAAAAATATATAAGTACACACAATGGGATTATTTTAAAATAGGGTTTTTTATTATTTATTTATAATATATATAATATTTAAAATAGGGCCAGGTAGCGTGTGTGTCACCGTAAGATAAATTAAATTATTATTAAGTGAATATTACTATTGATTTAACTCTGCTTTTAATCATTGAATTATTTAGTTAGTTAGTTTTTTTATCATCCTTGTGATAAATTAATTATATTCACCTGGTTGGTGAATATAATAAACTCAGTAGTTAAACACAATGATTTATTATTGATGTATGGTTTTTTAAAAGCAAGATTTCGTATTATTGCTTCCGCTTCGGCCTTTGAAAAGCAATTAAATCGGTCACTATCTGGCAACAGTTTATTATTACTTGTTGTAATTAACTAAAATAGTATTGATTCCAGAGCGAACAAATATTGAAAACTGCGAGCTTCAGACTGATGTTCGTACACCTACAATTTTAAATTCAATCAAGATTTATTCAGTAAATCGGGTAACCAAGGCGTTAACAAAATAAGTATTATCTTGAGTACCTTTTTGCATCGATTTACTTGAATATAAATTTAGAAATCTGCTATTAAATTTATGTAGAGCATAACGTACAATCGTCGAATGGTATCTATATTCTGCGGGCGTCCATGGTATTAGAATGTTGCCGTAATTGCATACATTGCACGCGACCATAGAGTGAGTTTAGCGTGAATACATTGTTTGTTGATATAATGGTAATAATAATGGCGCTGGTGATTGGAAATTAATAATAAAAGCAGCCCTCCAAGTCCAATTATGATTTATTCCAATTGTTTACGTCAACTGATAATAATTGGATCGATTTTCACACCTGAAGATGACGCAGTTATAATTCCAAGGGGACATTAAATATGAATGGAACATACATACATTTAATAATTATTATCAATAAGATAGAGGAATAATAAATTTAAAGAATTTGAATCATTTATAATTGTTCCGTATTCGTAATTATTATTGTTTTAATAGGTGAACACGTATAATTCCATTATATGAAACAAATGTTATTGTAAAATGGGGTATTATCACCAGGTTTTGTTCCAACCCCTTAGCTCACTCTCAATCACTTCCACAAACAAGTCTGGCAAGAATACAAATTATTCAATGAACTGCCAGCAAATGTAAAGGAAGCAACTAGTCTCGCCACTTTTCGTAAGTCAAGTACAGAATATGTGGTATCTAAGTACAATAACTAATAATTTCATGTGTTTATTATTTTATTTTGTATTTTATAATTTTATTACCTAATGCAAATTGATATGCTGTCGTGAGTCTATTTTCTAATTACAATATTTATCGGCGCCTAACGATTACTATGAGGTATTGTGAAAACTGTCGCTTTCTTGGGATCGTGCCGTCATCTTAGATTCTCTTGTGAAGAAAATTATGTTCGTTCTATCTGCAAAAGACCCGCCAACTCCTGATGTATTCCTGATCTCCTGGTTGACAGCAGTCTCCAGACTTCCTTCCACTGCTACGACCCGCTGACCTTATGTACAGGTCGCCACCGCCACCAATTTAGATTTATTTATATTGAATCCTAAAGGTATGTATGTGAAATAACTAATATGATATAAATTCAGTGAGTGATGTAAAGCCCACGTGGCGTCAATATACAGTACATATAGAGCATACAAGTATTTCTAGAATACGATTTAATGGAACTATCTTGAACATATTGATAATTTATAGTATAAATTGTATATTTATGTTTGCCGTGGTCATAACATCTTTGTAACTACTTAAAGTATCATTCATCATCATATTTAATGAAGATCTATTTTATAATTGATGCCCTTTTTTGTGAATAAATATATATACATATTATTTAATTTCTATTAATTGAAAATGCTCTCACTTGTATTGACAAATATCCACTGACCCACAACTTTATAAGATAATCTCACGTCATCTCCGAGAGTTGGCCAATAAATAAATAAAACAACTTTTTGAATAAACAGTGAGTGCCTATAACCCAAGGAAAAGTCTTTTACAATACGATGTAATTTTTTATTATGTTTTCAAAAATGTTGCGTACTACTGTACATACAGTAGCGGCCGCTCATGAAGAAGGATTGAATTTACTTTAACATAGTTTTCATGGGGGATAGAGAATCACGCTTACTTCAAATAACGTATAACCGAAATATACGTAAATAAAAAAAATAATTGTTAATGTGTTTTTAAAATCGTAATAACGCTGAATAAAATCAAACTATCTACGTTGTATGTAAGTACGTACAGTCAAAAGCACCTGATTTAATTCGACAGGACACATCAGTTAGATGAACGAAACCACGCTGATGAGATAAATTTGGCATCCAACGGACTAGCAATTACAAGTAATCAGATCAGGTCCATCGATGCCCGTTTCATTTATCGACCCTTATTACATTTCTGGATTCAATCCCAGTAGCTGACCTGTGTTTGTAGGATAAGAAGTACAGCTCTAGGAGATTGATTCAGACCTTTTGAATGCGCGGGCGTGGTCCGAATACGTACATCTTTTTAAAATATATATGTACCTGTCACAAGAGGAACAATCTCATATATGTTGGCTATTTTTAAAGTATGAATCGTTTGTCGGTGCTTTGGACTGGGAAATTGTATTAAATTTTATTATAATCATGCCAATATTTCTGAGCTTCTCAGTATGAGAGATGTAATTTCTCAGAGGTATTTTATTACTCATGTCTAACATAAATCCCGCCGATTGCGAGATGTAATATTTGATTCGTTTTTTAAACTCGAAACATGGCAGAAGAGCTGCAGAAGTTAGAAGCTAGGAGGTCTCCCGGAATTAGGTTTATCAAATTTTAATCTTTTCCCGAAGCTAAAAGAAATTTTAGGCGGAAAACACGAAATTGTAAACAACTGATTTGAAGAATACTTCTTCAGCATCACTTTCTCATCATGGTGATTATCAGGATCATTTATCGATTTCAAAAATGGTTGAATGTCCACGGGGATTATATTTACAGTTGATGACATATTTTAATTGTTATTAAAAAGTTTTCGAGTTACAGTAAGTTGTTATGAGTTTTCGACAAAAAGATTCATACTTAAAAAAACGTCCCTTGTATGTATTTAAATAACTATTGTGTAACTAATCTACTAAAGCATTGTGTAGATTTTTTGAACGCTGGCTAGCTACTTATTCATTATTTTCACACTTCCTACTTGGTCAAGACAGAGTAAGGTTTGCTTAGTTCTGTCTATCTTCTTCTATAGTCGGTTCTCTCATTACTGAGGATCGTAACCTCCAGGTTACGACCTATTGATGTCCTTCAACGATACTTCTCCACCTTTCTGTGCAGCTCACAGTTAAGATGGCCAGTACTATCTTTAACCTGATTGATCTTTGAAAAGGAGATAAAATAACAAGTTTTTTTTGTCTAGAAGCAATATTAAAAGTTTTGTCGGTTCTTAACCCTTTACTGGGAAAATTCCGAAATTGGTTAATATATTAACCAGTCGCATTTAGACCCAAATTTCTAATATCACCCATAGTAAAGTTAACCATAGTATCTCAATATATTGTCGAGAATGTTCTTTGGTTAATAAATTGATACAACGGCGTGAAATTTGTGTTGTTCCCCGAAAATCAATGTGTTTTTTTAAAATATAGTTCAAATTAAAATTTTAGAATAGTTAATATTTCCTATAAAGAGTTAAACTGCCACTATTTTGAAACAAGATAGTGTATCAAGGCGGCTAACATATTTTGCCGAGATATATATCAAATCTATTGAAATTAAGTACGAACTATGCGAGTTACAGAGTGCATAAAATCACAAATTGACATTATAAGGGAAAATGGTTTGGAGGTGTTGATCGTGATCTAGTGCATTGAAATTTTCCGGAGGTTACGTCATAAAACCTTATGCAACCTTCTATCGAAATATATATAAAATGCTGGAGTGCTACTAAATTTTATTTTATTTGCACAATTCGATGAAAATATAAGAATTTACTAATAAATTGAAAATGTAAGAATTTTCAAATTGTTATTGATAAAAGTCAACAGACTTACTCGCCTTTGATAACATAATCGAATTGATAAACTATTAAAATATCAATAATAAGATAAAACACTTTGTTTAAACCACTATTTATTGATAAATCTACATGTTTCGATACCTATGGTATCTTCTTCAGGAAACAATGTATACTAAAATTTAAAATACAAGAGTTGATCAAAACAAAAATATAAATGATGTATAACTAAGTAGGAACTAATATGAAAACAAATTTAAAATATGACTATTTGCAAAAACGATTTGGTTATTTATAATATTTAACAACACTTTTTCTTATTTCTAAAATTTCAGATCAGTTTATTGCAGGTATAATCCATGTGCGTTGCATCAACATTACAAAAAAATTTCACAGTTACAGAATTTCCATCTGACGAATTTGATGGTTTTTGATTATATATTTAAGGGTAAAAGTTCTACAGCGCGCTCCGTATCCAAAAAAAGTGCCGACCTGTACCGGGCCATTCCGGCTCGACTACACCATTGCTATTAAAAATTCACAGTACAAAGTACTGTGTACATTCAACATGATATATACGAGTATATAAGTATGAGCACACACAATATATAAATAAACATAGGTTGACATTTGAAATTTAATACAGTACATTGTAAATTGAATTGTTGAGTTCCAAAATACGCTCAAATGGATATCCTAAATTTCGAGGAAATATTCAATTAGACTAAGCCCCATATTCAAATGCAATTTACTGAAATGAAGAGAAATTTGAACCTCGTATGTACCTCTATGACTGTATGGCAAATCAAGGAAATATATTAAATTATATTATACTAAAAGCATAGATTCTGCTAAAATTAATTAGCAATGGTTTTAGAACGATTTATTATTATACGTTGGTTTTATATTATGCTAATATATTTTTTGTATTATTAGAATATATTAAAAGTTTTAAAAAATCGGATATTGTTATGTTTTATTGTGATATTGGACTGGAAAAATAATTTATTAGATTTATTTTACCCAATATCGTGTTTAGAAAATCAAAATTATTTTAGGTAGGTATTATAATATGTTTTATTTCCTCGGTAAAAATAGATTTTGATATGAATAATATAGAAAAAATTCAATTACAAAAAAGCCATATAATTTATGAAATCCATAATCCAACAAATTTAGGAATTTGCGTGGGCATCCATTCAAAACAATGTTGATAATTAAACTTTTTTCATCCACTGTCGGATGAAGGTCTCTCTTAGTTCCTCTCTATTCTGTTCACAAAATCCTGTTATTTTCTGCGAACCTATTAAACTTAGCTTTTAACACTATTTTACTTCAAAAGGATCCACTATCATCTAAGCTCTGTCATTCGGTAAAATTCATTTTTATCATTCGATAAGAGATGTGGTGACCCCATCCATGTACTAGAATGGCTATTACAAAACTTCGGAGACGTACGAGAGTTGGCACGAGAGACCGTTTCCAGCCACCGACCTAAATAGCAGATCTGAGCAGACAGTGCTATTCTTACTTAATTTACTAAGGTGGCCTCTAACTTGTCTTTGCTTGTAAAATGCTTAGATTTCACAGAACTTCAAAAATAGTCAAACAAACAGTCAAACCACAATTAGGTGATCATTAAATATCCACCTGATGCACAAATAGCAGGCATCTGTTAAGATAAATCTTGGGTATTCGTGAAATTGATCTGGACACAAGAGAAACGTTAAAAACACGTGTGATTTAAGAAATAAATGTAAAATATATTACGTTTGTGTAGAAACCTAGAAGCCTATTTATGTGGAAACCTAGAAGTCTATTTATGTGGAAACCTAGAAGCCTATTTGTGTGGAAATCTAGAAGCCTATTAGTATGAAATGCAGCGAGAAGTTTTGTAGGAGGTGCCGTGAAATACAGTGAAGTTCATAAAGACGACCTGCAATTTTTTTTTTTACATTGTTTGAAATGTTGCATATTGTTCCAATTATTTGATCTTTTAAATGATCAAAAATGTACATATAATAAAATTACTTAATAATTTTTTTGATATTTAATGATAGGAGCAATTTGGCGATTTTGTTGTTTATAAGAGATTAAAAAGGATTTCGTTAATAAAAATTATTACAAGAAAGCAGTTTTTGTTATAAGTTTTATATGAATAATATATAATTGTATCAATGTATTTTACACTTGGGTAATTATGTAATGATTTTAGCATCTAAACTGTTAAGGGTCAACTAATTAATTTTTCTTTATATTATATTGTAGTACCATGTGAAACCTGGTGAAACGAAGTACTACGACTATTAGGACTTAGAAAGTAATCTTGAATCATTTTCTCTAAGATTTGAATGTAGAATTTCATTCTAGATTGTTGGATTATCAAGCCTCAGCGACGAAAGACAGAGAGCGATGACATCATAATAGCCTTCGCTACTGAATCACCAAATTCATTATGAAACTACATGACGAAATATCGTACATACTTCAACTAAAAAGTTAAAATTGTTTTCAAAGTGCATCATGAACTTCAATTAAAACACCTAAGTCATTAATTCAACATTTCAAAACTTCAATATTACCCAAAGATATTGGAATTCTCAAGATAGTTCACATAGAGCGTATTGAAATCTATTCAAATAATATGTCCCTGCAATATAGCTGAACAATAAAGTTTTGCAAAGACGAGCACCGAACGCTTTTTTAATAGAGTTTTATGAGCCAATATGCCGTGTGAATCCAACCACCTTGGCCGGCTTTTCGGATCCCATTGCGGTGTCCATAATCAGGGTTGACATCACTTGTACAGAAGATGAGCAATGATTTTATTGATAAGTATTGGCTTGCAATATCCTGAGGAAAATAGGTTGCGTCTGTGTATATGTATTTTTGTATGTTCCATAATGCATTATTATTGCCGAATCACGGATCTAAGTGAAATCTTCAAAAAGTCGAAGATCAGATACACGCGGGCAGAATACACCAGAAAACTATTCATGAAAGATTCTAGACAGCCATGAAAATCTGAGTTATTTAAATTAAAAATTATATTTATTACCAAATATTTTATAGATAAATTTTAACTAGTACAATTTTATTTTTTAAAGTGTTGTTATTTTTCTTTAAATTTGGTAATAGTATTACATAGTCTCAATATAAAAAGATTTTATAGGTAAAAAATTATGCATCTTAAAAAAAATGTATTGCATTAACTCTATTCTACATACATAATTTCTTTACATCCGTTCACTTCCGTCCATCCACCAGTATTACATTGCAACATATAACAAAGATATATCGATCCATATGGCAATACAAAACAAACAAACGTATGATAATATAAATCAAATAAGATATGCTGCCAAATATATCACGTATTTTTTATACGACTATCGTATAAAATAAAGTTAGTTGGCAATATTTGAATATGTCCAAGAACACATAATTACTGGATTTTCACTAACAAAGGCACTGTTATTAAACAAATAAAATAAATATCATAGAAACGAATCTATTAATTTTTTATATTTAATGTAAAGTATATGAAATTATGGGTAATTACAGGGCTTACGACCTGTCTTCGACTGGCCTAAGTGATGAATCTCCATGTCTATCAAATTTTTGAAAGTTGTATATATGATAATATGTGGACTCGCTTTGAGTACCATTTGATCATTCATTTTCCCTGAAACAGTATAAATGTCACAATGAGAATCTAATTATTTTTTTGAAATCATTTAAAGCAATATTCTTTACCTGTAAAATGTTTTTAACACATTATACTAGAATACTTTCATATATTTTCCATTGAATATAAAAAAATTACTTCGTCTCTATCAGATATCTATTATTTGTTTAATTAAATAATAATAATAATAAATTAATTTTACTAATGTATTTATGTTGATTACTTGAATAAATTAGGTATATAAAAATATTAGTTTTTCGTCATTATGTATGTGTAATTTTAAAAACATATGTATACATTTAATGTTTATATATCTAAAAATTATAATATTTATCTCTGATATTTTATATAAAGCCAATACGTTTAATATTACATCCATAATAAATATTAAATATTTGATTAATTTCGTTATATTATAAATTATGTGTACAAAATAACTACTACAATTTTTAGCAATTTTGTGAGTTACTCTTGTTTGAAACTAATGGTGTATACAGTTTTTGATTATGTTTAACCTTTCCCAATTTTTTTTAAAATTGTATATTTTTACCATCTAGTACTAGAAGAAATGATGTTGCTAGGCCCTGCGGGCAGCTCTGTTATTCGATCCAATGAAAATGATGCGCTGATTCTGACTTAGGCACATGGCTCATGTATTATTTCCGGATTAATAGGTGTCTTAATACGATGATTTCCTATATTCATTGTGGATGTTTTTATACATAATTTGCAACATAATATTTATGTGGATGAATCGTTTCATTTAAAATATTAATATTTTGTTAACATATGAATATTGAACTTGCTACATTTAAATACTGAGTAATTATTATATACTTTTTCGATGTACATGGCGTATGGGGTCATATTTGCACCAGGAGAAGAATCGTTCATTTTATCGTGGACCAGTGTATGGGGGAATTAATAAAATATTTGCTTTGTGATGCTTTATAGGCATGGCTAAATATTTAAATACTTTTTAAAACAAACTATTAACTCCAGTTAGTGTAGCATCTGATATTTTAGTAGATTATACTATAAATAAATAAATGATTTTTATTTTTATATTTAAGTTGGGAGTCAAGTAATATGATTGGGAGGCATACCATTATTAAAAATATATATTTTTAATATATATATATATATAAAGCGAATTAGATTTTTGATATGAAATATTGTAAAATATATTAAATATTTTATTAAGGAGAACACATTCTTATTATTAAGTTGTAATTACTCAGAACATAGGTCTGTGATATTTTTAATACAAATTAAATGTAAAATTGTTCGTACAAACGACAATATTTTTTGATAAAATTTATTTTACATGAATATCTTTCTAATTCATACATTTAATTTGTATTAAATATTTATCTACATTATCGTTATAAATATTGTCTATTTACAATAAATATTTATTTTTGGTTGAAATATTTGATTGCAGTCAATATTTTGGACTGAAATCAGACATACTGAGGATAATTAACTTACCTATTGAAGTTGCAAATTTTGTTGTTACACGTGCAGTAGTAATCGATAAAATAAAAAATAAAAATTTACAATTTTTAGTTATAATAAATTCTTTAAAATTCAACTAACATTTTATGGTTTAGAGTCACTGCATTAAATTCAAGAGGTTAAAAGGAAGAAGAACTATTATACATCGTTGGAACGAAGCAAATTGGATTTAGACTTTTTCTTCTATCGCTCCATAGAAATTGCTCATTACGCTAATGATAGATCCGAGACGGATAGGAGAATATACAAGCGGAGAATAAGAAAAACTTTAAACCACCTTTCGATTGATGGAACTCTTTCCCCTTTTTACTGAATTAACGAGGTTTAATTTGCATTTAAATTGAAACTTGAAATATGGGGACAATTAGATTGTACTATCAATTCTAAGGACAGAAGGATAATAATTTATTATTGACAAAATAAAAATAACACAACAGTTTAATTTTCAAGGGAAAGAAAATATTGCTTTAAAACATTGAAATTTTTATCTTATTAATTGTTTTAATCTTTATCATAAATTTATTGATCGTCGGTCGCTGTGCGCATGTCTAGATGCACCACTATGTAAACAACATGGTCCTTTTTCTAGTACCTACCTATAGTTACCCCCTTCCTTTACCACAGAGCATGACTTTCTGTCTGTGTGTGTTGTCAATGATTCTTGTGAAGTACATTAAGTCGTGTGATCGGAACAAGTAGATGAGTTTGTGTATTTGGGAAGTATGTTTGATAGAAACGGAAAGGCTGAGCATGATATCAAAAATACGGTGACTGCAGGGAATAAAATGAACGGCGCTTTGAATTAAATTATATCTAACGAAAACTTGTCAACTACTTGGTGCACAAAAAGTCCTGGTACCGACACTGATCTATGGAAGTGAGGCCCGGAGCTAGCAGAAGAGGAACGAAAGTAGACTGAATGCAGTGGAAATGAGATTACTTAAGCGTATATGTGGAAAATCTGTTTATGACAAAGTAAAGAATGAAGAAATATGGAAAGAATGTAAAGCTGGTGTTAGTATAGTGAGTAATATTAAGAAAGAATCACTTGGGTGGTTTGGTCATATGGAACGGATGAATGAGGAGAGAATGGTAAGAAAGATATATGATGCAAATGTTGATGGCATCAGAAACAGAAGATGTCCGCGGAAGACTTGGCACGACCAGGTAAATCAGGTAATGGAGGATGGTTCTGTTAGAAGCCTCAACAATTGGCGAGCTTGTATGAGAAGATGTATGAATGTGGATGAGGCGAGAATCGTGTGTCAGTACAGAGAAGTGTGGCGCTCTATCCTCTCTGTCTACCCATGCGGGGAAACGGCGTTATAGTAAGTAAGTAAGATTGTCATGTGAATCAATGAAATTGGAAGAAGAAAATAAGAAATACAGATAAAGGAGCACTATTGGTAGCACTTCAGGTAGGTAGTGTTCTTCTGAGTATCTAGTTGATTCCTGAGTTCCTTCTATCTTGTTCTTGTACCAAATTCCTTCATCCATCCTTCATCCCAATTCTCAACCCTCGTGTGCAAACATTAATATTGTACAATAAAATAATAATTATTATATCACACTAATACTAAAAAATAAAAATTTATATATTTTTATTTTTATTATACTCAATGTTGTATTATTTCAAGTAATTACATTTTAAAATACCGTAAGCACTTTAATGTCAGATATTTCTACTAAGAAAATGATTATAACTAAGTCTCCCAGTTTCAGGAACAGGGATCAGAACTTTCAGGTAGAGATACTCATCACTTAGTGGCACTAGAGTAGCAGTGGAGGCTGCACGGTAGAGTGTAAATGATGATCCATCTATCTCTACTGAGTAAACGAGAACAACTCATTTCAAGAAATTATTATTTCATCTGAACCCCCCACCCACTTGATTTTATAGCCCCAGACGTTTTCTTGAAGAGCTGCTTGGAAGGACGTGTGTAGGTTAACAGACTTCAAATAATTGAGCAACTCAATAACAATATTTGACGAAATAAGTATTTTGAGCCTCAAACAGTACATCTACAAAAGTTATTTATATTTTACATTATTCAGTCTTATTTGACAATTACTTATTTTCAAATTACTTTATATTAAACATTCCCGAAAAATAATAATCTTTCACATGGCCACACTATGAGAATGTCTCTAACGTTGCATGTGGTGAGTCAAAACGATGAAGGAAATTATTGCGCATGTGCAACATCGCAACAGCAGCACTACACCGGGAATATTCGGTGTAGCGCTGCGGTTGTGATGTCGAATGTCGAAATGCGACTCGTAATTGTATTTTTTAAAGAAATTTCGAGCAATTTTAGATTTTGTAATAGTTGATTAAATAATTTAAGAGAGCGCGTAAACTCGCCATGTTAGCACAGCTATAGCGTAGAATGAACTGTGAATTGTTTTCTATTGCGACCAACTGATGTACACCTACTATTAAAACTAAATTTTGAAGAGGTGTTAGGTAATTTATTCTTTCTGCCTCAGCTTCATGTTCAGGGGGGTGGCATCTAGCCTAACTGTTTTTTTTTTTAATATTGACAAGTCAAATTGTTATGAAATGAAATAATAATTTTATATAAGAAAATTTACAATCTATATTTTAAGATACTTGCATGTGTTAAAAGTGGAAAATGAGGAATTTACTTTAATACTTATAAATAAGGTTGTTCAAAAATAATTGCAATAAAATTAACATTAAACATTTGTGTTCATCATACCAGCATGAATTTCTCTACCAAATTGCCTATGTTGACGCTTGTCTGATGTAGATTATGCAGGTCCCTCACGTAAGGGATTACCTCTTAGGATAGTCCTGAATCCTGGATATGAAGTGTGGTCAGCTCTTTGTGGTGCCAGCGTAGGGTGACGGAGTTCAGACTTGTAGTTGATGACAAGACGATGCCCAATTATTCAGGTAAACCGGGACTCTGGGCGCGATATTCTTATGCAATAGCGACAGTCTGTTCTCGCTACACCAATTATATTTATCATCTTTTTATTGATCCAGCAGGACCCTTTTTGATACTTTCACATCAAGGATTAAACGTAGAGTACATCATAGTCTAAGCTTAAACTCACTCGAGGCGCACAGTTTAAATTTTCCCCGGAATTACAATCTATGAAGTGCTTACTTGATACTTTTAGAGACGATAATGATTTTATTTTCTAATTGAAAATAAAATCTCGTCTTAGGTGGAGCCACGAGAAGACTGGCCCGTCTAAGGTGATGCATCCCTTAAGGTGCATTTGCCTACGTGACTTTAGTCACGTTTGTTGCATTACCGCTGCTGTATTCGTCGCTATACCCAGGCTGTGTCGGTCCACCTGCGTCTAACAATACCGAGTTTTTATTACCGTCTGTCCCTTACTTTGACTAAGTGCTTTTGTATCCTTTAACAAAATATTGTTTTGGGTAATTTCGCATTCTCATAATAGAGGCCAAAACAGAGTTTCATTATTCCAAGAGCTGTGTTCATATTATGGTATTCGTCTCTTTCTTATTCTCGTTCGAGATTTATTTTTAATGCATTACAATGTAACTGATATAGAATGAAAAATAAATATGTAACGTATCTGTGCGAGCGATGTTTCTTGTTTATTACAGACAACAGCTGTTTTCATTTTGCCTTTTGGAAATTTTCTGTCGGAATAAAAGTTACAATTTAAAACAGAAACGAAGGCATTACCCCGGGCAAAAGAAAATGAAGTAAACTTTAAACAGCTTCATTTCAAAAAGGAAGCACAATAGCTAAACAACAACAGTAAAAACGGTGATAAAGTGAACTTGTTGTTAAGCATTCAGTGTAGGACGGGAATCTTTTTAGTGACTTACATCTGTTAGTGCCGCTAAGCTTTGTTACTTACATATTTTAGTGCTGCTCAGTTAAACAGGAACTTTTCATAATAAATGTTTTGTTTTCTTCTGAGGGTATGAATAATTGATATACTACGTCGAAGTTTGTATATTCTGAGATTCATTTCTTTAAAAAATAAAAATATGAATTTAATTAAATATAGTAATAAATTATTAGCAGCACCTTTAAAAATAACCGTTGGTTTAACGACGATGCCTTTTCACTACCTCCGGTTAAACTTTCAAATAAATATTGTTCATAATATCATGATGCCAGCGCACCGAAATAAAAAAAATATATTTGTTCGATAGATTTTAAAAATTGATATGTGAGATCATCAGTAATCATTTAGAGGATAGCTCTAACTAGCAGGTGATGAAACGCATTATGTAAAATCATTTTTATTCTTTCAGTAACTCAAACATTAGTTAGATTTCATAGTGTGAGTTGACAGATGAGACTTTGATCTCTCGTCTCAGAGATTTGTCGGGAAAGGTCGGTATTCATTAGTCATGTCATTCTACTTTACGTACAAAATACACGCGGTGATGAATTATAACTTACTTAGCACTCAACTGTGTACTGCTTCACCATTCACGTACTACTTTTAAGATGTATCTCCGAGACAAATCTCTTACATGTATTTGCGCCATTAATTTCTTATTCGCCTTCTATCGAAGGTTGATGATGATGATAAGATGTATGTATAAGATAATATATATTTATTTTCGCCTCTGCTGCCGTCTATCTTTCCCTGAATAGTGAGTAGTAAAAAAATTACCCTAAGAATGCAGATTTCCTTTGTTGATTGTTGTTATTGGTTTTCTTGACTTACTCGTGTGCTAAGTATTTATTTATTAGTAAGGTGGTCACTGCAGACTATCTTTAGCATATAAAACAAAGTCACATCTTAAATACACTTCGACTCTATAGAGAAGTGAATCTCTTCAGCAATGTTCCGATTCGAATTGCACTTTTGAGATGATTAAGAGATTCTTCGTCTTCTTAAAAGTGCTCCTTACTATCTCAATTCTTATTTTATTTTCAAAATCTGGGTCTCAGTTCTTCTTTAATTCCATCTTGACTAAATGTGGTGAAATAAATCTACTCCCCGGAGTCTATTCAGTCTAGTTTGATAATTATTTCACACTAGACTGAATAGAATTAGGGATAAACTTTAACAGTATTATTAAGCACCCGTTGAAGAAAATGGTAGGCACAACATTAAAACAAAAGTAATTCTGTTAGTTTCAACCTGATGATACTTAATTTAATAGTGTATAAAACTGTTAAATGATACTTGTCATTTAGTAAGGAACGATTCACATCATTCGATATATTATTAATAATAATTTGTTTATTCCAGTATAATTATGTATTATGTGAAAAAGCCAAAAATATACATATTATAACGTAGACACAAAATAATAACATAATAAGGATAAAATCGATCACGAACTGCCATTATCTCTTATGTAAAAAATTGTGAATTTTACATGAGGAAGAAAAAGAGGCAAGATAAATTAAGTCATTCATAATGGATGAATGTAAATAAAAGCAATGTTATAACTCTACTTGAGTTTATTTGCACTACTCGAGATTCGAGAGAATCAGTAACACTAACGTTTAATACTTCACTTGTCGATGGGAGTTTTTGTTTTTCTCGAAACTCGAGTAGTACAAATAAACTCAAGTAGAGTTATAACATTGTTTTTATTTACATCCATCCATTATGATAACTACAATGTTAACGTCAATTCTATCGATATTATGAAGTCATTCATGTTCTTCAAATCATGTTGTAAACTGTTAGTGGATAGTTCTCCGGTTAGGTCAACAAAGATGTCTCGTTTATAGCTCTATTTTATATTTTTCAGCTCTGTATAGAAGTTTTACATACCGGTAAATGGTTTAATCAAGAACTAAAACTTGCGAAATTTTTAGTTTACCTGTTTAACGTGTGTGAGTATGTCATAGAATGATTATTATTAAAATGCAATATTTATTATGACACTCCTAATATCAATAATAATGGTATTTGTTAACAATACCTATATGATGTAATGAATTTCGTTTAAAATTGTTTAAGAATTTAGAAGTTGGTATAATTGTCTAGACCAGAGCTTTTCCAACTTTTTAAAAAAAAAATTAAACGCTACCCAATTAAAAAAAAAAATTTGACAATAATTGCAGGGCGTGGAGGTCGCGTCTCACAGTTTGAAAAAGTAGTTTTTTAAAACAGCAGTAAGAATATGTATTTGTATAGTAATAAATTTCAAAAAAAAAAATATATATATATATTTCTACGTAACTATCAGTAAAAGAAGACAGTATTGTGATATGCGTTTGTGATTGTTTTGTTAATTTATATAGATTTATTACTTTTATACATCGTCAAATTATTTTTAAAAATCAATTGTATACTTGAGTTGTAAAACTATATTAATAAATGTATTTTGTAACTATATGCCACACTATTCTATGTTATGTACCTATTTATTTTGAATAGTTCATATATTTGAACTTTTCTACCTAATATATTATTAACAAAGTTTTTAATCTATTATTTAGTTTTATAACTTAAATAATTTCATTTAGTTATTTCGAGACGGGCGGTGTCTAGCGAGATCGTCAATAAAAAGTTTTAAAACATATATAAAGCAATAAATACAACATTTCGAGGAAGAAGATTAACTCTAAATTGTTTGACAGCTGCCAGGTTTTTCAATACATACGAAAAACATTAAATGTTGACATTTCCATTAAATTGTCTGCTGTTCAAAAGGCCATTTTTCATGCTAGTGACTGAACTACACGAGACAAACTTACTTGTTTACAGAATCCATTTTTTATAGGTATTCTATTTTATTATAATGCAAACTAAATTTACATGACTCAATCCTTTGTTTGATGCAAATTATCAGATTCGTCTAAATTTTTGAAAATTATTTAACATACAAATAAACATATTAGTACTTTATATTATTAATTATTATTGACAAAGTAGTTAGTTTGTGATGCAACATGATTATTTTAATTGTTCCCATTCAACTAAACTTTGTACTACACACAAGGTGCGTTATTTTGTCACTTCTATAGTTTCGAGAGGTGCAGTGCCGCTCATCATTAGTTAATCCAATTTAATCTAAATACAGTTCGGTTCAGATTTATTTATATAAAGAAGCGAAGCGTGGAAGGAGGAAGAGGTTTGGTCGATAATAGGAATATGGACAGTGGGGGTTAACGTGATGTTATTAATTTTTGTTTTCTCCGACTTTGAATACGTTAGAATCAAATTGTATTTTAATTAGTTATCGTCTTACAAGTTATGGTAGTGACAAAATAACTCAAAGTGTGTGTAGTGAAATGTTTTGTTATTGAAAAAAAAAACTAATACTAAGTCATTTATTTATTATTACAATAACAATGAAAGCATCACTTTATTTAGTAGGTAACAATATAAATGCAAATATATATAAAACGATAATACTCATTGAACGAAATAAATTAGGGACAAAGTGATAAAGAATTACGTGTCTGTTGGTCTAGTGGTAAAGACACCCGATTCGTGATCTAGTCGTCAGGGGTTCAAGCTTCGTTCCAGGAAACCAGCAAGTTAGTCTTATTTTTATAGCACGGCGTTTAGCTTGGTTTGAAAATAGTAAAACTATTGATGTAAAACGTTTTTCATTTACGCATCTCTATTTAAAAATCATCTCTGAAAAATTTATTTTGTTCGGTTCATTATTTTGAAAATATTTCTGGATAATTAATTAAATTTTTATGACTTCGATATACAATAAATAGTATTTATATTAGTTTGATTACATCATTGAAATATGATATGGCATATTATATCCCACACAAATTTCTCAGGTTTTTTCTAAGGATATTTTATTCCCTTTGCGATATAATGGTCTTAACTTTAATACCTTTCGCAGCCCCTCATATATCACGAATCAAGCTGTCTTTTCCAGAATAGATATATTTATACTCACAGCCAATAAGATAGATATCTGCCAGGAGGCTTACAAGACATTAATATGTAGGTAGTGGTATTAGAATGAATTTATTGTGAACGACAAATTACACCATTCGTGGAATACTTTTGAAACATGTTTTGAAACGATTTATTGGCTGTGGATTAAAATATATTGAATGATGATTTATACTATGTATTATTTATATGCATCATCATCATCAATATTGGCTCTAATCCCTCTAGTGGATCTTGGGGTTCTCAAGTTTTCTTTGTTGATCTCTATTTCGCACTGTTTATCTGCAGTTTTTGATCTCTAAGGCAGATGTCTTTGATGACATTGTTGCTCTACCTCAGTTTAGGCCTTCCCAAGTTCCCATGCTACTGTATCCTGTTGGTCCTGGGATCAGAAGTAACTGGTGACAAATTATTCAGTAATTCTCTCCATGTGGCCGTACCACTGAAGTTTTCTCATGTTTATCTTCAATGTCTATTTGTAGAATATCTTCGGCTCATGTATTTAATTCGACAGTGGTATAAGTCACCACATTTTATGTATTGAAATTATCGAGCACATGGCCATATCAAGCTTCGTTATTTGGCGGATATCAACATTGATTGATATTATTTCCCTTGAGCATTTTTTTTGGAAAATACTGAATTTCAATAAAACTAATAAAAACTCCTGAAATAGCTCAACATGTGTGTGTCTCTTTACTTCAAACTTTAGATAATATTCATTGATTCAAGATTAACTTTCTAAAAAATAACGTGATTCGTGAACCAAACATGTTTCACATATGAAAACAATTTTGTTAGTATTTATTGTATTTTTAATAACAACGTACACGAGGAGGTTTTTTTTGATTTTACTAAGGCATCTCAAATAGTAATATCCATCAAAATAAAACACTAAAAGCAAAACCTACTTTCTTTCACAACACACGTGTCAGAAATTTTCTTTTAATTTCAATAAAATTATTGTGAAATAGAATCACATTTAAAAAGAACGTAGTAGTACTTTGCTGAATCAAGCAGCATCTTTAGCAATAAAATTTAATAAGGTATAGAATAAATTGTTGACGTCTTTTTATTCCTCCCCGCTAACAATGTATCAGGGCGGCTCGGCGCGCGTCCCGCGGGGGAAGAAAAGCTCTGAAGTCATATTGCGCGAAGCCAGTTGCAATGAACTTGCTGAGTAACTTGAAAATGAAGGTTTTTATTTTATTTTTATGTTTTTGACGATTTTCGTCAATCCATTGCTAGGAAGACCTGCCGTATTCTACAGATCGTTTTCAATTTTGGCGTGATCATTTACAGTCAAACTCCATTAATCGACGCTAATTTGTTCCACCAAATGTTGTCGATAAATGAATCGTCAATTAACGACCAAACAATAACAAATTTCGAAAATTGAATAAAATAGGTCTATTAAATCAAAATGTATTTATTTATAATTGATTGTGTATTACTTAATAGCACCTTACACATAAATATATATATACAAATGTAAAAATAACGTTCTAGACACAATTTACACAATTCTTGGCCTCTTTGCTGCTTTAGGGTTGGGTGCTATATTATGGTTTAAATTATCCCAAGCGGAACATATGTCAAGCCATACGCTAGTGTAACGCAGACTGAGTGCATAAATTCGAAATTAGTGTGTGCGCATATCGCGTAGAACATCGACGCCGGCGTTCGTTAATTGTATCGTCAATGTCAAATAACGGGGTATGACGTAATATGATTGAATCGTAGATTAACGAAGCGTTGAATAACGAGGTATGACAGTACTTCAAATATATTCCGATTTATTATTAATTATCGTTGCGTTTAGTCTCTTTCGATGATTGCATGTGTGTCTCCAGTTCAAAATATGTTTCCTGCAATATATCTACATCTTTCTTCACTGTGTGCGCTTTACTCATTATTGGGCGTCCTAGTTGTCGAGTTTCAGCCGGGAGTGATAGGAGCAGCGACGGTTAAATCGTAATTTAAATCATTATTGTAAATGTCATTGTAATTGGTTTTAACGATGATTGGTAAATGATTATTCGTAATTCTTCAAGCATTGCCTGATTCACTATGAAAACCTTCAACAGTTAAATCTTAATTACTAATCGCAGTTAAATAACGATTTTACATCACTAGATAGGAGTGTTTTGGGTAAGATATCTAACTTTCGACTGACTTCGTTGACAAAATGACTTAATTTGAAATTCACCCTAAATGTAAGAAATAAAGAATAAAATCGGTACCGTAGTTTTTCAGCATTGGTTTATTTTCTTATTAATGTGTCAAATCAGTCACACTGGGCGCGACGGAGGGCGGATTGACAGATATTAACCGGATCACCGACCCCGCCTCAAGTACACGCCCGTGGAATTTTTGAAAAAAGGCAGAAAAAAGTATTTAGCGGTTTTATTTAACTATTCATTTATTTACAAAAAATTGTAATATGTATTATTACTCTCCTGTCTTTCTATTTGGAAAAAAAATTGGGATAAATAAATGGCACGTAATTGAGTCCAAAAGCGATTTTCTGATAAATGTGGTTCTCTAAATGTGGTTAATTGTTGTTATCAAAAATGTATAATATATATGAGATTTTAATTTAAACCATAGCGACATGAACATGATTACTCTAGTAAAGAGGTGCTGTCTGGATAAACTTGAACTATAATATTTAAAATGACTATTTTTTCATTGTACGCATAGGCTCCATTATTAATATTTTCTAATTGACTTAATTACGTATATAATAATAATTTCAAACACTTTGTTTTCAACAATATTTACTGTGACAGTGAACCAAAAAATTAACTGAATATAAGAAAAATATATGCACAAGATACATGTTTTAAAATCATTGTAAGATTCTTAAAGTAATTATACCGATATTGCAATAAATTATAGATTTAAAACGTTACCAATTATAATTCTACTAAAAACGCTATAAAAATGATAAGAACATTAAAAAGGAATGCATTTTTTTAAAGGTGCGTGAAATACATAAAAAGTAGAAATAATAGTAAAAATAAAAATTAAAGTTGATTATAAGTTATTCAACGGTGACCGTTTAGAGATCTTTACCGCTACTCTTGGCGTGTCTCGAATGCTATGGACTCGGACCCTACGAGTAGTAGAATATTGAAGTTAACATACCTCAATTACCGGTCAACAAATCTCAAGTATTGAAGATGGCATCATAGTGCTACGATATTAGTATTTCCTGAGAAATATAGAAACTCGTCAGAGTACTACAAAATAAAAAGTTGAAGAAAAACCGAATGTGTTTAGACATTTACTATTTTTCCCTAACTCAGCAAACAGGGTTGAGAAATGCCATTTACCCACCAGAAAATTCAACATATGATAAGTGAGTTTATTGTGTTTTCTTATAATATAGAAAACGTACGAATATGTCAATTTATAAATAAAATCAGTATTTTCTTTAAATCGTTGATCTGCATTGAACGTAACCATTGATCATTGCGGATACCATAATATATTAAAATTATTTTCACAAAAAAATTAAATTAATTAATTTTTTTTTTTTTTTAATAAGTTCATAAAGTAAGTAATAATAAGTTAGCAATATTATATGACTTGTAGGTATATATGGATGAGATTTATCTCGGACTCGAGCGAATAAAGAGCAGTACAGAGTTCAGCGCGAAGCGACCAATGTGTTTGGCTGGCGGATTAAAATGACACATCCATCACAGATATATGTATCTTTTAAGAAATCAAAGTCTCATTGAAGGCCATCACACGGGCCACTTAGACGAATGATTGAATATGATATCATATGATATGATCATATGAATGATAATTTGTATTGCCAATTTAAGTAAAAACTTTCACCTCAAAGGCGCTTTACACATAAACTGTTTATAGTTCTACAATTATCTTTGTTTTTTTTAATTGAAAATTGTTATTTTCACTCATGGAAATGATTTTTTGAAAAGGTGCGTTTTTAGTTTCTTCTTAAATAAAGTCTCTGATGTACTGTTTCTTATAACGGAGGGCAAAGAGTTCCATGCTTTTGGGCCTGCCACCGCAAATGCCCGTTCACTAAATTTAGACTTCTAGCAACGGTTAGCTATACATATTGAAATCAAATCATGTAGACATAAATTATCAAGGCATACAGAAAGTCAATCAAGAAAATGTTAAAGATTCAATGTAACTGTTGTCAATTTGTCAAACTAAACCTCAGCACCAACTCTATGGTGCAAGCGGCGCTCTCATGGAAAGCGTGTTCCCTGACCAGAGAATGGCAACGCCTACAGAATAGCTACATATACAACAATGGCAGTGACTGAAGTAGTTATATATATGTAATATTTATATTTTGTGTGTATATATTTGTGAACTTTAACTAATTTTATTTATTAATAATTTACTTGGTTTTCTTTTTATTTTTCAAAGCATTATATTTATTTCGTAACTTTAATGTATACCATAATATGTATTATTTTTATGGCGAATCGGGTTAAAAAAAACCTGATCACGTTGAAATAAACACATTATTATTATTTTTATTATTATTATTATTATTATTAAAACAGAAAAATTTAAGTAATACTTTAAAAATATACAAATAAAAATTTTAAAAACATTATTACGATTCAAAAATGAATTAATTTAAAAATGTACTACAGTAGATTTTTTTTTATTAATTTAGAGTTATTTAGAGTTTATTTTAGTTTGTTTAGAGTATAGATTGTATATTCTGCTACAATGAAACATAAAATAAATATGTTTCTCATTTTATTGATAATATCATTCTACCGCGTTGTATCACATCCAATAATTATATATGCATATGCTGTTTCAAGGAAAAATGAATTATCAAATTTGGTCCATAGATGGCGATGGTGTAGTGGTACTCAAAGTGAGTTCACATATTAACATATGAGGGTGGACCCACCGCTTACCCAGGCCGATGTAGTAAACTCAAGGCTCCTATCTCGGTCTACTTATTTGCCGCCTGGTTGGCATTTATTAACGCTACTAGGCAGCTGTTTGAAAGCGCCCCGCATATTGACAGGGGGATACTGCACAGCTGCCAAAACAAGATTAACATATATACAACTTTTAAAAATTTGATAGGTATTGAGATTTATGGGATGAGAATGGTGAACGTTGTATTTATATACAGTGATCACTTAAGCCAGCCGAAGATAGGTCGTAAGCCCTGTAATTACCCCATATTTATATCAATATTCTATTAAATATAATAAAAATGGCTTCATCTTTATGAGATATCTGATATTTATTTAAATGTTTGTACTTATAAACTTACGATAGTACCTACTACCTATAAACGTATACGTTAAAAAAGTCACTGAATTGTTTAATATGTATAGATGTGCTTTTTTAAATTAAGCGTGTTCACGGCACGAGAAATACCAAGAATACAATCTGGCAACGTATAAATATCTTTACTTGTAGGCACTTCTTTACTTTTTTTGAAAATAATTTGCCGACTGATAGCTATAAATTGTTTAAAAAAAATATAACATTTATTGTAATTGGTCCAACTTCAGTTACCTTTCGTTTCTTAACTTTAAAAAATACCAAAGCTCTGTTTAATTTGTTTATTGTGAATTTGTATTTAATAAAATGTGCATTAGGCTATTTTCACTTCATAGTTTCGGTTTTTCTGACCAATACTCTATTTAAAACGTTAAATAAACTTGTCTGCCAGTTTCTCATAGAGAAAATAAAAGTTTAAAAGCTGAAGAATGTCTGAGATACCAAAAAGCTTTCTTTGCGTCTTTCATTCGAGGAGCAATTTGAAAAGATAAAGCCTTCAGCCAGGCAGTGCATCACACTGAAGGCGCTCTTTTTATTTACCTCTCTTCTCGATATCGTATGGGTACCTAGTTTAATTTTGGATTGCTATCCATTTAGATATGAGATTACTTTTTCTTATATTGAATTCACGTAAGATAAAAAAATTATTTCACGACAGAAACTCTCTTATTTATGTATTAGGGCAAAATGAATCATTTTATCGTAAACCAGTATCAATTTATTGTAACTTTCTAATTATAATGAATGTATGTCAAACTACTTTCAAATATAATTTTCATTGACGTTAAAATTTTTTTTTACCGGGATTCAAGCTTGGCAATTCCCTCGTTGAAGAAGTCTGCCACCTGATCCATTGTCAGTTATTTGAATTCAATTTTTATTTATCATGTACATAAATTCGTGAGATATTTTTAACGTTTATAAAAATAATCATTAGCTTAAGTGTTAAAATAAACATTTTATATCATGTTACCAGAAAATCATCAAAGTCAAAAATATGTAAGTACCTTGAGTACATTGAACATAATATATCACAAAGATTACAAATAAATGTCTAAAATTGTCTTAGATGACGTTTTCAAGAATAGTGCATAAACGTAAACATAGTTAATTCTAGCTAATCAAGCTTGAAACTTATACATGCCATCACACAGACACTCCGTGCATTGCCTGCATATTATTGAGAACTACTTAATATTGGTGTACGATTTTGATCATTAGGGAATTATGAAATCACCATAAGCGTTTAGAAGAGTAAATAATTATTGTTAATAATAAAATATAATAATACGATAATTGAAAGCTGTCATAACGGTATTTCTTGATTTAGGTTTTATTTGAAAAATTGCGTCAGAATATTGAAATTGTATCAACCACAATTTTTTTATTTTAGAACTGAAAATATGCCTCAAATTGTTTGCAGATGTGGCAAATACATATATTTTTTTACTCTGTATCAAACAATATTTGACCGTGTTCATAAATTATTATCCGATAAAACTATAGAGAAATTTTCTTAAAGAAAAGAGAAACAAATTCCAGGGGTGCATGATATATTTTTGTTTCAGTTGCAGCATTTTATATCGCGTTTCAGACTGCTCTATCCAAAATTTCTGGAGTCACAAAACAAACACTTAAACTTGAAGAATTGGTCATTCTGTTAGTATGGCGAACATATGTGCACAAACCATCTGCGTGACTTAAAAAAAAGTTAATTGATAAAAGTTGTATTGTTAAATCAATATTTACCATGCAACTGTTAGAAAGATACAAATGACAGAGAACATACTGGGTGGGAAAAAATGTTCCTTTATATATTTACGTGTGACATTATATTATATTTAAAAAACCACCACTTTAACTAGAGGTTAGCAAAATTGTTGTTTTTAGTGAGAAATCTATTTATACAATATCTTTGTAAGTTGCAAAGAAATCGTTGATGTTTCCAATCTACATTATAATATTTTTAATGCAGCCGCATGATGCTTTTTGAGTTCTACTAAGACAATGAAAATTGTTTCACTTATAAAAGATTATCTTAACTGATTTTGCAGTGTAAAGAGATTGAATTTTAAATAAGTTGTCTTTTAGTTAGCAATTTATATAATATAAGTAGTAGAAATTATCATAAAGGATGTCCAGTGGTAAATTTTCAAGTACAATATTAAATAAAATAAAAACTACAATGTTGTTCTCATATTTTATTTATTCAAAATGGAGTTTAATGATGCGGATTTTATGTTTTATAAGGAATATTGTTTAAATGCCGCCCATTTCTCTCAAGACACACTCTTGCAATCGGACACTTAAATTTGCGAACGCGCGAGAACAAAGCGTTGGTTCAATGACAGAAACATCACGGCGGATATTTTCTTGTAGGGCTCTCGACTTAAGGTATCCCCATAAAAAAAGTCACACGGTGTAAGGTCCGGTGACCGAGGTATCCAGAGTATGTCTCCGTACTTGCTGATTAATTTATTGGAAAAAATTCCCCTCACCTTCTCCATTAAAACTCTAGCTGTGTGTAGAGTGGCCCCATCTTGCTGAAATTGTGTTCTGCTATTAAACCTGGGAAACAGCTGCAGTTGTGGTACCAAAAACTCGGCGATCATTCGGCAATACACGTCAGCAGTGATTGTCTCTCGCTGGTTAAAAAAATAAGGGCCGGGCAGAAATTGCACACCACACTGTCGTTTTTGGACAATGCAAACATTTTTTATGGCATTCCCTTGGTTGTCAGAGCACCAATATGAAAATGTGCTTCGTCGCCATTGATATGAAAATGTGCTTCGTCAGTAAACAATATGATCGTGTTATAGCGTTTGTGCTGTTCCAAAATGTTCCAGCATCGTTCTTGCTAAGGTTTCACGTAAAGAATAGTCATTTTCGTTGAGAAACTGCACGATTTGCAGTTTGTATGCGTGAAACTGTAGTTTCTTGTTCAAAATAAGGTACTGTTGGTTTTTTTATTCTGGTACAGGCTGCAATCTTCCTTATCGATTTACGCGGATTGCGCATAATTTCACGTCTAACTTGAGCCACATGTTTTGGCGTCACTGCTGACGTTGATGCTCCCGGAGGAGTTTGGTTAACCATTATCCCTTCTTGTCTGAACGTTTGAACCCATCACCAGATAAATTGCGTGCTCGGCCCATCATTTACTTGTCGAATATTAAAATGAGTACAAAAAGCGCGACGCGCACGAACAAATGAATCACCGCACTATAAATATTGCTCAACCGTGAACGCGCAGTGCGCTCCCGATTAGTGACTCATTGCGACTGGCAATCCCTCAAATCACGCGCGTCGAACAATACCCTCCCATTTACCTCATCCTGATGGTTTACGAGCAATTACAATTTACTCTTGAAATTTTTCCGCTGAACACCCTTAATAATAAAAAAAATGGTTTGTGAGTTTCAACTAAATTTAATCACCCTATAAAACTGATTCAATGTAGGTGCAATAGACGTACGGGTTGTGGAAAAATGATTATTTGAAACTTTGATATAAACTTTGATTAATTTTGACATAAGCCGCAGTTACTTTACTCAAACTTTTAACAATTATTCACGCTCTTTTGTCATTTATTTTATCCGCCTCCCTGTGCATGCAAGTTCCAGATAATTTTAATAGATTCTATGAATCCTATGGAGATTTAGTTATATTATATTTACTTCATGCAAATTTCCATTGAGAAAGGGAAATTTCTGTTTCAAAAATTAAATATTTATACAGATATGCATTTAATATTTAGTTTAAAATATAAGCAGAGTTATACATTGTAAAATATTTAACAAATTCTATTCGATTGTCACTGAATATATTTATTTAATTTAATTACACATAAACGTAACATATTTTAAGTTACTTCGTTAAATAATAAGATGTTACAGAATGCACTTTTTACGGATCAAAAATTAAAAATGCTGTGCAAAAATTGATGTTGCAAATTAACAATTGAGGAGAATAAATAAGATATAAAAAGTGCAGAGGTCGGTTTCAAGGTCAACGTAGTATAATCACGAAACATGCGATAATTCTCGGCGTTCTAAAGTGAATACTGCATAACATACAATTTTTCGTCGACAATAACGCGTAAGACAACCTCTCCCCGACAATAGCATGCAATACAAAAGTAAATGAAGACATTTATTCCCAAGTATTTCATTTTAAAAGTAAAACTCATTACATGAAAAAAATTGTTTGGATGAAATTTAAAAAAAATAAGTTATTTTTGTTAGGTTAGTTTAGTGAAATTTAAACTGTCTATTTAGTTTGTTTTAATTTTTGGTTTATTCAATTTATGATTTTTTCATAATATAAGTTTCAGCGCACTGTTGTTGGGGTGTCAAGAAAGCATCAGCATATCCCCAGCAGCGCCACATTCCAAGATGAGCCCTGGCCATCCACAGGATTAATCACCATTTACTTCTATTCACTTTTTCTATTACTTCTATTTACTAACGATTCACTTTAGATTTACAACATGTTTACTATTTTTTGTTATTGTGTCTACTTTTTTTTTATATATCTCTGTCGAATCTTACTCTTTATTTTTAATTTTAATTAAATAACACCGCAATGACATGGAAAAACTGTCTACTGTCTACACAGACGGTAGAAATCAATGCTTTAAATATCCTACTACATTCCACACAGTAAATTAATAAGTATATTATATTATTGTACAGGTGACCCAAAAGTTGCTAGGCAATGTAGAAATCGAATAATTTTCTACAATTAATTAATTTTATTTCAGATTATAAATGCGTAATCCTTAGAAATTAAATATGGAGAAATTCATGACTATATTCACTTCTGATCTATAAAAGATGTATGTCAAATAAATAAATAAATACATTCTAAGCAAACTCAGCCTCAGCCTACCCACTGGGATCCCAGCACCTTTGCGAATCATTGATGAGAATTTTCATAGCGAATTCTTGATCTTCTATGCAATGCAAGTACCCTACCAAGCGTACTTTCCCAATTTTAATAAAGTGAAATAATAAAAAAATAACATATATATATATATATAGTTAGCTCTTTCTGTGATAGAAATAGAAAAGTTATCATTTTAAATAGGTCTTTTGTGTACATAAAAGTATTTAATAATGAATATATAAATAACTTAGGACACGGCCAATTGAGTTAGTTGTATAATAAACCAACCACAAAAACTAAACATAATGATAAATTTATTTTTTTTGCTTTATTGGAGTTACAAGTATCTTGTGTCATATCATGGAAAACGACCTAAAAAATCTTCAATATACTGTTTATTTATTGTGGTAACTTTCGTAGTACCACCAGATTCCCTCGGTGTTTTATCCACTCTTTACTGTCGAGCTACTTGAGTTCAGTTCCTTGTAATAATAACTCCGTGTCCAGGTAACAATTACACGTTTATTATAAGAAGTATTTATAGTAATTTATAATTATACAATTCAGAGATAGAGTATTATTTATTGAGAAGTGGCGATGGAAAGATACCCGTTTCCCCAGAGACGGCCTCTTATAATCATTGTCCCCCCCCACTCATCTACTCACTCTCATGACACACACACATACATATACACGTCCAAAGTGACAGTTCTCACATTTATGTTTATTTAATTGGTGGTTAGATTGTGTTGGATTTAAGATATGCAGGCTGTTTTTACTAATCCTATAATTGATGATCAAAAATATATTATACGTTTTTTGTATTAAAAAAATAATAAGCATCCATCTAACCATTTTTAAAAGAATGCTTTATTTAATCTCAGATAGCGCTACAAGACAATATTATTCAGTAGATACCACTAACTTACTGTTATAAATCATTGTCATAGCGCCAGACCCAACATGAAAGATAAATTTATTACACCTAATAAAACTTAAATTCGGTCGACGACTTGATGACTTTTTGTACGACGGTTTGATAAGAGGCGTTGGAATTAATCTTAAGTATACAGGGTGAACATTATATTCTAGGCTAATGTTGTTTTATTCATCAATATTTCAAGCGTAGCTCAGGCTGTGTATGAGGTGGCACCGTCACGTTAAAACCACACATGTTGCAGGCCCAATCGATCCGATTCGGCCACCAATAAATTTTTACAGTATTGTCTTTTGCATTCTGAAAGAAATAAAGTCCAATGATTCCGCTGGCCCACATGGCGCATCATATAGTAACTCTGCGTGGGTGTAAAGATCATTAGTGGATCAATTTACAATGCAACAATAACGGCTGTTTTGTTTATTAACAAAACCTTTCAAGTCGAAATGAGCTTTGTCGATTATAATTATTATTTTACAAATGTCGGGTTTGTGTTTGTTTTAATGAATTTTACACGTTATTTTGCGTTAGGTTCTACATAATATATTGTAATCAACTACTGTCTATAACTACCAAATGCCAAATGACAAATATCTGAAAAACCAAAATGGCGGTCAAATAAAATCAGCCTGGAACATAATATTTACCCTGTATATTAAAATAACGTAGTTTATTGATCTAGGTTCGGAGAATATTACTCAATATTTAGATAGGTATAATAACAAATTCAAACATGATTTTTTAAGCACTTAAATAGGCACTGTTATATATCCTTCGTTTTCATTTATCTTCATATGTATTTAAACACCCTAATATTTTATTAATATTAAAAAACACAAGGAGAATTGGTTGCCAACAGACGCTGACAAAGCATCTGAAATCTCGTTTCTTCAGGCGGAAAACTAGTGTCATTATTTCATTATCATCATCACCACGTCGGTTCTTCATGATTAAGTATTGTAATCTCCATAAAATTCAGCTCTCTTGACTATTCTACTCCAATTTTCTTGGCATCCTGCAAATCATTTCTTACTTGGTCAGTCCAACAGATGTCTGATCATATTCTTCATCTTCATTCTTTGATATGGCCCACCGCAAATTATCTTTCCGAGCTATCTTCGTTTCTCGCAAAATGCCCAAAAAATTGAAGGAATCGTCTCAGGCAAATGGTTAAGCCTGTCCTTAATATGCAGTTCCTGCAGAATGGAGACATTCGTGTCTTACCATCCATGGTATACGTAACATGTGTCTTCAGCACGACATTTCAAATGCATCCGTTTTCTCTCCCTCTCCTAAGGGTTCATGATTCCATACTATATAAAAATATAAAATGAGATGTACGAAAATGCTTTAGTCTTTAAAATAATAATCTTTCGCTGAATTTATAGACCAGTTAATGATGGAAGTGTATGGAAACGTATGGTTTTTGATTTTGAACCATTAAAGCTCTGTCACAGCTCTGAAACATTGAACAACAGAGCATCAGGTGGTCTAGAATTTTCTGAATGGGTAAATTCATTATAAATGCAGTCATTTTAAGCAAACGGGATTAGAAATAAACCACCACCTTTAGCATATCTGATTTCTATGTAGATTTGTATATATTAGGTAAGGTGGTAAATGTATCAAAATTTAAAGCCAAGTTCTTAGAACAAAATAAACCCGTTGAGACAAACCGTCACTGGGTCTGCCTCCAGCCTCTGTTAGATTAAACAGGCAGATAAACAGCTGCCGCAGTGTCTCCCGGAAGCGGAAATATGTGGGGGCCCCACTCGGGTGCCTACCGGAAGCGGGAAGTTTCTGGGGCAATTGAATTACTTATCCAGAATTATAACGTCTCCTCGGGAAAACTTACTCAGACATTTCGTAATTATTATGATAGACCACGGATACTGGCATTCTGAATCTTTTTTTCGTGTCTAAGTTACTTACTTACCATCACGCCGTTTCTCCACCGGGGTATACAGAGAGGATAGAGCGTCACACTCTTCTATCCTGACACACAGTTCTCACCTCATCCACATTCATACATCTTTTCATACGAGCTCGACGATTATTGAAGCATCTAACAGGTCGTGCCAAGTCTTCTGCGGACGTCCTTTACTTCTGGTGCCATCAACACTTGCGTCATATATCTTTCTTACCATTTTCTTCTCATTCATTCGTTATATATAACCAAACCACTTAAGTGATCCTTTCTTTATATTACTCATTATATTAAGATCAGATTTACATTCTTTCTTTATTTCTTCATTATATACTCTGTCATAAATGGATCTGCCACATATACGCCTTACTGATCTCATTTCCACTGCTTTCAGTCTACTTTCGTTCCTTTTCAGTCAGCTCCAGGCCTCGCTTCCATACATCAGTGTCGGTACCAAGACTCCACTGTGAACTGAGAGTCTTGCCTTAGTTGACAAGTTCCCATTAGCTATAATTCCATTCAAAGCGCTGTTCATTTTATTCCCTGCAGTCCCCCTCCTTTCGATATCTTTCTCTGTCTTTCCGTTTCCATCGAACATACTTTCCAAATACACAAACTCGTCTACTTTTTTCAAACATTCATTACCTACAAGTATTTTGTACGGTGTCTTGCTTTCTTCCATCTCGAGTACCATCACTTTCGACTTGTTGACATTCATAATAAGGTCGCTTTCCTTGCATACATCGTACATTCTACACATTAGGCTCTGTAATTCTTGTTCATTATTTGCCATTAATACTACATCATCGTCGTATAATAAACAGCATACAATCAATCTCTAAGTTACATATATCTTTTTATACTGTTATGATTGTATATAAAAATATTTGCGTGAGTAACTGTAAACTGCCCCTTTAAAATTATTATTTATATTACGCTTATTTATAATTTATTGAAGAGACGCGATTTGAATTTATCTAATAATATACAAAATGTTAATAAAAATTAAATAAAAACATTTATTTTTCATATTTAACTTTTATGGAACTATCATTAAAAAATATTTTATCGTTTTATTTCAATTTAGAGTTATGCATTTTAATACTAAAACAAATATTTCATCCTATAAAAAGGGTAACGTGTGAGTATCCCAATTTAAACATTGTACTTTTTAAAATTCTATGAAACTAATATTTGAACAGAATTGTATTTACATTTCATAATGTTCACACAATTCATATGTAAAAGAAGAATAAGCCTAAAAATATTTTTTATAACCTTTGACAATACATGCGTGGGTTTTAAGCTTAACAATAATTATTTATTAAATTATTTCAGTTCAATAGCCAAATCGAAAATAGTAAAATAATACGTATTTATGTTCAAACTTTGAATTAATATTTTTTTCAATTTTAATTCTCACATAAAATAAGTAATGAATACCTACATTTATACGTTTGTCACCATATTGTCACTTAAAGGATATATTCTTAACATTTTTAATGAAAATATGTGTACAAAAAAATTCAAAAATAATAAACATATTTAATCTTCAAGTGTTAACTAGACATTTATTTATTGTTGTTCTATTATATTACGAGTATTTGCCACTAAAAAAACGGTTAGTCTTTGTGTTCTAATCTAATCAAATATAATCCAACTAAATACAAGCACAACCTCTTTGGGATACTTTGGGCAATTGCATGTGCCATTCAACCAATCAAATCAATATTGTCCTGTGGTAATTCTACTTCCCACTTGCTAAAATGTTCGCTGTACTCACAGAACGTTTCCCAGGAATTGTCGAAAGTTTCATATTCTTGTGCGTCACTAGATGGAATTCTGTAACATTGCTTCAATTTAGTGCTATTTTTCATGAACATCGACTAGATTTATAAATCTCGTAAGTATAATTATTTTTCTGGAGTACAGTGATAAGAATTAGGAGTTTAATTTGATTTGATCCCCATGAATCAGGACTCACCAAAATTAATAAAATAATAGAATATCTTTATTTTGCAAAATTTTTATTAACGTGTTTTGTATTTAACAACTATTTAATATTACCTAAATTATTTTTATTGTTATTATTTTCAATTTAATATTTTTTCCATACTTTCACAGCGTAATTTAAAATGCTATTCACTATTATAAAACTTACATTATTCAACTACTAAAAAGTCTTTAGGGAAAAAAAGTAATAAAAAAAATGTCACGAACCGTGGAATTCGGTTCCAGAGGGTACCTACTAATTTGCATAGAAATTTGTCGTTCACTATCGTAAAAAGAATGTCAAAAGTGAGGCACGTTGCATGTTGTACCAACATAAACACGTAGTTCATATTATCGTTACCCACATTTATGGGATCTAGCGTCACGTGTCCCTAGCATTATCTTCTCATGGAAGTAATTCTCCATTTTCAAACCCCTTGCTCCAATATGTCGTCTGTACGTTTTCAATCGTTCAAGTGACATTAGATATTATCTAGAAAAATCAATAAAAATATTTTAAAATGGTTTTATTCGATATTTAACAAAAATACATATTTTAAATATTTGGCGTTCTAGATCAGATAAGTTATTGATATTAGAGATTAATAAATGACATAAAAATACGTAATTGTATTTCGATATAACCTTGTGTTAATTCATTATGACTTCAGGGTGTATCTTCAGAATCTTATACACCCTGAATAAAGAACGGTGGTTCCGAAACCGGTTAGTATTAGTAAAAATAAAGTGTTGTTTAAACAAAGTGAATTGTTTTTAATTATATTTATGTTCATATTTTTTAGTGAAATTTTATAGACAAATAATTTCATCGTCTTGCAAGTAAAAATCACTCATCTTTAGAATTTTAATCGTTTCGACAATGTTATGTTAATTCTTCTGAATATTTAATCCAACTAATAAAGTAAAAAATACATAAAATATTTATAATGTAGCCAGTACCTACGTAACGTGTTTTGTCTGCTTAAAAAAATACGTTTGTATACGACTAAATATTCAACTAAAAACTGCCAAAGACACTTATTATTTTATTTTGTCTGGTGGTGGACAATACTATTACTCGGGCCAACTTTTTTCTTAGGTACTACAGTTAAATCAAAATCCAGCTTCATTTAACTAAAACATGAAATCTTCTGTTTATTTGTTGTAGTAATCTAAAGACTTGTATAAAACCTATTCAAAGAATAAACTCCAATAGTTTGTTTTCTTGACTGTCCGGCTATCTGCCGTTGCTAATTAAGTAATTTAAGAAGTGACTTCCAGTTTTCAGAAGACTAGGGCCATGTGAAATCATCCCAGGTGTTTAGTAAGTAAGTACATACCTCGAGTTTTATCTCGCATTTTTTCTCTGCTGTTGAAATTTTTAGACTACAGGTTGTAAATTTTTTATATTGATATATATTTATAAATCAAATGACTAGTCCATTGTTCAAAATGTCAACAATCAACGTATTTTCCTCTGTTAAACTTTTCAATTCTCTCTCCACCGCATCTTTGAAATTGACAGGTAAATGCTAAGTTACAGAAGATTAGATATGTAGCAGTTAACCATGGCAAACAAACAGGCAGTGTGATGGAGGAAATTTAGTGAACACTTCCAGAAATTAATTAATATAATTGACGGATGAATTAACAGATCATATATAATTGATTTATTTTACGCTGCGTGAAGAAGGAGAGTTTTCTCAGGAAACAGTCGGAACGTGGTGAAAAATATAATACCCCAAAGGTTATATACAAAGTTATTTGCAGTTTAATACTTAACTAACTAACTAGCTTACCATCACGTCGTTTGCCCGCGGGGGTAGGCAAATAGGGTAGAGCGCCACCCCTTTCTGTCCTGACAAACAATTCTCGCCTCATCCACATTTATACATTTTCTACTACAAGCTCGCCGATTATTGAGACTTCTAACAGGTCCATCATCCAGTATGCGGTTTACCTGGTAGTGCCAAGTCTTTCACGGACGTTCTTTATTTCTGGTGTTATCAATACTTGCTTCATCAAGTCTTCCTTTCCATTCTCTTCTCATTCATCCGTTTCATGTGACCAAACCACCTTAGTGATTATTTCTTAATCTTACTTACTTAGTTTAATATTTAATTTCTAATATATCTATTCATATCTTTAAATATTATCATAAACATAATTAATCTAAGAATGGTGGGTGAGTAGGTATAATATTGCCGACGAATATATATATCGAAGCTTCAATATCGAACTCACAGTCACACGATTAATTAGGCCTATTAAAAAGCGTGAAAGTTACTTATTGTGTAATAATATTGTTATAATTTTTCATATACCAACTAATTTAATAATATAAATTTGTGTCAACCAATTCATCATTCATCATCATGTGATGATTCACATATAACAAATTGCGAATTCCGCGAAATTTCTAGAGCGGGTCGGTTAGGGGTGGGAGTAGCGGGGCGGGGGATGAGAACAGCATGAGCGGGGGTGGTGAACGCTTCTCCAGACAGTCGGTTTCGGGAGGGCGAGGGGTTAGTATGTGTGAGGGTCGCTTTTGAACCGGGAAATCTAAGGGCGCGGGAAACGGGACGAGGTAGCCTGAAACGGACTCGGACGGTTGAGTTTACGCGGCCGCGAGGATTGTTGGAGTTGATCTAATGTGTTAAAGTGATAACTAATGACCTTACGACCGTCGCGAAAGTGTTGGCGGACCATTTATTCGATCCGGATATCAACGCGGGAGACGTGTGTTGGTACCCAGAAGGACGTCGGTAGCGAGGACCTGCTTGGATCTTGCTGAGTTTCTTTTGCACGCCTTTGTTGATTACCATACTATTTTACCGCATTTGTAATATATGTTTTGACTCTTTATGATTACTCAAAATTATAATTGAACGATAACCACCCTGGTTGCTGCAGGGCTCGGTCTTGAATAAGATAAACTGGTATAATCATGGAGAATCTAAGTGTCAATATGTATTTTAACCATTTTTTATATTATATATTGCACGATTAATCCACAAAGGAACTAACAAGCTACTACCATTGTTGAATGACTTCGGCGGTATTATACACCACAAAATAAGGAGCTGCATTAATTAATTGATTTATTTACTTTCTTCGGCCAGCGAGCTGAACTGAATATTCTGATATGTAAGCCTGCTTGAAGGATTTCGAACTTGAGCGAAATGGTTTATCATCATTTATATCGAGAGTTTACCAATTTAACTAGTTTAGTAAGCTCTCGATATAATAAATTTCATGTTTTAGAACTGGATATGTTGTAAACGAGAAAGAAGAATAAATTATTGAGGGAGAACACCAGCAAAGTGTTCATTTTCAAATAAGGAACCTAATGGACATCGTTATTCACTATACTACAGGCATTATTTCTTACTAAGACTAAATATCGTAATTATTAAACGTCAGTTTGGTAAACAACTGAGGTTGGACGTTTTTTTAAAGAAAATTTCGCAAATTTAAAGAGCGATTTCACCTACAACTATTTATACATCACAACTTTCCACAATCAAATAGACGACACCATTATAATTATAATTTATTTATTATATTTTAATTTAATAATTATTCACTGAGTAATGTATTCAGATTTTTTACTAGAGCTATAGATTAAAAGCAATAGAAAATAATAAAATATGGTTCCTTGACGTTGTATGATTTATATTTATTTTTATACTGCAAACATGGACACCTATTTCTCCCATTAAAGATTAGATGAAAAAATTGTGATTTATTTTCATATTTATATTCTAAAGAAAAATATAATATTACGTAGCTACGTTTCGAGCAAAGCTTTGAAAAAACCTCTCGTATCCAGAAAGAACCCTCATAAACATATTGTTAAGGTTTCCTTAAGTAGTATCTAATTACATTATTATACTGATAATGAAAAACCTTAACAGCACCTAACACGAGGGTGGATTAAGAGAGTAATTTAGCTAAGAGAAAAACAAAGTGAAAAAATAACATAAAAGTGAATCACCTCACTACACTCAACGGAAATAGACAATAATAATATATAAAGAAAGATATTGCAGCTGTAACCAGTGGCAGCTGGTGCTTAACAAAAATGTCAGTGCAGTGCATGGATTTTTATTAGATATTTTCCATTAATACACCTGTGTTGAAATGTTCGTTATTTCCATGAATGCCTTCGACAGCTGTTGTTACCGGGTTTCCTATTGATAATATAGTCATGTATGCAATTGAATGAAATGAATGAAAATTACCACTAACCTTGATTGATAACAACTGTTCCTCTGGCATTGTAGGTTGGCATGTATTATTTTTCTTATCTCTGGTATTATTCAGATCGACTGAAATGCGTACTCCCGAAGCTCTAATTATTGAGAAATCTTTACCGGGCGATGTAAATTGACCATGGTTTGACAGCGATCCTTCAGTCTCCGAAAGTGACAACATTTACACAACATAAATGACTTACACCAATCAACAAGAAAACCCAGGAGTGCCAGTTGAAGAAATAAATGGTGTGTAAACAAACATCCGTATTCTCACGAATTTACAGACAAAAAATTGCATGTATATCTATCGTATGTTTTATCAAAGTCAGCACATTTTTCTAAACAAATTTAAGTGACAATCGGGGCGAGTTGCAAAATACGAGAAATATACTAAATGTATGCTGTGGTAAATAGTTATTTGGGTTTGAGATATTTACGAATAATAATTTAAATATTCATACAGTAAAGCTTAGTTTGTGAGTGTTTTGCAAGACAGCAAATTTTTACTTGATAAACGAGCGAGGTCTTGCAATACGAGTAGTTCGTATACGCTTAGTCTGCCGAGCGTAACGTGATCACAGCTGAGCTGATGGTTCTTCTCTCTCTCGCTGCAGGTTTATGGGTAATCGTCTTCCATGCTCAGTCTTAGTCGGGGTTCACTCTGTAAATTAAATTAAAATATATATAAGAATGTGTTTTGTATTAATCATTTTTATACAAATATTTTTGGCTAGCGAAACGAATCATCTAAGTTTCTATTATTTCTTATGTGAAAATACACTTTAATATACGAGTGCTTTGGATTACAAAAAAGTTTCCGGAATAAATTATTCTCACAAACCAAGGTTTTACTTTAAAACAATTACGATTTAAAAAGAATTAGTGGTTCAGGGACTGAAATAAAATGGAATAATTTATTAAAATAAATTTACCGACTCAACTACCAGTGTCACCAGGCTCTTACCTTCCCAAGACGCTCTGTAATTATATGAACTGCACCCAATACTGCTACAGCTAATGTGCATAATTGACGAATATATGGAACTAATGAGTCAATCTTATAATAGTGCGAATTTCTCCAAACAATATAACATATTCTAGATATCTGTTCGATTTACGTTTTTCACTTGTGAAATCCAGTTGCAATTTAATTACGGTAGCATTTCTGCTAGAAAATGTAACTAAAATAATAAATAAATAACACATGATGAGTGCAAAATACTATGCAAAATGATCCAAATTATTAATTAATTATCTACGTATTTGCTTTTAGTTAAACTTTGAATGACATAAAGTTAAGTACTAAAATTACCTGCAATGAAAGCGGTTATTGCGGGTATCGCATGTCTGTTTACGGACATAATTATACTAGATGTGATTACCGAGTTGAATGAATCTAATTCTAATTTACCTAAAATATACATTTTACTATTACGGAGCGTGTCCATGATGAAGCATTAATAGTCGACAAACCAGTTCGTTCTGTATACTCTCCGTAAATAATGAAAAGATAAACATTAAAATAAATATGGATAATAAGAAAAGCACTCAACACGTTTCGATACCAATGATATCTTCTTAAAAAAAAATGTACACCAATATCATTGATTTAATTAGCAGTTACTTCGTAGTTTAACATTAAAATTTTTAAAAAATATATCATTTTTATTTTCACTTCGTACTACAAATACGCACATTATTTTAGTAATGTCACGACTAGTTTCGGAAAGAGTGGTTCTTCCCGTGTACAGGTATAAATTGAACTAAAATTAAATACAGTTGGCAATTTACACCTGTAGATGGGATGGACTGCTCTTTCCGAAACTACTGATATTACTCAAAAAATTATATACGTAGTGAAAATGAAAATGATATATTTGTAAAAATTAAAATGTATACTAAAATTAAAAATACAAGAATACATTTATACAAGCATTTATATAATATATTGCCACAAAGTAATTTAGCAGATATTGAAGAAGAACCTAAAATGAATGACTAATAATTCTGCAATGTTTTTAAGCGTCAAAATTTGTAAGTTTCGAGAGTAAAATTTCATTACAACTACAAACAATTTCAAATATCCTTACTGTGAGAAATGACAATCATTACAGATTTTCCCAATACTCATTATTAATGTTAACTCGTATCAGTATTAGTTTAATTTCACCTGCTTATGGAAGAAGATTAAATTGAAAATGTATGAGTGTTTAAAGTTATATGTACGTCATAGCTATTTAGATTTGATCAAGTATGGTAGTCAGTATGAAACATTTTCAAGTGATCAAAGTTTCCACACTGAATCTAACCGGTGCTTCCAGGCTTCAGTTAATTACTTTACGTTGGATTTCAAACCCGGTTGCCCATCCAAATTTTGTTTCCGTATAAAGATGTCACTGGGAATTCGGTTAATTGATGGCATAGACTGAGTATTGTTTTAATGCTTAAATAACACCAAATGGTCAGCTCTTTTTATCTTAAAACAAAAAGTGAATTTTAATATATTAGGAAGATACGTGCGTATGTGTACTTTTTTATTCCACCAAAACTTGGATTTGTGGTGTCTCAAATCCACCACATCTTAGGCTTAGCGAAGAATTTTGCCATTTACTTAATATTAACACTAAATTATTCGTGATTCGTGAGTATAATATACATGTTTTATATTTTTTAAACACGAGAAATAATCTATATTTATACAAGGTACGCGTTAATACGTATGTCATTAATATAATTTGCTATATTTTATAATACTTTACGTATAAACAATGATGAAAATAAATAAATTCAATAAGAAAAGAAAAAGTTTGTTAAATATTCTGTCACCGCAACGTAGGCCGCTTTGCGGTCGTGAGCAGTGTCTTTAGAATTGACAAAACAGTAAACGAGTTTATCTCCCAACTGTAACCATTCTACAATGTATCCGGTACAATAATGGTATTGAAGTAATTTATCTAATATATTATTTAGAGTTTATCAAGGAAATTAAATTAAATTAATCAACTTGAAAGATATACAGATTAATCTGTAAATCGAATAAATATTTAGTTGTTACTGGAATTCGTATTAAAAATACTATAGAATTATGTTCTGATAATGAAACGTCACAAAAAACATGTTTTTACCTTAAAATATCAATAACGTCGTTCTAAAAAATCGTAACATCATAAAAATGTGATTTTATTTTAATAATAGGTACTTAAATTATTATTTATTTTATGTGAACACTAATAGGTAGTTTCCATAACTGTACATAATATATAAAATAATGACAGACTAGAAGCATATTCATGTTATGTCAAGTTTTATCTTTCGTCATTCTCGCGTTAAAAAATGCATAAAATTTCAACGAGTTTTTCGTTGTGCACATAGATTTCAATTCAGAATTATTGTTTATCAAAATTATATATTAAAAATAATTTATGTATTCAAGTTCCAACAGAAACTGCCCATTTGGCTCACTCTTGGTATGTTATTCAAATATATTTTAATCAACTTTATCATTTAGTATGTCGGACGGTGTGAATATTCATATAAATAAGTCTTAATAGCGGCAATGAAAGACGTTCATAACTCTCGCAAAAAGGATTTCACGAGCCCGTTATATTACATTCTACGCTGCACATTATATTATATTCAATTTAATGAGATTTTCATCTGCATAGAGCGAGCGTGTAATGATAAATTACTGAATAGATCATTATATTCAGAATTTATTCGCTTAATTTTGTTTTCTTATTTAAAAATATCGTAGAAGTATCTTTTGTTGATTTAATATTCAAGCAAAACTTAACTTATCTATTATACTATTATATTAAATAAATTAAAGTATTTTATGAAGACTGCATTGGTACTCCATTGTTATGTAAAATGCATTGTTAAGTACTTATATTCGTATTCAGACAATGCAGGCCAACTAAGTTTTTAATTAAAACTTTGTTGGATCTAAGAGACTATTCAGGAAAAGTTAGATATAATATATTTTTCCTATTGAATAAGGAATAATGTCATCTGGATATTGAAATATCATTTCGCTATTGCTGAATTCGTTGTTTGTTGAAAAAAAGTTGTAATGTCTAAGAGTATTATGGTCTAATATTGAAATAATAAATAAAGGAATAAATTTTATATTAGCGGTACACGGAATCACTCGAAACTTGTGGTAGACATAAAAAATGTTTAGAAGAGATTTTGAAGGTGTTAATAATGTGGAGATTACCAGTTTGTAAATACAATGTATATACGTAGAATGACAAATGGCTCATCATTTGTAATCGTATACTTTTGTATTCACCTTTTAAAACGAAATATTTCTCACTCCATTTAACAGAAAAGTGTACTTACTAAACTGGGATATCCTAACGGTCGTCTGTCTAAAAGATTTAAAACATCTGCTTCAGTAGTCCTGGGCTGTTATTTGCAGAACTTTTCCAGGTCAGTTCATCTGGAGTCGTTTAAAAATTATGAGTTCAATTTTTAGTGACTCAAGTTGAAGTGTTCATGGTTCGATATTTAAGAGAATCTACTTCCAATCGTATTGTATCGATACTGTTTCTGTTTGCCTGATACTCATTTATAAAATTCTAATAACAATTCATTTTCTTTGATATATGGATATATGACCTTTTTATTCTTAAGATGTATTTATTAGATTAGTAAGTACAATCAATAATGTCAGATTTTTGAATATTGGAGTATTGTAGTGCTGTTATTATATATGTAAATAATTATTAAGAGTATTAGATTTTTTCACACAAACCGTCATCAATCAAAAATAAGAGAATTGAGTCACATACAAAACATTCTTTCAGTAGAACAATATTGTACGGCATGTGCTTGAAAGCGTTGTTTCGTTTATTTTAAAAGAACAAAGAATATATATCACTCGTTTGGTAGATATTATTAAAACAAAAAAATGTAAAAACAATATAATAATTACATTCAAAATGATATTTGACAGAGTTCAATGAATAAAATGTGCCGTACAGCGTTGTTCTACTAACATCAGTTGGAGAATTCTTTTGCAACAACGGCCACTTCTTTCTTCCAAATAGGTGGTCGATCAGCATCTTTCATCCCTTTTCTCTCGATATATCAGGTTGGAGTGTTATTTTTTCTTATTATTTGTTTATTTAATCTCCGAACATCACTCGGTGAGAGAACCATACTCGACAAGTCCGCCATCTTGGGTGCTACACAGCTTTGTTCAATCATAGCGTATATTTTAACACACCGCAACTCCGTCAGGTAGTAGAATTTCTAACTACCAACTACATTAAAATGCGCGTAATTTGGCGTAAAACAATGTTGCATACTTAACTCAATACAGCCCAAAATTTGCCGTATATCGTTGTTCGGTTCACGTTGATTAATATGAAGCCGCAAGAAGGATTTGAAATAACCATACCGGACCCTTGGCCATAATATTGAATTAATCGACACATGGCGTTTGTATTCTATTTGAGTGTGTCTAGGTATTAAAAATTTTGAGTTAATTTTTGAATGAACATCGTAGAAAATTACAAATTTACACCAATTAATTATTAATCTACAATATTAAGAAATTAATTAATTAGTAGTCTATTTTGTTTAAGAATAAATATCAAAGGCCGAGCAAAATAACAATATACTTAGGTCGAGTGATTAATAACTTCCGTTGTTTTTCTAACATTAGTTTTGCTTTCATAAAATAATAAAATTATATTAATCTGTTACGTTTTCACCACTATTATGTACATATGACTTTCTCTCACTTACTGGCAGCTTATCAATTCCTTTCTCATAAAATTTGGTGGGTTTGGACTGGAAGAAATTTTCGACAGCTGACTGACTTGCTTTTCAGTATTGCATTCATAAAGTACGGCAAGGAACAGAAAATGTGGTAGTCTGTTGGTACAAGATCTGGGTAGTAAAGTTGATGTGATAAAATAGACAGTAAAAGAAATACAAGCTCATGAATTTTTTCTCGAGTCACACTTGCTGTATGTGGTCTCGCATTGTCGTGTAAAATAATGTTTCTCTTGAGCTCTTTGCAGCTGCTGAACATATGTATGTGCAGTAATCTTTAAATTTGAATTCAACAACTCATAATGGATAGTGTGAAGTTTTTGTTTTAATTAAATAACTGGCTCTAGTCACAGCATATATACTCACTTGCACATTCCACATTCATGTACACTGCGACATAAATAGACAAACGTGAGAATTAAAAAGAGATAGGGTCTTCTGTCTCACCATCCACAAAACTTTCTGATCCTAATTACATTATTTTTAAACGTTAGAAGCTAACCCCTATAAGTCCTTCACCGTATACACTACACATTTTTCAGCAGTTGCCGTAACACTTTTGCCTTGTTTGTATATCTAAAACATTTTATATGACGAATATGCACTTTTTGACTGTCCATTTTAAGGGCTAGGAACAACACTTTAATGTATCGTGCACCACATAAAATAGTTGTCAAAAAACTATCAGAACACTTATGTAGGCAAATAATAGATATCTCATGGAGACGAAGCTATTTATTATTATTATATTTAATGAAAAATAAATGGAAGAGTAAGTAATTATAGGGCTTATGACCTGTCTTCGGCTGGCTTAAGTGATCACTGTATATAAATAAATATAACGTTCACCATTCTCATCCATCAATCTCCATATCTATAATATTTTAGAATGATGTATATATGTTAAAATGTGGACTCGTCACTACACTATCGTCATCTATGGACTAAATTTGATAATTAATTTCCCTGAAACAGCATATATGTCACAATGAGAATTTAATTATTTTTTTATTATATCTATTATTTGTTTAATAACAGTGCCTTTGTAGGTGAAAATCCAGTAATTGTGTGTTCTTGGACATATTTAAATATTGCGAACACTTATGTATTTAGTAAAAGCGAAAGTTCGTTTATTCCGTTAACTCATAGTGAGTTACACAAACAATAAATTCTACCTACCTACACCGGAAGTTATTTATGACTCGACTTGATATCTGAGCGTATCTGAAAATAATTTATCGAAAGCATGATATCTTTTACCTTAGCAGCAATATCACAATTGAATTTCTGTTCACATCTTTTGATACTATATAGCCAGAAGAAAGAAAGAAAATTGTTCAATCTGGTCGAATTCCTTTTAAAATTTAATTAGATATGTAAATAAAAATAAGATGACTACCTGCAATACCTTTTTTGACAGTTGGATTATAATTATGTGTATGTTAAATCCATTTTAAGATGACTGTATCATTTAGAAACAAAATGATTTTTATTTTAAATGTATAATATGTAAAAAGATTAGCGCGTCGTAATGTGACTAATAATAAAATCTGAAGTAGAATATAATATTATTTGTTTTCCTATTTGAAATATGTAACTTCATAACAAAAAGATCATGTGTCCACCTAATTTACTTTTCAAAGGAAATTGTTACTTCATTCCGAAGTAATGTATCGGTTTTCTTTCAATATTGCCTACACAAGAAAAGCGTTAGATATAAAGGTGAACTTTTATTTATATTTGATATATAAATATTTAAATAATGTGATGAAATATAAGAAACAAAGATTGAGATAAAGGTAAATCGAAGTAGAAGGACAGTGAGAAATGTAAAATTTTACACTGGCAAAGTACTGAACTATAATATAAATACTAATTTAATGTATTAATTATAAATATATACATATAAAATCAATTTTGTCGAAAAATATTGTTTTTGCGCTACCGGGATTCGAATCTGGATCTCTATTTTCAATCCGGGGAAGTACACTATCAATTGTGTTATAACGCCAGTAGTTTTCATGACAAATTTTTGAACCTATATGTTACACTTTTTCAAATTAATCCATCTGTTGTTCCATTATTTTTAAAAGCAATCTACATTATTTTTACAGAATCACAAATACCTTTGAGTAAACCGACAGCAGACGCCAGAATTATCAATTCATTTTTATTAAATTTTGGACACATTGATACAACTTATATTATTAAGGAGAACACATTCTTATTGTGAAGTTGTAATTATTCAGAACATAGGTCTGTGATGTTTTTTATATGGTAGTGAACTTCCCTGGATTGGAAATAGAGATCCAGGTTCGAATCCCGGTAGCGCAAAAACAATATTTTTCGACAAAATTGATTTTATATGTATATATTTATAATTAATACATTAAATTAGTATTTAAAAAATATCACAGACCTATGTTCTGAATAATTACAACTTCACAATAAGAATGTGTTCTCCTTAATATAATATAAATCATATATATAGTAGTTTGGTTGGATTTTAATCAAAAATCAGTGGGGTAGCATACCTTTTTATAGTTCTATGAATTTAACAATTTAACTGCAAGAAACTTTGTATATCACTGCTGGTGTTTTAATGTCTGGTTCTTCATCAGAACAATATAAATCGCTTTGAAACTGGTTGATATAAAAGTTTAAACACCGGCGGTTACATATAAAGTTCTAGTTTAATAGTTAAAATGTCAATACATAAAGTTACTGCTTTAAATATTAAAAAAATATTCATTTTAATTTAAAATAGTCATTTGGTTTGACTATTTTGTTGAGGTATTTTTCGAAAAAGGTTAAATATGTTTTTTTCCCATATTAAATTGACATTTGAAAATTTTTACGTACAAGTTCAAAGTGAAATAGTAATATGATGAATATAAAAAAAATGAATAATGATTTTGACAAACTGTTAACAAATTAAGCAAAAATTATGAAAATATTTTTCTAATAGAAAACGTTTCATACTCATTATTAATTTTCTTGTGTGTTCACATCTGCTCGGCGCGCAATGCAGCGGGTGGCACGCGACGGGTTGAACCCAGTGAACCGAATACCGGTAAGATGGAGTGTGCAGTAGTGTGTAATTCTGACGTCATAGTACATGTACACTCCGAATTCTGATTTTATATATCTTTTACTATTATATTTTTAAACATATTAAAATAAAAACATTTGTTTTTTAGTTCTACTCGCTTAATTTCCATGAGGAGCGTTTCGCCTTGTGAGGGTGTAGGGGTGAGGGGTGTTAAATATGATTTACTGCTATTTATCAGAAGGTTTTGTGGATATGAGACTGAAGCACCTGACTATCTCCTGGTCTCACGCATGTTAGTATATGATGCAGTGTATATTATGTGCGTGTGTGTGTATTAATGTTTCGTTTAGAGCAAGGCATTAAAATGAAAGAGCATTTACAAAGATTGGCGTTCATTGATGGATGAATTATACAGAGGCGATATACTGTTAAATGCGCGTACGCGGTTGGATGCTGGAGTGGCTCGCTCGAGATGTGGGTGAAAGGAAGACCTGCGGACAAGTGGTCGCTAGATCCTAGGGCAGTGTCCGTCACGATGTATGGTGATGGTTGGTTGGATTTTGGTCCAATATAGTTGTTAAGTGAGTCCCTACTTGACTATATCTGTGGGGCGCGTGCATGGTCACCACAGGGCATTATTAATCTCAGAAATTAAACAAGTAGTTCTAAAAAAATGGTGTGTATATTTTCATATGTGTGATTATGAAGCTCGACAAATTTACCTCCGAAACAATAAATTATAAATATATAAATTTGACTCATATATGAAGTACAAAGATATTTTAGAATACGGTAACATACTTTTATTACATACATTAAAAAATTTAATAATATAGAAAACAAAAAATAATAATAATAAGTAGATTGTCTAGTGGTCAAGACGCTGGCTTAGTGATCTAGTGCTCGGTGACTGCTCGCTAGCCTCGTTTCAGGAGACTGGAAAGTTAGTTCTATTTTCATATCACAAACATTTAGCTTATTTTGAAAATAGTAAAAATATTAATGTAGCATGTATGCAACTGTATTTTTAAAAAAATGTGCATATTAATAATAATTGAATTGAAATATTTTATACAATTACGATGTGTAATAAATTTCATTAAGTTTCAAGCCGAAAATACAGTATTTCTGTATCGTTCCAGATAATTATTGTATGAACCAGAGGCAAACAAAAAAATCTGCACTGAAATGTAGTGTAAACGGGGATGTATAAGAAAATTTATTTTGCACAGACTACCAAAACATTCTTGTTTCATTATTTTAATTTTGGTGTCACTCACGTGATCACTTTGGCTTCATTTAACCTTAAACTATTTTATAATTTTGAAAATTCTCCAAACTTTTCTCTTTCTTTAAAAATGGCACTCGGACCATTTTTATAATTGCTCTAATGTTACACGCTCCGAACGCTGCACGCCCTGCAGAACGCTGCACGCCCTGCAGAACGCTGTCCGTTCACTGTGGCCACTCAGTGAACGCTCATTTGTCGTACGGTCCGCACGCCTCACGCCCCGCAGAACACCTTATCATCCAGGCCTCAGCCCTAATATTTATTGTCAAGCAACATGCAGTGATACTCCGGTCATTTATTGAATCTTGGTTTATTAGTCTTACTGGTATTTGACAATATTCCTTACATAATTCCACTAACTACAAGCTGTTCCAGATTTTTCATCTCTTTTTACGGTGTGTTTAAAAGATACACGTTTTTTTTGTTAGCAAATCGTGCTCACTAAATTTCCTTTCCTCAGTAAATATGTACTTTTTAAAGATTGCAAACGTTCGTTCGCTTTCAAGGTAACGTATGCAACAGCAACAGTCAATACCACATTTCGAAGGAATTGAAAATATGTCTTTCATCAAAATGGATGGATATAAGTAAAACGATGTTTCCTATATTTGTGTGTATTTAGTTTAATACTTCACCTGTCAATGAGAGTAACTGTTTCTCTCGAAACTCGAGGAGTGCAAAAAACCCAAATAATTAACATTGTTTTATTTATATCCATCCACTTAGATGATGAAACTCGATAAAGTTATCGCCGATTCTATCAATAATATGAATGTCTTTAATTTTTATTCAATTTCCAATTTCAACTACATAACAAAGTTTGATCTCTTGTCTTTCTCAGACAGAGAGGATATTTCTAAGTTTTCTCCTAACTTGTCATTTTTATTATTTTTAAATTGAATATTAGAAAATATAATACATTTAAAAAATAATCAGTAGGATATATATATATATTCTTTTAACATTTATTTCATCTCTATGAGAGTAAGACTCGTGTATAGAGGAGTATATACAAGAATTTACGTTTCAGTTAGTCTGTGTATATATTTTTTTTACTACAGATACAAATTTATAGTAGTCTGTAATTTTTCTAATTGTGATGGGGAGATTGTTAAAGAATTTGATGCCTTGATAAATATAGTGATTTTGAGTTGCGGTATATTTTAGTTTTATATATATCAATTTGATCTCTAAATCTTGTAGATCGGAATTAGTTTATAATATTTAATTGATTCTTAATTTTGAAAATTTGGATTATTAATTTTTTTTTGTATATGTCTATTATTTTTGGTACTTTGAAATTTATGAAGAGTTGTATACTTGGATAGTATATATATTTTTTTAATTACTTTTATTTTCATTTTGTGAGTGATTTCTAATTGTGATATTGAAGTTGTATATGCTTCTTCCCATCCAATAATACCATATTGAAAATGTGACTATACAAACGCGTAATATATTATTTTCAGATTTGTTAAGTGATAAGATTTTTCTGAGTCTTAAAAATATGTAGGCAGTTTTCCTTATTTTGTTTGTAAGATTAGTAATATGTTTTTTCCATTTGAGTTTGTTACCTATGATGATTCCTAGGTACTTGATATAGTATTTTTTTTCAATTGATGAACATTCGTCACAAAAGTCTTCTTGAGTACAAGCTTTGGTGTAAATTTTAATATTAATTTCAGTGTTATCTTTCTGTTGAATTGCAAATCGTAGAAATGATGTTTTATCAGTAATAATTGATAGTAATTTATTATCCGGTCACTTTTTAATGGTATTACATCTTGATTTACAGATATATTAGCGTCAGTTCAAGTATTTTCTTTATTTTTTCATTGATTTGGACATGTGAATCACGATTTGGATATGTGAATCACGACTTGGACATGTGAATTTTCCTTCTCACTCTCCATATCTTGATATGAATGCTTCGCAGTAAATAATATCGATGTGTGTTTAGGCGTACTGATGTCCCGAAATATTAAATTGAAGATAGTTATTATTTCTACAGGAAGACCATAGAAATGTTTCTTGTACCTGAATGTGTATTAATGTATTTGTCTTATAATTAAAAGTTTTCAGTTTTTCAGTTATTTTTTCTCTTTCTATGCAACAAATAGTATATATGAGAGAGTCTAATTCTTTTCAGGAAGCCCATATGTTATGCGAACGGTAACACGTTCGCACAGCGTAAATACGCACATATTTTCATATTTGCCAATCAAGCAAGCAATCTTTCAAACTATATAACTAACATTGTTTTTAAAATAATTATTTACTGCTTTTGAGATATATATTATTTTATTAGTATTTTACTTAAAATATACAATTTGGTGGAAATAATGGAAGATAGGAGGCACTTACTTTATCGGTCTGCCTGATACTAGATCGATTGTCTCTCCTTTACAACCATAAGCCATGCGGCGCAGAATGTGTAAACACTCACGTAATAAGGATTGTTTTTGTGTATTAGCGGAATTAAATAGATATTTATTTATTAATATTAGTCCGTATACAGTTCTAAGCACATACTGAACTCGTTGCAGTTCGAGAGTTGATTGCAGCGACCTCTTTCCTTCTTCCTCGCGTGCAAATGGACTGGTTAGGAAAAGAAAGAGAAGAAGATACTAGGTTTATTTTTTGATAATCGCGCATAGGCGGTATGCGTGTATGAGTGCGTTAAATGGCTTTAACACAATTTATATTTTTATTTGTATTTTTATTTAAATTTTAAAATTATGCACAATATGCTAACGACCTCCTCTAAACATTAATTTTTATACTAATTTAATGTATTAATTATAAATATATACATATAAAATCAATTTTGTCGAAAAATATTGTTTTTGCGCTACCGGGATTCGAACCTGGATCTCTATTTCCAATCCGGGGAAGTACACTACCAATTGTGTTATAACGCCAGTATTTTTCATGACAAATTTTCGAACCTATATGTTACACTTTTTAAAATTAATACATCTATCGTTCCATTATATTTCACAGACCTATGTTCTGAATAATTACAACTTCACAATAAGAATGTGATCTCATTAATTAATTTTTATATTATAAAAATGTGATAATATGTTTCAAAATTATATTTTACATATAATTGTATCTAAGTTATACATAAAATACAATAAAGATTTCTACGAAATCAAATAATTTAATACCTTAAGTGCCTACATAATACTTATATATCTCAATAAATTAAATAACGAGAAGTGAATTATTTATTTGCTATTTTGTATCATGATATAGTTTACATTATTATAGTATTTCCAAAAAAATGTGTGTTTATAATATTATATCATTACACGTAATGTATTATATTATGCGAAAAATATTATATTATATATTTTAATAATTGTAAGTAACATTTTACATCAACAACGTACAGTGTACTTATTTCTGAAATTATGTAAGAGGCTTTCTCATGGGCTTCGGCAAACGTAAGAGCGAACAAAATACAATTCTGTGAATTATTGTATCAAATCCGTAACCACTTTGCTCTGCTCTTAGGGTTCATTCAAGTCAAAGTAATTCCTTTCTTCTTTTAAGGTCATGTCGTCTGGGTATCGAGTGACATAAAAAATAAAAAATGTAAAACAGAGAGATAAAGTAAGTTGATTTTTAAAGAAAAACAACAAAAATAAATAAATAAGTAAGGTGAAGTGCGATATACATATGTATCATCGACATAAACTTTGAACTGTTCTCAAACTTCATAAGATTATGCTATGGCAGAAGGATAATGATCGATGATAATGGTTAATGAACCATTTCTCAATTTAAGACTTTAAAAATCGGAATGTAACCTTTTAGAATAGCTGATATTGAAATCATTTTATGAAAATTAGACGCGTAGATGGACATACCCCAAATTTGGAGTAAGATCATCTAGTTGTATTATTTTTGACAAATTGTTAAAATAATGAAAATGTCTGATCTGCTTAATGACAATATGAATTAGTTATTTTGAAACATACGAAGTTTAAAAATAATCAAGTAAAATTGCTTATACGGGGAAAGTGCGACATATCGTAGTCATTATTTTTGAAATTGTTAATTTTTTTTTTAATAATGGAACTATCTACACATCACTATTTCCATTCATTATATGGGGTACCATACCAACAACTGAGTAGATGCCCTTCCTCCACAGTGTAAAATTTATGGGGTAAGTGTATCTTGTCTTATAAATCGTAATTTGCGAAAATAATCACAAAACTAATATAAACATCACAAACTATAACTCAAAATAAAAGTACTTACCAAATATCGGCGTCCGGGTACAAACAATATAGAGATATACGAAAGATTGAAAAGGCTTACACAACTTGCGAGTTGACATCAAATAACTGTCATAATTTGAAATGGTATAAAAAGCAAATTAATGTTTTGATTTGTATCATCTCTGAACTGTCTCTTCAAATATTGATTTATAACATTTCGCGACACTGGAATCTAATTTAAAAAGTAATTTGAAGACGAAGATTACGTTTATATATTACACTGTTGCTTTTTAAACAAAGCTGTCTGTTTCATAAATAGTATATAATTTCGAAACAGATATATTACTAGAACGGCTACGGGGCATTATAAATCGATAATATTAAATAAAATAATAAATTGTATCTGTCATAAAAATTTTCAAATTTAGAATATTGATTTAAGCGACCATATAAATTTGTGTAAGTACTTTGTCTGATTTCAGAACATATTCATACACATGAATTAGGTACCCAATAAATAATTTAATTTTCGATTGATTAATTCAAATGACAACACACATTTTTATTTCATTTCATACGATTACCTATATCAATATGAATAAGGTTGAAAATTCTCCCGACATGAGTAACTGTAACTGTAAGTGTTCAACACTTGTATCTAATGCGAGAAAATAAACAATTTTATTGTCGTCTCTTTCTATTTAAACCTTCCTCTCTTGCATGATTGATACTCGTTAATAATTGAACTATTAGCATCATCTTGAAAGCATATCTAATTAGTGTAAAATTTCTCGAATTTCAAACTGGAAAGATGAAAGCTCGCCCTTGACAACAGTCAGAACCAGTCACGCGTTTTTTGTTCAGATTAACGTCACACCAATATGAATAAGCAGATGACTGCAGTGTCAAATCATGCTATTTTATCATTCTTTACTGTTGTCTTCTCTACTATTGATGACGACGATAACTCATCGCGCTGAGAGACTGAAATTAGATCATGTCACTGCTTATCTTTTTGAAGATTTTGGTGTAACTATAAGAATGAATGTGAGAAATACATACACCCAAGACATTTCAATATATGAATTTATATAGTGTTTATTTATAGATGGGAACTTTCAAGTGTTTTTCGATAATTACCTGACATTAACCACAAGCGGTGGAGCAACGAAAATATGTCCAAACCACACTTTAAGTTCTTCAATCATCCGAGTAAGTAAAACACTGCGCACTAAAGCACTTAGTTATACAACATACTTCAAGCTAGAATTAAAATAATGCAGTTTTATATGAAACTGATCATAGGGAAAAAAAAGATTGGTAAGCCATTAATTATTTATATAAAACATATTCTTTGTTTTTTCGTAATAAGCAATTTAACAGACAATTTATTTTATCCCAATTTTGGCAGTTTTAGTTATGTTTCAAATTAAAACAAATTAATTTAATCAAATAGAAAAATAAACAGATAAAAATCTATCGCAAAAATATTTGGTTACAACCGGGATACGAGCCTGGATTTTTTCCTATTCGTAGAAATTTATTTTTTCTGTACATTTTCTAACTGATTAATTTAATTTGTCTTAAATAATGAAAATGAAAAATATATAAATAAGAAAAATGTGTTTTAATTTAAAAAATACTGTTTTATAACCCGCTCAATGTAAAATTATAATTCTTAAAATAACTTAGACATTTACAAAGATAAATTGCTTTGTTTCATTATTAAATTACGCCATCTCATTAGCATAAATGTGTTTACGAATATGCGTTTATATATGTATGTACCCTATATACTTTTTTGGTTCTCCAAGAATTTAAGCCAAGTAAATTTAAACTCAATATTATTTCATTCTCTTACCTTCTTTATCCCTTTTTGCACTGTCGTAATGAATTTTATTTATTATTTGATAATTTATTTATCATATTTTTATTTTTAATCCAGTTTGTTTGAAACTTTTTTCAGATATAAAAATAGCTGATTTTATATTTTTTTATTTATTAGATGGATATAAGTTCATTATTTAATTTACTGTTTGTTTTCCTAAAATAATAGGATCAAATTAAAATATTATTTTAAATTGTTAACTTTGACCACTTAATGAATTGAAAATATATCTCCCGGTTTCGAAAAATATCATTTTCTTCTTCAGGATGTCATTAATTAATCAAAAAATATACATTATATTGTTTTTTTAACAGAATCTATTTAAAAAAAACAATAATTATTAAAAAAAAATATTTAGTACCTAACTTAAATTGTTACTTAATTATGCAAAATAACTAGAATAATTTTTAGGAAAAAAATTTAGAATGGGACTTGTGGTTAAATTTAATTGGTTGTTTATAATATTTTGATTAGTTTTAGACGTTTTATTTAACTCCAACGTTTATCATCTATGACTTTGTAAATGTATGTGTATAATTACTAATTTACCCACGTAAAAAATACTGAGAGACATTGAAATATTAATTGATAAATAAGATAATGTATATAATAAGAATATGTAGTTTTGTGCTAATCAGTTTAAAGTATGATTAATTAGATAACAAATCTGTTTAGATTATTTAGATATGTACACATGGATACATCTTCATAAGTATTTTATTTTCAGACTTGTAAGTGTAACACTCGATTGAAAGGGTTCATACAGCGATGCAAACAAGTGAGGGTATATAAACATCAATTTTTATTATTTTTTCCTGAATATTTAAGAAGTGAGACATAAAAACGGTTGTTAAAATTTGATGGTTAAGCTCAGACTTGTAACAATATTAAATGAGACAATTCGTAAGCGGCTTTTATATCGAGGTTGACATTTTACTCGGTAAGAAGGTTGTTCATTTTACAAAAAAAAAACATTACCACCCTTGGAATCTCGGTGTGAATTCTTCTCTTTTAGAAATAAAAACAATGGCAAACAAAAAAGTACGATTATCTTCTTAAGAATGCGATTCGAAAAATTATATCTTCTGCTTATTTATGTGCTGACTTCTATCGAAGGTTGATAACCAAGTTGCAGTAAACTGCTTATGGTTTTACCAGGGGAGTAATATTGTCTCCCATATCACGGTGCTACAACCATTTCATTGCTCCAACTCCAGATGGTTTTCAGATTTCAAGACATGCCGATGTCAGTACTCCCCGTGGGATGGTTATCAACTCTCCAATCTAGATCCGCAGTGTTTGGTAAAACCAGGGTCACCACGAGTGACTTTCATAAGGGTGAAACTAGTGACTTCCTCCTGAGATATAAAACACTTCACCTCCCTGCAAAGCGGTGACGATCAGTGTCTAGAAGGGTAAGGTACTATGTTTATCGATCTACTTGGCTCCTTTACAATTGTGTACAAGATTTAGTGATTTTTTTTCGTCTGTAAAACATAAATGTTCTTTAACTTTTCTCGGAAAAGAAACATTGAAAAATTTAAACAAAACTCAAAAATTTTACTCGCATAGAACAATTAATTTGGAAAATTATTTCGATTTACGTCTTTCAATATTTTTCGCAGATAATAATTCTAATCGAAATAGAATACTAATAATTTACACATTTTTGCCAATTAATTACAAGTTTATTTATATCGTTGTTGGGGGGTAAAAACCTTACCTTGAAAGAAATAATTGAAATGCTTAAATGAGTTACAGTCTGTTAGCAAGATATCTGGTAAGTGAGGAGAATGAGGTAATATTACATAACCTAAATAAGAGCCCAAAGCGTAGAACAAAGTTTGCTACGGTGATTTTTTCAGTTTTTGTTCAGTTTGTGAGGCACCCATTTGTCATGATGGTCCAGAACTGTTAGATGACTAACGCCTAACTTTGTGCAAGTTCTTGAATTGTTTTTCTTGGTTTTGATTCAACTGTGGGGGTAGGTGGTGTGAAAGGAATGAAACGCGCGGTCGGTGTAGAGTGGTTTGTTGGTAGAGGATAGAATAGAGAGTATCTACAGAAATTATGCATGTAAAAATGAAATATAGAGAAGTGAGAACAGCGGATCGCAGATGTTGAAAAATAATGGAGCGAGTCAGCGGTATTCGGTGTAGGCTGCGTCGGCCTTGAGCGCCTTGGAGGGGTGGCGGAACGGAAAATGTGTTGTCGGTGAGCGATCGGGCCAGACTGTGGCGGCAGCACCGTGCTGCCAGCTAGGATGATGCAGATGTCGGCTGGGTACAGCGGTGAATTTGAACCGCTATTCTCTACACAACCAACGCCCTCAGTTGGTCGTTATCAATTGAAGAAGGACGCCCACAACCTTCTTCATCTTCAATGTTCTTATCATCATCATGAAATTTGAGTTACTTTTGTACAGCACCTTCCTGAATAGTACCCATACCAAAAACTTTAATTATTAGCAGTTTCTGTTGGTTTTTGAACTTATACAAAAAATTGAAAAACGCGATTATTTTTTTTCCATCATTGAGAAACAAAATAATAAAATGCATTTTAAAATGATAATTTTTATGAACACGATAGAACGATAATTTCATTAAAAAAAGTTAAGATTAGAATATAGAAAACAAAAACCGCAATTATTGTTTTACCAACATAATATTTTACTTCCCTTAGTTTCTAACTTTTGGATGAACAACAATATTAATATATTTAATTCATATTTAAAATATCACAGACCTATGTTCTGAATAATTACAACTTCACAATAAGAATATGTTCTCCTAATAATAACGTTGTATCAATGTGTCCAAAATTTAATAAAAATTAATTGATAATTCAGGCATCTGCTATCAGTTTACTCAAAGGTATTTGAGATTCTGTAAAAATAAGGTAGATGGCTTTTTTAAATAATGGAATGATTAAATGTATTAATATCAAAAAGGTAACACATGGGTTCGAAAATTGTCGCTGTAGCATAGTTGGATAATTCACCTTCCCCGGATAGGAAAGATATCCAGGTTCGAATCCCGGTGGCGCAACAACAATATTTTTTGATAAAATTGATTTTATATGTATATCTTTCTAATGAATATATTTAATTCATATTTAATAACTTGATCGTTTAAAACGTTTGTATTATTAGAACAGTTAGTAAATATAATATTTGACAAAATATATTTATAGTGATCACAAAAAAAAGGTAAAAAGTACGCTTTTGAAATATTTCAAAAGAAATTTACATGTTTTAAATACTAATTTAATGTATTAAATATTGTTTTTGCGCTACCGGGATTCATATCACAGACATATGTTCTAAACAATTACAACTTCACAATAAGAATGTGTTCTCCATAATAAAATTTACATGTCACTCGAATGTAATGCATTAGTTTATTTTAAAAATTACGCACAAATTAGAATTTTTATTAATATGCAAATAATACGTGACCGAGTAAGAATGTTATTTTGAAATGTGATCACAACAAGAGCACAATATTCTTGTTTCCAATTCTATTTTGTAAGTAATATAAAATTGAACCCCCTCCAACAAATTTAAACATGTCCTTAATATAGTACGTGTGTTTCGTGATATTCTCTGATAATGACAATATTAAAGATAATAACACCGTCGAAGATACAGAACTCGAAGCGTGTAGCGCTGTATGAGCATAGTTTGCGAGAAATTTTACATCATGAATATTATACATTTACGGATAGTTTTCGAATTGTTTACGAAAGTTAATTTAATTCTCCAGGGAAGAGAACATTTTTTAAACTAGCAGAACGCAATCAGTTTTAAGCGATTGCAGGCGTTAGCCCCTGCGCCGGTTATGTTGTGGCCGCCGAGCAGCCATATGGTGGCCTTTACGATCAGTATGTTTGGAATTTAGTAGAGAATTTTATGTGGTGTCCTATCTTATCTATAATCTATGTAGTGGTATCTTTCTTTGTCACTAATTTAACCTTATTTTATTATCTAATATAGTATAACAAATCTAAATTGTGATATACGGTGTACTGCTTCCGAGGGTTAAATCTGCCAGCAGTGTTGCGTGGGGTGAGTCCCCTTTCTTTACTTGTATTTATTTTTGTGCCACGTTTTCCCCGGATGGGAGTGTCTCCTAATGTCTGTAAGAGATCTAAACCTCTATTTTAAAGAGATATGTTATAAAATAAACATAGTTTTGCGACGGCTAGTTATACGGTGACAAGATTCTGGACTTACCTAGTCTCATGGTATAGATTCACGTCAATCACGTGATAGTAGTTATGCTGTAACAAAAGTACATATAATTTCCAGTAAAAGTAACATGAAATTACACACTAATATGGTAGCAGTTAGGTTACTTGGCACATGTACAAGGAACAATAAGTAAAATGACTTATTATATACCTGAGCACGAATGAGATGAAACAAATCCAAATTTACGGACCCATGTAAAATTATTTAAAACGATCTTTAAGGGAGTCTACGAGTTGAACAAATGCCAAATGTAGCGATAAGATTGTGCATCTGATTATGGGGTTATGATATTTACAAGGTTGCTAATAATGTTATGTGACAAAGATGCATTCGAGAAATTATAATTTATAAACAATGCCCACTGGTAAGATAAAAATTGATTTTCAAACCTTAAAAATTCACAAATTTGACTTCCTGTTGAGATCTCTGTAATGACTGAATTTATTCCGGAGTCATATAAATCACATCACAAAATAGGTGATCAAAATTTAATAGTTGGGTAGATGTTACGTATAACATATCACTGGAGAAAGAAAAGTTCGTTGTGCATATTGCTGCGTTGAAGTAGTTTCTTTAAAGTCATTTGATTTCACTGTACTGAATTAAAGGCCGGACGAAAGAAGTGTACAAAGAGAAATTGCCTTGGCTTGCAGAATTCTAGAAAATATATTCTCACAGACAAAGTAGAGAATTCAGCTAAAATTGGTGAATCGTCCGTACAGGAGGGATTGGTAAGAAGAAATTCCCGTAGTTCAACTAGGATGTGTCTGCCATGTTTTAAAATGGCATGGTAGAAAGCAATGAGTGGAATTCTAGAGAGACCTCGACACAGCATTTTCAGACAAAGATTACACATTGGCTATGTGTTACGCATCTGCAAGTGTCGATACAGAGCTGCCTGTTCCTTGGTTAATTTCGCACATGTTCGTTAGTTTCCGCAAGCGGGAGAGGTATAGAAAGGGTCCAAGTCTATGGGTAAAGTGAGACAGCACATAGTTATAATTACGAGCGGTACCAGCGAGTCGCGCTCTCATACGCATGTGAGAAGGAGATTATTGGGAGAGAGAGATTGCTATTCTGCTAGAGACTGATGAAGATCTAAGATGTTGAATTCTGGTAATATTCTCATAAATAAAATATTAGAATGAACATAAGCCTTGGGAGGAATATAGTTTCATTATTCGTTTCTCATGCTCCCCGGCCTTATGGTTTATAGGTTAATATAATTTAATTATTATTTGTCTGATCTTGTTTTTATATTACAACATTTGAGTAACATTATACTGTGCATTGCATCTTATAAGAATGACAAAGGGTATATATCGAGAATATGGTTCTTATTCGTATTTTTACAAAAAATATATCTGCCTATAGAGTTAAGTGCCCAAATTTGAATAACTTTTTAAATACTCGCCGATCGGATATTTTTTTTCATTTTTGAAATCAGGGTACTAAATTCTACGGGAAAATATATTTTTAGAGAAAATATGAAATAGGAATATATTCTCGATATAAGTCCGATATAGTCGCTAAGCGAATACAGCACAAAAAATAAAGGATGATCCAAACTCAACCATTTTTTCACAATCTGGTATGCCAATTGATATCGCTGAGAAATTACGCACCAAGAAAATTTCTGATGCAATACATCGACTATCTCCTGGCTTATGTAACACGTAGCCCTATTCTGCTGAAATTAGACATCATCCGAAAACATATTTTGTTTCTGCGAAATTTTTACCATTTTTGTAGAGAATTTTCACAATTTAATTGCGTTTTTCAATCGTGTATCAGCTAATTTTTGTTAATGGCATAGGTTTTATTTGACAGATGTCATATCTTTGTTTTTAACTCTAAAAGATAAAAAGTATAGGAATATTTAACCCTTGTGGGCACAACCGGGCACCCGGGTGCCCACCACCACCAGTACATATTTTCATGTAAGTAAATTGAAAATCAAAATTTAGCTTGGTACTTCCAGATAGTCGTTATTTGAGTCAATTCTAAGACAATGATGCATGTACACATTAAAAAAAATTGAGGTGGATACTTGGGTGCTCGGGTTGTGTAAAAACGTTGATAAAGTTGGTTGTACATACAAGGGTTAAAATAACAATTGAGTTTGGATTATCCTTCGAATATGAAATAAACAAATTCAAGAAGATACATGACGGGACAATGAAAAAGACAAAGAAGAAGAAAAAAATGTAAATCTAACTTGTATATTGCATATTGTAATCTAATCAACATTATGTATAGGTGGTGATTATTTTGAGTAGACAGCCCAATCAATTGTTTTATGTAGTCTTACCAATGTACCAGGCTTTTATTTTCCAAGAACTTGATTGACTTGTTTCCATTTCTTATTCTCATGAGTCTGTGCACGTTACAATGAACGCTCTGTGGCTATATATCTCGTTAACAGCTGGATACGCAGTAGAAGATACAACCGGCAAAGTTATCTGTATCGTTTTAGTCGGTTGTACCTCTTGTGAAACGTGGTAATGATAAATATATATTTGGAAACATTTAAAATACAATTTTAATAATATTACTTTAAAAAAAATTATGCATCCCCAAAATTATTTTATTTTATTTAGAACTATATTTTTAATATTTCTCAACTCTTTAATTAACACCCTTAAAAACTATACCAGTTATATTTATAGTTAAATTTTTTACTATGTTTAACAGTAATACAAATTACGCACATATATAATAAAATAAACGATACACAATAACGTTAGAAACTTATTGTAGAGGATCTCATGATATAACTTCCAGAAAATTTCAATGTTCTTTTTTCGACTGTGATTAGGAAACATTGAAATCATCCTATATTAAAAAGTTTGTATAGGTATGTTGAATTTAAGGTTTTAGAAACTAGTGTATGAAACTGACATCTCTTCTAGGTTAGAGTGCCTTTTTGTAGATGTTTTCCTTCAGAATACCAAGGTCAATGTTTCAGCACGGTAACGCGTACCATTATCAAGGCGCTGCCTTAAAAAATTACGGTACAACCATTTTTTTCGCAGGAGATATAAATCTCTCACAGTTGAGTAAATATGAAATATAACAGATTTTGTGGATACGATTACTCCTGTTTGTATTTCTTATCTGATTTCTGTCAAAAATTTCAGAAAAATCGATCTGGTAAATATCTCGGCTAAATTCGTTAACGGCTAATCCGCCATCTTGTTTCAAAAGGACGGATGTTCAAAAACTTCTAAACATTATAACTCTGTTAGTATTGAACCTGTAGGTAAAAAAACATACTTTTCAGACAGTGCAAGAAGAGATTTTGGTATTTGTTTTCGATGTTGTTCCTCGTGAAAATGTACATCGACAGGTCACTTTCGACTGTTCCTAATACTTGGTCAATATAATACTTAGGTAAATAAATAAATATTGTTATGACTGTTTTATTTTTTAAAAATGTCATATTAATATTCGTATTATTTTGAAACCAAGCCAACTAAGACTTACTTGATAGTCTCCTGGAACGAGGCTCGAACCCCTGACCACTAGATCACTAGGCGAGTATCTTAAACACTAGAACACGAGCATTTTCTTGCTAGTTTAACAAGCTCTTCTTAATTGCCAAAACAAATATCCTCCTATCGTCTATTTAGTCCAAATACAGTAGTTAATAAAATATTTATGGTAGAAAAAAAAACATTGTTTTTGGGATGTTAAAAAGAACACTTAAAAATATTATGAGAGATTTTTCACATGAAGAAACAAAATGTTTTTTAATTAACTTGTATCCCCTTTATTGTAGAAAAATCACGTTTTGCATTATAAAAAATAATCAAAACAATATTTAATTACCTGGCACTGAAGCATCAACCCTTACCACCAATCATTTTCAATTTTGATGCCATTAATTATATCTTCCAGCCATTAAATCCATTCTATATAAAAATATCAATTGACGCTTACCCTATAAAAAAGGGAAAAACAAAACACGTTTGAGAATAATACCTGCCATCAAGTTTTGAATAATTCACTGGCCATTAAGTGTTTGGAGGGTAGGAGAAATGATCAAATAACTCCACTAAATAAAATACTTGTTTTATTTTATTTATCAACCCCATCGAATGGCCATATTAAAATTATTATGGAATTAAATATTGGGAGTGGGAAATAAAAAAATTCTGAATATGTGCGGAATTATTATTCTTATATCAAAAACATCGTAAGTCATAAAAAGTATGCACTATGCACTCTGTTAAACAATAATAGAATATGGCATTATTCACAAATTTCATTAAAATAATATTTTGAATGTTCACTTTGTATTTTATTTTTATAGATACACCTTATATATAAGTGGTAAATGTTAATTTCGGTCTGATACTTGTAAACTAATTTATTTGTACAATTGTTTATATACTATACCCGTCTCAAACACACAAAGTTTTCTAAATACTAAATAAATGTATTAATTAGAAAGATATATACATAAAATTAATATTTTGTTTGAACCTGGATCTCTTTCCAATCCGGGGAAGGTGCATTAACCAACTATGCTACAATAGACCCTACTTTTGACGACAAATTTTCAAACCCACATGTTACACTTTTAAAATTACATCTATTGTTCTATTATTTGTAAGCCATCTACTTAATTTTTAGAGAATCTCAAATACCTTTGAGTTGTTCGATAGGAGACGCCAGAATTAACAATTGATTTTTATTAAATTTTGGATACATTGATACAATTTATATATTATTAATATTTTACGATAAAATTGTTTATATATATCTTTCTAATTAGTACACTTAATTAGTATTTAAAATATCACAGTCCTATGTTCTGAATAATTACAACTTCACAATAAGAATGTGTTCTTCTTAATAACAAAGTTTTCTAGTGAGGTGGGCACAGTCCAAACATATTTATCAAATGTATTATATAATTTCTAATAAATAAAAATATATTAAACAAATATTTAAAGCGCAAAAGTAATTCTCAAAATGCCTATTCGAACGAGCTCAAAATAAATGTTCAATAAATTTAATGTTTCGACAATCTTACAAATACTTATATGCAAAAATTTACTCTATTTAATCTATCTATATAAAAATTTAATATTTCGATATGGTGTGGAATCATAGACCCTTAAGACGAGGGAGAGAAGATGGATTGATGCCTTTGAGATGTGGTGCTGGAGAAAAATGTTGCGTATAACATTGACGACGTTGAGTCTGCTATTGATAATCAATAGCAGACTCAACTATTTGCTTGAGATGAATCCTTTAATTTTTGGGCATCTTGTGAGAAGGTAAGATTGCTTGTAAAAGCTTGTTGTGGTGAGCCATGTCGAAGGACGAAGAGGAATAGGAAGATCACCCATCCGTTGAACCGATCAAGTGGAAAAGGCAGCAGATACTTCTCCGGTGGTTCAGATCTACAGAATGCAAATAAAAGTGAAGAAGCACAGTCAAAAGAGAGGATGTTCATGGAGATCGCGATTCTCAGTCATGAGGGACAGACATGCATGATTAAAATTCCGCAAAATTACCCAAACACACCCACCCACAGTAAAAATAAAAATTACAAAATACCGTCCACAAAATCTATATTTGAGCAGAGAACCATTAAATATTACTCCACAAAATTATACGACAATCTGCCAATAAAAATAAAAGATACAAATGGAATAATGCTTAAGAAACTAATTATACAATGGATTAAAGTAATATTCGAAGATATCAAGACGATAAAAAGGGAGCTGACGATGAGAACTACATAAAAAAAATAATTAAAAAATCAATAATGTGTATATATAATAATTGTGAGAATTATTTCAATTAATTCGCTTAGATATGGTCACGTTACAAATCACGTCCCTTTAAACGCCGTATTTAAATGCACGAGGTAGCTACGCGGTTGTTGCATTGCAAATCTACATGCCAATCGGATGCAAAGAGCGGTCCCCTGGTGGCAGATGGAGGAAGCTTGTGGTGACACACTTCCGATAGGGGGGCGACAGCGAGGCTGGCGTCACTCTGCAGCTCACTGCACATGGAGAAAAAAGTTCATCTTTGCGACTAAATGGCATCTTGATGCGGTGAATCAGGAGATTGATAAGGACCCTCATTCACCAGCAAATAGGAAAAATCGCTCAGCAAAAATTGAGATGGAAGATCTGGCAGCAAGGTGGACCAGTCTAGATCCCGCGATTAAAGGATTCAACATGGCATGCGCGTCTGCATATTGGGACCATGATGTAAAATTCTTTCTCTGAGGCGATCGTTTGTAGTACGGCCTTAATCACTACCTCCCATTGAGAGAATCGTAAAGTGTGAGTATAAATTCGATTGAATCAAGTGACTCCAAGTTGTGAACATTAAAGAACAAGTTAGTTGAGTTTAGTTTTCGTTTATTAAATTTTGTCGGGTCAAGTGTACCAATTATGTGACAAAAAAACAAAGTTTCTTAAATTATAATTTTATATAAAAATTGGTAAACTTTGCATTGTCTGGTCTATTCCCTTGTCCGACAAAATATTCAGCACCGCACCCAGACTAAGCAGGTCGGTGGCAATGCTTTATAGCGTTCGATCCGCCAAAGTAAGAAAGCAATGTAACAATACATCATATCACCGGTATTAAAGTGACCGCCAATAATTATTGAGATGAAATAAAACAAACAATACGACGCTTCCTGTATACACGTGGACTAATTTGTGTTGTGAATGTATTTTGTAAACAACGTGTTGCTACAAAAATAAGTTTTCTATTTAATTATCCACTTATATATAATTCTATAGCAATCTCTCGTTACTGTTGTTCAAAAACAACTGTTAACGATCATATAACATTAATTGGTTTATTACTTAGCACCACAGTTTAAGCATTCCATGTAATTACTTTTATAACTACACCCCAGTGATTATCTTTTCGGACAGTGAAGTTTACGGTATTTAATTGTTAATTTACATTTGTATAACAGAAATGTAGGAAATTGTTATGAAAATAAAAAAAATTTAAACTAACTAAATTACCAGCCCGTCGTTTCCTCGTGTGGGTAGGCCGAGGGGATAGAGCACCACACTATTCTGTCCCGACAGATTTCTCGGCTCATCCTCATTCATACATTTTCTCATGCAACCTCGATGATTATTGAATCTTCTAACAGGACATCTTCCAGTGTCTGATTTATCTGATCATGCCAAATCTTCCGCGGATGTCCTCTATTTTTGGTGACATCAACATTTGCGTCATTTGTCTTTCTTATCATTCTCTCCTCATTCATCTGTTTCATATGACCAAACCACTTAAGTGATCCTTTCTCAATTTTACTCACTATACTAAGATAAGCTCTAAATTCTTTCCTAATTTCTTCATTCTTTACACTGTCATACATGGATCTGCCATATATACGCTTAAGTAGTCGCATTTCCATTACATTCTGTTTACTTTTGTTTCTCTTCTGGCAGCTCCAGGCCTCACATGCATGCATCACCAGAACTCCATTGTGTATCGTTTATCTTGCCTCGGTTGAGAAGTTTCCATTAGTTTTGCGAACTTCCTCTATTTATGGTGCCATCAACAATTGCGTCAAATATCTTTCTTACTCTCCTCATTCATCAATTTCATATGACCAAACCATTGTTTTTAATCCTTTTTTTATCCTATTCACTATGCTAACACCGGCTTACATTATATTCTAATTGTTTCATTCTATAATCTGTCATAAATGGATTTGCCACATATATATAATCTCATTAAAGTATTTTAAAATCCAAACAAAAGAATTATAAAAACACTTTGTTTAAACCACTATTTATTAATTAATCAACATGTTTCAATAACTATGGTATCTTCTTCAGGAAACAATGTATACTAAAATTAAAAATACAAGCATAACTAATTCGGAACAACTGTGAAAACATATTTTAAAGGATTTGTTTATTTTAAAATTTAATATGCTATTAACTCATTTTCTTATTTCTAAAAATTACACCTAGTATTTGTATATAAAATTTCAAATGCTTGTTAATGTCAAAATAATGGTTTACTTCCAAAAGATGATTGGAAAATTCAGAATAGTTATTGCTATCTATATTTTATATTATTATTTATGTAATATGTTATCTCAAAGTAATTTTGCTAATATTGAAGAAAAGTATTTTGCATCCAAATTATTAAAAAAAAAAAAACTTATAATAAAAGCAAAAAAAAAATGTTTTGAAAGTACACAAATGTAAATAATGGAGAATTTATCTTACTTAAAGGTGAGGTAACGGGTAGTCAATGGGAATATGAACAATGCAGGCGGGGTGTTAGGGAATGTTATGTTGTTAATTAATGTTTTCTCTGAATTTAAATTCTTTTGTATTTCAACGGTTTCCAAATTATTTATTAATCCTTTATAAGGACCGAAACTTCCCCCTCTTCTCGAGCACCGCCCCATTGCCTGAATAAACTACAATTACGTATTTAGTTTAGTTATCACCTAATGACGAGAGGGACTGCAACTCTTGAAACTAGGAGCAAAAATAACGTGTAAGTAGTACAAAGTTTTATTGAGATAATTAACCACCACAAAGTAAACTTCATGTCAATTAATATAATTATTTACTTCCATCGATAAGAAAAATAATTACTATTGTCAAACTCAATCGTTATTTTTGTAGATTAACAAGACTCGATCATAATAGGAATTAAGACGACAAAGCAATTAGTTATTTTTCGTCAAAGATCAACAGATTGAAAGTACGAGGCGCGTTTTTAAAGCAAGTGCCCTTCCTTAATTTGTTGATTCACCGCATGCAATGTTAGAGACATTCACATAGTGTGGCTGTATTGTAGTGAGTGGTTGAAATATTCAAGACAATAGATCAACCCGCCGACTGTGAGATACGGTCAGTGGTATGTTTCTTGATTGCATGAAACATGAAATCAACTGACATCCATCGCCATGTGTGTCCTGATTTAGCGCCAAGTATAAAACTTTGTATCTTTTCCAATTTTGTTCTAGCAGTATAAAAACTTCAATTATCAGCTATGTTCTAGTTGCTAATGAGCATGTATTTTATTTCAACAAGCTTGCACGAGGAGTATGAATTTTGGTGAGGCGAGAGTTGTGTGTTGTTCTCCACCCTCTCTATTTACCTCTGTAGAGAAACGGCGTGATAGTAAGTTAGTTTATACATGTTTCTCCTTTAATGCCATAGTTTGGCTATGACGATGAAAGCATGCGAATATATTTATAATAAGTTATGTTCGTATGTGTGTTGAATATTAATTAACGTTTAATAATAAATAATCTTTATTTCAAACTAGCGGTTTTTACTATACAATTCATGGAAAAGGTTGTGGAGAGGGGATGGTGCCTTTCCTTTGGTCAAAGGGTGTATGATTGTATACAGAAAATATTTACAGACATACATTTAATTTTATATGGATAATGTAAATAAAAGTGGTATAGATACTCTGTAAACAAAAGTAATAAAGATATTATGTAAATAAAATAAATATAAATACTATTTACATAGAGAGTAATATAGATTTGGTAGCTATAGTGTTAACTAAGGCGCCATAAACTTTTAATAGTTAATGGAATAATTTTTACCAATAATTTTCTCCGAAAAGGAATATGTTAATGCATTGAAATATTTAATAATATATATATATCCATAGAATTCTATAAAAATTATGCACATTGAAAGAATATACTTTCGCAAACGCTTTGAGTTACTTTCAGGGAAAATTGAACATTTATGGAGACGACATAGCGTAAAACGCCAGCGGAAATTTGCGTGCAAATGAGTTTCGAGTTTCTGGTCTTCAGGTGCAGTTGATTACATCGGTTTTCCATTAGAAATATGCTTTAAGGTTCAAAGAAGAAGAGACGAACATCGTACTTGAAGGATTGAAATTGAAAATGGGGAAGTTTTGCCGTTTAATTGGAGCCTTACATGAAGATAATGGAAAATAATGGCAGCCGAGAGCTGCAAGAATTTCACTAACTTCAAGCCCAAAGGCTGCTTTTAATAACTGTTTCAAACATGTTTAATGTCTCATCATCACACGTCGTCGTTTGGAGTTGGCAGCATTTACGCAAAAAATTTTATTCAGAGTTTAGACGGTATATTATTTAGCTGTCAGATCATAAAATCAAGCTCTTAGAATAAAAAGGTATCATATGACGTTTACATCAATCTGAGATATTGAACTTTATAGTTTTTAATATTATTTTAACATATGTTAATCACATCACAATAAAATAAAGTGATTTCTGATTTCGGGTACGTTATATAATACTAACTGAAGTACCTGGCGATGCCCGGGCTACACGCAGAGTGAAGAGGCTTCATTTAGAGGGGTGGGAGGTAGTTATTTTAAAAATCAGATGTGGACAGTTATAATAAGTTTTTCATAATCTCATAGACAGTGACCTTCCTCTAATTTTTAAGGTCAAGTGTGCAAAATTTCATCAAGTTCGAAATAGAACAGTAGATTTGTATATATAACAAACACACCTACCAGGAAATTTGACGCGTAACTATCTTAAAGAGAAAATTATTGTCAGAATGTTGATACACAAAAGTGAATTTTAATCAACATATTCCAAATGATCTATTATTGTTGAAAAGTCGAGATATATTCATAAGAACTATGGATCAAATATGAATTACAATAAATGTAGTATATTTTACCCTTGAAATGCACAATTAGGATGATTTTGATATAATAATTGATTAAACAACCTTTTTTTCTATTTTAACCGAGTAATATAATACAAGGGTCTTAAAAGTCTTTTTCATAATCAAAATTCTGTAATAAAATAATGGATGGGTTTAGTAATAAAAAAAATATTTTATATTTAAGTATAGTCTCTGGGAATTTATTTCATAAAAATGATGTTTTCTAAATGTGATCCGTTATTTCGCTGGCGCACTTCTCAGGGGAAGGAAAAATTTCTGAGAACTGCTCGGCACGTATTCTTCGTGATCGCTGCCATTTCTTCTCGGAGATTTTCTTTTAATTGGTCCAGAGAGGGAGGAATTTTACTGTACATCTTTGATTTAAGATAGCCTCATAGGAAAAAGTCTATTGGTGTCAAGTCAGTTTGGAGACCAGTTTATGTCACTTCGTCGGGATATCAATTTTCCAGGGAAAATTTCATGAACAACAGATAAGAACACACTCGTACACAAACGTATCTGAGGACTTAAGCCTCTTCAGCGGTGCCTGTATCTGAAGCAACTGCTTGTTGACAAACGAGAAAGCTGTCCGGGGAGCTAGATGATCTAAGCGTAATAAAGAAACGATCACAAGTAATATTAAAGGTTAACCGCGTGGATTGGACGCGGAAATATAACAGAATTAAAATGAAAATGAAAAAAAATATCTTAAAAATTAATAATCTGTTTTTGTAACAAAAGTCGAATAAAAAGGTCAACATTTTACAAAATAATTATTAAATATATTTAAGAATTTATTAAATAACTATAAATAACCCGAAAATAATAATGGGGTAGTAACATTTATTACATATATTTATAATACGTATAAAATATTTATTTATTTTATAAATCATCGAAAACATAATAGTAGATAAAAAATAATTTATATTTTCATAGAAAACAATCGCTTTGTGGTTTGACATATTGGATTAAATAGAACACAACCATTTTAAACAATTAAATTAAGATTAAATAATTTACTTTATTTAATGGAATAATCGCACACTATAACGGAGACTATAATGAGAAATATTGTCAATATACCTAACATACGTTTGTTTTAAGTTATTTTGCGAGACGAGCAGCTGTTTTCTGGGCTATCTCATGTTCCCATTGCAGGATCCATTATCAAGGTTAATGTCGCTAATGATAGAATAGGCATAATAGTCGAATGACCTAAGAACATTTTTAATGTACAGATGTTTATTGTTTAATGTTATTATGGACATACAAGAGGATTTTTTTTCCCTTTCTTTTTATAATATTTTAACAATTATTGATAATGCCTCCTTACTAAAATTATCCTGAGTCGAGGTGGAATATTTAAAATGAATATGTAAGATATTTATGATATTTAAAGGGTGATGAAAACTATTAATTCATTAAATATTGGAATCGCGACAGATAAAAGTTAACTCATCATAAAAACAATACTACAAATGCTGTACTAGAAATATATTATGCTTGTTAAATGGGCCTAAAATAAAAATTAACGCTCTTTATTCTCAAAACCTAATTAAAACACAAATTAATTTATCATCGCAGCCAGTGAGGAGCTGTGTGGGGTGATGTGTGGGGGCTGGGGGCTGGGAGGTAGGGTGCCAGGGCCGAGCTCCCGAGTTGATCATGTGGAATATCAAAAGCTTCTGACATCTCACAACATCCTTGATCAGGGCTGTAAGATGTTTGAGGGGGAAATTACCTCGAGTTTGTCATGTGATTTTAATCAAAATATGTATCCCGCAGATCCAAGCCGAAATGTTGAGAGAAACTTGGAGATTCATTATCTCACGTCACACGCTTCGCTTTTGAGTTAAATTATATCCCTTTTGATTCTAAATTAATCGACTAGCTCGATTATTGATATATCCAATTACTCCTGATTAAGGTGTATATACTTGTTGGGAAATATATTAAACAGTATCGAAATTATTTTAATTACGTAGAGTTTTAAATTGAAACCAATTTAGTTTCGATTTGTTTTAATACTAATGAACGCTTTTTGATTTGTTTACGTGATTTTTAACAAATTATTGATTACGATGTTGAATAGTTTTATTTCACAATTGAATTATTATTAATGAACTTGAAATATAAACTTTTCATTTAAAGGTCAATAATAAATAATAAAGTGAAATTTTTAGAAAAACAAATATGTTCATTTAAAGTAAATTGTATTGATTCAAGATATACATAATTTAAATTAACATTGCATTTTTAATGAACATATTGTGAAGTTAAAATTTTTGAACAAATTTTAGCGCATATCGTGTCTCTTAATAATTTTTGACTTGCGAATATCAAAAATAGTTTTAGTTTATTTTTATCATTTATAGTTTTTTTGAAAAATAATAATTAACATTTGTTTAGATTATAAATATTATACATTAAGGCAATTAAATGAATAAATACCATAAATTAACGTTATTGTCAATAAAAAAAGTTATGACACGGTAACAATACATAAAATAATAGTTTAATAAAAACATTATTAGTATTAAAAATTACACCTAAACGTCATTTTTTTTAAATGACTTGTGTTCACTTCGAACAAAGTTCTGGATGTAATCACCTATCATTGCTTCATCTCATCTTTCCTGAAACCTCTTTTTTATGATCTCAATATCCTGATGAAAGCGTTCACCATGTTCTTCACTAACATCTCCCAAATTTTGTTAGATAAAGTCTAGGTGAGAGTGCATATAGTAGAATTTCAGTGACATTCGGTATCCAAGTTCTTCGTAGCTTCCAATTAATTTATCTACATTTTCCTTGTGCTTTTCAGCACATTTTTTCTTCTTTTGAAAACTCATTTAAACAAGTAGAAAAGTTTTACAAGTTATTTTTTAACAGAAAAAATTTTTGCTTCCAGCTCTTGAAATGCCAATATTTTGCTTTATTTGTGGCTCAATAAAAATACCACCTCTGATTTCAGCCTCAGACAATTTGACAAAACATCGAACATACATGTTCAAAGCATTAAATTCAGAACCAAATGCTTTATTGAGCTGTTTAATTAGTCAAAGTTTTATATGTAAGTGTAGAAGCAACACTTTCTCTCTTTGAACAAGAAGACGATTGAGGATATTGTGGTAACCACAAATTAATTCAGATCTCACAGGTCATTATTTTCTGGTATGATATTGGTTGTCTGCTCTACTGTCCCAAAGACAGAAAGCAAGGATAGTTTGTGTTCGGTATTTATGACAGGACCAGATCGCTGGTTGCCATACGCGTGTAGATGCTCCATTAGGTTTACTATTCATATCTATCCCCTCTCCCCTCCTTTTACCTTTACTTTAAAGCAAGACTTTTTCTGTGTGCAATCTATTATTTATGAACTGTCAAGAAGTGTGAATGTCTTGCTACAAACTCTTCACACTGACTTGAAGTTATTGTAAAGTTACTGACGCTATTGGGTTTCGGTTTTCTTGCTATACATGCCGAAACAATTATTATGTTCTTAGTGTTTCGCGTGAATCGGCAAAGTTATTCCTAAGGTTCAGGAGAGCTATGACTACAACAAGAAAATCCAGGAAAGTCGTACTTCCTAGTTGATCCTTGATTCCCTTATTGTGTTGTCCCTCTAACAAATTCCTATCGCCCTTCCTATATCTCGTTTCTCACCCCCTCATGTAAACAGTTAGTATATTTACCCAATAGTCTAAGTAGATATCCTATCATTTTGACATCTCAATTAATATTTAATAGCATCGAACAGGTACTTATTATTCTAATCCTTTTTCTTGTGAATGAAATGGCCTATACTAATCGAAAGAAATTGATTCCCATTGTTAGTATTCTGTCAACTTCGATTGGTTAAACTGATTTTTGCTTGTCGCCTAGTGTAATTTAAACAAATTATTTAATTTAATTAGTGTAATTAAAACAACTAGAGGAGTTATCGTGTCCACAAAATAATAAATACACAAACTTGTTAACGCAGGGTTGGCAGTCGAAGTGCATTGAATTTTTTCGGAAGATCCGTAGTGAAACCTTCTACAATAGGTAGTATTTTTATCTAATTCTACCCAAAATCACAAAGTAGTTCAATCACAAGCCATCTACGCGAATAATGTTTCTATGCATACTTGCTCGATCCCAAATTTATTACATAATTAATATAAAATGTCAGAAATTATTATACCACCCGTGAAGAATTAAGATTAATACTTGACACTATCATTGTTCTACGTACGTTATCAATACTTAATAAAAATTACCCCATTTTTCTTCACTAACAAGTTCATTTCAAAACATCTACCTGTGATCCGATCCCCACTCATTAAATTGTCAACGAATGTGACCACAATGAGTGAGAAGAATCATATAATTTCTAACAAAAAAAGTGGGATTAAACTACGAAACTAACCCTTTTGATTTGTGGTCAGAAGTCGGAAGCAATGTAATTTTAGAGAAAGCCTTTTGCCATTATTCACGGTAGTGGGCATTTGTGCCACGTGACGCCACGCATAAATTACAAGAGGATAACGAGAGGTCACACAGGATGAGATTTCTTACGCGAGAAAGGGAACACAAAATAGATTAAAAAAATGTCCTTTATTCTCTGCTCAATACACTCGGAAAAACGTGGTTGTGCAGTTTTTCATTTATTTAATGGATTTGTATCAAATTAAAATTGGTATAACATATTGAGGACATCAGAAACCATGTGTAGAGTTTGATAAAAAAAATCCTCATACAAATGAATCAAATGAAATTTCAAATTTCTTACATCTAAATTAAAATCATTTAAGAGTTTTTTTTGGTACCTACTTAATAATTAATTTTCATTGCTTTACACATTTCTCTTTTATATTTATTTTCCTTCTACATATTGGTTTTTGCACAATATATTATTTATTAAAATTTCAATGTATTGTCTTTTGTTTTTACTTTTATCCCGGTGTATATTTTTTTTTTTTATGAAAATGTTTTATTGTTCTTCTGATTAAATATAATTTTAATTACATACTTCTAATTGATGTAAACGATCTTCATCTCTGCACACGAGATTTTTTCTGTTTTAGAAAAGTAGCACGTCACATAAATATAATTGAAATATTGATTTATCCAAATATTATATACCTAATATATTTCAAATATATTTAAAAAGATCTAAATTATTCAAAGTCATTGGCTTATTATTCGTTTGATAATGAACTTAAATTATAATTATTATTTTAGAATATTAAACAAAATAGGTTGCTCGTATTCTTCAGTATTTTGAAATTCAGATCTTGTCCAGCGGAAAAAATTCAAGATTAAATTATAATTGCTCGTAAACCTTAAGGGTGAAGTAAATATCACTGGTCGGGAGCGTACAGCACGTTCGCGGTTGAGCAAAATTTAAAGTACGGAGAAACCTTAGCGAGAACGATTCTGGAACGTTTTGAAATAGCACGAACGCTTGGAAACCTGTTGTTTACTGACGAAGCACTTTTTCATATCGATAGCTATGTTAATAAATAGAACACAAGATACTGGTGCCCCGACAATCCAAAGGAACGCCATCAAAAACATTTGCATTGTCCAAAAACTATAGTATGGTGTGCAACTTCTGCACGAGGGATATTAGGCCCTTATTTTTTTAACCAGCGAAAGACAGTCACTGCTGACGTGTATTGCCGAATGATCGACGAGTTTTTGGTACCGCAACTATAGCTGTTTCGCGGGTTCAACAACAAACCAGATTCAAAAACGGATCCAAAATAGACAGCGACCTCTTGGCAGTCACATATTGAAGTGGAGTAATTAGTACTGTTAGGATAGATCTGGATACGCTTCAGGTTCCTGCCTTCTGGTGGAATTGCATGGCAAAAAAGATAAATACCCGGCTTTGAGTACATCAGGCGAAGGTTTTCATTGAGCTGTGAGGTCATGGAGTAGGAGATGTGGTAATAATACTAATTTTTTCAGAACTTCGTAGCAATTATACTATATACTGGCGTGCAGTAGGTATTTATTTAGGTTATGCTATTACCAATGATATTATACAATCATATATAATATATGTACTTTTGTTTAACCAACGCCTTTAGACAAAATAACTCCGTCGTTTATACGACTCTACCGTGTATTTATTTGTAATTTTAGAGTACTATTAAAAGTGCTTTTAAAGTTTAAGTTTTAACATATAATCTTAATAATAAACCTTCTTACCCATATAAAAATATATAATAAAAATGTATGGACGTTTTTAAGAACATATAAATAATTATTTTTATTAAAGGTTAACGTAATTGCCAATTGCTTTTTGTTTATCCTAAATCAAAAATCAATCCATGCACCAAATTTAAAGAACAATCATGAAATCAACACGTTGAAAACAGTAAGATAGACGCTAATTAATAAAATAGTAAGTAGACACTTCAATGATTTGCACGTAAGCTTTTATAATGTTATTCTGTTAATAAAACGGCATGGGTAAAGACTCCATACAAAACGGATCAACCGAAATAGCCAATTACATAGCTTGAGTAATTCACTAGCTTAAAGATAGAGCAGAGTAATGTGAATAGCTCAATGCGGCGAATACACAAGAGCGTCATGGGTTCAGCGGTGAGTTGTCATGGTAGTATTTAGAACTAAGCAATTAAAGTCTCTACTGGTACACAGATGGTGCTAATTGTAAAATAATGTTTCTGTTTATGTTAATACAATTATTTAATTTATACTTGTTTCCCAGAATTTTTAGTTATACACAGCTTTTTTGCTTGTATGCACTGCACACCCCTGTATATACTTATGTTTCCAATCTTGCAAGACCTGTTATGTACGAGTACGTCCTCGTATATATATGCATACCGTGTATATAATAAGATATAAAATAAAAGCATAATAAGTTACTAACAACGTTTTATCATACTTAACAAAAAGTACATAAATCTTTGACTCATTCATATCGTACAGTTTACATCGCAATAATTAATTACTTAATAGTTATTTGGTGATCTTATCATTTACACTTAAACGTTTTCAACCAGATTCTAATTCAACAGTTACGAATTTATAATTGGTAAAATAGAGGTTAGCCTTATATTTGTGGCCGCTTTGAATTTGGGTCATACGTAATGAAATGTTTAACAAATTTTGCAAGACAGATGTAGTGGTTAGACAAAACCCGGTTTTCCCTCCCTCGCTCCGATGGCGTTTCAAGGATAGGCCAGATAGTGGTCCAAAATTTTCCAAATCTCTTTTTTTTATGTAGGTCTCGTGATTTGATCTAAGACGCCTCAGGTCCTGGAAGAGAAAGAGGAAAGAGAAGAGAATATGCTTCATTGGCTATAACTCGTTTATTCGTCTTCAGATAGTGTTGCTCATCACGTTATTCCCTTGTCTACCGCAATGACCAAAGGAACAGTCGCAATCGGCAGTTTTATTACCAGTTTCGACGAAATTATTTTATTTTCTTTTATCACGCTGGCTTTTACGCACGGTATAAAAATATTTTTGACTAGCAGATAGCCAGTTGTCAAAGCCTGTGGTTGGCTATATTGCGGCCTACATTATGGTCGGTGCGTCGGTATATAGTCCCTGCTACATGGCCGTGACTAGCGTTTTTGGAATTGATATAACGATATTACAGTGCATTATTATGTATATTTCCGTTTGTTTGTTTCCGTGTAAAATGTAATATTTTATATTTAAGATAAAATCATTTATCGTTTGACGAAGCTACATTATTCTGGGACTTCGGTTGACTTTAGTCAAATACATAAGGTATTGTCTTCCGATATGTTTCTTTATTAATTTTCCTTTTTTATAAGATTTTTATTTTGTTTTGTAATTTTTTTAAATATTATTGTTTTTTGTATTTTTAATATATTTTTGTTTTTATATTCAATATATAATATATGTAATCTTAATTTCATTAAGAAAAACTACTACCATCTTGACAATCATTAAATATATTAAACAGTTTTTATTAGTTTTAGTAAATTAATTAATATTAACGTATGTTTTTTCACACAGATGATATCCGTAATAGCTACTACTTATGAATATTTATTAAAATATGTATTATTTTTTATTAAATAGAATTCATGGTCTCATGACTTGAAAATTTTGACTTCCGATGAGTCCCGGGGAACGTGCATAAACCAATTATGTTTCAGCACACAGTACATTGACGACAAATTTTCGAACCTATATGTTACACTTTTAAAATTGATCCAATTTACTGTATATTATGTGCTGTAGCAAAATCGGTTAATTCACGTTCCTCAGATTGGAAGAGATCTAGATTCTAATCCCGGTAACAACAACAATATTTTTCGATTTAATTGATTTTATATGTATATCTTTCTTATTAATATAATAATATTTACGTCACATTATTTTTCCATCTATAATTCGTAATGTGACAATATGCTAAAAATATATGTTTGAAATCGAGAACTTTGAGATTAATATTTTAAACCGCTCTTTTTATTTTATTTTTATATATTTGAACACTGTCAGCATTGTTTTAATAGCATTTAAATACTGTCGGTTTTGAAATAAATGGTTTCTAGGAAGAATGAAATACAATTACTAAGAATTTGTACAAACATCATATAAAATTATTATAGTAGCGTCCTGATCGGTTCTTTCAAACACTGCTGTTACTGTTTCGAAAAGGGGTGGACTCTGGCGACAAAAGATTTTTCTACGAAACTACATATTTAAATTGATTTAGCCATTTCGTGAACCTAGCTGATATTAAGTTCAGTGCCGATAAATTGGCGTTTGTTGGTAAAATAACATTTTAATACACATAACAAAATACATATAACGAAATTCTATTATTCACTATTTGCTTCGTTAGATGTATATAAAATACATGTTCCTGTTGCTTCATATCTTTAATAGGGTAAATTAGAACATTGCAGCTTGGTCACCAATTTTCGATATAAGATGGCGTATGAAGAGGGAGTTAGACAAATTGTAGTGCCTCGTGTTTATGGTCTTCTACGCTAAATGATGACGATATGCACTTTTATATATTTACTGAAGCATTTTAACCTACAAAATAAACGGTTTTATTCAATACCAAGTTATTAATATTCATGCGGGGATTATAATGATTCACACAACTACGTGACGTAGAACAACAGACAAGAATAAATTATATCTTTCATCCAAATTTATTCATATTTTTATTTTTTATCTTTGTTTAATTAACCACTAAAATGAGTTTAAATACATCTACCGGTTTCGAAAAATACCATTTTCTTCTTCAGGATGTCATAACTAACTAAAACATACATTGTTTCTTTGACAGAATCTATTTTTAAAAATCTATTTTTAAAAGAAAATTTTTTTTTTTTTTTTAGTACCTAACTCAAATCATTACTTAATACAAATTTACTCGAATAATTTTTAGGAAAAAATTTTAGAATGGGACTCGTAGTTAAATTTAGTTGGTTGTTTATAATTTTTTGATTAGTTTTACACGCTTTATTTATCTCCAACGATTCCAAATTATTTAATTTGTGACCAACACCGTTTATATGCAAAATTGACAATCCCAATTTTTTATCAAAATCATGACCATTTTCTATCAAATGATTAGCAAATTCTGAAAATCCACTATTGTTCAAACATCTCAAATGCTCCCTTACTCTTATATTAAAATTTCTACCCGTTTTACCAATGTAAAATGCAGCACAATCCTTGCAACTAAGTTTATAGACACCAGAATTGTTAAATTTATCATCTTTGTCTTTAGAATTTATGAGTAAATTTCCTATACTATTATTTGTATAAAATGCCGGTCTAATGTTTCGTGGTAGGTGTTTAGATATTTGATTCGAAAAGTTATTTATGTATAAAATCCTACGCCAATAATCATTATTATCATTATGTTTTATCTGTGATTTATATAAAAATTGATTATTATATTCTTTTAATTTATTTTTTAAAATAGTGTCTATCAAACCTGTATTATACCCGTTATTAACTGCTATTTTTTTAATTGTATTCAATTCAATATTGAAATTGGATGTTGACATAGGAATATTGACTAAACGATGTATCATGGAGTGGAACCCTGAATGTTTGTGTGATAATGGATGATTAGATTCATTGTGTATGATAGTATCTGTAAAAGTTGGTTTTCTAAAAATTTTGAATTCAATTTTATTATTATTTTTAATCAATGTTAGGTCCAAAAAATTTAGGGTCGAATTATTTTCCATTTCTAAAGTAAATTGTATTTTATTATTAAATGTATTAATGAAATTTAAAAATGTAGTTAGTTGACGTTGTGAACCTGACCAAATACATAATATATCATCGACATACCTTTTCCACAATAAAACATTTTTTAACAAAGGAGAATCACAATCAAAAATATTCCGCTCCAAATTATCTACAAAAATATCTGCTATTAGTGGACTTGTGGGTGCTCCCATAGGAAGACCCTCTGTTTGATTATACATTATATTATTAAATTGAAAATAATTTTGGTTCATACAAAGATTTAACAAACGACATAGATCTTTTACTAAATTATTAGGTAAATTAGACGAATTTAATAAATCAGAAATTAAAATTTTACTTTCATTAATAGGTACATTAGTAAACAAATTAACAATATCAAAAGAAACAAGTTTAACATTTTTGGGAAGATCCATGTCCTTTAACAAATCCACTAATTGCAACGAATTTTTTACAGTGTATTTTGGTTTAAAAATATTAAGTCTATTTATAGTTTTTGTAAGAAAAGAACATAATTTAAAAGTTGGAGCACTACAGTATGAAACCACTGGTCTTATTGGAATATCAATCTTATGAAGCTTTAATACGGAATACAGTTTTGGAGGTTTAGGATTCATTAAAATAAGATCTGATAATACTGTATTATCAGTAAATAAATCACTAATGGAATCTTTTAGAGCACTTTTAATAATATTTTGATATTTTGGAGTCGGATCCTTTGTCATAATTTTAAACTGGTCACTTTTGAGGAAATCTTCAGTTTTCGAAATATAATCAATTTTATTCATCACTATTAACGTATGACTTTTATCCGCTTTAGTTAAGATTAAATTTTCAGTATTCAAAATTTCTCTTATGTTTTTGGCATGCCTTATATCTTGATTATCCTTTATTGATAGTATAGGGATTTGATGATTATTTAAAAAATCTGTAACTTTGTAATGAAATGTTTTTGGTTTTTTGTATAATGCTGTTTCAATATCTACTGCCAAATTTTCAATAACACTATTAATATTATTATTATTATATTGTAAATTATATTTAAAACCTTTTGAAAGAAATTCAATTTCTTCTGGAAGAAAAACATGAGATGAAAAATTTTTAAAACGATCATAAAATGTGTAATTAAAATTAATATTATTTTTTTCTTTAAGTAATATTGGTTTATTATCACATAGTATTTTAAGTTTTTTATCAAGTACCACTTTTTTCTTAAAGGCTTTTTTAGATGCAAATTCTCGGACTTTATCATCAAATAAATCCCATTCTATGGCGTGAAGTTCATGTACTAATTCTGTATGTAATAATTTTAGGCTAAGTTTGATTTTATTACGATTTTTAAATGCACTTTTTAAATCTTCTTTTAGCCACGCTTGTTTAGCTTTAATAACAGAAATATTAGAATTATTTATTATTTTATTTTTTGAATTAAACATTCCACATATATATTTAGGTATAACTTTATTTTTTAAACAATTTTGATAAAAATATATATTTAAAGACACAATTCTATATTTAATTGTTAGTTTTTTGTATAGTTTTGCTTTATTAGCCGTACTCGCCATAATTATACTTTTAAAATAAGCAATGTTATCTTTGTGGTTAAGATTCATATTTTTATTTTTTATTTTTTATCTTAAATTAATTAAGTGGTTAATTAAACAAAGATAAAAAATAAAAATATGAATCTTAACCACAAAGATAACATTGCTTATTTTAAAAGTAAAATTTATTCACATCCCCGACTGACGTTTTATAGGTGCAAAAGAAAAGGGTGAGCGATTATTACACCTCTGTTTGTCGGCGCAAAACAATGGCCAGTCAAATAAAAGCAGTAAGTAGGTAATATGTTCTAGAGGTATGAAAGTTTGAATGTTATTTACTGCTGAATTTTAAAATTGTTTGATTTAAGTACGAATATACTTCCAGCTCGTTGTTTGATTTAACGGGATTTAAAGGTATGGTGCTTTTCGACGATAACTTTAAAAATCCTTTGTTCTTTTCTTTCTAGCTTTAAATTGTTACTTTTAACGGATATTTAAAAGAAAAAGATGAATAGAATAACACTTAAAAAAACTAATGGTAATTTTATGAGACACTTTAATAAATGTGATGCTAGATTTGTTTTCATTAAAAAATATTTAACATTTTTATGATGTCACGATAACGTTTAGCCACCTAATTAATTCGCAATTAAATAACAGCAGGAATAAATAAAGAAAATTAAAATTTAATTACGCGAAAGAATTTTGTCAACACTGATTTAAAAATGAAATATCTCTTTTTATTTTATACGAATAAAAGGTACACAGGTTGTGAATATTTTGAAACAAATCGATTTTATATTAAAATTTTATCGCCGAATTAATTATTCAATTAATATTGGATGGTTAAGTCAATTAAACGTATTATGTAAATAATGTTGTAATTAAAAGGATTAACATTGAAGAATGATGAGTCGCCTCCATATTTCAGTATATTACTCGTGTTCAAAATAATATAATACTACACTTGGTTTGACTGTGAGGAATGAAAGGAATTGAGATAGTGATGAGGCGTGAACAGAGAAAGTATTTTTTTTTTGGATTTATTCATCAAAGTTTTGGACTTATTTATCAAATGGGTTGCTAAATTAAAAGTTACGTGCGAGGTAGAAAGAAAAGAAACAAGGCTGGAGCGAACGATGGCGCGCTGGCGAGGCTTGGCAGATAAATGACTATCCCCGCAGAGTGACTCGCTAAAGGTACTCTACAGCGTGCCGCCCACGCCAATGTGACGTGGTGATACTGGTGCTTATGACGTGGTACATCGCCGTCGTCGCTGTGTCCGCTTCACTATAGTACAGTGTGTTTCATTCTCAAAATTTCAAGCGTAGCTCGGGCTCTGTGTGAGGTATCGTCTTGTTGAAACCACATCTATTGCACGCCCAATCAACCTAATTCAAGTACCAATAAGCTTTTACCTCACTGCCTCTTGCATCCTGAAAGAAATAAAGTCCAATGATTCCGTTGGTCCACATGGAGCACCTTACGGTAACTCTACGTGGGTATAAAGATCGTTAATTTATCAATTGAGGATTTTCAGTCTTATTATTGGCTGTTTTGTTTATTAACAAAACCTACCACGTTGAAATGAGCTTCGTCGCTCATGAAGATTATTTTTCAAAAGTCGGATTGTTGTTTGTTTTAATATTTTAATGACTTCAACAGATTATTGAGGCATTATATACTTCATAATAAATTGTAATCAACTACTATCTATGAATATTAAATGCAAACTGACAAATATTTGCCAAACCAAAATAGTGGCTAAACAAAATTGGCCTGGAACATAATATTCATCCTTCTGTATTTGTGTAATCAAAAAAGAAGAATGTATTTTTTGTAACAAAGAGATAGTAGAAGGCAAACCTTCTAGTTAGAAAACGTTTAGTTTGGAGATATTTCTGAATATTTCTTTCGGAAAATTGTCAATAAAATACGATTTACAATAATTGACTGTTAAGATCCGTTAACGGATAGAATTAAAATAAGATGACAATGTTTTTAAAATTGTTATACCTTTTGCGTTCACGCCAAAAATGAATTTATTTAGTACTCATTATTTATTATAGTGTTTCATTATCATTATAAGCTTTCTATTAAGTAACAAAATAATACAAAAGCAAAGAAAATATCGACTTTAGAAAATAAATGCTTTGAAAATTAATAATGGTTGAAAGAGGGAAGATAAGCAAAACATAGAAATTATTAATTATAAGATTAATATTGTGGTATAAATAAAGCCCATTATGGCCATTAAAATCTTGGGAAGATTTTAATTTTAAACCTTTTTTTTACCTCCAAGATAATAGGAATATCAATGATTATGGTATTAATGAATGCCAAGAGATTAGTGTTGGGTAGAACATCATGAAGTAATTTAATGTAACCTTTTAGAACTTCCAGAGGGATCAAACTGTTTTTTTTGTGGCCAATATTAATTTTCTAAATCCATTTGAGTTTAAAATTTTGAAAATCCCAAGCATTATTCTTCGGAATTACTTTTGTTAGGTAACTACTTTAAAGTACCTAATTTGAAATACTTTCGACTCACCTTGTATAGGATTTTTCTTCGAATTATTGGAACCAAAAATGGGATGTCAAATAAACGTTTAAAATCGATAATACATACTAGTTTTATATTGGTTACAATATATTTTTATTAAAATTAATATTATATAATTGTATTTTTACTATCAATATTGAACGATATTCATAGAAACCTGAGTGTTTGTTGTCGCATGAACCAAATTTGTTATCCTCTTCTTATTCTCTTACTCCCCTGATGCGAAAATTGTATTTATTTATTCCGTCAGTAATATCGTACTTCAGTTTTATTTTTTAAAAATATTGTTACTATGCGTTCTGGCTCTTGCGAATAAAACGCCTGAGCAACGCTACCGGCTAGACAGTGGTTGACATGAAAATGTGGGTTTGGCTGGAATGGAGTCCTTCTGCTGACGACCTTTTTTTCACCTGTGGTAAATTTATAGTGTTGTGTAATTCGGAATAGGAATCAAAGCTAATTATTGAAAGAGTTTAATTTACAATAGGTTTGTTTAATACAAAAACAAATATAAAGTAATCAATCTCTCCGTTCTGGCATTTGTTTACAAATACAACTTGACAAGAAAGTGGAACAATAATCATCTCAAAGCATCGTTGAATCGATTTATGTGGCAGACCTCTCGGATAAGACGCGACAAATTATCACCGTAAGATTAATCCCACCTCCACGGTGGTGAACTGTCATTTTCTATTTATATTACAACTAAGTTAAAATGATGGTCATGTAACCTCGAAATCCGTGCGCCGTATCTACTGCACACACTTGATCCTCTTTTATGTGGGATCGTGGCTGTCACGCAGGATGTGCTGAAGATTCTTCAATCCCAAATAGAGACTGCTTTCCATCGCAGATTCCAGCTACCCGTGCCAATTTCAAATCAGAACCGGGTGCCCTTAGCCCGAAAAAAGAAACTGTAATTTCTGCATAGAAAAAGAGTATAATGCAAATTAGATACTACAACATTCTACATATGATGCACTAGTATCAACGAGATCTAAATCTTACTTTGATATTCCTTCGATCGTGTACGAATGAATTTGCCGACACGCGCGTCTCACATAGCTTAAGAGGCGCTGTGAGCCGAGCGGTTCCGCCCGTCGGCACTGATCGAACTACTTACCTGCAATTCAGTGTTTACCTCATATAAACGTGGCAAGTTGTATAAATTACAATTTCAGGGATTAAATTCTAACATAACATCATATATGTATAATATACGTAAAAAAAATATAAACTTCTTGTTACATTGAAGTTTCAATTGATCCTTTATTTCGTAATTAAGTAGTATTGAAAAATTAAGGAGATATTAATTCCAGAAATTATGACGTAATTTTTATTTATTTAAATTCATTTTATATGGAGGGATAACATACTTACCTTACTGCTTTCTGAGGTCCGATAAATAAGTAATTTGGATAATTTCAAGAATTCTACGAAATAAAATAATAATAAAATATTTTTTTATATATTTCGTAAATTTAAATAATACAATACAAATTAAATACATCAACTGGAAAGATATACAATTTTTTTTTTATCGAGAAAATATTTTAGTTGCTATCGGGATAAAATATATTTTTTATATATCTTTCTAGTTGATAAATTTAATTTGTATTAAAAATACCATAGAACTTTGTTCTGAAATATCAACATCACAATAAAAATGTGTTCTTTTTAAAAAAATTAATAATACATATATAATAAATACATTGTCTGTAAATAAACGACGTCATACATCTTTGGTTGTACATAATTGTTTTTGAATTAAGTCTTTATTATATTATTTTTTATTTATATGTTTTACAGAAAATATGTAGCTATAATTTAAATGTAATTTTTCAGGATATAAAAACCAGTATGAAGAGAGAAATTCTTTATTTATATGTTTCTGGTACTTTTTAGTAATGTTTTGATAAAATATATTATTTTTTTAATGTAAGATTCTCAAGTTCTAAGAAAAATGTTTCTATTTAAACTAGATACCAAATAAACTTTACTTAGATTAAGATAAAAACATTTTTTTTATTTATTTCAAAAAAATGTTAAGACATATGTAGTTATATATAGTTTTATATACATTTACCTATCTGATAATAAAATTATCACGTTAAATTGAATCCGCATGTTCAAATGATAGTCACAAAATACTTTTAGTTAGATAATAATTTTGACAGCTTCAGTTGTATTAAGCAATAAAATCTAATTATCTTCTCAACTATTTTAAAGTGTATTTATTTATCTGTACATATTTTTTTGCAATATCTCTACATATTTCTTCATCAGCGATCTCATTCTTGCGTGGCTTAACAGTTGCGCTTCTGTGGTCAGTCTGTTTGAACCCATTTTGGGATGTTTGAGAATGAAAGCTCTGAATTGCTGCGAATACGTTATGTTCATGCATAATTGGTTAAAGTATTTTGAGATGAATTGTGTTTGCAAATACTTGAATGGCCTTTTCTTGTTTATTCATAAGGTTTCATAAGGTTTCATAAGGACGTATCCATGTAGTATTATAGGCACGGTCACGTTGTAGACCCGAAATTTGGTTTGTTTGGATAGCTGCTTAAACCTAAAAAGGTTCTATAACGTGAAAAAGGCGGCGTTGCCACCCCCTTAATTCTCCCGGCAAATTTCAAAGAAATGTAATTCTTTTCAGATATGTTGGTTCATAAATATTTGAATGAAGATTTAGTAGTATTATCAAGTAAAGATCCAAAATTTAAAAAAATTATTATTCCTACTTGCCGTAATTCGGTTTTCCTTGCGATGCAGAAGATAAAATTCTGAACTGCAATTCATATTACTCGGTAGAATGAAAGTATTTTTCCTCATTGCACCATAATGAGACATTGATTTATGAGAGTTTTCACACACTGAAGAGCTTTCTTCTTGTTGCGATCTATCATTCTTAAGATGTGTCATATTTTTTGGTGACGTGTCGTAAGTACGTACTCGGCACATATTACGATCCCAAGAGCCCACAGTATAAAAAAATCAGTGATAATCCATCACATTAATAATTCAAAATTATTAGAAGTTTTATGTTTGATGTTAAATACAAATTTTCTACGTAGGTATTTATTTATTTACTATATATAAAAATATTATTTATATACGTGAAAAATTATGCATCAGTCTTGTAACACCTATTAAAAATGGCCACTGCTTACCAAATGTAATAAAAATATGCATACAAAAAATAATTTCGTTTCCCAAACATTGTAAATATTCACCAAATTTAACACCATATTTAATTTAAATGTGTTAACTAGATATTTACTTTTTGTTACTCTATTATATTATTTGCTGCAAAAAAAATCTTGTCTTTGTGTTTTAACTTAACCTAACCCAACTAAATATTTACAAATGTAATCTCTAAGGTACTTTGGACAACTATAAAATGTTGTTCTTTGTACACATCGAACGTTTCCCAGAAGTTTTCCAAGTTTCACATTCCAATGTAGAGGCGTGTAGTGCATACAAGCAAAAAACTGTGCATAACTAAAAATTCTGGGGAACAAATATAAATTAAAAAATTGGATTAACAGAAGCGAAAACATTATTTTGCAATTGACGTCATCTGTATACCAGTAGACTTCAATTGCTTAGTTCTAAAAACTCACCAACTCTCACCGCTGTACTCATGGCGCTCTTTTTTATTCATCGCATCATGCTATTTACATTACTCAGTTCTGTCTTTAAGCTAGTGAATGAATCAAGTGATATAAATGGCTATTTACTGAATTGGAAATTTCTTTCGGTTGATCCGTTTTGTATGGAGTCGTTACCTGAGTTGTTTTTTTAACAGAATAACATTATAAAGGGTTACAACTACGTGCAAATGTGTCTATTAACTCTTTTACTAATTTGCGAATTTTACTATCTTACTGTTTTTAATCTGTTGATTTCATGATTGTTTTTTAAATTTGGTGCATGGATTGGTTTTTGATTTGAAAAAAAACAAAAAGCAATTGGCAGAACTATTTCCCACGTTAACTTTTAATAATAAAAAAAAATTCTATAGTTATTACATTAAGGACTTTCAAACAATAAATTTATCATTTTAAGTCATAGAAAGTGTTCTTAAAAACGTCCATACATTTTTTATATGGATAAGAAAGTATTATTTCACGTTAAAACTAAAACTTTAAAAATACTATTAATAGTCCTCTAAAATTACAAATAAATACATGGTAGGATCGTATAAACGACGGATTTATTTTGTCCAAAGACGTTGGTTAAACGAAAGTGCATATATTGTATTACATGTATTATATAATATCTTTGGTAACAGCATTACCTAAATCTATACCTTCTGCACGCCACTGGTTACATCCCTTCAATTCTGTGTTATTATATCTATAATATTATTTATTTATATAAAATGTATATGAAGCGAGTGTTTATGGCGCCAGAAATTAATGATGTTCATGGAAAACTTGGTTTGATCAGGTAAATCAGATACTATAGCAATATCCTCTTAGAAGCCTTAAACTTGCATGAGAAAATATATGAATGTGTATGAAGCGAGAGTTATATGTTAAGATAAAATATTGTAGTACCTGTCTCCATCCTCTCTGCCTATCTTCATGAGGAAATGGCGCGATGATCAGTTAATTATTTTTACTGGAGTGGGAATAGTTCTATTACAATTATTAAACGTATAGACATGCCTCATAGACATGCCAAGTAAGACATACTCGCCTAATGATCAAATGGTCGAATGTTAGAGACTCATTCTATGAGACCACCAAGTTAGTCTTATTTATTTCATTACGATTGCCTTAACACACGAATATAATATTTCAAACAAGTGTTGACTTGAAAATTATCCCACAAATAAAATATGAGTTTTGGAAATAAATTAGATGGCAGTAAAATTTTTTTACAATATTTAAAAATAAATTAAAACAACACCCAATAATATGATAATGTTTTTCATTTTTGCAAAATTTTATATTGTGGTGAACTTATTAATATTTGTGTTTAAAAAGTTGGTTTAACTTTTTCTTAAGTAGATGCCGACGCTAGGCTTTATGTAGATTTAAATTCAGAGCAATACTTAAGTAAGTAAAATTATCATTATATTTATTAAACAAGAGAAACTTATTAAGTTCGTTTCATACCACAATGTGACTAAAAAGATTTTTTTTTGACATGTAATAATTATCCCATATTTTTATAGTATATTATACGAATATTTTTAGGAAAATACATTTTTGTTGTGAAGTTGTATTTCTTTCCTGGATAGGAAGAGATCCAGGCTGGAATCTTAGTGGATTAATAGTAGAACTGAGTCAAAAAGCGATTCGGAAAAATCGGACACTGAATCTGAAGAAATTTCAAATAGATGATGGAAATAGTACATAAATAATATGCCTATTTTTAAATACTTTGTATTGTAATTGTATGACTTTGTTATAATAAAGTTTACATAATGTTTATATTTTTTATTATTGGTATATAAAAATAAGGGTGCGTTTTATAATCGATGGCGTCTTGAAATCGAGGAAATACGTAAATATATATATATACATATTTTCATCATTCGATTATAAATAGGCTCTTTCTTCAGATATTTCGTAAGAATATTTTTTGATATCTTTCACAATATATGACAATTTTTAGACATTTGATGAGTGTTTTAATGCGTTGTCTCTTTAAAAGGTAAGGTTTGAATTTATGTTCAAGAAACCATTCCAAATGTATGTGTATATTTAGGTATACATTTCCAAACTTCTACAAATCTTATTTTAGAATCTTCTGTGTATAGTTCTCTGGGCTAATCTGCCGTGTAATGCCTAATGCTGATTGGATGCAATGGGATCCGAAACGTCCGAAAGATCAAATATACACGGCAGATTAGCCCAAAAAACTGTACACAGAAGATACTGCACGGCCGTCAAAACCTAAGAACATTATTTTATAATATTTCTATTCTATATTATTTTTATATATAATTATTATTATCTAAGATGGATACATAAAGAGGAAAATGGCTAAAATCCTCGTTATTGTGGAAATTAAAAGGATGATACCATCTACTACATAATAAATAATAATCATGATGTTTAAAAATGTTTTTCGAAAATTTTCAGCCACCCTGCAAAAATAAGATGAATTAATAATTCCTTTGCAAATTCTCAGGGGTAAAGAAAATTAATGAGGCTGCTTTCCTTGAGTGCTTGACTTTTCTTTTTAGGGGAATAAGTTATTTCGTAGGTTTTGTTTTACGAAAAATCGTTAATGACAAGCTGAACAATACAAATTATTTATTTTGAATTCGATAATATTATAAACTATAAATGTAAGTAGTGAAAATTAAAACACAGAAAAAACTGTAAAAATATTAGCTTACAAATTATTTAGTGTTCATGTAATATGCCATCTACCTTACGTGTAATGATTCATATTTATTAACTAACATTTATTATTAACTAAAGAAGGTTAGTTAGTTAATAAATATGAATCATTAGATAAATATTACCCTCTCGTCATTCAATCCACTTACAAAAGTTCGATAGTATTTTTATTATATGCCTACACAGTGTCTAGAAAAATTACTATCTATATATTGTACATACATAAATTAATGGGTACTTCATTATTCATCGTAAACATTATTTCGTAAATATTATTTTATTTGAGACTTATTTTTGTCTCTAAAAAGTCGTTGCTGATTTATTCGTAAATGAATTATCTTAATTATTTAGAGTTGTGCAATGTGGTTTACTTAAATGTGATTGTGCAATAAACATTTTTTTAAATAATTAATATAAAACAATCGCTTAGTAACTTCTGCGTCTATGTACGTTTTTATTGTATAAAATACGCAATATAAAAGACGCTTAAAAAGATTTAAAAAAAATAATTTAAACAATAAAGAACAATAATATACTCAAAAGTATTCTTTTTTCTGTATACCTATGTAGGTATTTATTGACTTCAACGGGTAAATTCTTGATTTGAATTAAACGCCCGTTCATTTGATTGGAAATTTTGAAATTTTTGGAAAATACTAAATGAACGCACATCGCATTATTATTTTGAAAAATCATCACAGACATGGGAAAAATATCCCCAGGAATACTTCGTCGATAATATATCACTAGAATCCTTAATATATCACTAGAATCAATTAAAGTTACATACATACTAAGACACGCATAGATACAATAAACACAAATAAACTTAAATACTTAAACCGGTAGGTGTTAGTAAAAATACAGTGGTGTTTAAACAAAGTTAAATATATTTATAATGAATTACCACAAGGTTATAGCGGAATACAACAGTACAAATAAACTAATTTATTTATCTTTCTAGGGGTTCTTATACTACCAATAAATAAAAAGTGTAAGCACGGTTAAGGGTTTTCATAAAATATAATACATAAGCTTTAACTAAGGAAAATAATTAAATTTGTCACCACTAATTATTATTGCTGACACATTTTTATGTTGATATTTTTAGACGAGCTGTGAATTTTGTAGAACTTGTCAGCCTCTTATCCTTTGACAATAAAGGAGCTCACGGGTGTTCCCTGGGGCCCAATTAGTGCGCGATCCAATCAGTGCTTGGACACACCCCACAGGAAGAAAAAAGAAGTAGGTATCTATAAAATTAAATACAAGGTTTTTACTTTCAATAATATTATTTCATTATTACATATTCCGATTATATATTAATAATTATTAATAAAAAGCATACAATAAAATAAAAAAAGTCTTTAAATTTTGTAATGAATATAGAAATATGAGAGAAACAATAATATTAGGTATATAAACTAATCTCTTTTGTAAAACTGTTCTGCATATATTTCTAAGTTAAAATCAAGACATAAATCACGTTATGTATATATTTTTAAGCAATCTAATTTGTTTAAAAGTTATTTATTATTAATATTATTAATTCGCTGGTTTTTTTTATATTATATTTCTGAAAATTTTTAAAATCTTTGTTATTAATTTTCTTTCTCAGAAGGCTTTGAAATAATAAGAATAATACTAATTGTAAAGTTTCTTAAGAATGAATATATTAATGAAATAAAAAAGTACTTCCACTTCTAGTACTTTAATGGTTATGTGACTGTGATTATAACGATGATTGGTAACTGAAATTTAACGGTAATCGGTAGGTAAAATTTAACTGTAGGAGGCTTACCAGCTATTCAGTTACCAATCATCGTTGCAATCGAACACAACCATAGTCACAATAACGATTTAAATAATGATTTAACAATCACTGATAATAAGTAATAACATAACATAACGTCATTAATAAAATTGTTAATTTATCATTCATTTATAAAATAGTTTTATTAATTTCTTGCACTAATTTATAATTTTTAAGATAAGATAGTTCATCTGCTAACATTGCGAATTAAAGAAAAATGAATGGAAAATACTTTTTAACTTTTTTCCACTATTTATAATTTTATGACCATTACCGGTTTCAGCCTATCGCGGCTATCTTCAGACTGGTATATTTTTCTCTTATTAATTATTTTTATACAATTCAATATATGGGTGTTTTTGTTTTGCTAATTTGACTCTAAAGTTGGGATTTTCCCTTATATGTTATTAGGTACTATTACATGAATTTTTACTGGTTTGTTATTACTGAGATATTAGAGTAAATTTACATTTATTGGTTGAGTGCTTCTATTAACTTTATTATTATACTTTTGGGAGTAACACGTGTACTGTACAGATTTTATTATTTTCATGGGAAGTCAAAAGTGTTTACATATTAATAAGAATTTATGTACTTTAATTAATTAATGTAAAAATGTACCAGTTTTTAGATGGCCGTATGAAAAAAATAGTGGAAAAAAATATTTTAGTAAATCATTAAAATGGAATTTCACCATGATTTAATAGTATCAAAATTAGATGGAAATTATTAAAACGAAGTTAAAGATATTACATCCTAGTTATGCATATAGACCGAGTCACCAAAACACGCCAAACGACATAATTGTGTTTTTGTACGTGTATTCATTTAACGCAGCAAAATTTTTCGTTCACTAAATTTAATAGATTATTCTCCGCGGGAAGATTATTCTCAGACAAAGTGCAACACTCTTTTGTCCTGACACATAGTTCTCGCATCATCCACATTCATACATCTTCTCATAGCTCGCCGATTATTGAGGCTTCTAACAGAACCATCCTCTAGTATCTGGTTTACCCGGTCGTGCAAAGTCTTCTGCGTAAGTCCTCTATTTCTGGTACCATCAACACTTGCGTCATATATCTTCTTTATCATTCTCTTCTCATTCATTCATTCTATATTACCAAAACTACCTCAGTGATCCTTTCTTAATCTTACTCACTATACTAAGATCAGCTTTACATTCTTTCCTTATTTCTTTATTTTTTACTCTGTCATAAATGGATTTACCACACATACGCTTAAGCGATCTCATTTCTAATGCATTCAGTCTACTTTCGTACATGTTTTTCCAGCTCCAGGCCTGACTTCTATACATCAGTGAGGGTATCAGGTCTCCATTATGAACTAGAAGTCTTGTCTCGGTTGACAAGTTTTCATTAGATATTATTCCATTCAAAGCGCTGTTTACTTTGTTTTCTGCAGTCACCCTCTTTTCTTTCTTTTCTTTTCCGTATCTATCAAATATACTTCCCAAATACACAAACACATGTACTTATTCCAAACATTCATTACCTACAAGTATTTTGCACTTTCTATTGCTTTCTTCCTTCTCGAATATCATCACTTTCGACTTGTTGACATTCATAATAAGGTCACTTTTCTTGCATACATCGTACCTTCTACTCACTAGACTCTGTAATTCTTGTTCATTATTCGCCATTAATAATGTGTAATAAATTATTAGGTGTTCTTATTCATATTTCTCATTCTATTCTCTGGCTGTGTTATATCACAATTATTCAGCAGCGATGTTTTGTATATTTATTTTACAACCAGGAAGTAACAAAAATTCCACAGAGATTTTAATAATAGAGTTATCATTTTGTCTTTTTGAAGAATAAGTGAAATGTAATACTATTATTTTGTTATTAGAAATTCCCACGGCAACAGAACCAGTTCAGTTTCAATGAAGCGTAAACAGCAAACAATAACTAATGTGTTTTGAGAAATGTCTTTGTTTTAGATTTATTCGCAGAAATAACTAATTTGCTACTGACCGAAAAATGTTAAGAAGTGTACACAGTGCACTATAATGGGTAGGTTAGCATAAAAAATATAAAAATGGTATTCTGATGAATATGACAAAGAAATATAAAAATATAAACTATTTTAACCAATTAAATAAATCATTTAGAAAGATAAACATTTTATGTTTACACTTTATTACGTACTTTTCAAGTTGTTTACCTCATAGAAAATTGTTGATAGTCCAATAAGAATCTCGTTACGTGCCAATTACAATCTTTTTTTACAATAATAATAATACTGTTTATGATACAAACGCCTGAGTAAGAGGACGCGCTCGACGCGCGTCATTCTTTTAAGACCGCCACACACACGCACACATACATCTACAAGCGGCGGTGCAGGCGCAACGACACATACACATTCACACAATCTCAAGGACATCACACACTGAGACTTAACTCGGAATACCCACTTGTGATACGTCTAATTTGTTAAAGAACTCCTCACCGCCATTACTAGTGGCTCTAAAACTCTTAGTAGGTCTTGGCCTCCTCGAGAGTTTTTCTCCACTAATCTTTATTACATGCTGTTTCTCTCCAGTTTTGAATCTGTGGCGAGTAGACCACGACACTTGTAGGCCGAGTGGCGAACTCGCTATATCTGCGACATTTAGACCGAAAGCAGCATGTCGCGAACGGGCTTGAGTGGACCGTCGACAGACGTAGTATTTTAGCTCCACGGTTCTGTCGGATGAGCGTTATTCTCTCTCGTACGCCTGGTCAGTCTACCCGTCTTATCTTGTAAACTTTCTCACTATATAAAGTATTGTTACTTAGAAATTTGGTATTGTGACATATTCATCTAAACTTGTGAATTCACTATTTCAACTTTTATAAAATAAACATCGAGGTAGAACTGAGGTAAGTCATCAATTCATTTGACACCCGAAATTCTTGCATTTCTTAAATCCCTTCTGTAAACTGGAGTCATTTTTGTCAAATTAAAAAGGTTAATTTACCTAATCATTCGCCAAACTGGTCATCATTAAACTGGAACTATGACGTTACAAGTATCAATATACAATTCGACAAATATCTCAGGCAGATTTGTCTTTAAGGACATTATTGCTTACACTTATCTTTGACTTTTCTAAGTTCCAGTGCCTGTTATCAGCCTCTCCTCGTAGCCCAACTACCGAAGATTCCTATTTTGATAAGCTTTGAACTTTAATGTCAAAGAACTATGTTCTATAAATGTAACTTCACAATAAAAATATGATAAAATTCATTAAAATGTAATGTTTACCTTTTATTTATTTCATTAAGCTTTTATTTGGGATATTTTCATAATAAAATGTTAAGTGAAAAATGTTTTATTCAGTTTTATTCAGCATAACTGGAATTCTAAAATCGTACTCCGCAAACAAAATTTCGTCAGAGGTATATATTTTGTTAATAAATTTATTAATTTTATAATTTTTTATATTGTGGTACAATCTAAAGAAAATTAAAAAAATGTTGTTTTATTCATATTTTTATATATTCTTTACGACGAATATTTATTTTATTTGTGTATTCTCATCATAATCTTTGTCCTCTTATTCTAGGAGGAAGGGGGTCCAGAGACTCGACATGGCGTTTCCATCTTCCAATGCCTTTGGTATTAGTTGCCCACTCAATATATCTATATATAATTTGGCTTCATGCTATCATTATTTTGTTTACTGTGACCTGAAAAAGCTCCACAGTAGACTGGTTAAACCATTGCCATAGGTTCTTCAGCCATTGTGTCTTTCTTCATTCAGAGCTCCGAATTCCAGCAACCTTTACCTGCATTATGAAATGCAAGATCTCACACTTTTCTGAATGTCTCATCATATATCTGAGATATTGAAGTTATGGGTTTTTATTGTTTTAAATACTACTTATTTTTCTTTATCCATCCGAACCATAATATCTTATATTTGATTCATTCCCATGTAATAGCATAAAAGACTCTCAGCTTCAGCTACATCTATACTGTTACATGGGAATGAATATCAAATTTTGAACCATAGATGGTGACAACGTAGTTTGTAAAAAATAATTTAATGGTTTCTATATGATAAATTCCAAAAAGGTACAGTAGTCGAGCATGGGTAAAATTGGTGAACATTACATTATATAAAGTGATCATTTTAGCCAGCTGATGACGGGTTGTAAGCCCTCTAATGCCCAAGTCTTCCATATTTACCTTTCCGTATAAATAATAAATTTTTTAAATAATTTTTTTTTAAAATAGATTTTTTTTAAAATAGATTTTTTTTAAATAGATTCTGTCAAAGGAACAATATATGTTTTAGTTAGTTATGACATCCTGAAGAAGAAAATGGTATTTTTCGAAACCGGTAGATGTATTTAAACTCATTTTAGTGGTTAATAAAACAAAGATAATAAATAAAAATATGAATCTTAACCACAAAGATAACATTGCTGATTTTAAAAGTATAAAGTATGAATTGTTAATTTTTATTATTATTATTTATTGATTCGTCTTATCTTTCAATTTTATTTGGTGTACCTGGTTTTTGATCAATTATGTGTTGTGTACATTTTGCATGTTATGCTTATGTTAACACACCCCTTGAAATATACTGAGGTGTATGTAATACAAGAACCTACAAATGAAAATAATAAAAAACCTCAAATAAAGTAAGATTTTTGTCACACCATTCAGAAAAATACTGACTTAACTCAGAACCAAAATATAGGTTCGATTCAAACGCCGACTTTTCCCGAGTTTCTGCTTATGTTTAAGGTTTAAATTGTTCTGCCAATCCAACCAGTTTAACCCTTTGGTCAATATTTTTGTTCAATTTCCAAGCGAGTTGATTGTATATGGCTTGTTAATGCACATGATTTTACCTTTGATTAGCGTGAAGTTAAATTTATCGTTGATCTCGGTAAGCAGAGAATATTTGGTCGCTCATGTGGAAAGCTCAGACTTCAAAACGGTCAGTATACGAACATAGTATTTGAATTATAATGCATGATAAAATATTTCACAATGAGAGATGAATAAATTACATAATCTAGTATAATAATGCTAGGTTGAGTAATTTATGTTAAGTTACTTATATGGTTGTGTAATTTAAATCAATTTGTATATTAATTTTATGGTGAACTGGATACTGAGTGACACCTATCAATACAAAGCCAAACTAGTGTCTACTGTACTTCGTTCAGACGACATGATGTTGCAGTTTTTTAGAACATAATTTTGTGGTATTTTTAATACAAATTAAATTAATCAACCAGAAAGATAAACAGAAAAAGTCTGTTTATCTAAAAAATATTTGAATTGCTACCGGGATATGAATATTTTATTATCCGGGGAAATTAATTATCCAGTTTCGCCATATCAATCTAGTAGGTTTATGACAAATTTTTGAACTTATATTTTATTGCTCTTTTAAATTGATACTTCTATTATTCCATGTCTCCATTTTGCAGGATATTTTTCATCAAGGACAGACTGCCCGAGATAAATTCCTTAATTTTTGGGCATCTTGCAAGAAGGGAAAATTGTTTGGAGAAGCTTGTTGTGGCGGTGGAGCATAGACAAGATGGCAGGAGTTCATGGCGATCGCGATCCTCAGTCATGAGAGACCGACGTGAATATTATTCAATTTTTAAAAGCAATCATCTTTTTATTGCGATGAATCTCAATATTGTAATCTGTACTCAATAGGTATATTATCTGTGATAAAACTGAAAGTATTTCTTTTGCTCATGCACACCATTATCCAATTTCTATTCTTAAGCCTAGATGAATACATCTTATAACATAATGATTATAGCCATTGAGAGTCTTCTTTAATAAAAATATGTTGAATAGATTGAAAACTTAATATAAGCCTTTATCATAAATCAAGTCAATTATATCAATTATACAAATTAAATGCATCAATTGGAAAGATATACATACAGATAAACTCAATTTACCAAAATAATATTTTAGCTGCCAGCGGGATTTGAACCAGGATCTCTTCCTATCCGGGGAAGTGCGCCTATCCAATTACACTAGGTCAGCATTGTAAATAGTTGACAAATTTTCGAACTTATATTATATGTTGCAGTTATTTCAAATCTCTACTTATATACTGTATAAATTCAAATCGATTATTTTTATTAAATGTAAATAAAAAAAAACGGTTCTTAGTTTTAAACATTTTTTTATAATACCTATGCTCTCGGACGAGTGGTCATGACATGGAATATTTCAACATGCTGCAACTTGCATTTATGCATTGGTCATAAAATTTTATAACACAACCAAAGTATTCAATATATGTATATTTTTACAACTTTTCGAAAATTTTTAAAACTTTTTAAGATTAAAGATTGAAAAATTTATCAGCTTAAGAGTTATGAAAGAATTTCATATTTTACATAAAAATGCATTACAAATTAAAATTGCATAATTTATATAAATACATTTTTAAATTGTGTATCAGTGTATTATATGTAGTATGTTGTCCAAAAAAATGATTTTTTTTACATATATTGTAATTTTGTGATAATGTCGCATATAATGGTGTCTAACATATTTTTTTTGTAGACAAATTTGAAAAGTAACTTATGCATTACATTGAAGTGAAGTAATTTTTTTTGAAATAGAATTTAGGTGAATATCTGACCAATCATGATTTAAAGGTGTTAATATTTTATATTTTTTCTTATGTTTTATGTTATGTTGTTTCTTTTTCTCAATCTGTTATGACGTTTCCTTCTGATGACTTTTATATTTTTTCTTATGTTTTGTGTTTTGTTTTTTCTGATTCAAATTCAAATTGTTTTTTGTAAAAAAAAATCGCTGAATAGAGAAGAGTCGGAAACTGTTTTACCGGACGCGTTCAGTATCATTATGCTGTAGTCAGTAGACGCGAGTGAAGACGAGATCCCTCCGAACTTTTAATATGAAAGAAAAAATGATTTACATGAAACTATTTCACATCCTAAAAGAACAAAATAATATACCGGCCGCCACGTCATTACCAAATTATATATAACTTTATGACTCAATTTTATATTGACTATGCCGACGTTTGATAATAAACAAGGATATCTCTTGACACGCACCGCCAATACCATTTTAAATATTAATCGAAACTTATTGTCCGCGTTGTCAGCGAATTGATACTGACTTAACTTTCTATTACCTGGGCAATTGGCATTTATTTCAATATGAAAAGTATTTTAATCTACGTGGTTTCATAATAAGCGATTTTAACTAAATATTATAATATCTAACGGGTAAATATTATGTTGGAGGTCGATATATTGTTTTTGAATAACTAGAAAATAAAATACAATTTTTTAATTTAGTTTCTATTTATAGATTATTTGGTTTATTGTAATTACGTATGAAATATGACATTGACTAAATGGCCGCCTCTGGCAGCGGCACAAACGCGTGCTCTTTTAACCATATTTTTTATAACATTCTCGCACACTTCGCGTGTTATTTTAACAATTTCATTTCGAATATTGTCCTGTGGCACGGAATTGTTGTTGGCTTATTGGTGTACCTCTACCGAAAATTGTCGAGAGTCGTCAAATCAGGTGATCGAAGAGGCCAGTCGATATCACCACTTTTTGACATTATGCGGTCAAAGAAAATTTCTCGCACAATTTCAAACGTAGCTCAGGATATGTATGAGGTGGCATTGTACTGTTGAAACGATATGTGTTACAGGCTCAATCGATTTAATTCGGCCACCAAATAAGTTTTCACAGCATTGCCTCTTGCATCCTGAAAGGAATAGGCCCCAATGATTCAGCTGGCCCACATGGCGCACCACACAGTAACTCTGCGTGAGTGTGAAGGTCATTGGTATATCAATTGAGAATTTTCATTGCCGTAATAAAGGATGTTTTATTTACCGAAGTCAAAATGAGCTTCGTCGCTCATGATGATTTTTTTTTAAAAGTCGGGTTTGTGTTTGTTTTAATGTTTCAATGACTTCAACATGTTGTTGAAGCGTTAGATGCTCCATATTAAATTGTAATCAACTACTATCTTCGACTACCAAATGTCTGCCAAACCAAAATGGCGGCCAAACGAAATCGGCAGGGAACATAATATTCACCCTGTACATGTGCGCACAAAATTGAACATTTATGAACATTATTTTTAACAAAACTTTGTCTTGCGGAAATATTTTTGCAAGTATTATATTCGATGATGCGTAAATTGGAAAACTTTTTCTTGTGCAGGGGTAGTAAATATTTCTCCTACCCCCTGGTGCCTGGACAAACTTTTCATTTTGTGCAAGTTTTTCAATTACTTCCGACGGAGTGCGTATAGTTTTCAGGAAAAATATCCTCGTGTGCCGAAGCTAGCTAACTTTGATATTTATCTGGCTGGAAACATCTATTGATAAACTATATGAATACTTCGCGCGTGTTATTTTATTTTCTTCATTTATTTTTATGTACAAACAAATATTGGCAGATGTATTATGAGCTTTGTTCGTCTTTAGGCCAATCCGTTTTGTTGTTGATGCAAATGTTCATACCGGTAAATTGATAGCAGTATGACAGCGATCATGCATTAGAAGTTTCAGCAAATCTTACATTCCTTCAAGGCACATCGAGACTCGAAACACTCGAAGTTTTCTTGATATTATTAATTTTAAACAAGTTATTTGCGTTAATCTCATTTAACCATTATTATACAGCAGGTAGTGACTCAGCGACGAGTAGTGCATATGTAAGTATATAAAAAAAAATGGAAAGATTCCTTAGTTTATATGGTTAGCCATACAAATTTGCATTAATGAGAAATTAGTCCTCAAATATTTACTACTAACAAAAATATCAGAAGTAAATGGTTTTGTCGGTTTGTTCAAACAGGAAATTATGTTTCCTTGTAAAAATGTGACATAATAAACATAACAAAATTTGGGTGGGATGAAATTATTTGAAAAACTTTATTAGGGGACTTCAATTGAATTGGCCAAATACATAATTGATGAGTCGATGTGGTGATGTGATACACAAATAAATGTGTTTCTTTATTAATTGTTCTTTTTTGAATGGTTTTTATTTTATTAATTTGTTTGTGTTTTGTAATTTTTAAAGATATATGTGTATTCAATATATATGTAAACTTAATTAAATTTAAAAAAACTACAAATACTTTATGAATCATTAAGCAGTCTATCAAACAGTGTTTATTTGTTTAAATAAATTAATAATGATGTATGAATTTTTACACAGATAATATACATTGGTAAGATAAATCGTACATATGAATATATATTTAAATATTTTTTCTTTTTGATAAAATAAGATTCATGGTCTCGACGCCCATGAATTTCTGGGACTTAATTTCGGGATAATAATAATCGGGAAAATTTCTACTCTCGCGTTCCGGGAATTAAAAAAAGTCGAGAATACAGAATCCCAAGTACTTGCCAAAAGAACAGTAGCAATTGTTTCACAACAACGTTTCAAATATACAATACTTATATATATATATATACCTCTTTGTTTACAATTTTGAAAAAATGTAACTTCAGAACAAAAAGGTCCCATAAACCAATGTATGAATTTTAATTTTTGACAAATAGCATTTCATTATGGTATTATGTATAAGATAAATAGATAAGAAATAATTATAGGCTATAAATATATAACTCTCTATATAAAATAATTGCAGTGTAACTCCCTTTCCATGCACAAGAGCTAGTCTCTTTTATGGAGAAGTAAGCGAATAAAAAACTTGTGATTTTAATCATGTACAATACTTAATTAATAACTAATATTATAAAAAAAAAATTAATTTCAAATAAATAAAAAATAAATATATCAATTTTTCATGTTACCGTGTACTACTTTTACAATTATTTATTATATTAGGGATGATACTTAGTGTTAAACATAAATTTGCTAGTTGGAAAATATTTATTGTTCAACTTTTAGTAGAATCATTAATGGTGGATATATTTTGATACCTCTCATATACACTAATAAATAATTCAACTCAAATAGAAATTAAATAATACAGTCAGAATTTTTTTCCAACTATAAATTAATCAACATTATCGATACAAATTGATCAAGAGACGGGCTATTAAATAAAAAAATTAAATGAATATCTACATTTAAGTATTTTCTCAGATAAAAATATATAAAAAGGAAAATAATAGTCCGTAAATAATAAATACTAAATCAGATTACAAGAACGAAAAATTTGAATTGTAAAAACTGAATAAAAAGTAAAAATGTAAATGTTTGTTTTGTTGTCTTTAAAAGATAATGTATTCGTGGAATCAATGATTTCCAGTTAAAAATAGGTTGAGATTTTTTTGTACAATATGCTAATAAAAAAGGTAATCTATTAATTTCTGTTATACTTTAAAAATTTAAAAAAATAATAATTTTTGAGATATTTAAAACTGAATTCATTAAATAAAAACCTCAGATTTTCAAATGTATTAAGTAATCTAATAATATATAATTTTTATAGAAAAGGCATCCAAAAATTGTTTGAACAATGGGGTGAAGTCCTGAACAATAATAGAAATTATATCATTAATAGAAATGTTGTTACTTTTTTTTAAAGATACGATTTTTTAATAAAAAGTTGAACAAAACCGCACTTATTAAACAACTTAATACATAAAAATGAAAGTTTCTAAAATAAAAACGATTCAAATTAAATATTTTGACTCATGTTATTTTCAACTACATTCATAGACTACCAAACACATAGACATTAACTAACGAAAATTCCTTGCTTCAATATTTCCATTTTGGTATCACCAACGTGATCATTTATGCAATGAAATAGCTTCGAGACTTCTTTTAAATATATGACTCGATTGGAATGAAAATGAAATATGCATTAATAAAAAAATATGTCTTGTTTACACAAAGATTAAATATTCAAAAATTGAATACTTTTACTGTTGAATAAATGTGTCATAAACAGACAGATTTATGTTTCCACAAATAATGTTTATATAATGCTCCTCGTCCCCTAACTAATATTCCAAACCTCTCTCCTATTTGTACACTTTATTTAATCTCTATTCATTTACAGGTCTGTGAATAGATTAAACAATGATTTACAAAAATGTTAATATAAGGTGTTCAGCAAAATTTTTTAAGATTAAATTGTAATTGCTCGTAAACCATCAAGGTGAGGTAAGTTGGAGGAGTATTGTTCGACTCGCATAATTTTGGAATTTGCCAGTCGCAATGAGTCATTGGTCGGGAGCACACCGTGCGTTCGCGGTTGAGCAATATTTAAAGCGCGGTGATTCATTGGGTCGTGCACGTCGCGCTTTTTATATTCACGTTAATAATTGACGAGTAAGTTATGGGTCGAGTACGCAACTTATCTGGTGTAAGGTTCAAAAGTTCAGACAAGAAGGGATAATGGTTAACTAAAATCCTCCTTAACTTAATCAACGTCAGCAGCGACGCCAGAACACGTGGCTCAAGTTAGACGTGAAATTATGCGCAATCCACGTAAATCGATAAGGAAAATTGCAGCCTGTACTGGAATAAAAAAATCAACAGCGCACGTTATTTTGAAAAAGAAACTACAGTTTCACCCATACAAACTGAAAATCGTGCAGTTTCTCAACGAATATGACTATTCTTTACGTGAAACCTTAGCGAGAACGATTCTGGAACATTTTGAAATAGCACGAACGCTTGTAAACCTGTTGTTTACTGACGAAGTATATTTTCATATCGATGGCTATATTAATAAACAGAATATAAGATACTGGTACCCCGACAACCCAAGGGATTGCCATTAAAAACCTTTGCATTGTCCAAAAAACGACAGTGTGGTGTGCAATTTCTACCCGAGGGATAATTGGCCCTTATTTTTTTAACCAGAGAGACAGTCACTACTGACGTGTATTGCCGAATGATCAACGAGCTTTTGGTACCGCAACTGCAGCTGTTTTCCAAGTTCAACAACAGAATACAATTTCAGCAAGACGGGGCCATTCCACATACAGCTAGAGTTTCAACGGAGAATCTGAAGAGATTTTTTTCCAATAAATTAATCAGCAAGTACGGAGACATATCCTGAGTACCTTGGTCACCGGATAAGAATGGACCTTTCACCTTGCGACTTTTTTTGTGGGGATACATTAAGTTCAGAGTTTACAGTAACAATCCTCGAACAATTCTGGCCCTAGAAGAAAATATTCGCCGTGTGGTTGCTGCCATTGAATCAACGCTATGATTTCGCGTGTTCGTAAATGTAAGAGTCCGACTATAAGTGTCTTGAGAGAAATGGGCGGCATTTAGACGAAATTATTTATAAAACGTAAAAACCGCATCATTAAATTCCATTTTGTGTAATTTAAACATGACAATAACATTGTAGTTTATTTATTTATTTAATATTAAACTTGAAAATTTTCCGCTGGACACCCTTTAGTTACTTATCAATCAAAATCATTTAATGAAACATAAAACACAAAATAAACCTAAAAAATTAAGTTAATCATATACAAGAAAAGATAAGTATTCATTCAGAGATTATTAGTCATCCTAAGATAATAATAAATTTTTAATATTTGTCTAGTTTGAAAAACAATATGTTTTAACTTTTGATATGATTATCTAACTATAAATTATATTTTACCACACATGGGTTGTAAAGTGTAGTAATTAAGTTAGCCAGGCGTAGGTTAAGAGGAAGATTATGAACGGTCTACTGAACAAAGACGAAAAGTTATGTGTGTATATTATATGATATTATAGCACATAGTTATTCGCTCGAAAGCCTTGGCTTTTAGCTTTCACCGATATGTTGAAATGTTCTATTGCAAATTGTGTTCTTTATTTCGTTTGTATGAAACGTTGGAATAAAAAAATAGCGGATGGTCCGTGTATATACTACGAAGTATTTTTTTATATATACATTACGTTTTTAAAACAGTTATCAATAATTTCTTTTCTTTTCATTTATTATATTTGTAGACCTAATTTTAGTATAGATAAATCATAATAATAGTAAACGTATTTTAATAAAGTGATGTAGATTTTCTTATTTAAGTTTTCATGAATGGATGTGGAAGATTTAACTACTGTACTCAGTTGCCCTGTATTGTAGTAGTATTACTGTGAAATATTTTATCTTTGCGATTCATAAAAGTTTTACATATTTTCATATTTATAATCAATTAGTTACACATTTTACCCTTAGTAAATATCAAACTAAACGGGTTTTACTAAGTATTCTTTTTCTTCTTCCACGGTAGGTACTACATCTCAGGATGGGATTTGGCTTTGTCCACAAGTGCTCTCCACCGGCGCCTATACTTGGAAATTCTTCTCCAATTCACGGACTCTACCATTCTGCTCCATTCATCTCCCAAACAGTCAGCCCCCTTCTTCCTTGGTCTGCCTGTAGGTCGCTTCTACTGAGGTATCCGTTTTTTCATGATCTTTGGTGTCCAAAAATTTTTTTTTCATCAGGATAGCATGTTCCTAAATTCCATTAAATATGTCCTCATCACATCCTAATGTCCATTAAATATCAAAAATCGCTAAAACGAAATATGATATGCCGCTTTATCGCAATTATCGCGGATTTTCACTATTTTAGATAACAAAAAAAAAATATTAAGAAGAACACATTCTTATTGTGAAGTTGTAATTATTTAGAACATAGGTCTGTGATATTTGAAATACTAATTAAATATATTAATTAATCTGTTGAGTAAACCGATAGCAGATTCCAGAATTCGTTTTTATAAAATTTTGGATACATTGATACAACTTATATATTATTAAGAAGAATACATATAGGTTCAAAAATTTGTCGTCAAAAGAACTGTCGCTGTAGAATAGTTGTATAATGCACTTTCCCCGGTTTGGAAAGAGATCCAGGTTTAAATCCTGGTAGCGCAACAGCAATATTTTTAGATAAAATTGTTTTTATGTTATGTCATTCTAATTAATACATTTAATTAGTATTTAAAAATAATAATTTAATGTTTTAAGGATTTATTTAAAACATATGAATAAAATGTGAAAAGAAAAAGTTGGCATGAATGATAATTAATATTTAGACCAAAATGTTTAATTTGAAATCGACCTTCTAAAATAATAAAAAAGAAGATTAGTAACGTTGTTTTAATCCTTGTTTTTGCGCAATAAAGACACCACGTTTGAATTAATTGCGCAATAAAATTGTTTATATTTCTAAAATTAATTCATTCAGGATCCGTAAACAACCGCTGTAAACAATGTGCACTGTATAATTTTTCCGGTAACTCCAGCATCCGAGGAACGTAAAAAAGATACATGGTTTTGCATAATTTGGAACTGCACTTTGTCGTATAATTTACCAAATGTACCGGAGTCACATTACCCCGCAAGAATTACGTATTCCTTTGCGAATTAGGCTATCTGGCTTCATAAATTATAATGTAACTTAATTTGTCTTCACACGTGTGGGAATGCCGATGGCAAGCTTCCAAAAACCTGGAACAGAGCCCGTCGATCGAACATTGAATACGAGGAACTTCACAGCCGTGTAATCACTTTCGTGTATTACTGCGGTCATGTCTACGGTTTTTTTTATTTAATAATGCATTAGTTATTAATCTCACAGCCAGTTAAAAAAATGATATACTGAAATATAGTTTTATGTTTAACGTCTATTTTTACGAGGTAATAATTTTTGAAACTTATAATAATCTATCAAGTAACTGAAAACTTTAAATATTTCATTTAAACAGACACCATACTCATCTATCTATAGAAAATATTGAGCATTAGCTGAAGTATCCGGCGTTGCCCGGGTTTTACGCAGAGTGAACAGGCTCCATTTAGGGGGTGGGGGTATAGTAATTTTCCTCCTATATTGAACGTCAAGTGAGCAAAATTTCATCAAGAAGTACCAACATTTTGCTTTAAGGGGTGGGAAAGGGAGATGAGGGTGGTTTTACAAAATCTGACGTAAACGGTAATTTTACTTTTATCTTGAAAGTCAAGTGTGCAAAATTTCATCAAGAAGTACCAAAATACTGCTTTAAAGGTTGGCAAAGAGGGATGGGGGTGGTTTTTCGAAATCTCTGTGCAAAATTTCATCAAGCTCGGAATAAAACTATAGATTTTTATAAAAAACAAACCAACCAACAGACACTCCTCTTTATATATATAGTTTACCTACTATTTTTCTGATATGATGTTATTAATTCGGAAGAAAAATAATTGTGATTTTCATTTCCTGAATTCTAACTTTGAATATTTTAATGAAAATGTCATGTGCATTTTTCAGTGTATATTTTGGTCACATCAATTTCTATAAATTGTATTTAATAATAAATAGAAAAGTAATAAATAAAAGTATAAAATATTTTTTTTTTGTATTCATATAAGTTAAAAACGGTTAGTAAAGCAGCAGAAACTGCCCGTAAACTAATCGATTCTTTTGGCGTGGGTACAGTTAAAGTGCAATGGTGGTTCTGAAAATTTCTTCAGTTCATAACGACTAACCATATGCATTAGTTGAATCAGAACTACTCACAATACTTCGAGAGCTTGATCCTAAACCCTCCGTAAAGTACGTAAAATTATATAACTATTTTTTTAATACAATAACATATGTATATATAAATATGACTTATTGCTAAGATAAATATCTCATAGAGACGAAACTATTTATATTATATTATATGGAAAGTATGAAAGTATGGGGTATTGCAGAGCTTACGACCTGTCTTCGGCTGGCTTAAGTGATCACTGTACACTAAGTAACGTTCACCTATTTTACCCACAATTAACTTCCACATCTATCAAATTTTTGGAAGTTGTATATATAAGTCAGATATAGTTAGATTTAATTAGGTCAGTAGGTAAGATATAAGAGGTATTAGCTGGAAGTACTAATTTATTTTTTCTCATATAATGATTCAAACTGCAACGAAGTTTTCTTTGAAACTAATTTTTCTATGAAAAATAATATGTATGATTCTAATTGGATGAACTCGAAACCTCTGGTATCAAAGATTTAATATCTTTCATCATATTAATATTATACTCGATGCTTAAATTAATGTTTTTATTATTAATATTAATAATAGTTTTATGTTCTATATTATACAAAATATAAATTACCACAACTCATAATCAAATTAAAAAATAATTAATTGAAAATAATAATCTTAACAAGATAATTTTTTGTAACATTTCATGGTTTGCACCATGACAATCTAATATTTTTGAAATATTCATATTTTTGTATAACTACGTTGCTTTTCAGCTAAATATTCAATTATAGAAATATCTTACGTATTTTACTTTTATTTTTGCAAAAAATTTGTTTTAAAAATTTGTTGCGGTAGAATAATATTTTTATAATGGTAGAATAATAGTTTATAATTAATTTTTTTATTTAAAAAAAATAAACAAATCGTCGTGAATTCATATATTAATAAATTAAACTAATGCATTTACTATCAGACAATACTGTTTAGTCAGCTTAGCTGTAAATTATTATAGAGGCAGGTACATTCAGAAGCGTGTGTTTATCTACAACAGTATTAGGGAATGTAGGAGTAATGTGTTTATACTATTGCTAATTCACTTTGAGAGCTTTCGATCTACTATCCATATCTTATCACAGAGATTTATTCAATTCATAGATACATCTGCTACAAATACTGTGTTGTGTACACTTAGCAAAATAAATAAATAAATGTATGTTACCGATGCGTAAATAACACATTAAAATAAAAATAAAACAAAATTAAAACTATACATTAGTTTTATCAACCATAAAATAAGAAAATAAAATAAAAATTGAAACCAATAGTTTTTAATTATTACCGAACAGCATCGCAATGATCGCTCCGTTACATTTTCTGGTTTATATTAAACTAGGTATAGACTTTGAGTTTCTCAATAAGACATTTTCTGATTTTCATTTACTGAAAAATTATTGTGGTTGGTAATTTAAAAAAAAAATTATAATATTAACCTTTACCATACCATGCTAAAAATACCCTACGCAGCCATGCTGTCAACTCATGTTACTGCAAGAAATTTCAGTTTTTTTAACATTTTAAACGGGATTAAAATATTTTTACGAGCTTAAATGTCTTTAAAATAGTTAATATCATTGTTACTATAAATATAATAAGAAATCATAAATGTAATAATTAAATACATTCATTTTATTCTCAAACGTTATTCTTGTAACGTATTTGTCAATGACCCATCTAACATGATCTTCATCTTTATCTCTCATCATTTAAATTAATATGTGATCTTTTTCACGTAGTACAAGTGGTATTTATAAAGCAGATAGCATGCAACGCATCAATTTTATACAGCATTGAATTAAACAATGATTATTTTTATTATGACTCGTTTTACATAATTCGTTTTCTACTGGTCATTTATAAGTGCAAATGATTTTTTTTATACTAGGTAAAATGTAAGTTTTACATTGCGCATATTTATAAAAATACGATTTAATTAGCTCGGTAGACCTATGTTATACGTTATACACACGCCTGGCCAGGAAAGAGTTAACTTTGTATTTAACTACGTCTTCATCGTCTTTTTTAGCGGCCTTATAGAACTCGAACGTCCATGACCGTAGTCACAATGTTATGAAATATTGTACACACGTCTATGGACCCCTACGTTTTTGAGTAGATTTTCATTGGATAGCTGCGGTCGTGTGATTGGACCCCTCGCAATGGCGCCATTTTCGTTCGCGCCTTTTTCGTGTCAACAACTGAGTCATTTTAGATTTAAATACGGCCTTTGCATAATTTACATAAAAATGGAGGATTATTCGCTTATCAACTTCTTAATTGGGATATGAGCATTGCGGCGATCTTCGTTTTAATCTACAATCCCTTAAACAATGCATTACAACTGCGCTGTTGTACAATTGGTGGATGGGCTCCCGCGGACAAGTAACGGGCGTGCGGAAGCCGAAACACTTGACTTGACTTGAATCTAATGTAATGTAATGCAATCAAATTTTCGTTCGTAAATGGTCTGTTTTGGTAGGTGAGTACACGCGATTGAGAGGGTTGTTGATGATGTATTTGATAATCTTGAACGTGGGTCGGTGGCGAGGGTGGTAGGATGAGCGGGGGAATGAGGGGAGGCCGGTCGAGACGCGATTGCTGGGAGTGCAGAGGGCGGTTTTATTTGGTGGAGGAGTGTGGGGCTTGCGAGGGTCTATGTTGATTCGCGACTTTGCTATAAGAGCGGCGCGTGTTTTGTTGGTGGCTGCATTATTGACCGCTGGAGAGCTCAGGCTCACAGTTGTTCGACTGTGATTTTGAAATACATGATGGTCTTGAGCTCTATGTAAATTTTATTGGCTATATCGGTTTTCTCAAGAGTCACCAGCAGGAGCAGTAGGGCGGTCCTTCCAGGACCTTTTTTCATGTGATAAACATTTAGTATGGAGTAGTCAACGGCTAGGATATTAGCCACTATCCGGGCTTCAATTGGTTCGGGTACGCCCCTAATAATAACTTTTAGAGGCTTGTTGGAGGGGAAATTAAATGAGTGATGTTCGATGTTGTACTCTCTCAACATTTTTGTCAGATTGTTATGGCTCGCGGGAGACTTTATGCTGGCCTTCATTTTGAGCCGTGTACTCGATGTTCCTGTCCTCGAGTTGCTGCATTATGCGGTTATAGTCGGACTTTACATGGAGGGAAAGCCGAACCAGACACGACCGACATCTGTAACAACTAACAGTGCGACGAAATTGAATGATATTTGTCGAGTTCAGGAAGTAATAACCGTGCGTTATTAATTTCCGGGTTTGGACCTCCGGAATTGCGCAACGTCGGTCATAATTTGAAACAAAAGAAATAAATCTAATCAAATGCATATTATTATTTTATTAGAAGATATAATACATTTTTAAAATAATCAGTAAGTTATATATATATTTCTTTTTACATTTATTTCTTCTCTATGAGAGTAAGACTCGTGTATAGAGAATGAGTATACAGGAGTGTATAATTTAAGTGTCTTTATATATTTTTTGACTTCAGATACAAATTTATAGTAATCTGTAATTTTTTTTATTATGATGGGGAGATTGTTAAAGAATTTGATGCCATGATAAATATGGTGATATTAGGGTGCGGTATATTTTAGTTTTGGATTATCAATTTGATTTCTAAATCTTGCAGATCGGAATTCCCTTTCAATATGTGTATATTTTTTAATTAAAAAATTTTGGATTATTGAATTTTTTTGTATTTGTTTATTATTTGTTACAAATTATTGATTGAAAAACTAGTGCAGCCTCAGTCTGGACATTGTTAGCAAAAGGGGCGTTAGTATTATTTGTTGCGTATCCAATGTCAGTTCTATTTAGTAATCGATTGTTCTGGTTATGTTCTCCGTTTATATGTCATAATCTGTCTCTCGGTCTCTCCCACATGCCTAGTTGTGTCAGCGTCCAATAAATTAAAATACCGTAATTATTGTTGAATTTAAGTGCGAACATGGTACCAATTTATTTAAATTTCTAGAGGATATGCATTACATGTAGAAGTGAATACAGAAAGTATGAACGGCCAGCTCATTATCTGCTAATGTACCGCCTGTAAAAGCGCTATAAATGTGCTCAATTGTTTGGTGTGTTACGTAGCTAAACACATGGATTATTCATTATTTTAACAAAAACATGAGATACCCTTTACCAGGTCGTTCGGTTGTACCGAAATGTATCCGATCCATTGCATAAATTATCCAGACAAGGGGAAATAATGAATTTTCAATCAAACTAATGTTGTACGTTTAATATAATCATTTATTCTAAATTATCAAGATTAAAAAAAAAAAGCTATAACAACATTCAATTTTATAACCAACTTGGACAAGATACTCGATTTTACAATATTTACTTAACAGTCCGTCCAGAGTTCGTATCAGATATTATAGAGAAACAATTTGAAGTAGAATGGAGACATGTAGATGTCTATAATATATTATTTGTTATTATTTTAACATGCTAAGACATGACATTTTATGAATGACACCCTACCATATTATAGTTCAAATCAGGCTTTCACTTATACATTATATATTAGAAAGAGAAGTCTGTATTTAATACCTCGCACGATACTACATTTCTTATTTACAGGAAGTGCTCCTGCACGCGTATCTAAATATTAATGTATGTTGGACTTCATCAAGTAGGTGTAAGCCAATTTTGCATTATTTCATCCAAAGTGATCAGCGTTCAGATCAAAATGACGCGCGAGAGTCCGAACCTTTCTATCCGGGTGCTCGATTTGATTATTATACGTCATCTAGTCCTGATTGTCTTTTACACGTGCCGAGGCTACTGACTGATGAAGTTGTTTTTTCTGTCTGAGATATCGCTTTGTAACAGGTGAATATCGCATAAAATAAATTATTAGTAACTATTTAATTTCCCTCTTTTTGAATAAACCTTTTTGTATCTAAATTAAACATTTTAATAATTTGATTCTCGCTTACATCGAAACCGAAACCGAATCTTATTGGACTGAAAGAAGTTTAACTATTAACAATCTACTAAGGATACTCGCCTTCCCCTTGAAGATCTTTATTATTCGCTATTCCATGTCATGGTCTTCCTCATTGTCTCGACTCTGCTGGTTTGCGTATGATGAATTTATGAATATTACGGGACTCAACTACTTTTGTTACATATCCCGTCCACTACAAGTATCTTACTTTCACCTTACTCGGAATATCTGGAGTGATAGGTATACCGTTAACGAAGTTACAGATTCCTTAACCTTTTCTATTTTCCGGTTAGATTATCATGTATATTGTTTAACCACGTGAGTTTGATATTTATTTTAGTTAGGTTTTTAATATGAACTAAAGTTACAAAATTTTTTAGAATATTATAGATTCTCATTTATGTCCCAGCATACCAAAACATGATTCTCCAATGCGGTGCCCTTATTATGTAATGCACAATAATCTGTTGGAATCCGTTCAAAAAAGTTTCATAAAAGTATCATTATTCAGAGCAAGTGTAAACAGAAATCTAGAAGCATACAGTGAAACAACACGTAAAGCAATATTACTGATCTTTTACATCTGTGCAAAATAGTCGACATATTTTCTAGAGTATAGCTTCATACAAGTTTTAAATTATTAAAGAAGCATATAATACGTTTAAACTCGACACCTACCACAGCAATATCGTGCACATTAATATGATTTTACGAATGCGTAGATTGAGTAGAGTTGGACATATTAATATTATTAAGGTACAAAAAACTTTTACACACCACTTTTTAAATGTTGTTTCTTAATATTTGTAATAATTATTTTTATGTTCATATATTTTCATATTTTTTTAGGAGAACACATTCTTATTGTGAAGTTGTAATTATTCAGAACATAGGTCTGTGATATTTTAAATATGAATTAAATATATTAATTATAAAGATATACATATAAAATCAATTTTATCGAAAAATATTGTTGTTGCGCCACCGGGATTCGAACCTGGATCTCTTCCCTAACCGGGGGAGGTGCTTTATCCAACTAAGCTACAGCGGCATTATTTTTAGCGACAATTTTTCGACCCTATATGTTACCTTTTTGATATTAATACATTTAATCGTTCCATCATCCCGGTGGCGCAACAACAATATTTTTCGATAAAATTGATTTCATATGTAAATCTTTATAATTAATATATTTAATTCATATTTATTTTCCTATTGTTGGTAAATTGATCCCGTGGTGGACTGTATCAATTCTAGTTATTGTTTGTTCGACGCAACCCGATTTGGGTTAAGAAAGGTATCAGGACAGAAGGAATCTCACCTTACCTTGATCCCAATCTCATGAGCTGGACGCCACTTTGCACTTTCCTCGACTCGCACTAAAGGAAGAAAATCTCGCTGCACTTCGGAGGTAGTCAGATGCTGACGAATTCGGTTTCCCGGTCCGGATGACGTTAAAGCACGGCGATAATCTATCTCGGCGGAATCACGCGCATGTTGACCTTTGAGAGTCAAAATTGCACTCTCGGAAGTATTGGAACGTATGATATAACATGTAGCATTCGACTTGCGTCAATTCTTCTGTTCATATGAATATATGTTATGTTATGTTATGGAATCGGTAGATATATTAGATAATTACACTTTTATGATATCGGTTAATAAGTTAATAATATTTTTTACACACCTTACTGAATAACATTAAATTCATAATTTCACGCAATTTTTGTGCTTTTGACTAGTTTTTAATTGCTAACTGTATTTGACAGATTAATCGGTAGAGCACTTCAGCGATAATCTGAACGGTTTCTGTTAAAGTCACAGTTGTTAGAGACGTCTAATCAACATTTTAATTAAAAGAATTTAAATATTATTCCGAGACAAAAATTAGTGCAGTGCTATATTTCTTACATCATCATGAATAGAATTAAATCTAACGGGAACTTATCAATCGAGGCAAGACTAGCGGAACACAATGGAGTCCTGGTACCGACACTGATGTGTGGAAGTGAGGCCTGGTGCTGGCAGAAGAAGAACGAAAGTAGACTGAATGCAGTGAAAATGAGATATGCGGCAGATCCATTTATGATAGAATTAAGAATAAATAAATTATAAAAGAATGTAAATCTCATCTTATATTAGTATAGTAATTAAGATGAATACAGGATCACTTAGGTGGTGTGGTCATATGTAATGGACGAATGAGGAGAAAATGGTAAGAAAGATATATGACGCAAGTGTAGATGTCACTAGAAGTAGAGCACGTCTGCGAAAGACTTTGCAAAAAGTTTTACAAAAACAATGATTCTAATATGATCGTTTGGCGTGGTGCGCAATAATTTTTTGAACTTTAGAAAATATAATTTAAAAAAAACTACTATGAATAATAAATGAACTATAATGAATGTTTATTTCACTGAAAGAGCATAATTGAAAAAAACAAATTTTTAAAATTCTCGTTGTTCCCCCGTAAAGCGATCCATTGCGACTAAATTTCCAAAGAAAGATTTAATAAGTGCAAAAACTTATGGCCCACCTGTATTATAAATGTCTAAACTTTGATATACTACTAGAAGATAAAATAGACTACTACGAATATGAATTTTATATATTTTTAATAATTCATTTTACAATTTATATATATTTTTTATTTGACCTTTTTACAATTTTTTTATAACATGAATGAAGTACTTTACATTATTAAAATTACATGATTTTTTTTTCGCTTACCTCTCAAAAAAAGAGACCAGCTCTTGTGCTTGGAGAGGGAGTTACACTATAATAATTTTATATAATATTTTATATATTTTATTTTTTGTCTATTTGTGTCCTTTTGAAATGTTCTATAATATTGTTTATTTTCTTATTATGTGTTTCTGAAGTGTTCATTTAATTTCTTTTTAAACTCTTTTATATCTTTTATTTCTTTAATTTGTGGAATGAGGCTATTGAAATTTTTTATCCCTAAATATATACAATTTTTCTGATGGTGTTTAGTGTTACATTTAGGAATTTAAAGGTTATTTTAAACCTTAATGATGTGATTGTTTCAAATTTTACAGTGTAATTTTCTTTAATTAATTGATTAATTTAGATTTTTTTGTTTTGTTTGTTTTCTATTTTGGGAACTAGGAATTCACAATACCTTTGTAGGTCAGCAATTTAAAATGTACCTATTTCTCCCTATATTGAACGTAAAACAAATGGCACTAATATCACGTAGGTATTTGATATTCTTGATTTAATGGACAAATATATATTAAACTTTTGAAACGGACACACAGCGTCATCTAGCGATCATATCTATAGTACCAATCACCTCACTAAGCAGCTATTGGGCACAGTACGTAAGGCATCTCAGCAGATGCAACTAGCACTATCAGCGGGCCGTAACTACGCCTGCCAAGATTGTTTCATTTTAACCTACAAATTTAGTTTCCACTTTGTAATCATTTCTTTCCGCGTAATGTATTGTTAGACTTGAATCAATAAATTCAATGTAATTAATAGGTACATTGAATTTATTAACTCTGGTTCTTAGTTGTATCTTCCCTTTCTTACCACTCGCATACAAATCGAGTTAAATATAGACCGATTAGGGAGGTGGTCCGCCGTTCTCAATACAAATCCATCTGATTCACATAAATATTCACATTTACCTCCCAAGACGTAAATAATAAATCAAAACTATGTATAATGTAAAAATAATAATAACCGTAATATTTGAATATTATATACATAGATTAAAATTTTAATACCGATATTCCACAAGCTAAGTAATTAAGTATATACAGCTTAAGAAAATATACATTTCCATCGATATAAAAGTACAAAAGTATGAAACTATAATACGCTATTTGCATCTCCACTTGCGCGATAAAGAGTATGGTAAAGTAATTTGAAGAATCTGGAGACTTTCCAAGTGAGAGAGCCAAAAATTCTCTCACTTCCGCTCTCGAGAAAATTTTCTCGTTGTCCCAGAGAGCATCGTAAACATTTCGTGTACGGTTAAAAGTTTATCTGCTTACAGATTTAACGGGCACTCGGATAATGCAGGCTGTAAACGATACTATTGTCGGCCTTTGTACTCGTTCTTGAATGCCAGTGTACAGATTATTTGGTAAGAAGTCCGATGTCGTTCTATCTCAGGAGAAATATATATTTTTTATTAACTTCAGGATACATATATATGGTTATTATTTTTTGTATTCTAGAAAGGTCAATTGGATTTCTGCGAAATTATAATATATTAAATACAAATCAAATAAAATAACTTTTACCCTGGAAATTTCAGTAATAAAATTCTTTACGGTTAGATCAGCTATCTTTATCAGAAAATGTATATCTAAATGTTATCATTTTAGTCATTATATAACATTGTACGTGTGTAATATTGTATATTGGAAAGTTTTTCGGTTGAAAAGATATTGAAAATAAAATACAACGCATCCCTCTTTGGAAACTTTTAAAACCAACGTCCATTCACATGAACGTCGTCAAAAGTACCGCTCAAATAAGATTCTTTGAGTAGCTAGTATGTACGTGATTTTTCTTTTTCTTTTCTTAGAAATTGAATGTGGAAAGGTTATATGAAAATCTAGTTTTATTTTTGTTATGTTCAAAGTTATGACCAAACTGATTTCAATGTCTACATCTTAGATAAAGCAATCCGTGATACTTAAAAAAGTTTTTGGTTATCGTGAAAGAAAAGATGAATATAAAAAATATAAAGAATGATTTAGCATAACACTGTAACATTTTAAAATATATTTGTAATTTTTTACTGTTAATTTGTTTACTTATTTTTTATTATTTACTGCAAAAACTTTGTGGTTAGTCATTTAAAATAAATTTATACTGTAATTTAGTATTTAATCATGTGAGTTTTATATTCAAATATGGATTTTAAATTCGAATTTATGAAACAAAAAATCAATAATTTGATGTTTTGTTTTAGTTTTTTTATCACCTTGACAGAGTAAAATAACATTTTTGAAAGCGATTGTTTCATATATAAAAACTTAATGGGGTTAAATACAGTTATTGTAAGTATAATCCCTCACCAAATGAAAAAGCAAACGGGAACTTCTCTAATGACAGTCTCAAGATCTGCAAAATGCCGAGAAAAGTTTCACGAGGGTGGGAATCCATGAATATCACGATCCTTAGTCACGAGAGATCGTTGTGGATGATAATTACCTATTTTTACGAAATCTAAAATACCTTTGAGTAATCTGTTAGCAGACGCCAGAATTATCAATTCATTATAATTAAATTTTGGCACATTCATACAACTTTAATATGATTATTATTTACGTCGCTGTAGCATAGTTGTATCAATGTGTCCAAAATTTAATAAAAATGAATTGATAATTACTCAAAAGTATTTGGGATTCCGTAAAAATAAGGTAGATGGCTCTTTCAAATAATGGAACGATAAATGTATTAATATCAAAAAGGTAACATGTAGGTTCGAAAATTTGTCGCTAAAAATATCGTCGCTGTAGCATAGTTGGATAATGAACCTTCCCCGGTTGAATCCCGGTGGCGCAACAACAATATTTTTTAATAAAATTAATTTTATATGTACGTCTTTTAAATTAATATATTTAAAATATCACAGTCTTATGTTGTGAATAATTACAACTTCAAAATAAGAATGTGTTCTCCTAATAAAAATAAAATTAAAACGATGCTAATCAAAAAATTTAAACGAACGCAAACTAAAGGAGTATTTTATTTATTGTATTCTACTTACATGAGATAGCGAAATTGTATTAAATTATTGCAGAAATTTTCATCCTTTACAATAATGAATCAAAAAAATGTTTTGGTTATAAAATGTTCTATTTTTACTTTTCAAGTTTTTTTATATTTCTATTAATATATTTTTGTTTACGACTGCGAGTTTACGAGAACTTACGATGGGGTACAACTTTTTGAAATTTGGCTCTCCTCATAAGCAGTTCAAAATTTTATTATTTTGTAATTTATTAGTTAATCTTTTATACGTATACATAATATATTATCTTCTTCTATTAAAAGCAACATTCAATCACATTGATTAAGTTTTAATAGAAATTAGAGAATGACAGAATTTTCAATTATTATCCTCTGCCTAGAACGATTAATTATTATAACGAGATGTCAACCATTAATGCTAATTTGAATGTATTATTCATGATACAGGTTTAAAAGTAAAACAGTATTTTACAGGTGGATCGAGAGTCACTTTTGCTATTTAAAAATAAAAAACTTTTTATTTAATATATTATTTTAGTTTTTTTTCAGATTACGACATAATAATAACACATAAAGTTGATACAAGCGCGTCATCATTTATTTTTGTCGAAAAAATCCTCGACAATTAGTGGTATTGGCCATGATTTGCCATTTTTATGAACATGGATACGACATGCACTCATATCAAATTTTGAATAATGACTACTTTTTTTTTGACCAGCGCGTCTCCAGATATCACGTATCCAGCTTTATTTTTTATTTAAATCTTTAAAAGAGCATCAATAAATCTCAACATCTTGAGCATTTGAAGAACAATATTTTGGAGAAATCCGAGCAATAGAGCCAGGCATTTTGCATGCAATTAAGGTGAGCGTCATTGAAAGAGCTGGTAAAGATGGTGGTATAAGTAAAAAAAAATCGCTATGGTATGTCAATTGTCTTGTAAAATAGAATTTATAATAAATGAATACACAAAAAGTTATATAATTTTTCAATCGTAAAGTGACGTTTGGCCCACCTTGTACTTGTTTGACGTACGTTCGAGATTGTCATACATCCTTACTGTACAGCTAGGTTCGCACTACTCAGAAAACACACATTGTTTCAAACGTCGCGCACTGTCAATTTGCTATGTGATTCGGCATCAATGACCTTAGACGTCAAGCGTCATTGTTTTACGATGAGATATTTTATGTTTTTATTCCTCAATTGTAATATTTTATTTTCCTTACTGTTTTTAATGTTTTAACAAAAACTTGGTTTTATGACTTGAAAAATAGGTTTACGTTTTATCTACATCATCATATAATAATTTAGTGGAATTATCAATGTGGGTAATTAAGACATATGTTGATTCATTATTTTTTTTTATTAAGTCTTATATTGTTAGCACTTGATCTATAAGTGCCTTTATAATGTTTTGTACAATATGTTTTGCATTTGTCATGATAACCTAGTGAGTCATTCCGACTTGTGTAACGGTTGCCAACAGATTTGACAGTTGTGACGATTCGAATAATAATTGACTTTGATGCATGACTCTGACATCATTTCGTCATCATTATAATTATAACCAGCAGTATTCCATCCACTGCTGGATGAAGGCCTCCCTAAGAGTATCTCGCCTTACTCTGCCCATTGTTATACGCTGTCACGTATTTTCGCAGATTTTGATGATTCCACGAGTCCAGCGGATTTTAGGGCTGCCTGTCGGTTTCCTGATTTCTCTCGAGTACTATGATGACTGCATTTGTAAAACTGTTTTATTCCCCCACGAAGTAATCCATGGCGAATAAATTTTTTTAGCTCAAGCTCCCGCGTGCCCTTCCTTCACGTGGTGTCCTCCCAGAAGCCATTTAAAAATGCAAAAACTTATGGCCCACTCTGTATAACATTTAATCACTAAAAATACAATAATTATAGTTATTAATTTTTTGGGAAAAAATAACAAAAGCAATTTGATAGCATGGCTGATTTTTTACGAATTTCTCATCATTCCTATCGGAAAATTCAGCGACCAACATGTTAAGCCTCATAAATGTTGATAGGAAGACAAATCATATGAACGGGATCATTGTTCACCGTACGGAAATTTAGTACGCCGCCTAGTGCCCATAAAATTTCCGCGAAAGGTAAATGTACAATTCATTTTTATCGTAAGCATGCGGAAAATATATTCCTACTTGGTAAAACATGACAGAGGTTTTATTTATTATTATTATTATTACTTGTTAAAAGATACGAGTTAAAAATTATCATAGTATTATATACACAAACCAATAAACATTAGGATGTAGCCATACACCTGATATATAAATGCTATCTATATTTTTTTAAATATTATAAAACAGTAGGATTTTACTGTTATTCGATTCCGCGGGCAGTTTTATTAGCCCCTCGCCGCTAACTAATTTATAATAATATAAAATAATTAGTTAATTACGAGTATCTCTTGCGTTATATAATTAATAAAATTAAAATAATTTATAGAACGTCGTGAAATTACATTTTCAATTGGAATCAATTAAAATTGCGCAATACGCTCAGAATCTATTTTTGTACGCACGTGCAGGCCTAAATACTTTCGTCATCTACCGTGAGAGTCGTAAAGAGAAAGCGTTTCAAAACATTTAACGCAATATTTACACATAATGTATGAAATCCCATAATGATGATATGGTGAAATAAATAAAGTTCTGCTTCAAAACTATCTATCGACTGTTATATTATAGATATTGTATTGTTAAAATTTATATCACTATCCAAAAAAATTTGTTCTGAAAAACACAGATGAATGACAAACGACAAACACCAGGAAAACATGATTTAGATATATTTTAAAACTATTTTCTGGTCGGTTTATGATTTTCCTGCCAATTTGATCCTAGATTGTGTGCTGCACTCCTTAATTCAATTTAAGAACTTTTAGATTGTGGAAACTTTATCTCACTTCTTCATTTTTCCATGAAATTTAAGCATAGACAAGTTGAAAATTTTCAAGTGTGAAAAGTTTTTATTGAATCTTTAGAAGATTAATTTTTGTTAAACTTTCTTTATAATATGATCAAAGGATGATTCGAAAACTTTTAAAAATAATAAAAAATCATGCCGGGAGTTTTTAAGAAAATACCTTGTTAAAATAATATTCATTGCTGCTTTTCTACATGTAATTATTAAATATTTTTATAAAACTTGAAAATATTAAAAAATTAGCATTTTGGTTAATTTTATGTTAAAATTATTTTTGATTGATTTTTATAGCTCCGTAGGGCCTTAGTCTGGTTTAAAAGGCAATAAATATAACATATTTTAAATTATCTTTTCGGCATATTATGAGAAAATAATATTAGATAATAACATAAATGTGATGTATCTATGGGACGAATGCGTAAGCGCGAGAAAGTTGGTACGCTGATGAGTGTATGAAAGAGATTATCACGCCGCGGTCGGCTTGGTCTCTTGCCTCCGAACCGTTGAACTGTAACCATCTTATATTGACCTGTGCTATATTGTGTCGAAGCATCTGGAATAAATACTTTTGTTACCTTGAACGGGTATTGTTCTGACGACACAATTCCGCACACAAAGAATCAATATCTTCATCAGCATGAGTTAAATATATAACAATAGATAAAAGTGATTTATACGCAAATGACCGCAATTCCAGTTAAATTTGAAAATTGAACACACTCACATCGACGTCTAAGTGCTAATAATTTTTCGTTTTATAGTTATCGAATTTTCGAAAACTTTTTTGATTTTATTTTTACTTTTACAAAATGGCGGAGGGTGACTTTTTCGTTAGTGCAGATATTACTGATATGCTCGTTCCTACCGTAAAGTCCTGCAATGAGTTAGACGATGAGAATGACGTCGAGGATGATTATTTTGAGGTTCACGTCTTTGTCACGTGATTTAATATCGCATTAAGTTGGAAAGTATCTGGAACGTTCCAATTTGAGTAAATTGTTAGATTTTGATGTATGTTTGGGATATATCTCGTTTTTGTTGGTAAGTAATTCAATTAAATATTTAGTTGTTAATTAAAATTTAAATACGGATGTTTTACCATAAATATAGTAAGGAAGTCGATAGGCAGCATTGGCCATTGCCGCGGTCGACGGTTTTATTCGTGTTGTCGGAGCTATGTGTATGAGCTATGAGCTATGAGCTATGAGCTATGAGCTATGAGTTATGCTAATGTGTGCGTAGTTGTGTTGTGAAGTGCTAATATTTTTTCGTTTTAAGCATCACATTAAATATAATAATTTATACTAGGTAAAGATCAAATTAAATATAACAATATCTAGTAGTCTCAATAAAATCTGAAGTCGTACTACCAAAAAACAAATACAAAATAAATAATAATTTCCTAAATGTTATAGCCTGACAACACTACAAACTTATTAAGAAGAACACATTCTTATTATGAAATTTAATTATTCAGAACATAGGTCTGTGATATTTTAAATGCTAATTAAATGTATTTATTAGAAAGATAAACATATAAAATCAATTTTATCGAAAAATATTGTTGATTCCGGTAGCGACAATATTTATACATTAATACATTTAATTTATATTTACTATAAACTTGTATTTTTTCCTTTTTTAAACTATTTTTCATATCAAGACTGTACGAAATCGTAGGTCGATGGATGTTTATGATGAAATAGTATTAAACATAAGTTTGTATGCTTATTTCGTAAAAATAAAAATCGTAAAAAACTGGCTTGTGAATTTTAAGAATTTTGGCATATATATATTAAATATATTAATTATAAAGATATACATATAAAATCAATTCTATCGAAAAATATTGTTGTTACGCTACCGGGATTCGAACCTGGATCTCTTTCCTAACCGGGGAATGTGCATTATCCAACTATGCCACAGCGACAATATTTTTAGCGACAAATTTTCGAACTTATATGTTACTTTTTTTGATATTAATACATTTAATCGTTCCATTATTTTAAAGAATTTTTGTTTTTTTGATATTAATACATTTAATCGTTCCATCTACCTTATTTTTACAGAATTTCAAATACCTTGATAGCAGACGCCAGAATTATCAATTCATTTTTATTAAATTTTGGACACATTGATACAACTTTATTATTAGGAGAACATATTCTCCTTGTGAAGTTGTAATTTTTCAGAACATAGGTCTGTGAAATTTTAAATATGAATTAAATATATTAATTAGAAAAATATACATATAAAATCAATCCTATCGAAAAATTGGATAATGTACCTTCCCCGGCTAGAAAAGATATCCAGGTTCGAATCCCGGTGGCGCAACAACAATGTTTTTCGATAAAATTGATATATGATGGCATGATGTTTTCCTAATATATATATATGATGACAATTTGACTAGGACTTTTTTGGGCAGCTAAAAGGTTGAAGATAGGTATACCGATTATATTGTCTTTTGTCAAATTATGATGGCAAATGTCTACATTATGATAGCACTCACCAATACAGTGACGTATTATTTATTTTCAAATCATGTATCAAATAAACAGGATCAAAGTAATTAATTCCTCTTTGAGAACTACACGTGGTACAGTAGTAATTGATCATCCGAATCACCGAACAGCTGTTTTTACAAGAACTACGTTGCATCACTTCAGAGTACTAAATCACTTGTTCAAGCTCACTGACTCTAGCCACTCTACCATTGTAAATTTATATTCCACTTCAAATAACTCCCACCAAAAATCACTCTTTCACCAGAAACCTCTTTCCCACACCTAAATTCAATTTTCCACGAGAGTCCACCATTTTGTCAGATTTCATTCTGCCGTATAAATTCTTTTACTCCATGCCTCAAAAACTCCCGTATCGTAGAAACCCTTAAAAATCATAAATTATACGCTTTTTATACATTGAATATTATAAAAGTATAAATAATTCATGACTAATAGTACAAACAAAAAAGGGTCGATCTTTTTATATTTTATCTCATCGAAATCTAATCTTATAATGTCATCATATGGAAGTAATCAATTACTGGGCTACTCCGTCGTATTTTGACAACCCCCTTGACGGAAATTTCCCATCCAATTGCAGGGTTTATTAGGTCATGATCGACTCAATAATTTGATTTGAAGCATTAAATCGATAATGCATATGAGAATAGTACAGAAAAGTAAACCCGTTAGTTTCTGAAAAACTTAAATTTAATATATTAGGGGTGAAAGCCATATGGAAGGAGGATGTGTCTAAATATTTTTCGAAGAGTTATAAATATATAAATAGTAACAATACAAAATTGAAAATTGATTTAAGTTCAGTCAATGAGTGTATAAGTCAAAGGATGACAGCTAACAACCGTGAAATATTAAGGATGAAATTTTCTGTGTTCCCTGAAACAATTGAGTTTATACTCATTGTCTTAATACGGATACCTAAGCGTATAATATAACTGTAGTGAAGATTTGAAACTTGAGATGCAGGAAGATATCCCCCTTGGCTGTGATGCATCGGTAATTTCACTACCCTATTCTAGATTGTTTTGGCTGAACAAAGATGTTCGGGTATTAATATCCGGATTACTGCCTCAGAGTTTTGTGTCTTCCGTTATTAGAAAATTATCGCTCATTTGCTTAGAACACATACAAAGGAAATCTTCTACCAAAGGATAAATTTAAGGTACACAGGCTGCTCAGTGGCTGCTTTTTTAACCGCATTTCCTCGATTATAAGACGCACTCTTATTTAATATATCAATAATAAAAAATGAAAACATTAAGTAAACTTTATTATAATAGACAAAGTCATATAATCACAATAAAAATGATTTAAAAATAGCCATATTATTTGTTCCGTACAGGAAACAAGAACTGTATGCAGGGGTGGTTCGCCGGTTCGCTCTGGGGTCTCGGATGAGATTGTCTGCAGCGTGGTGCAGCGGTCCAGGGGGGTCCAAAATCTTATCCAGTGTAGCAGCCGATGTCAGGGTGAATTTCCAGGTCCGTGATCCAAAGTCGTTGCAAAGTCAGGAAGCCAGAAGATTCGGTGGTAGTGGTGATAGCAGGGGTCCAAAGATGAGATGAGTAAAAGACGAAATTTGCTTTTTCTAAGTCCAGCGGTGCAAGAAGCGAGAGTAGAAACGAGAGTGCTCTTTGCAGCCGCTGGACCATTATTTATTTAACATCAGGAAATACTACGAGCGCCACAGGCTCCAGGAGATCTCCTCCAATCATAATGCCGGATCCGTCCCCCTGCCGCCCCGCTGCGGTCCAGCGCAGCCACCCCCTGGCGGCTAGATCTCGAAACTTGGTTCATTTTTCTCGCCGCCCGGTTGGAGACGGCAGACTTCGAATTTATCCGGCATTTCCTCTCTCCTCTTTACAATTCTACTTTCTCAGGCACCGCGAGTATTTTATCTTATAGTCTTTATTTCTCCTCGCGATGCCTGATAAGTTTTACCCGGGGCGATGGCCCGGGGAATTAATTATCGTACCTCAAACTTAGAAAACTCGTTTTCAATACCTAAATGATTTTTGAGGTGCGTAATATTATCGCCGGGCGATCGCCCCTTTCATTCTCTTTTTATTAATATAACATATATATTGACAATAATTTTCTACGACTAGTTATGCTAGTTTAAAAATATCGCTTTTTCCTGCGCGCTGGCGGGGGCGGAGTCTCGCAGCGGCCCGCTACCCCCTCCACTCGGCGGTCCGTTGACGCAGCGGCGTAGGGAATCCAGCGGCGTAGGGTGCCGGGCGGAATGTTTCTGTGACGCGGAAAAATGGCCCTTTCCTATTCATTCATTTCTCGGGCCACTTTCTCTCGCGTCCGTAGTTCTCAATGCTGTGCGGAACATTATTTATGTACTATCATCACCAGAGTCTGAAATTTCTTCAAATTCGGTGTCTGATTTTTCTGAATCACTTTTCGATTTAATTTAACTAGTAATCAGTGATGATTCATCTAGACTGTAAGACGCCATCGATTATAAAACGCACACAAGAATTCAGAGACACCAAAATAGGAAAAAGTATGCGTTTTATAATCAAGTAAATACGATAATATATATTTATAAAAAATAATGTCTCTCTATCTGTTCATTTGCCTGTCTGCACGTCTGTCTGTCTGTTCTCGATAAACCTCTAAACCCTTTGACCGATCTAAATCAATTTTTGCAAACTTGCTTTTTATGATTCTCCACAAAAATATACACTACTTATTTTTCCCCTAGCCACCCAACTCCTCTACTGTATAGAAGTGTTAAAAATTGAATGACATCCATTCCAAATTTTGTTTCCTTGTAAAAATCTCTATTATAAAAAATCTTTGTAATATACGAGTAGTTCATTTGCTGATCCAGAGATGAAAATATAGCCCGAACAAAGATATTTCACTTCTAATAGTAAATTATTAACGACTTACTGATTATTATTATTATAAATAATTAATAAAGACTTATTCTCATTTTTCATTTTTATTAACTATTATTTATTATTTGGGATGACGGCAGATATGATTTTCCGCCAGTTATTCCAGTCCGTGGCATTTCTTGTGCATTCCAGGAATTAAATCTGTATCAAAGTTTTAATTACGTTGGTTTATCGTATTTGTATTACTTTTTTCAGCCTAAATGTAATATACAAGTACTTACATTAAATTTTTTTAGAAAATATTTCAAGTTTTGTTTGGAATACATTGTTAATGTTCGGAAACAATAACAACTAAAGTAATAATTATACTTCTTCCAGTATTCTAAACATTATCACTGACATGAATGACTTCAATGAATGTTTCTTTATCTTCGTATTTATTATCTCATTACACGATTTATTTGTACATTGGATTATAAATTTGTATTTGTGCATAAAATCATTAAAAGTGCTATTATATATTTATTTAATAAGCGCATGTCTCTATTCGATTGGCTTTCCAAAATAATAATAAATCAATTATATGTAAAATAATAAAATAATATTGCAGTGGATTTGATTTTTTTTTTTACATTTAATTTCATTAACTGCCATCATGCTTGAAATCCTTTCTAAAATATCATTAGGATTCATAATATAAATGTATTGAAGATATATTAATCTTACCGGTTCAAAACTTAATTGTTCTTAATTGTTTTCTTTATATTTTCAAGAAATTGACAATAAAGATTGTTTATCATCTGTGACATTTGTACCAATCGATACATCACGTGCAAGTCTGTAGCGACAAATGTTTGAAAGAAATGTGACTGTAGTAAATAAACCATTGTACTAACATAACCTTAAGCCAACCCAATTTCTGTGGCGTTTTCTTTGCGAATTTTCCAGGTTTTCTATCGCGCGAAATGGCGGCGATGATTCAACGTGACAGATCGAAAAGGTGTGAAGTTAGGAATGCAATAATTTTCTGAAAATGTTGGTAGCCAGAAAAGACATGTTTAACATGTTGGTTTAGTTCTCTTTGTGCATAAATAATATTTTTTTTTTTGAACCGTTCCTATTTCTATTGGATTTATTCCTATACCACAAGTATTATAAGAATAACGAAATATAACAAGATAGATCTATATGTATTTATTAATTAGTAAATGAACTAAAATAATTCATATTCAGCAGTTTAAAATATCTGCCAGTGAAGGAAAAAGTATATATTACAAAAATTTATACAATTTTTTGAAATATTGGTCCATAAATTCGTGCGTATTTTTGAGAAATTTTGAAACAATGCAAAATTTGAAGCAATGCAAACAAAACAGAATTAATTTTTTTGATCAATAATATTTTCCTTAATTTTCAACAATTTATTGCCATCTTATAGGCAATTTTGTGATTCCATTAGTGTAAAAGGACTCTGTGATGCAAAAAAATTGTAAACATTATTTTTGACATCATCTTTGTGATTAAATTTTTTCCCCTATAGAAAATTCTGAAAAGCTAGAAATAAATTTCAATCACTTGGGGCAGTATCTGTCGTGTGAGAAAAATAAGGCAGAATCTTCTTATTGTCTCTAATTTTTTGTAGTGTTTTCAGTGCTATTTGTGGTCTAGCGTTATCGTGGTTGTACAATATCTTTTTGATATTCACTGATCGTGGGTGTTTTAAATCAATGCTGAGTTGGTTTTGTAAAGATTGGACATAAAAAATGCATTTTCGTATGAATATCGATAATCGTATAGAATATGCCGTTTATCGATAATTGAATATCGATAAACGGCATATTCTATACTTTTTACTTTTAAGTGGTGAAAGTGCAAGTTCCGCAGAAGAAACGATTAATAATGATAAACACCAGTCAGAACGTCTCGTTAAATTTGACAACGACCTTTCGAAACAAACAATTAATACAGATGTCTATTGTCAACAGCATTCACGCATACAACCATACAATCCCAAGAACATCACTTTATAGTTTTTAATAAATTGTAGTTTCGGGGTTTTCTGATTATGATTTAAAAAAATGCATTAAAATTTTACGTAAGTTGCATCACGAGACTTCATTTTGAAATCTACGTAAAACGCACATATTAGTAATAAGAAATATAATATAAAGATTAGTTTGCTCTACATAATAGTAATTAATAGGCAAACGTGGCACCATTTACTATGTTATTGTTATCCTTCAGTTACAAAATATCATAAACATTTTACTTTCCATTGGATCCATCGACTAATAATAATTCAACTTACATAATTGGTATATTCAATATGAATTTGCTGTGTATCAAGAGACGCCTGGGTGAACTTTTCTCATAAAAGTGTCAGTTTTGAGATATTATTTCATTTATAAAAGTTAAATGAGTTACGTCTTATTTAACACAACCCTTGGTCTAGTTAAGAAAACAGCGAACATCTCTAATATTATCTACATATTACTGTATCAGAAAATGTAAAATAAATAAAATTAAAACAAATAATTGTACACATTATAAAACTTGTAAACTCGCTTACTATTGTATTTTTTTCTTGATTATTATTGGTACTGCGTACTATATGTATACAAATAAATATTTTGTATTAATTTATGACAAAAAATAAAACAATCAAATAAAGCAGTAGAAGGGATTGAAAGCTATTCTACATTTATTGAAATGCGCGAAGTTCTCCACGTGGCTAGGGCGGCCTGCTACTGGGTGGGAGTGTGGGAGAGTACTCCCACCCGGTGGAGCGGGCGTGAAACGAAAAGGATTTGTTTTACGGCAGACATTTGCATCACGCCCTAACACATTGTAGACGATTCGAACAGTTTAACAGTGGTACCCGTCTCGGCGGTCCGGCGGCCCGGCGGCCCGGCGGCGTCGTAAGTATGTAGACAATAAATGTTGGGGCGTCAGGAAAGTTATTTTATTGTTATTAATCTCCGCCGTCACATTTTCTCATAAAGGTTATTAAACAATTTTTAAAATAATATATATTTTTATTCAATTTTAGGTAGAAAGATTTTTGTCTCAGGTACGCGGATAATATAACTTGTTGGGGGCTGCGATTATTGGGACCGTCCACAGTTGATCGACGACGTAGGCGACATCTACATTCAGGGACGATGGCTTCAGCCGCGAGAAGCCCGTATTTCATTACACCATCAAACCTTCATAACTTTAATTGTTACCTCAGAAAAACAAACGGCTGCACGACTTCAGGTAAATTAAAAAAAAACGCGATATCTATCTCAGATACACGTATCATACCACCCATATATAAAATATGCTTTTATTGATTGAAAAAATGTAACAAATTCAATTAAATAAATGAAAATCCCCCGGACAGAGAACCGAATCCCGATCTTCCAGGTAAAAGGCGGGAATATTAACCATTCAATAAGATATGAAAATGTCAGTTTACAAGTACAACATAGTCACTTTTTTTAAAACTAATTTTAATATTCGTGTTAAAATTAGATGTATAGATAATAAAATTAAAAAAATTGAATTGAATAAATATTACATTCTAACATAAAAAATCTGCATATACAGAATGTAACAGACCTAGTCCACAATATTTTTTGGAATATGTGCCCAATCTCAACCATGTAAGAGATATATGCATTTCAAAAAAAAACGTAATTATGCAATTGTCATCAATTTAAATATTTTATCGATTCCCAAATAAATATTACATACAAAAAATTAAAGGATATTAGAATGCTAAATTACCCAAAGCAATATTTTATTCAAGGATACAAAAGCACTTAGTCAAAGTAAGGGACGGACGGTTATAAAAATAAAAACTCGGTATTGTTAGACTCAGGTGTACCGAAGCAGCGAGGGTACAGCAATAAAGAAATGCGGCGAACGTGACTAGAGATGCATCACCATTGGCGACCAGTCTTCTGATATTCTCCGCCGAGGTAAGTGGCTCCACCTAAGACGAGATTTTATTTTAAATCAGAAAATAACATCTATATCGTCACTAAAAGTATCAAGCAAGCGCTTTATACATTATAATTCCGGGGAAAATTTAAACTGTGCGTCTTGAGTTTAAGCTTAGTCTGTGATGTTATCTGCGTTTAATCGTAAATGTGAAAGTATCAAAAAGGGTCTCGCTGGATCTATAAAAAGTTGATAAATATAATCGGTGTAGCGAGAACAGACTGTCGCTATAGCATGAGAATATCGCGTCTAGTGTCCCGGTTTGCCTGGATAATTGGGCATCGTCTTGTCATCAACTACAAGCTTGAACTCCGTCACCCTACGCTGGCATCACAAGGAGCTGACCACACTTCACGTCCAGGATCCAGGACCATCCTAAAAGGTAATCCCTTACGTGAGGGACCTGCATAATCTACATCAGACAAGCGTCAACACAGGCAATTTGGTAGAGAAATTAATGCTGGCATGATGAACACAAATATTTATTAATAATTCTATTGTATTTATTTTTGTAAAGCCTTATTTATATGTATTAAAGTAAATTCCTCATTTTCCACTTTTAACACATGCAAGTATCTTAAAATATAGATTGTAAATTTTCTTATATAAAAATATTATTTCATTTCATAACCATTTGACTAGTCAATATTTAAAAAAAATAACCAGTTAGGCTAGATGCCTCCCCCCTGAACATGAAGCCGAGGCAGAAAGAAGAAATTACCTAACAAGTTCATTGAATTTCAAGCACCCAGACTATTTTTTGTTATATAATTTAGGGCCTAAAATATATATATAGAGTAATAATGGCTACATTTCGCAAATATTTATTTCGAAGTATGTAGTTTTCAAAGCATTACATGACTTAATGCAAATTTCAAGCACTAATATTTTTCGCAACGGTGCAGTATTTACACATTCCTTGAATATTTTCGACTCGTAATTTAGTCGTAACTAGGTCTGTTATACCCTGTATTAATATGTGACAATTTGGCACTACAGGTATCGATACTCAGCGGTTTAAAAATCTTTTTGATATGGTATGGATCCTGGTACAGATAAATATGTTAATTAAATACTATGTAAAATGCTACAAGATTTACAAACACGCTATTTCTATTGCAGTTTTCATTCCAAATTTTACTGGGGTATCTATTGAATAAATATATTTTATAATAATAACAAACTTAATGATTGATCAACGTAACCAGCATTTCAGGACATGAATATATTCAGGACACATACCTATCCTACATATTGATATTTTCTAGGAGTAAAATTTGTTCTATGATTATGAACGAGAGTTGTTTCTATCCAGAAATCACAAACGATGATAGGTATGATAATGATATGATAGATAAATTGTATGTTCACTTTAATAAAATATAGAAAAATCGCGGCATATGTAAAACCACCAAAGTCAGGTTTATGTAATCCATGACATATGTAGATTTTCAATATTTCTTTATGGTATGGAATCGTGGACTCAAATCACTGTCCACAACAAGTCCACTGATTAATTTTTTATTAAAAATATGAATAATTTTATTTATATATTAAAATGTATTAATTAGAAAAATATACATATAAAATCAATTTTATCGAAAAATATTGTTGTTGCGCTACAGGGATTCGAACCTGTATATCTTTTTAATCCGGAGAAGGTTCATTATCTAACTATGCTACAGCAACAGTACTTTTGACGACAAATTTTCGAACCCATATGTTACACTTTTAAAATTAATACATCTATCGTTCCAATATTTGAAAGCCATCTACTTTATTTTTACGAAATCTCAAATACGTTTGAGTAAACTGATAGCAGATGCCAGAATTAACAGTTAATTTTTTATTAAATTTTTGGACACATTGATACATTTAAATATCACATACCAATGTTCTGAATAATTACAATTTCACAATAAGAATGTATTCTCCTTAATAATATCTATATATTTTTACGGACGGATATATTTATTCGTATGTGGTATTTTAGGCACATGCTGCCCATACCGTAGACAACAACACGTACAGATGTCTCAATTTTGGAAAAAACCCTCAGTCATTTACCTGAGAAAAACTCTTCAATGTATGAACACCGCATAAAATAAAATAAGAAGAAACATAGAAAGGCTTATTGAAGATTCCTCGTCTACTAGATCGACCGACGGGAAAATCAATAGGGCATGAAGAAAGAGAGGAATCATGAAGATTGCGATCTTGAGACGTGAGTTACCAATAAGAAAGAAGAAGAAATAAATCATTATTACTTTTAAAATTAGCAATATTAACTTTGTGTTTAAAATTCATTTTTTTATTTGTTATCTTTGTTATTTGATGTATTTAAACTGAATTAAGTGGTTAATAAAACAAAGATAACAAATAAAAATATAAATCATTATTTATACTTTGTGGCCACATAAAAATAACGATGATATTTTTAAAAAATCCCGGGGTCTACAAATTAATTTGCAATAATTGCAATCATTTTTGTATAGGTAAAACAGAAATTTTTATATTATAAATAGCAACAACTATTCTGAATTCGCCAATCACCTTTTGGAAACATACCATTCTTTTTACATTAAAAATAATTTAGAAATTATACGTAGAAATACAAGGGGTTTACAGTTGGATAAATTAAAAATTTTAGAAATAATATAAAATGTTAATAGCAAGCTAAATGTTATAAATAACCAAATCATTTTTGCAAATAGTTACCTTTTAAATTTGTTTTCATAGTAGTTCTTAATTAGTTACCCACCACTTATACTTTACTTTTAATCAATGCTTGTATTTTTCATTTTAGTATACATTGTTTCCTGACGAAGATACTATTGCTATCGAAACATGTTGATTTATCAATAAATAGTGGTTTTAATAAAGTGTTTTGTCTTATTATTTATAAATCATTTATTTATTTGGGCACGGTAGAAAGTACGACGATAAATTAAAAACTTTTTTTTTGTTCAATATTGTAGTGAAGCTGTGTCATAAATCATTTTTATAGTTTCTCCAGAGAATAATAGGTCAACTGAAGCGAAAAATTAAAACGACAATTTTACCTATACTAATGTAATTGGCAAAGAAATTGTGGAAGTAGAATGAATGATATGCAATCCTTAAGAATAATATATAGCCTGTGAATAATTAGTTTAACATATATAGAAATTTAGTGAGACGGTTCGGGTGTTTACAGCGATTGACCGTCGAAAGAATATAAAAAACAGATAAATAGCTGAGATGTGCAGTCTATTAAATACTTTTGAATATTCTTCTTCATTCCGCTTCCATCCACTGCTGTATATAGGCCCCTCTTTAATAACCGCTATGCTTTACGGAGCCTTCATTTTAGCACCTTTTTTGTAAATTGTTGTAATTTCTTCGCTTGAGTTATCGAGTACATTGCCATTTCAGCTATGCATGACTAGAATTTCTGGAAAATAAATCCAAATTATACATTTAACTGATAATTTATTAGTTTGATTAATTATTATTATAGTAGGTACTATTTACTAAGTATTTTTTACTAATTAATCTCAATATATAATATATAGTTATCAGTAGAAAATGAAATATGATAAATTCTAAAGTAAGGAAGAAGTAGAAAAGTATATATAATTAGACGTAGGTACAGACAGGTACATTAATATTTTGTGTATTATCAATATGCTTTAAAAATAATGTTTGACATCCTATTCACTCTACCTACCTCAACGGCGTAATGGCGTATCGGCGTAACATATATAATTTAAGTACATTAAGTAATTATTATTATTATTATTATTTTTATTTTTATTTTTTTATTTTTTATTTATTATCTTTGTTTTATTAACCACTAAAATGAGTTACATACATAAATACATCTACCGGTTTCGAAAAATACCATTTTCTTCTTCAGGATGTCATAACTAACTAAAACATATATTGTTTCTTTGACAGAATCTATTTTTAAAAAATCTATTTAAAAAAAAAAAAAATTTTAGTACCTAACTCAAATCATTACTTAATACAAATTTACTCGAATAACTTTTAGGAAAAAATTTTAGAATGGGACTCGTAGTTAAATTTAGTTGGTTGTTTATAATTTTTTGATTAGTTTTACACGCTTTTTTATCTCCAACGATTCCAAATTATTTAATTTGTGACCAACACCGTTTATATGCAAAATTGACAATCCCAATTTTTTATCAAAATCATGACCATTTTCTATCAAATGATTAGCAAATTCTGAAAACCCATTATTGTTCAAACATCTCAAATGCTCCCTTACTCTTATATTAAAATTTCTACCCGTTTTACCAATATAAAATGCAGCACAATCCTTGCAACTAAGTTTATAGACACCAGAATTGTTAAATTTATCATCTTTGTCTTTAGAATGTATGAGTAAATTTCCTATACTATTATTTGTATAAAATGCCGGTCTAATGTTTCGTGGTAGGTGTTTAGATATTTGATTCGAAAAGTTATTTATGTATAAAATCCTACGCCAATAATCATTATTATCATTATGTTTTATCTGTGATTTATATAAAAATTGATTATTATATTCTCTTAATTTATTTATGATATAAATCATAACCACAAAGATAATATTGCTGATTTTAAAAGTACATTAAGTAATTATAATATAATATATAAAATCATTTTATACGAGCTAACTAGTACCTACCAAATATCACAATAAACGTAATATTTTATTAATATTATCAAAATTAAACAAAAGTGAAAAACTGTAAATATCTATATTTGTAGACGTGTATGAAAGTCTACAAAGCAGATTACAGTTTTGCTTGTTTTGTAAACTTTTGAAGTATGAAGTTAATAATTTTGTTTTGAAAGTGAGATGAACAAAGTCAATATTTTTTTGATAAATGGAGTTTTGAAGACGTTCGTTTGGAAAAGGGCAAATATAAATAATGATATAGCAGTACATTAAATAATGTGCTGCCATGTCATAAATGTATTAATATTTTGTTGTTTTCACATGAGAAAAATAGCATGCGTCTAAAGCCTTAAAGAAGGAACGATAATTCATATGCAAATATATATACATATACAATGTACTGAGTGTATCATAGTTAGTATACATTTTATGACCCTGACTAAAATCGAGTGGAAAATGTTCAATATTCATATGCATAATCTTAACCATGTCAGAGATATTAGTATTTAAAAAAAATCGCAATTATGCGATTATTTCGATTAATTGAAATATTTTATTAATTACAAATTATATATTGAATACAAAAAATCAAAGGTCGTCGAATTTCGAGCTGCTAGACTATTTTTTGTTAGATGTTTCAGGGCCTGAAGCAAAAATATAGTTTAATAATGGAAAAATTGCGTAAATAATTATTTCGAAGTAGTACATAAACTTCAAGTATAACACGATTTTGTAAAAAATTTCAAACAATAAAATGTTCCATAACATTGCAGAATGTGCACATATTCCTTGAAAATTTTTGACTTGCAATTTAGTAAGGTATTCACTTATAAAATATTATGAACTACTTACATTCTGTATATGTGTGTTATATCAAAATGTGGATTAGAAGGTTATATGTGATCGCCTAGTATTCCCCAAATTATAATATTATACCAGCGCTCACCTGTTCTTTTGACTAATAATGCGAAGTGTGTGTAGATGCGTGCGTGAATATGGCTAGAGCATGCTGAACAATAAAAACTACTTACAGTTGGAAGACATTTATTGTCGATTGAAGTACAATTACAGATAAAATATATGAAGCGAAAACGTGAAACGTCTGCTAGAGAACTGATCGAGGAGCTGGCTGAGAGAGAAGTGAGTTAAAAACACCGGCTTGCTGGGCGGCTGCCCGCGCATATTATTGATGTCAATATCTGGTCGGTAGCAGCGAGATTATAAGGCTGATAAGGGCTTATGGTTTAGATTCACGTATTTTCTGGGTAGATTCAGATACCGTCGCACCATACATTGCACCCATACTTAAAGACGATAATTGAATTTTTTGTTAATGATGTAGATAATCTGAAAAAATTACATTGTATTTATTCAAAATTGGTTTTTCCGAATGTAAAAAGCATTAGATATTAGTCTGAAAATATAAGAAATTATGTAAAATTCTGGTTAGGTTTTTTCATTTTTATTGCATTTTGATATTAACATATTTGATATCTCTACATTTTGACAAAAAAAAAAGTGAAACCAAGAACATACGGTAAACTTTAATGTTAATTAATAATTTTTAAAGCAATAAAGTCGTTTATTTTATTGGTATAGTCCTAACGAGGGATGCGATATCCTGTAATATAGACAATGATACTTGGTTTTTAGGGCGCTATTAGTGGCATTGCTGGTAAAATATGAAATAAATACAGCTTTACCGGTAATTAATCGGCAATTATGAAGTAATAAAAGGTCATTATTGTAGCATTAAGGTATAAAACAACAAATTTAAAAAAAAAACATTTTAATGAAAAGAAAATATTACGATTGTTTATTGTACGTAAATAAGTTATTTAAATAAATATTTTTCTGAAGAGTACTTTAAATGTGTCCTTCATAACATAATATCATAACATGTTTAATGTGTGGCTGGATTTAATTTTACCATTTCTTTTCTTGCTGCCTTTGCCAACTAGTGCTGTACATTATTAAAGATTTGACTTTCCAGTATGTAACAATTTGTTTTTTGTTCAATAACTACTGAAGCTTCTTCTTCATTAATTTCTTCAGCAACTGGCGTTTTAGCTGGACTTGTACGACATTTTCGTTTTTACTAACGTCAACTCTCTGTCTATCTTTATTAGATAATCGTTTTATCAGTTTGATAATTTATTTCGTAATGACATTTTATTATGTTAGTTCAATTTGTAATATGGTAATTCGGTTATGGAATTTAGCCATATTTACTGACAAATAGGTTAACCAAAAACCAGTTATTTATGTCCAAGATGTATTGTAGTTAATATTAATGAATAAATAAGAGTTTTCTTGGGTTCGCGCAATTATCACTAGTTCAATCATCATCAAATCGGTCAAGTTCAGTAAATATAAACACGACCTAAAATAACCTTAATTCTACGTAAATGTCACTAAGGTTAACGATTATATAGGTGGAGAGATCCCAGAGGAACGTATTTTGATCTAAATTTATACAATATATATTTTCTAATAAAATAGATTAGCTAGGATCATAATATAACAAAATTCACAAACCAATTACTCAACTTTGCTATATATTTTTATTGATTAATTTAATTTTCATTAAATTCTAATTAAACATCACAGAACAAAAATTAGTTTTCATTTATCAAAGTTTATCCGAGTTTAATAATATTGATTAATTTTAATCTGGCGTCTCCTAGCGTGTATTACTCAAATGTATTTGGGATTCATTGTAATATATAAAGTTGATGGCTGTTCAAAATGGAACAGAAGTAATAGGAGTATCTGGACAAGGGGTATTGGGGAAATACGGGATGTGAGAAGGGTGAAAGGAATTAGGGAGAGGGACAGAAATAGTGAACAGGGGGGCTGATGGACCAACTAGAACCAAGAAGAAACACGACCCATCTAAGAAATGTTCCTGTAGGTATCTGGATTTTTCTTCACTGGAGTCACAAGTCTTCTGGCTTTAGAATACATATTACGTTGTTCTGCACATCGTACCCTTATTCATACACTTTGGTGATGGCGCGAAGTGTGACAACACAATAGCAAGATTTACTATCGGCAGACATGGTAGCGAGATACCTTGTTGTTTCAAGGTCGCAACATCTCGATTGTCGATACGAGACATTTTTTTTTCTGTAATGTAATTAATCTGTATCATGTGAGAGTATTTTATTGTTCGCTTACAAAATTAGTTGCGTAATATTTATTTATACATGAATAACAACACAATGTATTTTATTTTTGAACGTATCTTTTTAACTATATTTATATCAGTGACGCTTAGACAAATTGCATTAAAATACACGCCGCTAGTCGCAAGAAAAGTATTTCCGCTCACACAGAAGTGCAAACTTCACTGGTCTCCATAACTACGGCGAGAGAGCGAAGGAGCTTAATCCAATATATCGCCTCGTTGGCTTTCTCTTAACATAACATCATCGGATGAGGCACCGAATTTGATAGCAGGCATTCTCAATCTTGTATCGCGACAGACAAAATTATACCATTTTCATCTCAACAATATACCTACATGGCAGATTATTAGTCGGAATACATTCTCAACTCAATAATAACGAGAACTAAAATGTAATGTATTATTAATTATTATTATACACGTCCTTTTCAGGCATTCACATAATTTGTAAAATAATAGATAATTTCATCAGAAGTGCGATACACAAAAAAAAATAATGTCAGTAATTTTAAAATAAAAAATAAATATAAAATGTGAAGTAAGACAATTTTTCTGTCACCATTGAGTTGAGACACAAAAAATTGTAATGATGTAGTCCTATAAAGAGTTAAATTATCAAAAAAGACGTTGGTTTATCACAACACAATTTAATCGAATCAATTAACGCTAACAAATATCCAATCAGACATATTCTTAAATGATTTTAATATTAACGTAACGTAATGTATCATTCCCGCGAAATGCGTGACACTTGGCGATAGATTATATTTCGGATCGAGACCCGATGAGTTGCTCTATCAGCGATTATTATTATTAACCTATTTTTAATAAATCCGAACGGTTTGTTGACAAATATTGACTTAATCTTTTTGTTTTTTAAAGATAATATACGTTCCAGTAGAAAGATTTGAAAATATAATTTATGAAACTGGTGATGTTGAGTTAACTTAATCTCTTATTAAATAGCCCTTCGTGAAATTCTTATTCGATGTTAAATAATCTACTGGTTTATGTAAGTACCCAGACAATTTGAATGATGAACTCTCAGATCAGCCCCTACTTCAGTTGTAGAATAAACCAGCCGTTGCCAGAAGTCTAAATTTAGTGGACGAGGATTTGCAGTGGCAGGCCTAAGAGCGTGAAACTCTTTGCCCTTCGTCATAAGAATAAACAAAGCACCATTTATTCATCAGACTTTATTTAAGAAGATGCTAAAAAGGGACATTTTCGAAAAATCATTTTCATAAGTTCAAATAACAATTTTTAATTTTAAAAACAAATATAATGTAGGATTATAAACATTTTATGTGTAAAGCCCGTTGAGATGAAACATTTTACGTAAATGGCGCTATAAAATTATCCAATATTATTATTACAATGGCGCTTTTTCTAACTGGCAATAAAAATTATACAGCACGATAAGTACTTGCATTCAAGAAGATACTAGATTCTTAATTTGTTTTTGTTTTTCTATGGTTATGTTCATATCTTGTCTTAGAAGGAAATCAGATGGAAATAGTTACTAATTTTCCTAAATCAAAAACCAATCCATGCACCAAATTTCGGGAACAATCATGAAATCAGCACGTTAAAAACAGTAAGATAGTAAAATTTGCGAATTAGTAAAAGAGAAAGTAGATTTTTCAATGATTTTCACGCAGTTGTAAGCCTTTCTAATGTTGTTTTGTTAAAAAACAGCATAGGTCTCCATAAACTCCATACAAAAAGGATCAACCGAAAGAAATTTTTAATTCAGTAAATAACCAATTATATGACTCGACTAATTCACTAGCTTAAAGACAGAACAAAGTGTACGTGTGCGATGCGGCAAATATAAAAGAACGTCATAGGTACAGCGGTGAGTTGTCGTGGTAGTTTTTAGAACTCAGCAATTAAAGTCTCTACTGGTACACAAATGACGCTAATTATATCATAATGTTTCCGTTTATGTTAATCCAATTATTTAATTTATATTTGTTTCCCAGATTTTTTAGTAATGCACAGTTTTTTGCTTGTATGCACTGCACGCTTCTGTTATTTATGTATGTAGTACTATGAATATGCTGTCTTTGAAAAATCTGAATCGAAAATCTCAGCGATTTGGTCAGCGTACACGGTCACTGTTACGGAGACTAATTTAAAACTAGATAAAGCTATTCTTAAGTTACAAAGAACAAAAGTAATTATGTTGCTCTAAATGAATAAATTATTTCTTAAAAATTTGCCGACCGCCGCTTGCACAGGCTTCGTTCACAGCGCGCGGATATGCCTCCTGTATCCGTGGGAGTTTTGCATGTATCAAAGCGAGCGAGTTTTGCAAGTTTCCCAATGCAACCTCCCCGCGAGCATTCTATATTTTCTTCAATCAGAAGGAAATTCTGTAGGTGCTCTTGCGGAAGTGTTACTTTATCAAAGAACTTGGCGTGCACAGTCGCACATTCAACTTGATTGAATCCCGAAGAGCTTAAATGTACATTTATCTATGTATAGACATCTTTAGTCTAAATTATTTTAAAATTCTAGATACGTTAAATATACAACAATTGTATCTATCAAAGTGACGGAAATATTGTTTTATTTCCTGTTTAAATATATTTTTGTTTCTCTGATTAAAATAGTAATTTTACAATACTTACTATACTCTTAATTTATGTTTCATAATTAAAAATGTACTTTCATCTTAACTCACGAGATAATTTAGAATTTTGATCAAATTGATCAATTATTTGATAAAGTGAGAAATTGTGATATATTAGGATGAATTAACTATTTTTTAGGAAGATAAAACGGTAATGTGATTTTTCCGATTACTTTTCTAGTGATGGGATTTAGCAAAATGGTATTTGCCTTTACGATGACGTGATTAGTTGAAATGTATTTGGTGCAATTTAAATGTAAATCTGTTTAGATTTATCCACTTTAGAAAATTTGTCCAACATTAAGAAGGTTTTTTAAATGGTTTGACGATGAATTTGGCTAGATTTGAAAATTACATAATATCAAAGACTCTCGAAAAAGTGATGTAACAAATAAAAAAATAAACAAATTTGAATTTGACCGCTTTTGAATTTATATATATAGAGGAATACGTGTCGCATCAATATTTTAACTAGTTTCAAACTAACCTAAACGCTTGTGCTATAAAAAGAGGAATAACTCGATGGAACGAAGCTCGAACCCCCGACCACTAGATCACTAGATGAGTATAGTAATCACTAGATCATGAAGTATATAATTACTTCCAGAATTATGTTCATAATAAAAATTTATATTTATAAAAATATTTTGATAAAATGAAGTCGTTTACTAGTCAATCGCAAGGTAAAAAAGTACGCTCTGTATATATATATATGAATATATGGAATAGATTCCAGTTTAATATTTTGTTAAAATTATATTCGAATATTGAATTTCGAGTTTGTTTACAAAATCTTGCAAAATCTTCCCAGAGAATATTATTATAAATATTAATGTTTGAAGTGGTTTCAATACAGATAGCTAGATTTAACTTACAAGCCATTTTCAACTGAGCGATTCATTCTACATAATATCACAATTGAAAACAAGTTCTACAGCTATCTCAAATTACAAAACAAATCAATATTGGTTAGTTCTAACTAAAATATTATAGATACTTTACTATGTAAATTCTGTCTTTTTAGATTTTTATCATTAGTAATTTTTAATTAAATGTATTATTTGAATTTGAAATGTTAGATTTTTTTTTTAGGTTATAATAAGTTGAAAAATATAACTAAAAATATAATAACAGTAAAAAATGTATTTAACTGAAATAATTTTTATTTTCGTGTTTACGAGTGATGATTTTAATAAAACTTATTTAATAAAAAAATCTACAAATGATATATTTTTCTAGGATCAGTTTATAATTGCTCATTATTTGGTATTGACAAATAATTGGTGCGTTTCAGTACAATAAATTTGGCCCACAATTAATTACACCCAAAATTTATCGGTTCAGATATTTTGTCCACGATTATTCGCGGCGAGGTAAGGTTTTTTAAGGTAGGGTTAGGTTAGGTCAATGAGCTGTAAAATTTAATTATTTAATTTTGAAAATACTGAAGCATGGAACGTATAAGGTTGAATAATTTGTACAATTATGTATTATATTTAATTTTATTACGTCGACCGTATCAAAGCTACATTTGTATAGAAATAGATTTTATTATTTTGCATCTTTGACAAATACCGAATGTAAACCTGATCTTTGCATTGTGAGTAAGATTAAAAAAAGATCACTTAGATGGTTTAGTTATGTGGAACGGATGAATGAGGAGAGAATGGTAAGAAGATATGTCACACAAGTGTTGATGGCACCAGAAATAGAGGACGTCTGCGGAAAACTTGGCACGATCAGATAAACCAAATATTAGAAGATGGTCCTATTAAAAGCTTTAATAATCGACGAGCTTTTATGAGAAGATGCATGAATGAAAATGAGGTGAAAAATGTGTATCAGGACAGAAGAGTGTGGTGCTCTATCTTGTCTGCCTATCTCCGCGATAAAATAGCGTTATGGTTAAGTTAGACAAATGCTGATAATTTCAATTTCATCTTATGAAACACTTTTAAATGTAAATGTAATATACACAAAGTTCAAAAAAGCTAAACCACACATGAAAATATTTTTTTAAATAATGAAATTGATTACCAAATCTAACTAAGTTTAGTTAAATATTATAGTTTTCTTAAAAATAAACTAGAAAAACACTTTTGATATATTTAATTTGCTTTAATTTTATTTTATTTGGTTAATCGATATAGACGAAAATCATAATAATTTTTTTACAAAAATTGAACCTATTACCTAGCCGTTTTCTTTGAAGTAACAAAGACTTAAGACTTTAATAGGAAATTAATTTTATTCGCTTTGAACTAATTGTAATTATAATATTTTCATAATGCATAGTATTATACTGTTTATGCACATTTATTGAAAATTGTTAAACTAAATTAAAAAAATATGAAACGAAATTATTTAATTGAACTTTGAAAACAAAATAAAAACTCTGAAGCTCAATTCTTTAATATAAATATTTTGGAAACTTATGCCAGCGTACCGTTAAAAAGTAAACAATTTTGGATTTCAACACGAATTCAGTTAATTTTATAATATTTTCGATCCACAGGGTAGCAGGTATTAATTATATCATACACAACACATACTACGTAGGTATTGTAGGTATATTGCACGAGCATTTACGTTTTACGGTTTTTTACAATATTCCCTTAGAGAATCATTAAAATAAAATAATGCAGTCATCACGATAACATGGTGGTGTTTTAGAGTTAGTCAAATAAAATGAGACACAAATAACATTGTTAATTTTGCCGGTTAGTAAAGCAGTGGTCTTCAATCTTTCGCAGCTTTTGAATTATTTCATTCTGAAAATATTTTTCAAGGAACCCTAATTTTGGAAAATGGTTTACTACTAATAATAATAATAATAATGCGCTTATTCCAGCGTGATCGTTTTTTTTTATGTAGACTCGATTCACCATAAAGATAATACATATAATTAAAATAAAATTAAGTAACAAAATAATATTTATGTTATGTAAAAAAAAGCAAAAAAATAACAGAGTAATTTCAACGGCTATTATTGTATCTTTAGCTATTCTGTAGTCGCTCAATCCGCAGCTTTACGTCTACAACTGGATGTCTCAGAACGGGAACGAATCGATGTACACGGCTTTCGGCAAACATTGTAGATGCGCTACAACAACGCGCCAATCCGAATAGTATTCTTTATGATTTGTTGTATTGAATTCAGAGACGACTGCATGTCACTTGCTTGTATTTTGACCAAAGCTTGCAGGTATGCATGCTAGTAAAACCTTTTTACCCTAAAATATTTAATTTTTGATCCTATTAAATAAAGTTTATAAAAAGATTAACTACAAATATTCACTAGTGACAAAAAATTCAACGAAATCAAATAAAAAAAAGGTTTAACAAAATATTTAAAAAAAAATATAAAATTTCTAAAAAACTTTACCCATTTTTGTTACTACTTTTTATAATAATATGCAAAGTAAAAATTACCTAAAATTAAAAAAAAAAAATTTCACCATGTTCCTCGTTCATAGAGTCCCTCCAAGAAAAATCTTACGCCATTGTTGTGATCTCATATGTCAGAGACAAGAGGTCTTAGTCCTTATCTTTCCCTCTTTAAATAATCGAATCAGAGACATTTTCCTATTCAAATCATATTATTTGTCAAAATAAAAGTGAGATTTTCTCATATTAAAAATATATGAGAAAATATATATTTCAGTGATAGTTAAATGAAAAAAAAATGTTTTGTATAACAGATTTTGACTCCACGTATTTTGAATGGTTTATTAAACATGCTGTGCTTGGGTGCATGCGCATGCGCCGTGGCTGGTTAAATAAAAATGTTACGTGACGCTTATCTGAAATTGTTCCCAGAAGGACTCTTCCATCTCAAACGTTCACCATATATTAACCTCATCATGTTTCGCTCGACCAAAAAGTCCGTCTGTTTTTATTCTAAAATTAATTTTTTCAAGCATTTTCGTTTTATTTGTGTTTCATTTGCAAAAGCTTGTCCGGAATTTTTGCTTTGTGAAGGATATTTTTTCACAAAAATATTTTAAAAATTCAAAATGTAGCTTGACAAATAATTAAAATCCCGACTCAAACCCCAAAGAATCCAGAAATAATAAATAAAAAAACAATAATTTAAAAACTTTGAACCATAACGGAATTAATCAAGTTTTTTTATGCTTCTATAAATACGATTTTTTTTATTAAGTAATGAGGATTCACAATTTAATAGCTCTGCTTTAAAAAATAAAGAAAATATTTAATTATATATGTAGATACAACGATTCAATATTTTTTTAAATACCTAGAATCCCATCTATTTTTTCACATAATCACTTCCTACATTTAATAATAGCTCGTGAACAGATCACTGTTATTATCATTGTATTCATCCACCGTTGGTCAAGTCCCGCTGTCAGTTCATTTACAGTTCAGTACAATGTGCCAAAAACTGCCCAGCAAAACTTGGGCAGATTTGGGTGAGAGGTTATCGTCCACTGTATAGTTCGTACCTTGCTCCAAGCCATTTTCATTTTTTTTCAAGCTTACAATGTTCTCGGGTGGGAAAGTTTTTAAAGGTGACGACGCATTGGTTAACTGGTGGTGAATAGAAGAACTTTAAAGTTAGTAAATAAATATGACAAATTCTTAAATGTAAGAGGTGATTATGTAAAGAAATTGATTAAAATACTGTATATTAAAAAACCAAAAGGTTGTTTAATAATATATATTTTATTAATTTTTTAAAGCTGAAATATTTTCAATTTCTAAACTCTTTTAAGATTTAAGACTACCGCGAACACTAGTGAATGAAACCAGTGTCTCTTCTAAGTTAGATCGCGTTTTTTGTAGATTTTTAAGAAAACCTAGACCGACGTTTCGGTATGGTAACACATGCCATTGTTAAGGTTTTGCCTCAAAATAACTTAAATGTGACTGCACTCGTGTATATGCATGGTTGCTTAAATGTTCACCAATTTTTAATTTCTTGAGTAATTAATTAAAAAAATATTCCAAGAACGTCATATTGTCTATTCTCAATTGTATTCATTCAAACAAAATAATTTCCAATTTCAGCATAACGGGGTGACAATTATTTGAATCGTTTTGAATCTTTTAAAATGCTCTCTTTTTAACTGTGAAAGTTTAACAATTCAAAGTAATAAAACCCGTTTTAAAGTACGTTTAGTTTGAGAACTTGGCGAATATTTCTTTCGCCCTATGCAACTTCATTGTTGTGTTAAGTAATTTTCGTGTAACATGAGATGAGAATAAAATTGATAAGTACATATATATATAAATGTATATTAAACCTATTCTTTGGAACCACCTTAACATTTTCAGTTTATTAATTTAGATTGCAAAGTTTAACAAATGCTAATGAATTTTAATTTAATTGCATTATTGTATAAAACAAAGATAATACTTTGTTTATTAAAACAAATTACGGAGGTAATAAATATTGGGAAGGAATTGAAGTTGGTGAAGAACAAGAGTCAGAGGAGAGGGAAACATTAAAAGCGCTCACCTTGATGGATCCTTGTCGCGATGCTGCAGACTACTCCGCCTGACCTATGAACTGGCTCTCAAAGATGTACAGGAATCTTCACAAGTATAAAGTTGCATATATACTCCATCTATGAGTTCATCGTCATCATCAAAATGTTTGTCACCAAGCAACCGCTTCAGATAAAGGAAAGGATGTAAATAACTTGGCGCCAAATCAAGACAAAACAGGACACACTTGGCGATGAATGTCAGTTGGTTTCATGTTTCGTGCATTCAAGAAACGAATCACGGACCGTATCTCACAGTCGGCGGGCTGATCAATAGTCTTGAACATTTCAACCACTGACTACAAGATGACTACACCATAATAATTAATGTGTCTAACGTTGCGTGTGGTGAGTCAACATATGAAGAAAACTATTGCGCATGTGTAAAATTGCAACAGCAGCGCTACACCGGAAATATTTGGCAACGCGCCTTGTACATTTAATAAAGGAGGTATGCGTGGAATAGGACAAGAATTATGGATAAATAATTAAAATTATTCATGTTGATAACAAAAAAAATTCCAAGATTATTATTGGTCCTTAATTTTTAATATTTATAAATAATAATCATATAAAATAATGTTATAATTTTGAATGTTTATTGAGTTAAATCAACTATACATATATTAATAGCAATTTTCGGTGAGTAATTAAGCTAAAAAGGTAATCTACATATTTAAAAACACATTAATTTTTATGGAAGGAAAAATTACATCCAATATGTAGATACATATCACTTGTCTAATTTGCCTATTAAAATAAACGTTTTATTACTAAAGGTACGGTTTACGTCTACTGGCTAAGATGATGACCTCGTGATCTAATGGTCGGGTTGAGCCTCGTTCCGGGAGACCATCATGTTTTTTATAAGACCACCAACATATTTTCATAGATTAGTTTGGAAATAGTAAGAATATTAATATGTTATGTATCTATGTAACACTTAAAAATTATATAATATAAGAGAAGTAATTAATGGTTCGCCTTATAAATATTGAGAAAAAACAGCTCATTTGGACATCATACTATGTTTTGTCGGCATTGAAAAAAATATCAGACTCAATACGTGGTTAGCAAACACACTAATTTGTATCAGCAACATCTTTAGTCAGCTTAATATTTATGCGTATTCAAAATAAATAGATATGAAACAAAACTATTACTTAGTCAGTAGGATTATAAAATTGATCAGCAACAAAAAGGTTAGGTTATTTTAGATTTGGTTAAGTTAAGTTAGGTTAGGTTTAGCAGAATAAAATAAATTTTACAACTTGCCGTTTTATTAAATCTGACGATTTACTTTTCGATTACTTATATTTAATTATCTATAGAAATAACTTTAGAGCTGCCTAATATGACATTATTTGTTAATCAATCTTTTTACCTAACCTAACCACAAGTGGCCGTTCAACTGATTATATTTCCCGGCAGAAAACATTTTAGAGACCAAAACCTTAATATTATTGACATAATGTTGAGTACAATAATTCAAGATACGGAAGGAATTGGCACTCACCATAATCCGGATTCAGCAAACATCTCAAAAATGTGGACTGTATATTAATTATTTTGTCACAGTATAGACGTGAAGTCTAGAATTAGTATAATATTGTAATCCTTTCTGTAGACATATAGCCGCACTGGTTCAAGGTCGCCAATCGACTGGACGGCGTCATGGCCGGGTAGGGAAGGGAAGGGGAGGGGAAGGCACAGTGTATTATTTTCGTTCAAAATAAATATATTTGTACACACATAAATATATGTTCCAAACACATAATATAATGAATTCGTTTAATTATTATGGGATAGAAATTTTGAAAATATTTAATGACGTATAAAAAATATTATTGTTTTTCAATCCAGTGTTACCGAATACTGAATAATATATATCTATACTAATGTTTCAGAAATAATTCATAGTATAGTCTATTCAGAAACGAAAACCTAAAATATCTACGTGAATTCGTAGTTTTGTCATGCGAATGGAAATATCAAGTACTTATATCCTTTAAAATAAAATTTGATGTACCAATTCTCGATGTAGGCTCTCACGCGTATTTGATTTTTACAGCCTCCGATAAGTTGTCGAACGGTGTTACGTGAGCAAACCATATAGCCATTACCATTTAACGGCGACGTGACAAAAATCATCACGTCCAAGTTTTCCGCCATAATGTTTGTGAAAAACACACCGACGCATTGTTTGAACATGTCGCGAAGCTTTCGTTATACTTATTGAAAATGTGATTTTACGTCGAATGTGTTAACCCAAATTTCGATACCTTAAATGTTCACGCTGGTACAAGATCATAAAACTTTAATGTGATCCCGTTTCGCATTATTGCTATTCGGCACTGCCATGTCGAGGCATTGAGAATTATGTTGTGAACCATTTTTGTCTGCAATAAAGCCGCATTATTTTCCGCTTTTCGTTAAATTGGGCCTTTTATTGGAACGTTTATTTTTTCAACTCGACCGAATTCACTACATAAATGTTTTATTGCTACCCTCTATCGATGACATTTGTTACTTCGAAATAATTTGCCACAAAGCGGTAAGCTTCTCAAGTACCGATTCAAACAGTCTTTCAGAGTCTCGCCTGATTGCAGAGCATATAAACAAATTAACTGCTTTGTGTCAATTCGGTGTATTTACAAAAAAATTTAACGAATTGTCTAGTGATCAAGTGTTCAGGGATTGTCATTTGTTATATCGCAAACGCTTAGTTTAGTATGAAAAATTGTAAGATTGATGAAAAAAATTAACATTGAAAAATTGAATTTTTTGATGTAGTAAAAACATTTCTTCTACTTACACCAATACACTAAACAAATTTTTTTAAAACTACTTTTTATTCTATATCTATTTTTTCATCTCTATTTCTTAGAAAATTCAATATTTAATATATCTTCGCATTAAGTACAAAATAACATTGTTTACTGTGCAACTCGGAGTGGTTGTGGCAATTAATTTGGCTAAAGCGGATAAATAAGATTGCTGTTTTCACTCGTAACAAAATATGTTTTTGAAAATATGTGGAGACCTCTCTCAGACATTGCTGAACGCGCCGAGCAGAGTCGAGCACTGAGAAACGCTAGCGCTCACTAGCGATCAACGGATACAGTACCGCGACACTTCAATACATTTATCTCAACCAGCCTTGTAATTTAACTAACAAAAATTCAGTGCATATCGGTACTGGGTATTGATTTGCATGATATTACTTTTTTGGCATTACTGTCTATCATTCTCTCACACATTAACCATCACAGGCTTAGTGACGTATCTACAGGAATACTGACTCGATATTGGAGGCGGGTTACTATTCGTATCTCAATCTTCTGAGATCATCCTTATCACAATGCAACAAATATTACCGTCCAACATTAGTCAGCATATTTAAATACCTTCGTAACTGATAATATACTGTCAACCTTAACCTTCAAACGGTCGCGCGGCGTAGAAGCGATATTCCTTCATAAAATCATACTTTCACATAGTAGGTACTTCCCATCTCTAGTAGTCTGTGATAGGTTCATTACACACATAAATTAACCAACCCTTTCCCGTACACTTTATGCAATACTTATAGCTTTTGTTTCAGTTGCGCCCAGGCATCGAATCACTTACGCGCGCCTAGCGTTCAAGGAGTCGAAAAAATTTCGCACTACTTTCTTCACTAAAGTTTTTGTCAAGAAAGTTCGCACTGTTATGTGTATTTTTATTATAAACAATGACTCACAAACATATTAGGGAAGATAAAATGGTGCGAATACTTCTTGAAGAATATAGAGAAAGTGAACCAACGATCGGTGACAAAGGCTCAGAGGCTTCAACTATCACCTATCAGATGTAGAAGAAACTGAAAGAAATTCAGTCTGCAAATGAAGCAAGCAGCTCAGACTCCTATTAGTTAGAGCTGAATTTTTTACGGGATGTGATAAAGTAGCGAAAATCTAATAACAATAGGGTGAGACATTAACCACAAAATATTCTGACAGAAGAGACTGGCGTTCGTAGAAACGGCGCGGGGGTAACTATTTTTGTACAAGCCTAGAATTTATTCATTTGTGAAATTTAGGGACTATGAGAAAGATAAAAAATATAAATTTAACTTATTATTTGACCTCACCAAATGCTGATTTTATAATTTTGAATATGAATTAAATATATTAATTAGAAAGATATACATATAAAATCAATTCTATCAAAAAATATTGTTGTTGCGCCACCGGGATTCGAACCTGGATCTCTTTCCTAACCGGAGAAGGTGCATTATCCAACTATGCTACAGCGACAATATTTTTAGCGACAATTTTTCGAACCTATATGTTACCTTTTTGATATTAATACATTTAATCGTTCCATTATTTGAAAGAGCCATCTACCTTATTTTTACAGAATCTCAAATACCTGACGCAAATAGCAAATAATTGATTTTATATGTATATCTTTCTAATTAATATATTTAATTCATATTTAAAATATCACAGACCTATGTTCTGAATAATTACAACTTCACAATAATAATGTGTTCTCCTAATTATAATTTTGAGTTTATGATTAGTAATTGTTGAAAAAAATTTAATTAAGATTTTTGTAGCCAATATATTTTCTAATCCAAAGACAATATCTCATTGTCTGCATGTTGTGACAGAATTTTTGCTTTTGCATGAAAGATCTTAAATTATTAGTCATGTCAACTGTAATATTTTGTGATTTTTAAGTTTATTTAAGTTAAAATTTGTTGCTGTTGTGTTTTATGTTTTTTTAAGTTATTAATAACTTACCCACTGATGCAAATATTTTAGATTGAATACACTTACATAGTTGAGTGGTTCAGAGAAGGCTCCCATTCCTAGTATATTTAAGGGGAATTTTATTCGCAACATAAAATGGAGTATGAATGGGCATAATGTTCATTTTATGAGTTACGAGTAGCAAAATGTGTCGTGAACGTGGCTCTGAACGCGTTGAGATTATGCATTATTTACATGGCATTTTAAGAATTTAAGTACTCTGAGCCTGTGAAATAAATACAATTTTCGACTGTGTTATTTGATTTTTATAACATTTTGAACAATTTGTCTAGTTTTGATCTGTGATTGAGTACAAAACTAAACATGCAGAGCATTACTCCATAAACATATTATATAAAAAAATATATTAAATTATTTTTTATTAATAATCTTGTGAATATAATATAAACAATATCGATATTTTTTTTTGCACGTATTTAAATTAGTTTAATTTTGAATTTATGTCATTTCTCCTCTTGTTTTATATCATCTGGCATTTCATTAAAAATCTTCTTCCTGAATGGTAGTCTCATTTTATCTCTTTCTCTTATGTGATACTTGTACTCAAGTAAATTTCCCTCAGTTTTCAATATACATTTTGCTGATATTTATTAAGTAGAGGATTTTAAAAATAAATACTATAACATTCAAATGTATTTTCAGTTTAAAGGTCATCATTATTGTACTGATCCGTGTATATCTATTTTTCCTCGATATTTTTCTAAGAGCGTTAAAAGTTCTCTATAGTATTATAAAAACTAGCAAATGAACTACAAAGCATTATTTTCTTATACTTTTGGGTACTTTTAGAATACGATTTTACCTCAATTAGCTCAATTAAAAAATGGGAATAAAACTATTCTTAGGTTTCGCGGAATAACATAAGAACCATGAAATAAAGTAATAAATTCTACACTTTCTATATTAACTATATAGTAATGGTTGAATAATAAGAGATTATTGATAGAGTGACTAAATAAAGTAAGCCCTTAATAACTAAACTCAAATATTATTTTTTGTACACGGTATGGGCAACAATATTTTTCGCCCAAATAAACGTATGTGCCCAAATATAGGGTATGTGTATCGGTGAGATTTAGATCCCTTTCGACGGGACCGAAAACAAACGCTGCCGATTCGCTACTTTCACTCTTCATATTTAATTCTCTGAAATCTCCTGTATTCTTATTTTACTCTTTTTGACTAAATTAATAACTCAACACCAATCATGAGTTTCATTCCATCACCAAAAGCCTCCTAAAAATTCTACTCAATAATAATAATAATAATGTGTTTTTTCCAGCGTGATCAGGTTATTTTTTAACCCAATTCGCCATAAAGATAATACATATTATGTTATACATTAAAGGTTATGAAATCAATATAGTGCTATGAAAAATAAAACCAAAGAAAATATTAATAAATAAAAGAATATTTTTTTTAAAAAAGTTAATAAAAATTAAAAAGTTCACACACACAAAATATAAATATTACATATATAACTACTTCAGTCACGGCCATTGTTGTATATGTAGTTATTTTGTAGACGCTGCCATTCTCTGGTCAGGGAACCAGCTTTCCATGAGAGCGCCGCTTGCACCACAGAGTTGGTGCTGAGCTCCAGCAGCAGCTTTACGCCAGCAACTCGATGTCTCAGAAGTGGAACGAATTCATGTATACGGCCTTCGGTAAACATTGTAGATGCGCTGAAATAGCGCGCCAATCTGAATAGTATTCCGTATGAATTGTTGTACTGAATTCGGAGACGGTTATACGTCACTTGCTTGTATTTCTACCAGAGCTCGCAGGTATACATGCTGGTGAAGAACGATTTAAACAGGATGCTCTTTACCTCCTTACTGCATCGGTAGAAACGCCGTGACAGCATATTTGCACGAACGCTCAACTGTCTTCTCTGCCCTTCTATATAATCATCGTCTTGTCCATCTTCATTGAATATATGGCCAAGGTATTTGACCTAATTTTTAACGCTCAATTTCATCCCGTCCAGCCACACGGGAGGAATATTATCTGGCCCTTTTGCATATTTGAATGCCACTATGACCGATTTGCTGGCATTGTATGAAATATTGTGTTCACTGGCATATGTTTCACATATCTGTAAAAGCTTTTTTATCCCTTTTATAGATGGCGCTAGTATAACCATATCATCGGCATAACTAATGTGGTTCACATTTGTCAAAAGTCAAACATTTTTACAACATTAATTACCATATTTCCTCGATCATAAGACACCATCGATTGTAAGATGCACCCTTATTTTTATATACCAATAATAAAAAATAAAAACATTATGTAAACTTTACTATAACAGGCAAAGTCATACATACACAATAAAAAGGATTTAAAATAGGCATATTATTTATGTAATATCATCATGAGTCTGAAATTTCTTCATATTTGCTGTCCAATTTTTCTGAACCACTTTTCAACTCAGTTCTACCAGTAATCAGTGATGATTTATTACGACTTTGGAATTTTACAGCAACTCTAAGACGCCATTGATTATAAGCCGTACACCGAATTCAGAGACACTAAAAAAGGAAAAAAACATGCATCTTATAAACGTGAAAATATGGTAATTAAATAAAAATTAAATTAATAAATTATGAAGATATACAGAAAAAAAACTATAGTTGCTACCTTGATTTATTTAATTTGTATTAAAATACAATAGAACTATGTTCTGAAGGTGCAACTACACAGCAAAAAATGTGTTAATTAATTAATTAAATTTATAAAATTCAACTAACAAAGAATCGTGGAATCTTGCACTATTACGGATTACAAAAAAATATGGAACTAATGATTATAACACTATTTTCGAAAATTATTTTTTCATTTCTGAAATTATTTACTTGTAAGCACCTTAAATAAAAAAATTACGAGGCATATAAAGTAAAACTTTACATTAGCCATTAAACTACTATAAAATTTACACCTGCTTAAAAACTTATACACAATAAATTTTAACAATGACCTTTCCCAACCAAATTGTCAGTTTAGCAGTGTGACTTTCACAACTTGGTAATTTAAAAATTGTTTAAGAGAAGCGAAACAATATATTTTATATCATAAAGTAAAAATCACATCGAAAAATATATATCACAAAGTTCCATAATGATTACTCAAATAAAATATTTTAATAATATTTTTTTTTAACAAAAATAATAATTATTAAGGTGAACATATTTTTATTATGAAGTTGCAGTTATTCAGAACATAGGTCTGTGATATTTTAAATACTAATTAAATGTATTAATTATACATATATACATTTAAAATCAATGTTGAAAAATATTGTTGTTGTCACTGGGATTTGAACCTGAACTCTTTCCAATCCGGGGATTTAATGAAAATGAATTGTTTATTCTGGCGTCTCCTATCGGACTACTCAAAGATATTTGAGATTCCGTAAAAATAAAGTAGATAGCATTCAAATAATGGAACAATAGATGTATTAATTTGAAAAGTGTAACTACGGGTTCGAAAAATTATCGTTAGAAGTACTGTCTGCTGTAGCATAATCGGTTAATGCACCTTCCCCGGATGTAAAAGAGATCCAGGTTCGAATCCAGGTAGCAATAATAATATTTTTTTCGATATAGTTGATTTTATATGTATATTTTTTAATTAATACATTTAATTAGTATTTAAAATAATTATTGTTATACAATTCGATTATTCTATTAATAATTAGTTATGCCATTCACTTGGATTTTTGTTTTGGAGCTTATTTTAACTAGAGAAAAATGACTATTCAAAATAATGTCGAATAATAAATTGTATCATGGAAGAGCCGTTATTGATATAACACAATTCTTTGAGTTGCTAGTGATGATACTTATTATAATGTGTATACATACATACAATAACATACGAAATGAACTAAAACATAAATATATAATACTATAATTTGTTGAATCTTTATTATTTAAATTTTTTAGCATTCTCGTGTTAGTTTTATTTTACTTACTTAAAAAATAACCAAAATCGCGATATTATTTTCGAACAAGGAGAAACTTTTCTCACCTAAAAGTATGATCCTCTCTAGATTCCGCCTTTTATCATTTTATCGCTTCTCTCATAATTTTTTTACAACACTATAAACGAAAAATGAAATGAAAAGTAAACTGACCAAATTAATTTTAATCAAAAAAGATGTAATTTGTCAGTGGACCTTGCTCATAGTGGCTCAGAGTAATTATTATTTATTAAGGAGAACTCATTCTTATTGTGAAGTTGTAATTATTATGAACATACCTCTGTGATGTTTTAAATACTAATTAAATGTATTAATTAGAAAGATATACATATAAAATCAAAGTAGATGTCTTTCAAATAATGAACCGATAGATGTATGAATTTTAAAAATGTAACATATGGGTTCGAAAATTTGTCGTCTAAAGTATTGTCGCTGTAGCATAGTTGGATAACGCACCTTCCCCGAATTGTAAATAGATCCAGGTTCGAATCTCGGTAGCGCAACAACAATATTTTTCGATAATATTGATTTTATAAGTATATCTTTCTAATTAATACGTTTAATTAGTATTTAATAATTATTTATAAATAAAAATATGTTGATAATATTATATACAGGTCTCTAATGTAATTTCATTTCATGTATGTTTCATTTGATTAATATTAATAGCATAAAAAATAAAACTAACAAACCTATTTTTATAATTTATTTTTTTCTGCCTCGGCTTTATATTCAGGGGGGAGGCATCTAGCCTAACTGGTTATTTTTTCAAATATTGGCAAGTCAAATGATTATGAAATAAAATAATAATTGTATATAAGAAAGTTTATTTTACGTGAATATTTATCAATAAGGCAATTTAAACATAATTACATTGAAATTAACATTAAATATGTATGTTTATCATGCTACCATAAAGTTATCTACCAAATTGTCTGATTTAGATTACGCAGGTCTTTCACGTAAGGGATTACCTCTCAGGATGGTCCCGGATCCTGGACGTGAAGTGTGGCCAGCTGCTTGTGGTGCCAGCGAAGGGTGACGGAGTTCAGGCTTGTAGTAAATTGACCACCAGACAAAGCTCAATTACCCAGGCAAACCGGGACTCTGGACGCGATGTTTTTATGCAATTTCGTTACACCAAATTATGTTGATCAAACTTTTTTATAGATCCGCCGGGACCTTTTTGATACTGTAGATTGACCAGCAGATGATGCCCAATTATCCAGGTAAACCGGGACTCTTTTGATACTTTCACATCAACGATTAAACGCAGAGAACATCATGGTCTAAGCTTAACTCGAGTTGCACGGTTTAAATTTTCCCCGGAATCACAATTTATAAAGCGCTTGCTTAATATTTCAGAGACGATATTGATTTTGTTTTCTAATTGAAAATTAAATCTTGTCTTTGTGGAGCGAGTTCTTCCGGCCGAGATTTGGTGAAGACTGCCTACTTAAAGTAATACCTCCCCCATCCATGGTGCATTTGCCAACCTGACATTCGTCACGTACGCCATATTCCTAATCTTTGTTCCCAAGCTGTGTCAGTGCACCTGAGTCTAACAATACCGAGTTGTATTACCCTCCATCCCTTACTTCGACTAAGTGTTTATGTATCCTTGAACAAAATATTATTTTGGGTAATTTTGCATTCTAACACTATTTAATTTACTTAACTAAGTTCTCATTGTACCGCTTCGCCGCAGGGATAGATGTTCAAGATACTCTTCTATTCTGGTATAAATACCTGTTTTACCTTTCTTTCAATTTTATATATAATTATATGCATGTTCGACGATTGTGAAGAGCTAACAGAGCTGTCCTTCAACATATGTGCCATCTGGTTTACCTCATCGTGCCAGTTCTTTTATCAATATGTTCTGATCCTCTTTTCTACTACACTTACTTAATTTATTTCTTCATACTCCACAAGTCCAACATCTTCATTAATTCTATCGACTATACTATAAATATACCAGACTTCAATTCTATACATTAATATTTGTACGAGAATTTCACTGTACCCCGTTAGTCTTTCTTTGTATGAAAAACTTTTTATTAACGATAACTGTGTTCAGAACTCTATTCGGGATATTTCCCGTGATTACCGGATCCAAAGAACACATCTCTCAAATACATATATCGTGCATTTGACATAAGCATTAATTATTTATATTTGGTCGTACTTTAATTTCCCCCAAACACCACTTAATTTCACTAAATTTAAAACATAAAAGTGTATTATCATCAGAAATTCTAGTCACCAGTAATCGCAGATAAGTTTCACTAACACCTATTAATACTGCGTTATATAATCAGATCGGCCATTGTCACTTCTTTCAATTCTATCAGTTAAAAAATAATTAATGTTTAATTAAATAGCATTACGTTATAAATGATATTACGTAGCTCTGTTTCACACCTTTTTAAATTTATATAAATAATTTATCTAGCACTGACGACAATGAAGCCAAAATCATTAGCTTTACAGATAATACGGTTATTCTCTATAAAGACACAACATGGAAAAAAGTCTATGGAAAAGCTGAAAAGTATCTGAAAACAATTAAATTATGGCTAGACAATAACCTACTCATTCTAAATAGAAGTAAAACAAAATATCTTACATTTAGCATGAATAAAGCAGGTGAAGAATATTTTTACCTCAACATACCCATACATACATGTGATACGAGTAACACGTGTGATGACAAAGGCGAGTCTTTAGGACACGCTAAAACTATTCGGTATCTAGAGATTACAATTGATGATAAACTTAGATAGGAAGCTCATATTGACATAACTGGTAAGCTTAAGAAACGTATGCACTGCTTCAAGATTTTAAGGAATATGCTGAACCTGAAACAAATACGTAATGTGTATTTTGTATTCTGTCAGAGCATCATAGGATACGGCATAGTAGGCTGAGGTGGAGCCACTATCCCAATACTCGATCGACTGAATAAAATGCAAAAATCCATAATGAGAATAATCCTCAATAAGTCTTTTCAGCATGAATCAGAGCCGCTATTTCAAAAACTTGAGGTGCTAAATATCAGTAAATTATTTATAAATACTCTGCTTAAAGACATACATGAACACAGAATCCTGCGCCTTTCACACATTCTAAGTATACTCGGGTAAAAACTCAAATGGAAAAGTGTAGCTGGTCCCGTTAATGAAAACCTTATTTGCTTAAAGACATGCATGTTTTATAGGATCGCGGATATACAATAAGCTACTACAAGAGATGGCAACGGTATCGTATCCTCAATTCTGCGTACTTATAAAGTAATGGCTTTTCAAAATTGTCAGTTGGAAAAGTTTCTAAAATGATCGAAGCTACTCATTTTATGTAATTATTTTTGTCCTTACATTCTACCTCTCTTTGAGAAACATCAAAAGTCAAAAATATTGATTCTCGCACCTTTTTTCACTCGTAAAAACCCTTGTATTATATTACTATTATAACTATAATATTATTATCATTATGTATTGTTATTATATAATTTCTCAGTTAGCTCAGCAGTATATAATATAATATCTTTATAGTTTCAATACTTTATATAAGAGTCTTTGTTTGTGTACAAAGGCATAATTATAGCTCTTCTCTAATCAGTCTGAGCGTGACTCTTCTCTAATCCTTGGTTGAAGAGTCTACGGAATTACGAGAGAACTACTGGACTACCACCCTTAACATACTCGACAGCAGCATTGTTATGCTCACGGTCTTGCTATTCCTCATGTGCTTTAATGCTTTTTTGTTCCATAACAATTATTTATGAAGGTTCAAAAAAATATTTTTTAATATTTAATATCATTGATTAATTTGTATATTTTTTAATACCAATGTCAATCTGTCGGTGCAAAATAAATCTTAAATATATCTGCGGTACATAATTTTACTTTTTTTTTATACCTATGTATTTTTATGGGTGTTGGTAGATTATGTTTGGTTTATCAAATTGAGATCATCCACATTTAAATGTTCAGAACATGTATTAAATAAATTTAATTATTTCAATAACTTTTAATGATTATAACTTTTATCGTATTCCAAGAGATGTTAGATATATTTTACTAACAATTAAAACTAAAAAAATAATTGAAACTCGTCACTATTTTAATTTTTGAGATAAATAATTATTAATTGTAACCACGAAGAGAAAAAAATCTCTAACAATTTGTCCGCATATAGCAATTGTCAACAGTTAACATAGCAAATGCGCGACACAAAGGAATCTGTCATTTACAGACATTATAAGCCTCAAAAGTCAAAAGAATAAAAAATCTTTAAAGTTCAAAAAGAAATGACCCGGATGGCATTTAGAATTTATGTACAACAAAACATTTTAATTTAATTTATTCAGTAGAATAATTGTAATCTCCAGAAAACAGAGCTTAGAGAAAATAATCATTCCATGATGGAAAGCCAAGGGCGAAATTATGTTTAATTATGCAACCCTAAGGTCTTATCCTTTTTGTACTAAACTGAAATAAACAATTACCGCACACCGAGCTGTAGAGTATAATTAGTAGTAATTTCTAATAATAATAAAGGAAATAATATATTACTTTGTTTTGTTTTTTATGTATTTTTATTTATTTATTTAGCAATTGTTATATTTTTCGACATAATATAAAGAAATAGTATAAATATAATAAATCGATATTGTTACAAGACGTACTAACCTTCTATAGGAGATAATAGTCGTTTACATTTATTGTAATCATATACCTATTATATTATCTACTAGCTGAAGTACCCGGTGTCGCCAGGGCTTTACGCAGAGTGAAAATGCTTCATTTAAGGGGATGGAGGTAGTTCATTCTTCGAAATCAGATGTAGACAGTGATCTTCCTCTTGTTTTGAAGGTCAAGTGTGCCAAATTTAAATATTTTGACGTTCAAAATATGTGCAAAATTTCATCAAGAAATACCAAAATTTTGATTTAAGGGGTGGGAAAGAGGAATAAGGGTGGTTTTTTCGTAATCGCATGTAGACAGTCACCTTCCTCTTGTTTTGAAGCTCAACTGTGCAAAATTTCATCTAGTTTTAAATAAAACTGTAGGTTTGTATATAAAACAAACCCATAGATACTCTTCTTTATATAAATATAGACGATATACATAGTTATGTTAATCATACATATATTGAGGGTGAACTATGTAGAAAATATATAAAATTGAAAAATATTGATTTTTCAGGCGTATTCTAGTATAATGTGTTAAATACATTTTACAGATAAAGAGTATTGATTTAAATAATTTCCAAAAAATAATTAGATTCTTATTGTGACATATATGCAACTGATTATCAAATTTAGCCCATAGATGGCGATAGTGTAGTGGTACTCGAAGTGAGTTCACATTTTAACATATAATATATACAACTTTTAAATTTTTTATTGATAGATGTGGAGATTGATGGGTGAGAATGGTGAACGTTGTATTTATATAAAGAGATCACTTAAGCCAGCCGAAGATAGGTCGTAAGCTCTGTAATTACTCCATACTTCCATATATTATCCATTAAATATAATAAAAAATAGCTTCGTCTCTATGAGATATCTATTATTTGTTTATCTTCTTTTAGTTTCGATACAAAATTCTTTTTTACCAATAATTAACACATTGTTTCCACACTATATTTCAAAATGGATTAATGAATGCAGATTGTTCTTAACTCCTGTCAAAAAATATTTCAGGAAAGTACCTGCACAGATTTTATACCATATATAACTATAATTTTTATTTTTATTTACTTAAATGCAACTAACAAATTAATTATAATAAATTATAATTTGAGATTATCAACCTACGTACACAATTTTCCGATGCTAAATTTAGTTTAATAAAATAGTACTTACTTACAATATTCATTGGGGAAGAAAACATTTTCGAACATCTATTTTTAAGTTTCAATTGCTTTACAATTTTACGTCTAATTACGAACAAAATTATTTATTTAAATTATATACTTATTGTTGTTTATATTATTGATAAATTAAGAGATAAATTATTACGTCTTAAATTAGACAACGATGTTAAAAGATTCGAAGAGCTATTGAAATCCCAGAAGAAATATAATAAAAATGAAAGGATAAGTGAATAAGACATACCGCAGAGGCAATAAATAATTTAACATCAGAAGAAGAAGAATATCGTCGAACGAACGCAATATATATCGACCCCTCCTACGTAAAGTATCGTAAGTAAAAAAATACACTTTTAATCATTCTAGTACTTTACACGTATTTGATACATTTTTAATTGGTTGTATTTTTTAAAAATATTATGTTTATTAGTACCTACTTCATAGAATACAATATATATTAAATCTGCCACGTAAGTAAGTATTAAATACATGCTGAATACTAGAATGATTAAAATTGTCATTTTTAACTTACGATGTTTTATGTATTAGAGGTCGATATATAAATAATAATTTTAAAAACAACTGATCTAAGATAATAAGACTACGATTAAATTTAATTCAAAAGAGAAGACAAAGAACAGAAAATATTGAATTACCTGAAACCAACATAACTATATTAAATTATATTTTTCAAGTCACAATAACCCATTAAGTCACAAAATATTGTTTGAATATATGTTGTTAAGAATAGTTAAAATATTATGAATTATTCATATTTTTCGTGTTTTACAAAAATGTGAGTTTTTAATATTATTTGTTTATTTATTTTATATCAGAAGTTATACAATAGTTTTATTTTTTAAAACTATTATTTAGATAGGATCTTTACACTAATGTAAAAATAATAAAATTAATGTTATTTGCCATAATTAAGAAAATACAAGCATTATATTTACAGAAAAACCGTGACCATTTTATTTATTTTCAGCGTGCCACAAAATGACCTTAATATAGAAAGTTCTTGCATATACAAAATATATTTTCTTATAATCTTGAAGTTAAGATTATGAAAACAAATCGGCATTGAACCAAATTGGCAAAATATTAAATATTAATAGAGTTATAAACTATTCAATTTTTAGTACATATGATCTATTTTCGACGCTTTTAAAACACTTTGTGTAGGTGAATTTTTTTATTTTTAATATTATATTATATTTGATTACATGATTTTAGATTTCAGCTACTATTTAAAATAATGTTTTATATCAAAAACAGAATAATTTCCAACTTAATATTATTTAAGTCATTTTTAATGGGGTTTTTTTTATTTCAAATCGCCGCACCGATTAACACCGATTAAAAATACATATTAATGGAATATAACTAAAATTATGTATAATTACTTTCTGATAAGTGTATTTAAGAATTTGTTTCGAAAATAATTTTTAAATAAATAGTTTGTGGACTTCAAATAAGGACGCTGGTACGTAATGGGTTAATAGATGTTACTGATTATAATTAAAATCTAATAAGTAGATATGAACTCTAAAGAAAAGAATTGGTAGGTATATAAAATAATTTAATAAATATACAAAGTGCTGCCATGACAAAAAAAAATATCTTGTATGTACTATAAAAGCGACTGATTTATTAAAAAAGCTTTTATCAGAATAAATTGGAGAAGTCTGAAATAATTAAAATTTCATAAGCAAATATTATAAATACATTATAAATATGAAATATTGGAACAAAAGTACGCAATGGACCATTAATGAACAGCAGCTCGATGACATGATGTGCAGAACTTATAATCTAGTACATAATTATAATGGCGTTCTTAGAAAAATCAAGTATAATAAAGACGTCCTGTTTGAAAATATGAAGTAGCTAAATGAGACATTTGTATTTATCCAGATGGTATTGTTATTTAAATATTAAAATATGTTAGTTAGGCATACTTTTTTCTTATAAATTCTGCCTATATTTTCTTAGTAAGGATTTTAAAATATATGTATATATATACATATACCTGTTAATTCTCATTTTATTACAAAATCTTTCAAAAAGATTTTTTAAATATGAATTTAATATATTCATTAGAAAGATATTCATATAAAATCAATTCTACTGAAAAATATTGTTTTTGTGCCACCGGGATTCGAACCTGATTTCGGATTTGAGGATCGAAATAATGGAACGATTAAATGTATTAATATCAAAAAGGTAACATATAGGTTCGAAAATTGTCGCTAAAATTTTTATCGCTGTAGCATAGTTGGATAATGCACCTTCCCCGGTTAGAAAAAAGATCCAGGTTCAAATCCCGGTGGCGCAACAACAATATTTTTCGATAAAATTGATTTTATATGAATATCTTTCTAATTAATATATTTAATTCATATTTAAAATATCACAGACCTATATTCTGAATAATTACAACTTCACAATAAGAATGTGTTCTTCTAATAAAAAAGATTTTTATACACCAAGTTCGTACTGGTAATACCGCATCGCGCCGCTCATAATTGTTACAAAAACTCCTTAAAATGAAACCTTATAAGCAGGCTGCGAGCCAAGCACAGCAAAACATCCGGATCCAAAACGGTGCTTTTATGCAAATCACGTTACTGATGAAAATATAGTTTTTATTTTTACACTTATACCTTGGCAAGTGAGTAGAACTATTTTATATAATCGTATTTTTATTCATAAACAACACAAAATTATATTAAATAACAATAATTATTATACTAGTAATAGCTATTGTATACTTTACACTAAAGAGTCATACACATCTAGATGGATAACGCTATGTTCTATCAGGAAATTATTTTGAAAGTACTGTGGGACAAGACACAGTGAGATTTAAAAATTATATATATTTTTTTTGGGGCCACTTTGCGAAGGTTACGTTGAACTAGGCGATACCATCATTTCTTGCATGGGGGGTGTCCAATAAACAAAATGAATTTATTTATTTAACTTATGTTAAAAACAATAGTACATACCGAGTTTGTGAATAAGTGTACATATGTATATAGCGACCCTTTGCTTCAAATTTTCAATTAATCAATTTTAACAAATTATTTCTTGAATAAAACATATATTTATATTATCCATTGTTAGTGAATAAGTGTCTTTATAAATATAAATACCCTTTGCAGGGGCTTCCTATTATGTCTTGGAACTCTTATCAATGGAATAACCCTGTTTTATGGAACTTTTAAGATTTCTGTACTCATTGTTTATAATTGTAAATAAACAATGAGTACAGAAAGAGTTCCATAAAATATATATATATATATATATGATTCATGTTACACAAACTGTTACAAGAGAGGATTTAACACGTGAAATGAGCAAACAGCCGGGCCCTTCTGAGGCCTCCTGAGTGAAAAAGAATGTGGAGTCCTCGGGTAGATCACTGCCATTCATTTACTTACACGTATGCGGATAGGGTAGTGTTCGTTCCGGATATTTCATCCAGATTTGGACTGGGAAAAATCACTGACTCTGATCCATTTTAGGAGGTTGAGAAGGTTCAACAACCGAATTAGAAGGGGAGGAAGAATAACCAAGTGGGGAAAATCATCGGAGTTGGACGATGAATCGGTGAGAGGGACCGAAAACCCTCCACTCAAGACTCAAGAACTCCTAACGAAACTGGACAACATTATAGGAGAATATTGAATAAAACCGAATGCTGATCAGTGAAACAGGATGCAGGGATCTACTTGGAAATTATGAGTATAGTATCAACTCTACATACTGAAGACGTAATGGTCAGAATGATGTTCCTGCTAAAGACGGTTTCCAGCCTATGATCTTCTCCTTCCTCCCCTCAGTTGCCGTCTAAAATAAAAGCCAGGGGGGTCCTCCGGCATTTGACCACCAATTGGTTTAACTTATTTCGAGACATTGAGAATTCAATGGTCTTGTAGTTGATCTGTGGTGTGCCTGTAGCCGGGTGAGACAGACGCCGGACCACGTGGATCGGGATTCCATCAAAAACTCCAATCTACTCAATTTCAAAAGGAATCTGGAATTGCGCAGGACCTTCATGATAGTTAAAATGTCTAGATGGGAACTGTTAAGGGACTCCTGGAACACCCAATGTCTAATTGAGCTCTCGGCGTATTACTTTTCTTTCTATTTACTCTGTTCTAAATTTTTTTAGGTACACCCGTTATTTCTCATTTGTTGTTTTTTCGCTTTCTACATACCTACATTAAACTATTTTTTTATTATGTTTTGTCCTTTTCCCTTTTTCGGGGGCGTGTTGTTTTATTTCTTTTGGTTCCACAACTAAAGCTAAACACCCACACTTTGCTTATCTTCTACTATTATTGCTTTGGAACAAATATAACTATGTACTTTGTAAACTGTTATGTTTATATTTTCAGATATGTATTTTATTCGTTTTTATTATGTTGCTTTCACTGTACTTTTCATAATACATTATATTGCTTATAAATGTATTCTGTTGAATTTTATTCAGAATAAATAAAAGTTTGGGATTAATTAGGGTTTTGTGATGGCAGCTGTTTGGCTCCGTCTTGACACTGCGAGATAAAGTTGCACGGCTGCCTATTAGCATTAAAAAATGCCACCCAGGCGGCCAATATAGGAGCTATTGCTTATAAACGGTCTTGAGTAAGCGGTGAGTTCACCCTCATTAATAGCCAGTTAAACAATGTAGTAAAGCCATATCATCTCAATAATGTGTTTGAAAATTTGTTGATATTCATGAATTATTAAATTTTACAAGATGTATTATTAAATTTCCCCAAGAAATAAATAAAGACCATATTTACATACCTGATACCATCAAATACACAATACAATAAGTATGATAATTATTTAAATGGCACGTATCCATTGATGACCTTGGAGACTCAATAGTATAGAGTTGAGCGCAAAGTGAACTATAGATGATTGTTTACTGTCTTCTACGCGTAGGATAGATCGACGCAATTGATACTGACGTATTAATCGATCTTTATAGATAAATCTCATGAGACAAGTGATCATAATCTCTTCCATGCACACTCACTGTAACAACTGAATAAAACGGGTTGACATCCTTTTGACAGCGAAATGACATTTTTTACTATTTTTGTGGTAGTCGTGCGAAGATTTTACTGGAAAAAGGTTTCGGCCTATTTGAATATTTTTTGGAAGAGTAAATTCCCTATCCGTGATGCTCTGTTCAGTAATCAATCGCAACAGAGTAGGCTGATGTTAAACATGAAATAAAACAAATCATAGTATCTTCACTAGAGTTCTAAATCACGAACCGTAAGTCAATCACTGACACCTTTAAATCACACTCACCGTCAGTGATTGAATATCTGGAAATATTGTGTGGAAATATTATTTTTTTAATTTTATTTATATTTGGTAGTGGACCGTGATTCGGCGCGTGTGCATATGAGATGAAAATATTCATGAAGAAATGACGTTATAATTCGAGATCAATGCCATCTAGTAGAATCTGCCAAAACGTTTTACGCATTTGACCCGAAACGCTGAGAATTTCACCCAAAAATGAACTCACATTTTTTTAACGGGTGATGATATTAAATTTAGAATATGTTTTTTACACAAATGAAATTTGAATAATTTAAATAAATACGCTTAAAAGTATTTTTTTTTACGTGTATTATGACTTAGTTAGGTTCATGCGCAATAGTATTGAAAGTGATCACAGTCACAGTTTTCAAAACTTAATAATGAGATTTTACTCCCACCATTCTGATACAAAAATTTGACATTTAAAAATTCCACAAATTATTTTAAAAAAGCGTCGCAAGAAAACTCCAGAGTCGTTAAATATAACACTGCAAAATGTGTAACTCCACTGTTTTGTTCAAGGACTTGCCAGAACTTGCGCGTGTGGCTTCAGCTTCTCAAGTACTTCATTTAAAATGTGAGTTTAATTGCTGAAAATAAATAAAAAGTAATTGAATCTTGATACCAGAAGTACATACTATTATTATTTATAGAAGCTTATTTATACGGTTTCTCATAAAATATTCACTTTTCATGTATGTTTTTTTCACATTAATTCATTTCTGTTTTCTTAAATTTAATTCATTTCTGTATGTTTTCTTGTTTTCTTTTCTGTGAGTATTTTTTTCTGCGAATTTTTAATTTTTTCTTTTAAATTTAAAACCTTAGGTGTATATTCTTACATGAATACAAATTTCTTATTCAATTTGTTTTTATTATCATGAACAATTTTTAAAATATTCAACACGTAAATTTGCTAACTTCTACGAAAATTACAATTCGCATAAATGCAAATTTGCTAACTCCCAAAAAAGACGATAAAAATGACATGAATGTTAATATTTTATAAATATTATATTCAGGAAGTTTTCCTATAATATACAAATCGTTAACAAAGAAAAAAATACATCATTTCAATGAATTTAAAAAAACTACACATTTTTTTGTCCTTCCTGTAAAATGGAGAAATATGGAGTTCTTCTTCTTCTTTTAAATATGTATTCCACCCTTCAAGAGTGACTTGTACCATTAATCAAGTTAAAAACTTTATATTATAGAATAAAGTACAATAATATTATAGAATAGGAAATACTATATTACAAGTCAATACCATTGTCTTTCAAAAAACTTACTATTATATAGATTAAACGTGGAGATTAAGAGAAAGAAGATGACTCAAGTTAACCGGGAACTGAAAATTACCATTGAGGAGAAATACGGAGTTAAAAACATTACACTTTAGGGCATCGATATATAATAGTCTCTCAAATTTGGGAAATCTTCACGAATTTAGTGCCATGGAGGAGAAAATGGTTAATTTAAAAATAATATCATTTATTTTATATATGTATATTTTTAAGGTTCGTTTACAGAATCCTTCTTAACTCTTAAACTTAAATTTTTTCTGTATATATATATATCCTTTCTTGCATGGGTTCCAATTGCCGACATTATTTTTCATACCCTCGAATAAAATATATATATCGCATACGTGGAAAACGTGGGCATAGCAACCAGAGCGACCCCACTAACTCCATCAATTTGCGCGATACGGTTTTTGGTTCCCCTACTACATATAATATACATTTATGTATAAGGGTGTTTATGCAAAGTACTTCAGGCGTTAAATAAAAAATATGAGTAGTTTAAGAAAGACATGCTAGGGTTAAAATGAAAAAGATACTTGAGAAAGAAGTGATGTTACAAAAATGGGCGTTTTAAAATTGACAGGTAATTTTATGATATTGTCAGCTGCAAATCCCCGATTGTCTAAAGTCTAAAGTATGTCAAATATATGAATTATTATGGGATAAATTTGCCGTTTCAAATTTTTTTTAAGGGACTTAGGGGGAGGGGAGTGACTTTGTTTTGTATGCGAAATTTAGTCCAATTTGGATGGGGTAATTGTCTTTTGCGGTTAGGGAAGAAGAGTGAGGTAACTATATTTTTGTCAGCGTCCTAAAAAGTATGTAATGGATGGCAAATAATATAATATAACACACATGTATGGCAGGGAGACTCAATAGGTTGGTCGTAGAGAGAGAGGAGGGTGTCTATAATTTGTGAAGGGTCCTAAAGAGCAACAATGCAACATTTGGAACAAATAGAGGGAAACGGATTAGAGTCCAACAAATAACTACACAAAATTTGGTTTAGATCGGTCAAAGGATTATGTAAAAAATTATAATGTAGAATTATATAAAAAACAAACACATGGATATTCGGTTATATATGTACAGTTTTTGTTATTTTTTCTTACCAATACTTATTATTGTTATTGTTAAGATATTTGTTTATGTGTACGTACTATAGCCTATCAGTAAAATAACAAATTCATTTGTACATCTGTGTAAATGATATCGTACATATTACGTACAAAATATATAAAGCGAGTCCACATATTAACATATATATAACTTTAAAAAATTTGATAGATATGGAAATTGATGGGTGAGAATCGTGAATGTTATATTTATAAAAAGTGATCACTTAAGCCAACTCGTAAGTAACCTGTAATTACCCATCCTTCCATAAATTTTCCATTAAATATAATTTAAAAAAAGATTTGTCTCTATGGGCCAATAATAACATTTTATTAAAGATAACACATTATTATTGTGAAGTTGCAGTTTTCCAGAACACACATAGTTGGGTGATATTTTATTACAAATTAAATGTATCAATAAAAAATATGTTAGGTAATTTCTTCTTTCTGCCTCGGCGTCATGTTCAGGGGGGAGGCATCTGGCTTAACTGGTTCTTTTTTTAACTATTGACTAGTCAAATGGTTATGAAATAAAATAATATTTTTATATAAGAAAATTTATAATCTATATTTTAAGATACTTGCATGTGTTAAAAGTGAATAATGAGCAATTTACTTTAATATTTATAAATAAGGCTACTCAAAAATAATTACAATAAAATTAACATTAAATGTTTGTGTTCTTCATGCCAGCATAAAGTTCTCTACCAAATTGCCTATGTTGACGCCTGTCTGATGTTAATTATTCAGGTCTCTCACGTAAGGGATTACCTCTTAGGATGGTTCTGGATCCTGGACGTGAAGTGTGGTCAGCTGCTTGTGATGCCAGCGTAGGGTGACGAAGTTCAGGTTCGTAGTTGATGACAAGACGATGCCCAATTATTCAGGCAAACCGGAACTCTGGACGCGATATTTTTATGCTATAGCGACAGTCTGTTCTCGCTACATCGATTATATTTATCAACTTTTTATAGATCCAGCGGGACCCTTTTTGATACTTTCACATTTACGATTAAACGCAAAGAACATCATAGACTAAGTTTAAACTCGAGGCGCACAGTTTAAATTAAAACTATGATTATGATTATGAAGCTATGAAGCGCTTACTTGATACTTTTAGAGACGATATTGATTTTACTTTCTGATTGAAAATAAAATCTCGTCTTAGGTGGAGCCACTTCTCTCGGCGGAGAATATGAGAAGACTGGCCCGACTAAGGTGATGCATCCCTTAAGGTGCATTTGCCTACGTGACTCTAGTCACGTTAGTCGCATTACTGCCTCTGTATTCACCGCTGTACCCAAGCTGTGTCGGTCCACCTGCGTCTAATAATACCGAGTTTTTATTACCGTCCGTCTCTTACTTTGACTAAGTGCTTTTGTATCCTAGAACAAAATATTGTTTTGGGTAATTTCGCATTCTAACAAAGATTTATATATTTTTATAATATTTTGTTCAAAATTATATGATTCTATGATAAATATGAACTAATAAAGCTACATACTACTCATCGAAGATTTTTAATCGAGGCGCAGTAATTGCATACGAGTGGACAAAGAATAATATAATAAATATTATCATCTCATATTAATTTCTATAATACACTATAATACATTATAAATGAGATCGCTATGTTAGATATTTGCTTTGCATTTAATAAGCAAACATTATACAAAACAAAATTTTCTACTCGTACTGAGAATAAAGAGTTGAAAAGTTCAACTCGGGCTGGGTATTAAGAGATAATCTATTATTCTTGAAGTACATGAGAGCTGTAGTATTGCATCTAAGGATTTGACTTATTAAATATTGAATGAAGTCTCCAACACTGTATATTCAGCATTACAGCCACGCATTACTTACTTCAGAATTTTAAAATATGTGTGCCAATATTCATGGAGAGTTCTGAGCTACGTTGTATATTTTTAAATTTTCACAGAAATATCTTTAAAGTCACGAAAATATCTTGTTTTTTTCTTTCTAATTTTGTTACTTTTATTACTGTATTATGTTTTTTTGTAGGGTCCTAAAGAGTAATAATGGCAAAGTTGATTTAGATCGGTCAAAAAATATAGAAGCATACATAGTTTACCCGAAAAGACATGCAACAATCTCGTAAAAAATTTACCAACCGTACAACAAAATCCCAATCAAAAATAATTATTCTGTTTTTTTTAATGATTTTGTTTTCTATTTTTAAGATTAGCAAAATCAACTTTGTGGTTAAAATTCATTATTTAAAATTATTAACTTTTTTTTTTATTCACTTAATGAATTAAAATACATCTATTGGTTTCGAAAAATATCATATTCTTCTTCAGGATGTCATTAACTAATCAAAAATATATGTTGTTGTTTTTTTAACAGAATCTATTTTTAAAAACAATAATTATTTAAAAAATAAATTTAGTACCAAACTCAAATTGTTACTTTATTTAACAAAATTACTAGTATAATAACTAGAAAAAATTTTCAGAATGGGACTTGCGGTTAAATTTAGTTGGTTGTTTATAATTTTTGAATAGTTATGCTTTATTTATTTCCAATGATTCCAAATTATTTCATTTATAACCAACACCGTTTATATGCAAAACAGACAATCCTAAATTTGTATCAAAACCATGACCATTTTCTATCAAATGATTAGAAAATTCTGAAAACCTACTATGCAGCAGTTATCGAGTTTAGAAAATAATGTAAAAATAAAATTGCACAAGTATGTGTCAACTTTATTAATTTATTTTTGTTTAAAGTACGTTAAAGTATATGGAAACTTTACCGGTAAAGATAAATACACTTTTTGTATTTATATCTAAATGTTAAAAATTATTCATGAAATAAAATGGAATATAGGCCACTTTGATGATTTTATAATAATATTGTCTACAATCGCTATCTACATGAATTCTGGGGGCGAATTATTATATCCAGGGTTAACCATTGCTCCCAGTTGTTTTGAAGAGTCTGAGTGAAATTGTCGCTGTTCGTAATTTCTATTCTACGGTTAGTTTTAGGAGTTTTGGGTGACGTTAATTTTATACATAAAATAGAGTCTATCAGTTGGTAGTCTGAACCGCAGTCTGCACCTGGTAGAGTAAGTTTGCTTCTGATAGTTTCTCCATCGGGATCTAATTAAAGTTTAGTTAACTTTGTTTCTGCATTGATCTTTGAATGTAATATATATGTATGTACAGACATCATTGTGAGGAATCCGTAGCGAATTAGAAGTAAAGTTTCTTTAGATCATTCTAAATTCCTAAGCTATAGTGACCGATTAGGTTTCAAAAGATTATGTTATATAAGTGTCAACTATTTTCGCAGCAGCATTATGATGCGTGCTATTCGTTTCAGAGACTAATAGAAAGTGCATAAAGAACAGTTGAGTGCACGGAAAAATATGGATGATCTATACAAAATATACGAAAAATATAATGACACAACTGGTACATATCAAAATTTACCGATATATATGATGTACATGCACTATTAGAAATTCGTGGTTCGGGATAGCTGCCATATAAGTTTTAAACCTGAGCTAGAAAACGTAAGATTAAAAGTTCTCAATATCACTTACCACAATAAAATAGTTAAAGCTGTAAGTGGAGCAGTTACCATTATATAACTAACATCCTACAAGAGTGCTGTGTGGGGATTTGAGTATAACTATTGTTGTTGACGCAATATAAGTACCTATTCCCTGTGCATTTTATCCTTTCAATATATACCTTGAGTTAGGGATTTTGCCGATGGATGGGACATATTGCCTTCTGACACCGAACTGTCAAGATCTATGTTCTTTTTCTATCGTGAAGCTAGGATCACGAAGAAGCGACATTTTCAACAGCTTCGGAAGAGCAGTGATCTCTTGGTTCTTCACAACAAACGTGCTAGTCAACTGGAGGTGAAAACAACGTCCAATCCAGAACTTTAGAGCAAGGTAGATCCATTTGCTATTGTTTTCCTTCATAAATCTAATTCGGGTTGCGTCAACTGATTAATATTACAATCGATATAGTCCACGGGATCTTATCCCACCAATTGTGACTCCGCTAATGGTTGTATTATCTTCCCCAGAAAAGAAGATAATATTATTTTCAGTATTCAGTAACCACTTTTTATGTAATGTATTTTACATAAACCGATTATTAAGAGCTGACATCTAAGACTATAAATCTAGTTTTCCACAATTCAGAGTTTTCTAGTTTCTTTTAGATTTCGGAAGGTTTGGTGTGCTTCCAAATCCATATTTATTTCGCAAAATCTGGTTGGCCACAATTTCTTGGCCAGTAGCCAAGTTAACATCATGAATCCTAGACATACTACGTTGCCTATCGTTGCCTGACACAATATTTTTGCTATGTGAGATCATGATTGCGGGTTAAGAAGGAATAGGTCGTCGGACTCGCGGAATGATAACCTATTAAGAAATTAAAGGAAACATGGATTTTTTCGAGAATTTATTAGAGTGTGGGTCTCTAGCTGGGAGTTAATGGGATGGACGACGCCGAGAAGAACGGTAGCTAGAGAGACCTAGCGGAAACCAACGCTTCTCAGATTTTAAAGTTCCAAAAATAATTGATATATCGCACATTTAGATCAACTAAGACATCTTAAAAAGTCATTCTTCAGTAGACAAAAAAATAAAAACATTTTTTGTTACTAAAGATATAAAACTAAATAACATCTTTATCCTAAAATGACACTATTCAAGAACTGGAGCTATATTAGTTACGTATAAGACAGAGTATCCGAATACAATAATAACTCAAAATTCTTGTTTTTTTGAGTTGTCTTAGTTTTAATCTAGATGATAATTTTATAAATTAAATATTAGAACTGAATTCCGATCTACAAGATATAGAGACCAAACTGATATTCAAAAAGTAAAATATACCACAACACAAAATCACTATCATTATACACTATATTACTATATCACTATATTACAAGGCATCAGATTTTTTAACAATCTCTCCATCATAATTAAATAAAGTATAGACTACTATAAATTTGTATCTGAAGTAAAAAAATATGTACACAGACTAACTGAAACATAAATTATACACTCTCGTATATACTCCATCCTATACACGAGTCTTACTCGCATAGAGAATAAATAAATTTTAAAAGAAATATATATATATATATATATATCCTATTGATTATTTTAAAAATGTATTATGTATTATGCAAAAATCTAATATTAAAAAAAATAAATAAGAAAAATACTTTTTTCTGGCTGCCTTCTGAAATCAATATAAAAATAAATCTCACGTTAGATTAATACCATACGTATAAATATTGTATATGTATGGCTTTGGTACGATGATACCGGAGACAATTTATATCAGTTAATGACCAATTGTAATAAAAATGTGTTTGCTAATTGTGCTATATAATAAAGAAGAAGAAAAAAGTATGCCGTGAAAGGGCGCTACAAGGTATTAGTTAACCAACTATGTTAATACACGCATTGGTTTATTGAATGGAATCAAAGCACTCTCATAAAGATTCCGGAATAAGGTGGGACCCTTGGTGTTTTCTTAAATATTTATGGCATTTATTATAGTTTCCAAGATTTTTGTAGCTAATATTGTGGTACAATATGTAATATCTCCACAAATTCTGCATCGTGATATATTTATCTACGAGATAATTTGTATGTTTGATATTCGTGAAGGTAAAAAGCTACATTTCGCTTAGCCTTGCTATTATTTAATATTTAAAAGATATGTAAACACGTCAAACGAACAACATTTAGCGTGGTACCCACCTCCCCCCATGTTGTAAACATTTGTCAGAATAACATTCACGGTACGCGATAAATTATAAAGTAGACCCTGATCCTAAAAACTTCCACAGTCACGTCATAATCTCCGTGCTATATTTCTCCCTTGCTCGGAGTCCTCCGGTGGTAAAGTTGTGGCAGCCCAGCAAAATGATCACGGCTTTAGCGATTTCAGATGTCAAGCGAACAAAACTTTATAAAGTTTTCAGCGGCTTAGTGCGCGACTTCCCGCATTTGTAGCGTGTTAGAGTTTCAAAAATTTTGTACAACTCCTCGATGGTCGTTTTGTACTTCTCGTACTTGAATGTATCTATAGTCAAAATAAGCCGGATGTATAGAGTAACCGAGGGAGTTGTTATGCTTTGGATAAATAAAGAAAAATAAGTATTTAAAATAGCAAAATAGGAAAACATTAATATTTCGGACATGTAATGAGACAGATGTAAGAAAAAAATAAGAATGACTCTAATAAAAGGTACTGAGGTGTACTATATATTTTTTTTCTGTGAGCCTTTCATGGGTGCGGATTCTTTAACGTCTGATCATTCAGTTGGATTCCAATTAATACGAGGTATCAATTGGCCACCTTAAAATATAAAGTAAAATAACATTTTCTTATATGTTGTTTGCAAAACTTCAATAATAACTATATGAAAGGCAATCCTTACCGTAAAACTGTCATGCAGTTTGGCAAAAAATAAAATTATAATGTATATACAGTCGAACTCGGTTATATCGAGCACGGTTATAGGAGGAAATACTTATTTATTATTATTTTGATTCAGACTTGTTTTCATACAACTCTTCACTGTTATATTGAGCTCGCTTCACTAATATAACGTACAAAAATATTGTTAACTAGTGAACAAAATACACTACACAGTCTAAAAACCCTAATTCTTGAGAAGTCATAAAATCGAAAGCAGCGTCTGCCGACGAGGTTCCTTATTATTTACGATTCCTTTCAGGTTTGTGAACTCTTAGAAAAAATAATGGGTGTCTATTTTGTGTGCGTAGTAAGTAGTAGTAAGTATTAAACTTTAAAACAGAGCAGTATTTTGAATTTTGTTAATAAATAATGTGATTGAAAGTAATCATTTACTTTAAAAAGATTTTATTCATACAATTATACATTTTTGATTTTTCATATGTATTTGACGTGCTTTTAATTTTGTTGGATATTAAATATTTTTTGTAATAACGAGTAACGGTTATAATGAGCAAATTTAGCTGGTCCCTTAGTACTCGTTATAACCGAGTTCGGCGGTATATATAATAAAGTTGAAATAAAAAAATAAATAAGAGCTCAGTGGAAGGCATCCAGAAGAATCATAGAATTTATTATTAAAAAAAAACACTTTGGAGAACACAATAAATGATACAGGTAGTACTAGTAACAAGCACATGAAGGAGACAACAAGAAAAAAAGTTGCAAAAGAAAATGTCAGGCACTATGGTCTCTGAAACTACTCCACCGGTGCAGGTATCAAGTTTCAGAAAACACGGGCACAGTGCATGGTGGCCTTCCTCTTACCCAGCACCATCACCAAGATATTCAGAAGAATCATAGAATTTATTATAAAAAATAAACTATAGAGAACACGATAAATGATACTGGTAATATTAGTAACAAGCACACGAAGGAGACAACAAAAGAAAAAGTTGCAAAAGAAAATGACTGGCACTATGGTCTCTGAAACTACTGCACCGGTACAGGTATAAAGTTTCCGAAAATACGGGCACAGTGCATGGTGACCTTTGCTGAGAAAAAAAACTCCCATATTGGTCCTACTCATTCACCGCCAGGTCACCATTTTTTTAATGCTACATGGCAACCTTGTTATGATGCAGTACAGTCTTGCTGTTATTCGTGAGCCGCGGTTAGCAGTGGGGCCAACGGCGAGGAAAAGACAGCGACGTCAACTATTGTACTCGATTTCAGGTAATAGAGAGCCATGTTCGAGGTAGAGACCGAGCGAGAGAGGTGTAATCGTAGTGGCGGAGACTGACAAGCGGCGAGAAGCAACGAGCGGTGACCACAGAGACTGACAGATCAGATATTGTATATTGCAGGCGCGTCACGGAGTCCATTGATTGAGGAGCGCTCGGTCCAACAGGGAGGCCACTCGGAAGGGGTAGCACGTAAAAGGCGTGTGGCAGTGGGTTCGTTATTTATTTTCAATTAAGGCAGCAGCGGCAGCGGTGAATCTTAACACTAAATATGATCCTTTATCACCATGAACAGGGTATCATCTGACATTTACAAAACTTCGAATTGAGATAAACAGTTTTTAAAAGTAGAGATAAATAACATTATTTTCGTTAATGGGTGAATTTTTTTACAAAAATGTCGTTATGTACTTTAACGTTATTAAGTAAACTATCTGATTTCGGCCACGTTATAAAATATAACTCAATACAATTTATTTTATTTGTATTAAATAATATAACAATAACTTTGATTGAAATCACGAAATGTATTATACGTCAACCGGTTTCGATTATCTCAAGCTTTATCAGGACGTATTTAAAACTGATCATAAATACAAAAAGAGTGCACTTATATATATACATAAAGAGGGAGATAAAATATAAAATTACATGCGAAAGAGAGATATTATATTATATTATATTATATATTAAAAAAATATATCAAGGGAGACAGAATATAAAATTATATGCCAAAGAGAGACGGAATACATATACAGATAAACGGAACATTATGGGATGGGAAAATAAAAATATTAAAGGTTTGTGAAGGTTTCATTTAAAATCAATTTAATATACATCAACACTGTATTTTCCCCTCCCTTAATATTCCGTTTATCTGTATATGTATTCTGTCTCTCTCTTTCGCTATAATTTTATATTTTGTCTCCTTTGATGTTCTACTTAATTATATATGCATTCTGTCTCTCTCTTTCACGTGTAACTTTATATTCTATCTCCCTCTTTACGTGTATATAAGTGTATGTGTATATAAGTGATCAGTTTTCTAAATACGTCCTGATGACGCTTGAGATAAAAGAAACCGGTTGACGTATAATAAATTTCGTGGTTTCATACAAAATTATTGTTATTTTATTTAATATGATATGTCAAACCACAGAGTGATTGCTTTCTACGAAAATATATTTTAATTGTATTCAAATCAATACATGTTTTCAAAATACCTAAAACTACTAAGTATTTTGACGTATTTGTAACATGGTTTTAAATGGACAATTATTATCGTTTAATTAAGTCAATTTCGACCAAAATTTCGCGATATTGAACTATTTTAGAATATTTTTTAACTATTTTAGATACTCGCGTTCATCATTCACGCAAATATCATTTTCCATTTCATATATGATTTTATAAGAAATAATATTATTGATTAAATAGAAATGTATAATATTAACTTTTGTGTTTCTACTACGAAATCATCTCGTAAAACGATGTTGTTGTTTTTATTATAAATGTAATTAAAATTTTCAGTTACCGATTTCTCATGAAATAACTTCAGTGAAAGTAATCTGTTTAACCCTGGCATATGAAAGTTTGAATTTTGAAATTTGAACAAATAACGATGGAATAAATTTCGTCAAAACGATTCAACTCTCATTTCCATATATTATTCATAAAGTTTCTGTCCATAAAACGACAATTCCCATTTGAAATTCACCTGGAACAGGCATAACATTAAATGTTTGCCATCGTGGCACCCATCAATCGAATTTAATGGACCCCGCGGCGGATAAAATCTATCTTTGCAATCGTTTAAGTAGAAAGAAGCTGCTTCACTCGCTAACTGGGATCTTCGTCATATAAATTTGAACACATAAATTCGACGTAAATTACATGAATAACGAATTATAATTCGTAACTTTTATTACCGGCAAGACAAAGTCCTGAGTTCCAGTTCTGGTAGTAACTATACATGTAACAGATCTAGTCCACAATATTTTATGCATTTGTGCAAATTCCGCATCGTACGGAAAATTTTATTAAATCAATTTTTTACAAAATAATGTTTCTAATAATTTATCTTTGCTTCAGGCTCTAAATCATCTGACCAAAATAGTCTGGCCGCTCGAAATTCGATGACCATTATTTTTTTGTATTCAATATACTGTAGCATAATCGGTTAATGCACGTTCTCCCTGATTGGAAGAGATCCAGGTTTGAATTCCGGTAGCAACAACAATATTTTTTGATAAAATTAATTTTATATGAATGTCTTTCTAATTAATATATTTAATTGGTATATAAAATATCTCAGACCCATGTTCTGAATAATAACAATCTCATAATAAGAATGTGTTCTCCTAAATAATAATTAATTTCTTTACTATATTAATTATAAGTATCATAATAATATAGTATGTACAAATATTATTTTTCTCTTCTGCATTTTAAGTGTTTTTCGTTTACAAATACAAATAAAATGTATTAAATAGAGAGATATACATATAAAATCAATTTTATTGAAAAATATTTTTGTTGCTACCGAGATTCAAACATGGATCTCTTCCAATCAGAGGAACATGCATTATCCGATTATGCTATACCAACACAGTGGATTGACGACATATTTTCGAACCTATATGTTACACTTTTCAAATTAATACTTTTATCGTTCCATTATTTGAACTTTGTTTTTACGGAATCTCAAATACTTTTGAGTAAACCGATAGGAGATTAGCTAGAATTAACGATTCATTTGTATTAAATTTTGGACACATTGATACAACTTATATATTATTAAGGAGAATACATTCAACTTCACAATAAGAATATGTTTTCCTTAATAGTTTGTTATATACATATAACGAATTCACAATGTTAATGTTAAATCCGCCTCCTTCGGCCCACCATTCGTGTTGATGATATTTAAATACCAATTATAATTTAATAGTGAGAAAAGAATGCGGACAAAAATACTATATAGTGGGTCACTGCAAAGGCGCAAACTCCCACTCACACAACAATGTACATATATTTCTAGTAACCAACATAAAAGTTTTGCAATAATTGCATAATTATAAATCTTTTCAATTTGAAGCGTACAGTGGGGTACCACAAGGGTCCTATCTTGGACCTGTTCTAACGAACTATATCTTAATGTAAAAAAATGTAAACAAATAAGTTTTAATAGAAGTAAAAATCATCTTCTTTTTCAATACAGCATTAACAATATTGATCTAAGTAGTTATGCGGAATTTAGGTATGCCCCTCGACAATTGTCATTTATTTAATATTACAACGAAATTTATAACAAGGCGATGAAATTCTTAAGATTAATGTTAAGGACAGCCAAAAACTTTAACTCACTCCGCTCTCTAACGACTTTATACACATGTATTGTAAGAAGTACGGTGGAATTTAACTCCACTCTGCGGTATCCCTACTATGGTTCATATATTATAAAAATCGAAAGAGTGCAACATACATTTCTAAGAGTTATCAATTTTAAATTGCATATTCTATAGAAAATATAAATAACGATTATTTAATAAGTCTACTTCATTTTAATAAATTATCCTGGAAAAGCGATGTGAGCGATATATTATTTCTATATAAAATTATCAATAGCATGTTGGACTGCCCTGAGTTAACACAAATGGTTTCGTATAAAGTACCAACTCAAACGAGACAACATGAAGTATTCTGTGTAGGTATACATATAAATAATGATGCTATTAACTCGCCAATAATACGGATGCATTGGCTTGGTAACAAGTTGAATTTCGTTGACATTTTTCGTTGCAGGAGCATACTTGAATTGAAGAAATATTTGAAAGTAAATTATACTTAGATTTTTTTTATGTTACATTTAAACTTTTATACTGAAATGTTATATTAAAAATGTACTGTACTAATATTTTGTTATTCTTATGTAAAAGTCCACAAGGCCGTTGATGGAAATAAATAAATATTTGTAAAAAAGTATGTTTTTGAAATATTTTGACTTTATGATTTTCTTTTTTTATTAAATCCTGTATTCTTCTTTTTTGTCTGTATGTACAACTAACACTAAACTATTAACTATGTTTTTATGATATTATTAAGAGATTATCAGATTTAGTTAGTTTACTGTAAATGGTTGTGTGCGAATTTAATTTGTATTTTTATTTCAATAATTTAATCAATCATTTGCCTTTTGAAATACAAGAATTTTCTCTTATGAAGAGATAACGCGTTAAAAAGCAGTTATCATATTTGTTAAATATTATATGCAAAAAATATTTTTGTTTATTTTGAGTTGTCTTCTACTACTAAAATATTTTTAATTTTTAATCATTATTATGAAATGAAAATTTGTAAGGTGGTTTATTTATTTTAATTTAATTTAATTTATTTATGAGAACGAAATAGTACCTACATAATATATAATTTATTTATTTTTGTAGCATAAAATAATACATATGAAAATAAATGAAATTACTTTACTAGACGTACAGTTTTTAAAAGTTGTACTTGTTAAGGTGCAATCGGAAGTTATAAAATGTTATTGTAAAATAAGTTATAATTTTTTTTTGTTTATAATATAGTTGGAGACAAAATGTGTAGGTAGTTAGGTTAGCACAAATGATCAATTAGTTTCATTTTGCTTTCTACCCACATCAAGCAACCCCTTTGTTATTTTTGCTTTAAAATCGTTAATCACTTTAAACCTTTTAAGGTCTAGTGGCAATATATTAAATATACGCGGTGCACAAAACAAGAAAGTTCATTGACCTAATTTGGTATTCATTTTTGACACTGAAAAGTATCCTTAGTAATAACTTAATACCTAGTATAAAAATACTATGATTAAAGTTTCTTCGAAGCTGGAAAAAGTAATTATCATATAAATTAAAAATTTAAAAAATAATACATATGTACTAATAAAAAGATAAACAAAAAAGTGTTTTTACACTGTGTAACGCGGAGAGGGTGGAAAAGGAATGGAAGGGGAGGTAAAAGGGATGCAATAAAAATATATAATTTACTTAATGAATTAAAGAACACATAATTATACATATTCCTATATTTGTATATACATACATGCATGCATATACAATTTAGGTTAATATTTATTAATAAGTTAACGTAGTAAAATTTAAGACTTTTTGAAAATTTAAAAATAAAATTTGCGTAATTTACTTTTATTTATAAAATTACTAACTATAAGTACCTACCCAACTCATATATTATAAATTTCATTAATATTTCAAAAAAAGCATATTATAACATTTTGTAATGAAATTTTTGTATTTACATTAAGAAATCATTCGAAAATCTTTAAGAAAATTATACTTGTTGATTTTATATTTCTCTTAGCGCGATACAATAGATATTTCAAGAAATGTTCGTATTGGATTTAAATTGTAATCTCTGTCCTAAATTCAGATAATGGAATGCAAATTGATATTTCAAGAATAGAAATTCGTGAAATATTTGGAAGCCTGGAATCAGACGCATAGAAGAAAAACTTCTCTTTGTTATCTTGACAAAACAATATTTATAAAATATTTCTATTCATCTTTGGTCCCGTCTTTGAGATTTTTTCTGTTAAAATAATACTTTTGAAAAATGTACCCACCTTAAATACGTGTAATAAAATAGCATTAATTTTGTACAAATTTTTCAATTTATGTCGTTAGTGTCGTTTTGGACATGATTGTGGTGCATATAATTAATTGTTGGTTTCTTGTGGTGCGTATCCATACATAATATATACCGTATGGTGTATTTAAAAATTAAGACTAAGTACGACCAGATAAACCAGATACTGGAAGGTACGCTATGAATGAGGTGAGAATTGTGTGTTATGACGGAAGTGTCTGCCAACCCCTAAGGTGAACGGCATGATAGTAAGTTAGTTAGTCGAAAATCAACTACATATGTTTACGGAGTCGATTATAGTTTAATAAGTTAAGAAACATTATTTACAATACAATGTCTAACCAGGACTTTTTGTATAAGATGTGGTTTAACTTACCCCACTGTAAACAACATACAAAGAATAACGAACTTATTCTACAAAATGGTATATTGTAATAAATTAATAATTTTTCTAATATATTTCAAAAGCTTATCACAAACATTATAGTACTTTGACCTTAATTTTAATAATTTAATGTTACAGTTTATTTAATTCTCTTTTCATGATAATAATAAGATATTAGTCGAAAATCTGAATAAAATATTAAAACAAAAATATTGTTTTTATCCGCATGGACTGAAAATTGTTATCGAAACATTTTTGATTTGTACGGGATTCCGCCAACAAAATGTTACGTATTTAATAATTTATTAAAATATTTATTCTATTAAATTTTTTTATTTATTTTGTAATAAGATATTTTTGGCATCTTAGATTATCTCAAAGTAACCCTTGAAGTCAACTGACGCTATAAATTTGTATGTATATATTGAAGGTTTGTCGGTAATAATTTAATGGAGATTAACATATTTATTAGTAACCTCAATATAGTAGATTGCTGGGCTCATATACATGAAGTTATGAATAATTAAGTCATGTAATTCTAAATGATGTCAAAATTTTGGTAATTCCGAGATAAAGTAAAAAACTTTTTCACTTTTGTAAAGATTTATATGTTTATGTTGATCTATAAATTTATAAACAATTTTAAAGTTATACATTGGTATAATTGAATAGCATTAATTGTTACAGAATGATACATAACTATATGTACAAGTCGTGTCGTCGTTCGTATTCGCATTTGTAATCTGTCTTGGTGAACGTGGAATTTGCAACATTAATTCAGACTTTCAATATTTAAATCTTTATTGTATGTTATAATTATGAATCATATTATTTATAAAACATAATATATTAAAAAATTGCATACAAATATTATATTAGAAAAGTTAGTAAATTCATACCTACCCTTGATTATCGTAACTAAACTTTTGATGAAATCTAATGGGATCATAACAGATTAAATAATAATCATAACAGAATTTTTCATGTAGGTAATTTAAGTACCACTTGAACAAAAAATTGAGACATTAAAATCACTTTTGAATCATAAACTAAAATCATAAAAATCCTTTGGAAAATTAAGGTATTTATTTTCATGAAACTTTATATACGTTGTGACGTACGTGCCTGAGAGTATCGCTCACACTCACCGGCTAGATCAGTGAAGAAACACGAAAATGTGAGTGCGGAACTTTGAACTCGCCTTGTTGACGACTTTTCTCTTCACTTGTGATACTTTTATAATGAGTTGTGTAATTCGGATGGTATCTAATCTACTTGATTAAATGATGTTACATTTAACTATACTTGGTTATTACAAAAATAAATGAGATAATAATCATCACAAGTATAATATAATATCACAATAAATAAATTTACGCAGAGTTGGACGCTCCCAACGACAATAATAATAATGAAATCCGGTTGCTCGGCGACGATCCCATGTGACCATGCGCGCGAGTATCTTAAGTTGATAATAAAAGATACCGCCATCATGATAGGTCGGTAATCAGAAAAATAGATCAGTAAAATATGACCGTGGACTCGGGATGCACTTCTTCCACATTGAACTCGTTATCTTTGCTTTCTTGTCGCCGCGTAATAATTTATATGGATTTGGATTACAGGTCTGGGTCCACCCGTTACCCTTATCGGTTATCGTGGCTAACGACTAGAATTCCTCTCCATATCCCGCTTGCGACACCCTCCAATATTCATTACAGAGTCTTACCATCCCGGGTCCAAGTAGGAAATAAAATATTTATGCAGAAGAGTTGAATATAATACAAATTAAGATTTATCGCGAGATTATTAGAAAATTGATATACTAGTAATTATGACGATTTCTTATTATTACATTAAATTAGTTATTTTATTACATTATTTATTTATTACATTATTTTAGTATTACATTAAATATGTATGAGTTCAACTCGTTCGACAGCCGACGGAGCATGCCATTGTCGGCAGAAGCCAAATACAATGAGCATGTCCAACCGTTGGTCAGGTGAATGTTACTATCGGCGCCGCGCGCCGGTTGATACGGTCCTCTAGCGCCACAGCCGATTGCACACGTGCGAGAATATTATTAGTTTTTTTTCCTACCGGATTTTATTAAAATAATATAAATTCCTAAAAATTTTGAAACGTATTTTATAACGATAAAACATTTATTTATATATAATAGTTTATTAACACGTATCAGTAATGGCACATTGATAAATTGGCGGCCCTTGACAAGTCTCAACTTGACGCTGACTTCTCATACCGAGGGCTCCGAGCTCGATTCCCGGTAACGCACACAATACATCTACGTAATTTTCTCAAGATTGAGTGTTTTTAGAACGTGTTAAAACAGTAATAAAGCCTTCGTAGCCTGTTGCAGTGTTTAAATGTTTAATTATTTAAAAAAATGTTAAGGTGTTTTAATCAAATAAAAAGTGAAGTCATCTACATCCGCGAAATCAAGTAAATTTCTGCTAAAACATATGTTATACAGTAGTATAATATACGTGTATACGTAGTACATATTTATTATTACAATTCCTTTGAGATGTATTGATCAATTACCGGTATAGTCCTATGATAACCTGTATGAGCAAATTGAATTTATTAGTAGTACGTGTGTGTCAATAATTTAGTTGATGTAATCAGTTCCGTTTTTCATCAATAAATATTTCCCATCCTGGCCATGAATACCTACGCTGAATAATTTTCTGATTAATTATTAAATGTAAATTTATCCCTTTTAGTAGTAGCGAACTCATTATCAGGTCGCAGTATATATTGTTAGAATGCGAAATTACCCAAAATAATATTTTGTTTAAGGATACAAAAACACTTAGTCGAAGTAAGGGACGGAGGCTAATAAAACTCGGTATTGTTAGACGCAGGTGTACCGACACAGCGTGGGTGCAGTAATAAAAAATGCGGCGTACGTGACTAAAGTCACGTCGGCAAATGCACCATAAGGAATGCATCACCTTAGGTGGGCCAGTTTTCAAAAACTCGTTCCACAAAGACGGGATCTAATTTTCAATTAGAAAATAGAATCAATGTCGTCTCTAAAAATATCAAGCAAGCGCTTTATAGATTGTGACTTCGGGGAAAATTTAAACTGTGCGCCTCGAGTTTAAGCTTATACTATGATGTACTCTGCGTTTAATCGTTGATGTGAAAGTATCAAAAAGGGTCCCGCTGGATCTATAAAAAGTTGATCAATATAATTTGGCGTAGCGAGAACAGACTGTCACTATTGCATAAGAACATCGCGTCCAGAGTCCCGGTTTGCCTGGATAAATGGGCATCGTCTTGTGGTCAATCAACTACAAGCCTGAACTCCGTCACCCTACGCTGGCACTACCAGCAGTAGGCTGCACTTCACGTCCAGGATCCAGGATCATGCTAAGAGGTAATCCGTTACGTGAGGGACCTGCATAATCTAAATCAGACGAGCGTCAACATAGATAATTTGGTAGAGAACTTTATGTTGACATGATGAACACACATATTTAATGTTAATTTCAATATAATTATGTTAGAATAGCCTTATTAATAAGTGTTCAAGCATTTGCTCATTTTTCATTTTTAACACATGCAAGTATCATAAAATATTAATAATAAATTTTCTTATATAAAAATATTCTTTCATATCATTTTTATTTGACAATATTTAAAAAAGAACCAGTTAGGCTAGATGTCTCCCCCCTGAATATAAAGCCGAGGCAGAAAGAATAAATAACCTAACAATATCTACCATTACATAATTTTTTTAGAGATATGAAGAATAGTATTACATTTTACTTACACTTTTATATTGAAAAAAATGAGACGTATACAAAGAATACATCAAAATTATTTTTTTTTTAAATTAATCTAAACGCTTATGCTATGAAAAAGGACTGGCGTGATGTTCTCCTAGAACGAGGTTTGAGCTCCCGACCTAGATTACTAGGCGTAGTAACTTAACCAAAAAGTACGTGAACAAATTTTCAATAAATATATAATTTTTTTAGGTCGATTAAATATTAAATAATAAATAAACATATTTTGTGTTATTTTATTTTCCTATGCACATTTTTTTATTTTAAAAACGGATTACCTATAGTTGGGTTTTTCGGTGTATGGATCGAAGATCGCCGTAAATGCATAAATATAATTCTTGTCTATTACCTATCCACTACCCCTCTCCTCCTATAACCAGAACACGATATTTTTTATGGTGTGTTCTCTATGGTTCTGCAGTTGAAGTTGAATCTTCGAACTCTTAGGATAGTGTTTACAATTTGGGTGCATTGACTGTTGTGAATTATCGTCTTGCTGTGTGGGGCTGTTATTTGTTTATGTGTAATCGGTTACTCATTACTGTGCAAACCGATTTAGTGCTGTATACGGTGTTGTTTGACACTTTTGCGCGATCACCGAAAATGTATCTCCAAGTGTACTTCGCGCTGAACAATGTTGTACGTATCCTGAGGCCGAAAGACCTGTGGATCTAATGGAAGAAGATCCAGATACCGGAAGGAGCATTTCACAGGTAGGTCGTGTTTTCTGGTTCTGGGTGGTCCTTCAGCCGCCCCTTGTGCCCTATTTCTGTCCCTCTCCCGAATTCCTACCACTCTTCTTGCATGTATTATTTTCCCCACACCCTCGAGTAAACATCTGTCAATATACCAATATATTCAAGATGTCATAAGAGCTTCGAATCTCGTCCCGATAAATAAGAAGTTTGTTTTTACTGTATACAGCAGATTGCAAGAAAAACGAACGTTTCTATTATTAAGGAACTCTGTACTGAAAAAAGACATGACGGATTTTTTTTGTGTATTTATAGCCCATTTATGTGGCATGCGACAGCCTGATATGCCACACTAAACAAGGTTCAGGATCGCGAAATATGGAGGCAAGAAGCTCGCGCTGTAGAAGCTAACTAAAGGGAAACGATGCCTAATTAATATTTAAAATGTTCACATACATATGTAATTATTTACTGTAAATCTATTTATTTTGAACGATTCACTTAAGGCGAATGGTTATATAATATGTTGATATGTTAATGTGATATGAGAGAAAAATGATAATGTAAATATAATATTAAGAAAAAAATATACATATGTTATATATATATAAATTTATTTGAAAAAATTTTATGAAAAGTATAATTTTATTTTATACACAATTCATATATTATGAGGAGAACACATTCTTGTTGTGAAGTTGTAAATATTCAGAACATGGGTCTGTGATATTTTAAATATGAATTAAATATATTAATTAAAAAGATATACATATGAAATCAATTTTATTGAAAAATATTGTTGTTGCGCCGTAATTATTGCGTTGTAATTATTCAGAACAAATTAAGTTAATGTTCTGAATAATTACAACTTCACAATAAGAATGTGTTCTACTAGTACTAAAGTTGTATCAATGTGTCCAAAATTTTATAAAAAGTGAATTGATAATTCTGGCGTCTGCTATCAGTTTACTCAAAGATATTTGAGATTCTGTAAAAATAAGGTAGATGGCTCTTTCAAATAATGGAACGATTAAATGTATTAATATCAAAAAGGTAACATATAGGTTCGAAAATTGTCGCTTAAAATATTGTCGCATTAGCATAGTTGGATAATGCACCTTCCCCGGTTAGAAAAGAGATCAAGGTTCGAACCCCGTTGGCGCAACAACAATATTTTTCGATAAAATTGATTTTATATGTATATCTTTCTAATTAACATATTAAATTCATATTTCATATATTATGTTCCAGGACGATATTTTTTTTGAATAACTAGAAGGTAAACACAATTTTTCAACTTGGTTTTTAATTATCGATTACTTTGTTTATTACAATTATTTATGGAAAATGATGTTAGCCGAGTGGCCGCCTCTGCTCTTTTAATCATAACATTACATTCATAACATTCTCTCACACTTCGCGTGTTATTTCAACAATTTCATTTAGAATATTGGCTTGTAGCATCTGAATTGTTGTTAACTTATTAGCATACACCTTTCTTTTCAAGAATTCTCACAGAAAATAGTCGGGAGCTGTCAAATCATGTGATCGAGGAAGCCAGTCTGACTTTCTGACATTAATAATAATGCGCTTATCCCAACGTGATCGGGTTTTTTTTTATGAAGACCTGTTTCGCCATAAAGATAATACATTTTATTTATGAAATATTACTTATGCTATGAAAAGACAAGCAAAAAAATATAAATAAATAAAAAGTTCACACATATATAAATATAAACAAAATATAGATACTACATTATGCGGCCGGGAAAAATTTCAAGCGTAACTCGGGCTGTGAGTGAGGGGGTAGCGTTCTGTTGAAACCACATTTGATGCAGAACCATTCGACCCGATTCGGCCACGAATAGTTTACCAATATGCGACGATTGCGATCACCATTAATGGTTACAGCATTACCATCGTTACTAAGGAGAACACATTCTTATTGTGAAGTTGTAATTATTCAGAAAATAGGTCTGTGATGTTTTAAATACTAATTAAATGTATTAATTATAAATATATACGTATAAAATCAATTTTATATGTATATATTTATCAGAATTATCAAATAATTTAATAAAAAATGAATTGATAATTTTGGCGTCTGCAGTCGGTTTACTCAAAGGTATTTGTGATTCCGTAAAAACAATGTAGATGGCTTTCAAATAATGAAATGACAGATGAATTAATTTGAAAAATTGTAACATATAAGTTCGAAAATTTGTCATGAAAAATACTGGCGCTATAACACAATTGGTAGTGTACTTCCTCGGATTGGAAATATAGATCCAGGTTTGTATCCCGGTAGCGCAAAAACAATCGATTTTATATGTCTATATTTATAATTAATACATTTAATTATTACCATCATTATTTAGATTAAATGTTTAAATGTCTTCTACACGTTGTTGAGGCGATAGATGCTCCATAATAAATTGTATTAAACTACTATCTATGACTACCAATTTCGAATTAAAAAATATGTGCCAAATAAAAATGACGGCCAAGCAAAATCAGCCTGGAACATAATATTCACCCTGTATATGTAAATATTATGTATTTAAACGATTCATGTTCTCAAGCAATGAAAAATATTAAGATTGTTCTCTCGATACAGCGGACCATCAAACTTTAGAGCTTATATAACTATTTTAGCTCCCGGCCTATGGCGATTGGATGTCAGATAGCATCCCCAAAGGAAGCATGTTATTCATGGTCTTCTTGAAGGTCCTCTACTTGCGGGAACTCCCTCAAGACGAGCATGGCAGTTTCAGTATCTTCGGTTCTAGATATGTTTCCGGTCCGTCCAATTTGTTGTGTTTTATGTCGTTTTTTTTTTTATTTAATCGTATAAGAACTGGGAAAAAGATCAGATGCATTTTCTGCCTTATCTACATTAATAAACATTGAACAATATAATCATTCTCTCTTTTCCGTATTTAAAAAATATATATCTCTAAAAAATAAACAAATTTAACAAATCGCGAATATGTAATTAAGTTTATTGATGATATGGTGAACAGCAAAAAGTTATCTAGATCAGAATTTTAAATTAACACTAGATTGAATACGAATGCATTATTACACAATGGGTAAAAGTTTTCTTAACAAATACAAAGTATACAATAAACTTAAATAACCACGATAGTTTTATATGAACCGGCTTAAGAAAAATTATTTTCCTTCAAGGGTCATCAAAAACTAAACCTTAACATCAATTTATCGTTTTTTTTAAAAAAAATCTGATAAATATTTTAAAAATAATTTTAGTACTTGACTGCATAAAATATATAAACTAGTATGATGATTATAATTAGGAAATATATTAATAATAATAAAACTGAACGTTAACACGTAAACAAAAATGATAAATTTCGTCCACCATATTTTATTTTGCTCGCTATTATATTTATGACCAATTAATGAATATGCACGTACATTTAAATTGATATTTTCAAAATATCACATCAAATATTTAGTAAAAATTGTAAGTGTTTAAAAGTTTAATTTAACAAACTGTTCTGCCATTAGTTCATTGTTTTGCTTTGGATAAATGATCAACACCTCAAAAATTATTGAATGTGTATAAAATATTTTTTTAATATTGGTTACAATAAAATGTTTTGAGGTATCAATCTATTTATTTAATAATTGCGCACTTAAGTATATACGAGTACTTACGCAATAAGCAATTTTCTGCTCGTTTTATTCAAATAAAGTTCGTTAAGTAATTTAGTAGTATGATAAAAGTTCGTCGAAATCGATACTAAATTTATTAAATTTCTTTGAATACTTTTTTTACTCATAGTCAAATAGTGTATTCATATTAAATTTTAAGCTAGATAAACTTTGTTCGTCAAGTCTCCAAAAAACATTAATCATACAGGCTACCTATCGCGATTAATTAAATTTTTTAAATAAGAAAAAAGTTAAAATAATTATATCGTTCAATGTACATTAATGTATATGAGGCTAAAAATGCATACTATATTTTACACAGTAGATATATACTTATTCGATTAAATAAACTTAAAGAAACGAAATACAACACGATTTGGATGGACCGGAATTGAATCTATGTAGAGCCGAAGTATATGGTTTAATATTTTTTCAATTATGCCTTCTATAATATCATTATATTAGCTGATGTACTCGAATATAATTAATTTTATGACTTGAAACGATATCAAAATTTAAATTCAAATTATTTATACATTTTAAATGTATTTTGATAAGTGAATCAATAAAATATTTTAAATATGAATTAAATATATTAATTAGAAAGATATACATATAGAATCAATTTTATCGAAAAATATTGTTGTTGCGTCACCAGAATTCGATCCTGGATCTCTTTCCTAACCGGGGAAGGTGCATTATCCAAATATGCTACAGTGACAATATTTTTCGATAAAATTGATTTTATATGTATATCTGTCTAATTAATTAATATTTAAAATATCACCGACCTACGTTATGAATAATTAGAACTTCATAATAAGAACGTGTTCTCCTAATAATAAAATATTTATTTCTTGTAACAAGAAATACTTGAACGCGTTGTAATTTTTGAACCATGAGTCGTTAGTTGGAGTGCAGTTGAATATTTCGCGGAATATACGCTGTGTGGAGAATGTCGCCGTGACTGATTTTTCAAATTGTATGACATTTGCCTATAGCGTGACCGGAAATTCAGTTTTCTGACATATTTATTTTTAGTTCTTAATTTATCTTTCCGCTTAGTCAAAACTGTTCTATAAAAAAAATCTCCCATATCGGTTCTACTTATTCGCTATCAGCTCGGCAGTTTTACTCAACAAGCCTTGCTACAGGCATGACTATCAGTCAAAAGTCATTCACTGACTTTTCATTTTACCATTATATATATAAATATAAATATACATAGTAAGAATATACAGATAAAAAAAGGCATAAATAAAGATATAAAACTATTGGACAGACACACGAATTCAGTGATGAAACAAAAAATACAAAATGGATTAATAAGTTTGGCATCGTCAGACAGTGATAGCTGAAACCATCACTTTCCTCGAGGAATCAGGATATAAATTCCAGACACCAGACTGACCACAAATAAATTCTAAATCAACTTGATAAACACAGCCATATTATTTTATAAATGTCGCCAACTACAGACTTTAACTTATTAATTTATTTATTCGTCTACATAACATTGAAAACAATCTGTATTAAAAATAAAACTTGAGAGTAATGATCAAATTAACCATTGCCTTTAAAAGTAGCCCCTGTAGACGGTATCAAAGATTATACAAAAAAAACTCGTCATGTTATTTATTTTCTTAGGATTTGAATATTTTGTTGCCACCCGGACATTGATACATTTAGTTTATATTAAAAATGTCGCAGAACTACCAAATTAGTCATATTTTCATAGCACAAGCATTTATCATCGCTATTTTTTTTTTAAATAAAAGAAGAAAAAAGAGTATGTATCTTAAAGTTATCTTGTTATCTCTGGCAACTATGTTGGAAAATAAATAAATAATTATTAAAATTTATTAATTGGTCCATTAAGATAAACGTACTTATTGAGTTGATGCATAAATTTCTAGAGTTTTTATTAAAATAATACTTTTTATTTAAAAAAAATACAAAAACCAATCAGTAATATAATCTCCCGCGTTGCTTATGATTGGCTTCCAACGTTCTGGCAGTTTTTGATTCCACGCCTGAAGAAATTCAGTAATTTGAGAGTAAATAAGTCATCAAGCCAATTTAGATGAGCAGCATCGTTATTAAAGGAGATTCCTCATAGATTGTTGAATATCGAATAAAAAGCGAAAAAGATCAAGAAAATAGGGCGAATTCGGAATAATCTCCCAACCGAATTCTTACATAGCTACCTTAGTAAGATTTAAGCAGTATATAGACGGGCATTATCATGCTGAAAATCACTTGATGCCGTCATCCCGGTTATCTTTATTGCTTTTATTGAATCTGAATTGAAATGGAATAGTTGGCAATAATCCTCAGAAGTGATGGTTGTTTTCCTCGAAAGCAATTCACAGTAGAATAACCACCAGATGCGAAATATTAGCATATTTGGTAATATTCGTTTTTTGTTGAACTTGAAACTCCATTTTCTACAGCCACAATTTTTTACAAATTTAACATACATTTATTAAATTGAACAACATTACGAGATTAAAATTACAATGTCCTGGAAAACAAAAATGTTATAAACTTATGCATCAACCCAATAATATTTATTTGTATTCCTTGTTACTACTATTTATATTCACTCTCTAATTATACATAGAAAGAAGCAAGTATGTGGCTCCGTTAGAACAAAGAAATGTACTGCATGAAAATTTGCATGCATACTAAAGAAGCTCCAGGGATTAGCAATGCGCTTTTTTGTGGGTAGAACCAGGGCTTTTTTAAACTTGAATAAACTTTTCTTACTAAGTACATTAATAAAACAATAATAATTTAAAGATGCGGAATTTTGCAGCACTACATCGAATATATTAAATATTAATTTTAATTATTATTTTCGAAGTTCATTAGTCAAAATTGTATTCATAAACAAACTGCGTACCTACAACATTTATTAATTAAATGTAATTATCAAAATCAAAATTTATATGTAGACACATATTTTTTATTAATGCACGTATTATATATGCATATAGATAAATCTTTTATTTTGAAAATGGAGAGTGATTTTAGAGTCTCCTGGATAAGACTGAAGAAAGTGCACTGAAATTTTCTTGTTGATTCCTCACCAGACTATTATATATTTACCTCTTTCAAAACTAGTAGAAGTTTTATTAAATATTATTTAAATATATACTTTTGTTTCTAGAGTGGCGATAAGAGCTGACACTTATTGATTGATTGTAAACCCTCACCATGCAAATTGCAATATACTTTATTCAAATAAATGTCTCGGTGGTAACTGTTTACTTTTCATACTGGAGTAACTTTCTATACGAAAGATTCAGTCTGACAATTTGGGTTCATTATATTCTGTTAATTATTATTTCTTCCTCGTCGTTGTTTTAGCGAATTTAAATGTTCAGAATAAATATATTATTATCGTGCCCTCGTAGTGGTTAGGTGGTTTTTGGTCTCCCAGTGTAACGATCGCTATCGGAATTGGGGTAATTAATTTAAAACAGTTGTCGGTTGGGTGGTGGATCTACGGTGAGCGGTGCGCGGTGATATCGAAAGGCAGCGAGGTGAGAGCCGATTGCAAAAGGTAAATATTATTTTTGCTACTGTTTCTGTAACCTTGCGTCGGCATGTTTTAATTATTTCGATTAAGTAGAAATAAAATATGATAAATAGTTTTTAAAGTTACATAATTTACTTTGTGTCAGAGCTCACATTATCCCGTAAAAAATGGTCATAAATAGACTGGAATATCGTATTTATCGAAAATATTCTTAAAATTGAGTTAGTAGTTATTGGTTACGCACTTTCTTATTTCTTCGACTGGCATCCCTGGTTTTTATTGTTGTTGGTATGATTCATTTACGAATTGTGAATGTCGCCGCTTTCTGCGATCGAAGAACTGCTATCAAACCACAGCGGATCACAATTGCGTTTGGTACCTCGCCAGATAAACTTAATTTAATAAGTTTCACCGGAAGTGTGTTATTTCGGTCGATCGGAATACCACCCGGAGATCGGAGCGCAAGAAGAACAATCGGACCAACCTACGACGGTAGAGAAACAGCAATCAGCATCAATCAAGGTTAGTGGTGATTTTTCACTTTACATACGTGATTATATTATATATAAAAAACTCGAGAATAACAAGCTATCGAAGGCATTCACAGTTAGTATTTAATACTTACCCTTACGCAACAATGTAAATATAACTGCTTTAATAAAGTAGTAAAAAAATTCCCTCAAAATCAGATTCCAAAAGGTCGACGAAAAAAGATAAATAAGTGCCAATTTCGTAGTAGGAAGGCAACAACAGGCCGATTTTTCACACTCCAACAAGTTATAAAAAAATTGGGTGAACGCCAAAGCAATTCACCCTATCCATCAACCAGAAAAGGCATACGTCTTATACACGGTGTGGCTAATACCCAGATAACAAGTGGTCGTTAACTACATACTTTATAGGGTGTAAGGAATTGTTTTGAAGGTCGAATATTATAGATGTACTTCTACTTTTTTAACCGTACGTTAAATCTGAAATGATGCAGAAATTTTTACAATATTTTACATTGTTCTTGTATAACTAAAAGTGTTATTCCATTTTTTCAAGAGCAGTTACAGTATTCCAATCAAATAAATATTTATGCAAATTAAATTAATCAAACAGAAAGATTTTATATTTATCGAACAAATATTTGGTTGGTACCGGGATTCGAACCTGATACATTTTCTATCAGGGAAATGTGTACCATTACATTACATAAACACTACATAAATAATGTTTACAACACATATGGAACAAATGTTTTGTATATATTTATAATTGATACATCTTTTATATTATTCCATTCTTAAAAGCAATAACTTTTTATTGCGATGGTCCTAATTTAAAAAAAATGGAATAATAGATGTATAAATTATAAAAATATATAGAATACAGAGCTTATTTGAGAAGATGTATGAATGTGGATGAAGCGAGAACTGTGAGTGTTTTTTTTAAAATTAAAATAAAACTAGACCTATAAAATATCTTGCTAGACGTTTTTCTGCAGCTACATTTATATCCATTTTGTTACATTTAATATAATCAAAAACATAACAACTAATCAGTCACAGGTTAAACAATTCATTTCATTCTTACAGGTAAGACAGGTTATTACCGATAAGCCATTTTTATATCATTTCTTCCGAATTCGGAGAAAGCATACTCATTTGTAAAAAACCCAGGTAGTTTATTTTTTATTGTAGGAACAATAAATTCTATTGTCCTCAATCCATACTTATTGGTGATTTTGGGAATTGTCAAATTTATTTTTGTATTTTTTACGTGTAAAGCTACCCTATTTAGAGCATCGTTGTTATAATTGTATTTTATTAAAAGGAACAGGAACAGTAACAGTAAAGGACAGAAGAGTATGGCGTTCTATCCTCTCTGCCTACCCCCGCAGTAAAATAGCATGATGGTAAGTAATCAGTTACATAATATAAGTTCCAAATTTGTCGCAAACGTAATCGGTTGATATAGTTGAAATGTTAACACGTTTCCTCGGATACGAATATGTCCGGGTTCGAATTCCGGTAGCAACCTAATATTTTTTCGATAAATAGATTTTGTATGTATATTTTTCTAATTGATTATTTTTTTTAAATTATTTTTTATTTACACCCAATCCTGAATCGTTTTGAGAGTTGTTCACCCTCGGTTCGATTCGTCATAATTACATATATTTTTTTATTACATTCAGTCATATCATCATAACACCATCATAGGTTGGCTCCGGTATCGTAATTTAATATGTATTAAAAATACTACATACTATGTTCTGAAATTGCACCTTCATAATAAACATGGGTTTTCATTTTATGCATTCACACATGGCCAATTAAAAATACTCAAAAACACTGAACACTTATGAAAATGTGGTTTCAAGTTAATTAGTGTGTGAGGGTTACTGTTAGAGTCTGTGAGTATATGTGTGTATGAGGAATCGAAGAGTATTGTACATATGTATTTTATATTAAACATATGTTCAAAATTATGCATTTTTCGTTCATAACAGCTGCATTTGAGTACACACATACGTGCGAGTCTTCTTTTCATTCCATCTGCAGTAATTGAAACACACGTGTTTCTAGACATTACCATTAAGAAGGACATTTAATTCTTTGCACGAAATGTTTAAAAATGAATATTTTATGTTAGATTAGTTATTTAGATTATAAATAATATTATATAAATTTATTTTGATGAACATTTATAAAGTAAAATTGTTTTCAATAAAATATTGCCGTTTTGTTACTAATTAGTTAAAATACTAATACACTTTTTTTTAAATACAGTTGATTTTTGAAAAATTATGTGGGTCTAATAAAATTCTAAAAATTTCTAATGTTATTATGTGTCGAATTCAAGTTGTTAACATCGTTTTAGTATGGTGAAAAATGAACTATAATTTTATGAAAATGGTATAAATAACTAAAAATAGTTAGTATATTTAGTAAATATAACGTAGGCTGAAATAATTATGGTGTTAAAAATTGACTAGATGATCATAATTTATTATTTTAATCAATAATTTGAACTTTTTTACATATAATGAAAATGTCTGGCATCACTTGAATTTTTTTTAACTTTTCACAGCTGTTTCAATTAGTGATGATTAAGCCGTTATCGTACCTGTGATTGTGTAACGATGATTGGTAACTAATTATTCGGAATTCTTCAAGCAATCACTGGTACACTAGAAACTAAATCATCGAATACAATCAGATTCATATTAACGGTTAAGCATCACTAGTTTGAATTGAGTTAATTCGAAATTTTGAAAAAAATCATACTATTCAGCTATACTTAGTTATTAAATAATATTTTATCTTCAAGTTTGTACACCAACATCAACCTTTGGAGTTATGTCAGAAGCATTGTAGGAGTCTGCTCAAAAAGTTGGTAGCCAAGATTAAACGCGAACAACAGTATATGGAAGACCACTATCGTAGTAGTAAAGCATCATCTGCAGTATTTCTAGAAAACGTTAACAAAGCTGTTAACTTGATTTTAATTTATGTTAAGGAGATGTGTGTAGAAAGTCTTTCTTCTCACTGAGTGCCAAAGGTTCTGGGGGTGTTCGTTTCCAAACTTCATAGGAGTGTTTGTTTGGCTATATTTGATGCTAATCCTGCAAACTTCTTTGCATTATTTTCCAACACACCAAATAAAGAAGGCCACGTCTATTTTGTCAACTATCAAGGTGATGGTAATTGTTTTCTAGAATTGTAAGAGCATTATCATAAACTACTTAGATAAGGAGCATTATCAATCATCTAAGTCAACTGAGAGAAAAAGTCAAGAAGAAAAGATCCGGAATGTTATCAAAATACGTTAAATCATACAGTTGTTAAGGAGAACACATTCTTATTGTGAAGTTGTAATTATTCAGAGCATGTATGTAATGTTTTAAATACTAATTTAATGTATTAATTATAAATATATACAGAGAAAATCAGTTTTGTCGAAAAATATTGTTTTTGCGCTACCGGGATACGAACCTGGATCTCTATTTCCAATCCAGGGAAGTACACTACCAATTGTGTTATAGCGCCAGTATTTTTCATGACAAATTTTCGAACCTATATGTTACACTTTTTCAAATTAATACATCTGTCGTTCCATTATTTGAAAGCCATCTACATTATTTTTACGGAATCTTAAATACCTTTATGTAAACCGACTGCAGACGCCAGAATTATCAATTCATTTTTATTAAATTTTGGACACATTGATACAACTTATATTATTAAGGAGAACACATTCTTATTGTGAAGTTGTAATTATTCAGAACATAGGTCTGTGATGTTTTAAATACTAATTTAATGTATTAATTATAAATATATACATATAATTAATACATTAAATTAGTATTCATACAGTTGTAATAAACGCACTGCATTCCATTGGTTTAATGAGATATCCGCCTAACTAACCTGACATAATATCATCATACTTACTCCTCTTCGCAAATCTCGGTAGGATAAAAATTTATTCGATATCATGGAGCAGTATTTTGAAGGCCTTGACGATTCCTTCTATAATACTGGGAAATCGGCTTTGAAGCATCGCTGAGAAAAATGCTTTTAGCATCAAAGAGATTATATTGAAAAATAAAAATGTTTTCAACCATACTCTAAATATTGAAGGCTGCGAATTATTGCATACAAATTCAATTTTCTCACATTTATAGTAATCATTCAAACATCCAATTTATATTCAGGCGTGGAATAATTAAATCGTTCGCATGAATAATTGATTTGTACATAAATTAGGAAAGAATACAGGTTAAAACTATTTTTATGGCGGACTTATTATTATTGGCGTCATTTTTCTATGACAATGACAATTTTGTGTAATCTCGATAATAATATTTTTTAAGTAATAGCTGCAGAAAATTTATTACAATAACTCTCACTTTTGATACTAATAAGTAAAATTTATTTTATATAATCATTTCGCGTACGCGATCCATGGTAAAAATTACCCAAATATAAATTGTTGAATAATCAAATAAATATTTTTTTATGTTGTAATTTAAGAATATAGTTTTTTGAATAATGATAAGTTCTATAATTTATAGATTTTAATTGAAAATAGGAATAATATAATAAGTTAAAAAATTTAACGAGAAACTCAATGGTTATTGTGGCATAATCGGTAACTCATTCTCCAGGCAAAATAATTTACGGGTTCGAGTTTCGCTAGTAAGTAGTTATATATATTTCTTCTATATATAGATTTTTTTGTTTATCCTTCTAAGTGATTTATCTAACATGTTGGAATGTTAAAATATTTTTTTTTAACATTGGATGTTGGTACGGTTTTTCAAATGTACAGATTTTTATTCCCTGTCATTTTATAACTAATTCAGTGAATATGAAAGTGCTTAGATTGAATATATTTTTGCCATTGAATTCATTGTTTTACGTATTGAAAACATATTTAAACATATTATGTAGAGTTCATTACGCAGTTGGATGAAATTTCATTGTGTAAATCAGTTGAGAAGAGACTGCATGCACCAGTTAAAAATGCAATAAAATAATAATTCTGTGTCCGGTTTCTAATAAATTTCATACATTTTGAGAGTAGTCACTTGAGCGATCTTTAGATCAACATTTTTTGGTGACTGTCAATTGTTTAATTTTGCATTTAACTGAAATTTAATTACTGATAGTTTGAAAATTTAATTACTACTTCAATCTTAAATTAAACAGTAAACGCATTAACTATAACTATTGCGTTCATTATTAAAATCACATAATTAACATTTAAAAAATATGCTATCTTGCTAATGGGCTACTTCACCACCATGTTCTGATTAGTATTAAACGAGATGGATAATATTTGTGTGGCATTTTATGACTTCTCACAGCACTGTCATATGTCCTCAGGATAAAGATATGATTATTTCATCCTGAGGACGATAATTATTTGAGAAAGAGAGAGAGAGAGATAATAATTGTTGACGCCAGTCGTGTACCTAATCCCTGTGCATTTTGTCCTTCCAATATATACCTTAATATATACCTGTCCCGCTCTGGCCAACTAATTACTTAGGAATTTTGCCAACGGGGGAACAGATTGCCTTCTGACATCGAACTGTCATGATCCGTGTTATTTTTCTACCGTCCGAAATCAGCGCCGTGCGTGACGCTAGGACCACGAAGAAGCGGTGTTCTCAACAGCTTTGGAAGTGAAGTGATATCTCAGTTCTTAATAATACAAGTGCTAGTCAACTGAAGGTGAAAACGACGTCCAACCCAGAACTAGAGCAAGGTAGGCCAGATCCATCTACCATTATTTTCCTTCGAATCTACTTCGGGTTGCGTCAACTAATCATTATTATAATCTACATAGTCCACGGGATCTTATCCCACCATTTAAAGGTCCTTCGAGCCAATAATTCGAGAAAATAAAAAAAATAAAACTAACTTAACATTGTAACAATTATACAGTATATACTAATTTGATAGTTTTTACAAACGTGGTAATAACTAGTTATAATATTTATAAGAAATTTAATAATTTAATTACTAAAAATGTAAAATAATATTCTGGATCTAAAATAAAACTACAAGAATTGATGTTCAGTAACATATTGATTAGAAACGAATAAAGTATATAGGTAGCTCTATCACAATGTAACCTTAGCTGAAACGTTATTCGTAAAAAATAAAAAATATTACCTGTTTATGAAATAAAAAGCTTCATTGGATGATAAAATCGTTGTATAAATATTATAATAGTTGCTTAGAAATAGATAGAGAGGGGTCGAGCAAATTTATTAGAGAAGGTGAACTAAGGTAAAGATATCTGTTGTCCTCTATAAATACTGCTCCTGATATTTACCGACTGAATAACTCCGGGAAGCCTTACCTTCCGTCGAATAGCGGATACACTGAAGAGTATTAATTCTAGCCGGAAAATGTCACCCATCTTATTTAAAAGTCTACAAGATTGTTTCTTGGCTCAAGATACGTGTGTCTTCTCAAGCTGTTTTCGTAAATTTTTAAGCATCGCTACCTCACTCTACCTTTACGATATTGGATCCGTTTTATTGGACAAAGCTTTCGGATGATTTTCCAGAAATGCATTATTTCCGGAGCGAATAATGCACGTATCCGTTTCGTGTCGTGAATAAATGCATGAAGAGCGCCCGGATGAACTTAATCTTTTCCGCTCGGAAGCTAATGTCATCTTGTAGGGATAGGTTCTCTTCAGAGCTTACGCTGTACAAATAATGTTACATTCGGACAAAATGCGGTACGGTATGTTGTTTTAGACAAGCATTGTCATGAAGTTACCATCTTCGTGTAGAAAACTCGTACAGATATATCAAAATTAAGAAAAACATTTTAAAAACACATCTCACACAAATGTTTTATTATTGTCTTATTTGCTTACACTGTTGATTTTTCTTACTAATTGTACTACACTGATAACTATACATTTTATTTGAAATTAATACAGATAGTCTACCAAATAAACTGTCTAAACCATGTAAACAAATAATCAAATAATACATATCAAGCAACAAAATAGGTAACATTAAAAATTAAATTCTATAAAAATAAGATGTGACAAATGTGTTTGCAATAAAAATAATGCTTAAATTTGTAATAAATAATTTATAAATTAAATAATTACGATAACCAAATATTTCAAATCACATACATGGTCCATCCAGTGATTGAAATATTAATAAGTAAAACATCACAAGTTAGAAAAATTGTCATTGAGGAGAATTAAGAGGTCGGTAGGCCGCCCTAATTCCCGCTGAACTGATGAAATAAATCATCAAACATTGCGAGACACTTGGGGAGGCTTTCATTATCGGCTGATCATTATTATAATTACAGTGAATACTGATCCTCACCATAGTTATTAAACCAGATCGTCGGGTCGAACCACGAGAGTACCGATCGCGAACAGTGTGTACGGTGAGAGAACGAGAGACTGCGTTGTGCCAAGAATAATTAACAAAATCAATAAAAACTTTTTAAACATTAAAAAAAATCATGAGACCCCCCCAGTGACCACCTTAAAATACAAAATAAAATAACATATTCTTATCTAATTTTTTATTTCCTTGTTATATTCTATTATATTCAGGTATTCACCCATAGCATACTGTGGACCAGGTCTATTACCCTGTAAAAATTGTATATTTTTTCTAAAGATTATGTTTTTTCTTTATATATTTCTTCTTTATATCTATTCATTTAATTTCTTTTAACTTTACTATAACATAATTTATAAACGTGTCTCACCACTCTAAATGGAAATTACTGTATATTATATTAACATACCAATTTGGTGAAGGATAATGCATACATTTAGTTCATTAACATCTTAGCTATTTTTTTCCCCTAGTTATATTTTGTTTATAAAAAAAAAATGTTGTTTAACTATGTAAAAGGCAATCTTTGCCATAAAACTGCCATGCGGTTTAGCAAAAAATAAAATTATAATGATTATATATGGAATAAAGAAGAAATAAAAAAAATAAAAAACAAATATTTGGATATTGAAATAAAAACCCACCACCCGCCATCGAACTGCTGCCTAGTAATGAATAAATGAATCAATACGATACGACTTGAGTCTTGAAACTTTAAGTAAAACCTGTTCATTGTGTATGTTTCCAAGTCAATATTACTCCCGTTCCTTAAATGTTTGAGAAGGTCAACAAACGACGGTACCACAAATCAATGGGGTCGTTTTCTCGGACTCCGTCAGATCTTTCTATAAATTATCTCATTATGTTTTCGATCCAGTGATTTATTTAATCTTACATTAGAAAGAATAGATGATCCTATCTCCAACACAGCATACAATAAGTCTACTATATTGCCATTTTGATTGGATTAATCCACACTTAGGTCACTTAGCCTTTCCTTCTTGAGACAAAGTTGTTAGTTAAGTTTAATATTTAAAACCTCGTAAATAAACTGTTATTTTTTTCTGCATAAGGTTTGCGCTTTAATAGTCTATATATTTATACAAACGTAATAAAAGTAAAATTACTTAAAATATTTTTATAAATTAATATAAAAAGTATTTACAAAATAAATTAACATATCTGAAAAATGAAAATAAATAACACACTACTTAATATTATATTTTGGTTTTTCATAGCGGGCGCTCAGGGTTCGATTCCACGTGAGGACCCAATACCAAAGATGTAATTTTATCATACCTGGGTGTTTTTGTACTTCATGGCCTGTTGTAGTGTTAAAAAATAAATATAAAATATTCGTTTCATTCTCAAAAAGAACTAACATAAAATTTTCAAAGAAAATAATCACGTTGTGGCTTGACATTATAATTAAATAATACAATGTTTTGTTTTAAACCACCTTATTATGTACACACACTCAAGTCAACTATTAAGGAGAACATATTCTTATTGTGAAGTTGTAATTATAAAAAAGATGGCTTTCAAATAATGGAACGATAGATGTATTCATTTGAAAAGTGTAACATATGGATTCGAAAATTTATCGTCAATGCACTGTGGTGCTATAGCATAATCGGTTAATGCAGGTTCCCCAGATTGGAAGAGATCCAGGTTCGAATACTGGTAGCGACAACAATATTTTTCGATAAAATTTATTTTATATATCTTTCTAATTAATACATTTAATTTGTATTAAAGTCAACTAGTTTCAGTTGGACCGACGTACTCGCTTCGGCCGTACATAAACTAAAATTGGGACGATACAGAGAAGATTAGCATGGTCCCTGCGCAAGGATGACACGCAAAATCGTAAAGCGTTCCACATTTTTAATATAATTGTTTTTAATAATACCTAATAATAAAATTTAACAGGCCCATAAGGCATACAATATGATGAAGGAGCAAGGGGTCCAAGAGACCCGGTGACCCGTAGTACAAGAAATCACTAGCCAACTAAATATTTTTTCGATACATATATGTTTTTTCTATATATCTTTCTAATTGATTCATTTAGCTTCTATTTAAATGTTTCATTTTAATCAATGTGTTTTTATTATTTGGCTGATAATCATACGATAAAAACTATCATTGCCTTGCTGGACTCTTTAGAAGGGAAAATAAAAAAATATTTCCAATACATTAAGGCCTCTTATTTAACAATCACACGGGTTGGTTATAAAGTACCTAACTACATATATACATGTTATCTGTTTTCCGTTAGATCTGACCTTCAATGTAGTTATTAGAATATGATTTAAATTTTATCAACAATATAAAGTGTTACTTTGTTTATTCAAAGTGATATTTGTAGTTTAAATCTTCAAGGAAATTTTTAAAGCGCCATAATTTAACGCCACAAAGATTTCAGGCGGGATAATGGAGTCGGGTAAGAGAGTGGATTTGGGTGTGGAAGGAAATTCAAAAGGACATAAATTTATGGCCGCGAAGTGGCCATCAATTAGGCCGTGAGACGGCCATTTAGAGTATATCTATTGTTACACTAGGCAAACAAAAAAAAATTACTTTGCTAACACAGTTACCAGCTATTAAATATTCTATCATTAAAAGTATAATAAAAGTAATTAATAATTTTTAACCAGAAATAAATTATAATGCTTCACAAAGCATTGAAATTTTACTCTGCTCTAAAACATACCTTAAATTTTTTAAATATTATTATGCGTACTTATATTATGTACCTTGTGACGTGCGTATGATGCATGCGTCCACGTATGAGTGCCCACCAAAAACATTAGATGTAAAATATCACGCTGTGTATGAAGTCTGCCGTAGCCCAGCATCCAATAAGAAGCCAGATAATCTATGGCGCGATACAATTTGGTAGCTGTCATTTTTTTCTAGGGAGCGGGTCGAGACTGTGAGGGCTGAGACAAGATTTCTGGCCAAGATGATAAGAAAAAGACGAAAAATGGGAAGGCGAGGCTCATAAGGGCCTTAACGTGACGCCCGGCATCTTTGGCCATATTTTTGATGAGATGGTGGCGTATTTTTGCTATTTGATCCTGGCAAAATTTTGTTTTGGCGACGTTCTTTATTTATTATAGTTTATAATAGTGAACGAATTTATTATCATTATGTGTAGCGCCTAATTCCAAAACTCATTATAACGGATTTGGGATAACTAGAGTTAAATATACCGTTTTGTAGATTTTCTTGTCAGCTACATACAGAGTACATTGTTTTTCGCAAAAGCCACTTAAATCTATTGACATTGCATCTTAAAAATCATTTTTAGTTCCAAAATACCTCAAAGTAGACAGAGGATAAGTTACTATTCCCCATAAAATGAAATCAGTCAATCACAACGCTTGTTGATGATCACGTAATCTAAAATCCAGTATGGCTTAAAGAAGGATATAAACAGGAAAAAAAGCACATTGCAGAATTTTCTTTAAAAAATGCTGATATAAAAACAAAAATTTTGTACATTTGCTTTCAAAATATAAATTTTCAGCTATAACTCAAAAACATATAAACTCGTTTTAGGGGGTTTTGGAATTAGGTTATACATTTATTCACCTTCTCCTACAGATTAAAAAAACTCTCATAAAGCGGCTCATAGACGATATCCGATAAGATCCCTAAATTAGTAAGTGCCGATTCTAGGTAATCGGTGACGTGTTTCTCGGAGCCTAGCGTTCTATCCACGGCATGTAAAGGATGCCCGATCAACTCGAGTAGCACGAAACATTACTTATATCTATATATGATATAACTGATTTTGTAAACACGATATCTCCCGTGGTCTCTATCAGATTTATGTAAAATTTTACTTTGTAAATATCTTGGGCAACTTCAGTAGCCAACTCGTTCAAAATGGGGCTGTTTACAATATTTCAAAATGTTGGCTATTTACAAAATCATAACTAAGTTTTGGTTTAAAACTCAAAAATGGCCAAAGCAATTTTTTTCAGCGGAAATTTTATCAAGGCATAAATCAGAAAGCCGAACAGTGAAGAAATGACTGTATTGGGTAAATTGGTCAAGAAATCCGAGATTCAAATGAAATAAAGTGACGGTACAATAAACCCTCAATTTAATATAAATATGCCTATTTTCGGACAATGTCGAGGTTTCTGGCTTTTCGAGTCTTTCTAGTATGAAAAAAAACAGTTTTCATGGTTATAGTACTAACATCATCCACAATTTGTTTACTATATTTCGTTGGATAATAGTCAACAAATAGTTTTTGTTTGTATATTTATAATAGTGATTATGTTTTTTGGAAATTAAATATAGATTGATTAGGTTATTATTTGATATATCTGGTAATATTTTATATAGAAATCTAACAATATTTTTAGATGCCATTGGTTAAAAGTCGTTGCGGCTTTTTGGGATATTATCAAACCGTATGGCAAAAAAAATCATTTGGATCAAAAAATATTTTTTCAAGAATTTTTAACTTTTTACGTTATTCAACACGCTATGCTACATTTTTTTAGTGTACATTTATATAGTGTTATGTTTTATAACTAATCCAACATAAAAAATTGTAAAAATATATCTATACGTGTGAATGAATATACTGTAAATATAGTCAACTAATCATGAAGAATGCGTGACGTTTCCAATTATTTAATCACATTAGATTTTATGCATTATAATAAAAAAGTGATTGATGCTTGTATAACCTTGTACGTCCAACAAGTCAAATTTATCGAAGTGTGGCATCTGACAACGTTGGGGTTAAGCAAATAGTGCAAACAGCGAACATTAATCGTACGACGTCTACTTAGTACGAAGTTGTTCTTACCGACATTTGTTACGTGTTTCCAACTTTCTTCATACTGGAGAGTAAACAGAAAATGTACTGCAGAATGACTGAATTTTCACTAGTACGCACGAATTGAATTTTAATACTAAGATCAATGGTAAGTACTATACACCATTTTATCTTTTAAATGAATTTGTAGAGGTGGTGATGTGAATCTCTGGTGTAAGTGTGTTATGTGTGTATTGAATACGAGGTAATTTATGCGTATTATAAATATTCAATATTTTCAAATGTGGAAGAAGTCAGCTGGAAGAAGTCTTTAAATGATCAAAGGTTTTGTGTAATTCTTTTTGTTTTGTTTGCTCCATGATTGTGTCTATTCTAATCCTGCTTTTTACCTTGTTTTTACTCGGTTCTTCTATTTACTCTACTCTGATCGTTTTACCATATCTTTACTATGCTTTTTTTTTTACTTGTTTCTCATTTCTACTTATTTTAACCAGTTATTATTTTTTACTCCATTTCTTTAAAATGCTTTTACTTTAATGTTATATATATTCTGTTCTTTACTTTTTACATATATTTAGTCTGTATCACAATGTAAAATGTTTACTTTGTTCATTTTACTTCTCATTTTTGATTTTTCTGTATTTTACTATTTAATTTGTTAAAATTAGTCCTATCTTACTTCCAACTTATGCACATATTAGTTTTCTGGAATATTAAAAACAATAATAAAAAGCTAATGGAACCTAATGGCTACCTATCTCAGAACAGGTACTTTATATGTACCTAGCGAGATAGGAATCGGCTAATAGGCTTGCATATAAATAAAACGTAATATTTAATACTTATTTACTTGCTAGTGTATTAATTACATATTATGTATTAAAGTTATGTATTTTGAAAATAAACGCCGATTTTATATGCACCGAAATCATATCATGGTTTAAGATTCCTTGTAGGAATGTATCGTGTAAAAGTAAGCAGTCAGCAGGGATAATCTAGATAAAACGCTACTTACGGTCGTACTGAGTTAATTATACAAGTTACAATCGAGTCTTAACTAATTACTATGCTAAATGATAAGAGAATTGTTGACGGTCTAACGTCGATAGAAAGAGTGAGATGCATTCACGCTGATTGTTTGATGTGCCCGACGTGTCTTAGTTGCAGTATGGTACCGCGCAGCTGGGTGCGTTCAGCGATGTCGGGCGTCCACCACAAATATTGAATTATTTTACACCGCTGAGCTCTCATAATGTAATTTGGAAAAATATAAAAATTGCTGCGGAATAGTACTTATTTTTATTTTATACAAAAATATAGTTGTATTTGGTTACGCCAGGTCAGTATTATCGACTGGCTTATTCTATCATTCATATTATTTCTTATTTCACATTCACATTATTGAGCATCTTGTTGGTTTAGTGGTTAAGACGCTGGCCTAGTGATTTAATGGTCAGAGGATCGCGCCTCTTTCCAGGAGACCAGCAAGTAAGACCTATTTTAATAGTACAAGCGTTTAGCTTAGTTTGAAATTAGTAAAAATATTGATGTGACAATAATTGAAAAAAAAAATCCTGTCTAAATATTATATCGGTGACTTGCCCTATATGTATGTAGAGCTAAACCATTTACTCCATTCTCAAAATTGAAAAACACATATCTTAATCGCATTGTGTAAAAAAACAATTTTACTTTTAACTAACTACAGTCATTATTTCCTTATTTCTGTTTACCTTGCTCTTACACTTCACAGCCTCTGAATACACAGAAAACCCTCGTCAATCGTGAAGACGACAAAACATACTGGAAAAGATTATTTCCTTAACAAACAAAGTATATTAACTGCTTATATTGTGTTTCAAAAAACGTCAGTATACAATTTTTTTGAATTTCAATGAACACGTCTTTCTAGAATTACAATTTTGATTATATTTTTAAGAGATGAATTATTTAACGAATTAATACTAGGTAAATAAAGGATGAAAACTACATAAACCTAATATTACCGTGAACCGGAACTATCTATATACAACCTTAATATATTTTTACCTGGTTTGTATTTAGCAAACTAGCAAACAGAAATAATATCCGAGCGTTTAAAAAACTCTGTGTTTTAGCATTGCATATTATTTGGTTATGGCAATACTATTGTGACTTATAACGTAAATATTTGGACAGACACGAAAATGGCTGTGATGCAATATTTGTATAATAGATTAACAAACTGGTAGTTATAATTCATATTTTTGATTACAAGTTTTTATAAGTAAATTTACAACATATAAATTCGATTAATACTGTTTATATGAATAGAAGAGTTTTCTTACTATTTTTAATCAAATTTATACACATATAGTACACCGCATATTCTGCAATAATGATTTTCATTTTTATTTATTTTTATTTTATTTTCATTTTACAATGAGAAATATTTAGATAAAAATTGATTTTAATTCATGTATATTTAAAATAATTCCATATATCGAATTATAATAAATGTACAAATTTTAATTCTATTCATCTTACTGAATAGAAAGAGCTTCAAAATGTTCCCGTGTAACTGTTCTTTTAAAGTACTCTTTCCGTTTACTTTGCTGTTCAGAGAAAATGGAGTTTAAAATGTGTTTGTTTATATTCTGGGCATTACGTGCGATGGCACCAGGATATATCACCATCTGCGTGTGAGAACACTTTGGTGTAATACAAAGGAATTTGAGGTCTGCACTTAGGCATGTCAACGTAACACGTGACTGGTCTCTTGAAGTGGAACAAATGGAATGGAAATAAGTACATTTCGTTTGAATAGAGTTGTCTGTCTTATTACATAGATATATCTTATTTTGGAGGCCATTGCATATAAAATGTGTTTGATTCCATTTGATCAGAAGGATCAAGCGTATGAAACAATCTGCTTTCAAGTCGATTTAAATACGATAGTTCAAAGAAGACGCTACCTTACAGATAATAATTCACCTATTTGCTAGAAGCATGTCTTGAGCTTGCTGAATCTTGTTGTTCGTGGTAGAGGTTGACGTGCGTCCTGCTCTATATTCATGCGTCATCCTCGTCCGGCCACTTTTAAACTTCTTGATCCACAAAAAAACGCTTTTACGTAATAAAGCACTATCATCGTATTGTGATAAAAGTCTACAATGAATTTCAGCCCCTTTCACACCTTCCGACCATAGAAATCGGATCACTACTCGTTGTTCCTTCTTGGTGCAAACTGATAGCGGAGCGGACATTTTTACATGTTATTTGATCAGGATAAAATTTCGCACACGTGACCGCAGTCGTACCAAAACTAAACAAGCATGCGCAGAAGGTAGTATAGATAAAGTGTAGATTATTTTTGACTCGCCCTCATATATTAGTATTCACTTTAGTTTTCTTGGAAGAAAGAGAAAGGCAATCAGATATGTGGCGGAGCAAAGTTAAATAATTCTTACATGAGAAAGCACTACCAAACGTAACTATGCGTAGTACTATGCGTTGTGGCTTGTAGCTAATGTCACACAGTTGTGGCTTGTAGCTGATGTCACACAGAGGTGGTTTGATGCTGTTTTCTCAGGTACGTTTAGTACTCTACCCAGCTTACTATATTATGCCTAATGTGATATTTTTATACAAATTAAATGTATCAATAAGAAAGATATACAGATATAATCAATTTATCGAAAAAAAGATTTTTAAACACTCGGACTCGAACCAGGAACCCTTCCTATCCGGGGAAGTGCGCTGACCTTTTACACTACATCAACATTATAAGTTAACGACAAATGTTCGAACTTATATGTTGCACTTTAAAATTGATATATCTAATAATCCCATTATTCGAAAGCAATATACTTTATATTTACGGAGAATCTCAAACACCTTTGAGTAAAATCTAGTACGGAATATACATATTTACTAAGGTTAATTTAAAATTCATACCATTTTTCTTCCTTTTTTCTGTCCTCTGACATTTCATAGAAAATCTTCATCGCACTGTACCTATCTACATAAAAGACTTTCATTGTGTCCTGAATGGCTGTAATGTAATGAAAATAAGAAAATAAATAAATTTATGTGTTACTAAATTTAGAATAGATACCAATTATGTATATTCATTAGATAAGATTGTTTTCTAACTTAACAAAAAAATTCAAAACAAAGATTATATGTAAGTTAAATAACATGCTATAGGAACAATAATTAAAAATGATATAACATTTAATTTACTTCTCTCATTACAAATAGTGTTCTATGAATATTTATGGGAATACAATTTTGTAGTGTTTAAGCGAGATGAAAGAATGCGTTATATTATAAATGCCTCATATACACAGTCGCCTAGCTTATACATAAATACGGTATGGAATCTATAGATCCAAAGGTTAAATATTGGCAGAAAATATGCACTATTCGTGATGCGAGTTTTGAAATAAAAGTTCAAAAGCAAATATATCTATTTTATGAGAGCCATTTAAAGTTTCCATCTTTGGGTGTTCTCGGGAAAGTTTTGTGGCTCTCTTGAAGCCTGTTAGTGCTCTTGTGACAATAGCCTTCCGGATTTCATTCTCTGGATATGCTCTTCGAGCAATTCTTGTGAAGGAAATTACTGGGTTAGGTTGGAGTGGAAAGTCAATGGGGAGAAGTTTTCTCAACACATAGTCAGTTAACTCCACATTCAAATTGTCGTATATTATGTTCCTACGTACTAATTGAATCATTCGATTTATTTATTAGTATAATAATAATTGAACAAATATATTTAATATTTCATTATCAATTAGTTAATTCATTCAAATATTAATATTTCATTATCAATTAATTAATTAGTTCACGATCGGATTTATCTCCTGATTAATCTTTGTTGTTTTCGCAGTGGTAGGTTGTCAATTAAACACAAATCCTAGTATATTCACTAGGATTAATGAAGGTCAAAGCAAATAGGCTGCAGTAGGTGAAACATGTAGCGAGAGCAGATGAGTCTCGTAACACGCATAAAACCCTGAAGCATAAGCCGAGAAACATAATCGAGACCAAGGGGAAGATCAAAACGTAGATGGGCGGATAGTGTTAAGATATACCTGTAAAAGGTAGGCGGGTGATCTACGGACTAGACGCGTAGCTAATATTTAAAGTATGTACTGCGATCATGAACTTCCGAGTCTCATGAGACTGTTAAAGAAGAAGAAGAAATGTACGATAAAACAATATTTTTATTTCTTGTATGTTTTATTTTCTATTTCTTGAAGGCACTTCAGAATTTTATATAATTATGAACACAAAATCCTCTATTATGACGAGATTTGTGGTACAATAATTGATACACTGAAATATGGATAAAGATCGATATACGAATTTTTAGCATAATTTTTTAAGTACTATTTCATAGTTCACTAGGTATTCTCAAAATTTATTTTTATCCAGTTTTTAGAATGTTTGAATTTAGTGGATGCAGAAGCTACCAGAAAATGAAAGATCTGCGCGGAATATTAGTCAGAGAGAGAACTTTGACAATTAATAATATTTTTTGAGGGGAACACATTATTATTGTGAAGTTGCAGTTTTTTTTCTGAACATAATTTTGTGGTATTTAATGATTTAGTTTAATTTGTAATTAAGTAACAATAATATTTATTATTTATGACAGCTGAAAAAAACTTCTTTTTTTTCGATGAATTGAATTTATCTGTATGTATATATTTCGAATTTATGCCTTCAATTTGTATAAATAATATAGATTAGTTTAATATCTATATGTCGTGCATAAAAAATATTATTTTAATTCTTAATAATCTTTATTTTATACTAAACCAATTATTATCAATCTAACGCCAATACTGGGGCAATCAGTCTTGAATACTAACTAACTTACTATCACGCTGTTTTCCAGTGGGGATAGGCAAATAGGATAGAGCGCCATATTCTTCTGTTCTGACACATAATTCTCACTTTATCCACATTCACTCATCTTCTCATACATGCTCGCCGATTATTGAGGCTTCTAACAGAACCGTCCTACAGTATCAACACTTGCGTTATATATCTTTTTTTACCATTTTCTCCTCATTCATTCGTTCCATATGACTAAACCACCTGTGTTTATTTCTTAATCTTAATAGTGAGTGAGTAATTCATATGTAATTCATACATTGTTTAAATTTAGTTTATGTCTTTTATACGTGTATTCACTAGGAGAACCTTATGTATGAATAAAATCAACAAAATGTTATTATTATATTTAGTACATTGTTACGTAATGTCCTGGCTCCGTTGAATCGAACGCCAACGCATCACGCCACCAGCTTGGCTTAGTCTGTGGGTGTTTCTAGTATAATGTGTCAGTGTGGCTGTTTTAGATGAGAATGGTCTTAAACAAATGAAACACTTGGTTTACACATGAAACACATAATACAATTTATTCACGATCACAACAAATACCCGACAACATATTTGCACAATTTGAGTATTTTTATCTTCTTCACTTGTCATCGTTCTTTCCTCCAAGCAAGGACACTAGTTTGTTATAAATTTGACACTAATCTTATAGTTATTATAAGGTTGAGGTTATCTCTCGCTATCGAGAGACTTTCAGATTGTTACATGATCTATTTTTTTCGTGCTGATCCGCACAGCCACCAGCCGAGATCCTCCTCCTACCTTAAACCAAGAGATGGATCCATGATGCGAACGAATCGGGGATCTCAAACCTCCTGTATCCACCGCATCTCAGAATTCCTTCTTCTAAATCTCTTCATATTGTCGGCGGAGCGCCAATCGGTGCGCTCCACCTGTCTCGCCGGCTCTAGTCCAAGTCTACCCTTCTTTTTCTGTCATCTCTCTTTTTCCGCCCGCCACCACTCGGATCGGTAATGAAGCGCTCGGTCTGCCGCGCAGTTTTTAAATGTCACAACATATCTTTTCCGGGCTGCAGTAAACAAAGTGATAGATTGAAGGAAATCTCATCCTATCCTATCCCGGAATCGTTATAAGAGTTATGCATTCCCGATTTGATTCAACTGAACAAAGCAACGCGTGCAATAATTAACAGAATCTTTAAAGATTTTTAGAAAATATTAAAATAAATAAGTTAAGTTTGGTTGGTTGTGTTCTGGCAGTTAGTTAATTATGTAATACCTTGTGGTTTTCCTTCACAGTTTACTTTTTCTTTTCTTTATTAGATATATGGCATAATCAGCCAACACATCTTTATTATATTTGATCATTTACTGATCTAGGTTGGCTCCGGTATCATTTTATACATTTCTATTTATTATATTACAATAAACTACATATATAAAAAATGTTTGCACGTAGGCACATACTTGATTAATGTTACATTATTAAAAATACAACAAAAATTACTCAAAAATAACGACAGAAGTTTTGACGCTAAATGTAACAAATAATTTAAATTTTATCTGTAGCACTAAATATTCAAATTCATTTCTATTTGCCAGTACGTGACTTAAATGCACATTCATGAAAGATTTAAATATAAATTATGACAATTATTGTCATTCAATACAATATTTTGATATACTATTTGATATAATATTTATTGTAAATTATATAATATATTTTGATATAATATTTATTGTAAAATGTAGTAGTCGTATTTCACAATATACCTTCATTTTGTCACACGTGTGTCCGTTGACAATAATTCTATGCTTATTTTATAAATATACAATGGACCAAATATTATTTGACATTTCCTAAATATTCGATAACCGCACATTTACATGGTGACATTATATCATAGAGAAGGCTTATGAGTACGGAAGAACCAATATTTTGTCTACTGTATGTCACAAAAGTTTATCATGAATCAAATAAATAAATAAAATTCTGTAACCTTAGCTAATATCGCGAATATGATCCATTCTCAGATTTTAACTTTTCAGATATAAAAATTATCCGGTCGCAAGTATTTAAAAAGTTGTTATTTATATATATGTAGGTTTTGAATTTTCACCGTACGTTTTGACATATGAATCGTTTTATATAATCGTGTGTTTTTAAAAAAAAATCATATTATGGTATTATTATTATTATTATATTATTGTTTATCACGAAACTCTAAACTGAAATATTTTTTTAATATTTTCGACATAATGGCATCTTAAACGTTAAATGTAGACAATGTGTGTAATAAATTTATTGAAATAAATAAATCATTCAAAATAAATTATTTCTGTGGAAAGTATTATGAGACTCCAGTCTGAAAGTGACTTGAAAAAAATAATTTTAAAGAAGACAATAAAATTACAACATCTGTTTATTTTTAGTAATTTTTATGTATCATACTATATAATATAAGATGCTATTCATTACATAAATATCATAGTTAAAATGGGATTGTGATGTTAAAATGTTGATTTACTCGCAAAATCGAATAATTTTAATATAGAAATATAATATTTAAAGTCCGTATCCACATAATAAGACTCTATAAGATAAGCCAAACTAATTTTCTCTTCTAAATTCTCTATCTATCTTCTATATTAAAAATCACTCAACTTACGATCAGAACATCAATAAACGATTATCCAGACAATTGAACTTTATTGTATGTTACTGATAGAACTTGTTTTTCCAAATAAAAATATAAAATTTAATAAAAAAAACAATTATTATTTTTTAGTCCACCCGTCACCCCTGCATACAACAAAACCTCTTTAGAATGGTTTAAATTTACCTCCAATTACTATTGTACTGTGTAAAATTTATTTTCCATTAAATTTATTATGTCAAAAGTGATATTGGGTTTTTACAAAATAATGGGACGATTCAACGGAACAAAGGGAATATTTTGGTCCATGTAAATTTTATATGATTCTTCTGATTGATTAAAAAATCGAATAGTGAAATTTCCATTTCGTGTTAAATGGCGATAAAATCAATCACCCGGAAGGGAACGAGGCGTAAAAAGAGATAAATCTGTAATGTTGAATTACAATTGGAAATGGGGTAGCGGCTTGCTGCCCGGCAGGGTTGTAATTTGGCTTGCCATTCACTTCACACCAGTCGAGCTGGTGGCGGTGCATTGCGGGGCGGATCAATTATCTTTTTCGCAGCCTTTTTTTCATTTGGTGATAGATTGCTAGACCGATTCCCCACAGAAACTTAGTGCTTAATTTCTCACACAGTATGTACTTTTTTCAATTACGTATTAAAAAATACATTATGTTTTTTTATTTTTTTATTTCTTCTTTATAACATATATTCATTTTATTTTTATATTTTGCCAAACTGTATGGCAGTTTTACGGCAAGGATTGCCTTTTACATAGTTAAACTTTTTTTTTAATAAATAAAATATAACAAGGGAATAAATTTGATAAGGAGATGTTAAATGAATTACTTAGAAAGATATAAAGAATAATATATATAAAAATATAATAAATATATATAAAAAAAATTATCAATCTTTACAATTTTTACAGGGTATAATGAACCTAGTCTATAGTATTTTATGGGTGGAAATAAAAAATTAGATAAGAAAATGTTCTTTTACTTTGTATTTTAAGGTGGTCACTGTGGTCTCATCATTTCTTTATTGATTTTATTAATTATTCTTGGCACAACACATTCTCTCGTTCTCTCACCGTACACACGGTTCGCGATCGGAACTCTCATGGTTCGATCCGACGGTCTGGTTGAATAGCTATAGTGAGGATTATTATCAACTCTTCGAATATTATAGCTTATGTTACTTTTATGTCAACTGGTAAGATTTTGCACATTGTAAATAATTTACTATAATCATATTTATACAAACACTTCGTTCTGTTATCTACTATAAGTTTTTAAAATTTTAATTGTAACTGCTTAATTTTATTAATATATGTTTTATATGTCAGTTCATAGTTACTCACTCCATAACTGTTAACCGAGTCGACCATCGCAAAGTACAGTGAGTACAGTGTAACCCGAGAGGTGCATAATCTTAACATATAAAATCCACTTAACATAGATCTTGTGGATATTGAATTTCCTCACTTTCACCACCAAATGCCAAAACGGCTCTGTGTTTAAAACAACACATTTAGGTCCGCTTATAATAACACAATATTCATAGAAGTACTTAGTATCTAAGTAACACTTTATTCACAATGCATATGTGAGGACAGCTATTCAAATCTACCGCCATCATCACCGCTCTCAGCTGACCGACATCTAGACCCGAGGGTCAGGTTTCTGCCGAGAGGTGTCGCGCCCGGTTTCGCTCCGTCGCTCCCTTGACGCCAGTTTTGCCACGGCGCACAGAGAAGTATTTTGCCAAAATTACTGACCAAAACTATAGTGTTTTTTCTATGTAAATGTATTTTAAAATAATTGTATTTGTTCGTGTAGTTTATTTTCGTCTAATGTTACATAATAAACATAAAATATAATAATACTTTAAAAAAAAGACACATTAAAAAATAAAATATAATTACGAAAAAGCACAATCTCTTTCGATTCGCATTCATTTTGTGTCTCGTCGTCTTCATCACTGTTCTCTTCACTTGGAGGTACATCCCAGGCTGCATTCCCGGGAGTAGAAGATTTATTTTTTCACTCTAAAATGCCTTACTTTGTTTCTAATATAATTTTAAACATTTTAATTAGGTTTAAATATAGACCAGTAATTTGGAAAGATGTTTCGGGATCTGCGAAGTACCTTTTTGCTGCGTTTCCGTCATTTGTGTTTCCGAATCTTGCCTTTGGAATGTCTACAAAAGGCCCATCTCTTCCTTAAATCTTTGCAGTATCGTTTTTTTTTGTTTTCTTTTACTACGTTTTTGTCTTGAATTGTTTTGGCTTGCCACTTCTTTAAGGGGGTTTAATAAGTTAAATGAAGTAGTGACTTAAAGAACGTATTTCTTGCATGGAGGACTAAGAGCATAAACTGTAGTGGTTCTGGATTCTCTTCATTTTAATTATCAAGATTATTAAAGTCTTTAGATGTTAAATTGCAAATGTAGTAAAATGGCTGCTATGCGATTATTAAAATGTTAGAAATGTTAGAAAAATGCACTAAGAATTGGTTTTAACTAAATTTGTTCTTATGACTTTTGGCCATTGCTTTGTATAGGAGTACTCCTCCATGCGGCGCCCGATTTGAAACGATTCGCGGTAGGACTTGCTTCTCTACGCATTTATACTCGCTTTTAAATTTTTTATAAACACCGTTTTGCATAATATACGATCATACGAAACCCTCGTTACATTTCACCACCTGTCTCTACATATACAATATTTATTTATATATGTTAAGTCATATTCAAAAAGATTACGTGAATAAGTAATTTTGCATTTCGTTAGGTTTAAATTGTTACGATGTATAGTGGGTGCTGCAAGCTGCGCGTGGAACACGTACTCTCTGCCAGGTGGGCAGAGCGCCTCGGTCTGTGACCAGCTTAGTGGTGTTCGCATCTGAATCACGTGTGAAGGCTGAAAGTTTTCTCTGTGTTTACAGGCGAGTTGCGTTGAACTTATATTATACTTATATTAAAAGATTACCACCGCTCTTAACCTTTCCTTACGGAAGATAAAATTTGACACGTACTACGATTTAGGAACGAGAGTTTCCCATAATTTTACTTTGTAAATCTTTTGTATTCTGCTTTTAGTATTTAGAACTGTATTTTAGTTCATTGCTCATTGTAATTTAGTTTCCATTATTCTTTATTTCAACCAATAGTTCTTAGTAAGATACCATGTTAGTTTTTGCTACAATTAAGTCAATGTATTTACATTTTAATTTTCCTCTCCATCATCCTTCTTGAGTTACTTATCTACCTATAATACGATAAAATCAATTATTCTCTTCTTAATAACGATATATGAATAATATAAAAAATGTAATACTCGAGAGTCTAAATTTACAGTAGCAATAATGAAGGTCTAAAATTAGAAATAAGAAGGTCAGAATAAATACATTTATTTATTTTGTATATTCAGTACTACATGATATGTTATTTGTTCTCAGCCACTACTCTAGATCAGTGTCCGTATAGAGATAAGCAAAATGTGCCTAATGCCCAATGCGTTCAAAAATAACTACCAATATAAAATACACAAGTAGGTTACAATATTTGTTTAGTTTAGTTTAAAAACGTTCAAGAATTTAACTGTCATCCTAATTTTCGCTGTTAAACTTATATCTAAAAATTATAATAGTATACACACACAAAATAATAAAAAAAGACACCTAAAAGTCATTGATCGGAACACGCTTATTTTCTGATGGCATAATATTAAAACTTTCAAATATTTTTCACTTGTTTCATTGCTGGAATATATCAGAAGTTGAGATAAAATCGAAACAACATCGTTTAGAAATTTCAACATCATACTTGTATATCGAGCGTTCATTGAAAAAATTCAGATTTTTTAAATAATTATTATCTCTTTGTTAAAAGTGTTGAATTTGAAATTTTTAAATAATATTTTCAGCTTGTTTATTTCTTTTTAATATTCGTCTATTTTGGTTTGGAGTTCTCAATTTTCCCGGCATATTTATAGAATTATTTACAAGCATCATAATTTTTGTTTTCCGTGTTTAATTGTACTCGAACGGTTTTGAACGTTAAAATAAAAATAACAAAACAGTCAATCAATGTCTAATATTATTGTCGGTTGGTTATTTTTCTCAATTATTTCTTAAATAAAGGCCTTTAAACTAAATCAGGCGTGCTTACCGCCACGTTTCGACCGTCCATAAATAACTGGAAATTTGCCGTTCACGATCATCAAATTTGGCAACGAAAGCAATTTATTAAGATGAATTTTATATTATTTCAAACACGATTCTTGTTGGAAAATAATAAATAGAAAAATTATGTTTATTATGCTTCGTTAACGAACATAAATTTTTCCATTTTAAAAAAGGTTTCACCAAAATAATTCTTAGTTTATTCATTAGTTAATCAAGTCACTTAATTTTTATTTATTACATGTAAATTTTTTAAAACGCATTACTATTAATAATGCAATTATTATTATTCAATTGACTACTACCCATTATTAAAATAGTTTCAAAGTTAACAGTATACTTTTTTCTTGCTTGGACTTGCTTATTGAACATGGACTTTTTATTTTCCTTTGCATGATTTGAACTTTACATTTTCCCTTACTTAATCTCTAAAATCAGCGTCAGTAGCAATCTGTTATAAATTTTTCAAAATTATTCTTTAGGATCCCGCGCAAAACAAAGTCTTCTTCCCCGCTCCTCTTGACTACTCAACTCCTGTAATTCATCTCCACGATATAAATGTGTATTATTATATATTTAATTACATCCATTCCAAATTATTTCTGTTACATTCTAACATTCTAGGACCCTGATAAAATTTAATTCTTCCACTCCATCCCAAGACAACTAACCCTCCCTAATTAGGCCAAATTTTGCGTATATTGTTGCTCTTCAAAAAAAGTACCCCCTCTCCCACCACCCTCTTTTGAATTATAATTATATTATAGTCTTTTAGTAAGAATATTTATAAAAGCGATAAATCGCTTTGTATAAATACAAAAAACCCATTATATATCTCATACGCATATATCACACGTCACATTATGTTTTTATGGTTTGCAAAAAATATTCATATGTTCAGTTAAATAAAAAAAAATGAAATGTAAAAAAAAAATTTCCATACGAAAACCCAAATCCCGGTCTCTCGCGTGTAAGCTGGGGTACTAATCATTGCACTGCCGACAGATGAGATGAGAAAGTAGACTGTTACTTTAATGACCGGCTGCAAGTTGTGCTGTGGTGGTAGAATCAAACTCTTTTGTCAGGTGACAATTAACACGAATTTATTCAAGCAAGATAACAGAGTATTTACAATAGTTTAGTAGTAGATCGCATCGGAGTTCAGAAGCAAGAGAGTTCGCCCAACGAGCGCGCCCGCTTATGAGCCTTGCCCATACCTATACACAAAGACGTCCCACTAGTTCTTCTCGCCGCGCGGCACGCACACACACACACACACACCCACATATAACAACTCACGGACCTCACAGTTACAAATATCTTTAGCTCACCGGGTTTAACATTTCTTCAAATATAAAAAATAAAATAATAAATTGTAATTACCTGACAACATATTAGAGGAATAGCAAGATAATAGGCACTTGCTTAATGCTCATGCTTGTGAAAGATGTAGGGATAGGTACTTAGTGTCTCCAAACTATTTTTGATATCTATAAGGATGTCGAGGAGCCTGGTATCGATCCTGATACCTACCGATAAAGGTTATAAAAAATGTTACAACTATTCATTATTATATGTTCGTAATGGTTAAATAATTATTTATTTCATATAGAATACTGATCCTCTGTAAAACAAATAATTTAAATACATATTTCAGATTTGACGAACTGATGTACAATTTATTTCTCAGTAGAGTATACTTTTACTGCTGAATCTGCGATTTTACTAAAGGAAGCTCTTCTGAAGACTCAAAGCTGAATTATTTAATATAATTCCACGTGAAAGCAGAAAGTTTTGGGAAAGCAGTTTTTTGCCGATCACACAGAAGATTATTAATAAAATATTCATTAATGTTGTTTTAGAAAACAAATTTGTTTCTACTGAAATACCTTTCAAGAGGGATACGAATTAGAAATAAAGGGTGTCCCAACAAGAGCAGAAAATTTAAACTTGGCGCCATTTTTTATTATGACAGTTCGATAGTACAGTCCGCCATTGTTAAAAATGGATTGCTTTTTGACACAACAATGCATTCTTATTGTTAAACACTATTTCAAAAATGGTGAAAGTTAGACTGCCACGATTCACACTGTGTCCAATTTTTGGTAATCAAAATGTTCGAAGTGCATCAACTATGACGAGAATAATCGAGAAGACTGGATCGACTACTGATGTTGGACTATCGACACGTGTTTGTCCAGGTCGTTCAGCAGAAAATATCACGGCTGTCCGCCAGAATGTGGCCGAGAGTCCTGGAACATCCATTCGGCATCGTGCTCAAGAATTGAACATTTCATGGATGGTATAGATCTCGAAGACACGTGGTTCCAACAGAACGATGCCACTTGCCACACATCACGTGAAACAATGGCATTATTGCATTAGGCATTTCCTGGTCGTGAATCTCCCGTTTGGGCGACCAGAATTGGCCGTCTAGATCGTGCGATTTAACGTTATTGGACTTCTTTCTCTGGGTTTTTTTGAAGTCAAAAGTGTATGTTAATAATCCCACAAATACCCAAACCTTGAAGGAAAAGATTAGACGCTGTATCACCGAAATCCAGCCACAGTTATGCCAAACTTGAAAATTTCCTCAAAATAACGCAAATGTGCCAGCAAAGCCGAAGAGATGTTTTCTTCCATACATAATTCCCACATGTCTACTTTATGATTAAATCAAAGTTTTTAGGATTAAATATTTTCTCAAGAACTGTGTTTTATTTAAAATTTTAATTTTCCGCTCTTGTTGGGACATCCTTTATTAAGAGCGAGCTTTGCTGAAAAAAAGGTTGAAAAATATTAACAATATCATTATTTTAAATAGAGATGCGTTAATGGAATACGTGTCACATCAATATTATTACTATTTTCAAATTAAGCTTAACGCTTGTGCTATGAAAATAAAACTAACTTACTGGTCTCCTGGAATGAGGCTCGAATGCCCAACCAACATTACTAGGTGAGTGAAATAAAAGCACGTCATTACATTACGTCATGTATTATTTTGAATTCTGTTAATACACATAGTATCATAAAAAAAAATCTAAAATACCCTATTATTTAAAAAAAAAAGCTTTAATTATAGGCATCATTAGTTACAACCTCAATAATAAGATAAGTGACAACTAAATTTAAACATGTCATAGAATGATTTCACATGTCTCATTTATCAATCTGCTACACAATCTATCTATGGAGAAGAGGTTCCATACCAAAACGTAGGTGGCCTGGTAGGTCATTGCACATTGAGAATTTTGTCAGGCTTTTCGTTTTATTTTTTATTCAATATTAATATAGAAAAAAATTATAGTGACGAAAAAAATATTTTTCGGATCGGTAGAAAATGTTTTTTTTTACTTACTTACCATCACGCCGTTTCTCCGCAAGGGTAGGCAGAGAGTATAGAGCGCCACACTCTTCTGTCCTGAAATATAATTCTCGCCTCATCCTCCATTATCTGGTTTATCTGGTCGAGCTAAGTCTTCCGCGGACGTCCTCTATTTCTGGTGCCATTAACACTTGCGTCATATATCTTTCTTACCATTCTCCTCTCATTCATCCGTTCCATATGACCAAACAACTTAAGTGATCCTTTCTTAATCTTACTCACTATACTAACATCAGCTTTATTTTCATTCTTTCCTTATTTCTTCATTCTTTACTCTGTCATAAATAGATTTGCCACATATACGTCTAAGTGATCTCATTGCTTTCAGTTCTTCTCAGTTCCTCTTCTGCCAGCTTCAGGCCTCACTTCTATACATCCACTCCATTGTGCACCGCTAGTCTTGCCTCGGTTGACAAATTCCCGTTAGATATAATTCCATTCAATGTGCCGTTCACTTTATTTCCTGCAGTCACCCTCCTTTCGATATCGTCGCTTTCCTTGCATACATCGTACATTCTTCTCACTCTGTAGTTCTTGTTCATTATTTACCATTAGTACTGCATCATCGGCGTACAATAAACAGCATACAATTAAATCGCCCATTTTTGATCCTACATTTATAAATTCCAGTTCTTTCACACATTTATCCATACACAAGTTGAATAGCCATGGAAACATTACACAACCCTGCTTGTCACCCTTTGTAATATCAAACCACGGTGTGAATGTTTCATTGATTCTTACACACGCAGAACTTCCTTCATATAGGGATGCGATTACGTGTATACGTTTACTATTCACCCCGTAATCAGAGAGTACATTCCATAACTTTTCTCTTATAACTCTATCATATGCCTTCTGTAGATCTACGAAGGCACAAACAAGTTTTTGGTTTTTCGTATAAAACTTTTCCGTCATCACTCGTAGAGAAAAGATCTGATCCATGCATCTTCTTCCACCCACAAAGGCCCCTTACACGTCCCATACTTTTTCTTTCGTCACCGCTCTTGCTCTTTCTATTAAAATTCTTCCATACAGTTTACCAACAGAGCTCAGTAGACTAATAGACCTATAGTTATCACATTCCATTTTCGACCCTTTGTCTTTGTAAAGACGCATAATGATAGCCCTCTTCCAATCTAGGGTGAAGCTCTCTTCAAAACACTGATTGAAGAGCGTATGAAGCCACAAGATAACTAATGGGGTACCGGCCATGATATACTCTGCTGCAAAGTTATCATACCCCACAGCCTTACCATTCTTCATATGTTTTATTGCACACTTTTTTTCTTTCATACTTATTGCATTTATATCGTTTTCCTCATTCACACTTACCCCAGAGAGCCTATCAGGTGCTTTTTCATTTGCATTATCTACACTTTCATACATTTCCTGGAAATATTTTATCCATCTATCTTTTATTTCATCCTTATTCGTTAACATCTCTCCATTTACTGACTTTCATACTACTGCTTTCAGCACCACATCGGGATTTTTTGACCGACTTCCAGAAGAATTTTATATTATCCTGAAATTTCTTAGTCATTTTACCCCTTCCTCTCTTTTTAGTCGCTCTTTCCTTTCTTTCACACCAGATTTAACTTTTTTCTTACAGGCATTGTACAGGTCTTTTGCTCTCATGTATTCATACCCATTTACTGTCAACAGATAGCGCTACGCATTTTTCTTTTCTTTCACAAGCTCCTATATGCCATCGGCTCACCATGCATCGCCTTTCTTCCTTCCTTTTTTTTATATTGGTTAATATGATAAATGATGAGGAGGAGCATATACAACTTCAATATCACAGTTAGAAATCACTCAAAAAATGATGATTAAAATTATTATAAAAAGACTATTCAAGTATCCAACTTTTCACATATTTCAAAGTCTCAAAAATAATAGACGTATACAATAAAAATTTAATAATCCAACTTTTTAAAATTCAAAATAAATTAATATGTAAGTGGTATCAATGAGTCCAAAATTTAATAGAAATTAATTGATAATTGTGTCCTGCAGTATAATCGGTTAATGTACGCTCCCTGGATTGGAAGAGATCCAGGTTCGCATCCCGGTAGTAACAACAATATTTTTCGATATTATTTATTTTATATGTACATATTTTATATTTCAACCCTTCATGACGTCTACAAGATTCGATCATAAGTGAAATATAAACAATTTACGTACGTATAATTTATGTATTATATGTACGGTGCATGTGCTAAAATACACCTTACATGTTTCATTCAATAAACAAGTCGCGAAGTTCTTCACTTTTCAGTAGAAGCATATGTATTAAGACGTATTATGTATTAAAATGCTGTATACCAGCAGCCAAGAAAGCTTACGTTTCATTAGATCAGGGGGACGTAAAGGCGGCAGTAATTTCGCACTAAAAGGAAACAAACCCTTAACTCAATTGAAAACCACTTCACACCAGTCGTTTCTTCGAGGAGTCGTTAAAACGGTTCCACGGTTGATACTTGTTTTTCCGGCTCTCTTTAACTATGTTAGCAGAGTTTCCAAATAATATCCTGAAATATTTATTTGTACTGACTTAACGATTTTTAATATTTTCCAAACATACAAAAAAGTATTTTCAAATTAATAAATAAATACTAAATAACAATAATATAAAGATACTAGCAGCAATCGTTGTAACATTATATATTGTATATGTACTGTGAGGGTAAAGAACGGCGTTCCATCCTCTTCACCGGCTAGTCAGTGGAGAATACAAGAACGGCGGGTTCCTCACCTCAGAAATGCATACCCACCATAGATTTTTACCATTCTGCCTTCATCCTAAACTGGGAAAATTTATTAATAATACCTGAAAGAGATAAATGAAAAGATGGAATCTAATCATAAAAAACACAGGTTAAATTAGAAAACATCGCAATCTAAATTTATAATCCTAATTTCGTTGGGTTGAGCGTGAGTTCGACTTTCTTCAGTGCAGGCTGGTGACAACAAGATTCACAATGTTAGAAAATATGGTTTTACCTCCAAATCTATTCTCGTTCGTGCACATTCCATTGTGAATAGAGCTTCTCTGTAACTCAATGTCGTGGTTAGTTTTCCCAGTATCCCAACCCGATGCAATAGAATTGGTGAAAAGAATTGTAGAATAGTAATTTAATGAAAATGAATGTAGATCGAAGGCAAACATCTTGTTCCTTGAAAATATTGTTCACCATCCGATTAGATTAAAACAAATTACAGTAAATTGTGCACTAGTGATTGAATTATAATCAATGTATTCACCCATCGGTTACATGTTGGATCCTTACGGTTACATCTTGGATTCTTGATAAATAGCTTCGCTGCCGCAGCAAGCAAGCCGCGTATCTGACAGCTTCGAGCGAAAAATTAAATTCATCTCAACCATAGACTTCGACCGTTTTTATAACCTTGAAGTCCGCTCGTATTACCAACATGAGGGCGTTATTCGTGATTACTGAAGTGATTGATATTAAAAATAATTTATAGTGTCACATTACCTACTAATATTTTTTTTATTCCAACTTTAAAACATACATACCTATATATTATAATTTTCAATATTATTCAAACTTCTGAACAGTTTTATGGCAACACCCTTGAGTATATGTATGTGTCCTTGAGTTTTATGCTAAGTATCAAATACTATTGAAGGAGTTTTACAAAGATCAATATGTCATTTCCAATACTATTCGTTTGAACTTTACAGTTGCCCAAAAGTAATCCAACCATTCCCAAGGGTATTTGATTTACTACAGGGTCGAGACTGACTAAATCACATAATTTATATCTCTTTGGAAACCATTTTTCTTTATGGCTACATTAATTGTCAGTAAAATATTTACAGCCCATAAAATGGACACTCTGATGTAGGATTTGCAGATTTAAAAATAATTTGAATGATTTGGTGTTATCCCAAAACCCAAAAAGTTAACAGATTCTGTCACATCTTACTGTCATTTAATTATACACAACTCACTCCTTTGTTAAAACGATAATTTTGCATGGCCTTACAAAGCGAAACATAAATAAAATCAAAGTATATACTAACCACATAATAACAAAGTAATCAAAAAATCAAAAAATTAAAATATTAACCTATATTTTGTATAAATATTTCATAATATCATTTAAGATGTGGTCCTGCATTTTTATTTATTTACATATTAAAATTAATTTACCTAATCCTACGATACATTTATTAGATAATCAGATTTTTTTTTACAAGATTCATCTAAAAACTGACTTCGTCAAAAGGAGTTTATTTTCTTTTATCGTTGCGACTTTTTCTTTATATTTTTAATTATCCTTAAATATAATATATTAATTAGGTTTGCTAATTTTTAAAAAAGAGGATATAAAAATGAACATTTTACAAATATAATGGCTGTTTACCATAATCATTAGGCTTGTTTTAAAAATATAATCAAGTTCTAACAAAATTAAAATGCTAAGTCATTATGTATCTTGATGAAAAAACAAAAATACATTTCAACATACTGTTTGTTTCATCTAAATAAAGCATCTAACAAATTTACTGTGATAACTCTTGAATTACCACAGATTCCCTTGGGGTTCTATCCTTTGATTACCGTCTAGTTACCTTGGTTCCCGATTCCTTGTAAGTGAAACTCCGTCTTTCCAGGTAACAATATTATGTTTATTACAACACGATATTACAGTCAATATAAATTATACACCTCGAAGATAGTCTTGATATTGAGAAGAAGCTGAGATGGAAGAGAGCTCTTCCCACTGATGCGGCCCCTTATAAGTCTGGCCTCCCCGCACTCATCCTCACACTTTCATTATACACACACACATATATATATATATACACAAAGAGACAGTTCTCACACTACCATCACGCTATTTCTCCAAAGAGCTAGGCAGAGACGATAGATCACTGCACTCTGCTGTCTTAGTATATCACACTTGCATCGTCCACTTTCAGATATCTTCTCAAGCACGTTCTTCAGTTGAAGCTTTTAGACAACTGTTCTCCAATATCTGGTTTATTTAATTATAACAGGTATTTGCAGACGCTCTCTATTCCTGTTGCCTTAGTCTCTCCTAGCTCATACATTCCACGTGACCAAACCATCACAGCTAACCTTTCTTAACTTTATCGCATATCCTACATTCTCTTAATTTGTTCATTCTTCACTCTATAGTATAAAGATTATTCTATCTACTTTTTCATTCTTTTTATACCAATTACAGGCTTTATTTTCATACAATGGTATTGGCATCTTCACTTCATTATGCACCGATAGTCTTTCTTCATGTGACATATTTATATTTGCGATATTTGTATTCAGAGCAACAGTAATAAATATAAATAAAAGCTTAAAAAGTAACCAAATATGAATTAAAAACACAATGATGATTGTCAAAAACCACAAGGAGTCTGCTTCAGATATCACATAAAAAAGAACTATGGTTTGTGTAATGCGGTTTTAATTTCCGGTATCCATCTATTTTAGAACGAAGCTTAAAACAAATCCTTAGTGTCTATTTTAGCCTATCTTAACACATAATCGTAAGAATAATTAAGGTTAATTCTGCCCAGTTTTGGACAGTCCTCTCCATATACCGGTTGACATTTATAAATTTTATTATATTTAATATAAAAATATGTGCCAATGAAAAAAAAAAGGGTAATTATTAGGAGAATAGACGTCTAAGAATTAAATTTATTAAACGTATCCAATTGGGTATAAATCATTCGGAAGCAACGCTGTTTAATATTTATAGAACACAACGAATGTTCGCTTCCAAGTCGTCTATTGTCTCTGGTTTATCGGCGTGGACTAGCGACTTCACATATCTCCACAGAAAATAATCCAAAGGCGTTAAATCACACGATCAATAATTTAATTGTATCTCACGCTGTGTGGAATGTTGCGCCGTTTTGTTGAAATAACAGCTCCTTCACATTAATGCAAATCAATTGTGAAACGAAAAAGTCAGCAATCATGGATCTATTGTTGTGCACGATGGCGAATTGACTCATTCGGGTCCTACTGTGTTCCACTGAGTAACATCTTCTTCGGTGCGCATTGTACGACGTCTCTATGGATGCATATTATCAGAGTAGGTATGCGTGGTGTGGAAACAATCCATGCTTATTTGAATTACTTGCTCGGATGGACGTAGCGCACTGTAAGTTTCGTAAATTGAACTAAGATTTTCGAAATAAATTTGCACTGTCTTCAAGCGTTGTTCTGGCGTTAGTCTATTCATAGTGAAATAAAAAACCAAAATGAGCACAAATCAATTGTCAGCTGTCAAATTGGCTATCGCTGGAAAAAGTTTTGTCAATTCTAAAAATAAACCTCTGAAAAAACACACTTTACATGCGCGCGATATCCAAGGTCAACAATAACGAAACGCGTGACGTGATAGTGCGTGGCATTCTCAATGTGTTTCCAAAGTGCAATGTATGCTGTAGGGTAAATATATTTTACATGCTCTACCACATTTCAATAAAATTTCACTGTTAAACTGAGGTTATGTCACGGAAAATATTACATATTTTCATTAATATAATATATCGTTTTAATATTAATATATTGTGATATTACAAAACTAATGTCACATTCGAAATCGCCCTGTCATTATTTTTAATGCCAACTACCTTAATAATTACAAACAACGCCCTATGTTTGGCAATGCGCGCGGTTTTAATAGTTATAAAATCGGTCGTAGTCTATAGTTTAGGTTAATTTTCGCTCCGAGCTGTCACAATACTTAGCTAGGTTAGGTTAGCGAAGCGATTTATTAAGTATCCAAGATATAACCGAAAGTTAAATACTTTATTTATTATTCAATTACTAATCAATTCAATTTCAATCACGATTTACTGTAATTTGTTTTAATTTAATTGCGTGATAAATGATCTTTTTAGGAAACAACATGTTTCAATTCTATCTACATAACTTTTTTTCTACATTATTTCTATAATTCTTATTATTTCGTCGGCTTGGGAAGTTGAGAAGGTATCTACGTGACGATGGCACCATTGGAATGCTTTACTTTGAATGGATGACAAGAGAGACCTGATTTGACGTGTCGACGACATCTGGCACATAAGGAGGATGTAGGCCTCACAGTATGGAATGCGATGGAATGTCGCACGGACGAGGATGGATTTTGAGATTACTTTATCTTTTGTTAAATTTAATCTTGTTGTCACCAGCCTGCACTAAAGCTCATCGAATTCACGCTCTATTTGATTAGATTCCATTGTATATCGTATAACATCTTTTCATTTATCTCTCCCAGGTGTTAATAAGGCAAAATGTGAAAGATCAAGGTTGGTATGCGTTTTTGAGGTGAAAAACTCGCCATTCTTATGTTTTCCACTGGCTTGCCAGTTATGAGGATGGTACGCCGTTCTTTCCCCTCACAATATATATATATCGTTATAATAATTTTAAAAAACATTCTAGGTATTGATACAATATAATATATTAAGTTTTGGAAATAGGGTAAGAAGATTAATGGAACTATCAACTTTTGTTATCAATCGCACACAACCTGATCACTTAACCAAAATAGCGGTGTATTTTATTTATTATTTTATGTTAGTAACGCTTTTTAATTTTTAATGAACACAGTGTTTTGACATTTGAAAATTATTTATTAAATATTTTTTTATCAATAATAACAATCTAGTAAAAGTGATATATATTAGGTGTAGCAGATGTCGATTATTTATTATTCCTTATAAACTTTACGCTTTAAAGTGCTTTAATATTCTTTCGACGAAATCAAACGCAGCGTAGAAACGATAATTAGATTGATGCCCATACTGTACCACAGACTTCTATCCCAATATCAATTTAACCGAGTTTTATCATTGATAAGGGTTAATATAATTTTCCTAAATTAAAAAGAATATCGATGAATGTTGAATTTTTTATGGGTACGATTTAACGGGGAATTATTTTAAAGAATATGTGCATTAAAATAAATTCTTTGTTCCAATAAATAAATGTTAAAATATATATCTTTGTTCAATAAAAAATATCTTACCTAACCTATCCTAAGATAACCAAACCTTGCTAAATTATTTAAAGAAAAAATCGAAATAAAATTTTATTTTAAAAAACAACTGATACTACTATATTTCTGCATTGTTTTAAACTATAATTAATAAAATATTTCATGTTTAAAATTTACGAAAATATGGGTTTTTATTATTCATTTATATCAGAAGTTATACACTAGATTTGACTTTTTCTAAACTATTTCTTAGATAGGATCTTGATACTCATTTAAAACTAATAAACTAAATGCTTTTTGCCATAACTAAGACAATACAAGCATTTTAAGAAAGACCGCGACCATTAGATGCATTTGCCGCGTGCTACAAAATTGTGTTAATATGCTAAATTATTGCATAAACGAAATATATTTTCTTATAATCTTGAAGCCAAGTTTACGAAAACAAGTTTATTTTATACTAAATCAGCAAAATATTAAAAATTAATAAAGTTATAAAACATTCAATATGCAGTACATATGATCAATTTTCGACGTTTTTAAAATACTTTGTACTTACTCACATGCTGTGAGGTTTCAGCTAATTTGATATTAAAAATGCAATAATTTCTTATGAAATAATATTTATATCGATTTTAATGTGTATTTTTTATTTTATTTATTAACTTCAGAATGCGTTAAATTCGTTAAAAATGCCAAAAATATACGTTTTCACGCATATTTTACTCTCGGTCTGAATCAATATTGAACTTATTCACAATACTAGTAACAAATTTCTTAAATTATATGTCTTTTTACTGATTTTAAGGAAAAACATTGTTTTCATGAAAAAAGTTAACATTTTATGTACGTTATTTTTATGTAAGTCGGAATTAAATTTTTCGTTTTCATATAACACTTTTGCATTTTAAACAAAGCTGTCTGTTTTATAATTATAAACTATTTATTATATATCACCAAAACGGCAACGTGGCATTTTAAATCGATAATATTATACAAAATAATAAATGGAAGTTGTCATAATTTTTTAAAATTCAGAACATTGATTTAAGCGACTATCTAAATATATGTAGGTATTATGTCTGATTTAAAAACATATAAATTAGGTACCCAATAAATGATTACTTACTTGAAATACTTTTCGATTGACTAGTTCAAATGACAACACACAATTTTATTTCATTCCATATGATTCCAATATATCAATTTAAAAAAAGATGGAAAATACTCCCGACACGAGTTGTTATGTTTAAAAATTGTATCGAATGCGTGAAAATCAACAAATTTATTGTCGTCTCTTTCTATTCAAACTTTTTTCTCTCGCATGATTTATGTAACAAATAACGTCATGATTTATCTGATTTTTGTAATAATTGAACTATTAGCGTCATCTTGAAAGCATATCTAATTCGTGTAAAATTTTTCGAATTTCAAACTGGAAAAATGAAAGCTCGCCCTTAAGATAATCTCATAAATATTTGAAAGAATTTAGGTGAAAAGGTTACCTAATAATAAAACGTAAAATTTTCTTCATATTTTGAACAGGGCTGATTTAATAATTGTGTAAAATATAGGAATCAGCATACATTCAATACATCATAATATATAAATTATTACGTACAGAATGAATACTGCATGTCTAATTCTTTCTCAGGTGCTGGTTTTTTAATCTTCTAGATATTTAAACAAACTGATAATGATTTGTAAAGAAATCAGTGAAGGTTATATCACGCTAGATTTATTCCAGAGAACTGATTACAAATTGTTTACTGGCATCGTATATAGACAGAATTCCTGCCTATGTGATATTTACTAGTGCAAGTTGGACGTAATATATAATATATATGCCTTTATATTATATATAACACGTGTATTTACATACAAAATAACGTGAGAATTGGTCGCATGTATGGATGGCAGATGTTCTTTTTTTGCCGTTAAATGAGACACACAAGAAACGTCACACATGGGGCTTTATGTACTTGTTAGTTCGTAGGTAGATGGATTCTCGGTTATCCACGTTTGTAACATAAATGATATAATTTTCATTATACGTCATTTTAATTTAAAGTTATTAGGTATTGCCATAAGAAAAATGTTAATAAAAGTTTTTAATGAACGACACTAACATTATATTTTCTTTAGTAAGAGGATCTAAATAGGCAATTATACAAAATAATATTATATTTCCTTTACAGTACCGTTAAAATCTTTACAATGAAGTTTCTAAGACTTTATGAAACTTTGAAGATCTTGACGTCGATGCCCAGAATTTTGATATACATTCAGTAAAATGAATGACGTACTAATAATTTTGATTTCTCTAGGTTGGGGTTGTGGCGGTGTAAAATAGGGAGGACCGGCGGGAGTAACAAATAAAAGGGTAGGAGAAAGGATTTGTTCGGGCGACGCTTGACAAGCATGGCATGCTTTTACCTTAGTAGTTAGTAGTTAGACGAATTGGGGAAGATCGCTACCTAGGATTAGGTTCTCCTTTTATAATTATGTATATAAGATATAATTGATAACTTAGATTGTCACGCGAGAGAAGTCATAAAGCCATTATTATTTCCAAGTTTACTTTAGCATGACAATGTGCTTAATGCTATCTATAGAACTCGCACTCTCTCACTAATAATTCAACATCACAATAAATTGACTAAATGATGAAATCATACAAAATTATTGATACAATGTGACGTAACATATTTTGTCACGCACTCTAAAAATTTTAATTAACAAAAAAATCAAAGTCAGCGTCGATCACTCCGTGAATTTTTTCGTCTTTTTTGTATGCGACTTCAGTAATTTCAATATCATTGCTGTAATATTTTTGTTCCATTTCTGAAAATCTAACACTTAAATTCCTTATTAAAATATCTTTGCAGCTCAGTTCTTGTTTAAGGCTCTCATTTTTTTTTCAAAACTTTGTGTTTTTTTTGCAGAAAATCATCCTCATATTTTGAGACTCCAAGATTAGTTGCTTGACCTTTATTATGTTGACCTCTAGTTGACATGTTAGAAAAATGTTGGTAAATTTAGAAAACTTTAATTTATTTTAGGACCCGCACTTCAGTCTTAAAGGGTTATTGATAAAATAGATTGACAGGTATGCACACAACCGACTTTCATGATTCACTTCATGATCTGTGAGCATATTATACAACAAAGATAATTTTACAACATGCATTAATATTCTAACTTCAGCTAGCTGTAATTAGTTTGGAGCGATTATATCTTATCTGTGACTTGGAGAATACGATATCGGTAATGCTTTAGTGGGTGAGTATATACCATACACAGATGTATATGCAAATGAGTCACGGTAGTCATAACAGTAATGCACAATGGAGTCCTCGCACATTTAATGACGTACTACAGTGAAACCTGGAGCTATTAAAAAGTATGAAAATATATTGAATTTAATGAACACGTGGGACATAATACGTGGTAAATATAAATAAGTATATGAGAAATTAATAATTATAAGAAACTCGTATGTGCGGATAAGACTATACTCGTATATGTGAAAATGTGGTCGAAAAATTATGAGTGCCCCAATCACCCATCATTCACATTAGTTAGTTTGATTATATTCGCGGTGATGTACTGTGTATGTGGCCAGAGCAAAGTGAATAAGCTAAGCTACTTACATTTGTCAGAAGTTTATTATTGCTTGAGCACAGTTACACTAAGAAAAGCATGCTAGAATGCGAAATTACCCAAATTAATATTTTGTTCAAGGATACAAAAGCACTTAGTTAAAGTAAGGAATGAATGGTAATAAAAACTCGGTATTGTTAGACGCAGGTGTACCGACGCAGCGTAGGTACAGCAATAAAGAAATGCGTCGAACGTGACTAAAGTCACGTAGGCAAATGCACCTTAAGTGATGCATCACCATAGTCTAGGTTTAAGCTTAGACTGTGATGTACTCTGCGTTTAATTGTTGATGTGAAAGTATCAAAAAGGGTCCCTCTGGATCTATAAAAAGTTGATAAATATAATTAGTTTAGCGAGAACAGACTATCGCTATTGCATAAGAATGTCTCGGTTTGCCTGGATAGTTGGGCATCGTCTTGTCATCAACTACAAGTCTGAACTCCGTCACCTTACGCTGCCGCCACAAGGAGCTGACCACACTTCACGTCCAGGATCCAGAACCATCTTAAGAGGTAATCCCTTATGTGAGGGACCTGCATAATCTACATCAGACAAGCGTCAACATAGGCAATTTGGTAGAGAAATTAATGCTGGCATGATGAACACAAATATTTAATGTTAATTTTATTGTAATTATTGTTGAATAGACTTATTTATAAGTATTAAAGTAAATTGCTCATTTTCCACTTTTAACACATGAAGTATCTTAAAATATAGATTATAAATTTTCTTATATAAAAATATTCTTTCATTTCATAACCATTTGACTTGTCAATATTTAATAATTAAAAAAGAACCAGTTAGACTAGATGCCTCCCCCCTGAACATGAAGCCGAGACAGAAAGAAGAAATAACCTAACAAGCAATAAAAAGTTTTCACCGAGGAACGTTTGCTAGAGATCTTGATGGAAGGCAGGCGCGAGAGGAGTACCACTCAGGAGGCTGGCCTGCCAGACGGCTCTGGTTGATGGTTATTGCGGCGTGTTGCATCGCAGGTACCGGGTGTTTTTGTGGCTGTTAGGAGCCCTGCTTTACTCATGGCTAACTGTGAGGTGCGTTCAGAGCGGCGGTGATTATTGTGAAAGCGATTGACCTTCAAAAGTTTTTCAATAATCTTAAATATTAAAATTCAGCAGTGACCGACTGAAGCTTTGTTATCAGAATAATTAAAGTATTGCACAAGGAATACGTATAATATCCAAATTAGGATAGAATGTTTAAAAATATACTCGAAGCGAATATTTATTGCATTGTAAATAAAATATCCGCGTCAATAGTTAAAGTATGCCTAAAATGCCTAAACAATGTTAATGATTATACATGCGATATATAATAATGTTAACTAAACTAAAAAAAAATCTCATGAAAGTTATTGCTTAGAACCTCTACATATGTTAACGTTTTTATTAAGGAGAACACATTATTATTGTGAAGTTGTAATTTATTTGTTGTATTTAACGTTATACACATTTTTAGTTTAAGATTATAAATATTATATTCAAATGTAATTAAAACATTGATTTTTTAAATTTATTTTTACATATTTATACCAACCTTTTGTGTCCGGCATTATTCAGTATTCAGATTTATTTATAATTATTTGGAGAAATGGTGGGGTGGCCAGGAAAAAGGAGAGGGATGACGTTGTTTAGCTTAGTCCCTAAAGAGTAGGGATTTCAAACCGGTTAAAACTGAAACTGATTAACCGGCTATTCGATGATTTAAAAAAATCGAAAATCGACCATGTTTACTTGGTTAACGGGTTTTTTACGATTATTTTTAAATTTAGAATATATTTAGTATTTATCTATAATAGTATTTTTTATTTCAAAAATTATAAATATGTTTGAAAACGTGTTTTTTTCTTCAGTTTTTTTAAGCCCTACTAAAGAGTAAAGATGCAGAATTTGGTCCAGGCAGGAGGGGAGTGAGAAGTCCGTGGAGCCGGATTTGGGTAAATACAAGTATGTTTATCTTAGTATCCTAGAGTGCTGCTGATAAAAAGTTATATGGCATCCAATATAATACTCACATGTACGTTGTTAGGGGTGGAGATGGCAGGGAAAGAGGTGCCTTTGTTTTGCCCTTTGTTTTGTAGGTGCCCTAAATAGTAACCATGTTTACACTATTTGCTTCAGGCAGACGAAATGTGAAGTGAGTTAGGGTGCTTATATTGTTCTGGAAGTCCTAAAGCTTGAAAGTATCAAAATATGAAATGGATCCCATTTAATATAATACACATTTACATCGTGTAAAGGTGATATGGTGGCTAGGTGAAGGGGGGAGTATGCCTATGTTTTACGTAGGTAACTATGCAAAATTTGGTTTGGATCAGTCAATGGGTATAGGATTACATACATAACTGACAAACACACAAATTATGTGATTCAAACGCTGTTTATGAAAATAAAGATTTACAAAATATAACTGATTACTATCATACAATATTTTATGATCTAATATTATATTACTAAGTTCTTGTATTGTAATAATACTTTTCTAAAAAAATTTAATTAAACACATTAGGTAATATGCAGACAGAAAACAATCAAAATACTTTTCACACATATTTCGATATTAAAACTAGAACGCTAAGTGACAAAATTAATTATAGTAATTATTCATAATTGATTGATTATGGTACGTTACCGACAACCATAGTTAATTTTTGAATATTTTTTTTAAATTATCATGCTGGCTCATTATTCAACATGATTGTAGTTTCATCTTCAGTAAGATTCTGTAAAGCTGAATCCTTCATTTCATAATTTTTGTAAAGAAGTATTTTCTGTGAAAGTAAAAAGAAGTTAGACATCAAGGAAAAAAAATCACATGGACTGTGTTAATTTTAATATGAAACTGATTAACACATGTAAATGTTTATTTATATAATATGAAAATAAATTTTGAATTGAAAAATAATAAATAAATTAATATCTTGAATGTTAAACAAAAAACCTTGTAATTTTAGCAACAAAATAAATTAAATTTTCTACGAAACTTCAACCAATTTTATCATTAATAATTTTTTATATTTGTAAAATCTTAATCTATGTTAGCACTGAGAAGAGAAATTCCATCTGTTTAGAACTGAAATATCGTTTCGTAAATTAATGTTTCTTGTTTCAAAATTTTATCAAGGAGTATTTTAAAAATAGTATATACCTACATAAAAGATGTATAAATTAATAATTAAACTTTATTTCTAAAATAAATAAATAATTTAATATTAAGTATTTTTATTTATCAAAATCAATGATTGATTATATCTAATATATATATATATCTTATTAAGGAGAACACATTATTGTGAAGTTGTAATTATTCAGAACATAAGTCTGTGATATTTTAAATACAAATTAAATATATTAATTAGAAAGATATACATATAAAATCAATTTTATCGAAAAATATTGTTGCTGCTCCCGAGTTTCGATCCTGGATCTTTTCCAATCCTGAAAACGTGCATTATATCATCAATGTGTCCAAAATTTAATAAAAATGAATTGTTAATTCTGGCGTGTCTTATCGGTTTACTCAAAGGTATTTGAGATTCTGTAAAAAACAAAGTCGAAGGCTTTCAAATAATAGAACGGTAGATGCATTAATTTGAAAAGTGTAACATATAGGTTTGAAAATTTGTCGTCAATCCACTGTGTTGGTATACCATAATCGAATAATGTACGTTCTCCGAAATGAAAGAGATCCAGGTTCGAATTCCGGTAGCAACAATGATTTTTTTCGATAAAATTTATTTTATATGAATATATGTTTCTAATTTATATATTTAATTTGTATTTATATATATTTAGACACGAATGATAAATTTTCATAGGTTTCGGGTCAAATTTATATAATAATAAAAATATACTACAATTATTTCTTATTTGAATTGCATACTTACTAATATTGCTATAAACGCTACCACATATTTAATCTGTTCCACTATACGGAATAGTCGCTTTTTACAAAACCATAAAATACCATAGATTATTACAAATCTCAACAGGTCAGCTGAAGAATCTGAAAAATTAAAAATTAGGTACAATATAGTCTGTTTACCAGAAAATAAACAAATATAGAATTTTGTGCTCCATTGTGTACAGTTGAAAGTTAAATACATTTGGATCATTCCATATGAAATGGTCTAAAAATTAGTTGCACGACCATTTAAAAAAAATCATGTCATATCAAAATCACATTAAAAAAAAAACGGTCAAGTAACCAGTGTTGGACCATTTCATATTTTGGTGTACGGGAAGTTTATCTTAAGGCATTTAAAAAAGTTGTAAGATCGTCAATTTTCATATAATTTATTTTATATTTGAATTTAATATATTAATTAGAAAGATATACATATAAAGTCAATTCTATCGAAAAATATTGTTATTGCGCTACCGGGATTCGAACCTGGATTTCTTTCCTAATCGGGGAAGGTGCATTTTCCAACTATGCTACAGCGACAATATTTTTAGCGATAAATTTTCGAAAATATATGTTGCCTTTTGATATTGATACATTTAATCGTTCCATTATTTGATAGAGCCATCTACCTTATTTTTACAAAATCTCAAATACCTTTGAGTAATCTGATAGCAGACGTCAAAATTATCAATTCAATTTTATTAAATTTTGGACACATTGATACAACTTTATTATTAGGAGAATACATTCATATTGTGGAGTTGTAATTATTCAGAACATAGGTCTATGATATTTTATTAGAAAGAAATACATATATTTTATTTTATATATATTTTTTATTTTATCATATATTTTAATTCATATCGATCAGAGGCCTCATCTGTGCTGTCAGTTTCTGATACTGTAAATATTAGATTACTGTCCACAGTTTTATCACACGTTTTTATCTAATTTTCAATTTTCATAACATACTGGATAATTTTTATAACATACTGAACATTTTTTATAACGTGCTTGACAATTTTCGTAATACGCTGGACAAATTTTTATAATATAACGGACAATTTTTATAACATACTGGTCAATATTTATAACACACTGAACATTTTTTATAACGTGCTCGATAATTTTTATAACACGATGGACAAATTTTTATAACATGATGGACATACTTGGCAGTTTTTATAACATGCTGAACAATTAGTTGACGTGGAACAATCCCCATATTAATTATATTCTAGAATTAGGTTCGCTCAATATAGTAACTCATTTCTGTTTCGCCATATCATCTACTGCATTGCTCTGCTCTGATACTTGTATTTTTTCTTATTATTTATTTTATGCAGTTTTTGACATCAGCTGAATCTGAATCTGCTTTATTATTACATGCTATAACGTTGTAAGTTACGCCCCAGGAAACACTATCAATAAATCTCTATGTAATGGAAACTGAAAAACGAGAACACCCTTTTAATCCTTATTTGTGGAATACCGGGCGGTCCTGTTAAAACGTTGAAAAAACGTTAAAACGTCGTTATCATGAAAACTTAAGATGTAGTCGTGAAACGTTGTCGATTTAAGGGAAGGGTGAGTAAAGTGAGATATTGGATTCGCATGCACTATTTTTATTTTGTATAGTTTTCAGTTGAATCATTACTAATTTTCGTATTTCAGGATCCCTGGAGGTCCCTTCCATGATGATAGAATATTATTATGACAAAATTATGGTACGCCATGGGATGATACCGTTGAGTCCATATGCCTGTTTTGAGCTTCGGTTGAGGTATTCCATCAATGTTCTTATATTTAATTGGAACGAAATGGACGAAGATGACCACGGGATGGAACGTGAGTTGTATGGTGACATTTGGAGGTTAAATCGCCAAGGTATCTCGGGGAGACGCAACTCATGCTGAGACGGACGTTTGACGGGGATACCTGATGGATGGATGACCGCGATGCAGCCCATAAAATAATATCTTGATCATACGGGAGGTGCGATCAATGCTGGATTCCAAAGATGGTCAAGGACGTCGGTAATCAACATCACGATGGTATCATCACCGCACTGATTCTGCGCACCACTGGTCATTGTCAAACCCAAAAGCTTTCGTCATTGTTCGATTTAGTATGTGTAGTAACTTTCCAATTTAACTGCACCAGTGTCGTGCCATTGTAAATACTATCACAGATTCCCTTGGGTTATTTTCTTTTATGGTACACTCCAGTTGATTGTGGTGAAACTCGGTATGAGACTTGTAACACTTGCTTATTCCAACAATCTATTTACAATAATATACTCAGAAATAGCTTATTACTAATGCGAAGGAACGATGAGAAAATAGAGCCGTTCCCCAGTGACGGTCTCATATATACCATGACCCCCACCACTCATCTCACACACACACATATATAAAAGTGACAGTTCTCACAGTATGTTACCGTTTATTAAATTCAGTAATATTTATCACATGCATTCTTTTGTAACCTAGAATGTTTCATGTTTAGATTAGCTTAGATCTTAGTTCTTCCGCAGCCACTTAGACTACTTACTGTTTTATAGTATATTGTAATAAAACTTATTTTAATATAAAGCATGCTGTCCCCTAAATAGTATTGAACATTTTGTATGATCTTTTTTTCACCAATACGATAAGCTGAGCATTACACCAGAATAGTCATAGGTAAGTTCAAAGTAACGGACCCACATTTTCGTATACTTCCACTGACTAGCCGGTGAGTGTGAATGGGGCGTAGACGTATATGTAAGATTCGCTCTAATTTTACTGATCACGATTACCGATTTTGGCGCTATTTTCATTGGCACTTTTGAGAACTTTTCAAATTACAAGGTTTTTTTTATAGAAAAATGTTCTGTTTCTTTCTTACGACTATTAGCACAAAATCACTGGTATAATTCAAGAGTGTGACTCCACTTTAGTTACATTTGCCACATAGAATTATAAAATATATTAAGAATGCAGGTATGTAGTATACATAGATTTATTATAAAAATTCAAAGATTCATACGGATTTAAAAAAAACACCAAAAGCAAAGAGCTGACAAAGAGATATACAAATGTAATGCAACTGTAACAGCCTCCACGTTATCAGATCAACATTGTATTTGTTATTTTAAGTAACATAACTTATTTTAAGGCTACACTTAATAATAAGTAACACTATGTTATGTAATAAAATCATCAAAAGTTATTATCAAATGTTCTTGGTCATAATCACAAAAAAAATTGTCATAATTTTGTTATTAAATAATTTATAACAGACATTGTTAAATTTATATTTAATACTTTAAATAATTCTACAAATTCGTAATCATTATTAAAAAAATGACAAACACACTTGTAAATAATTACCCTTAATGAATTTTTATTGTAATAATTCATTTATTAAATATTGGAATAATATCTCTACATTATTTATCTATCTATGTCGTATCTCTTATGAAATAAATTAATACGATGGTCAAAAGATTAGAGGAACAAAAGTGCTATAAATCACAAAAGAAAAACGAATCAATCATAACTATTAATATATAACTTACCATATATTGAAAACATTTTTCTTACTCGGTGATATTTAAATTAAATAAATATATAGTTTAATATATATTTAGCGATTTTATAAAAATATTACTCGCAGAGTATTACTAGGAACAAATGCCACAATGTACTACAAAACTTCTCGATAATACGTCTGTAACCACAATACAATGTTTGTCGTACACGGAGATAAAGTTATGCACAGTAATAATACACAGAGAATTGAGAAAATCTCGTAGACGGAGTAATTGTGAGTGACCGTAAATTATGCTGGTCGACAATTTTTTTTTTTCTCTCTTCGTAAATTTAATTACAGATTCAAGGGTAATTATTCTGAATCTGACTGCAATTTTTCCGTATTGCACAACATTGTAGAGAGGAAAGTGACATTATACAAAAAAATAACAATTTTTGTCATAAAATGTAATTTATATTTATTTTCTATTTAACTAACTTACCATCAGAGAGCAGAGAGGATAGAGCACCACTCTCTTCTATCCTGACACACAACTCTTGTCTCATCCACATTCATACATCTTCTCATACAAGCTCGACGATTATTGAGGCTTCTAAAAGGACTATCCTCCAGTATCTGGATTGCCTGGCCGTGCTAAGTCTTCCGCGGATGTCCTCTACTTCTGGTGCCATTAACACTGACGCTATACATTTTTCTTACCATTTTCAAACCTTAAATTAACATATATATATAAGTATATATTGTGACGTGTAGGGCGCCAAAATGTGACGTCTTATATGCACGTCCATCGACTTGCTCAGGGTATTGCATGAAGTTCGTGGGTCTGGTTCTCAGAATTCACCATATCGCCTACTACTCACATTAGCCTGCATTCTCAGGGAAAAAAATAAGATTAGTTCAAATTTTATAATCACAAAGTTTAATTAAAAGACAATAAAATGAATATTAAAGTAGAAAACCATAAGTGATCCATCACTAGAATGTGATAAGATGAAAAAGATCAGTTTGGTAATTTTTGCCTCAATAAAATAATAAAATTTACTACTATTCGAATATCTGAATCAACATATTTTTGTACAAGTAATAGTGTGATAAAAACATTTGGTTCTTGGTACTAGACACCGAAGAGTGATTATGTTGACTTAAGGCTTTTTAATTTTAACAATATGAATTAAAAGCTAGAACTCAGAACTTCAGAACTTTATTACTGTAGTGACTTTCCAACTTACTGCACTAGTGTGGTGCTTTTGGAAATACTATCACAGATTTCCTTAGTTTATTTCCTTACTTTGTACACTCAAGTTGCTGTATACGTGTAACAACACTCGTTTATTACAATAATATATTTACAGTAAGGTACAATAATATAACTCAGATATTGCTTCTTTCTATTGCGAAGAAACGATGGGAAAAGAGACCCGTTTCCCCAGGGATGGTTTCTTATATCCCATGACCCCCACTACTCATCTGACACACACATACATACACACATGTAAAAGTGACAGTTCTCACAATTACAAAATTTAAAAAAAATACAATATATTATTGTAATTTTATGGTAATTTATTTTCAAAATATGGTACGCTGAAAGATTTTGGATCTTAAATTCACATTTAACACCCCAAAATACAGAAGTTAAAAACATGTTTTCAATAAGAGGATTTTTTTGTTTACCACCATTTAATTTGATCCACAGCAATTTCTTGCGCAGTTCCAATGTAAACAGAGCATATGGGTGTTCTGCTACGTGGCGGGATCTTTCCCCTCTACCTTAAAGCTCCAACCTTTTCATGTATACTCGCGCCTTGTCATAAAGAAAAGTGTATAAAAATGGAGAATTACAGGCATAGCCTACAGCAGTGATGACGAACCTTTTGGGCTCGGCATGTCAAAATTTCAGAAAATTTTATTTGATGTCAATTAATTAATTGCTCATTTCAATTATTTGATTTTTTCACATACATATGTAATATGTACGATGTAATAAATTCGAACGTTGTTGTCGGGTGGATGTCTAACTATCATGAGTTATACACGCTTCGCGACAAAATACGAAACACAACGTTTTACGACCATGTACACAGGTACAGTGATACTATTGAAAATTAGCTAGCCAATGTCCACTTGGAAATATTTTTTTATAAATTCAACATTAGATATATATATATACTTTATTTTTTAAAATATTTTTGATTATCTGTTCTCTCTTTTATGATATAAAATAAGTTTATAAAAATCAACGCGTGGGTCATTTAAAAATCCTGCATGGATCAGTGTCTGACCCGCGAGTCATAGGTTCGCCCTCACTGGCCTAGAGACTAGCGTACGTCAAATCTGGGGACTGGAATTCAAAGTAAATAACATTAAAACGGCGCGTGGTATCCATATATGAAACTAATTTATAAATTCATCCAGGTGGCGGACTTTCGAGGAGAGGAAAACCTGAATAAATAATGAATAAAGTTTTGAATATAATCGATATATCTGTTTAAGTACTTTTTCTACCATCGTCAGAGGTGTACTATCTTTTAATTTGATTATTTTAAGAAATATTATATTTCTCAAGAAAATATATTTTTATTTATTTGTTTAGAACAGCTGTTGATTTGAATACAAATATAATGAATGAGTTATATATATGTGCAACTACTATCTCTTCTGGGTTAGATCGCATTATTTGTATATGATAAATCTAGATCGACGTTTCAGCATGGTAACACGTGCCATTGTCAAGGCGTTGTCTCAAAAAATTTCGATAGAACCGTACCTTTTCGCAAGAGATATAAATCTCCCACAGTTGGATTGATATATGAAGTTATGCACCTCAAATAAAAAAGATCTTGTATTATGGGGATGGCTATCGATATTTATATAAAACAAGATCAATATCTATAAAAATACAATGTAAATAGAATAATTTTATTTTTTTTAAATTAGAACTTGGGAATAAGAAAAATGTCGAATACATAATTATTTTATTATTTGAAGACCTTTAACACAGTTTGTGGTGGTGGGTCAGATTTGACCCGGGTGTTTGTAAAAATATGAATTACGCTACAAATATTTGTTTAATGCTGTTTTACTTCTAGCTAATCTTTTATTAAATATATTCAAATAATTTGAGATTCAAATAAGTTATTGATAAAAATGTAAAAAAACGCTCAAAAACTGACCGAATATGGTCGGATTGAATCTCAGCGCTTACATCGAAACATATATTTTGAACATTTTGTAGAGTGGGTAGACAAAGGATACCAGGTATGCGTCCATGTATTTGTTTTGACTTATTTTCGTCTGGCAGCCCCTAGACAATGCCAGTAATATAATTATTTGAGGGGCGTTGCGCCTACCTGTAAGTTTTATGACATTACCTACTCGGGTTCCAACGAGAAGATCAAATGCTCAGTGGATGTTTGTATTTTGGCTGTGTAGGGCATCTGTTGTTGAGAATATATACATTATTCGTAATATTTTTAAAATTTTAACATGAATGTTTTAGCAGAAACATTACGGCATATCGTGCAATTTTATTAAATCATATTTAAAATAAGATATCTTTAAAAAATCTCACACAAAACGGTTGAAAAACCGAAAACTTGAGGTGGGTCTAAAATAACCCACCACCGCCGGACGTATTTTGTTTTGACCCACAGGGCTGTAAGTGTTAACACATTTTAGAATAAATTTTTCATTGATTTTGGAAATTAATTATATAGTCATGAAACAATGTGTTATGCATCTATGTTCTATTGCTAATTTGGTATGTCAGTATTTAATTAAAATATAATATGAAATTAATTTTTTTTAGTTTTTCACTCTTACAAGGCACTTATTTGACATTTGTGTAAAACTTGGATTTGTTAATTTTTTGGTCGTATTAATAAATATATCAATACAACTACGGATTGCACAGATTACTTACCGCAGTCTCCTCACCCTCGATTTTGATTAACTGAGCTAGGTATTGCCACGCGTTATGCGTAGTGTACAACATCTAAAGAAGTGTACGAGGTTCTGCGAGTACACAAATGCGTATGCAATGCATACAAATGCACTGACGAATCCGATTAGATAATAAGTTATCTCGAAACTGGTTACCAAGAAGATAAATAAAATTATTCTTGCATAAAATGAACACTGAATGAACTAAAATGAATTACTGTTATTACATATAGGTTGACATCTTTACTAATATAAGATTTTATTGAATTATGTTAAATTTATTTTTTTCGTAAATGACGTTTTGTGTATTTGTTATATAGTATAGAAATACATTTTTTTCAAAAATAAGAACAAATCATATTATATTTAAACTACATTTATAGAATATTTATCAAAAATAAACCACTATATACTAAAAAATTACATTATTTTCTTCATCTGAAATAGTTCGAAAATGAGATCTACGCTTTTTGACTGAAATTCAGTCATGCTTAATCCATTTTTTAAGATGTGTTATGAATAATATGATAATAAATGTAATAAAATGAAAAAGATAACTGAAAATATAATGAAAACTTTAAATGAATTTAACGTGTCCATACACAAAATACATTACGAATCTAACAGCTTATATGCATTATTTTATAAATAAATGTTGGATAAAAATGAAAACTTGGATGATACAGCTGTTTTACGCACTAGATGAAGTCTATTGTAAGCTGGCTCCTGTCGCTCAGTTGTAAGATAGGGTAACTCTGGAGAGAGATCGAGTTTTACTCACCAATCTACTCCATACAATTCAGGACACTTGTGCGACATAACCTATTTATCATCCCGGAAGGAGAAGGGATAGAGGATTGTCAACTTGTAATTCCCGTAACCCCTGTATTTCTTATTTTTATCCCCAATCATTGTTATTTTTCTAAGGGATATTTTTTGGTAAATGCATATTGTTTAAAAAATAATACATGAAAAGGGCACAATAAATTATTTAATTTAAAAAAAATTATATATAGGGACGCTCGAAATTTGTTTGGTTATAGCAGCCATGTTGTTAAAGTGACATCTGTCAAATTTATTGTCAATTATTTAGTAATTGGGTCAGAAGTTTCATAGGAGGGCCGAATCTATCTGGGGTGATCGATAACGTAAATAGGGATTTGATGATACAGTACGTGGATTCCAGATGTCTCTCTGCATCATTATCTCTTTGTGCTCCATTACCTATGGGATTCTTTTTATTCATGGAATTTGTGACAAACTGAGTCCGCACCGAACAAGATGGTAAATTATATTATTAATAAAATCGGCGTTAACTTTGTAGAGTTTCATCAACACATGTCGATGAGAGTTACTGTTTCTCTCGAAACTCGAGTAGTGCTAATATACTCAAGTAGAGTAATAACATTGTTTTATTTATATCCATCCATTTAGATGGTAAATTCATTGATTCGGATGGCGTTCTTTTACGAGAGAGCAGGGATTGTATATGGAATTTAAAAAAGTTGAGAATTTCTAAATTCGTTCTCATAAAAATAATTAAGAATATCGAAAATGTCATAGCAAATTCCGAATTATAAATATATGAAAATAAAATATTGTTACGATCACAGATTAACGGCTATATAATGAGTAATCGTAGAATAATAAAAGTGTTCCGAATGTTATAAATGTATGTTATATGTGTTATAAATGCTTGAAAGATTTAACCAGCTAAAGAACTGTGTTAAAAAAGCATTGATTGACATTGCGACTAACATTAATATTCAAGATGTAGAAATCGATTAACAACATTATTTCTGCACGTCTCCCAGTGAAGTTTACTGTTGACGCCCTTTGTCGAGAGAATGCAAATCTTCTTTCAGCTGATGCGGCATCGCCCAGCATAAAAATGCTTGAGAATTTGGGATTTGATGAGCTCTCACTAAAGTTGAAGTACAATTTAGGAGATCAAATAAGTCAAAGACGAACAAATGTATCTGGAACTCTTCAGTATTTACACAGCGGTTGAAAAAGTGAGATTCAAAAATTTCTCACTAGTCCAACGAAAAATACAATAGCCAAAGTTATAATAACCTTTGCACAAAGATTGATATTCTATAGAAATATGAAAGCTTTCGTAGCCATCCATTCGGAATCTGACTATATAGATGAAGTGATTTCGGAAGAACTAACTAATAATTATGCGCAGTCCAAGTCATTAATGCAAAAGTTGATGAACAAAGTTCAGTCGAATTTGGCGTTCAACATACCGTCCAGCTCAACTCAATAAGCACTAATCACAGCATCATTTCAAAAATTAAATCTGAAATGAAATTTTTTGAAGAGAATAGCGTTCGAGGAATAATTTTAGAATCCGTATACACATTGTTGATTTTGATTGACCATCGAGCGTGAAGACCGAGGGAGCGTTTTCGATTGCAGGCAACTTTTGTACAAAAGTTGGATCGAGACTAGAAAACGTGGCTTTAAGTGATTTCCGCTTCTTCAAAACATATTTTAGGCAAAAAAACAACAATTTAATTAAATAATATTATATTTATATAATTGAATTTCAAAATTTTAATGTTTGTACAATCATTATTTTCTATATTTTTTTATACAATCTATCTTTTTCTATCTAAAATTTTTTTTTTTCGAAATTCGATCGAAAAATTTTATATTCTAATTTAGAATTTTGAATTCTTTTATTTAATCAAAATTTGCAATCCCTACGCGAGAGGCTGGCGTCGGGACCGTGGACATATTAGGTTTGCAATCTGATATATTTTTGCAGCTGATGAGTGATGAAGTCGGGAAGATATTCAAGTGCAGATCGTCAAACAAATATGTTCAAGTCAACAATAAGAAATGGAGATAGAATTGTTATTAGGGATATGTGAATTTCTGTAATTAAAATCTGCAATTTACAGCAAATGGGCGAAATGTAATGTTAGGAAAATACTATTTTCTTATTTTAAAAAAACAATTATGATTTTGTTGGAAATTAATGTTCACTGCTATATGTATAGCTGATAAGCATTCTCTATTAGATTAGATAACTTTTGTACAGTTCAAACGTGTGTTTTATTTGTAAAATGCTAGCAAGTTCATTTCATGTGTGATGCCTCGTGGTCTAACAGATGACTAAAACTTATATTTGTAAATTTTATACAGTATAGTTGATAAATAACGACTAAATTGCAAGGGCATTAAATGCATACAAGCATAAAAACTGTACATTACTAAAGATTCTGGTAAATACAAATAAATGAAATAATCAACATTTTAAAAACTTTAATAAATAAACTTAATATTTTTGTCTAGCCCTGGGTTATTTAGAAAATTGAGAATCATTTGTGTACAACTTCAAGGTAATGCTGGTAAATAATTTGATAGTACATATCCATTGGTATGCGTTTAATTTATTTGTTCAATCCTCATGAGAATCATACTGAACTAAAAAAAATCTTACTGAACCTATACATATTTGTTTGCTCAACAGACTCGGTGTTCATCAATTTATTATTTGTCAAGCGAACAAGTTTGCATTTTTAGGGATATTATTAAGTTAGATAGACAGGACCAATATTAAATGAAATGTTAAAATTAATTTATTCGTGTTATGAGTTTCGGTTAATATTAATTGTAAAGCTAGTTATTTAAATATATTTTTTGAGCACTGTTAATGAGATTCAAATCCGTTGTCCGAATGAGAAATAGTTGATAATATTTTAAGCGAAATCGTAAGCAGAGTACGGTACGGAACAATAAAAAACTTGCCTTTTTTAAAGTATTAAATTTAAAAATATATTTTAATTTTAAAAAGATAGTATTGTTATTAAAATAGGAATAATTTTTTTAAATATCTAGTATACCTATTGTAAACTTATAAGCATGCATTAAGTTTATGCCCACTGCATGCTACTGGTAATTTGTGTGTAATGACAAAGGCAGAGAGTTTTTCAAATTGCTGTGTAGCGCAATTAGTGATTAGGATTTTATAGAACTACCTAAGCAATAAATATCACACTGACATACACCGTCTTGTTGTTGAGGTGCAGTGTATAGTCGGACTCAAAATTAATCACAACCTGAGGTAAATTGACATGTCTTATATAGGGTATTCAGCGGGAAAATTTTAATATTAAATTGTAATTGCTCGTAAACCATCAGGGTGAGGTAAGTGTGAGGGGTATTGTTCGACGCGCGTGATTTGCGGATTTGCCAATCGCAATGAGTCACTGGTCGGGAGCGCACCGCGCGTTCGTAGTTGAACAATATTTAAAGTGCGGTGATTCATTGGTTCGTGCGCGTCGCGCTTTTTGTACTCACTTTAATATTCGACGAGTAAGTGATGGGCCAAACACGCAACTTATTTGGTGTTTGGTTCAAAAGTTCAGACAATAAAGGACAATGGTTAACCAAACTCCTGCGGGACCATCAACGTCAACAGCGACGCTAGAACATGTGGCTCAAGTTCGACGTGAAATTATGCGCAATCCGCGTAAATCGATAAGGAAGATTGCAACCTGTACTGGAATAAAAAATCAACTATGCACATTATTATGAAAAATAAACTACAGTTTCACCCATACAAACTTCAAATCGTGCAGTTTCTCAACAAAAATGACTATTCTTTACGTGAAACCTTAGCGAGGACGATGCTGGAATGTTTTTAATAACACGAACGCTTGGAAACACATTGCTAACTGATGAAGCACATTTTCATATTGACGGCTATGTTAATAAACAGAATATGAGATACTGGTGCCCCAAAAATCCATGGAAATGCCATCAAAAACATTTGTATTGTCCAAAAACGACAGTGCGGTGTGCAATTTTTGCGCGTCAATATTTATTTTTTTCTTATAAGCTACATACATTGATATATCGAAATAAATTATAAATCTAGAAAATATTTTTTAATCAATTCAAACGCAAACCTTTAAATATCTTGAAACGAAAGAAACATGACTTAATAATGGGAACATATAATGGAAAGACTCACAAACTCAGAATCAGTGCACAGATGAAATGTGTTGTATGAAAACATATTAATCTATTTTTTCGGGTCTCTTTTTCCGATTACATAATTTTTTCCGTTCCAGATCTTAGCCCAACTATCCCTTCAAATGACCTTCTATTTTATTCTATAAGGAAACCAAGATGGAGCACAAGTTTGTATTGGTTCATATTTTTATTCTCAATTTATGATTTACTCCCTATCGTAGATAGATTTTTCCAGTCTCGGCTATTAGGCGACGGTAGTCATAAAATTCAGGTGGTGAACGTAAAATTCAGATAAAATTCTAAATGTGTTAAAAACATATTCTCATATGAAACTCAGACTTTATATTTATATTATTATTTAAAAATTTAAGATAGGAACTTTTTAGTTTAAAGAATATATCATTAATGGTTTTTTTTGATACTTGAAGTAAATAGAAAAACAATTCCTTTTTTAAATTATGATTTAATATTTATTTGTTGCTGTCAGTTTTCTTTGTTTCAAATTAAATGTCGAGTATTTTATAATATCTTTTCAAAAATATAAATAAAATGATTATTTGATAAAAAAATTATGATAGACGGTAATAGCAAAATGTGTGTCCATATATTATAATTTGGTGAAATAAATGTAATCATTACTTTTAATTATTGTTTATATTATATATTCATTCAATTTTAATTATTCTCTGTTACAGTCGTTGAAGACACTACAAATTAAAAATTTCCGATGCCCTGCCCTAGAGTAAGTTAATAATAATAACAATAAATATTATTTGTCTTATTTGTAGCTGTAATTTAATAATAATATTTAAAACCCATAAAGCAATATAAAAATAAAAATGCATTAAAAATCATTAATCACGGAGATATGTTGTACCCAACCAATCATATATTTATTGCTATAGGAAAACTATATATCTACCAAAACTATATACACCTAAGCTTGTTTTTTGTTTTTACATACAAAGGATGTTTTAGAAATAATATTTTAGAGTGTATTTCATGATGTTATAATTCCAAATTGAATACATAGGTAAATCTTTCTGTTTAACAAAACTGCCCTTATGAATTATATTGTAAATCTTATACGAATTTGGTTATGTATACTTATGTAAAAGTTATGTATAGTCATCTTCATCTCTTGGATAGAAATATTAAAGATACTATATCGAGCATTACTCATCATTTTTCTCAGCAGAATGTTGGGCATTTAAAGGGGCCTTGGACATCTGCGTACTTCGGAACGTCGATAAGGCTGTTATATTCTCCGATTCGCAAGCAAGTCTTGAATCCCTCTCTGCTAATATAAAAGTTTGGCTGGACAATTCAATAATCTGTTTCATCAGAAGATATCTATTTAATTTGGATAGCAACAATAAACAAGTATCATTCGTTTGTATTCCTGCACATAATGGAATTCATGGATATGAATGTGCCATTCTTTCCGGAATTTTTCCTCATCAGTTCCATATCCTGATGTATGACTTAATATGGTAAAAAAATGTACCAATTCTATCTAGACTGCATAATGGATGAATATAAATAATCATAAGGGTAATCGGCTAAAAAAAATCAAAGATCTGTTCCTCGCACTCCTTGGCTCTCCAAAAGGAAAGTCTCCAAAAGAACAATATCAAATATCTCTAGAATGAGAATTGGGTATTATCAGGTAGCCTCACATTTATTCAGATTGAACTTAATAGATTTCCTAATGTGTGAGTGTGGTGCTGAGGAAGAAACCCTTGATAATATATTTTTTGCCTGTCCATTGCGGATCAGAGTTTATTTTTACAGTAATCTCGCCACTGGTAATTTTCAACTCCCGGTTAACTTGTGTCATCTTCTTTCCCTTAATTAGTCACATTTAATCTATATAATAGTAAATTTTTTGAACGACAATGGTGTTGACTTATAATATAATATTTCCTATTTTATAATATCATTGTACTTTTTCCTATAAAATAATGTTTTAATTTGATTAATAGAACAAATCACTCTTGAAGGGTGGATTGCCTATTTTAAATAAGAAGAAGAAGTTTCTAGCATTATTAGCGCTTCTAACCCGGCGTGAGGGAGGTGGTGCCTGTGTATTGGACTGACCTTAAAAATTAACTATGTATGCAACATTTGGTCTGGACATAGGAAGCAAATGAGATTACTGAGAGCGTGGGGTCTTAGAGTGCTAACAAATATTCAATTTTCAATTTATATATTACGATGGTGTCATGTTAAGTTTTACGTTTCCAATTTTTGTATCATATTGTATATGGAGTTACTGACTATCATACCTTTTTTCCGCGGGGATAGGCAGAGAGTATAGAGCGCTTCACTCTTCTGTCTTGAGACAACTGTTGTTGATAACTGTTTTCTTACCGTCCTCTCCACATTTGTTCGTTCCACATGACCAATCCATAAAAACGATTTATTTTTAATCATTTTCACTTAGCTTAAATTAGCTTTGCATTTATTTTTAATTGTTCATTAATCATTTTGTTATAAATAGTTTTGCCATATTTAAGCATCGATACGTTGCGAGCTCCCATCTCAACTATCATAAATTTGTACTGGTATCATAAATTACTGTGACATTAATCTTGCCATGGGTAACAAGTTATTTTAGTAATAATCCCCGCAACACCAAATTACTACCACACCCCTCCGCATCCATCAGAAATACCCCTCTCCTATCACTCACCACCACTGATACCTATATATGTTATCCGCTGTGAAAAGATACCCCTTGTAAGACTTTTACTCTACCCTTAAAACCTTTCTTTCTCCAAGTTTTGCGTGCACACGATAGATAAAAATACTGATATCATATATTTATCATATGATGTAATGTTTTATTTGTGTATAAAGTTTTAGACCGTTTTAAGTTAGTTTTATAGTTATCTCATATTATCGTTCCAGTTAAAATCAACTTGGGATAACATTGTATCAACCATGGGTGATCTATCTGATATGGTATTAAGAAACAAGGATGTGTTCGTTGGGGTACTATGCGTCATTGGGGTGTGCTATCTGGTTAGGGAGATGCTGAAAATAGTTCTGCTGCTCTTTTATCCCGTGCTGATGCTATCGATATCACTGGTAAAAATGTTTTATTTTAAATTATTAACAATTTTATTTTTAATGATTTACATATGAGATCCCCCCAGCAATAACAATGTTTATCAGTTTTTGCAAATATTTTAAACTAATTTATACACGAAGCTGTTTCAACTAGGTATGATATAATTGAGACTTCATCATACGTACATATTTAATTTATCATTTTCCAATTCAAATTATGTATAATTAAAAACGAAAATCATCATTTATTTCTAATCTAATAATCATTATTTTATTTTTACATAATATAAAGACTTTGATTTTGCGTTCATCGACCTTAATATTCTTCTAATGTACTTTATGTGTATGGTCTCTGGACGTATTTTAATTATCTTTTAAGTATTGTTAAATGTTATACTAACATAACTACTCGAAATCTACAGAGAGTCTCTGAGATACGAATTTCACTCCCATTAGATTCTTACTATCCGGGAACTTTTTCTATTCGGAGAAATGCATTACAATTTCACCATTAAAACTAAGTCTTTTTTTTAAATTTATACATTTATTATTCCATTTTTAAAAGCAATCAACTTCATATTACAATTAATCCCAAATAACTTTAAATAATAAATACACGCTAAGAGAGGCCAGATTTAAATCAAAGTATTTTATCAAATTTTGATAAAACTTATGTACTTTTAATGAAAACACGTTTTATGTTGAAGTTGCAATTTCAGAACATTGTTGTGTGATATTTTGTAATACAAATTAAATTAATCAATAAGAAAGATATACAAAATAAATTTATTCATCGGAAAAATATTTTGGTTGCTACGATAATACGGTCCGGAACATTTCTATATGAGAAAATGCGTTACCATTTGGCCGTATCAACCTATTATTATCAAATTTTGAACTTATGTTGCGTAGTTTTTTTTTGTAATTGGTACTATACTAATCTATTATTCAATATTTTTCGATTGATTTTTTTCTGCGTATCTTTCTAATTGATTCATATTAAAACTACTAATTAAAAAAATACTATTTTTATTAACAAATTTATTATTATTTATGTTTATTTTTAGGTTATTGTGCCGCAATGGAGAGATGTTCTGGTACACGATTACATTCCTTATATTTTTGATAAGTTATCTAGTTTATTTACGAATGGAGTGAGGGCAATTCATGTCAATGGAAATTAATGAAGCCTTACAAAAATTCATAATAGCTTTGAAAAAATAAAGCTTCCATCAATACAATATTAATTTGTGGAATACCTATGACGTCATACTTAGACAAGAAAAATCATTACGAAAGATTTAATCAAAGTAAATATTTGACGTAAGAAATTTGTAATATATATAAAACTATTATGAAAATGATTATTTATTAAAATAAATACATACAAATACGTACATTTTTGTTGTTAACAAAAAAAAAATATTCTGTGCATAAAATTGTAATCTACGAAACTACTGTACTTAATCTTATTAATGTAAATTAATAAAAAAACATTTTAGATGATGTTATAAATTGTGTTATTTTCCTTGAACATAATTTATATTTTTTAACAATACTACACTGTGAAAAGTGTAAACAATATATCAACAGGTGAACATGAGAGGGAGTGCTCTTCTCGAAACTATAATCGTGACAAAAATATATAATTCAGTTGTGTGTGTACTATAAATTTTAATTTATTTCAAAATTAGATAATCATGTATAATGTAATTTCAATTAATTATATAATATGAATTATTTGCATCAAAATTCTTGCAATTTTATTTCTACGTACGATCCACGTGCGTAATCGAAACAATGAAAAACACTATTGTGTCTCAACAAAATAATGAAATATTTAACTACAAATAATATTTAAATAATGTAGTTAGTGATGTTTATATTATGATAAATACGCATTGAAGGCCTAGAATATATCATAATATTAAAATCAAACTATTTTTGAACTATTGGCGCTGGATTCCTCATATAAAAATCAGCTTTTTTTGGAATTTGTGTTTACTTCGCGATAATATTATTTAATTTATATTTTATAGGTATATTAAAAAAATATATATTTATATACGCGAAAAAAATATTATATTGTGTAATCATAAGGTTTGTTTATTTATTCAATATAAAGTGTGTTTTTTTTAGAGGTTTGTTTTTCGAATTGGCAACACTTTTTTCAGCGACAGCTAATTTGACAGCTATCAGCTGATTTGTACTCGGTTTGGTTTTTCATTTCATCATAAATAGACTTACGCCAGAACAACGCTTGCAAATTGATTTCGAAAATCGTGGTTCAGATTGCGAAACTTCACGTGCGCTACATCTATTTTACGGTCGACATAATCATTCATCTGAGCAAGTAATTCAAATAACCATGAATCGGAAAAATATGTATCCGCAGAAACGTCGTGATAAAGCTGTTGCTGGAGTGGAGCGTAGTATTAAGGAGGACCCGAATGAGTCGATTTGTCATCGAGAGCGCTATGGATCCATTATTACTGACTTTTACGTACCCCAATTGAATGGTATTAATTTGGAAGACCTGTGGTTTCAACAAAATGGCGTAACATGCTACACAGCACGCGCCACAATCAATTTATTTAAGGAAACATTCGATGAGCACATAGTTTCGAGTAATAGACCTATGAATTGGCCTCCAATATCGTGTGATTTAACACCTTTGGGGATATGTGATGTCGTTAGTAGAATAGCGACCACATATTTTCATTTTTATCAGCGTAAATGCCGATAAACCAGACGATAGAAGATTGCACTTTATTCGAGTCAGCCGCAGCGCCCATATGCACGAAATCATATTTAATGACATAAAATTATATTTTCAATAAAGCCAATACCATGGGCATTATTACGATTTTCATGTGTTTTATTTTATTTTAAGGTTACCCTTAAAAAAACACCCGTTATAATTAGAATTCTGCGGAAAGTTGTTGTTTATTGATTTATTATATTATACTCATAAAGCACTCTGACCTTTCATTCTGTTCACAGTAGTATAAATTTGCTGACGAATATCTTTTATGCTTTGGAAAGTGGCTTATTCTCCAGACCGCTTGATTTGTATGTAGGAGAAAAGGATCCATAATTTTTTGCATTTGCGTTAGATTAGTGTATTCCAAAACCATACAAATGTTGTTCAACGAATCAAAAAGTCATCAATATTTTACAATCGAAAAATTACTTTTACCATGCCAGATGTTCAAATATCAAAATATGGATTGACAGAGGATCTCCCTAGGGACGACCCCACTTGCAACTTTGACTGCTACGTAAAATTCTAAAATCAGTCCTAGCAAAATTCTCTTTTCTTAAAATATTTACTTACCTTCACGCCGTTTCTCCCCTAGGGTAGGCAGAGATGATAGAGCGCCACACTCTTCTGTTCTGACACAATTCTCGCGTCATCCACATTCATATATCTTATCATACACAATCGTTGTCGATTATTGAGGCTTCTAACAAGACCATCTTGCAATATTTAGCTTATCTGGTGGTGCCAAATTTGACGCGGACGTTCTCTATATCTGGTGCCGTCAACACTCGCGTTACATATATATTAGGTAAAGCGAAAATAAATTAAATATATTAATTATAAAGATATACATATAAAATCAATTTTATCGAAAAATATTGTTGTTGCGCTACCGGGATTCGAACGAAAAAAAAAAAAAAAAAACTAAAATAAATTAATTTTTTTTTAGTAAAAAGAAAAAAACTATTTACAAAAAAAACTACACATTATTTATTTAAATAATTTTCATGATTATTTACAATGTCTCTCCACAATTTGGGCAACTTTTCGATGCCTTTTTTGTTAAAACCTGGCTCCTTTGATTTAAAAAAAGCATATAGATGATTTCGGACTTGGTTTTTCGAATTTAAACTTTTGTTTCGAAGCGAATGCTCCATACTTGGAAATAAATGATAATCCGATGGAGCAATATCAGGAGAGTAAGGTGGATGAGGCAGCAGCTCCAAGTTGAGCTTTTTCATTTTATCTTGAGTGACCTTTGCTGCGTGCGGTCTCGTGTTATCGTGTTGTTAAATTCGCCGTTGATTATTCACAAACGCTAAACGTTTTTTTTAATAATTCTGCCTTTAATCTGTCCAATTGTGCACAGTAAATCTCCGCTGTGATTGTTTTGCCAGATTTTAGTAATTCATAATAAATCGCCAATCGAATTTTTTTTCTATATATCTTACTAATTGATTAATTTTATTTATGTTATAAAATATTTCTAATGTTTTTCTGTTTAGTATTTAAAATGGGTCGATGGGAATAGAAGAAAATCTGACGTAAATTGAAATATCCTAAATATAATCGTTTTTACAAATGTGATTTCGTTTATAATTGTACAATTGTGTATAAATATTATAAAGCCAAAAAAATGTAATAGATATTTATGTTCTTTTTTGTAATATCTGATAATTTTGGTTTTTCTAAAGGTTAATTCGAATTTTGTTGCACCCGCCTACTTACTATACCTATATGTAAAATGAAACCAATGTAACTAGTTTCATTACATATACCTATAAGATCTTTTTTTTCGATGAGATTTCTTCTTCTTCTTCTTTTAAATATGCAATCCACTCTTCAAGAGTGATTTGTGCCATTAATCAAGTTTAAACTTTATTTTAGAATAGGAAATACTATATTAAAGTCAATACGATTGTCGTTCAAAATATTTGCTATTATATAGATTAAATGTGGTGAGTAAAGGGAAAGAAGATGACATAAGTTGACCGGGAGTTGAAAATTACCAGTGACGAGATTACTGTAAACATAACAGGCAAAAAAGATATGCTCATGGGTTTCCTCCTCGGCATCACACTCACACATTGGGGAATCTATTAAGTTCAAGTTCAGATCTGAATAAATGTGAAGCTCCCTAGCAATGTCCAATTCTCATTCTAGAGATATTTGATATTGTTCTTTTGGAGGCTTTCCTTTTGGAGAAGTGAGTGCGGGAAATAGATTTTTGAATTATTTTAAGCCATTTACCCTTATGATTATTTGGATCCATCCATTGTGCAGTCCAAATAGAATTTGTATGTTTTTTTACCATATTAATGTCATATATCGGGATATGGAATCCTTGGTCAGTTTATCAGCACATTCATTACCATGAAATCCCTTATGTGCAGAAATCCAAACGAATGACACTTTTTTATTGTTGCTGTCTTCTATCTATTGTTGCTATCTTCTGATGGAACAGATTATCTCATTGTCTAGCCAAACTTTCATATTAGCAGAAAAGGATTCAAGAGCTGCTTGCGAGTCGAATAATATAATAGCCTTATCGAGGTTCCGGAGTATGCAAACAATCTGCTAAGAAAACCGATGAATTATGAGCTCTCTTTAAAGTGAAGTTTTATTATTTTATTTTATATATTTATTATTAATTACAAGAATAAATAAATATTATAATTATTGAGTACTTTGTATCACAAACACATCGTTTACACGGTTGCAATTAATTTATATTATTTTATTATGAAATATTATCACAATATATGAAGTGTCTAGCAATCATCATATCAATGTTCATATTATACAGTTGCTATTCCGTTAAAAATCTCGATTATATCTGTCTCTTAAGGGAAAAACCTCAAGGGAACATATTGAAATAAGTTTTATCTTATTACTAACCTTTTTTGTCAAACATTTTTCTTATGTAATTACAAGTAGTTAGGACAACTTTTTGCTCCATTTCTTTAGAATCTAGTAATTTTAGTTTTATTTTCTTTTTTGTGGTCGAGTTCCGGGAAGGAAGGGGGGTTCCCTCGAAGTCTTTTTTTAGTTTGCTAAAGTGTTCAGTTCTCACAACATGACCGACCCACCTCAGTTTCGTCTATTTGAAGATCTCGTAAATCTCTGAGTTGGTGCGATGATAACTTACAGATTAGTCCAATTTTACTTAGAATTTTGATTTTAAATATTTAGATGGGCTATTCAGATTTCGTATCTGTGTTAATTTTTGATCATTATAATTTGATACTAGCGAACTTTTATTACTATACTATACTACTATACTAATATTATACTATACTATACTAATATTTAATTTAAGTACTTAAACGAGATCAAATGAATGCAGTGCATTGGTGCAGTAAAAATTGTCTTTTTAAATTTAAAAAAATGGGATCAGGATACTTATAACTTGGGATTTATTTTATTTAAAGCGGCGACCTTATTATGAATGTTAACAAGTCGAAAGTGATAGTATTCGAGATGGAGGAAAGCAATACACTGCAAAATATTCGTAGGTAATGAAGTTTTGAACAAGTAGATAAGTTTGTGTATTTGGGAAGAATGTTTGCTAAAAACGGAAAGGCTGAAAAATATATCGTAAGGATGGTGATTGCAGGGAACAAAATGAACGGCGCTTTGAATGGAGTAATATCTACAAGTTCCTATCAACTAAGGCAAGACTGACGGTACACTATGGAGTATTGGTACATTGATATGTGGAAGTGAGACCTGGAGCTAGCAGAAGTGGAGCCAAAGTAAACTGAATACAGTGAAAATGAGATCACTTAGGCGTTTGTGTAGCGGATCCATTTATGACTAACTAAAGAATGAAGAAATTAAGAAAGAATGTAAAGCTAATCTTAGTATGGTGAGTAAGATTAAGAAAGGATTACTTAGATAGTTTGGTCATATGGAACGAATGAATAAAAAGAGAATAGTAAGAAAGATATATGTCGCAAGTGTTAATGGCACCAGAAATAGAGGACGTCCACGGAAGACTAGACGTGACCAGGTAAACCAGATACTGTAGGTTGGTCCTGTTATATGCCTCAATAATCAGCGAGCTTGTGTGAGAAGGTGTATGAATGTGAATGACGCGAGAATTGTGTGTTAGGACAGAAGAGAGTGGCCCTCTATCCTCTCTGCCTACCCCCGCGGAGAAACGGCGTGACGATAAGTTAGTTAATTTAATAACATATAAAGGTCATTTTATAGGTCTTAACAATGAAATTTATATCAGTTACGACGGAAAATATTTTGGTAAATTTTATCATCTTTTGTAGGTACCTAAGTAAATACAAATACAATTTTATTGTAACCAACCATAGTAATTTTTTTTTATATAATGTTTTTAGTCATAATAAAATCGGTTAGTAAAAATATATATTATTTGAAAGACGCAAAAATTTTTATAATATTTTCCTAATTTATTTTGTTAGTGGAAAATTTAAAAAAATGATAGAATTAGTTTTGATATAAATATATATTTATATTATAGTGGTAAATAAATTTTTATTTAACAAAATGAGAATTTGTAGTAATTTGATATTAACTTTCCTTCCTGAATAGGAAATTGGTTTATGGTATCCATTAGGCCTTTTCTTATTTTTATTTTTTTTGGGTTACCGTTTTTATACCGTAAGATTCAAATTAGTTAATGTTTCTAAAAAGTTGGGAATATAGGTGTGAGTCAGAACATTCCTCCACTGTGGCATCAACACCTGTGAACAAACAAATATACAAGAATATAAATATTAGATTTTGTTTATTCCTTTAGACTTCAGTTCCAAAGACACATGAGGTGAAGCATTAGTTATTAAGATTATTTTTATGAATATTTTTAAATCTCTTAACATTAAATTATAGCAATGAAGACAATATTTGTTTCATAAACATGGTTTCGTAATTTGTTTTTTTTTTCATTAGTAACAAATTATACAGTTGAACGAAATATTTTATAGAAAGTTATTAATATTTTCGTTTTCGTATCTTCTGAAATATCGGGTACTCAATATTCTCATTTACAAATATTTCTACAAATATAATAAACAGTTAGAAAAAAGTTCAGTACAAGAGGTAATTTAATCACTTTCCTACTCATTTTGCGTAGGGGTGTAAGGTTATTCAAGTGAAATAGGCTGGCAGGATATTAAAGGTCTCTGGGGTTACGCTGTTGAGTTTCATAATGTCTCCCAGGAAAGTGTAGGATGGTTATATATCCACATGTGCTCTGCTCTTACTGACCAACTCCGCAGTCATACAGGGTTAACTTTTTATCAAACTTCTTTATGCAAACGTAAAATACGTTTGCTTGTAATTAACACTACTTCACTTCTTGCTTGTTCTTCACGTGTTCAGAAAGGCTTACGGAATTTAAAACTGTCTGATAATGAGAAATTTTGGAGAATCATCTCAAATTGCATAACTTCATTTCTAGAAGCCATGACAGCAGCGGATACTGAACTATCCTGCTAATTATACCAGTTATTTTAGTTTTAATAACCCTTAATTGATAGAGATAATCCTGTAAAGGAAGAATTTATCTCGGCCAAATCAAAGAATTTAGAAGATAAAATTTATGTAAAGAATTCGAGAGAGACTAGACTAGGGTAGCATTCAGGAAATCAAAAGTAATATTTAAATTATTAAAACCCACAGTGCCTCAAAACTAACGTCTTCAATCAGTGCATTCTCCTGACGATGACATACGAAGATTTGGGAATGATGACGAGGTCAAGTAAGCAGACACACATTGCTGGCTGAAGATGCCATTTTTCATGAAATCAATGCAACAGTGAAAAGAGTGAATTGAAAATGAGAATACCCAATTATGTAAAAAAATTAAATATAATTAGTATCTCTAATTGAATTATAAACATATATCAAAATATTTAATTTATTGTTACTTTTTGAAATGCTCTGATACATATATACATAGTTATGTAAGCTTTTTAATTGTAACATCATTTAAGCATTGAAACATACAGCCTTCATTCGTCTTCTCTATTTTTTACGCCTCTATTTCCTGAAGGGGGAAGAACTTTATCGCAAATACATAACTTCTTCATCCATCTCGTATCTACATTTGCTGTGCATCCAATCTTTCCTCTATAATCTACTTAACCTTGCAAGAATGAAGTTCAAAATCCAAGATATAAATATTTGGAGAAATCTTTACTGCATTTCTTTATAATATTTCTAGACATCGTGCCACAATAATCGAAAATTATATAATAGGTTATATGTCTTACCAACGAGACCGACACTATCATTATTGGGTAAAAGAGTATTAATATTAACTTTAGTGAATCCCTGATGACGTAGAATGCTCCAACAATACAAAGCAGCCCTAAAAGCACTTCGTTTTTTATCATTTTACCCTAAAATCAAGCAAACAAGATGAATTAATAACATTATTATTAAGATTTTACATTTAGACATTCATTATATCATTTTTATTAAATAAAAAAACATTAATTGTTTTAAACATAAATCGATTATTATAAAGTGTGGCTCAAATATATTTTATTAACCAAGTTTTTATAGCAAAAAAAAAACACAAAAATAATATTAAAAAAAATAAAATAAATGGTTTAAAAAATTACATGAAGTTAAATAATATATAAGCATAAGCAAAATGTAGTTTTTAATTTTTAAATGTATACAAAATTTAAATTGTTGAGTATACATACTTATTGTACAACCATTTATATTTAACGTATTACGTTGATAACGCTAAAACAAATGCTAATTTATTTTAAACTCGGCATCATATTTCAATAAATTTAACAAATCTACGTAAAACTTGACATCGTCAAAAATATTGTCTTTACTCAACAAATGAATTAAACATTTGTATATTTTGAATTCGAATTTTGAATTGTTTTTATTCCTCATTTAACGTTTTAAGGTTCCTGTCTAAAAATAAAAGTTATACAAAAATCGAGTGAATATAATTAGTATGTACTCTCATGGTTTTATTACTTTATTTGTTGAAAAACAGTTGTCAAGGCATTGTACTTTATATATATAGATAGATACTAGTATATTAATATATACATTTTTCTAATTCATTTTTTTATGTAGATACCATATAGGCACTGAATTCACAAATACGTATTTTACCTACCTATCGGAATGTGAAATATTTTAATTTTATTTATTTATTTATGGAGCACTCACAGTACCTACAATTAATAATCAAGTTACGCGTGAGTATCACATATAACAAATGCCATCTTACAAGTTTCCACAGATTTAACAAATTATATAAATTTATGCACAACAAAAAATAGTGTAGGTAATTAAAGAATAAAAGGTAGGAGGGGGATTGGGAGTAAAGAGGGGAAATTGAATGCAACTGGTAAAAATAAAGATAAATAAAATAAAATAATAATATATACGCGTAAAAGTCAACGTTATTAAGATAAAGTTGTGTTGAGATGTGAATTTGAGAGATTTAAAATCATGTATTGATGAATCAAAGAGATCTAGGTCGACAAATAACGTAAGACAAGATTACTTTTTATGAAATGTTTGTTGGGGGGGGGGGGGGGTCACGAGCTAATGCTATTGTTGTGAGGCGCGTGCGCTAACTAGGAACTAAGTTCCCCAACCACAGTCTGGTGTGGTCTTGTCCTTAGTCTGTCGCCACCATATTTGTGTTAAGCGCTCTCACTCTGGTTTCCAATTGATGACGGCATGTTGCATTTTGAGGTTAAACTATAAACAAATGTCCAACGTTGCCATATTTGTGTCTCAAGCTAAAACTGTTCTACGATCGATTTTGTTATATAATACTTGAAAGGGTTTTTTGTGAATCATCATATTCAAAACAAAAAAGATATGTTTTTTAATAATATATAATTAGAATCTTATTTTTTTGTAATATATTATAGTTAACTAATAATAAATTGATGATTTTTCAATCGACCTCAAAAACAGCGTTTGTTAAATAAATGTGTTAATAATGAATAGAAGAATGGTTGTGTAATTACGGTCTGCCTTCATAAATCAAACTATTATTCTATTTTAGACCATCACGCCGTTTCTCTGCGGGAGTAGGCCGAGAGGATAGAACGTCACATGTCTATTCTGATACACAATTTATGCCTCATCCACATTCATACATCTCATACAAGCTCGACGATTATTGTGGCTTCTAACAGGACCTTTTTCCAGTATCTGGTTTACCTGGTCATGCCAGGTCTTCCGCAAGCGTTCTGTATTTTTAGTGCCATTAACACTTGCGTCATATATCTTTGTTACCATTCTCTCCACATTCGTCCTTTCCATATGACCAAATCACCCAAGTAATCCTTTCTTACTCACTGTACTAAGATCAGCCTGACATTATTTACTTGTTTCTTCATGCTTTACTCTGTCATAAATGGATCTGCCATATATACGCTTAAGTGATCTCATTTCCATTGCAGTCAGTCTATTTTTATTCCACTTCTGCCAGCTCTGAGTCTCACTTCCATACATCAGTGTCGGTACCGCTAGTCTTGCCTCTTGTAGATAATTAGCTAAATATTCAACCACGATGAAAACAGGATTCAGAAAGTTGTTTTATAACCAAATAGAGTATGTAGGTTCTTTTGGTTTGATCACAGATTTATTCTATAAAAGAGTACAATAAAATTTGTGACTATAAAAATAAATGAAGTTAATTCTTTTACTTTTTTAATACAGACGTTATACACTTTATAGAATTCTATTGTTAATCAACACAATAAATCAAACTCGAATTTTTTGTTCTTCATTTAATTTTTCCAAATAACTGGACGACCGTTTCGGTTGTCTAGGCCATTATTAACTGAGCGCGAGTATGTGAAAAAATTAAATATATAACAAAAAAATCGTGTTTGATTTATTGTGTTGATTAAATAAAGTTACGTAGTGAAAGTCTGCTTGGATAAATGTTCGGGGGTGACGCCCGGCTGTTCTCACATTGTAAGCCACTACTCTAGCGGTTATGACGAGCATCCTAAGTCCAGTTCGGCTCTTTATTCCAAAAATGTCGCGCTATGTCCAGCTCACTATCAATGTATTAATATTGAATGAATTGTGATACTGTTTGATTTAATTTAATGCTACTCATAAAATATTCTTAAAATTTCACGGCCGTTCAGAATCTTCTGCCGTGTATGTCTGACCTTTCTGGCCGACGTTTTGGAACAAATTGCAGGGTCAATCGTCAGAGCTAATGTTGACCAGAAAGGTCAGATATACACTGCAGATTAGTTCAGAAAACTGTACACAGAAAATAAAGCTACTCATATCAAAAATGTTTCGTTACAAAGTCTTACATTTAATAGAAAACATATTTTCATTAAATTCTAATTAAATGTATTAATTAGAAAGGTATACATATAAAATCAATTTTATCAAAAAATGTTGTTGTTGCGATACCGGAATTCGAACCTAGATCTCTTTCCAAACCGGATAAGGTGCATTATCCAACTATGCTACAGCGATAGTACCTTTGACGACAAATTTTCGAACCCATATGTTACACTTTTTAAAATAAATACATTTATCGTTCCATGATTTGAAAACCATAAGCCAGTAGCGCAACAACAATATTTTTCGATAAAACTGGTTTCATATGTACATCTTTATAATCAACACATTTAATTAGTATTTAAAATATCACAGACCTATGTTCTGAATAATTACAACTTCACAAAAAAATGTGTTCTCCTTAATAATGTTTTCATTAATTTGTTTTGTTTTATAAGATCATTTTGGCATATATGTGATAAATACATTTATGATATACATAGTAAAGAATGAAAAAAATATGTGATTATGTAAAACATGATTAAAATTAGATGGTTTTCTCGTGCGGAACGAATTAATGAGGAAATAATGATAATTAATATTTATGACGCAAGTGTTGATATAACCAAAAATGGAGAATATCCGCATTAGGCTTAGCTTAATCAGGTAAATTATATATTTGAGGAAGGTTTTGTTAAAAGCATATGACGTGCGTATAACTATTTTATTATCACATATTTTCTGCAGAATTTCAAACACTGATTAAAAAATGCAAACCGTCCAGGGAAACATTTCATTATTTTGCTGGTGGAAATACAACTACTGCAGAAATTTTCCGGTATTTTATGTCAGAAAGTAATAAATGTTCAGTTCATAAAAGTGTGCATCTCTTCGTCAGAATTCTGATGCATTTTCTCCGGCAGCTGTTGGTAAATTGCCTTATTAAATTGCTCACACACACGTCGAGAAATGCAACGAAAATATATTGACAGGTGGAAGAAGAATAAACAGGTTATGTTGTAAATTTACGATACAACTCCGTGTGAACATAGCTGCTCCAGCTTAAGGGTATTACTCAAAAACCATATGATTTTTTAATTTAACTTGTAACCTAAAATATTATATGTATACAAAGTCAACAATAATATCATTAATAATAAATATTATTGTAAAGTCGATACCCTGTTTATCTTCAATATTGAGTGGTATAATTAAGATATTTTAATTAAACTAAAAAAAACTAATTTAAACTACGAACATGAATATTAAAAACATAAAAATAGAGTGCAAAGTGGACCGTATCATGTTTTATCAATATTATTATCCTTTATTTGGTTATATAATTAATTATTTTTTTCTAAACTACAATAAATACTTTTTAAAGAAAACACATTATTATTTGTAAATATGTAATTTTTTCAGACCATAGTTCTGTGATATTAAATACAAATTAAATGCATCAATTAGAAAGATATACATACTGATAAACTTAATTTGTCGAAAAAAAAAATTAACCGGGATACATATTATATATCCCGAATTGGCAGCTAAAAATTGTTGCATTTAATTTATATTAAATAAATAATTTTTTTATTTTTTTGTTTTTTTTATTTATTATTATTTTCCTTGGTTTTCTTTTTCACAATATTATATTTATTTTGTAACTTTAATGTATAATATAATATGTATTAGTTTATGGCAAATCGGGTAAAAAAAACTGGAATAAAAACGCTGGAATAAACATTATTATTATTATTATTATTTGATTACTTCGATTATTCGAGTAACAGTCTCAATGGCATTTACACCGAACGAATGAGGAACAACAGTTATAATATATATATATATACTTATATGTTTAAAAGGTTTAAACATTATACTGTAGACGTGTACATTAAATAATTTTATCGAGAATTATACCGAAAATTTGTGATAGTTTCAAGTGGTTTAAATAGATTTGAAAACCTTCAAATCATCAGTATATAAAAGTGATTTATAAAGGAGATATAAAAGTAGGGGTCCAAGATGACTACCTAGCGAAACTCTCAAAAGTATGTGTAATCACTAAGATACTATATGGTTCCGTCAATAATTGCATTTAGACTACTGCATAATTATACCATTGTGGTAAGTCACTGAACAGCAAACACCGAATCATTCCTGGACCCTTGACTAATATAATCCAAGAACTTTGGAAAGCTTTAACTAAGATGAAACGATACTTCTTTCTAAGAATATCTGCCTTAGAGATCCAAAACTAGAGAGAAAAGGCACGAAATAGAGATCGATGGATCACTTTAGACCACCGAGATCCACCAGGGTTTATAAAGCAATAACGATAATGATGGTGTAAGTAACTCACTAAGTAAGTTTAAGCGCGCCTGCTTAGTTATTATATTTAATTCTAGAGAATGTACAAAATATGATACAAAAATGATAAATATGATAAAAAAAATAAACAATATGTATATGTACCTCTGGATACAATAACATAATACAATAAATATAGTTAAAACATCTTATCAAAAATTTTTCAGTGCTCTAAAGCCAAAACAACTGAGATGGGCTGGACGCGTTGCCTAATGCGAAGTTTCTAGAATACTCTTAATAGTCAAGAAAAATCAGCGGAACGCGGCCCTCGGGACGCCCATAATGAGATGGGCGAATAATAATATAGATAGGGCGGATAAAGATGCATTGCGGCGGTAAATACCTGTACCTGGAGAAAGGTTGTCCGGTTGGCCATGGACCTGAATGATCTTTAAACAAGTGATTCCAACCGGTATGCCGTGGCACACTAGTGTACCACGAGAGATTAAGAAGTATGATACGATTTGTTTTTGCCTACAGTAAAATCTAGAGAAGACTATTCTGTTCACTTTAAATAATGTTATGTATTTTTTTAATTCTATAGTAGATAAAAATTAATATCCACCATAACACTATTAATTGATATGAAACATGCCTATTGACAAGAAATTTAGTACCTATTCGTACGTTTCTATATTTTTTATATAATGTACTATATTTTGCTACTACGAAAAACTTTTATTATAAAAAAATGCATTGGATTATTTTTTCAGGTGAAATACGCAAAAGGTAATAATTTAAGAGTATAAAAAAGTGATCGTAAGTATTCTTCAGTATGCCACGAATATTTTATAATTTGAATAGTCTACCATGATGCGAAAATTGTTGGAAAGTAGTGCTTTAGGGTCAGTAAAAAAGATAAGATAAAAGAATCTTAGAATGGTGTCAGGATATATAAAAAAAACTTATTTTTTAGTACATAATTCAGTACGGAATTATGTTAATTCTAGTCCATATTTATTTTATTACTCTTCTATATCTTTCGTACTTTTGACCGCTAAAACGGAGTAGATAACGTAGCCCCAAGTCGTCAAATGATGGGAGTATAGCAATTTTATATTTTTAGGTTTTATAAAACATATTTGATGAGTTTCCTGTTTCCGGGTCCCGGAAATCCTGAAAGATCTTGAACATTCGTCCGGTTTTCCTTTGATGTATCGTCATAGCTTCATTAGGGGCATAAAATGTGTTTTCGCTGTGAAATAAATAGATTTATTCGAAATCAACGAGTTTTTAAAATATTTATTTTCATCTGTGAAATAAAAGTGTTGTTAAAAAGTATTGTTGGGGTTCAGGTCCATGTATATAAATAATATATCACCCAATGCCTAGTGTCGTTTTTTTAATAACTTTCTATGATACTGTTTTTTAAACTGTTGTATATGTAGATAAGATTAAATTAAAAATATGAAAGTTCTTCATGAAAATTGAATAAAAATATAAATTGTCAAAACCAGAACCAAGTTTTTTAGAGCACCGAGGCTCATCAAGTTCAAGTAAAACATAAAAGCCACAGCTGATAAATCAGTTTAAATTAAAGAATCTGATTCGTAATTTGAATTTTTATTATCGTAATTTATTTTAAAAGGCGATTATTTTCAATAGTGGAACCTTCTTAAAAAAGAACATACGATCTTATTGAAAAAGAAAAATGGATATAAAACATATGATAGATGAAGGGAGTCAGAATTTTTTTTTTAAATTTTCAATGGATGGATTAGTTTTTATACCACATTTATTATTAAGTAGCCTTAAGATCCAGCACAGAAGAGACTCTTTATTGACTTGTCGAAGTACAGTTTTAAGGCTAGTTTTATTTCATAATGGATAACAAACGTCAATCCGTACCTGTTGCATATATCTTCAGCCTATATGATTTGGGAATTGAATTAAACCGAAACTTTTGTAAATATAAAGCAATTGCTAGTTAAAATTAGATAAATAAATAATATGCATTTACTGACCTGAATATTACAGCAATTCTCACAGGGTTACTATCAGAGAGGGTAGGTATACTAAATTATGCTACTTCTTATGTGAATGTGGTAACCGAGCAAGAAACAGCTTCTATGTAATAAAAAAGTGGCTCGACTACACAGTAAACATACCATACTATGTGTAAATCGTGGAAGAGCTGCTGTCTTTGAACTAGTTGTTATGAACGTGAATAACAAAATTATACAAGAATTCTGATACATGGTATATCTACCTACAAACAAACGAAATTATAATTCTCCATGTACGATATTTCCTATGTGTCGCATGCAACACCAAAAAATACACCTATAAAGGCATACATGCAACTAATTCCCAGGTTTTTATATGTAAAAACAAACTTAGTTTTATATGTGTGTGTTTAACATACGAAATTCGTGGGAATTAGTTACATTTACCATGTAGGTGTCCTCTTTGACTTCGGCGTAAGGGTATATTTATATCACGTCCACCATATACGAGTAAATAGCACGTAGGCAGGAAATTAGACTATATAAGACGCTGGTATATATTTTGTTACCAGCTCTCTTGAATAAATCCAATCGGAAATAACTTGCCTTTTTATTGACAGAATTTACCCTGAAATTGTAATACGTAACCTTAACGTATGTCTCTACAAATCATTAAATCTGTTAAAATACGCAGAAGATTGAAAAATCCAGCACCTGAGAACGAATACATACGAGAAAATAGTCTTTATTCTGCACGTAATACCAGTCCTAGGTTACATCTTGTCTGTCAAAATTTATTTCCTGCATTCACATTTGAATTTCTATTATGTAAACTCGGGAGCTGTCTCAGATGAACACGGCGAGGTTCCAAAAGGATATTTCTCAAAAAGAAAAACGGTTATAGCGGTAAATTGAATGAGACAATTTTGGTATACTACTATAGAACTCTTTAGCGAGGTTCTTCTGCAAAAGAATACAAGAGACAAAAAACAGATTAAAGTAAGTTATTTATTTATTATGTCAACTATTCAATTAAATATTATTAGTTATAATATTTACATATGTAATTTGTTTATAAATAATATAACTAGAAAGAAAATAAATATGAAATAGGTTTTAGGTATGTCAAATATTGCAATTTCTCTCCAAAATAATGGATGATCTAAAGTCAGTTTCAGAATCAGCATCCTTGAAGTTCTTAAATTCTAAATATTTTCTGAGAGTGAAAAAAAACTTTTTTGTCAACCAGTTTTATTTGTCTTTTTTAAGAACACATTTTTGTTGTGAAAACGGATTTTCAGAACGAAGAGCTGTAGTACGTTTAATACAAATTAAATTATTTTACTGGAAAATATATTACAGGGATAATAAATTATTATTAGAGATATTTTTTTTTATAAATAGATTATTTCTGTATACCTTTCCAGCTGATTAAATTAATTTTTGTTAGTTTTATTTGTAATATTATGATACTCTGATCTATAATAGTACAATATAAATATATTTAACTTAATGCAGTTTTATTTAATTATACTATAAATATAAAATATTAATTTTAAAATTAATACAAATTATAGTAACACCACTCTTCCATAGAGGTTGATGTTAAGTGCAGAAATGTACATAACCAATATTGAAAAAAAATACTGTATATAATCCATTCTAAATATTACTATATCCATGCATGGAATAACTTTTTATTTATGGTTTTACGCGCGATATATACTAATAAAATGTATATAGTGATAATTATTCAGTAACGAAATTGAATTAATGTATCAATATTCGTATTATAAATTGTGTGAATTCTAAAGGATTGATTTCTCCAGACATTCCATCAATACTCTACTGAATTCCGAAATTTGTTGATCCCAAATATCTAATCGTGTATTTTGGCATGCAATCAAGCGATGGTCGATAGGAGTGGGAATTATATTGGCGGCCAGTTCATCGTTCCATGTTCATCGCTACGATTAGTATTACAAAACAGCTCGAAGTGTAGTGTCACATGATTTTAATTTTTGTGCAATAGATTCTTAGGGCTTGTATGGTAAATATATTTAATTTGGTAATAAATTAATCCACACCTGTTTGGCGTTAATGTTTAATACAATTAAAAAATATATGAATATTTTATTATTATTTATTATTTTCGTACATATTGTCATCGGTTAAGAGCAAAAAACGACGAAATTCTATTTTATAATTCTGAAATAAATCACAATTAAGTTTTATCGACTCACTTTAATTTTGCAACTATACATATCTTAGAACTAAATTTTTTTGCCATTTTTAAATGTAATATTTCCATAAAAAATAGTGTATATTTTATAACACCAAATGACTGAACTGTTAAAATAATCCTAGAAAATTAAATATATTAGGAGATATCTAAGGATGCGGTTAAGATCTAATGTTGTAAGAATCAAAAGGTTATGTGTGTGAGAGCCTAATTCCCCCAAATATTTCACCCAGAGCAAGCGTGTTCTTTTGATTATGATTGCGCAGTGTGTGTAACCATAGCAGGTTGAACAAAATAAACAACTAACAGAAATTTATTGCTGCTTGACTATAGTTAGAAAATATGCAATAAAAAGCATTTGCTAGAGATCTTGACGGAAAGGTAGCCGCTAGAGGAGTGACACTCGAGAACTGGACTGCCGAACGGCTCTGGGTGATGATTATATAACGTTAAAAAATAATTAATAGAAGAATATAATTATTTGGAATACTAAAATTTGTAATTCTATTAAATAATTACAATAACCGATTGCAGTGGAAAATCTTGAACGATTTGTCAAAAGAGACGTAGGTACTTAGATTAATGGTGTTAAATCAATCTTTAATTATATGAATATTGCCATTTAACAGATGATAGATTGTTTCGAAATTTTAAAATAAAAATATTATATAGACGTAAAAGTTTACGTTCTCTTTCTGTGCTTTCGATATATGGTGTTGACGTCGCATGCTGCGCACACCTTGAAGTGCCAAAATTAACAAATGCCTTCATTTATCAGGTACCACATATTATTATATTAAAAAAAGATTAGAAGACCAAGATTTAACAAATAAAATAAATATTAAAAAGGTTTTAGTATTTTGAATTCCGTTTGTTTTAAAGTTCAGAGAAATTTTACCATGGGAGCGGTAAAAAAATGTTTTCAACCAGTATTATGTATTATTTTTTTATTTAATATGTTCTCCAGGTTTGAATACGTTGAACAACATATATGTTAAGTGTTAGGCAGATGCCTGTAATTTATCAACTTTTGACTTATATATAAATACATATATAAGATGGAATCACTTAATATATATATGTACATTATAAATGTTTATTTCCAATAAATATAGTGGAAATTTAAAAAAAAATAAATGTAATTATTTTCTAATAACTGCATTTTGAGTATCGTTTTGTAGTTTTATCCTAAATACCTGTTCAGCCTGTAATTGAACCTGGGGTCATACCACTGTATTTTATGTCTGCGTTATTGAATTTTAGTCATTTATTACTGGGAATTATTAATGCACATTATTGATAACGAAAGTTATAAAAGAATTTAAAAAGAGTTGTGCTAAAGTAAAATTAAAAATAATTTAATGTTTGAAAATCGACAATATTTAAATCTAAATTGTATAATATTAAAGAAAATACCACGCACTTGAAATTCTGATAGCCGTCGTAATGTTTTATATAATTCCACATCGCTCTTAATTTAATTAATTTAAATAAATTATTTGTACGATTTGGTACTAGGAAAAGTCAGAAGGGGTTCAAAGACCAACCAGACACCAGAAAGAACACGTCCCACCTGAGGGACTTCTTTATTTGGATTGTTTATTTTCGCTATGGTCATGATTTTGTATATATGATTTTGTATGTTAATCTTACTCGCACTACTCACAGATAGCAATATGCACTTAAATCGGTACGCACAAGCAAGAAAACCGATCATACGATAGTAGCGTAATATACTTCACAGACATCATAAATAATCATACGCAGAAAGTCATTCTATAAGGTACAGGGTGGGTGGGGAACCTATAGGTACTAGGAGAGAGACCACGGTGTCTGCATAGTGGTGCATCCAGATACGCGATTCATGGATTTATCATAAAAATCGAACATAAATCAATCCACAATCTTAAGCAAATCATCAGCAGGTATAGTTACAAATAATAAAATAAATATTTAAAAATGCACATTTTTAAAAGGCTGCACTGTTATAGCACCATTGTATAGAAGCATGGAAAAGGGGGGTATCAATAAAACAGGATTAGTTTTTGAAGTTGTGTAAACTTTGGTATACTTAATTAGTAATATGTTTTAGATATATCACATGAAAACATTCTTGAAATCTTATGCCATGAGCAGGTATTTGCATCAATTCAAGGACATCCAGTCGATTAATTATTATTTATATATAAACTCTAAATCTTCTACGTGATTGATTAGTAATTTGTTAGAATGAAAAATTACCCAAAACAATATTTTGTTCAAGGATACAAAAGCACTTAGTCAAAGTAAGGGACGGACGGTTATAAAAACTCGGAATTGTTAGACGCAGGTGTACCGACGCAGCGAGGGTACAGTAATAAAGAGATGCGGCGAACGTGACAAGAGTCACGTAGGCAAATGCACCTTAAGGGATGCATCACCATAGACGATGAGTCCGGACAGAACCTCAGCCGGGAATATTAGCTCCATAAAGACGAGATTTTATTTTCAATTAAAAAATAGAATCAATGTCGTCTCTAAAAATATCAAGTAAGCGATTCTTATATTGTAATTCCGGGGAAAATTTAAACTGTGCGCCTCAAGTTTATGCTTAGTCTGTAATATTCTCTGCGTTTAATCGTAAATGTGAAAGTATCAAAAAGAGTCCCGCTGGATCTATAAAAATATGATAAATATAATCGGTGTGGCGAGAACAGACTGTCGCTATAGCATAAGAATATCGCGTTCAGAGTCCCGGTTTGCCTGGATAATTGGGCATCGTCTTGTCATCAACTACAAACCTGAACTCCGTCACCCTACGCTGGCACCACAAGGAAGTGACCACACTTCACGTTCAGGATCCAGGACCATCCCAAGAGGTAATCCCTTACGTGAGGGACCTGCATAGTCTACATCATACAAGCGTCAACATAGACAATTTGGCAGAGAAATTAATCCTGGCATGGTGAACACAAATATTTAATGTTAATTTTATTGTACCCTAAGTTCTTGTCTATAAGCCGCGGCTTATCTAAGAAAAAAAGTAGTGAAAATGCAAAAATAGAATATCGGCTTATACACAAAATCAATTTTATTAAAAAAAGTTGTACATTTTTAAAAATTAATTTTTATTAAAAAAAGTTATACATTTAAAAAAAAATAATTATTAATTAAAGCCATCAAATTCTTCATCAGATTCAGTATTAAACAGGTCAAACATCTCGTTAAAGGATTCTGGAATTTCATATTCGATTTGATCTTCGGTTTCTTCTTCAGATTCTTCTTCACTATTAGTCACAGTTGTTAGCGCTTCGGTTGGATATTCGCAGATATTCGCGGCTTTAAATCCATTTTTAATGCAATCCGCGGTTACTTCACTCCAACATTTGTCGATCCATTGACATACTTCAGCATAAGAGGCCCTTTTGATTGGTCCAGACTTAGTGAACGAATGATAATCATTGACCATCCAGTCCTCCCATTTCTCACGCATTTTGGCTTTAAAAGATTTATTAACGCTTAGATCCAGTGGCTGTAATTTAGATGTCAGTTCCCCAGGAATAACAGCCAACTGTGAATACTTTGCCACCCTTTCTTTGACTTCTTTTGTGATGTGAGGTCGAGTCGTAAAAAGCGTGCGAGCGCACCGTGCGTGGCTGCAAGCTGGATTCAATATGCGACGGGGCTTAGTTATAGTAAGTTCGGCTTATCTATGAGTCCGGCTTATCTATGAGTCCGGCTTATCTATTAGTCCGGCTTATCTATGAGTCCGGCTTATCTATGATAAGATTTCTATTTTAAAATTCTTATGGTTTTTGGTCTCCGGCTTATATACGAGTCCGGCTTATAGACAAGAATTTAGGGTAATTACTTTTGAATAGCCTTAATTATAAGTATTAAAGTAAAGTGCTCATTTTCCACTTTTAACACATGCAAGTATCTTAAAATATATATTATAAATTTTCTTATATAAAATAAAAATATTCTTTCATTTCATAATCATTTAACTTGTCAATATTTAAAAAAGAACCATTTAGGCTAGATGCCTCCCCCCTGAACATGAAGCCGAGGCAGAAAGAAGAAATTACCTAACAAGTTAATTAGAAAAACATTTTTTATTTGATCCATAAGTATTTATACAATACAAATTAAATGAATGAATTAGAAAGATATACAGAAAAACTATCGAAGCGGTTGATTTTTTATATCATTCAAATTGATTAATTCAATTTGTGTTAAAAATACCACAAAACTATGTTCTGAAATTGCAACATCACAACAAAAATGTATTTTCATGAAAAATCTATACAGTTTGATTTATGTTAAGATATGCAGGTACATAATTCATTAAGGTTATATATTTTATTACGCATCCATTAATTAATATTAAGCGTATTTAATATTTAATACAAATATTAAATGAATTCATAATTTTTAAATACTAATTTAATGTATTAATTATAAATATATACATATAAAATCAATTTTGTCGAAAAACATTATTTTTGCGTTACCGAGATTCGAACCTGGATCTCTATTTCCAATCCGGGAAAGTACACTACCAATTGTGTTATAGCGCCAGTATTTTTCATGACAAATTTTCGAACCTATATGTTTCACTTTTTTCAAATTAATACATCTGTCGTTCCATTATTTGAAAGCCATCTACATTCTTTTTATGGAATCTCAAATAGCTTTGAGTAAACCGACTGCAGACGCCAGATTGGAAATAGAGATCCAGGTTTGAAACCCGGTAGCGCAAAAACAATATTTTTCGACAAAATTGATTTTATAAGTATATATTTATAATTAATACATTAAATTAGTATTTAAAACATCACAGACTTATGTTCTGAATAATTACAACTTCACAATAAGAATGTGTTCTCCTTAAGATTTCATAAGTATTTAAAAAAAGTATGATTCAAATAGAATTTTAAACAACTTTAAAACATTAAAAAGATTCAATAATTTACGAAGATATAAAGATTTGATATGAAATACCTTTTAATTGTTTTTTCAAATGACCAATATGTATAATATAATATTTTGTATACTATAAATGGCACCAGATACTTACTAGACTGGCCGAAAGAAGCTTAAATAAATTTAATGACAAAAGTTCTTCACATCTATTACCGTATACTATCCCTAGTCTAATCCATTATTGAATATGAAATAGTAGGATGAAGATGCACTATAAAAACTGCCCTAAAATATTAGGTTACAGCAAAACAAACATAACTGGAGATTATTTTTAAATTACCAATGAGAACAAGCTCGAATATAATTTTCAACAGTATGAGGATGCTGGACGTTGTCCAGATGTTAAAAATATTCCAAATTACGTATTCAATAATAAAGACATCTGCAGTTTCCATGAAAATATTAAAAATACCAGATCCTCAGAGGAGAACAATTTAGCAATTCCTAGGAAGTGTACCACATGCGGGAAAAAAACTTTTTTTTTGTAGCACTCAAATTGTATAATTTTCTCCCTAATATTGAGCACCATAGGAAGTTTAAAGGCGCAATAAAATCCCGGTTAAAAACTCAGACAAACTCAAACAAGAAATATATTTGTAAGAAAAGAATGGCAAGATCTCAGTGTGAGCAGTCTGATTGTGTGTGTGTTTTTTTGCAACCTTGAATATCTGTTTTTAACGGAATATTCTAACATTTGAACTTGTATTTAAACTCGTTGAAAATGAACGAGTATTATCTTTACAAATTTTAGGCATTGTCTTTATATGTTCAAATATTGCATCATTTCCTCTTTTCTTTGGTTTTTTAAAAATTTTATTTTCCTTATTTTCTTCTTTAATTATTCTAAATTAAGAAAGAAGAAAAGAAAATTAATAAACAATGTAAAATGTTAGCCTCAGCACGGGCGAAGCCCAGTGAGGTAGATATTAAAATATTATATTTACACACAACATATGAAATCATATTTAAAAATTGAAAATAAAAAAAATTAATATCATAAATACTAGATAATAACTTTTATAGGTAGGTACTAAGAATGAAAAAAATACTTATAGGTACCTACAGTACAATATAACAAAAAAATAGTGGGATTGATTACGATTGTAATATTTATTTATTAACTTAAAAATCTAGTTATGAACATAAATTCATGTAAAGCTTGGTGTAAACCGAAGTAAATGTAAGATTAAATATACTAGGTAAATGTATAATACAATTACATAATACCAACTCAAGGAAAAACTTTTGAATCAATCGTATGTACCCACTTACTCTTTTTTATTGTTCAATCCAATTCAAAAGTTTCAATTTTCCTTTACGATAAAGCCTGCTAAGCTATGCCTTGTCCAAAAAATGAATTATCTTCAATATTTTTATATTTGATTTCCATGAATTCGATTACTTTGTAAAACTTTCTAAGATATCATGTATTTAAGGCTGAATTCAATTTAACATATGTGTGAATGTTTGATTTCATTATACAAAAGAGGAATTGTATGCCAAGCTAGAAATAACTTTAGAAAGTATTAGAATATACAAATATTTAAAATGTGACTGATGGTGTTGTGATTAAGTAAAATGTTGCATCACCGTGTCCAAGGCAGAGTGTGTCGTTTACAGGTAATGGCTTGCAATACCGTGTCGAAAACAGGTGATGTATGAAACGAGTAGTGTTGTGCTATATGTGATTTCCATCTACTGTCGGATCACTATCTGCGTGGACCCTTCGACTTCTATGGCTTTGAAGCGTCGGATACCAAGAGGTTTTTAATTTTAGGCCGTCAACTCTATCAATGTTCACTGGGTGTTTATATATTTCAATGGACCCTGCAATGGTATCTGAGACGTCGGCTAGAAAGGTCACACATACACGGAAGATTAGCTCAGAAAACTGTATACTGAAGATTCTGAACGGCCGTGAAAATATTTTTTAGTATTCAATAATGTATTTATAATAAGATTTAATGAAAATATATTATAAATCTATGTTCTACCAACAGCCGCAGTGTAAGTAAGTTACTGTAGTGGGTGCCACTAGTATCAACACTATACGTCACTTAACGTTATCCTAAAAGGACGGTAGCTATGTGCCGTCAATCGGTGCGCTATTGACCAACCGCGTGAAGGGGAAAATTTCGTCCGAGACGCGGCCACGGCGCTCTGGAATCGGACTTTCGCTCACAACCAATTCGATCAGACGTACCTACCAACGGTGAACCGCAACTCGCCACCTGACCTGCAACTAAGACGTCGTAGTATGATTAATAATTGCCTAGAATTTCAACCCAGTCGTTCTTATTTAGTACATTTTGATGAATAAACACAGTAATTTACCTGTTACTTTATTCCCGAATTCTGTATTTAATCCGACTAGCATTATAATGATAGAATGTTGGCCTATAGTTGTTAGTGAAGAGGTGATATACAACAGTATCATATGGCAGCTATATCAATAATAGATTTTAATTTAACAAGTACTGTAAAAAAATTCTTCCCATTAAAATATTATTGAATGAAAAACTCGCCAAGTAAATAATTCATGAGTCGTTAATGTGAACCACACGTTAACCTTACATCTATAAACGCATTCATGAACGATTAGTTAGATTTTTTTTTACTAATTTTAGCTTGGTTTATTTTTTATTCTATTTCTTCGAAAGGTTTTTAACTTGACTTACAACTGTACACAATGAGTTTTTATTTTCTAAGTCGTTTTCCTTTCAATTCAATTACCAACAGTAATCTATGAAGTGCTGAGTTTAATATTATTTTGATTTGTTACACTCTTATTTAACATTTCTATTTATTAAATTGATTTTTATTTTTCAGTTAAATACCAAAAGTTTGAGGAGCCAGTTCCCTTACACAAAAATACGAAATGTCTTTGGCCTTAAAGCATACATAATAGAGCACAAATTTCGTTACCTCCAATGTGCGTTACGCTTTTGTATCAAATTTATTAGTTTATTTAAAAAATACATATAATTTTTATTTTCACTTTGCACTTCCCCGCACACAATTTTTTAAGTTGTATCACGACTAGTTTCGGAAAGAGCAGTTCTTCACTGTTATACACAACATGTTACACCACGAAGTAACTGCCAAATCAATCAATAATATTTGTATAAATAATTAGACAAAATTCTTTGTTTAAACCAGAAATTAAAACAAAATAATATTGTTTTTATCTATACTTGTATTTTTAATTTCAGTATACATTGTTTCCTAAAGAAGATACCATATGTGTCGAAACATGTTGAATAATCTATAAATCGTGGTTTAAACAAAGTATTTTGTCTAATATTATTTACATAAAATAAGGCCACAAAGTAATTTTGCTAATATTGAAGAAATTATATTTGTTATTGAAAATGTTTTCTTCTCGGTGAATAGATTATAAATGTTTTAGCCATTATTTTTTTTATACAACTTTATGAATTTCGGAATCTATTTCATTAAAAAATATTGAATTTGTCATTCTCGAATAATAAAGGTATTTTGAATACTGAATACGATAAATTTAATATATTTTCTGTGACTTTAAAAATTACTAACAAACATAAGCTGCTTAGTATGTGGTATAATATTGCTATAATAATTTATCATCAAGATGTTCCTACTTTTGCTACGATCATTGATGATTTAAAGGTAAAAAAAATAAAAATAAATTAAGTATACAATACGAGGAAATATCTCTGAAGTAAATAAGTGTGATGTATCTGGATGTAGTGAAAGCGTGACGCATGCATATTGATAAGAATGACGCGAGTGAAAGGGATAAAAGATCGCCGGGCACTCGGGCGTACTCGCTCGCATCGCAGCCGTGGCTCGAAACGCATCTCTTGTACTGTAAGCTTAGTATAATAAAATTCGATTGTCATATTATCTGGCTATTATTGTACTACCCAATACCGTACAAAATAAGGACCGCAAGCAGTTAACAAATATTAAAAATTGACGCAGCCGAAAATAAACCGGCGCAAAGGATATTACAATAAGGAACTAAAATATTATATATGGCATGGAATTACTGACATTAGTAAAATAAGTTATGGGCATATTCATTTTCTATAATTTATTTATTATATCTGAAGAAGATATTGTTAACTATTATATTATAATATATTAAGATATTTCAATTGTAAAATTAAAATATTTATTTCCTGTTATTAACATTTATTTCAAAGTTGGGAGGTTTTCAAGCAATAAATTTGTTATTGAAAAGCCAATAGGCGATCATAAATTATACATGGCTCTGCGCGAATATCCTTCAAGGATAGCAAATATTTTGATTTATTTTCCCAAACGAATCTGTGAAAAGGTTTTGTGGTATTTTCAACATATTCTAAATTAATATTTATACTCCGGAACAAATTATACAAGCTTCAAAGGCATATTATTCTCTTTTTCTGTTGATGTTTCGTTGATTCTGTCATATATGTAGATACTTAATATTAAGAAGGACACATTTTTTGCCGTAAAGTTGCATTTTCAGAACATAGTTCTGTGATAGGTATACTAATACTTATTAAATTAATCAATTGGAAAGATATTTAAATACCACAGAACTATATTTTAAAAATGCATCTTCATAACTAAAATATGTTAATTAATGTTTCCAAATTTTATAAAAATGATTAAATAATATAATTATGGCATCGCCTATCCGGTTTTGCTCAAAGGTATTTGAGATTCTCCGTAATACAAAGTGAATTTCTTTTAAAATGGAATAATACAAGTATCAATTTGAAACATTACACAATATTATTCAAAATTTGTCGGTAATGTATTCGGTTGCTATAGCGAAATCGAAGAACGCGTTTCCCAAGATAGAAAGAGGTCTAGGCTCATATCCTTTATAGCAACTAAATATTTTTAGATAGATAGATTTTTTATGTTTATCTTTCTAATTGATTCATTTAATTTGTATTCACTTACACAATATTAATATTTGCATAGACGTGCTTGTCGTCCAATGGTTACGATACTCGCCTAGTAATCTAATGGTCGGGGTTCGAGTTTCTTTCCAGGAAGCCATTGAATTAATTATATTTTCATAGCACAAGCGTTTAGCTTAGTTTAAACACAGAAATAATATTGATGTGACACATATTCCATGTGCACATCCCTATTTATAAAATATATGTTTATGGTGAAAAAAGTACGATAAAAATATGTTAATCATAATTACGTAGAATATATTATACGATTCGTTTGAAAAATTTGTTAAAAAAGTGATTAAATTTACAAAGTGATTGTATTATTTTAATATAAAATTAATTGCATTAATAATTGTAATTTATAAATATTGTAATATAAGAATGGTAAGAGATTAAGTCTGCAATTTGAAATTGGCTTTTACTTTAGTCTAAAGAAATGGTCTATCAAAGAGGCTTGGCTTAAATTGCTTTTAAAATTTTCAAGCCTTAAGAAATGAAAAAAACGACATTAAACTGCGAACAGGACCCGGGACGCTGTATAATTTCAAAAGTAAAATAGAATCGGAGAGTTTTTTACTTAAAATATTATTTTTATTTCATTTTTTTCTAAGGTCCGTGTGTGGGTAAAAAATGATAGATTACGTAAAGTATTTTTATTAAATATTGACTTGAATCACAAAATCCTTTCTTAATATGTTTATGAATAAAACAATTTCAAAAGACTTATTTGAATCTATATTCATTCTAATGAATTCCATACGTTTTAACGCAATTTACTTTATGTTAGATATATACTTACAGTGATAAGTGATAAACTGAGTTTAATTAAAATACACATTTTATATTTCATTTCATTATTTATAAAGGAGACGAAATTTCATGAACAACAAAAAAACTCTTTCAAAATTAACGTATTAAATACAAATCTAAATATTAACATGTTGATAAAGAAACCCCAAAACAATAAATTATCAAATGTTCGTAATATTTTCGATTATTAACTATCTACAATATACGGATAAACATATTTATTTTGATGATACGTGTGTTCTAATTAAATACCTACTAATATATATCAACACAATTTGCCTGTTCTATATTTAATTTTTCGAAATAATTGGACGATTGTTTGGGCTTAGACAGCCAGTATTATCAGTTGATAATACATAGAGCTTATATATTATATAAATTTTGTTATAAAGTTGGGTATTACATATTAGGTGATTAACAATACAACATTCTATTAAAGCTAAAATTTACAATGTTGGAAAAACTAAAGATAATATATTTTAAATATGAATGAAATATATTAATTAGAAAGATATACATAAAAAATCTATTTTATCTAAAAATATTCTTATTAAACCGGGATTCGAACCTGGATCTCTTTCGTAACCGAGGAAGGTGAAGTATCTAACTATGCTACAGTGACAATATTTTTAACGACAAATTTTCGAACCTGTATGTTACCTTTTTGATATTAATTCATTTAACTGTTCCATTATTTGAAAGAGCCATCTAACTTATTTTTACAGAATTTCAAATACCGGATAGCAAATGCCAGAATTATCAATTTATTTTTATTAAATTTTGGACACATTGATACAACTTTATTATAAAGAGAACATATTCTTAATAAGAACGTGTTCTCCCAATGATAATATCTTTAGTTACATTGTTAAAATGAAAAATTACCCAAAACAATATTTTGTTCAAGGATACAAAAGCACTTAGTTAAAGTAAGGGACGGACGGTGATAAAAACTCGGTATTGTTAGACGCAGGTGGACCGACACAGCTTGGGTACACCGGCGAATACAGCGGCGGTAATCCGGCAAACGTGACTAGAGTCATGTAGGCAAATGCGCCTTGAGGGATGCATCACCATAGGCGACCAGTCTGCTGATATTCTCCGCCGAGATAAGTGGCTCCACCTAAGACGAGATTTTATTTTCAATCAGAAAATAAAATCTATATCGTCTCTAAAAGTATAAAGCAAGCGCTTTATACATTGTAATTTCGGGGAAAATTTAAACTGTGCACCTTGAGTTTAAGCTTAGACTATAATGTTCTCTGCGTTTGTCCCGGAGTCACGCTGGATTTATAAAAAGTCGATAAATATAATCGGTGTAGCGAGAAGAGACTATCGCTATAGCATAAGAATATCGCGTCCAGAGTCCCGGTTTGCCTGGATAATTGGGCATCGTCTTGTCATCAACTACAAGCCTGAACTCCGTCACCCTACGCTGGCACCACAAGGAGCTGACCACACTTCACGTTCAGGATCCAGGACCATCCTAAGAGGTAATCCCTTACGTGAGGAACCTGAATAATTTCTTACATAAAAATATTCTTTCATTTCATAACAATTTGACTTGTCAATATTTAAAAGAAAAGAACCAGTTAGGCTAGATGCCTCCCCCCTGAACATGAATCCGAGGCAGAAGGAAGAAATTACCTAAGAACATGATTCTTATATGTGATTCTGAAAATAATATGACTGCTGAAAATGTAATATTTTTATTTGTTTGTACTTAAATTTTTAATTATTACGTCTCATTAAATGCTTCCTTCTTTCAACTAGGGTATTACCTAATGGGGGGGAATCTTTTTAGTAAATTTTAGTAACGTTATAATAAAATAAAATCATCTTAATAATAATGGATACATAATTTAACTGAACTGATTGTATACCAAGTTTCTGCACGGAGTACCAGGTCGTCGGCGATGTTCCATGTAAATGCGTCATATACTAATTTTTATAGGAATACACCCACATGAAGATTTCACAGGCTTGGGAATGATTTTGGTCTTGTAGGTATATTCCGATATTCAATGTTTAAATATAAAAGTGATGTTTTTGATGCTGTTCTGAGAAAGAAACAATTGATTTTGATACTCAGTCATTCTGTGTTAAACCTAAATTTTTATTGTTTTTTCTGTCTTAAACTTTTATTTTTATAGTTTGTTTTGCTTATTTTTTTTTTAAAGCTTTACCTGTATATTCTATCAATTTCTATTATTAATATATATTCCATGCTACTTGTGTAGTTCATGTTTTTTTTATACCTAACCAATTTTGTAAAAGCCCATAATAAATAAAAAAGCTACTTTAACGATATCGCTTAACATTTAATAATGTGAACATTATTCATATATTAAAATAATTTTTCTTTTACATTGTATTAATAAAATAAATATCCGTATCTTAAAATTTCGTATGGCGTTTCATTTTACTACAAATAGTTTTTTTTTTGTTAATCGTTTAAAAATCTTGTAAATAATGTAAAAATAATAAAATAAAAAAATTGCATACCATTCTGTGTTTCTGGGCTCGTAACTGAAAAATGAGGTAATATAAAATAATCTAGGAAGAATGTAATTAAAAGGGAAACCACTAAAGTGCGGGAGTGGGAAGCTAGTTCATTAATATACCCCTGAAATAGAACCCTGTTGTATTCCGGTGCTAAATATCTGCACTGGTATTGCACTAGGCGCCATTAAAGAAAGTTATGTTCTGCGTCGCTTGGTAATCCTTGTGTGCTACTTTATCTTCGCGATACAAATCAGGGCAATATGGAGTAAGCTGGTAATATTGCCGGCACAGAACCGGTAAATTAGTTTCGATAGCGAGCGGCCCAGTAAAATAATTGCACGATTTCGCCGGAGGGTTGTAGAATCAAACAATTAGTAAATTGGATCCAACTGGATGCCATGGTCCACACTAATGTACACTGAGATTTTAGTTATTATTTCATTCAAGGTTGTAATAATAATTAAAATGTTAATTTATGCATGACTTCGTATTGTAATTTCGTCCTAATCGCAATTTATCATTTTTTTATATTAATATTTAGATGAGAACAATGTTATCAAACTACAACTGGAAATGACTCAATGGGTGTGAAATAAATTATAACATTATTATTTATAAATAACAGTTAAATATTTTATTGTTTTATTATTTTTTTTAAAACATCCTGGTCCTCGATAAATTTTGTATAGGTATTCAGAAATTCACTGAAAAATACCAAGTAGGCATTTTTTGATGATATTTTTACTTAAATGAACTTATTAATTAATTATTTGTTAAAAGTATAGACAACACTACGTGAGAATGTCCTTTGTATTTTTTATATTGTATATTCTTCGATACAAATAATACGACGCCAAATATTCTAATAAACTAAGACTAAGATTAAGCAATCACCTAAATAAAAACACAATAAATAAACAAATTAATCTAATGACCAGTCTCATTTTAAAATATTTCTCGATCCTTCCTCTTAATCTAACCATTTGAACTACAAGTCGATTTTTTCATCATGGTACTTCAAGAATGTGTTGTGTACTAATACACGTCAATGTGTGCGTGAGCACTATCTAAGCGAGAAAGAGACAAAGTTATATGACTGTTTCATGCTAGACAGTAATGCAATAACGCACTTGATGTCAGTTGACACATAATATCGGTTGTCTACACCGCGCGCAGTATGTTGCACCTTTAATATATATAGAATAAAAGTAAATTTAGCACACTGATGATAATTATTATTTAACCAATTTTAAAACCTTCCGAACTTTCTTGGTGGTTATCCATTATATTAATACAAAAAAAAAATTGTTTACTTTAATCCGAAATTTATTTTTTTCACCTACTAGTATCGGCTAATGAAGGTTATCAATTGTGTCATTATTACGAGTATTAAGATGTGATTAATATTGTTTAATACCCTATCCATAAAATAATGAAACATTAAATCTACTTATTAAAAAATTATACTAGCAACAGATTCAATAGCAGCACAGTGTCATGAGTAAAAACCTGTAGATGGCTAACGATTAGTAGCTTCCTTAGGATCTTAATTATCAATTTTCGAACATGTGAGACTAAACAACGTTTATTGACAAATCCACGCGAAAATTTGAAGATTTTATTTATATTTATGAATTACTTTTATACTGCCCTGATAATGAAACGTTGGCGTCAATTAATAATGTTCGAAGTTTATTTAATTTAAATTATATTAAATAAGAACATCAGAATAACTTACCATAAGGAAATTAATATATTTTATTGGAGTGAAGTGTCAGTTTCCTTTAAAATATGGATTTTTTAAATTAGCAAACAAAATATTATTTTAGAATTGTATACTATATTTCTGATACGAATAGTATGCAGGTTAATTATTTATGAGGTTATTTACATGATTTTAAGCATATTTTTTAAGTAAACTATTTACGTTCTTAATGATCATTTTTCAATGTTGAAATATACTTTTTTTTTCCAACGTTCAAAACTAAAATATGTCTGTGATATTTAATTAATTAAAAAATATATCCAATTCAGTTCGACGTGATTCTTAAATGGCCCGACGACGATATTTAAACACTCGTATTTATAATAATAGAGCTACTAAGTAGGTAATTTATACCATCATTGATCATTAAGACAAATGAGGAGTCCCAAGCAATGGCAGAAAGATAATAATATCCGACTATCCATTTAATCCGCCAGAACTTTCATTCTCTTTTGGGATCCCTGTCCCGGTTCTGAGTAAAGAAAGTCTACAAATTGATTCGCATTTTTATTAGCCCTTATAAGTCACCTCTTCTGTGGCCACTTTTATTTTATCTCTGAAAATTGATCGCTGAACATTAGTCTACCATGTCGTGGGGTAATTTCACAATTTAAGTCATATTGTGTCGTGATACCGAGCCAAAACTCTTTTGAAAGTAGACTATTATTATTTTTGTGGTAAGTCAAAAATGTTATGTTTATATCGTTACTAGTGGTGAGGTAAACCGTTATTATAAATGTAATTGTGAGATTTGTATTCGATTATAATAATGACAAGTAACTGATTTTGGAGTTTATGATCGCGAGGATTACGTATGTATTCGTATATATTTGTATTCAACTTAAGTACAATGAAACCGATAGTTCTTACGTGAAAAGCACTGAGTTTTTATTAAATTGAGTCGCAGAAGCGCGGTTTAGTACAGAACATGCTGTTGGCAATTTGTGTTGCGGCGTGTGGCTGATGGCACACAGAAGTGGTTTGATGCTGCCCCAGCTGTGTCTAGTGTGCTGTGTCCAGCTCACCACAAGGTTATTCGTAATTCAGCAAGCAATCACTGGTACAATGGAAACTAAACCTCTAACAATTAAATCTCAGTTACAAATGACTGATTATTAATTATTCCCTAAAACTTTATTTATATATTCAGTTAATGGGATAGTAATTTTATCAAATTTCATGAAGTAACAAACAATTTAATGTTAAATACTAATTAAATGTTTTAATTATAAAGATATACATATAAAATCAATTATATAGAAATTATATTGTTGCTGCTGCTGGGATTCGAACCTGGATCTCTTTTCCAATCCGGGGAAGATCCATTCATTACCAACTATGCTACAGCGACAGTATTTTTGACGACAAATTTTCGAACCTATATTTTACACTTTTTCAAATTAATACATCTATCGTTCCATTATTTGAAAGCCATCTACATTGTTTTTACGGAATCTCAAATACCTTGTTTACAAAAATACTGACGCTATAGCATAGTTGGTAATGCACTATTCAAAAAAGATCCAGGTTTGAATCCCGATAGCGCAACAACAAAATTTTTCGATAAAATTGATTTTATATGTATATCATTATAATTAATAAATTTAATTAGATTTAAAATATCACAGACCAATGTTCTGAATAATTACAACTTCGCAATAATAATGTGTTCTCCTTAATAATTTAATGTTATCTTTTTTCGTCCGAGCTTAGTGGCTTAAACGCATGAACTACACAAATATATAATATATAACTTTTACACGCTCTTTACAACTATTGAGAAGATTTATTATATTATACAACGATGAAATTATAGATATCAAAAGCAAATACGCTTAACACTTACATCAATAATATTAAATCTTACATGTGGGGATATATCATGACTAATTGATTATTATTATTTAAACAGTATAATATAGTAAAGTAAAATATAGTATATGACATCGATAAAAATCTAAAATCATAAATTGTAATGTATTTGTCGGACTAAATTTTTCAGAAAAAATGATTTATATATTATAATAATGAATATATATATGTACTAAGCGATGACTTACAAAAATACTTATACGAATATATCGTATAACTTTTGACCGTATTTACACATAGTGTAAAAACACAGTCAGAATGCAATATAATTTTAGAATAAAAAATAAATTTAAGAAAAAACTTTGCGAGTTATTAATTTAGTTAATTTCCACTACAAATAATAATATATTTTTATATACTTAAATATTTCCGGATATTTTCGTTTTTTTTTTGTGTAAGACCCAATTACCAATTTGTAGCACATTGATAATTGCGGTTACTATATTATAATATGCTATAAATGTGAGTAACGAGTCAGCATCGTACGTAGTTGTATTGTCTGTATTTATTATAAATACGCTAATATCGACGCATTTCGTATTACGGTTCGTAGAAGAGTTGGCCAAGACGTCCGATTCAGAAATCAGAAGCAAACCAGGGGTCATGTTTTAAAAATTTCAAACGGTATTTAAAATATAATAGTTTAGCCAAGAATTAAATCACAATAGGTATTACGGAAATACTGACCTTGGCTGTGAGGCTGCTTCACCGTCAGTACATCATTGGCAATGGAGCATCCATGACCTAGAAAATGCTGTTTGCTAGTTATTGTAAATAAGCATTGTTGTTCTTCCTAATTGTATGATGATTTTAAATTAAAAATTTATGTATCTATGTCTCTCTATTAGTGTATGTTCATATAATTACAAATCAGTGATTGAAAACTGAAACGTGAAAAACAAATTTTGAAATATGAAACAATGCCTTCTAAATACCACAATTTAAAATATTATATTATGAAATTTAGTTATTGGAGTTAAAATTAAAGAGTTCCACCCTATCCTAGAGTCGTTTTGAGAGTTGTTTACTCTTCCTTCGATTAAACTCAACAAAGCAACCTGTGCAATATTTTTCAAAGCCTTTAAAGTTTTTTTGGAATATATTTTAAAGTCAATTAGTTACGTTTAGGCAGTTACTTAAACTTTGTGGCGCCCCTTCATAGTTGAAATTTTTCTATTCCTTTATTATATGTCACAATTATTACATTTGGTCAATATTATATTTTTTATTACATTCAGTCATTAACAGTTATAGGTTGGCTTCGGTATCATCGTACCAGAGCCATCAATTTGACACAAGACTCAAGATACAATTCAGAAGGCAGCCAGAGATAAGGTATAGATGTCATGCACTACCAAAAGGGGAGAGAAAACGTCACATTTATGTGTTGAATTCACAAAAACTCGGTTACAGTCTGCCAGAAATACACCCTGTTTAGGTCGCAAGAGGGTGCGAGGGAGAACCAGTGAAATGCTTTGTTAGGTCTCTCTATCCACCGCTCTTCCAGGTATCCTCCATCCCAGCAACTCCCAGCGGGAGACCCACACCCTAATAAATATTCGAAAAGTCCCAGATACCTTTCATTTCTTAATTCCAATTCCTTCTAATCCTGCAATCATGATCTCACATCTTAGGCGTCTGTGTCACCTGAGAGCAAACACACCACGGTTCACAGTTAAGTCCCAAGTCGAAAAGTTTACTCTTGAAATACCCATGCTCATGCAGATCATAGTGATTCAGCGCCGGAGGAGGAGGGGAGAAAGGTGTAAGTCCATCTCCCCTGCGTGGCAGCGTTTAGTAATAATTATATTATAATATTTGGGAAGTTAGAAACAAAATTCACTAGTAAAAATAATCACATTTTCTGTCCTTACTACTTGATGTATGGCGTGTTTTCAGTGGCGTGCGGGAGGAACAAACGTACGTTACGCTATTTCCGATATAGTTTATACTTTTGTTCAGGTTCATCAACCATCACAGAAAATGTTCGCATTTTATCTTAAACATTGCATCATGTAATCAGGATTCTCAATATTTTGAACAGTTTTAGTAATTTACTCGATATGAAAGATATCATTAAAAACTGTTTCTATTATAAAAGAATGCCGTTGCACCAATACTCTTTTTCATGACCAAAAATAAATAAATAACGGTGCTATTTCTTTGGAAATCAGGCAAAAGGTATATAAATGGCAAGCACTAAAGTAAGGTAAGCCTAACTAAATAGAAGATTTGTTATACTCACAAAGCAAGCAGCGAAGTTCAAGAGGGAGGGGATATTCCGTACAAATCACCCACTTCTTTTGAACTTCCCTTTCACATCACCGTTTGCCGCCCCACCGCCTATCCCTCGGGGCACACGCCCGAACCCTTTGAGTCCTGGACCAGCCCTGCCGCCATTTTTTCCCGAATGAATCGTTTTAATTCCGTTTCACAACAGTTAGTCTGAAATAAAATTGTCAAACAAATTTCGACGCCCTTGCGCCGGCGGGACTGGCTTCACGCAGCTCGCTGGTAATCCTCCCCAGATCGTTTTGCTGAACTCGCGGCGTTTCGCGTGGCTGCTGCCGGTGGGATTTTCTGGCCATTGTGAAGTGGCATTAAGTCCGGCGTCCTTGTTTACAGATTACCTTTCGGAGTAGTCTCGATCTGGAGAGAGGAAGGGGTACAGCACGTGACCAGAAAGACAATTCGCTTATTTCGCGGCCTGTGTACACAGGGTAGGTGCTTTAACACGGTGCGAAGGGATAAAAGTAATTAAATTGAATTTTCATTTGCCCAATCTATTTTGTGGATAATTTCACGGTAAGGAAAAATTTGTAGCACAGCGATTTTTTAAATTGTTTAAGAAGAGTAATTTATTTTTTTAATGTGCTTTGTAATAAAATATATTATTAGATGTTAATTTATAAATTAATAATTTAAGACCAAACACAGTTAAATTACTTATAACTGGCTAAATATGAATTCTACGCTTTATTTACAACTTCATTTATGTTTTTACTTAAGTAAAAACCACCGATATGATCGCTAGAAAATTACCTATTTAGACATGCATATTTTACAAAAATATTTATTGATTTCATAGAATTTTACATCACGGATACATTCTTAATACAGAAACATTACTTTTTGACAAATTTCTGAGAATTATCAATAATTTACATCAGATTTATGATAATAAAAGGTTTTATTTTAATTGTTTATCAGTTAGTCTATTCGAATTATTTGAAAAGTGTTAAAGTTAAGAAAATTGTTAAAAAATATATTTTTTTAAACTGTATTATCGTAAAAACATCCTGAAAAATAGTATGTAATATTTATGTTTGTATATTTTCTTATTTTATCAATACAAACCTTTCAGTATCAAGAAATTATTTGAGGAGGGTTATGAACAGTGATGATAAATCGTTACGTGATTGTGATTGTGACGATGATTGGTAATTGATATTTAACGATGATTAATAACTAAGATTTAACTGTCGGAGACTTACTTTCTAGTGTACCAGTCATTGCTCGAAGAATTATGTTAATCAGTTATCAATAATCGTTACAATCAAACAAAATAACAGTCACAATAATAGTTATAATAATAATGGATTAAATAATGATTTTACCAACACTAGTTATGAACTGTAACTATTATTTTTAATATATCTGTTTATAAAATTTGTAGGATTATGAATTGGAATCATTCATTTTAATAGATTTATTTTTTTATTTCATATGTTAAACTATTTATATGATTATCTTTTAAAATGTCTTATATTTATTTTAAACTGTTAATTTATATTCCTTGTAAATGGATGTGCATTGAAATAGTAGGTACTTACTTGATATCATTAAATTTATAGCCATGTTTATCACGTACACAACCCGGAATTAGGCATATCTATTATGACGTAATGATTCCCAGAGGACCATCGTTTCTAGATTTATGCTAATAAATAGTAATTTTAAATAAAAATTGATATTACATAAAGGTAGGTGAATAAGATAGAACAATACTCGTAACCATGTTTATATAACGACCGAAATTAATATTGTCTGGACATGTAAAACCGCGCGTGTCCACGAGAATTTCCTACGTGTTTACATCGTAACATTATGTTAATTTAAATTAGGAACAGTTACTTTTTAAACCATTATTTCTTAAAATAAAAAACAGTCAACAATGTCCTCATTTTTAACTAAGAATCACAATAATAGTCGAAAAGTTAACTGATTGAGGCTGGATTAAAATTTTGAAGAAAATTTGGTGTGGCAATCGATGGATGAAGCAATAATAAGAAGATTATTTTTTAAATAAAAATGTTATAATTTGCACACAATTGTATATTTGTATTAAGCGAACTGGCTATCAAGAAACGATTAGATCACAGAAATATTCAATAGTATGATCTTTTTCATTTTGACGTACGTCATTTCGATTTACGTTGCCAGCTGCGAAACCACCTACGACGTAACTTTGGGAGATAACTGTACGTTCCGAATTCGTAAAACACACATTTGGCGCGTCTATCGATTTAGCTGCGACCACTTTTATTGACATAATTCCGCATCCAAATTCCCATACATATATTTCCTAATGCTTGTCTTGTCAGTGTGAATTGTGATCTTGGCGTCTGCTGACGTCAACTTGACTGATATTTGTTCGATCTCGACATCGCGATAGCATTCGCAGTGTAGACATTTCAGCTCTAGTGCACCAGTACTGTATATTGGTGATATTGTGTTTTGATCACGTATTGTTTATTTGTGTGCCGTTAGTGAACTTGTGACATCACTGTATTTAATTGGAATCGGAGATCGGCTCATCCGCGTGCCAATTGTGTGATCTCAGCGGTGACTGTGGAGATTACGGAGACATCATATACAAAAGTATGGTATAAAGTATGGTAAAGTATAGTAAAGCATCACGTACCAAGATTTCTCAATTTCCCTCCCATACCTTGCGGTGATTCCAAGTTACGACCGCAATTATCATATTCCATTCCGTGGGACGTGCGACCCGGAGATTTGTGCAATTCGTTCTTTTAGATCTTATCGATCCGGATTTACAGTTTGAATTCACTAAATATGTTTATACGTTATCTTATCCCCAATAAACTTTATTCGTACTTTCAAAAATAACTCATATTTTCGCGTTTTTTACGAAAATGTGGGTTTTATTATTCATTTATATCAAAAGATTAATTATAAATTAGATTATATTTGAAATTGATTTTATATGTATATCTTTCTAATTAATATATTAATTTCATATTTAAATATATCGCAAACCTATAACCTAAAAAATTACAACATCACAATAAGAATGTGTTCTCCTAATAACAAAGTTGTATTAATGTGTCCAAAGTTTAATAAAAATGAATTGATAATTCTGGTTTCTGCTATCAGATTACTCAAAGGTATTTGAGATTCTGTAAAAATAAGATAGATGGCTCTTTCAAATAATATAATGATTAAATGTATTAATATCAAAAAGGTAACATATAGGTTCGAAAATTTGTCGCTAAAAATATCGTCGCTGTAGTATGGTTGGATAATGTACATTCCCCGGTTGAGAAAGAGATTCAAATCCCGGTGGCGCAACAACAATATTTTTCGATAAAATTGATTTAATATGTATATCTTTCTAATTAATATATTTAATTCATATTTAACATTATAAAAAAGACTGCGACCATTAAATTTATTTTTAGCGTGCCAAAAAATTGCCTTAATATAGAAAATTCTTGCATATACGAAATTTATTTTCGTAGAATCTTTAATAAAGATTATGGAGACAAATGTGCATTGAATCAAATAAGCAAAATGTTAAAAATGAATAGAGTTAAAAATCATTCTATTTGCAGTACATATTACCAATTTTCGACGTATTTAAAACATTTTATATTAGTGAAAAAATATATATTATATTTACTTACATACTTTGAAGCTTCAGCTACTATTTAAAATCAAGTTTTATATCAATAACACAATAATTTCTTACTAAATAATATTTATATCAATCCTTTTAATATTTGTTTTTAATGAGTTTTTTTATTTCAAATCAAAGATTAAAAAAATTGCCTATAAAAAAACAATAAAACCAATGCAATTTAGTCAAGTATCCACCCAATAAATATTGTGGACTGGTCTGTTACACTCTGTATTCTCGTATATAACTAAATGTCTGTTTGCATGTCTATTCTCTTTACGATTGTTCTAGCGACCCACTGCTTTTCTCTGATAAAAATATATATTATATTAAACGTCATTTTAAATTTGTTAATTTTTCACCCACCCTATTTCTTCACCCTCCATCCTGGATGCTTCACCCTCCGCCTGCCTGAACCAAATCCTCTAAGCATAGGCCCTAAATGGTTATTATTTAGGGTCTACGTAAAAATATGGCACTCAGCTCCCACTTACCCTTAAATACCTATTTTAAATTAAAACTAAATCAAAATCCCAGATAACGCCAGGCAGAGACCATCATCATGATATTCAATATAATTTAGAAAAATATATAATAACTAGAAAATAGGTTCAATACAATTTTGACACCAATGCTTACGTATTGAGCAACAATAATTTTAAGTCAAAGTACATAATTGGAATTATGTATATTATATGTAAAAATATATAGTTATACTAATTGTTTGAACAAGAGGTTGGGGAAAAGAAAAGCGACTGAAGGACCAAGCAAAACCAGGAAGAATCACGATCTACCTGAGATTTGCTATTTTAGGTATCTGAATTTTCTTCTTTCAATTTCTGAATTTTCTTCTAACTCCAGGAAACCACACTTCGATGATAGCGCGAAGTGGGATAACACGCATTATGCACAAATAGCAAGATGAAAGCAATAATTGGTACGCACGGTAGCGAGAAGCCGATTACATATAAATAATACATTATCAGCCCCACATAGCAAGATAATACTTCACAGGCCAACAATTCGTACCCACACGGCAGGGAGAACTTGACGGAAGTCAACGCACCCAATGGTAAACGAATACTGTCAAACATCAACTTTCAACTGGTCCAAAACCATAGATAATAAAACCACAGAAAAAGGTCGTGTCCTGGGTATGTGGTAGGGGGTAATAGGTAGGTAATGGAAATGAACTATTCTATATGTCGCGTTCATATTTGCGCAAGACGGCGATCGGCAATCCGTAGAATCTTGTAATAAAGATCGAACAATTATAATATTGTTAAAATATGCCTTATTATTAAAACATAAATAATTCGTTTTAAATATTTTCAGTGGCGCTACATGGGGTGACAATTTTACTTGATTTTCAACAAAAAAATAGTATTTACTTAAAATGCTACCGGTAGCAACTAAAATATTTTTTCGATAAATACTTATTTTCTGTACATCTTTCTAGTTGATTCGTTAAATTTGAAATTGCAACTTCACAACAAAAAATGTGTATTTCTTAAAAAATAGTAAGATTAGGTAAAGCGGTACAATTTAAATTTATTATATATTGAGTTATACGTATTATAAATAACATCCCTAAAACTTCAGCAGTAGTTCTCGAAGTTATCCTCGGCATCAAGTAGACTCGAATAGTTTTCACTATAAAGCATGCCAGATTCAAAGAACAATGAATATTCGATTGGAATATGGATTTAGAACTGAGCCCACTGAGGAATACCCACCCTTTCTAGGAGCCCTACAAAATTGAACCATTCGAGAAATATGCTACCGAGAAATTAGGAAGTCCTCGGCATCACTCCCACCCCAACCTTTGACATCAAACCTTCCCTGAAAAGTTTTTTCGCAATTACGAAATAGAATCTGAGATTTTTCGCTCCTTGGCTACTGTTCACGAAATTTAACAATTGCGAGGGAGAAACTTGAAAAAAGGGTTGAAGCTGCTATAATCAATGGCCGCAGAGAGTTGATGACTAAAGTTTTAGAGTCGATCAAATAGTGGTAGGTCAGACGGTTCCAATTTAAAAAAAAGGTCCCGAAAGAATTTTGTGAATCTAAAATTCAAGCTCGGGGGTAGTTACTGAAATTGAAAAAAAACGTTTCTCATCAAGATTCGGATTACTTTTCTTAACTCGATCTTCATATATACGTATCAAATTCCCGCGATTACAAATCTTCGATCCTGATTGATTATCTATATCGCACACCAGTTTTTATTTACGACTTAACATCAGAACGTTCTATTGCATTTGAGTGTTTAATTTTAATGAAAAGAATTTAAGAATGCATACATAACTTTAAAAATGTAAATTATAATCAATGAAATAAAACTGTATTCTTTTTATACCAAAAATTTATACTTTCAATCCAATTTGGTTAAGTGTGCTTAAAATACTATTTATGTACCATACTTATGTACTAAAATGTATGAAAAATAAATGGAATATAAAAATCTCCAAGTATTTTATTATTACATTTTTTCGTAAAACCTTATATAATTTTTTGTAAAGTATTAGCAATCATATTAAACTATTTTATTAGGTACCAAGCTATATTATTTAATATTTTAATTAGTTTTTAACTACGCTTCCAATACGCCTAAGTGATCCCATTTCTACTAATTTTGTTCCTCTTTTGCCAGCTCCAATCTTCACTTCCATACATCAGTTTTGATACCAGAATTCCATTGTGTACCTACATTTTATAATTATATATATTATTGATTATTTTTTATTTAACATTTAATTCTGATAAGATTATGCAAGACCCTTAGAAACATTCCCTACAAGTGATTGTGTAACTGTACAAAAATGTAAATTAGAGCAATAATACCCAATTGCATTTATGAACATATATATATTAAATACTAATTTAATGTATTAATTATAAATAAATACATATAAAATGAATTTTTGTCGAAAAATATTATTTTTTGCGCTACCGGGATTTGAACCTGGATCTCTATTTCCAATCCGGGGAAGTACACTACCAATTGTGTTATAGCGCCAGTATTTTTCATGACAAATTTTCGAACCTATATGTTACACTTTTTCAAATCAATACAACTGTCGTTCCATTATTTGAAAGCCATCTACATTGTTTTTACGGAATCACAAATACCTTTGAGTAAACCAACTGCAGACTCCAGAATTATCAAATCATTTTTTTTTTATTATTAAATTTTGGACACATTGATACAACTTTATTATTTAGGAGAACACATTCTTATTGTGAAGTTGTAATTATTCATATTATGTAAAAATAAGGTAGATGGCTCTGTCAAATAATGGAACGATTAAATGTATTAATATCAAAAAGGTAACATATAGGTTCGAAAATTGTCGCTAAAAATATTGTCGCTGTAGCATAGTTGGATAATGCACCTTCCCCGGTTAGGAAAGAGATCCAGGTTCGAATCCCGGTGGCGCAACAACAATATTTTTCGATAGAATTGATTTTATATGTATATCTTTCTAATTAATATATTTAATTCATATTTAAAATATCACAGACCTATGTTCTGAATAATTACAACTTCACAATAAGAATGTGTTCTCCTAAATGATAATTTATTGTTTTGGGGTCTCTTTATCAACATGTTAATATTTAGATTTGTATTTACATTATTAAGGGAACACATTCTTATTGTAAAGTTCACAATAAGAATGTGTTCTCCTTAATATATATATAAATATACTTAATGTATAGGAAATTGAAATATAACCATTTTTTCAATGACAATCATTGTTAAAAATTATAAACGGTTGAAAACTGTATCTTCAAATCTGAACTTTCGAGCAGGAAATTTTATTTATATATGTTAAATGCAACATGTTTTTTCAGCACCTCGAACAAACGACGAGAGTGTGACTTAAATGGACAAATTAAATAGCTTTTTCCGAAATTAACTTTCAAAAACAAATAGAAAGCGCGCCAGTTGAAAAGCTACCGAATGACATCATTGCGGTAATGACCCATTTTCAACACTAAAAAAATATATTTACTATAGGTCAATAAATGTGTTGTCATAATATTAATGTTTTAGGTCGATAAAAAAATACGTTAACTCACAAAGCACGGCTTTTATAACTCAATATATAATATATCTTAATTTTTTCTTAAACGTTTAATTTTAATCATAAATATTAAAATACGTACAATAAAAACAAAAATAGCAAAGATGCCAATAATAAATTAATGGTTACGGACACTTAGGAACGCGTCCAAGAGCTAGACGAGTAAATATTTTTGAAACAGAATCGTTTACTTTAAAAAATATTAAGTTAATTGTATAATTTATATGAAAATCATTTAAATTAAATATTGGCGGTTTGTGTCCAGCAACGCCAGGTAATTATTAACTAATTATTTAAATAGGGGGCAAGGAATGGGCAATTATTTAGTTAAAAGTTGTTGGGGTGGATGGAAGATGTTTGTGTTTTCCGAAGGATCTTAAAGAGTAATTGTGCAAAGGTTTAGATCGGTCAAAGGCTGTAAGATTTTACTGAGAACAGACAGATAGACATTTAATTTTAAATATATATATATAAACGGTTGTGCTTTCAGATTCAGATCTACAATGCGATGTTAATTTTATGTACAGATGTTTTATGGGAGAAGACAAGAAGACGCAGAAGAAATGTGGTATATCGAAATAAAATTGAAATAAATTTTTAATAATATTTATTATATTTTTTTTCCTGATTAACGTTTATATGGGTGTTAATAAAGATAAATTGATAATATAAATAAACATATCTTGGGTATTGTCATCAATTTTATTTAAGTCTCCTAGTTGTACACAAATAAGGTTACAAGTAATGGTAAAAGTAAGTATAATAAATTACGCAGTATAGCAAGATACACTTAAGAAGATGCTGCTATTCATATCGAGCCACAAAAGTAGAATGACTCGCGGTTGTCATCTCACGTCCCCTCTGCGTTCACCTCTGTCGAGCTACTAAGTTATCGGCCTCGTCTCTGTTAGCGCTCACTCGCCACCTGCTGCCAGAGGTGTGTGTGCGACTACTGCGCCTCTGTTGAGCGATGCCAAATGCCGCTCTCTATCCGCCTCAAATTGATTAAACTTGGTTTTAGGCTCATATTAATTAATCATAATAAATAAATAATCTAAGTAAGATAAATAATTAGAATAAAACTTTGATAAGTGTCTTAATTTATGTCAGAGCAGCGACATATATTTTTAAATATATGTACGTGCAAAAAATAGTCATTGCACATCCTGCATCTAACTTACCTACTATCCATAATAATACAGTTTCAGTTCTGAATCGTCTCGTCCACTTCCAGACATCTCACACACGCTCACGTTCTCTAATATATTGTTTTCCTGACTGTCAGATCATTTTCAGATGTCTTCTGTTCCTGTTGTTGGTAGAGGTATCTCTTTAATTTATTAATTGAAATTGTTTTTATTTTGTGGGCCTGCATTTATATAACATCACCCGTGTTGATCCTTCGTGACTGATGTTGAGTCCCGCTCTCTGACTGTGCTCGTCCTGTGCTGTTCTTGTCATTCTGCCAATCTTGAGGCTGTCACCAGAGAAGTTATAATTGCATTTTCCACTCGGTCGAATGGATGTCGGGTTTTCCCCTTTCTCTTCATTCTTCGACGTGGTTCACCACAACAAGTTCTCTTCCCTTCTTGCAAGAATGAAGAAAAAATGAAGAGTTTGTCTCAGGCAAATGGAGACATTTCTGCATTTTGCCGTCTATAGTAAACATTATATAATTAACATAATAAAAATGTTTGGCTATAATGCGATTGATCAAATAGTTTAATATTTTGGTAGATATTCATTACAACAAGGTAATTAAAAATAAAAATAATAGAAAATAAATAAATCAAAAGAATACGGTCGTACTTTCGTAATGGGCATGCACTTATCGACTATTCCGAATCCAAATAAAACGTGGTTTATTTAAAAACATAATTTATCACTAATTTTGGAATAAATAGAATGTAATTATCGCTTTTCCGCGATTAGACAACATTTATTTAATTTCTGTCAAACGCGGCCATAAACAACCGCTTTCTTTTTGCAAAAAGTCACTTTTATCGCCGTTAGAACAAATAATGGTCGTATATTTTAAAAGTTAATTGCCAAGATTTTCAGGTTAGTGGAAAAAAGTATTATGAGAAAATTGTAAAAATAAAAAATAACTTGATTAAACAAAAATATAAAGAACAAATAATAGATATCTCATAGAGACGAAGCTATTATTTTATTATATTTAATGGAAAGATATAGAAGTATGGGTAGTTACAAGGGTTTACAACCGGCTTAAGTAATCACTTTATACAAATATAACAAAAAGAGCTTCGTCTCTATAAGATATCGATTATTTGTTTAATAATAGCGCCTTTGTAAGTATGTTCTTGGACATATTCAAATATTGCTAAAAAATATAAAGGTTTGTTATTTATTTTTAATTAAATTATTTAATACAACAAAAATATTGGATTTATTTTTTGATGTCTACTGAAATTATAGTGACTGCTCTTTCATTAGGGCAGAATCCAACGTAATTATTATTTTTCCTAATTGTTTCCTCATGACAGGATTGCAACTTTTGTAGACGCTTCATTGATCTTTTCGACAGCATTCTTCATTTCTTCCGCCATCTCGCAATCATCTACGCTGTTAGGAGTTACGAGGAGCATGTCACGATCTTCAGTCGCTTGGTTCAGCGGGTTAGTGACTTGCTTCTAAAACTCCCTCACGTTGCTAATATCTTTATAAACTTCTCTAATCTGTCGTTTCTTGTTTCTTCAAATTAAATTAACATGCCAATAATGTTCTCCTAACTTTCTGCGTCGTATGACTTGTAAGGACGACATCTAACGGATGTCGCCCCAACTATTTATTTATTGATACAAGGTGACATCTATCGTCTTATTTAGATATCGAGATTTAGAATTAGAAGCAATAAAGGGTTCAAAGCAGAAACATATTTTTTAATTCCTTAACCTGCGGACCATTTGTGACCAAATGAGAAATATGCTGCTTCATGTGCATCAAACAGATGCAACCGGAATAGACCTGATTCAACCAGTAATCAAACATGACTTTAGCAAGTTGTTAAAGAAAATTTATATAACTGAAATGTCCAGTCTTTCATATTGAAAATTAGAAAAATATTAAAGTGCTCGTTTGGTCTAGCGACAAAGCACTCACGTAGAGATTGGGTTCTTCGCAAACAGTCGGGGCTTGAAAGTTATATCAGGGGACCAGCAGGTACTCTAATTTCTTAAAGCACAAAAACCTAGCTTAGTTAGAAAAAATATTGATTAAACATACGTATGCGTATTTTTATTAAAAAATAAGTGGTCACAAATATTCCAGTATTCGATTTTTTAAATCGAGTCGCCAGAACTTGAGACATAATTTGAGATGGTAATATTTCATACGCTCCAATTGCTACAGTCTAGAACAAGCACTTTTAATAGACTGGGATAAGTATGGAAACAGATTCAAATGGCTGGTTAGTAAGCAATTTCGCTTCTTAAAATATGTTTAAGGTATATTACAATGTTTTTCCACTCTTGTATTTCAATAACAAGCTGAATCTTGTTAAAATATATGTTTTAATTACATAAATTAGACTTCAAATAATAGAATGTTAAAATACTATAAACATATATAAATTTAGCCAGGAATATAAGATTACAAAAATAGCGACGGGAAAATAAACATGAAATATAAACATAATGTTTATTTATTATTTATAATCTACGGCTAATGTCTACGTTAATGCATAATTACACTGAGGAACAAAAATTTACTTTTATTTTGGCACATATCATAGAATTTGTGATTCTAATAGTATTTTTCACGCTGAATTCAAATATGTAGTTAATTTTTCTCCATCACCCATCGAAATGCAAGAATTGACATGCATTAAGGTTACTGTTCAACTTACCTAAAATATAATATTTGTTATTTTTCTTATATGTTTAGCATCTGAAACATCTTTCTTTAACGTCCAACAGTAATCTGCGAGCATTATTGTACTCCGTTGTTGCCAGCACCTGTTTTCCATGACTGAGATTTGCTGATGGACGCAAACAACATAAATAAATTTGTTACCTTTGTGGAAATGAAAATGAAATACATGCATGATAGCAGAAATATTGTTACAGTACACTAAACTATCTAAATCTTGAAACTCTTCCTGACGATTACGAAAGAAACATATTTTAGTGTCGGTATATAGAAGATTCTAACATTTTAGTCTAGATCTCAAAAGATCGGATTGTTTCTTTGACAACTGCAAATCGCGAACAAGGTCGTTTAATTCTCCCTGAATTATCAGATGAGATTCGCGGTCAGAGGATTCTACTTACGCGTAAATACATGTTAAAAATGATTTAATCTGTAATTGTATATCCCGCTTACTGCGAGTTAAGAGTTGAACTGCACACATCGAGTACCATAATAGCAATACTTGAAAAATTTTATTACACAAAAACAGTGGGTGATAGAAAAATTCTCATGGTATATCTGAGTTAAGCGTGAAAAGTTACTTTAGAAACATTTTAAACTGTCATGTGCTAAAAATTGTGTTCATCAGTGTTATCCGACATTTTTTTCGCAATGTTTTGTTTTTTTTTAATTTGACGTTTAATTTACATTTTTTGTAATATAATTATTCAATAGGGTTAGGAAATAAAAAGCGACAAAGGGTCGATCTTCGGATTTTAATGACAAGACCCTTCTGGCGACTGCGGAAGAGGACGAAAAATGCACTACTAGGAACCTGGCTGAGAACTTCAACATCATTCAACAATTGTTCGTCATTTCAGAAAACTCGCAAGGTATGGAAATTGACCGGATAAGTCCCACACATGCTCGACCGAGTAAGGTCTATCAAGTCCGTATTACTTAAGTTAAAATATAATTTAAAAAAAAAACTGCGGAAAATTATGCATCACCATAATAGCATCATTTTTATTAAATGGAAAAATTCCATTGATTTAATTTTCATAAAACAACATGATTTAATGAACAATAATTATTGAAAATATTTAAAATTGAAGAATATCAAATAAACAATACATTAATATTCCACAATAATTCATTTTGTTCTGAATTTCGGGCTTTATGAAAACATGAGTTTTGCTATACAGTTCATGTGAAAAACAATAAACTTTCTTAATAGATAAAAATAGTAATTCCTTTTTAATATTATTGGGAAGTACCTACTGTAAATGTTGAATTAAAAAATATGTTTTTATATTGTTAAATTTAAAACATAACTAAATATATATTTAACGTAACCTAACTAACTTCAGATTTTTTTCAGTAGAAGCTAGTCAAAACAATAGTATTAGGTTGTTCCGAAAATAACGGAAAATTTTAATACTGTATCATTTTGATAGTTATTTGATATAAAATATTTTAAATTTATTTCTATTTGATAGTTAAAAGTCTGTTTTTTATAAGTCATGAAAATAATTTTAATTAGAAATAGGATTTAAAAAATACAAATTACGAGTACTTTTATGCATTATATATACATAAGCATTAAGCATCTCAAATAGTACACAATTTTAACTGAGTATGGGGTGAAATAACCACTTCTGTACGAAGAGTGCGATATTGGTTTGAAATCTTTAGAAGGAGAAAAATGAAGAGGGTCGTGGACGTCCCGCTACTCTTGAAAACGACGAAAGCTATGGTGGAATGAAATACTTGACAAATAACCAGCACTGATTAACCGAAAAAGATCCATTTTCCTTTGAGACAAATTTCACTTTTCAAGCACATCTATAAATATTTACGTAAAAAAAATCAATAACAGAAAGTGCCTATAAAAAATTCAAGGATTTTAATCTATCTAAGTTTTATTCTTCAGACATAAAAAACTTGTAGCCTAATAGCAAAAATGTAATAATCAAATAGCTATTACTTTAATTAATAAATTTTATAATACATATGAAATGTATTAATTAGAAAGATATCGAAGATAAATCAATTTTATCGAAAAATATTGTTATTGCTACCGGAATTGGAACCTGGATCTCTTCCGATCCAGGGAACGTCCATTAATCGATTATACTATACCAACACAACAAATTTTCGAACTTACATGTTACATTTTTCAAATGAATACATCTATAGTTCCATTATTTGAAAGCCATCTTCTTTATTTTTACGGAATCTCAAATACCTTAATAATTAATTTTTATTAACACATCTTCTGCGGCGCTGGGTCAGATCTGACCTGGGTGCTTGTTAACATTGTTGAATTATGCTACAAATATTCGTTTAATGTTGTTTTCCTTCTAGCTAATCTTTCATTAAATATTTTCAAATAATTTGAGATACAAATGTAATAAAAACGCTCAAAAACTGACCTAAAACAGTCGCTTTTACGGGATTGAATTTCAGCGCTTACATCGAAACATATATTGTCAATCTTTTACGGCGGGTAGATAATAGATGCTTATTTTTAAATTTGTATTTTTCTATTCTTTTTTATAGTTTGTTTTACATATCTTTAATTTTATGTTTTTCTAGTTTACTTTAATAGAATATTTTGCGTATTTTGTTTATTTTTTTAAATTATTATACCAAATCTATTTTGTAAAAGCCCATAGGGCGTTAATAAATTAATAAAATAATAATATAAAATAAATATATTGAGAGCCAGTCCAATTATTGTACAGATTTACATTGTTATTTGTTTTGAGTTATTTTCGTCTGGCGGCTTCTAGACAATGCCAGTAATATAACTATTTGAAGAGCGTTGCGCCTACCTGTAAGTTTTATGATCCAGGCGGTTCCAAAACAGTTAGAAGCGGGTCGGCGATGGGGCAATTGTTATTTAAATTTTCAATAATTATATTCTGACAATAACAAACAATTTACTGACCGGAATTCTCAGAACACATTCAATATTATATCTATTTTCAGTATAAGTTGTCTATTATCTAACTTTTTTTTTTTTAATTATGTCAATTACATTGGCTTCTGCTTAGAATATTGTTGATTGCGTTTCATATAAAAAGGATGTAATTTTTAAAATATTTTATTTATAATAAATATTTTATTTATAGTATATATTTTGTTTAAATTATTTTCATTCGGTTTATGTGTAAAAAATAGTAATATATAAAAAAAAATACATTTTAACTGTTTATAACCACTGTTACACAAGCAGGTAGAAACAATCTCCAACCGACGAAAAGATCACATGCTCAGTAGATGTTTGTATTTTGGCTCTGTAGGGCGTCTGTTTATGCGTGCGAATAAATACATTATTCGTAATTTTTTAAATTTTTAACTTTAAGTTTTTAGCAGAAACATTACGGCACATCGTTCCATTTCATTAAATCACATTTAAAATGAAATATTTATAAAAAATCACCCACGAAACGGTTGAAAAACCGAAACTTTGAGGTGGGTCTAAAATAACCCATCACCTCCGGACGTGCTTTGTTTTGACCCACCAGTAAGTGTTAAATTTTGGACACATTATTTTTATTTTTTGGATACCAAGATTGGAAGAGATCCAGGTTTGATAAAATTGATTTTATATGTATATTTTTCTAATTAATACATTTCATTTGTTTTAAAAATATGTTCTATGTTCTGAATAATTATAATTTAACAATAATAATAATAAGTTCTTCTGAATAATAAAGTTTATATTTACACTAAAGTAATGTTTAATTTATTTTCATTACTAAAATAGGCATTATTTTCGGAACAAACTATTACAATTTTTTTTAATAATGCTCTAACTGTATGTCACTTTTATTTCAAAATACGTACCCATCTATTATTTTAGAAGACGTTTATTGACCCAATCCACGGTAGTGATGATCGTTATGCTTAAAATAATAATGTAGTAAAATTCAAAAATGCTTTCAAAAAGATTATAGTGTTTATTGAAAACCTGTTATTTTACGGTTTAATGTAAATTTTGAACATAAAATCTTTCATCCCACTCGGGCTCGTCGCGTTTCATTTAACGCTCTAAGTACAAATAGCAGTTTAGCACTTTAGGCAGACGGTTAAATTGAGACGAAGGGTGAATGAGGGAGATCGCACGCCCACCTGAAGCCACCCTCACCTAGGCCGTGGGCTGAATGCTTACAGGTAACTTTCGTAAACAAATTGTCAAAATCTAACACTCTAAATAATTGTGAATTTAGAATGAAGACTATTTTGTGTACAGTATATATATATGTGTATCTTTTAGAACAAATTTTTGTTGTGATGTTGCATTTTCGGAATATTGTTGTGTGTTCAATACAAATTAAATTTATCAACTAGAAAGAAAATAATAATTCCGGTAGCAACTAAATATTTATTAAGGAGAACACATTCTTATTATGAAGTTGTAATTATTTAGAACATATGTCTGTGATATTTTAAATACAAATTAAATGTATTAATTAGAAAGATATACATAAAAAATCAATTTTATCGAAAAATATTGTTGTGGCTACCGGGATTCGAACCTGGATCTCTTCCTATCCGGAGAACGTGCATTATACAATTATGCTATACCAACACAGTAGGTTGACGACAAATTTTCGAACCTCTATGTTACACTTTTCAAATTAATATATCTATCGTTCCATTATTTGAAAGCAATCTACTGTGTTGATATAGCATAATCGGATTTGGTGCAATCATCATAAGAACTTATAATTTAGTAAGCATCTTAGCGTAATAAGCTCGTTGCATAAATGCGAGCTGGTTTCAATTAGGGATTTTTAGACCATCTCTTAAATTTTCATTCAGATTATAGTGAAACTATTACAAGCACGATTTTACGCTAACATCTCTTGATGATTGATGTTACGTCAGAGTTTCTCCACAACTTTAGATCCGCCGTCGATGAACATCAACATCGCCGTCTTCAGTCGGGAGCGGAGATTGATCATCCGCGTGCTACATTGTGTGATTTCGGCGGTGGCGGCAAGGATTGCGGAGGCGTCATACTCAAAGTAAGGCGAGCAGTCCTTCTAAGTCCCGGTACCCAGAGATCGCTGGTCATTCGACTAAATTCTTTTCCTCTCACCGACCTCTCCCTATACAACGTCTCTCGATTTCACCCCCACCTTGTGGTGATTTCGATTTACAATCGAAAATATCGTTATCTATTCTGCGAGAAAAATGACTCGGAGATTGTCAATTCAGTATGTAATGAATTAAATCCATAACTCCCTTATAATGATACATTAGTGGAGTCCTTCATTCGGCAGTGGATAATAAGTCTGATGATGATAGTAATATTATTATAATTCTCTCATTCATATAACTAATATGCTATGTTAAGGAACCACGTGTTGCCTTGCTATTTTGCTGAAATTACTGGATTTAAAATATATATGTAAATAAATATTTAATTAATGCTATTATTCGGTTTTTGTTGACTATAAAAAGGCATTTGACTGTGTGTTCTTCTTCTTTTAAACAGGTAATCCACCGTTAAAGAGTGATTTGTGCCATTAATCAAGTTAAAACATTATTTCATAGAAAGAAGTACAACAAACTTGACTGTGTCAAATTGAGATGTCTTTGGCAAGTCTTATCAGAAATTATAGTTCTTTCACAGATGATAGTTTTAATACATAACCTATATGTGTATAATACCATGACCATAGGAGTTAATAACTATTTTTGATATTTATAGCATTAACTTTGTAGTTGAACAAAATTATTAATTTCACGTCAATCGATTTCGATCATTACTAGCGTATCATTGACATAAATAAAATATCAATTGTCAGGCATGGGCTTGGCCTTAGTCAGTCAGTTATTAGCTTATCATTGCTGTGGAAGCGAGACTGAGGTAGGTCGGTTACTTGATATTCGTGTCATGTACGTAGAAAAAGTGGGCAGACAAAGAGCTGGGGGGCAGAAAAGGCGATATAAATATTGGGTCCGGAAAACGCTGAATTTGTGTCGAGCACTTGAAGACTGAGAGCAGATGGCTCCAGATCGTGGGAGTTGGAGGGGTATCTGTTTTTGGATTGACGGTATCGCGGTGGCTAAATGAGCAGCGAGCCGCAACCATGCGATAACGCAACCGGCCAGTGCAATGGGACCGCATTGTTTGTGATGTCTGTGGAAGAGAGTATTCCGCACGAGGTAAATGTCTTGTAGGGCCGCGATACGGCCCTAAAAAGGGCCTTTGCGAGCGCACGATCTTTCCCGTGCGTAGAGGCGCCACTCCGCGCCCCTCCGCCCTGTCGAGCTACGGTTTCAGCTCAAGAGTTTGTTCTGAGAGTGGTTTTAGGGTTAAAATAATAATGTATCATATATTGTAAGATATGTAATAAAGAAAGCATGAGGGCCGCAATCGCCTTGAGATAATATTATACACCTTAAAGATCATTTAAGGTCAACTAATGGAATTTAAAAATTTAAGGTGTAATAAAAAATCCCCGGGCAATCGCTTCAGCTTGACATGTATAAGACATCGCGGGGAAGTTTAATAATAAAAGGACAAAATAAAAACCAAGCGAAATTATATGAATGCCGACCCGGGGACTGCGACCCCCAAATTGCCGAAAGTTGCGGCTCGTCGTCGATGTTGCTGGGGGTGGCGCGGGGCCTGTAAGCCCTCTTCCATTGGCCTGGCGGGAAATGGGGTGCCTCGCACGCTCAGCCCATTCGGGTCTCTAATAAATAATGCGTCAGCGGCCATGGGAAAGCATTCTCACCACTGCGCTCTTTAAGTAAAGTACTGTGTTATTATTTTCTCCACTTTCTCGCCTCGACTTTTGCTACCACCTCGGATTGAAACTGAATTTCTCGACTTTTGGCTGCTTCACTGGATTACGATTTTGGACCCCCTTGGACTGCTGTACACCGCTGTAGATATCGTCAGCACGAGCTACAAGATTGAACCGGTGAACCACCCTAAAAACAGTTGTTTGCTGTACGAAACAGGGAGCGTGCCTTTTAAATTGAACTATTCTCTTACCGAAGAACACGTGAAAAACGGAGAAACTGGGAGAGAAACACAACCAAGTGGGAATGACGAGAAAATCCTCGAATACGAAACCCGGCACCAATAAAAATAAATTCTCAATGCAACCCTTCAAAGTACTCAAAAAGATCCGACAAGGTTGTTTACTGCCTCCTGATCTCTTCAATATCTATGGAAAATATATAAGAAGGACACTGGCTGGAAGGGATGGGGGTATTTTAATAGATGGAAAAAGCTTTCCAACCTCCAATTTGTAGACGATACTTTCACTGATGGTGATCAGCAAAGATGAAGTGATAGGACTGCTCCACAAAATTGAAGAAGAGATTGTTACTGGCTATTCAGAGTAGATCACCTAACCAAATGCCGAGGACCAATGTTTTTGATGATTATGTATGATCTCTCGTCTCAAAAAATGCAGGGTACAAAGCCGAGGTCCGAAGAAGAATTGGTATGGCTAAGTCTACTATATTGAAAATGACTAAATTTGTAAGAATCGCTCTATCTTAAGTAACGTGAAAGTTTGACTGGTAAGCCATTAAATACATTAAATAATCAATCAATTTTATAAAAATAACCCAATTATTTATATATTATTTGTATCATTAATAACATATTACTATCTCTAAAAGTGTTATTTGAGAACAAAGAGGTCCTTTGTTCATTTAATTCTATGTTTTATAGTTTCCTTTCAATTTTCCTAATTTTGACGCATAAAGAGAGATTTGGTTATTAAATATTAATATATAATAATTTGTAAGTTTTCGAGTTATTTGCAGATACATTTTTCAACATTATTAATTTTAATATAACCTTGTAAAATACCTAAGTGTTTTTAATTACAGCTAAACATAAGTTTTACATTATTACTACATAATAAAAAAACTAAATAGAAATAAATAAATAGAATACGCGAGTATGTTCGTGAAAAGTCGAAGGAACCATTTTGATCGAGCTTTGAAAATTTTGAGCATGAAATATATTTTTCGCAATTCAATTTTGACATACAATCTAAAAATACGACCGGGCAATTTATTCACGAATCGCAATTACTAATATATTTTTTGTAAAATAAGTAAGGACGTTATTTGTTTCATATTCTAATCTAATGTAAATTGAAATATTGGTATTAATAAATATTCCTGTATAGGTAGGTATCTATGTATTACACCTAAAAGATAAATTAGTCGGAATCAATTCATTTTTAAGAATAAATTTGTAGAATTTCATTGTATTTTAATGCAATATATTTTCTAACCCATATTCATGAATTGCAAATGAAAAAAATATGCACAATAAAAATCTTTTATGATGGTATTTTTTTCATTCATCGGTTAAATATATATATTTCATCCGAAATACACTTAAATAAAATGCCTAGGATTCCTTTGTTTGCCAATCAGTCTCTTAATTGTAATTTTAATTCGTTTTAAATATTCATCAACACCACAATTTATTTGTATTATTGTGCGACATTTGACATCTGTAAAAGTTGTATGTGTGTGTGTGCGGCAGCTTGGTGACAGATGGAAGACTTACCATTGCCAAGTGGGCGCGCGGAGTGGGAAGCCGGGTAGTGTTAAAAGACGCTGGAAGCGCAGTTACGCTCTCTTGAAATACTCTTCGGTTCTCAATATAACATATGTTATCTTATTGTGTGTACATTATATTGTTGTACGGTGTGCAGTATAATACATTTATAACTATTTAGACGTTGGACTATTATTTCTGCTACCGACATCTCACCAAACCTTCAGGGAATCTGTAAGATTGTAGCCATGGCACAGACGATATAAAAGATAACATAGTGACGCGGTTAAACATGTTACATTTACGATTAATATTCTTTTTTGATTAAAATTTTTAGTATTTAAATGTCAGTGTCGAATAGGAATAATAATAAAATTAAATTGAAATTATACTTTTAAAATCAGCAATGTTATCTTTGTGGTTAAGATTCATATTTTTATTTATTATCTTTGTTTTATTAACCACTAAAATGAGTTTAAATACATCTACCGGTTTCGAAAAATACCATTTTCTTCTTCAGGATGTCATAACTAAATAAAACATATATTGTTTCTTTGACATAATCTATTTTAAAAAAATCTATTTATCTTTAGTACCTAACTCAAATCATTACTTAATACAAATTTACTCAAATAATTTTTAGGAAAAAATTTTGAAATTGGTTTATGGAATTACGTAATTGAATTATGGAAACACAATTAATATAATGAAGCCAATATATATTGAAACGTGTAGCTCCAATCAGTACGTATATGTTTTTGGGTTCTCGCCAGGTAATGTCCATGGACCGCTACGTGAGTTACTTTTATCTGAAGGGGAGGGTGAATACACAATGAAAACAATTTTTGTTCACATTATAAACTAAAATTACAATTAACTTTTACATGACTACCCACGCGTCTCGCCATCTTGACATTCACAGTTTTCACGCATTATTCCTTCTTGTTCTTGACACACCAGAAGTCCAGGGGATCTAAGTTAACGGGGGTCAGACTCGGAACCATCACCCAGAATTTTGTTCTCCCATAGAATACCGCCATTCCAAAATTTTCCTTTCATACTGGTTCGTCCAAGCCTCGCTTTCCTATTTTTAGACTTCTTCTCTTCATCTTTGCCAACTCTCCTCTCTTGATCTCACCAGTCACGAACCTCTCGCCAGAAAAACAATGATGGATTCAACATCCATTGCGCCATGGATTATTCGCTGAGCAGCGTGCTTCTCATTGACTGACTTGACTATGGTGGGCTCCACAGACAGCGTGACAATTTACATCTTATTATTTTGGTAGGTTCATATACGGGAACGTATGCATCTTTACGTCACAATATATGTTTGATACTTCAAAATAATGGAAATATATCGTTTTTACTTCCAGATTTGTATAAATACCAATATAAAAATTTTTGATTTATTCATATATATTTAATGAAATTAATAATATATTTTAAAAAAAATTTAATGTCCACTCGTGAAATAATAGATTTATTTTTATATTAATAAAAAAACTACAAAAACTATTTCTCAGCATATTTAACGATTTTTTTTAAATATCTTCTAATATTTCGTAGCGTAATATAATATCCATTGTATTGGTGGAAATATATCTCCCAAAAGCGGAAGATAAATTTAAGCCGGAAAATCGAAATATACGGATCAATGAAAGAGTGTGGCAATTCTTTTCGAATTTATCTGCATGCGTTCACTCAACGGGGCGTGCCGACCTTCTACTTCCACCTCAACCCTTTTTTCTCATTCATACTGCGCTACGTGTACATGTTATATAAAATTATTTATTAGCAAAAATTTCAACATTGCCGGCTATTGCCAATTGGTGTTGTTAGTTGTGACCTCTGCGCGTTCTCATCTCTTAACTACTTAAATCTTAAAACTTTCGGTTTGTCAGTTTTGCTCATTGGTAACGCTGAATGTTTTTCGTTCACGCCCCGCTCCGTAGTAAAAAAATACGGCATCCGAGTAATAAGTGTCTGACTGTGTGCAGTTGTTTTGTGTGCAATTGTTGGGCAATCAATACCGTTCTAATTAAATGTCTAGTGTGCTGGAAATGATCGCACTACAATAGATTTAAACGATTTTTTTAATATTATGTAACAAACATTTGTTTATTACACTATATATTATTACTATTTTATTGCTTGAATTTATCTTATACAATATGCTATGTGTTGAGTAATGGCATAGATGCCGGAAGAAACAAAATTCGGAAGGAAGTTCCACTCACCACAATCTGTTCTCCTGGCACCTCCAATGTGGACTGTAACTTAGAGTTTGACACTATCTCCGTTCAGGATCTTGAATGATTCAGATTGCAATAGATGGTCACGTAGACACACTTCTCACTCTATTTTACACTGCGAAATCCTTTGTAACCGTACCGGTTCAGGGTCGCCGATCGACTGGGCCTGCGGCAGGTGAGGAAGGGGGGGAGGTGGAAGGCACAGTACATCATCCTCGCTCAAGCACAAACATGTCCCAAACACTATGTATTGTATCCTAATGAATGTTTTAATAAGCTTAATAAGCTTAATATTAGTTTTTTCTCAAGCCATATTTTTGAGATATTTTTTTCCAACTAATATTTATTTATCGTTACAATATTTATTAAATTATAAAAACCACTATATTTTTTCAGATTTTTTTTACTATGTACTTTATATTTACTTAATCATAAACCTAACTTCATTCAACGTAAATCAAACATAATCAATTGATTATACTAGTACCTATACATTGTTCAATTTAAAATATGCTTTTAAAAAAATCCAATGTCGAATAATTTGTAACATTTTTACATCTGAAAAATTAAAATAAGTATACAAAATAATAAAATTATTATTTATTTTTGTTCTTATAATCAAGATTTAGCATTATTTTACTTTAAACTCACAGAAAAATAACTTTCTATCCCTAAAAAAAAATTTATATAAACCTTTTTCGTAACGAAGAATACGATATTATTTTGATGAAACTCAATTACTTCATATCAAAATAGACGGTTTTTTAGAATATACGATATTTAATTATTATATATATTATTAATTTCCCTTTTATTGCGTAAAGAAATATAATACCTACATATTAACACTAATTAATTTTTTTTGCCTTCGTCAAACATCATCCGAATTTTATTTCATGTTCAGATGGCGTTTTTTTGTTTTGCGAAAATATTTATTCCTCGTTGATAACTACGAAGATACTAAATACTTGTAACAACGTTCTTATTTAGTAAAAACACCCACTCGCGATCATCGTACAGAATATTATGCACTCTTTAACGCAGTTTCGCGACATGTACCTATTACTCGGAAACATTTAAAAATATATATTTTCTCCATTGGCAGAAATACATTTTTAAATATTATTTTCTCTTCAATTTTCAAAGGGAAAAACAGTCATACTGAAGTGCGTGTTTAATTGGATGTTATATATTGTATTTACAAATATGAATATGGAATATCAAATCAACATCTCAAGCCAATTACTCACTATGTCTTTGAATTTCTTTGCTCTATTGAATAAACATGTTGTTGTCCTTTGCCGGAGCCCGCAGATGTAATATTTACTTACGATACAAGAGCACTTACCGACACAAATTAATTTCAAAGGAATCGTATCAAACGTATTTAATATATTTTGTTAACATGTTTATTTCTACTTTGAACTTATGAAACTAACGTATAACATGTACATAAATATTACTAATATAACAGAATTATTAGAAATTGGCTAAGCATGCTTTTTTTAAAAAATAGAGATATGTACATGAAATATATGACATATTAATATTTTTACGATTTTCAAACTAACTTAAATGCTTGCACTATTAAAATATAACTAACCTTACAGTCTTCTGGAGCGAGGTGCGAACTTCCGACCACTAAATCACTAGGCCAGCATCTTAACCACTAGACCAACAAGCTACTCGTTTACATAATTTCTTTGCAATAGCTTGATAATATATATCGTAATTTGGGACGACTTGCGCCATAAAACTTGAATCTTGCCACGTAAGCAGATTTTTCACAAATACTACTTTCACCTTACAGTGAGAGTTTAAAATTGTATGTTTTTCTTTTTGTGCTATTGTAACGAAGTGCGCTACAATGTGCGAAAAACTGTCAGTTGAATGTTGACGTTGAACCAGATAAATGTTTCGTAGGTCGAATTTATCATAGAGATATTTATACGTCTGTTATTTTAAAGTCGACTAAGTAATTACATCGTTACGTTACGTATTTTTTTATCTAAATAACTAATTTACTTTTGAATATTAATTATATATATTCATTTAATAAATTAGTAGCAAGTTATCTCCTACGCCAAGGTTATTTGCACTAGTATTTAAATTACAATATTTCTTTGCATATTACATATTTCATGTATACAATTCTAAACCTCACTTTATATGCCAAGAGGTTAGATATAATATAATATCCTGTGCATGTGTATAATTACTTAAAATTTTTAAATTATTGCAAAACCATCCGCAAAAAAATCTAAAAATGACGCAAGTCATCCCGTATTACCGGTAGGAAGATAAATTTAATTTATTAAGGAGAACACATTCTTATTGTGAAGTTGCATTTATTCAGAATATACATTCAAATAATGGAACGATAGATGTATTAATTTGAAAAAGTGTAACATTTGGGTTTGAAAATTTGTCGTCAGAAGTACTATCGTAGCATAGTTGAATAATGCACCTTCCTCGGTTCAGAAAGAGATCCAGGTTCGAATCCCAGTAGTGCGACAACAATTTATTTCGATAAAATTTATTTTATATGTATATCTTTCTAATTAATATATTTAATTAGTATTGAAATATAATTTAATTTAAATTAATCAAAAAAGTTTATTATAACATGATTATATAATAAATCTAGACACTGAGAATTCTGAACCAAAAACATTACTAAATATTAAAATATAAAGATTTAATAATGTAATATTTTTTTCAGCGTTTAAACCGGCATTATTTTCAATATCTTACTTATATTTTATATTTCAATATCTTATGTTATATTTTATATCTTATATTTTCAACAATCCAATCATTTATTTATCTTTTATATATGTAAACCTATATACATTAATGAATAGTATGTAACGGTCTGGCGTATTATTCCTACTTATGTATGTTTACGAGGTCTGCATAGAGACAACTATTTACCTACCTTGTAGAGTGGACGTAGGGCAGGGTATTGTATATAATATGTGTATTGTAATGACCTTTTTATTAAGCATTTCACTTTTATTTTCATTCTAGGTTAGTTAAGTAGAATCATTATAATATTACAGTGAAATTCCGAAATCACATGAAATAACAACAGCTTTTGTATGATATTCTAGGAAGAAAATGAATTAGGAATTTTATGTTCACAATATATCCACAGCACCAATCTATTTAAACTAATTTACTTACACTTCTATTCGTATTTGATGGAGTAATCTTAATGAGATACGTAAGACACCTGTTTTGAGAATCTATAAATTAAGATTCCTAAAGAATCGTATATTACATTCGAATATTGTATGATTCGTATGACCGCTTTAGCTAGAATTCGTAGATTTTTTAAAAAGGTAAGTTAATACAAATTATATGTATAAATTAGAAAGATATACCGTAAAATTCAATTTATCGAAAATAACTACCGGGATTCAAACTTTTGCTTTGCCATCGAAAAAGGATCCATGTTAATGTTTTAATATTTTGAATAATAGATTTGAAAGAACTACAGCACATAAGTTCAAAAATTTGTCGTCAACTTACTACTATGTTGGTGTAGTGTAATCGGTTAACGCATTTCCCCGGATATGAAAGGATCCAGATTCAAATCCCGGTAGCAACAAAAATATTTTTTCGATCAATTATTTTTTTCTGTATATCTTTTTTAATTGATACATTTAATTTGTATTAAAATACCACAGAACTATGTTCTGAAAAACTGCAACTACACAATAATAATGTGTTCTCTTTAATTTAATAAATAACTGTTACGTTAGATAATTATTAGCTACGCTGGAACGATGTTAATCATTGTATGTAGTACTTAAGAAATATATAATTAAAATTACTATTTAAATTAGACACATAGTGGAACAAAATTATCTTGTGTCTTACATACATTTTTATCGTCATCCGGCAAATACAAATTTTACATTATATTTTCGGGAAAGCTTCGTAGTTGCCGAATTTTATTCATCGAGCTTAATCACAAATTGGGTGTGCAATAATTAGTTTTATTCATTGTTTTTTTATAGAACCGAGTTCTATTTTCAAGTAAAATGATAAAAAATCAAAAGTTCGATTTACCATATGACAACGTGTGAAATGCATCCATCCACCCCCCGTGATATTTACGCCGCTGTTTCTCGCCCTTTTCCCCATACGATATTGTACATTATAAAAAAATAATCAATTTTAGATACATAAAAGTATAGCATAAAAACCACTATTATTATACGTATTAACAATGATAATTAAAAAATTACTGCCATTTAAAATGTGTAACAAAAAATAACGGAAAAATTTCATATGAAAAATTAGCCTGGAGAAGAGATGTGAGCTATATAATATATCTATATAAAACTATCAATAGCATGTTGGACTGCCCTAAGTTGATACAAATGGTTTCGTATATAGTACTAACTTAAATGAGACAACTTGAAGTGTTATTTGTAGGTACACATACAAATAATTATGCTATTAACTCGCCAATATCGCGGATGCATCGGCTAGGTAACAAGTTGAATTTCGTTGACTTTTCGTTGCAGCTGCATACCTGAACTGAACCAATACTTGTACGTAAATTATACTTAGTTTTTATTTTTTTATGTTATATTTAAACTGTTATATTGAAATGTTAATTAAAAATGTACAGTTACATTAAAAAATTTATTCTTAATGGCGTTGATGGAAATAAAATGTGTTGGTTAGGGCACTTTACTTAGAAGGAAGAGCTAATGCTTACGTGTACGGCTAGATCAGTTATTGTAAATTGAGGCACAATTAAATTTAAAACTGTTTGTTACATTATATGAAGTTCAAGATAAACGACGTTCACTGAAGGCGGTGCCGAGATGCATGCGAGAAGATGTGTCCGAAGAGCTGGCCAGGAGAATAGTGGGCGATTCTATGGCTTCGGTTCGGACTGGTTCAATCGCGGTGTATTGTTAATTGCCTGGATTTTGGCGGGTACTAGGTAGACTGTATGGCTATCAAGAATTTATTTTTATGGATCTGTGAAGCGCGTGCATGACCTCTACATATGTAGGTATAACAAAAGCCTGTGTTAATTTATTATGTAAATCTAAATGTTAATAATACATGGATTTAACTTACATCACTGAACGTACACGCAATACACATTACTCATATATGCTTGTATATAGTAATATTCATCACCAATCATGAACACCTGGACTTACAAGCAAACAGAATAATGTTTCGATTTATCTTAGTGCCCAATTCGCACTCCACAATATTATCAAATCAATTAATTAATAATTGTACTATTATAAATATACACAACTATCTAGTTATATGAAAACAATATTTAACATAAATTAAATTAATCAACTAGACAGATTAACAGAAAATATATATTTATCGAAAAATATTTAGTCGCTACCAAGATTTTAATAAAATATTTTTTTGATAAAAAATTTTTTCTGTCTATCTTTTAAGTTGATTAATTTAATCTGCATCAAAAATACTATAAAACTATGTACGTAAATTGCAACTTCACAACAAAAATGTGTTTTCATTAATAATAATAAGTATATATATATAGGTATAACGTTAAGGGTTATTAATAATATGATATTACTTAATTTGATTCATAAAACACACTTAAAAAAATCATATATTTCAGCACTAACTATTATTACCTACCATCTACTAGTATCATGTACACAACTTCCATTATAATTTGAATTTATTAAAAGTTAATTATTACTTTAATTGAAAATGCGACATCACTGGTAAAACAGGAAATAGTGTCTGGCTAAATTATTGTAATAATAATTGAAATAAATGTAAAACGTCGGGTAAAAGTAGCAGGCATTTATGCGAGTGGGATGCCAAATGGATAACCAAAGCTCTGAAGCGGAAGGTTGACAGCGTAGGTGGTTCATGTGCCAATATTTGTGTTACCATTATGTTAATTTGTAATATTTATACATATTAATGGAGCAATCCACTATTTAATATAATATTATTTTAATTACAATTAAACACAATTAGAATATCAATAACAAAATGATGTGCTAAAGACTGAGTATCGTGGTTCTTTATTCTTCTTATTCTACAGCGCGACTTACAGGGTGAATATTATGTTCCAAGCCGATTTTATTTGGCCGCCATTTTGGTATGGTAAATACTTGTTAGTTTAAATTTGGTAATTGTAGAGAATTGCTAATTTCAATTTATTATAAAGCATTTAACTTCTCAACAATGTGTTGAAATCATTAAAACACTTTATTTAATTAATAATGGCAATGTTGTAACCATTAATAGTGATATCTATCGTCATATATTAGAAAACTTATCGGTTAACGAATGGGATCGATTGAGGCTGAAATACATGTGGTTTTAACAGTACGGTGCTACCTCATACACATCCCGAGCTACGCTTGAAATTTTGCGAGAAATATTTCTCGGCCGCATACGGTCAAAAAGTGGTGATATCAACTGGTCTCCTTGATCATCTAATTTGACGGCTCCCGACTATTTTCTATAAGGGTACTTGAAAAAGAATGTTAACGCAAATAAGTCAACAATGATTTCGATGATACGGGACATTATTCGAAATGAAATTACTGAAATACCGCGCGAAGTGTGCGAGAATGTTATGAAAAATGTTATTAAAAAAACACGCATTTTTGCCGCTGACAGAAGCGGCCACTTGGCTAATGTCATATTCCATTCATAATTATAATAAATCATATAATCGATTAACTGAAAACCAAATTCAAAATTTGTATTCCATTTCCTAGTTATTTAAAAACAACATCGGCCTGTAATATAATATTGGTGGCCACCGGCCAATTAGGCTCTCTGCCTGGCACGGCTGATATGTGTATGTCAGTACATATGTCAAGAACATATATTGTATTATTATCTATATGGTTTTCGTGTGTGCGTATGTTCCGGTACCGCATTAACTAAATAATTATACAGGTGTAACCGACCTAGTCCACAATATTTTATGGGTTAAAGATATAGATAAATAAAATATACATTTTGCAAATATTTATTTCGATGTACGTAGACCTAAAGGTTGTAAAAATTTCAAATAATAATATTTTCCGTAATGGTGCAGAATTTGCACATATTGTTTGAACATTTTCGACTCATAATGTAATCAGGTACTCACCCATAAAATATTGTGAACTAGGTCTGTTACATCCTGTGTAGTCTTGTGGCATATTAAGTTAGATCTGTAATAGTTTGTAAAAAATAATTAAATATGATAAGGAAACATATACATTTTTATAATGTTGTGAATCACCGTAACGTAGTGGTTGACTTGCTTCACTAGCTTTATTCACATCGCGAATGTCTTTCCTTTTTCTGTTACTATAAAACTATAATATATTATTCTTTGATAGCATTCATTCAGACGATCTGGCTTAAAAGTTTCACAGCAATATTTTTGTCGATAAAATGGACTTTCTCATTAGGTTAATGTTAAACTCCGATTTACAGTCAATTCTCAACTAGTAATTATATTTAAGCTCGCAATTCGTAACGCAGCATATTACGTTAGCAAAGGAGAATCAAAAAAGTTTTAACTCTGTTAGATTGATGTTCCTACTCGTATATTTAAAAAAAATCTATTTTCCTGTCGAAATTATCCCCCACGGAACAAGCCGCCCTAAATTATTGTATATTCTGCTACAATAAAACATAAAATAAATATGTTTCTCATTTTATTGATAATTTCATTCTACCGCGTTGTATCACATCGAATACTTGTAATGTAACATATATTTATTTCAAAGTATATTAAGCGCTATGAAAGACCAAATTATGTAAACGTCAATAATTGATTAATTTGATCTTGTCATAGTGTAGGTAAAGTTCAGACCTAATTTTTACCTGAATAACTGTAGGGAGTTGATACTTAATATCATCACCACACTAAATTAACATATTTCAATACAATACTCCACAAAACCAATTTTTAACGCAATTTATTAAGAATTGCATTAAATATTGGTCTAGCGTTCATGTTGCTTTATCCTTTTTTTAATACAAATTAAATGCATCAATTAGAAATTATCATTTTTCTTCCTTCTAACTTTTGAAGAGATCGTTCCATCCAAATCAATATAACATACTCGTATATATTTTTCATTAAATATAATAATAATAGCTTCGTCTCTATGGGATGTATGATATTTATTTAATAACAGTGTCTTTATAGGTAAAAATTCAGTAATCGTGTTTTCTTGGACATATTTAAATATTGCTAATATAGTTTCACTTTTTACAACCGTTTAAGTTATTATTGTTCGCATTGATTAGTTGTTTACATCAGCTAGGAATTCGTTTGCGTAAAGACTGTACGAAATATAAATTAACGTTTTGCTAAATTTGTTGAAGAAACGCGGATGTCAACTTGGATGTATGGTAATTTAATATTTTTTTAGGCAAATTTGCTGCCAGACACTGCTTAAAATATTTGTTTGTTTCGCGAATTTGTTTCCTTCACTATATTCATTTAGATCAAATGGTAAACAATCCATAAAGCTTCTTTGTTTTTATCATATGAATCCAGTTGAAGACTCGTTCGTGAACAAACAAAGGGGGAGGACCTGTATCGACAACAGGTTGATATTACGTACTCAGTATTTGTTTGTGTTTATTTTTAGAACTTTTATTTGTTCTGTAAACTTGAAACTTGAGCAAATAAAGATAAAATGTTGTTTTAGGTACATAATAAGATTTTATTTAATATTTAAATCACGTTTTAATATTCTTTTTTTAATATACCGATGCGTTTTACAATTTGATCTATGTACTTATTATATATCGTAATTTTATAACATTATGTACCTAGTTACATGTCTCTTTTAATATTGTATTATATAATTTTGTGATTTCATTCTAAAGTAGCCCTTTTCAAGAAATATAGTATTAAGGTATTTATTCATTTGTTTAAAATTTAATTAAAATATGATTTTATTGAAAATTTAATCAAATAATAATGTACATTTTGAGTAAACTATATTTTTTAAGGCAGGTATATAGGTATTTTGTATCTACTACTATTACTTAAAAAAACAAGGTTTTTGCACTTACACTTACTGAAACATTACCATTTTTTTTAATTTAAAAAATTCCATTTTCATTTTTGATACGGGAGGGACGTTTTATGACATTATTTTTTACATAAATTCACAGAGACAAAGACTGTTTTAAAATTCTAAAATTGATAAATTGCTTTGAACAAAAGAGTACAAAAATGAAATAATTAATTTATTGGTGCATTAAATTTGGTTAACTAGCTTTTGTAGTCGTGTGGCTGGTCTACCTTTTAAGCGAAGTTCGTAGCTTTATATCCCACTAGTAACCATTAAGACAGTCTTATTCTTATAGTTGGAATACCTCTTACTGAGAATTTTCTAGTTAAAATAGTTCTACGTACGATTACGTTTATAGTTTTATTATTATTAAAAAATACTAGAAACTAAGACATCTTGAGTTTTTATCAATTATTTTTTATTAAGCAATCATTTATTTTATTTAACTGCTATTTTTTTAAAACATTAATTTATTTAATTATAATATTTAATATAGAAAAATAATTAAATTGTGTAACGTTTTAGAACGATAACAGACTCAAAGCTTTTGAAAGTTTCTTGAAAATGTAGGTGTTATGCTTGGAGATAAATATAGAACACTTATAGGCATATAAGTGGAATATATCGTACACCTAGATCAAAACTATGACATCTCAAAAAGTCATTTTTCAGTAGACAAAAAATAAAAACATTTTTCTCCATTTTTTGTCATATAAAAGAGTATCCGAATACAATAATAACTTAAAATTATTGTTTTTTGAATTATATTAGTTTTAATATAGGTGTGCGATATATCAGGTTAGGTTAGGTATTTACTGTTTTCGAGGTAAGTTTGTCGAACTACGTGAAAATAAAATACTTGATTTTTGATTATACTTGTTTAATTTACTTGAGACGAGTTTCGCCTTGTAAGGGCATTATCAATCTAACAATTTAACCTGACAACTTGTATTTATATCTTTAGTGAAGGACAGCAATATTATTTTATTTGCATGTGATGAAAAGGGACAACATTATTCATAAGAATTCTTAAGATTTCCATGAAAAGGGCGAGCGTGATCGTATGATCACACATAAATTTAGAAATGAATTTATATTTTTAAATAAAACATTTTATACCTGTTGTATAGAAAAAAATAAATATATGTCCATTTTCGTGAAACAATTTTAAGAGTAATTTCAAAAATCAATAATTGATACAAAACAGTTGCTGTCCATCCCGTGTCTCGTGAATTACTGTCCTATCTATCTATTGTTGACAGAAATTCCAAAAAAGATATCCGCGTTTAGGTAAAAATAGAGTGTTAGTTTTACAATGATGTTAACTGTTACCGTATGGTATCTTTCGTCTTCAAAAATGGGATTAGAAAAAAAAAAGTATTTTTTTGGTTTAAGTTTATACTTGGGAATTTTTAATCTTAAACAGCGCATAAAATCAAGCATAAGATTAACAAACCATATCAAAATAGTGAGACATTGGTTCCAAAATTAATGAGGGATTGAAAACTTTCTGCTACTGTTCAAAACGGCGAATTGAAAATTGTAGAGGAAAAAAACACGTGACATTCGGCCAATACTGATTAACCGAAGAAAATTTATTCATCACAGTAATATTAATATTTTATTTCATGAAAACCTTCACCTTTTCAAGCACCTCGATACCTGTTAAAAAAATAATTAACAGAGAAGTAGCAAAAAATGCCTTTAAACATTATTGAATTTGTGGAGGTATGTCGCCTTCACAATTATCAAGACAATGCACTTTGTAGATAGTTGAATGTAAAATAGACTCTTATCAGCTTCAAAAACACGTACGATACTGACCCCAACATGTGCCAATACAATGCGTCCGCAGGCCCTTGCGCGCCACTAATAAACCTCTGTTAATCGTATGTAGTTTCTATTCTTTAACCTGCTCTCGCCACACATGCACACACCCACGTACACCCTGTGATTATATCCAAAAGATTGGATTCTTACAACATATGTACCGATCTACAACTAATCATATTTTTCGTTTATAACCTTACTTGTCCCCAAAGTTTGATCTCCATATATTATTCTAATCCACCGAAGTTTTATTCTAAATACATAGATATCTTATTATTAATTTTTGTAATTCGTTAGGAAAAATGTATTAAATAAAATTGCTATAACTTTCATTAATAAAGTTTATTGTTTAATTGCATTTGTTGGTTAAAATCAGTCATTATTTATTATATTGGTTCTCTATACAACTCGGAGGGAGAGGATATCAATTGAAACTAACAATGAAATTCTAATCAAAATATCTGGGTACTTCATTAAGATATTACAATTATTTTAGATACCATTTGATGTTAAAATATTCTAAGAACCGACAGATATTAACAAAGTTGCCTATAAGCGAACCTCGTTAACTGAGTTTACACAATTGTAGAATTTGAAATAGGCGGTCTTCAAACAATCCGAGGGTTTACTTAACAATCCTTTTCGTGTCTTCAAAAATCCTCGGATTTTGGTTTAGGCGATCGGATAAATCCCAAATGAAGCGGAAAACCCGCCTACCGAGTGACATGCGTCGAAACGGCCTCATAAAGGATATGTCAAGAAGCGTAGGCATCGCCAATAACTAAATGGTTCCATGAGAAATTTACACCGCTCAACTGGCTCGCGATCGACTGTGATCGTCTCAAGTAGGTACCTACGGATGCCTGCTTTTGTCAGGATCTTGGATAACCTTTGTAGGCTTTTGACATTTTTCATTATAGTATCCTGTATTTAATATCTAAAAATCTTTATTGCGATTAAAATATTTTAGATCCTTTGAATATAATTTATTATCACTACATTTTGGTAAATATCTGAGAAAATTAAAGAATTTGTCGAAACAAGTGAACATGAGATGAAGAAAATAACCGACAAATAACTATTTTTATTTATTTTATTTACATCTTTTAATTTCCCAAAGATATATTATTATTATTATTTATTTATATATATATATATATATATATATATCTTTATAATTGATGTATTTAATTTATATTAACGTATTATTTTATTATATTAGTGTTATTGTAGTTTTCCTTTTACACAAATTAATAAACAAAATTATCTTATGTATGTGTTATCCTCACATACGTTCCAGTACCCGAGTCATCTAAATACACCTTTCTGCATTATATCTAATTACGATACTCACCTCGGCTTTGTTCCTTATTAGTGTTTTCTTGCACATTATTTTTAATGATCGCATCTCAAAGCACTTTCACCCCTTTTCTGCCATTTTCTAGCTTCGCTAATTACATGAGTGTCGGATTACCTTGAGTGGTTTAAATTTCAAATAATGGACTACAGAATACGGTTATTTCTTATTTCCCTTATTTTCACAATAATAATGTGTTCTCCCAATAATAAAGTTTTATCAATGTGTCCAAAATTTATTAAAAATTATTTTTTTAGGAGAACACATTCTTATTGTGAAGTTGTAATTATTCAGAACATAGGTCTGCGATATTTTAAATATGAATTAAATATATTAATTATAAAGATACACATATAAAATCAATTTTATCGAAAAATATTGTTGTTGCGCTACCGGGATACGAACCTGGATCTCTTCCCTAACCGGGGGAGGTGGGAGATCCCGGTAGCGCAACAACAATATTTTTCGATAAAATTGATTTTATATGTGTATCTTTATAATTAATATATTTAATTCATATTTAAAAATTAATTGATAATTCTGGCGTCTGCTATCAGATTACTCAAAGGTAAAGGTACAATAAGGTTGATGGCTCTTTAAAATAATGGAACGATTAAATGTATTAATATCATAAAGGTAAGCAAAATAGATTCGAAAATTTGTCGCTAAAAATATTATCGCTGTAGCATAGTTGGATAATGCACCTTCCCCGGATAAAAAAGAGATCCAGGTTCGAATCCCGGTGGTGCAACAACAATATTTTTCGAAAAAATTGATTTTATATGTATATCTTTCTAATTAATATATTTAATCGTTGTTTTAGAAACACTACAAATATAAATGAGTTGGTTGTTGGTGTGGTGATTAAGATGTTGGCCTAGTGATTTAGTGGTCGGGGGTTTGCGCCTCGGACACCAGCAAATTAGTTCTATTTTCATTATACAAGCGTATAGCTTAGTTTGAAAATGTTTGGAATATTGATGTGACATGTATTCCGTGTACGCATCTCTATTTAAAAAAAAATACAAATACATTATGATTTCTGACTAAATTACTAGTCGAAAATGTTCAAAGAGTTTATACTGATTCTATACTATTACGGAATTTTGTTTGTATGAGATTCTTACGAAATCGTGTTTTGCTTTAAGTCATCGTACTTCGAAATAAATATTTGCAACTGACCAATTATTATTCAATATCTTTGTTTTATGTCCTAAATCATCTAATAAAAATAATCTTGCCGTTCAACGTTTGTTTTTTGTATTCAACATATAATTTGTAATCAATAAGATATTTTCATTAATCGAAATAATCGCTATAAGCTATCTTATTATTTCACAAATAGATGATTTTTTAAATTTATTTATTTGACAATTTTTTTATACATCAAAGGTGATCATTCAATGATTTAATATAATAATTTACTGCATTGTCCTGGCTTTTATGCTAGACGACCGTTTGTGTTAAAGTAGATAGTTTTTTTCCGTGTTGTTGCAGTGTTATTTATTTAAAATTAAAAAGAAAGTAAAATTCGACAGATATGTATAAAAGAATAAATGGAGACAATGAAAAATCGAAGTGAATGTGTTGTAAATCATTGGTGTATTGTGTTGGGATTAAGCTGGAATGTTGAACATCGATGCTTCTGACTGATCTTTACCCAATCGAATTCCAGTCAGTGTTAAGTGTGTTGTACAGTTTCGGAGCTGAAAACATATAGAAACGTTAAAGAATGTCGTTATTGCTCTCGGAACAGAAGTTTAGATGTTTATTCGTTATCTTGTGTTGTGACCATAATTTATTGCTAATGGTAAATTATTGTTTGAATGAAAATACATATAAATTTATCTTACGTCAAGAACACTCGATTCCTTAAATAGAAGATCTGATGTATGGATTAAGAATTGTCTTTTGTGTTATTTTAACCGACTCTAATATTGTTTTTGCTTATCCTTCCCAAACTAAAATTGCATAGACAATTAAAGAGTAGCAAAGTGAACTGTTCTTAAGAGTTTACAGTCAATTATACATCGTTAAAAGTAAATATCTAATTAAAAGTAGTTTTATATAGCGAATTTCAAATTATTATTTTTCTTCGAATTCAACTAAATTGTAGAGATTGGAAATCTTTAGTTTTAAATTTTAAGGGCAGATATTCTGAAAAGCTATGAGCGGTAACGAAACCAGTTTCGCATATTTTGTCATTTCCTACACCTCATCTTCCGAGTTTCCTTTTTGTAGAATGACATGTATAACTTCAAATTGCATGCCTCTTATAACATGTTACTTAAGTTACTCAAGTTTTCTCTTTTTGAGAGAGATCTGCACATATATTTTTTTCAGATTTTTTAAAACGTTTCTCATTGATTTGCGCTCTATCCTCTCAGTTTACATTTCTAATATTTGGCATAGGTCTTACAATTAATATAATAAAAGTCTATAAATGTCTGTCTTATTATATATATTAATCAATATTCTTTTATGGGGGTGCATAATTCTATTGTTGCTTAAAAAATGTATTTTATGTATGTACTTAATTATTTTTTAATAAATACTAATTTTTCTTAATATTTACTGCCCGGTGGGTTAAAACAAAACACGTCCGGCGGTGGTGGGTCATTTTAGACCCACCTCAAGTTTTCAGTTTTTCAACCGTTTTGTGTGAGATTTTTTATATATATTTCATTTTAAATACGATTTAATGAAATTGCATGATGTGCCGTAATATTTCTGCTAAAAAATTAAAGATAAAAATTAAAAAATATTACGAATAATGTACATATTATTACGCATCAACAGATGCCCTACACAGCCAAAATACAAACATACACTGAGCATCTTCTCGTTGGAACCCGAACAGGTAGTGTTATCAAACTTACAGGTAGGCGCAACGCCCCTCAAATAGTTATATTACTGTATATGGTATTGTCTAAGGGTCACCAGATGAAAATAAGTCAAAACAAATACATAGGAGCACATCTGGTATCCTTTGTCTACCCGCTCAAAATATTGACAATATATATTTCGGTGTTTGCGCTGAGTTTCAATCCCGTAAAAGCGACTGATTTGTAGCATTTTTTTTAAAATTTTATCAATAACTCATTTGAATCTCGTCTGTTAACATTTATTTGTATCTCAAATTATTTGGAAATATTTAATAAAAGATTAGCTAGAAGGAAAATAGCATTACACGAAAATTTGTAGCGTAATTCATATTTTTACAAACACCCGGGTCAAATCTGATCCACCACCAAAGAGTATGTGTTAATAATATGTGATAGATATAGATTTAAATATAGAATTATATATTTATATGTCATCATTATACTTGTAAATATAAAAATATCAACACGTGTACACGATACTGAGATTTATCTCAACCAAATCTCTGAAACTTATCCCATAGACGAGGGCTATTAAAATATTCAATATTTATTCTCGCTAAATTTGATTTTAGATTCGCATGCACAGGTGCACCACTATTACACATTCGCAAAACCAATATAAATTTGAGTGTTGTACACCTGTATCTGTACAGTGATCACATTTACCATTTTTCATTTCGAGTGTCTCTCTTTGCAATCCTTTGTGTCTGTTTGTTAGTCACGAATCACTTTGTGGGGCAATTTTGAGGTATCGATTCAATTTTATTTTCAATTGTACTGGCGCTCATCTACAATGACATACTAATAAATACAAGTTGTGTGGCAGTTATGATTTATCGACTAATTAATTAATAACCTGTCCACCACAATTCAATGATTTTTGAATTTACCTGATAGGATAAATATTTTATTTAATTAAGTGTTCGGACATTTGTACAGCATGAAACGGCATTTTATAGTGTCACTGTCATTAACACAACCGAACAGTTATTTGATTTTATAATTTTCAATTGAAATAATTTTTACTACAATCTAACTAGGGAAAAAAAAAATTTTTTTTCAAGCTCGCTAAAATATATTAACAAATATAGTAGAAACCATGGTATTACTAGAAGTAATCAATAAGTTCTGATGGACAGATATATTTCTCATATAAATCGATTGATTATTCACAAACCATATATCAAACTTCTTCTTTAAATACTAATTCATATTTTTACCATTTCTTACAAAACAAAATATTTTGTTATTCATTTATATCAGGAGATAAATTCTCAGATCGGTTTTTTCTATAACACAAATTATGTGGAATATAATATTATTATTGAAAATCTCGACAATTTCATATTTTTTGATACCTCGTATAAGATGTGTGAAAATTATTGTTTTAATCCTAAACACTCTATTTAAATAAGTAAGAAATGTTTTACGTTAATATTTAGCTGATATTGTCGATAAATAAATTATTAGTGTTGTAAAATAGTATAAAATACGCAAAGAATATCATAAACTTAAATCTGCAAAAGTAAATGAATGCCCTTAACTTATCGAAACATGCTTTTAAAATGATTCACATTTACGTTTATTTTTGTCATTAAATGCAACAAATGCAGTTAACTGTTTTCGGGATATCATAAAATACCTATGTTTCAAGAATTTTATATCACGACAATTTAGAGGAATCTGTTCCATTTAATTTGATAGTTTCTTGGAAGTGTGCAGACTTTAAACGATGGTGACAGAACTTGTTTGCTCTGTTTCTGTGTAACAATGTTTCGAATTCGTAAACACACTTTTAGCGCGTCTTTTCGAATCAGCCGCAATTGTTGTTAATGACACAATTCCGCATCCAAATTACCATTTATACATTTCTTCATGCTCGTCTTGTCAGTATGAATTGACCTTGGCGTCAGAAGACGTCAGCTTGATCGATATTTGTTCGATCTCGACATCGCGATAGCTTTCGCGGTGTGGACTTTTCAGATCTCGTGCACCAGCACTGTATTTTGTGATATTATGTTTTGATCACGTACTGTTTGTTGTTTGTGTGTCGTGGGTGAACTTGTGACATCGTCGTATTGAATTGGGATCGGAGATCGACTCATCCGCGTGCCATTTGTGTGATCTCGGTGGTGATTACGGAGACGTCATATACAAGGTAAGGTGAACAGTCCTTTCGAATCCCGGTTCCCGAGATCACTGGTCCTTCGACTAGAACCCCAATCCCCTCACCGACCTCATTCTATGCCACTACCCTACGGTGATTCCGATTTACGACCAAAATTGTCGTATTCCATTCTGCGGGAGGTTTGCGGGAGTTTGTGCAATTCGTTTATTTAGATCCTATCGATCTGGATTTATAGCTCGAATTCAAGTAATATTCTTTAAATTAAAACTTCTGCACTCGGTATTTTCTAAAGGATTAATAATGAACAACTTAGAAACCGTCAAAATACAAAAAATAATAATACGTTGGAAATACTAATTAATAACATTACGTCATAATAATGATAAAATAACTTAAAGATTTAGTTTAGTGAAAAATTAAAATAATTCTACGCTAATAACATATACTTTTTGTATATATGTGTTCTCAAATTAAATAGAATGAAAAATGTGCACATTCATGTATTGTGCAATATGTATTATTATTAGTCATATTAATCAATTTAAATTACTGTTATTATTGGTTTAATATTTGATTTAACCTCTCTGTGGCATTTTGGTTGAATGGATCGGTATATTATTTCCGATTTATTGTTTTAATTAATGCTCTGTGAGGCACAATTCATTATTGCTTCTAAACGTGATTGATATACTCCATCCCATTCTATTTATCCAAAGCCTTAGAAAGACTATTCAATTAATGGAACCACATTTAAAAAAATACTACACGTAATTATTATAAATCTGTAGAATATCGGGTGGAGTGGAATACAAAATGATTTAACTATTAATCAATCATTGTATCGGGAAAGTTTATTAGATTATTGAAAGTTAAACAAGTTTTATATTTATATATAAAAGTTTTGAAATATTTGTCACTGTCACTTTTTGGATCCCAAACGTCTGCGATTTTTCAGAATCAAGGCCTTTTATTGCCACATTAGGAAACAAAAAATAGTATGTGAAAGAAATCGAAGAAGACTTCCGTTTCAGATTCCCTTGAGTACAAAAATCGAGACATGCGGTGTATTTAATCAAGCCGAAATGTCAGTGATTGATCAGGGTAGCACACGAAAACATGGACTACTATTATTTTATTTTACACTAGCAGAAAACAATCGGCTGTTGCTAGGCCCTGCAGCCAGGTATTGTGGAAACTGTGCTTACGGAATTAATAAAATAGAAAAAGATCAGTTTTATCTCTTGTGCATAGTCTCGAAAAATGAATATAATAAAGTATTTCAAAATTAGCTTCAAATTCTTATTTATCTTCATTTTATTCTCATATATTGTGACAAAGATCGTGATCATGGAACTGCGGCAGTCTGGATCATTGGAGTCTACTTCTAAAAGTGGACTCCATGGATCAAAAATTTAACCAGATCGGTTAATCGTATTGATGACCTTCCATAAGATCTTGTTGCTTCTAGTATCAAAAGTTAAAAATTGTGCTTATCAAATAAATACACTATAAACTTCTCATCAAACCACACCTTTAGGTAATTATAGATATTTCTGTATAAACATCATTGCAAACTGACTGATGAAATGAAAACTTGTAAAATCGGTGCCATGGACACAAACAAATGATCTTATTGCATACGAGAGTATGATTTAATTGAACAGATAATCATCAAAGATTAGCTTTTTGTGTATTTTTATAAAACATATTAGTGTTCAAGTATATTTAATACAAAGAAAAAACTGACTGATGTAAAATGCATATAACTTTTGTAATATTAATATTTATTAAAAAAATATATTATTACGTGAAAGTGTAATTTGTTAACTTTATTTTTAATCTCTATGTGGAAAATAATACCATTTAAATGACCTTCATTTTCTTGTTGACAAATAATTGCTCTTTCTAAAGTATTTTGCATTACATTACGCAATGTTTCTGTCTCCAAATTTGTTATTTCTGCACGAATATTTTGTTTAAGTTCCTGAATTGTTGTTGGTTTGTACATGTAAACTCGGTCTTTTAAGTATCTCCACAAAAATAAATCAGGCGCCTTTAAATCTGGGGAACGGGGAGGCCAAGCAAACTCTGCATTTTTTGAAATTAGCAGGTCACAGCAAATAGATCGTCGCGAAACATAATACAATTAAATCATTTTAACGCGCTATTGCACTGGGTATGTAGTCATTAAAAACCTTCATAAATTATTTTTTATGATTTTCTAATTAAGAAGAAAATTATACATTTTCCGATTTTGAATTTCAGAAATAACGGAAATCTGGTATTTGAGCAACCGATATTGAAAAAAATATCATATTGCTACCCCTAACTATACGGTGTGAAGATACTCATATGTATGTGAAGGTGAAAATCTGCGTTGCGTCCGATCCGATTGCTGGCAAATTTATTCCCTTCATTCTGGCTTCGTTTTATCTCCACTCGAAATCCGAGTGCAGTCCATAAAGCCGGTGGAACGCAGAACCGATCGCTCTTTGATAAAAGGAACGATTCCTCGTAAATCACAGTCGGCAACGATGGCACGAACAAGTGCCCGACTATTACGGCACTTCGATATTTCCAATTTAATTAGCACCGGTCCAGCCGGACTCGATAGACGAAGGAGCAGATTTACAAACGCTTCTACCTTTCGGCGCTACGTTCTCGTTTTCTGTGGACGTACAGATAGATTACTAAACTCCATATATGTTTGCTTTCATAGAAAGGTAATAAATTACCTCAAAATTTGCAGCGGTAAAATTGTACGCATCTAAGTTATCCAACCATATCGATTATTTTTTTATATGGATTTTTTGGAATTTGCAGATTTTTAAAACTCAGTACAGTTTTTTGAGACATAATATTTTTATTAATTTAATAAATTTCACTTATTTTTATTAAACACTCCAGGGATTCGAAGATTTTGAGACGTAATAGTTAATCGATTTTTTATCTGAATCCTACATCTTTTTTTTTCTGACGCTCTTGAGATTAAAACATTTCTAAAACTCCATTGTAAGATGTCCATAATAATGCTAATATATTAATAATTAATGAAATATTTTAGGATACAATTATATTTTTTTTTTAAATATGGTAAAGTTCACATGAAACTAAATGTAAAATAAATATTGAATAGTTCTAATAATATTATTAGTATAATTTTTATTTAAGGTCATAAAGTCAAAATGCAATATATATATATATATTTATATTACATTTTAAAAACTTATTACGTCCCTTAATTTTTGCCTCAAATGGGTTAAAAAACAATATTTTAATATCTAAACGCACCCAGTCTGGATCATGTTATTCCGTTATTTAATATCTAAATAATTATTAAAAATTATAAATAAAAACACATTAAAATAAAATATGGACGAATATTTTTTTGTGGTATAACATTTTAATAAATAATTTGAACGTACATAACAAATTAAGTTTTTACTAATTGAGATTTTATCAGTTTTGTATGTCTTTATCCTTTATATCTATATCCCTTTATAAAAATAAGGCTTTATAAAAAGTTGGTAATAAAACAGACCACCACTATTTATGCCGATGCTGGTGATTAAAAAATGTGGATTTATCAATACTGGTACACGGAAGCGCAACTTTGCTACGGAAGTCCTGTCAGTGCAGCTGTCACACGGGCCGTGCAGCGGCCACAATCGGCCACAAATGGGCCACAATAGCCGTCCGTAGGTCTTAGCAGCTAGAAGCTTTTCTGTTAGTACGTTCTGTATTGCCCTCCCTGAAATTGTACGAACGGTGTTCTTACGTATTAACTTTGAAATATATATTTATCCACGTAAAGACATTCTTGAAAAAACTTAAATCATGTTTACGTGTACAAACGTAAACATTACGAACAAAACATTAATGTGTCATCTCGGGTCACATTAATATATCTTTATTCTATGGTCGCATTTGATAGTTCGACCATTGATAAGAAAATAAAGTGCAACCATAGTATAATATACTTGCCAGTGGTAAAAATTCGTTCGATTTCGCTAATGTATGTTTTTTCTTACTCGTAATAAAGATCATGTACATATACTTCATTTCAAATTGAATATATTTTTACGTAGTGTTATTGAATATATAAAAGAGAAAACATTTAAGTAATCTTAATATAGAGATATTAAAAACACATTCGATATATGCGAATGTTTCTTACTGGCAAATGACACTTAGATACATATCCAATAACATATCCATATAAAAGTCATATATAAAAGATGGAAAAACACAATATTATTATGGATAATACATATAAAGCCATAACTTTCAAACAATATGAAAAATTGGCCCTTACGTCTCCCCATCTCTTCCCCTCTTGTAAGTCATGGCCAGTAGAGAAAAATAAACGGAGAAATATGTACATATACATAGTGACATATTAACTTGAGTTATAATTCGTGTCAGTTGCTCGATTCGGTAAACTTTATTCACTTATAAGATTAGTTTTGTAAGACTAAATTTAGTTTCATTGCAGTTCTTTGCAGAAATTGCATGTACCTACAAGAGGGCGACACTTATAACATATTTGGATTTTTACGAACCCTTGAATATGAATGATGAAAATTAATATATTCACCATTTTGTATTTTAATATAAACTTGGAATAATAAAACACAAGATTCTGCACCTAATTATATTTCAATCAAAACAAAATACGAAATGAGTATTTTTAATACCGGTAATACGGCATGGCCTACGCGCTTCATACAAAAAAATAATAAATGATATTAAAAATTAGAAAAAAACCATGTGAAGAATGAAAGATTTTAAAAGATTTGCAGCAGTATTTCGAAAAATAATAATAACTTTGGTTTCTGTGGTGCGTAATATCTTGATTTTTGTGATTATGAAGTAGACGTGGAGTGGATGATATGATGAAGTATATATTTTGATATGAGATTTACTAAAAATTATAATTTAAAAGAAAGATAATACGATTTAAAATTATAAAAATTATAAATTGACAACATATAAATTTTCATTAATTATTAAGGAGAACACATTCTTATTGTGAAGTTGAAATTATTCAGAACATAGGTATAAATTTTTGAGATTGTGAACTATCAAAAAAATATAAGTTAATTCAAAGGACACGAAAAATTATGCCTAAAAATATATATTCATTAATAGTTATCAATTTTTTGTAAGATCACCATTTTCATTGCAAATTTTATTTTAATGTTTTATATATATTCTCTTTTCGTTCTAACACATTTTATAGAATTGTTTGATTTTATTAAATAAATTATTAATTAACCCTTTTTTATTGCATAACCAAAATATTAAAACATTAAAATGGCACTTTACCCCCTCCACCTGATTTAGTTCGCATAGAAACCACGACTGCGCTGTTTACATTTTTCAAGCCATAGATAAAATGTTTCATGCTTCTAGTTCATTCTATGTACATTATTTATCTTATCTATGGACATCAGTACAATTTAAAAAATAATAGTTATATATAATCACTAACGCAGAGATGTCGCCACTCGTATTTTATTCATAAGTGTTACACAGGTTAGGCAGATGCCATAGCACAGCAGGGTTGTTAATATTCAGTTCGGGAGGCTGTCACTCTCATCCCCGTGTGGACCCTCAGAGCGAGGATTCTAGTGCAAATCAGCGCGAGATCAACACCGGCCATTTGCGAGACGAGTGTAATCAGATCGAGCAGTTTATTGGCGAGCAGAGCATTGCCGAGGATTACTCCAAAATGGAATTGCGAAATTCTGTAGACCCTAGAGGAAATATCTATGTACTATTCAATGCAATAAGGAACCCACTATACTTACTATAGAATAGAAATTAAGAAAAAAATATAATTAATGATTGAAATTATATATAAATAATTTATATTACGTTAATTTACTTGCATATACAAATATTATAAAAACGCTTTAAAGATTACTACATAAATATGTATATTATCGATACATAATATAATAAAAGGTTAAGTATGAAAACAAATATTAAATACATTTGGAGCTATTAGATATGTATCGAATCAGAAGGGTTTCAATGAGAATGATGATCCGCCACCATAATCGACAATGGGCGCGGTTCATCATTTGCATTACTTAATATTCAGCTTGGGTTGACAGTTGAGATCACCCCTGGAGTAACTCAGTATATCGTTTTTGGGCATATATTAGTTATGAATGCCACAACGTGTCTTCTAGGTCATAGAATGATATATTAAATAACCATATAAAATAAATAATATTACTATTTATTATACACAATTTCTAATTAATCTTACTCGCAACAATACTGTATGCCATCGAAGATGGCCGATGCTTCGTCTATCAATCAACATTTGTAAAAGCCGATATACAGTGTTGTTTCAGGAATATGTATAAATTAGGAATATGTATTTGGTCAGGGTATTTGGTGATGAGGTGTGAACTCAGAAAACATAACTTACTTAAGTTACACTGAATTTACTGTCTAAATGTTTACTGTGCGGGTATGAAATATTAGAAAACAAAGAGTAAACTTTTAGTGGACAATATTGACAGGTTTAACTTAGGCCCGCAAATTATATTTCTCGCGCCAGTGTAATGCCGAATTAAAAGGAGAAGTGCATCCTTTATACACTATGCAAGAGAAAATAATGAATTTATTTAAGAAATTTCTATGTCCGATACCCAAAACACAATGATCAGCTAGCTATGGCTACAATCCTTTGTTCTTGGTTAATATAAACATCTTTTGTTTTAAGGGAAGATTTTCGTCTCGAATATTTTTATGAGTTCATTGAACACTCTGGTTAACTGAAACACCGACCCTTATCTCAAGTAAGCTTCCAAGTAAAAATAGAAACATATACTATGATATTTATGTAGGTATGAATTTAACTATTATATATTGCATCTACTTTGATAAACATTTGATAAAAAAAGGGCGGCAATACTCACACACATACATGTCAATTATTATAAACCAGGAAACTCAGTGGTGCCAATCGAAGTAACAAGGCGCGTACACAGTGTCCTTGAGTAAAACATTCTTCGTTTGACAAAACGCGTACAGTGTGCTGAGATCTTTATAGAACAATAGTGTGAGAGAATATTATTTGATGCATACGATCGTGAGATTCTAAGTGTAGGCTGTAAGCTGATGTTCTATCCTCCACCGGCTAGATTAGTAGCGAGCATGATAATGTGGGAATTCGGATCATTGTCACATATATCACAATATTTTCTAAATTCAATGATCGCTTCAGAATAAATTACTAAAGTGTCAAGTGATTATGATTAGAATGAAAATGTTATATTCCAGTAGTGAATGAGGTTTCAAATAAATAATATATATATCATAGAAACGAAGCTATTTTCCATTAAATATAATAAAAAATAGCTTTGTCTCTTTGAGATATCTTTTATTTCTTTAATAACAGTACCTATGTAGGTAAATACCCAGTAATTGAAATACAATCTTCGACATATTCAAACATTGCTAATAATATACTAGTCAAAATAAGAAAATATGTTTCTTTCGTTTAATAGGAAGATGGTTTGCAAAATAAAATATTGGAAAAAAATACAATTAATAGCAATCAAGCTATAAAAATTATGATAATAATTCAAATGAAGTAAAAATATGTCGTAACCTTAAAATTGCGTGACTTGTAGAACTTCTGCATCCTGGTACGTCCAAACGCAATACTTTCTTCCGCGTTAGATCAAGCAGAATTGCAAATTGGTCATCTTACAAATCCGAAATTGAATTGGTAGTGAATATACATATATAATATTTCCCTACAGATTATATATGAATATTCCGATAAAATGGTTGGTCAAATAACGACAAGTGTATGTGTGCACCGGGTTTATATCGTATAAATGTGGCGATTGTAAAAAAATAATAGGAGTGATTAATTGACACTTTCGAAACGTAAGGAAACTTTCAGGAAAGCGAAAACTGTCAAGCGCTAATACCGCACAGATAATTCGGGAGAGAAATTCGCCAGCAATAAGTGACAGAACCGCATGAGAGTAACGTGCACAGTTGCCTTTAACGTTATGTATACTTTGTAAACAGCAGTTTGGAATCTAATCAAACTTAATCTTAACATCCGAAAACAATACTGAACTTCATGTGTTGACACAGCAAGTCATATGTGCAACGTTATCGTCACAGTTCAGGGCCTCTCTGCAGGGGGTCTCAATGTTTACTTGTAATGACAAACTGTACATCATAAACCGCTGTGTACAGACCTATTATAAACCTCCAACGGCTGTGTACCTGTATATAGTGTACGTATGAGACTAATACCAAACCGCAAAATGTGATACCTAATGGATATTTTAATCAATATGTATATTAATTAACGAATATAACCGCAGACTCTATGTGACTATAATTTTTATCGGTTTAAAATTATAATAACGATGCTCTAAAAAGGGTGGCTTCACACGGAAATAATACAAGAGGTGTAGCTAACCTGTACTTAAAAATTACCAATAAGTTTGTATAGAGGACAATAGGATTCGTTGTTCCTACAATAAAAAATAAACTACCTGGGTTTTTACAAAAGAGAACGCTTTTTCCCAATTTGGAAGAAATGATAAAAAAATGACTTATCGATAATAACCTGTCTTATCTATAAGAATGAAATGAATTTTCTAAACTGTGACTGATTATGTTTTGATTATATTAAAAGTAACAAAATGGATATAAATGTACCTGCAAACAAACGTCTAGGAAGACGTTTTGTGGGTCAAGCTTTAATTAAAAAATAAAAATAATATATAAAATAATGTACTGGTTTTATATAACTTATGTTTATACAGTATGTTATTCCAAATAATGACAGTAAAACCACTAACCTGCTTGAGCTGGTCAGAAATCCGCTGTCGTCTCCTTGTTTTTCCGTGGATTTCCCGATATCTGGCTAACCAGCCTCCGACACTTGATCCGATATCAATGCGCGATCTGTATTTCACGCTCGCTGCCGTAAAGGTGTGCAATCGAAGGTATCCTAGTAGGTTCTGATGCACCGGAGTTGGTAGCTTACCCACATAAAATGAATGCACATAATCATGTATTTTTGTAAGTCGGGACTGACAATCGAGGCATGGAAGTGCAAAAAAGTGGAAATGAACCCAAAAGGACATGGAAAGATAATATATAAAGAGCAGACAAGAGAGGTCGACATAATAGAATACGCCAATAAATAAAATAGCAATGGTTGGATTAACGTGATATCGCGTATCAAAAAGGAATCAAGAGGGCGATCATCGTATCATACTTTTCAGAGATACGTGGCAGTGAATAACAATGAACAGAGAAAATTGAGACACTTGGGGAGGCCTTCATCCAATAGTATATAGTAAACGACTGATGATAGATGACGACATGGAAGAATGAAAGTGTTTTAAATTACATATTTTATTTACAGTTGTAGTTTTCTCCTTTTTGTGCCCAATCCGTTCAACAGACGTTGGCTATCATGTCTACTGGCCAAACTAACTTAAGTTCTCCTTCTTCCAGGCCTCAATCTCCACCAATCTTTCCCTGCATTATGAGGTGCAAGATCTCATACTGTCTCATTACATGTTCAAGATATTGAAGTTTTCAGATTTTTATTGTTTTAATTACTTATTTTTTCTAATTCATCCGAACCATAACATCTTTATTCATAACTCTATTCATCCAGCTTATTTTAAGTATTATTCTGTAGATGCACATCTAAAATGCTTCAAGTCGCCTTATCGTTCCTTCCGTTAGTGTTCATGCCGTAAAATAAAATCAAGAACACCTAGCACCTGACCATTCTTTTAGTAGTAATTGCAGTTTTAATTGCCTATTATTACAGATAAAAAGAATTGCGTGATATTAGAACAAATTATGAATGACTACCATAAAATGAAAACATGCCGCAACTACTCAATGTGATTACATATAAATCTTATATTACAGGTACTGAGGTCGTAAAATCCTTACGAAGATCGCGCGAGAAAGCATGTGGTACTTTCAATATTTAATAACTTAGATAACACTACCAAGAATTAAAATTTTGCGAAGATTTATTTGAAAAATAAAGCAAAATGTTCATTCTCACACTCCTGACTCCTGAGGCTGGCTCACTTATGAATTTGAAGATATAAATTCACTACTGACTAAATAAGCTAGAAAAATAGTTTATTGGTGTTGAAAATGAAAACGAGGTACAGCGTATAAGATTAACCACAAATTAGACGCTGAATTTAGTGAACCCAACATTTCACATATGTGAAAATAAAATATGAAAGTACTTGGTCGTTAATTTTACTCGTTTAATTTACTTATGACGTGTTTCGCCTTGTAAGTATATTATTAATCTAACAATTTAACTCAACAACTTGTATGTATATCTAGTGGGGGACAGCTATACAATTGTATTTGCATGAGGTGAAAAGGGACAACATTATTCATTGGAATTCTGAGAATTTTCATAAATTTGATACAATACACTAATGAAATTCTAATGTCATAGGTAATATATAGAAAAGAATAGCTATATAATTTTATAACACGGTACTAAAGACATATTTGGTATTCTGGAATTTATGTTTTCACAATTCTTGGAAATAATTCAATTCAACACGAATAATTTTTTTTAAAATTAATGTAGCAATGTCGAATTTGTGATCTTGTTCCACATCTTTGGTAGATCTATAATATAAAAAAGGTTTCGGTAGAATCAAATCTTCGAATTGTTTATTATTTATGATAATAAGAAATGAAATTAATATACAAATATACCTATTAAAAAGATTTTTATTTATTTAAAATAATAATAATAATAATAATGCCCTTACAAGGCGAAACGCGTCTCAAGTAAATTAAACGAGTAGAATCAAAAACCAAGTGTAGTATTTTCACGTATGTGATTATGGAGTTCTACAAACTTACCTCGGAAATAGTAAAAAAGAACCCAAAATTGTCCATGTTATCAAGGCTGAGGTGGTCTGAACTGGACACGTACGAAGAAAGTATCTTATGGGCTAAGGAGTGTTGGAAAAGTCAAGCTGCGGTGTTTGGATGACGTTACCCTGGATGTTCATGCAGTAATGATGAGAAAAAATGCTACTTTTGACTCACTGGTGTGAATGTGATCACAGTTTCACTACTAATATGCGTGCGCCGCACGATATCACAATACATGAAATAAATAAAAAAGATAGAAACATAATTTTGAGCCTAGTTACTTATATCATTCAAACATTATTTGCGTATTCATTTTCTAAAATAAAAAGAGAATGAAAACTAAAAAAATGTGACATTATTTTTCGGGTCAAATTCTCAGCATTTCAGGTCAAATGCGTAAAACGTTTTAGCAGAAACTACTAGATGGCACTTATCACGAATTATAACATCATTCCCTCATGAATATTTTTGTTTCATATGCACATGCGCCGAATCACTGTTCACAACCAAATATAAGTTAAATAATGAATCACGAATCACGATATTCCCAGATATTCAATCACTGATAGTGAGTGTGACTCAAAGATAGCAGTGATTGACTCACGGTTCGTGATTTTGATCTCATCACTATCATGTAGTCGATATTGCAATCTGTAAAAGTGAACGACAGTGAAAAAAGTCGGAGTGGTTAAACATATTAAATGAGGCCAGAGCCCACACCTGGCTGTTATTATTTTAAATACTCAATATTAAATTAATTCAATGAACATGTCTGGCGCATGACAGGGATGAGTGGAGTATAAAAGTACAAATCTTCGTTCGACAGTGATGATTGATGGTTGATGATGATAGAAAGTAAATTATTTATGAGATGTTCAATAATATTTAAGCATATCGATAAAATACTTGTTTAATGATCAAATGGCTGGGAGATTAAACCTTGTCCCGGGAGAACACCAACTTGGTTCTATTTTTATAGAGCAAACATGTCATACATTTGGTATACACTTCTTTATTTTTTTGTAAGAAATTCATGTCATAAAACCGCCAATTAATAAAAATAATGAAAAAATTCGCTTGTCTCATATAAATATATTAGACCACCCCATGTAGAATTTGATTTATTGGCTCAAAGTTTTTTTTTCATAAAATCAGTTTAATAAATAAATTTTTAATCACGACAATTATTCGCTACCGACGGATATGAATGATGAGGGAAAATAGACGATTATAAATATTTGAAATATGGATTAAATATATTAATTAGAAATATATACATATAAAATAAATTTATCGAAAAATATTATTGTTGCGCCACCAGGATTTGAACCTGGATCTTTTTCTAAACCGGGGAAGGTGCATTAGCAAACTATACTATAGCGACGATATTTTAAGCGACAAATTTTCGAACCTATATGTTACCTTTTTGATATTAATACATTTAATTTTATATTATTTGAAAGAGCCATCTACCTTATTTTTACGGAATCTCAAATACCTTTGAGTAATCTGATAGCAGACGCCAGAATTATCAATTCATTTTTATTAAACTTTGGACACATTAATACAACTTTGTTATTAGGAGAACACATTCTTATTGTGAAGTTGTAATTATTCAGAACAGACGGTCTGTGATATTTTAAATATTAATTAAATTATTGTTGTTAAGAAAGAGATCCAGGTTCGAGTCCCAGTGGCGCAACAACAATATTTTTTGATAAATTTGATTTTATATGTATATCTTTCTAATTAATATATTTAATTCATATTTAAAATATCACAGACCTTTGTTCTGAATAATTACAACTTCACAATAAGAATGTGTTCTTCTAATGATTATAAATATCTTAACCACTAACAAGATCCGTTCTGAGAGCTTGTTCGCAAGTCGAATAAATTTAACCTAGGTATCGCGCATTAACTGTAATAATCAGTACTGTTCTTGAACTTAACATTCGACCTCGTGCAGTGCTGAGGTTTAAATTAATCGCACGGTAATGGAACCGGCTGTACTGAAAAGCACGCACCCTTGTTAAATTAGACCTCACATAACTACTGTAAACATTACTAAAAGCCTCAGGTCCTGCATGCCGCCAAAGCTAACCTCACGACGTTGCCGCCAGATTTGAAATCCAGTACAATTTAGAATTTTGCACTTATGTAAATATATATTTACACTTATATGATGGAACGATTAAATGTATTAATATCAAAAAGGTAACATATAGGGTCGAAAATTGTCGCTAAAAATAATGTCGCTGTAGCTTAGTTGGATAAAGCACCTTCCCTGGTTAGGAAAGAGATCCAGGTTCGAATCCCGGTGGCGCAACAACAATATTTTTCGATAAAATTGATTTTATATGTATATCTTTATAATTAATATATTTAATTCATATTTAAAAATATCACAGACCTATGTTCTGAATAATTACAACTTCACAATAAGAATGTGTTCTCCTAAAAAAAAATTATGTAAATACATTTAAATAATTGGACACGGCAGTTTGTATCTTTTAAAGTTTGCAAGTTGAATGTTCGCATGTCGGAGACTTTCTGTAACGTCTTTTTTTTAGTACCTACCGACGCTTTAATTTTGTTATGTTAATTTTCAGATTGATTTTGATCGAAATAATCTTCATTCAACAATGTAGAAATAACGTTGCGCTTCTTGCGGGGGAGAAATGATTTTGTGTTTTATTGCATGTCAATAGGACCTGCCGGATATCCGATCGGAAGCCGGGGAGGGCTCCATGGGATATGTTTTATTGTCACAAGCACTATGATGTCTAGAGTTTGATTGGACCACATCCTGTGTGCGAAATTACAATTTCGAGAATATCCGCTCGGATGTGATCACAGCAATAAATTTCTGAATGATATAAATTTATACGTCATTCCATAGGTATATTCTTTTACTCGACTTCTTTTTTTAACCTTGAATCTAAACAATGACAATGAACTTTTAATATAAAACAAAACTGAGACATTGATTGAAATGTAAATTTTTTAAAAAATGTTTCATTTATATGAAAGTGACTTATTTAGATTATTTTAGGCAGATGTCTAAAGAAGTCTTTGAATTAAAATAGATAAATGTCTAAAGTGAATCTGTAAAAAAATAATATTTTTATTCACTTGACATTGACTTTTGTCTATTTCACAGATACAATTTCATTTCGAGAGATTGTAGCGGCACAGATAATCTCCACTCATCATCATCATTATCGTCATCTACAGCCTGGTGTGGGCCTTGGACACCTCAAGTAGAGTATGGCCACTGTAAGAATGCGGCTTGGATTTCTGCCACACGCAACGGCTGGTTAGGTTAGGTTAATACTAAATAGCGATTTGATACAACAAATAGTATTGATTGGCGACATGACACTGTTTATAACAAACTATAACATTCTAGAAAAATATGTGTATGTATGTACTATACATAAAAATATTAAATACTTATTGGTTTTACTGTGTACCTACTCATTATTCAGATTCGTATGTGAGAACCGGCCTCATAATATTTTGTAGATCGATATCATAGTTTTTTGGGTTAATAAGTGGGTGCTCAGATGCTATTGGATACCAAAGTAAGGTCTCCACTGAGCCTAAGTCAAAGGTCAATGAGTTTTGAAATTTTTAAATTAATGTTTGAACGGCCATAAACAGCAATTCGATCAGTAGTTATATGCCGATACAATGACGACACCCTGGTATAAAATGACCAATTATTTTTAAACCATTGCCTTGCTTAATGACTAGATGTAAAATTCTATTCTTTTCCCATATTCCAGTAGCCTTCCATTTACTATTCCTTCACACAGAATTTTAACCTTATTTCATGTTTCTCTGAATGCCGTTTAGATATTGGTGCATTATTTTTTATTAGAAATACTAGAGTATAAAAATGATCTTGCAAATAGCCAGTTGTGTTATTAATTCCTAATGATTAAACCTGTGACGTAACTATGTTACAAATAGTGTGAATCTACGACCAAAGTAATAGTAACTGCTACCAATTATAATGTTATGAGTTATAAGAGATTTGTTTTCTGATCAAAATTGGTGAACAGCTGTGAGATATAAATCTTGCTGTCTATAAAAGCGTACGAAACTTATTGTGTAAAATAAATAACACAATTCAGTGCAGTCGGTGATACGTGACTTACTCTAGAGATAAAAATGTATTGGCAGAGGTGGTCCTTTAAATTTATTATAAAGTGCCAATCATTTCGCTAGGTTGGGTAATTTGAAAAGAAGTCATTTATTTTATCTACGAAAAATACTTGGTTTCTGTAACTTTCAGCTGTTATAAAACGAACGAAATTTGTTTTAAAAGAGTCGTTAGCGACGACAGCTCTCAACTCTTTTCTTCTGTAATACATTATCGCGCAAAACAAATCGTTAACGTCATGTCATTGCGTTTATATTATACCAGCGGCCTGTGCCTGGCGTTACGAGGGAGGGTAGGGATGATAGAAGGGGGATACCATTATGTTGCACAGGCTCTTAAGAGTTACGATGTACGTATGTTAAATTTGATCGAGGCAGGAAGGGTTTGATGTCTAGAAGATTGAGATGAGATGAACATATTTTTTTCAGGGTCCTAGGGTGCGCCTGCGCAAAATTAAAAAGTTGAAAGGAGTGAATTTTACATTTATGTCAGGGGGAGAGGTTGGTGAGGCCAGAAAAAGTAAGAAGGGTGCCTGTGTTGGCAGATACGTAAATAGTACCTGTACCAAATTTTTGTTTTTGATATTCAGTTTTATAAACAGATTTTCAGATATTCAGTTTTATGAATATAGATAATTATATTTCATTTTTAATGAAAATTTATTATTGCAAAGTTGCAGTTTTTTTATAATATAGATTAGTGATATTTTAAAGATCCATGTTCGAATTGCGGTAGCAACAGAAATATTTTTTCGATAAATTGATTTTTTCAGTATATATTTTTAAATTTAATTTGTTTTTCTCAGCCTTTCCTCTTTACTACTTTACAAATCGCTTTATTCAAATCGCATCTCTGCCTTTTTACTCTTGCCACATCCTCTTATGTATCTTCAAATCTCTCACCTCAATTTTCTTCCGTCTTAGCTTCCAATGTTTTCACTCTGTCTTCGCTTCACCGTCGCTAGACCCACAAAACATCTTGGTAAATGTTTGTCTGCAGGTACATTCAAATAAATAATTACATTTAATATAATCAAACATAAAAAATAATCAGTGTCACAGTTCAACAATCCATTTCATGTTTACAAGTAAAACAAGTCATTATTGATAAGCCGTTTTTTTACTGAATAAAATAACTTTAATTATTTTCGTACCATGAAAGGTATGTGAATAGTATTATGAAATATTGAAAATATATGTTTTATCTCTAATTTTTTATATTAATCCGTAATTATTGCTTTATAAATATAATGTATATCATTATTGCTTTTATAGTTGGGGAAAGTCCTAACTTCCGTTTCTCATAATGTGGCCAGCCCACCCCAATCTCCTCGATCTCGTGACTGTCCTTATCTCGGGCTGTTTAAAGGTCGCTTAGAGGGTGAGAATAGGGTTAACAACAACAACGGTTATTGAACCAAGTATTCTATGGAGAATTTCGTTGAATTATATAGATAATGAAAACCGAAGAAAACGAGTTATGTGGGTAGATAGACAAAAATAATAAAACCGATGTTGATAATTTTAAAATACTGTTTACTATATACTCGTACATCTATCAAAGTAGATGCTTTCTATCTTCTTTCTTAATATGAATGAGTTTTTTTAGGAACAGGAAGTACTCCCTTTCCCTATTTTTCTATTTTTCAGAACAGCAAGGTTAGAATAACAAGCATAACTCAGATAATTTCTGCTAACATATCTATAAATATTGAATACTTTCGACACGTAGAATGTTTTTAATAATTTGTTACAATAACAGCCGAGGCAGATGTCAATATAAACGTAAGCATAGGTATGATAAAATAAATACACAATATATAAAGCAAATAAAGTTGTTGATTCCCCTAAAAGAAACAGATCATCTAAAAATAATAATTTATTGGAAGTATAAAACTGTATGGAAAAAAAGCCAATACCTTTAACCAATAGGATAAATTACAATTGGCTGGGAATGTTTGAAATGGGGTTCTGAAAATATATGGAAAAGTACACTGGACGGAAAGATGTGTGAGGGGTATTTTAGATTATGGAAATGAATCGTCCTGATAGTGTGGAATCGTTTATTTAGTCAAAAATAGAGTAGAAAGATTACAGGAGATAGCGGAACGTGAAATATGAAAAGTTAGAGGAGCGAGTCGGTGGCATTCGGTCTCGACCGAGACTCGCTGTGGTGGAGCGGGGAAAGTGTCCTTAACCAACCAACCGGCTCGACTACTCTCCGACTGGGCTCGGCTGCTCTCTACTGTAGCCTAGGTCCTGAATGCACATATCGCGGGATGGCGGTGAATTTAAATCGCCATCCCCGTAGAGGATATACTAAGTCAAAAGCTTATAAGAAAAAATGGCATAAATGGACACTATCGAAAGTAAATTGAAAGTAGTTTAAAATCCAAAATGGCTAACAATGGTGTGTTTGTCAAATTAAGTTAGGTGTGTAGCGTATATAGAGTACTTGAAAAAATTGGATAAAAAATGTATTTATGGTTTTTTCTCTATTCTTCTGTAAGGCATGAAGGTTTGGAACTCAATCAGTCAAAATAATAGTAATCTCATAAAAATAGTAACTTTTTATTAAAATACAGGCGGAATCTTAAAGTCTAATGAAATTAATGAAAAAATTATTTGTCAGGTAAATACATGTTAGGAAATTCTGCCCAAAAACATTGAATAACAAATAGAATAGAATCGGTCATGGTCAATGTGGAAAAAGAAGTTGGGGTAGATAAATTTATTTTGTTTCAGGAACAGATCGATTGAAGCATTTCACGCCACAGCATCTAGAGTGAAGATTGCTAGGATGATTTCCAACCTTCGTTAGAAGTTGGCAAGCAGAGAAGAAGGTCGAAAAGAGTTGAGAAAAATCGATCAGACACAAAATGAGATCCAAGGGTTACGAAAGACAGAAATATATAAAACAATAAAAACAATGCCAAATGCTAAAATGGAGGCAGCTATATCGACAAAAATATTAATCCTAAATGAAAAAGAAATAGAAAATCTGATATGTTGGCTAATTTACCTTATCAAAGAGTATGGAAGAAACGGTTTAATATTAGAAAGGTGGACAATATAGTGTTTTAATAAGAACAAGGTCACGAAATTAAAATAACACATTTATTTATGAAATTAAATGAATGTAAATATACATTTTGACACATTTCAGTTCACTATAATTTGTACTAACTATCTACATAGTTAAATTAAGGGCAAAAAATTGTTGACGAAGGTCACTTCATTAATGTCGAAGGGGTCTTTAAACAGCACGATGGAAGTTCAACAATTTATTGCATGCGATAAGACTATTGACTTTTTAAAGTGTGGTTAAATAGTATAGTACAGGGCAGAATCAAGGTTAAAAACTGTTTACGTTCGGATATTTACTATTATGTGGCATTAATAGTAGCTGACGTGATAAGGCTTTAATTAAATATCTCTAAATTAAGTTGTAATTAATATGAATTAACTTTCTTTAAACCACTTGCGTTTAATTATTTAATATCAAACAGATTCGGAACCAGGTCTAATTATGTAAAATAAAAATAATTTTATATATGTAAAAATTTATCCAAATATGTAAAATATATCTAAATATATACAATACATCAAAATATGTAAGTTTGTCTACGTTTGATTGTTTGTTTATTTGTTGATGGTTTAGCGTTTAAATTCCGCACTATAAATCCAAGATCTGGTTACTCGTTGAGAAAATATACATTAGTGTCAAGTGTCATCAGGATTATAGGAAGTGGGTAATAATGGTCTAAAGAAAACTGAATTGGAAGAAAACATTTATAGGAAGTTAAATTCAATTGGTTATTTAAAGTATTGATGTGTCTTGCAAAAAAAACAATTTAATTTATATTTCAAAGGAAATGGACACTTTCTTACAATATTATTTATATATTTTTTTTTCAAATATGCTAATATAAATAAAGCATTAGACCCGAAGCTAAGCTTATATTTCTACGCGAAAGTAATTTCTACGCGTTTAATTTAAATTTATCAAAAACACTAATTGTTGGTATAAGAAATTCGCAATCTATTTGGCATTGATTTTTTGTAATAAGAATATGTTTTCGTAGTTTGATAGCGATCGTCTGCCTCCCCTCGGCCGAAGCAACTCCCCGCGGGTGCCGTACACTTTCCTGTCACACACGAACATTTATTGACCACAAAGGGTTTGCGCCACAGCGATAGCTATTTATTTTGAGCTCGGCTATGCTTAAATCCTGCATGTGACACAAAAAGGATATTCCTTTTGTTGGAACATCAAATGACTACATGCAGAAAAGTATGCGCTACGAAACGGACCAGCTGTTGGCGAAACAGACAAGAAAACTCGTAAAACAAGCTGGACTTTTAGGTGTGCAACACTTTTTATATCAAGTAATTTTAAATCGATAAATCAATATTTATTATATTGCTTACAGTAAAAATTTATTGGATTTTAATACATGTGCCACATATAAGTTTTAAATCTATTAGCTAATATACACGAGTATATCGTTAATTATTAATATCTTTTTTAGAACACACTAAAGCCGGCCAAATGAATGCTTGGAACAAGTAAATAAGTTTGTGTATTTATGAAATATGTATGATAGAAGCGGAAAGACTGAGATAGATATCGAAAGGAGGGTGACTGCAGGGAATAAAGTGAACGGCGCATTGAATGGAATTATAGCTAATGGGATTGTCACTAATTGTCAACTGAGGTAAGACTAGCGGTTCACAATGAAGTCCTGGTACCGACACTGATGTTTAAAAGTGAGACCTGGAGCTGGCAGAAGAGGAACGGTAGTAGACTGAATGCAGTGGAAATGAGATCACTTAGGCGTATATGTGGTAGATCCATTTATGATATTGTAAATAATGAAAAAATAAGGAAAAAATGTAACGCTGATCTTAGTATAGTGAGTAAGATTAAGAAAGGATCACTTAGGTGGTTTGGTTATATGGAACGGATGAATAAGGATAGAATGATAAGAAAGATATATGATGCAAGTGTTGATGGCACCAGAAGTAGACGACGTTCGCGGAAGACTTGGCACGACCAGGTAAACCAGATACTCGAGGATGGTCCTGTTAGAAGCCCCAATAATCGTCGAGCTTATATGAGAAGATCTATGAATGTGGATGAGGTAAGAATTGTGTGTGACGAAGACAGAAGAGTGTGACGCTCTATTCGGCGTGATGGTAAGTAAAGCCGGCCGTACACACAACGGTATACATAACTGGTATACCTGTTCAGGTCGCCTCTACAGGCAAACCGGAGCGTGTATGTGATAAAACTGGCTAAACTAAACTAAATTAATTTATCAAGTTTACCTGATCAAGTATACCTGTCAGGTATACCGTTGCGCGTAAGGCCGGCTTTACATGTGCATAAGTTTTAAGAATATATTTTCTAAAGTAGAATTTAGTATTTATTTCTTTATTTGACGTTTTTGTCGCCTAATGGTATACTGATCAAGTGGTCGGGGGTTCAAGCCTCGTTCCAGGAAGCTATCAAGATGGCCCTATTTTTATAGCACAAGGATTTAGCTTAGTTTGAAAATAGTAAGAATATTGATGTGATACGTATTCCGTGTACGCATCTCTATTCAAAAAAAATATCTTAGTTATATTGTGCTTAATGCTGAGCATCGTAGCATCCTGATATATCTGGAACTTATTGCACAATACGTCTTCATCCCTCCCGATCTTCGACCGTGTTGATCGCAGAAGGGACCCTGTTAACTGTTTTATTTGGTCTATCCTATTTCACGGAAAACATCCTCAGGCTCGCTATTCCACGCTTTTACAAAAAACACAACATAAAAGTAAATGTTCTTTTGCACATTTTGAAAAGAAAAAAAATATATTATTCAGGATAACCTCTCTCGGCCAATTTTTTTTAATTACAGAAATTTTTACATAATTTTTAGCTGTTACACTAGAAAAATCTTTGTGTTTAACCACTGAAGTTTTATCTTTTAATGCTAACCAGTTTTAAAGCTACTTCTTTGTTAGAGCAACTGTTAAAATAAAATTATTCTTATCTTAATAGTTAAAAATCTTACTACAATGTTATTGCTTCAATTCAAGTTTAAATATAAAAAAGACAATATTTTTTCTTAAATTAATGCCTTAATTAAACCTTTCAATTTTCTTATAGTATCAAAACCATAAAAGCGTTAGTAAGTATAACTAGAATATCATAAATCATCAACAAGAAATATATAACCAGAAGTAGTATGAATGATGAGGAACCTAGATACATAGATATGGAAAAGTCTTTATCAACGTACTAAACTTATCAAGGGTTTTGTAAGGAGTAAAATTGTTTGAAACTAAACATTGTTTCAACCAATTTCGTGATGGGCAACTGTTCAAGATGAAACAAAAGAGACTGTTTTTTAATCGCCTTCAGTTCACTTCCATCCACTCTTGGATAAAGACCTTTCTTAAACGACCTTCCTTCATCTCTTTCTCTGTCCTTAGCATCCAAATAGTTCTTGTAATCTTTCTGAAACCCAGCCCAAGGAACTGAGGATGACCTATGTTTTAATTACCAGTATGGGAGGCTCCATTATTCTACTTTTTTATTCCTCTCATCATGTTGGCGATGATGAATTGTTTTAGATTCGTTAACACGGTATTGTCCATCTTCCAGGGCCTCTTCTATCAGCAATTTTGCCTAGAAAGATATTTCATAATACGGTTAAAATATTGTTTTTTTCCGAATTTTTATAGTTTGAAAAATTTATTTTTCCTTCTGCATTCAAATTATTGCATTGTCATTAGCAACTTTATCAGAACAGTTTATTTTTAGAAATCGTATGTAAATTCATCTCTCAAATGCTTCAAGACACTTTATCATTGTTTCGGTGAGTGTCCATGATTCCACTCATTAATCACTTGTGTTTTGGGTCCTCTAGAGTCACAGTATCGTCTGCGTAACGAAGATTATTTAGTTTCTTTCCACTTATTACTAAACTTTCTTCTACTTTACATAGAACGTCCTTAAATGTATTGTCACGTTCTGCTCGGGCTGACCGGGCATCCAATCCATGCCATGGATCGAACGCCAGACCCCGAGTTTCACGTCACCGGCTAGCTACATCTGCTTTTACAAGGTACGCGGGTTCTCATCAGGTAAAGTCCACGGGCCGCTACATAAGAGTCTCCTTCATTTATATAGGAGATAGGATATACAATAATAACAAATTTTGTTCACCGTACAAACTATAATTGAACATTAACAACCCGCCAACATTTTTCTTGATATTCACAATTTTACGTCCCTGTTCTCATGTTTCAAGTTTCCACTACATATTCTCTTCTTCAAACCCACACACAGTATGTAGTAGGGCCCACACACAATCTAACATTTTATACTGATGTTTTTGGTGGGCCCCCACACGTGGACGCATGCATCTCATAACGTCATAATATTTTGTGCATAGAGATTGAAGAGCATTGGTGAAACAATAAAACTCTGTTGTACTCTTCTCCTTATTTCTAATACTTCGGTTGTTTGATCTTCTACCTTCACGGATACTTTGTGTTAACAGTACAAGTTTTCAATTAATTGAAAATGTTTATCGTCAATTCCAGCTTATTGTAATATTTATTGTTTAGTTTAATTATTACAATTTTAATTACAAATTACGATGACGTTTACGTGAGTCAAGAAAATGGAGTATCAGAAATTTTTATTTACACGCCAACGTTTCCGAAATTCGTTTTAATTATTTTTGAAGAAATCTTCCAATACAAATAAAATTATTAACACTTTGTATCAATGAGTAATAAAGTAGTGACATACGAACTAATAAAACTTACCTAAAATATTAAGTTACAATAAATTATCTTCAATATTCCGAGATTAATCTTTTTGCGATCGCGTTTAATTTACTTTGAACTCCGATCCCTCTCTTGTACCTACAATGTTTAACGGAAGAATTTTTTATTATTCACATAAAAGACCCATCCATTTTCAGAAATCTCGTCAACCCTTACTTTTACTTCACGACATCAGACATTGAACGAAGCTCTAAAAGGCGTAAAAAAGGAAAAGCATTTAGTCTCTTTAGGGTGAGTTCAGAAATAAAAACATACTCCCTTTCGTCCAATGATCACCTGAAATTAGAGGTCTTAAGTTATTTCATACCTGTGAATCAGGATAGAAAGTGGGTAATAAAATGTACTATCTCCGTAAGGATTACACATTTTGGTGAGCTTTCATAAAGTATCGCTTTATGGTTTACGATAATTTTCCTATAATAATAATTGATGACCTTAAATAATTTCTGTGCTATTTAATTTTTATTATTCATACGTAATGACTTTAATGACGGTACTGTAGGTATAATTTTTATAATGAATATAAAACAAAACCACGTATATAGGTTCGTGTTTCTTATAACGGCGTTAAGAGATTTTTCTGATAGAATATTTAAATTTATTTATTTTAATAATTTTTTATTAATTTCCAATTGACGTTTTAATATTTATTTTAAAATTCAGACACTCGTATAAATTGAATCCTTTCTCAAAATAAAAATATTCCGTACATACCTTCTTTGTCCTTGAAAATAAAAAAACAAAAATAAAATTTCATAAGTTATAATCAAAAATAAATCCGGTTTTTATATTAACAACAACCTAACTTAACCATATAATAATATAAACCAACTAATAATACATTAGAAAACTAATTTCTGAAATGTTTATTTTGTAAATCTGAAGAAGTTCAAATAAATTATTCCATGACCCACCTAACACACATATCTTATTTTATATCCTGTGATATGTGCCGCGGAATTTTTTAGTAACGTTGACAGAGTAAATCTTTTTTTTTTTTCATTTCATTCAGTTCGTTATATTTTTTTACTTCAGTTTAATTAACTTTTAGAACTTCAGACTTATTACTCATTACGAAACTTCGAACTCTCCATGTTTATGGAGAGTTCAAAGAGGTTTAAGTTTTAAAACGTCTTTTTATCTAATTAAACTTATTATATTAGATTCTTTATAAAATTAAGTTCTTGTTAGTGTATTGACAGTTTAGCCAACGCTTGCGCCATCTTGTCAAAAAAGCGCAAAAAATGTTTTGCTATAAATTATGCAATTTCCTTTAATTCACTTAATTCAGTCAACATCGGAATGTAAGACTGTCTATAAAACTATTAAGTAATAAAAATCGACTCACTAACGTAAATCACTTTTTAATTTCGAATTATCTGCATTGTCTTGTTTCAACAGAAAACATGTGAAGGTCTATCGCTTCCAGAATCATCATCACCGCGAAAGATCCCTGAACGCACCCCGCAGATACTTGGGCATAAAACAGAGCCCCTCGTAGCCTCCAAAAATGCGCCCAGTACCGACGACAACATGTACATGTTACATGCGCAGCCATCCGAAAAGCCTATTCTATTTACTTACTTATAATACTTCCGCGTATCTTTATTCTATGGTCTCATTTCTCCGTATTTCTGTATGACTGTGCTCAATCAATAATAAACTTATGTCAACTGTAAGTAGGTTCTTTTATTCAACCTGCTCTTGCCACACATACATAATGCATTTCTGTGATCATCATCAAACAACATGTAAATGATCGGTGGCTATTGGGGCACTCAACATTCGCACCTCACCAAATCCTCCCGATTCAGCTTTCATACGTTCTCACAAACATCAATACACACTAAGCATATATCTCATATTTTTTAATTCATCGTATCTAGTGACCTCATCCTGTCTTTTTTGTATAACGTCGCATACCCCCCATAACTGGTAATCACGACGTTTCATTAGATCACGGTTAATTCCTCATAAGTGGTGACCCTGACGTTTCATTAGATCGCGGTTAATTCCTCATAAGTGGTGACCCTGACGTTTCATTAGATCGCGGTTAATTCCTCATAAGTGGTGACCCTGACGTTTCATTAGATCGCGGTTAATTCCTCATAAGTGGTGACCCTGACGTTTCATTAGATGTCGGTTAATTCCTCATAAGTGGTGACCTTGACGTTTCATTAGATCGCGGTTAATTCCTCATAAGTGGTGACCCTGACGTTTCATTAGATCGCGGTTAATTCCTCATAAGTGGTGACACTGACGTTTCATTAGATCGCGGTTAATTCCTCATAAGTGGTGACCCTGACGTTTCATTAGATGTCGGTTAATTCCTCATAAGTGGTGACCTTGACGTTTCATTAGATCGCGGTTAATTCCTCATAAGTGGTGACCCTGACGTTTTATATAATCAATTATCACCCAAACATTAAATCTCGGATAATAATCCATAACTCCATAGTGGTGACCTATTATTTAAATTTTAATAAACATCGCGAATTTCATCTAAAATAAAATATGTTTAATAAATATTGTATTAAATACAATGTTGTGGAAATAAACAATAACGGAAAAAATCGGCGATGATATTATTTTTTTAGTACACAGAATTATTTCATAATAATATTATGGAAATTTCACACACAGACTATACTTGATCTAGGGAGATCCTATCTATTTGGGACATTTATTTTGCGAATAAATATATTAATTACTTGAACGAAAATAATGCTCTGTGCCACCCTCCGCCTCTTCCCCACCCGGTCACGCCACACTAATTGATCGACGGCCTTGTAAAAGAACGGTTCGAACTCCGTTATAAAAAATCTCTGAGAATTATACGTCTATATCTTGAGTCGGAACCTTTGATGAAATAGTGTGCGAAATTAACAATAGACAGTCCACGTTTGGAGGTGCCAGTAGAATTGGGTGCCTTTTCCTTCCGTATCCTGTGTTTTTTTTCAGCATCTATTCTTATATGCAACACTATCATTATATAAATTAAAGAGATCTAAGGAAAAAATATATTGTTTTTATCAGAACATTATATCGTGATTTATAAATGGCAAAAGAGTATCCCGTTGTAGTAACTCTTGTTAAAAAGTGTAAAAATCCGAAGAAGTATCGACTGTAATAATTCGTTTGAAGAAGTATATATTCTCTGGCCCGACATGACACCAGTTAGTTAAACAATGGTTAAAGCTGCCTCGAGCAATAGTGAAATTAATTGTATTTATATAAGCTCTCTTTTCATTTTAAGCATATTTATATTCGGGATTTTATTTATCTAGACCATTATATCTTTCCCTCCAATAAACACGGGACTGAACGATCTGATATCACATTGATATAGGTGAAGCAAAAAACAAAGATAACGCAACGCATTCCCAGCATGAACAACTGGAAATAGTATATCAAAGAAAATATTTTTTACGAATATCTTCCGAACGCCACTTTCGGTTGAAAGCAGAGAAAAAACAAATATGTGAACACAGCCCTCCTACTCGCTCCAGGGAAAGTATGTAGTATAAGAAATGAAAAAATATGAATTATTGCCATGTATCGGACCGTGACATTACCTCTGATGATTCTGCGAATCTTTGTATCAAATATTATACGGTATCTCATAAAAAAATATTCATACGATTACGATATAAACACATAAATCAGTTTGATTTTACCACCTCTATCGTGAGTTTTTCGTAAAAAATAAACACATAAAATGACATCACAAAATGTTAAGCATTTCCGAAAACTTTATGTAAGTTTCAGCAAGTATTATTTTTAAATAATATTTAAGAAATCAATGGATAGCACCTATGTAAAAATATTTAAAATAATCAAGAATATATAAAGTATTCAAACGTGGACCGCTTATAAATCTTATCCGAACTTATGCTAATTATACGTTAAGACGACTGCAATTTTATTATACATATTATATGTTTGTATTTGGTAATAAATATAAAATATTGTTTTTGGAACTAAATTGAAAAAATTATAAAAAATGCATTCAACAAGATTGTTTTATATTTAATTATGTCTAGAGTAAACGGCATTAATGCTCAAAACTTTCATAATTACATTTTTTAACTTCACGAAACAAATTCACAATATGCCCATACTTTGCATATAACTACAGTAGATAATATCTAAGTAGTAGATAATAACTAAGTAGATACATAATAATATATATTTTAATAAAAGTAAAAAAAAATCTTAGATACTTTTCTCAAAAAACTCTTTTACAAAACTTGTACTTATAATTTATTTTTTTATAAATCTTATATTATAATTGTTTGATTATTACTTTTTCTGTTATTAATTTTATATTTTGTGATTTTATTGAAGTCAAGTATTTTATTATAATATTGTGAAAAGTGAGATTACTAAATATCATTATTGAAAGCAGAAAAAATATAATAATCAAAAGTGGGACTTAAGCTCTTTCTCTGAGTGTTGGAAAGTTATAATTTGCTGAACCAAATAAGCCACACACCTACTTGTCTAATTGATTAAAATTCGTATCTACCTCCCAGATTGATTACAAGTAAAGCACTATTAGATATCTGTGCCCCACACAACACTGAGCATAACCAATATCAAGATATGTAATAACGAAATTCAAATAAAAAAAATTGAGTACCTATAATTTGAGACTATGTAGCATGGCGTTTATGTATCCAGTTCGCTAGGAAGGATGGAAGGAATGAATCATTACTTTTTAAATTTTCATTTATTAGAATACAGTTTCTTAGTATTGGTAGTATTAATATTGCATAGGTAGACACTGGGTATTTTTCATAATATATTTTTTTATGTAAATATCGTGTAGAGTACTGAATTTAAAAATATGTTTTTACCGATCTGCTGGGACGTCTGAGGATATTGTTTAATTTTAAAATTTGTACAATTTTTCCTCTTTTCTTATGTCATCTGGCATTTCATTGAAAATCTTCGTCGCACTGTACCGCAAATTACCTTTCATAACAGTTTGGTAGAGGTGGTACTGCACGTAAGTCTGCCGTAAAAAAATCTTCACTAATTTTCAAGTAAGATTTGGTTTTTAGTTGTAAAATGCTGTTCGGTGTTTATAACAGGACCAGATCGCCGGTCGCCGTTCGCGTGTGGATGCTCCATTTGGTTTACTATACCTACCTGCCCCTCCTCCCTTCACCCTTACCACAGAGCACTACTATTTCTGTATGTTATCTATAACTTTTGAACTGTTAAGAAGTATCACGTCTTTCTAAGTGCTCGTTACACTGGTCTGATTGTACAGTTACTGTTGCCATTGTGTGTGTTCGGTTTTCTCGCGGCGCGTGCCGAAATTACTATTGTATTCAGAGTGTCATATCATGTGAATCGGTGAAGTAGTTCCTAAAGCTTAGGAGAGCTGTGACTACAGCAGAGAAAATTCAGGTATGTCGTGCTTCCTGGTTGGTCCTTAAACCCTTATTATTCTGTCCCTATACCAAATTCCTATCACTCTTCCTGCATCCCGTTTCTCCACCCCATGCGTAAACAAATACTTAATGTTATCGTTCAATTATGTATTTTGTCAATAAATGACTAATTTTATATTTTACAATAAATATTTCTTGTTTCCTAAATATTGGTGACTCGGTAGCAAAATCTATTTCACCCTCATTCAAATAAAATCAATCCCATGGAAACCTTTAATTTACTAGGTAATTTAAGAAAGGGTGAATTATCGTATTTTGATAATGTTGCATCCGGAATAGTTAATGTTTAATTAAGATTAAATATTTCAAACAATAAAGTTATCTTTTTGATATTTTGTTATAGAAATAATTCTACGTTTACAAAAAAGACGTGCTTTTAATATCATATTTATTAAAGTAACTAAAGAAGTTTTAACTCAAAATAAATGAAATGATTGTTTAGATAGTACCTAGTCATCATTATGTATGGTGTATTTATTTACCAAGTTCATTATTTTAAATATTCAAAAATATTAAAATTTAAAATCTAAATTTTTAAACTTGAAAATCTATAATAATATATATCGACGATCTATAATTATTGACGTCGTAAAGTGTTTTTGTCATTCGGCAATCATGAAACCAATTTTGTCATTTGAGTGGCAATTTTGAACTGTTAGCACGTGCACTGCGGTTAACAAATTCTCCATATTTATCAGCTTACTATCCCTTGCTACTGGGCAGCGCTATCTATCTACAGGGTGTACCTCATGAATATATAATACTAATAAATAAATAAAATATTTTTATTTCGGAATACGCATAACCTAAACCAGAAAAAAAATCTGAGACAAAAAAGGCTTTTTTTTAGTGTTGTGATCTATTTACAGCAAGTATATTTTTATTATAAATTGATTTATTATTATGTGAAAAATATTTATTTAATTTACTGAAGTTAGTTGCTACTCAAATATCAATACACATTTTCTTTGTTATAAACTACCATTCATACATAAAATCATATGTCTAATATTTTATTAAAACATGCCTCCACCTCGAAATGAATTCAGATCTAGTGAGGTGGACATGATTTTTTTTTTAAAAACATGTAATAATAACGTATTAAATAAATAAATGCTTATAATCTTAAAACTAATATGAAAAATGTCCTCGTATTTCTTTGTAATTTTTTTATTTATCCAGTACGTAGTTGAAAGTTTTTTTATTTTTTTAAGAAAACTGCTGATTCTCGTTCTAATATAATTAAGTTTCTCTTTATAAGGATTACGCTTGAAAATAATTGGTCGCAAAAGTATGTCGCATTTTTTTCAACTGGTAGGCTGCTCCATGGGTCAAAAACAATTTTGCCTACTTTATGTTGATCTTTCATTTCTATATTATGTAAAGTTGCTAAGTAGGTAATTGGTAGATACACTAAAATTTAATTTCACACGCATGCACCTAAAGATTCGCAGGCGGCTTGGGAGCCGCTATTTACTAACCCCTGACCTAATGAGAAATGTTTATCTATGACTTGAAATCATTTTAACACATCATTGCTTATATTTCTTGTCCAAGGAAGAATTACCTCTAAGATTTTTTGTAGCCTTCGTGCGGTTAAAGATTTGATTGTAAATTTTAGATTGGAGCATTTCGGTCATAGGGAGATAACGGTGCGGCGATTAAATAAAATGTATGATTTCAAGCTACGAAGGTATTTTATCAAATCTGACACGAGTTTTTCATCTCCCTAATTTCCCCAAGAGCTACGGAGAGAATCAAGAAAATTCCTGGAAAATACGTGCTTATACAGAATATAAGGTTACATATTATTTTAAAGAGTTTTTCTTCTAGGAAGAATCAAATAATTACACAAAACACTTTATAGAGGTAATTATTCACTTCGTAGTGAAGAGATAAATTGCTACTACTAAATTATGTGATTGTGTTTGGCATTGAATAATATCAATGATTGAAAACTATGACTGCCACAGTATACAAAATAAATTAACAACAAATTAGAAGATAAATGGCTTATTTATATAAAAAGTACAGCTTCCTAGTATATATAAAGTAAATAAAATTCAAATCAAATCATATCAAACCACAAACAAATTAAATAAATTAATAAAATAAAATAATCCCAAATCACAATATTTTCAGATACTCGATCACTCATCAAAATCAATGATTGACTCACAGTTTGTGAATTGTAGCTCATCAGTAGGTTATTTTTCTTGCGTGTATTTTATTTTCATTCTCATTCACAACTTCAAGGTTGTTCGTGTTTACTGTCGGCCACAAAATTACAGAAAAATGTTTTGGATTTTTATGATTTGGTTTTTGGAAATTTTCGAATAGTTTAAGCGTTTTGTTTTAGTTAGCGACGAGTTTATTGAGTTTTCAGAGTGTCATATTAGGTAGTGACGGTGACTTATCCAGCAAAGCTGAAGTTGAATGAAAATAACAAAATATATATTATATTATATAATAAATAAAGACAAGTTTCCGCTTGTGCGTTTTTAACAAATAAAATGTTTGTTCAGCCGGTACTCCAGTAAAATGTTATCGATAACTGTATTATATACAGTATATATATAAAGAGTTTGAAATATTTGTAATATATTTATATGTACTGACTTTTACATTTTAAAAATATGTGTTGTTTAACTTTACCAGTAATGAAGTCGACACGAGTCAAAATTGGAGGCGATCCATTACCCGAGTATCGATCCAGGTACCTCTCACATGCTATATTAGTGCGTTGTCATCCTTCTATTCCCCAAATAAACAGCAGTGTCAAACTGTCATGTAAGTATAGGTATATAAGGTATGTTTTGTGTTAGAATTTAATTCATCAATTTGTATTTTTGACATATTTTATTATTTACCGTCTAAACAACCAATATTCATACTAATCTTTAAATAAATAAATGAAATAATTACCCATATTTAACTTTGTAAAAATATAGTATTAATTAATAGATTAAGATATTTATACGATTGATATTTTCACAGCTCTTGATTGATTTCTCGGCACCGTGATGGTTAGTGTCCTCGCTAATCACGCGGGAGACCGGGATTTGGATCCATGTAAGGAAGATTTTGATTTGTATTTTATTTATGTATTTAATTTCATTTATGAATATTTTTATCGAACCAGAAAAACACACTCACTCACAAGGATGATATTCGTATGTCTGGGACATGTATGTAAAGTATTTTAGAAAACCACTAGTATATAAAACGCCTCGTACGTGATGAATTCAGTAAAGCAAACGTGAAACAAGCATAACACATTGTATTATTTTTTTACAAAGACAATGAAAATTTGGTACCTATTAAAGAAGACAGAAAATAAAAGTCACACATGTAAAATAAATTCTTAAACTGCTTTTAAATTTTTTTTGCGTACAGTAAATACTTTTACAACCCACACATTTTTAAAGTTAAACAGCGTAGCAAATTCATTTATATGACACCACGTAGGTTACATTTCAAGACCGCAGCCGTGTGGCTATCTGCATTCTAAACGGAATATTTCAGGGTAGCGTTAGACTGCCACATCCCCTGATGAATTAATCATCTCTACAACAATATGCACACTTTAAATTGAAATGAATTTTATTGAAAATTGCATAAATTTTTAATATGAATGGGATTGCGTTTTCAGAATAACAATAATCGTTTATATTTATCATCAAATTTATACAGATTTTGACAAAGAAAATCTGATGTCAAATATTTTTTTTATTATTAAGGAGAACACATTCTTATTGTGAATTTGTAATTATTTAAAACACAGTTCTGTGACATTTAAAAAAAATACTAATTAAATATATTAATTAGAAAGATATACACATATAATCAATTTTATCTAAACATATTTTGTTGTTGCTACCGGGATTCGAACCGGAAGTCGACAAATTTTCGTACCCATATGTTGCATTTTAAAAATAAATACATCTACCGTTCCATTATTTGAAAACCATCTACTTTGTTTTTATGGAATCTCAAATAACTTTGAGTAAACCGATAGCAGACGCCAAAATTAACAATTCAATTTTGGACACATTTATACAACTTAAATATTATTAAGGAAAACATATTATTATTGTGAAGTAGTAATTATTCAGAACATAGGTCTGTGATATATATTTTTAAATACTTATTAAATGTATTAATTAGAAAGATGTACATGTATAATCAATTTTATCGAAAAATATATTGTTGTTGCTACCGGGATTTGAATCTGGATCTCTTTCTAATTTGGGAAGGTGCATTATCCAACTATGCATTATCAGACGGATTTTTGAATTTATGTGTTACATTTTTCAAATTAATACATCTACCGTTCCATTATTTGAAAGCCATCTACTTTGTTTATAAAGAGATCCAGGTTCGAATCTCGGTAGTAACAATAATATATTTTTCGATAAAATTGATTATATATGTATAAATTTCTAATTAATACATTGAATTAGTATTTATTTAATAGTAAAATAAATATTTTCTATATACTAATTTAATGTATTAATTATAAATATATACATATAAAATCAATATTGTCGAAAAATATTGTTTTTGCGCTACCGGGATTAGTATTTAAAACATCACAGACCTATGTTCTGAATAATTATAATTTCACAATAAGAATGTGTTCTCCTTAATAAATATTTTCTTCTTTTCGTACTCTTTAACAGACATGGGTTATCTTCACTTTGTTTACTGCGACTTGGAAAAGTTCTACAGTAGATTAGCCAAACCATTGCCTCAGGTTATTCATTTTTTCGGTATATCTTTCTAATTTATTAATTTAATTTGTATAATATTTAAATATTTTTACTATGAATTCTTATTGATTTTTTCTTGCTCTGATACTTGTTTGTATATTACAAGAGCTAGAAGGATATAAGCCAGCAGAGAAGTAGATATGAATAAAGTAATATATTACATGTCGTATATATGTCTCCAATAACGAGTGTTACTGATTTTCATTTATTTCAATAAATGTAACTTTATACAAACCTTTCGTCACTACTGTAGTTTCATGAAGTGCAATCCCTTTCATCATCAAGTGTAAATGACAATTACAGTGACTAAAATATAACTCAACAGATGTGTAGTACACAGTTTAAATGCCACGTTGATAATGAGTTTGACAATTCTCTAACCAAAGTATGACGGAGTTCGGTAATGAACTATCGTCTGCTGCTGTTTTTAGTGAGTCGTTGTACGTAGGTAATATATCCTTACGTCCGTACTCGCCCGCGATTTATTATACATTATATATATATATATTATACATTATATATAAACGATTATACAAAAACAACGATTGCACGTTATTATATTTATAAAAGCAACGAAATTTTGTAAAAATAATATTTAAATATATTACGTTAAATAAAATCGTACTTCGTCTCTGTACCAATATGTTTGAGTATGAACCATCGCACTACACGCATTTTTTGTACTATAAAAATAATCACACTACTAAGTAGGTACTTCAAACTGCCAAAATACATAGACAAAAGAAAATATGTACAATTTATAAAGAACTTCGTAAACAATAATGAGTATGTTGTGACGTTACAAATTGGAGTCACGTACGAAATTGCTCTGTCACTTATTATTATCAAGCACCTTGACATTTACAAATTATTACTCTTAGGTTGATATTACATTCTGTGTCTGAGGTTATAAAAATGGTTGCATCTATGTTTCGTTTTCAAAATCATTGACGAAGCTGTCAGACTAAAATATAGCTGTGTGCGATTCAGTATAACCAGAGGGTAAGAATTTTTTATTGTTCAATCACTAGTGCATAATTTAATATTAACTTGTTAATATAATCGCATGGTAAATAATCTTTACAGGAAATAATATGTTTCCTTCTAGTTTATATCTTTGGTTTCTGGTGCATATTTCTGGATTTGACCTTTAGTTTTTACTTAATTAATATCTACCTTTGGATATCGCTCATCAGTTAGTCGCCTCACTGCAGGTGAAATTTATAATTATGATAATCAATCTTCAACAAATCCCGTTTACGAATCCGATCGCGTCGGCCTGGATGTTGCGGGCCAAACATGATGTGGAGCCAAGACATCTGGTAATCACATATAAGAAGAATATTGAACTCGCACCCAACCCGACGAGATGAGGATTCGTCAAGTGGATATTATTTTATTGTATTTATTTTATTTATTGTGTTTCATTCTGATTAGATGTCTTTCTTTTTCTAATGAATAACATATTTTATTTATCACCTCCAGGTGTTTCTATAAATTTTTCACAGTTTAGGATGAAGGCAAAATGTAACAAAGTTAAGGTGGGTATGTGTTGCTCAAGTAAAAGAATCCGCGGATCTCGTGTTCTAAACTGACTAGCCGGTGAATAGAAATTAAATGTAGCTATAAATACTATTAATTAATTTACCTTCATTATTTATGAGTTATTTCTAGTTTATAGCAATATAGTCGACCGAAATATAAACAATAAAAATGAGACTGGTCGGAACCGTCATCTTCCTAATCTTTCTATATGGTGCCAAAACATAAACTCTGAGAGAACGAGAGCATAGATGCTTTCGAAATATGATGCTGGGAATGCTTCGCATATCGTGAATGAATGCTTCGATTATATTGGAATTAAACACCCAGCAGCGCATATCCTCAACTGATCAGCTCCGAATATTCATATATATATTGGCCATGTTACCGGACATTAGAACCAAGGGAAGGTTGGCGATTCAAAGGAGGCTGAAATGAATTTCGTGTAAGATTACTGAAACGATGAACCGACATGGTAAGATCCTCGACTATTATTCGCCGAGTGCCGCAGTTCCAATATCACGACTGCTGTTTATAAGAGTAAAACAACGATGACGAATGTAAGTGGCTTAATTATTTTATACGGCGTACATTACACTACCCAGCATCTTAGAAGACATAGAATATGATTATTAAAGGTAAAGGATACTCAAATGATCGCACTGAAGATATCTCACTATTGCCAAAATATTATAAGGATCACGTACTTCAAAATAAGTAGAATCTCAAATAATATAATGTTTTTCCGTGTTCCCATTACGAAAATTATTACTTAGCTAAATCTTGTAGACACTTCTCTGCCATGTTCTTATATTCTGCTTTCATGTTTGCTTTGAATGCTTTGTAACAAGAAATGTTTTAAATACTTTGAACTTCAACTGTTCACCGTGAGAGAAGTTATTATTTATACGAACTCCTCAGCCTTACATTATAATAATGTATTCTAAATCTATTCGTCTAAAATATTTTCGTCAGATAAATATCAGAATTCATAGATTTTTTTTTTCTTTGTGTTTTTACATGATCTTTTACAGTATTTTAATTGTTTCAAAAAATACATTTGTTCTACATATTACTATAACTACATATGTATTACATTATTTTGAATTATTAAATGAAAACTTACTCAGTATCCTTATAAATTAAACAAACAACAAAATGTTTGTAAATACACCATGTTTTTTTTAATTAAAAGCCAATATTTTTTCAAAATTTGAAGTACTTTAATTATTCGTCACACACAAATTACTTTAACTGATATCGTAATCGCTATCGCCAATCGCTTGCTGCTAAGTCCTGCGGGCGACTATTGCGCGACCAGGATCTGAGTAAAATCTAGATGAAATATAGATTCTACGGAAGCCCTGGCCGCGCAGCGGCTACTACGGGCCACGTAGCTGCCATTATCGGCTACGAAGCTGCCAAAATAGCCGCCGCAGGTCCTAGCAGAAAAAATCAATCGATGGCTTTGGCCGATTGGTTTTCTGTTAGTGCATGAATTATGAAACAAACAGATCACCAAACGGCAACGTAGCGTTTTAAATCGATAATATTAAATAAGATCATATATTGAAGATGTCGTAATAATTTTGAATGTAGAACATTGTATGAATCGTCAGTCTAAATGTTTGTAAATACTTTGTCTGATTTCAAAACATATTCATATATATGAATTAAGTACTTCAATAAATTATTTAATTTCGATAGATTACACATTTTATTTCATTCCATAATATTAATATGAAAAAACGCGGAAAAGAGTAGATACTTTTCATTTTACCTTATAATATAAAACTTGTAAAAACTGTACAGGTAATTATTTTAAAACAGACCGCGTCTAGTAAAGTAATTACCTTTATTTTAAATGTATTCTTTTATGTTAAAAATAATAATATTGATAATTTTTATTTTATGCTGTATGTATATTACATTTTAAATGTAAGTACCTTTTCTTTTATAAATACATAATAAGTTTTGAAATAAGTAACATAACTTTCTTGTACAAGATTCTTCGTTTCTGAACTCGGGAAATTTTTTGTATAAAATTGAATATAACTTATTAAAAATAAATTCTGAAAAAACTAGACAATTAAAAAAAGGCAAAAGTCTTTAAAAAGAAGTGGCACCAGTAACCAGCATACCAAAAATCAGCGGGTATGCGAAACTTAACAAGAGAATTACAAGAAGATACATATAAATGATATATGCGAAAAAAAATTGAAACTCATGCAAACACTAATCAAACTTGATATTTGTTCCAGAAGATCAAACTTCTTTCGAAGAATTTTAAGCCTAATACTTGGGTTATTGATAACTGCAATGGAACTATCGTTAATATAATAGAAAACTCTAAAAGTAACTCCTCAACTCTCCTCATCTCTGTCAGATAGTAGAGAGAAGCCAAGAGTTTCAAGTACCACTATTATTATGTTTCATAAACGATTCAAATGTATATACTTCTCATCGCAACCCTTAAAAGTTTACAAAAGGGTCAGACAAGGTTGTGTACTATCTCCTAAACTCCTTAATATCTATGGACAATATATAGGTAACAAAGAGGATACTGAACGGAGGTGTTTCAACAGGCGGCAGACAATACCACATTAATTGCGATCTGGGAAGACAAATAGAAAAACTCAACCATAAGATTGAGGGAGCAAGCTTGGTACTGGGTTTTGAAATTGTGGAAGTCAATCGCCTCTAAAATCATCAACACCGCCGACAACCCCTGAACGCATCTTTCAGATGGGCGCAAAACCGAGCTCCTGACAACCTCAATAACACATCAGGTATCGGCGACAATAACATGCGCCGGCAGCCGCTCGGGAAGCCGGCTTCATATCGTCATTTTTCCGATCACAAACTCCGTTAACTAATTGCACGTAACTTTATTATACAATCTAATTTCTTCGCATTTCTGTAAATAATGCTGAATAAACTTAAGAACAACTGTAAGTAGTCTTTCACGTTCTATAACCTGCTCTGGCCATATTTTAAAATGTACACTAATACTCGCATATACCACACATATTTTACATAAAATAAACAGAAGCATGATAAAAAATGTCAGGGTTGATCACAATGACCAAATGTTAAGAACGAAGGATTTTAATGATTATGAAATGGTAAATGATGATTACCTAAGATTTCTCGTCTTAAGAAATGGAGATAGGAAAGTCGAGGTTTGAAGAAGAATTAGTGTGGCTAATTCTGCTATCTTGAAAATGATCACGATAGTCAGTCATGAGCGCATTGACATTTAAGTAAATACAGGCGGCCTTCGACATTCACACTTAATTGGTTCCTGAAATGTGTGTGAAAATAGAGCCATTTAAAAAAACACCAAAATGGGATGTATTTTCAGTTATGTATTTATTTATCAATCACATACATATACATAATACATTAAAATTGTAAAGATATTGTTGAATGCCACCCTTTTTTTTCTTTTCCTCATAGAGAGTTCTGTAACATTCCGTGTCTCAATTGATTGCCCTACGTACTTGAGATATACGCTCAATATTGGGACCACATTCATCCATGATAGTCAAAAAATTATCAAGATGCATGAAGGCTTCATTCATATTTATGATTGTCAAAGTCTTGACGAAGTCAGCCTTTTTCTGTTCTGAATTTTCTATTTCATTTACTTCTTGTTGTTCAATTAGGTATTCATTCGACAAAGGCTCTGAATGAGATTTGATTAATTCATCAACATCTTCGTTGTTGGCGTCCATGTTTAGTTCATTAATCATTGAAACTATTTCAGTTGTGATAGTTTCCGGAGATTCTTTAGGGTTCAGATGATCGCTCATAATTTGTGGACATAATTTTTTCCAAGACCTTTTAAAACCCGCTGAACTTGTTTACATACATTTCAAGGACAGAGAGAAAGAGACAGGGAGCGGAGGAGAGGAGAATGACTGCACGTGAGACAAAAGCGAACATTATCGGAAAAGAAACGACGGTCAAAAAATGTGCAAAATAGCGAATTATATACATACTGTATATAAAAATATTAACTTAGTTTTATAATATTAATAAAATAAAATAAACATTAATTATATTTTACGCGTCACATGCTTTTTAATTTTGTGCCAATGTTAATAATTATTTATTTTATTCGTTAACTTTGTTTTATTAACCATTTATTGAGTTTAAATACATCTACCGGTTTCGAAAAATACAATTTTCTTCTTCAAGATATCAATACTAATCAAAATATGTTGTTTCTTTACCAGAATCTATTTATAAATATAAAAAAATTAAATATGAATTAAATATATTAATTATAAAGATATACATATAAAATCAATTTTATCGAAAAATATTGTTGTTGCGCCACCGGGATTCGAACCTGGATCTCTTTCCTAACCGGGGAAGGTGCTTTATCCAACTAAGCTACAGCGACATCATTTTTAGCGACAATTTTCGGCCCTATATGTTACCTTTTTGATATTAATACATTTAATCGTTCCATCATTTTTAAAATATCACAGACCTATGCTCTGAATAATTACAACTTCACTATAAGAATGTGTTCTCCTAAATAAAAAAAATATTTTAAAAATAAATTTAGTACCTAACTCAAATTGTTACTGATTACAAATTTACTGGAATAATTTTTAGGAAAAAATTTTAGAATGGAAATTTTAACCGCATATTTAATTTTGTTAATTTCAAAAATATTAATAATTAATCTTTTTCAAAGATAAATAAATATAGACTGGTGATACAACGCTAGGTTGCGTGACTTCAGTTCTGTGTTTTTGATCCCAGTGGATGTAATAAAATGTAACATTATTTTCACTACATTAAATCCTTTATTTGAGGATACTGACAGTGAATAGCTCCATTCAGTTGTTTACTTTTTTGAATACATCGTATGTTAGGCACATTATTATTTATGTATTCTTTTTTTGAAAACTCGAAAAGTTCTTTATTCATTCAACATCTACATTATTGAGTCTGCGGTCCGCATCGGTATACGAAATTTATTTTCGTCGCATTTCGATATCCAGGGATTAAGAACACAATCTCAAAATGAGTTAAATAGATTCAGTTATGTAATTTAAAAAATTTACCTTAAAGATCTATATTTGTTTTCTAAAATAGATTATGAAATTTGGACATGTGTGAGTTTTAACATTTGTTAATTTGTTAAAGGTTGTTTTTATAAGTTTGTATGTGAGGGTGGATCCGCCGCTTACCCAGGATCGTTTATAAGCAAAAGCTTCTATATGGTTTTACTCATTCGCCGCCTAGTTGACATTTTTTAAATGTTAATAGGCAGCTGTGCAACTTCGTCTAGCACAATGTGACAAGACGGAGCCGAATAGCTGCCCTCTCAAAAACTTTCACAGTCCCCAACCTTTGTTTATTAAGATTTACAATAACATTCATGAAAGAAAATAAACAAGTAAATGAAATGGAGCAGTCTATAAATATTTAAGAAATAATCATGAATAAGAGAAGAAAATAACATCCAAAGTAAGAAGCATAATAATAAATATAAGATTGCAAAGGATTATACAATGTCAACAAAGTGTCAGTATTTTACTTTGATCAAGAAACCGAGGGAGAGAAGGAATACGCCCACGAGAAAGGGAAAAGGACAAAATAAAAGAAAAACGATCTGACTAGTCTTCGGAGCACCACTGCCGGCAGTTCTCATCATAATGAAAATGATGTTGTCCAGTTTCGTTTTAAGTTTGTATCTGGTGTATATTTTAGAATACCTATACTTTTACATAAAATATACACCACCTTATTGTTCAACCTTTATGATCTATGGTTCGTCAATCGCTGTGCGCGCGCGTTTTAATTCGACGTATGTGAATATAATGATTCTTAACCCATTACCCCCCCTCAACTTTATACCTTAGGGTACGACCTTTTCCTATGTGTTGTTAATGGTTTCGAACTAGTACAATTAACATTTGCTATTGGAGTGCGTTAGACTGCTAAGTTGACAAGTTATCGTCCTGCCATGTGAGATTAATAGTTGAACTATGGAAATTAACGTTTCTCTATTTGAGCATATGGCTGTTTATCTTGCTATTGGGCATGGTGCATGTCATCCCCACTTTACGCTATCAAAGAAGTGTGCATTTGAGAGTGCTTCATGCGGATTAACGAAGTACGTGTTTTTGAATCCAGAAGACGTGTGGCCACAGTGAAATAAAATCCAGACCGAGGAACACCTCAGGTAAGTTGTGTTTTCGCTGGTGTCTGTTTGGTCTTTGAGCCCTTTATCCCCTGTCCCTGTTCCTACCATCTGTCCTACTACCCTATTTTTCTACCCCGCGATCATCTCGGGTCGGCCGGATATTGCGCTATCATTTACGAAAAATGATTTTTAACAAATGTAAAAAAAATAATTAATAAGTGTGTATCTAAAATTCGATTATAACAGGCATCTAGTGAATATGTATGTAAATATACTATGTACATTATCTGCTTACAATAGTTATTAGATCTAACAATTATCATAGTGTCGAGTCTATTAATTTGAGTCCTATAATTTCAAGTTGTTAATTCCATTTTTGATTGTTTTTGAAATAAATAAAAAACTATTAATGCTTATCTTTAAAACTGTTAAATATCTGTATATATACTTAGTCAAAGTTGCGGTCAAAATGGAGTTGGGAGCACTTGGATTATGAAATTAATTAATTTATCAACATTTAGATAAAAATTTGTATATGACCTAAAGAATAATGATTATTGTATACAGTATTAAAAATTTTCAGATAACAAATCTGTTGTAATTTACAACCCACCGCTCAAGAAGTGTAACTATACCGAATAAGGTTATGAGAAGCTTAAAAAAGATTTGGTACGTAAATTACAATGACTCATTTTATAAAAATCTTTATTTTAAAAGAAAACACTTAACTGCATTATCCATGAGTGCGCGATGTTTGGACTGCTCATGTTAACATTATGCATCCCTAACGTGAAACCCAGAATATGAGGTGTGAGGTTAAATTTTTTGATATTATACTTCCAGAAATAAACTTACTTTCGCCTAATTCCCAACACAAAAATGTATTTCTTTCGTTTCACATTTGTCTATTCAGATTATTTTTTGATTTTTAAATTATCTAGAACTATTTGCATTCTATAGTATTCTTTATAATACAAGTTGTACACCTGCATGTTAGTATTTCTGGTAAGATAATGAACAAACAAAAAAAGCTGACCCATTTTATTATAGAAGTTTTCATATCAGCACATCGAAAAATTTGTTAACTTTTATAATTCAAAAATCACAGTTCTACTTCACAAATGTATTTATTTAATTTTTGAAGGCGGCGACCATTATCTCAAACTATGACATTACTGTTACGCAGGCCGAAGGAATGTTTATGAGTTGGGTGTCTTGAGTGTGTATATATATCGGCTAAATTATAAATAAAGCCTTAGGCTTCAAATAAAAAATAAATTAATCTCTTACTTGTTTACACTGATAAATCTTGAATAGCAATTTATTTGATATAATTTTAAAACACTTTATAAATTATTTTACAATTTATTTGCAAACAATTACTTACTCCTCTGACAAAACAAATGGAAATTAGTCTCTCCCAATGAGGAACTATCCGAGCGAGACAGATAAAAATAAACTAAATATTATGAAGAAAAAAGTTTTGATTTTAAAGATATACAGATTAAAAAATAAAACTATTTAGTTACAGTAATCAGAGTATTCTGATGGTTCATCTTGAAGCTTTAGGAAGATCAGAAATAATGTCAATTTAAATAATGATGCAGGTTATATTACGTACGTTAATGAGAACATGTTAGAGTAGTGCAGTACGTAACAGACGCGTGAAATCATTTACTTACTAAAATAATTGCGTGAAACTAAAATAACATTTGTTTAAATACAAATTAAATGAATTAATTAGAAATATATACATTTAAAATCAATTTTATCGAAAAATATTGCTGTTGCTACCGGGATTCGAACCTGGATCTCTTACGCATTAACTAATTATGCTACACCAACACAGTGCATGCATGACAAATTTTCGAACCTATATGTTACACTTTTCAAATTGATACATCTATCGTTTCATTATTTGAAAGCCATCTTCTTCATATTTACGTAATTTCAAATACCTTTGAGTAGTTTAATAAGAGATGCCAGAATTAATAATTCATTTTTATTAAATTTTGGACACATTCTTATTGTGAATTTGTAATTATTCAGAACATAGATCTGTGATATTTTTAATAATACAAATTAAATGTATTAATTAGAAAGACATACATATAAAATCAATTTTATCTAAATATTCTGTTTTTGCTACCGGAATTCATACCTGGATCTCTTCATATCCGGGGAAAATGCATTAATAATATTAATGATTATTTTTTATAAATATTATATTTTGCTTGGTTTTGGTTGGTGACGGGTCTCAAATTCGAGGATCCCTTTACTATTTCGAATTAGTAGTGTTTCTGTGTTTCAGTTTCTTCACCTATCGTGCGCTCTTCAGTGGAAGAATAGTTCAATTTGAGAGACAAACTTCCTCCCGCAGACGTCACATACTGTTGCGCTGATAGGTTCTGTTGTCGCATAGCCGCGGCTCACTGCTCATTTCTAGCTCGTTTAGCCGCCGCGACACCGTCAACCCGAGAACAAATACTCATCCAATTCCCACAAACTTGAGCCATCTGCTCTCAGTTCTCAGGTGCTCCACACAATTTCAGCGTTTCCCGGGGGTAATCTTTGTACCGCTTCTTCCACCCCTAACTCTTTGCCTACCCGCGATCTCTCCATACGTGACAAGCTTTGATAGTTTAAAATCATATCACGTGTCCATAAATATTTTAAAATATGTATGTACGTAAGATTTCTTGAAGGAAATTTTTCAATAAATGTGTCTGTAGTCTTACCATTTAATAATCAGTAAGAAGTGTTGCAAAATAACATTTTTGAAAATTTTAATGATAATTTTAAAATTTCTTGCCATTTTTCAAGCACAAACTTACACTTTGGTTAATGTATGCTAGCAAAAACATATTTTAGTTAGATTATTCTTATTTTATGAAACACTTTTATAATTATTCTTAAAGTTTTATTTTGTAACGAGAAAAATTGATCTGTATTCAAGAAAAACAAATAACAACTCGTTCTACGAATACTTTTAAAACTTAGTCTTGTGAATTCTTTTTTATGTGTATACAGCAGAACATTTTCAGTACAAAGTATGAAGATTTGAAAGGCTTTCTTTATACTTTTAGCGTTATTATTCAAATCAATACAGGGGTATTATCTTTGTTTCACAGTATGTCACACGGAGTGCGGGAGTCTCACCTCTTCGGGGAAAAACTTTCTAAATATACGTTAAACTTCTTTGCAGGATGTTTAAAGATTTATGTGACAAATTTCGTTATAGGGGAACACCAAGTGTGATATCCTGTGGCACACTCGGCGATTATTCAAACTGAAATATCGCTGAGTAACAAGTTGATAGAGAAGTATAAGAAAAAACTTAATATTACTTTATTTCATTTTCAACAATTATTACAGTTAAAATAAAGTATTAATTATAAAATAGAGTAAGATTAAAATATTTTCCAAATATTGAATATAAAACAAATTATATTTGTATGAATTTGAATCGGATTGGGAGTGAATGAATGATAATTAAAAAATTGTATCTTTGGATGAACTAAAATCAGTGGTTCCTAACGTTTTTAGCACACTATATTATTTATGTATTTTCATAAATTAACATATTTTGCGTATTTTAACTGTACTTAAGAATAGAAAATCAGATGTATTTTTTTCTAATATAATAGCATACATATTATATATAATCCTACTTTCATATGTCTCTCCGCGATTACTCGCGTTTCTCGTCATTCACGTGTCTCGCATAGCAATGAAATTATACAACAGTATTTCAATAAATTATTTTATATAAAAGAAGTCTTCTAATTTGTCTCGATAATTATGAATGTGGAACATCATTGATCGACATGAGGAAAATAAAGGAATTCATACGTTTTAATTATAAAAATTCAAGACGTAAGAAAAAATGTGTAATTTATTGAGAAATTTATAAACAATCTGAATTCGAAGAAAGTAAAAAAAAAACATTTTGAATAGAGCAGAAAAGCCTACTCAATAAATTCTTGATTTTGATCGTTGACTTAGTATGCTTTATTTTGCGGAATTATTTCAGTAACGTCATATTCTATCTGTAAGTAAAAGCATAATAACAATAATTATCCTTTATATTCCCTTATAGCCTTCACAAAGTTTTTGCAAACTTTTTGTACTCACAATTTCAATTTGTTGGAAGAAGTAATTATAATACCTCTTGACAATATCAGTAACTAAGGAAAAGTTTTTGTCACTGTAGCTTTATAATTTATATCTGCTGGTCTCTTAGATATCTATTTTTTGGTCAAGCTTGACTAATTCATCTCACCCTTTTCAAAAATATCACCATTTTGCGACATTTGAAGTGGATAGTTTCAAATTTCACGATCTTTCGTATTAAAAGTTTAATGGCGTCAAGTAACAAAGCGATAATCTGAGACGATTTGTCAGGTGACTAACATTAACGCTTTATCTTTACCAATTAAATTAAACATAAAGTACCCTGGTACATATTAAAAAGGTTTAAATTATCTCCACTAGGAATAAAAAATAATGTAAGAAGAAAAATTACTCTTCGAAAAGATTTATTGGTTTTTAGAGTAAGAAATTTTCTACACTGAAACTGAAATTCTGCTATTTAGTAGGCCCATGAGGTATCATCTGTGCCTATTTGAAACGCTGCTGCAGAACTTCATAATATAATGCCTGTTTAAATATACTGACTTTAGAATTGAAGTAGACATATTTACCAATATAATGAATTATGAAAAAAATCTAAAAAAATTATTATTAAAGTTTGGGTACTCTAATCCAAATAATGTATTCATATATTGTAATTTTTTAACTGCTTAGTGAAATTTAATAAAAAGTTTTTTTTTCTAAAATTTTAATATTTAAAAAATATTAATGAATCTAATGTTGCGTATTCCATAGAACTTGTAATTTTCGATGAAAATTTTGTTAGAAACTTCGTTGATTGAAATATAATTGAATATAATTAAAAATTGTTTTGGAAATGTTGCGATTGATTAATATATTAGCAAAGATACAAGAATTTTATTTCTCTGACTCAAAATTTCATATAATTCTAAACTAAATGAAAATTGCATTTTTTTCAGTTTTTTTATACCGAACTCAGGGAGTTTTAAAATATGAACTAAATTTTAAATTATTTCATTACCTTATACACTTCGCTGTTCGAATATATTATTTAATTTTTTTAATTGTCTTTAGCGTCGGTATTATAGAATTCCAGTGTTTCACAATCTAATTTTAACAACAATATCTTTATCTCATGTTCGAAAACGTTTTTCTGTAAAATCGCATTTCGTACAGCAGAATTTTTTATAAATTAATAATTTCACAAATATTATTCAGTACAGTATGAAAATATTTTCGCGGACAATTATCAAAATCAGGATTGATGCGATCTTCATTAAAACTATAATAATTGGTTTCTTCGTCTGTATCAGACTCGTTTTCGCTATCATTCACTTAAAATAATTCAAGATTGTCTAAATGAATATTTTTGTAAATAACGTCCATTATTGTCAAATGAATTGCATGATTGTAACTGTAATGAGTCCTCTAATGAGATTTCACGTTATTGTTGGTGTAAGATGTCGGGTGTGATGAAATAATATTCCGTGGTTGTAACAATTCACAATTTATTGTCAAATAAATTACATGATTGTAACTGTAATGAGTCCTCTAATGAGATTTCACGTTATTGTTGGTGTAAGATGTCGGGTGTGATGAAATAATATTCCGTGGTTGTAACAATTCACAATTTATTGTCAAATAAATTACATGATTGTAACTGTAATGAGTCCTCTAATGAGATTTCATGTTATTGTCGGTGTAAGATGTCGGGTGTGATGAAATAATATTCCGTGGTTGTAATAATTCACAATTTATTGGAGCAATAAATTACATGATTGTAACTGTAATGAGTCCTCTAATAAGATTTCACGTTATTGTCGGTGTAAGATGTCGGGTGTGATGAAATAATATTCCGTGGTTGTAACAATTCACAATTTATTGGAGCAATAAATTTATACAGTTATTTACACCGAATACACCTTAACGAGAAGTTAATATGAGAGACCCGGGAAATAAAAGAGATCTCATCTCAGCTCTGCACGTCTTTTAAATCATTCGGATTCCTCCCCACCGCGCCCCTCCGCTCGGCAAACCAGCCTCCCATCCCACTTAAACCGACCCGCGTCTGTCAAAATCAACGCGCGCCTCACACATACATACATACACATATTTGATAGTCGTAGAGTTATCACAGTAATAGAGTTGAACTTCAATACCAATCGAATTGATGTACATAGTGATGTGCATAGACGCGACTATGTCTGTCTACTTTAAGGCCAAATTCGCGTAATTTGATGATTACTTTACGTAATTTGTAATTCGTAACGCGATTTTAATTATGATTATTTTAAATACTAATTAAACGTATTAATTATAAATATATACATGTAAAATCAATTTTATGGAAAAATATTGTTGTTGCGCTACAGGAATTCGAGCCTGGAGCTCTTTTCCAAACCGGGGAAGGTGCGTTACCAAGTTTTTTGCCTACAAATTTTCCAACCTATATGTTACGAATCTATCATTCCATTATTTGAAAGCCATCTACATTATTTTTACGGAATCTCAAATACCTTTAAGTAAACCAATAGCAGACACCAGAATTAACAATTCATTTTTATTAAATTTTGGACACATTGATACAACTTATTTATTATTAAGGAGAACACATTCTTATTGTAAAGTTGTAATTATTCAGATATATTATTGAGGAGTAATTACAACTTCACATAATTTTTCGCATAATTCTCGTGATTGGATGTGGATGGGTGTCCGATCGCTGGCCACGATGTAACGATAAGGGTATCGGATGACCCAGGCCTATAAGCCAGTAAAAGGACAAGTTCAAACGTGGAGGAAGTGCATCCCGAGTCCAAGGTCAAATACTATTGTTTTATTTTTTATGTCTGCTCTACCGTGATGTTACTTATTTTCAAAGTGGAATTTTTGTATATTATTAGGTTGTACTTGTCACGATTCCTTTCGATTTATTTTGTAATAAACAAGTATGGTTAATTGTAACATCTTTCAATAATGTATATTTGATTCCCGTCCAGTCGAATTAAACAGGTTATTATAAATATATCACAGGTGAAGAGAAAAGTTGTCAGCAAGGTGAGTTCTGAGGTCCGCACTTACATTTGATGTTTCTCCACTGATCTAGCCGGTGAGTCACACGTTTATTTGGTGTATAAATATATTAATTATGTACTTGAACGAAAATAATGCTCCGTGCCCCTCCTTCCCTTTTTCATTATGCAACGCCAAGCAATCGATCGGCGACCTTGAACCGTTACGGTTACAACGTTTACGAAACAGTTAACACTATTATACAAATCTCGAGACTTCGCGTTTATACTTTGTGTCGGAACCTTGACGAAATAGTGTGTGAAAATAAATAGTATACAGTCCACATATTGGTGGTGCCAGCAGAATCTGGATTGGTGGTGAGTGCCAAAATTTCTTCCTTTCCCGAGATTCTTCCGGTATCTATGCATGTATGCAACCCAAGGTGATATTATACATCTGTTTTAAACATGTAACGTATGTGTAATACGTATCACTTCTAACATTAATATTCTTACAATTAAACTAAGCTAAGCCCTTGTTAAAGCTTCTGAACCAACTTGCTTACCCCACGGTACTAGAATTGAATCCTCGATTACTCGGTTACCAGACGAATGCCACTTAACCAAGCAATTATTTTTCTTTGAGTATGCAATTTAAAAAATATATATATTTACGCAAATTATAGAATCAATTAGAAAGGTGTACGGAAAAAAATATTTTAGTTGCTCAAATATTTGTAGTAAACGTACTTGGTTGATAAAACGGAATTGGTTAACGTATTTACCCGAATAGGAAATGGTACATGTTCGTATAGCAGTAGAAATATGAATATATATATATATATATATACTTATGAGAAAGATTAAGAAAGGGTCACACAGGTGGTTTGGTTAAATGGAACGGATAAATGAGAAGAGATTGATAAGAAAGTGTTGATGGCACCAGAAATAGAGAATTTCTGCGGAAGACTTGGTAAACAGATACTGAAAGATTATCGTGTTAGAAACTTGAATGATTGACGAGCTCATATGAGATGATGTCTGAATGTGGATGAGGCGAGAATTGTGTGTCAGGACAGAAGAGTGTGGGGCGCTCTATCCTATATGCCTACCCGCGCGGGGAACAGCGTGATGGTAAGTTGGTGAATTGAATATATATATATTTATATTTATATTTATTGTTATATCACCAGAAAAATAAAAGCATTACAAAATATTGCTTCCAAAATACGGAAATTGTCTGTGATACGAAAATTTTTAATAATATTTATTTTTGAACTAAGGTCATATATTATATATTTTTTAGTTTTAAACTAAAATTACATTAATAATGACATATTTTTAATCTAATTTCATATCAATATTTTTAACACGTATTTAACAATTATACACGAGTCTTATTTTCAATATGATGCTCTTTTCATGGAAGCAACACAAAAGGTACTCAATGATCTCTTTAGAAAACAAGGTTCAAAAGGTAACTTAATAATAAATTTGTCTTTTAACCATTGGATTTTATTTAAAGTAAGATTGACTGACATTTCTAGCCAAAGCCAAAAAATAAACATGCCGCGCACACGCGAACAAAGCTTTGTGTGAAACAGCTTTGAAGTTTTATGTAATAAAGTAAAAAGGATTTTTTATTTTCTAACGTGAGTTATCCGTAATACCTTCCTAATACCTTCGTAACTCCTACTCATTATAAACAAGGATATATAATTTGATTGTAATTCACTGTACAAATTTAAAAAAAATCTCTTTTATTATAGGTATTATTTTTTTCTCTCTTATTGGTATATTTCTCCAAGATTTATATTATAGAAGTATTAGTTAGTATTTACATGCGAGTCAAAATTTAAACGACGTATGTGTTGGCGAAAATATGTTCAGATTTGACAAAATATGGAAATACCGCCGTATTTCCAAGACACCGTAGGTCAGGTTTGTACAGTCTCTGGTGCATTATATATTTTTATACGGTATGGAATCATGGACCCTGAAGGCAAGGGACAGAACACAGTTGATGTCTTCGCGATGTGGTGTTGGAGACACATATTGATCATACCATGGATATCGAGACGTACGAATGTCTCTCAATCATTTCTTGAAATCAAAGGATGAAAAGGAAGAGGAAGATCCCCCACACGTTGGACCGACCACGTGGAAAAGGCAACAGGCACTTCTCTGGTGACAGATCTGCAGGATGCCGAGAAAAGTGGAGAAGCATAGTCAAGAGAGCGAGAGTTCATGGAGATCGTAATCTTTAGTCATGAGTGACTGACGTAGATGATGATTATTTTTATTATAATGATTTAATATATTAAATAAATAATGAGACAAAACACTTTTTTAAACACCTATTTATTGATAAATCAACATGTTTCGATAGCTTTGGCATTGGCAGGAAACAATTTACCTATATTAAAATTAAAAATACACGCATAGATAATAACAAAACTAAAAATTATTAATGGTGGATAACTTAAGTAGGAACTACTATGAAAACAAATTTAAAAAGTGACTACTTGAAAAAAGGATTTGGTTATTTGTAATATTTAGCTTGCTATTAACACTTTTTCTTATTTCTAAAATTTCATATTTATCTAACTGTTAACCCTAGTATTTGTATATATAATTTATAAATTCTTGTTAATGTTAAAAGAATGGATGTTTCCAAAAGGTGATTGGCGAATTCACAATAGTTGTTTCTATTTAGGCATTTCAAATGCTCCTTAATTCTAATTTAAAATTCATTTAAAATTTAAGTTTTATCCATATAAAAATTATTGCAATCATTAATTTGTAGACCCCCGATTTTTTTAAATATTATCCTTATAATATATAATTCTATAATTTTTTATTGGTGTAAAATACTGGTTGTATAGAATTCGAGATATTTTTTATAATTGAATTTGAAGTATGATTATTTAAATACACGATTTTTCTCTACTGCACCCCACTATCAATTATTGGTGGCTAAACATATGATCTAATAAACTTGTTCTCGTATTCTTTGTTTAAAAAAATATCAGTCAATGCAATTATGCAATATGTTCAATAATATTTAATTCTATGTTGAATTTATTTATGGATAAAGGAAGATTAACTAATTTAATAAGCATGGAATGAAAATATTGAAGAAGTGATTTAATATATTATTTAAACAATAATATCTTGAATGTTCTAGGAACACTACTCCTCCAGTAACCCATCAGGCGTTGAATCGTTCCAACTTAGAATGTGAAATGAGAAAATAAAGATAAAAAATTTCAGGAACACTAAAAAATAATGACGGTACAATAGAGTTCAAATTTTCACAAATTTAGCTGACGCCCTATACTTATTCCACACTAATGTAGCACTAGATGGAGACATGTACGCTATGTTGCAGCCAACTTTGTGGTGGAGGCGATGACATAATCATTACGTCACTCGATTTTGGGACAAATACGCTACGAGACAATTTCGTGGGTGGAAATATATTTATACTTTTAAAATAAGCAATGTTATCTTTGTGGTTAAGATTCATATTTTTATTTATTATCTTTGTTTTATTAACCACTAAAATGAGTTTAAATACATCTACCGGTTTCGAAAAATACCATTTTCTTCTTCAGGATGTCATAACTAACTAAAACATACATTGTTTCTTTGACAGAATCTATTTTTAAAAATCAATTTTTTTTGTGATGGTATGGTATGGTATGGTATTTTTCGAAACCGGTAGATGTATTTAAACTCATTTTAGTGGTTAATTAAACAAAGATAAAAAATAAAAATATGGAAATATATTTCATACAAAAATGACTTATTAATCTTTGAACTGGGTCTCTAACTTACTAGGTATAAATACATTTCATATCAAAAATACATTGTATTCTAATCGAAAACATTTCTTAAGCAAATAGTAGATATCTCATAGAGACGAAGCTAACAACCTGTCTTTGGCTGGCTTAAGTGATCATTTTATATAAATATAACGTTCATTATTCTTACCCATTAATCAATTTTGAGTAGGTAATGGTCAAGACGCTAGTGATCTAGTGGTCGGGGGTTGGCGCCTCGTTCCAGGACACCAGCAAGTTATTCCTATTTTCATAGTACTAGCGTTTAGCTTAGTTTGATAATATTATGAATATTAGTGTGACATGTATTCCATGTACGCATCTCTATTTTTTTTTTAATTAAAAAAATATATATTTTTGGAAATTGTATATTTGTTAATTTGTAGGTGATAATTCAACTTAATAATTCAGTGTTCTTGGACGTATTCAAATATCGAAAACATTTCCTACCAAACTATATTTTACAATAAGGGTATTTCGATTCAGATCACACAACAATTTACACACTGCTTATTTAGTGCTTATATAGTTTAAGGGACTGTCCCACGCATAGATGTTCTCCCTAGATGTCATATTGACGAAGCGGAAAGGTTAACCGTATTAATTCCATTGTGAAATACCTTCCACCGAGTCGGGTACATATGCATTTTAAATTAGTACTTTATTATTAAAACGTGCTGTTAATGTCACATCCAGAGATTTCAAGTTGATATTCGTGAACCATTAAATAGATATTAAAACAGTCTAAATTAAAAATAATACCCTTCAAAGTTAACGTTAACGTTAAGGTTAACATCTTTAATCCTTTTTAAAGGATGTCGTTACGCTAGATTTGATGTTAACCCTGGAAAGATTAAATGACAATTTGTCATATCTGACAGTGTTGTATAATAATTTAAATTTAATAAAATTTAGAATGCGCGTTATTGTCGTAGAACTGAAATGAGTTCATAAAAATATTTAGTGAATTTATTGTTTTGAGAAATTTACACTATTTATATTGTGGCTTATGTCATATGGACGACACAGGCTCAGCTTTAGTGTGTATTGAAAAGCATGAGTATGCTTGTTGGTCTAGCGATAAGACACACAGTGATCAAGTGGACAAGGGTTCGAAGAACAAAAAAGTAGTCATATTTTTATAGCACAAGCACTTAGATTAGATTGAAAATAGTAATAATATCGATGTGACATCTCTACATAAAAAAACATATTATTGCGTACAAAGCAAAGATGCCGAAAGAATCTAAGGACAGGAAGAAAATTGAGAACACTTACCACAATCCGGATTCTGCTGCATCTCCAGTGATGTGGACTGTATATATTACTCACTATTTCGTCAAAGGTTCCGACACAGTATAGACACAAAGTCTCTAGATAGTATAATATTGTAAACTGTACCGTATACACGCATAACCGTACTGGCTCTAGGTCGCCAATTGACTGGGTCTGTGGCGAGGCCGGGAAAAGAGGGGAAGGGGGGGAAAGGCACAGTCCATTATTTTCGTTCAAAAAATTAATATATTTATACACACATATATATGTCCTAAACATATATGTACACGTAAAATGTAGATTTATTTGTATAAAATGTATTATTTGAAATATTTAACAACAATGTTAGGTATCTGTTTCGTATATGACAAATAAATATCATAGTATTAGCAGTAAATAATAATTTAATGAGTGCCGTAGCGTGTAGAAATGAACAACTTTACCCATAAATTGTTTTTTATTGAGATTATAAGAGTTTCCTTATCGTTCTTAATAAATTGATTTAGTCATTAAACGAACACTTAACAGTTAACATATTAAATTGTATTTTTATGAGGTTGATTATATATAATAGTAAACGGAAATCTTACTCACCATTAAAATGTTTAATATTATATTTGATATATTTTTATTTAAAACTTTTAGTTCTAAAGTGTGTGAATTATTATTAATACCTTTAGTGTAAAACTATTTTCTAAGTACCTAAATCTACAATAGATATTCTCGTAGACGGATTTAATAGAAGGATTGGTTGAATGGACGAGAACGATTGTTTCCAGTAGAGAAAACTAGTAAGTACCTATTCAAAAATATGCATCTCTATGTATTTGTAATCAATTGTTGAGACTTATTTATTTAGAAATGGATAAAAAACTATTTTAAAATAATGTATGGAAGTAGTTTTTGCTAGCCTATTAAAGAAATTAAATATATTGCTTGAATAAACAAACTTACAAAAATAAATGGTTGTTTAATTACTGGATGAACTTTCAAATAACTATCCTCCGTCATTATTCTGTTTTATTTTGCAATTTTCAAATATATTGCACTTAATTACCCTATCTGCGGGATAAGGTAATGCATGCGAAAGCGCTAATGAACGATCGAGAGACGTTTAATTGTATCCGCTCTAATAAATGTTTAACAAGAGGGGGTGAAATATATTTTAGATATTTCCTGTTCTCTGCCAGTACTATTTGCTGGATTCTAATTGGTATACAAAATGACACTTTCATTTAAAACTTCAATATTTCATTTGTTCTCCGTCTACCTCACTAGATTAAAGTCCGTATCGAGATGGACAGCGTTTTCTCTATATCATTTACATTTGTTCTTTTGTATCATTCGCAATAGGTTGATTATAGTAGCTCAAGTAATATGGATATATATATACACTATTCAATAATAAAATATATAAAAATTATACATCAGTCGCGTCATAATACGGGTCAAGAGTAACTCCGAATGCTCTCGACCCACCTCTATTAGCCATTTGGCTATTAATCCTTTTCGAGCATTTATAGATAATTTATTCCATTCATTGCATAGAAGAGCCTCCAGTTCTTTTTTTTATTATATCACTCTCTTGATCGTGCTTGACATTATGTGATTTTTAAATCTAACTAAATTCTACGTCAAATCTTTTAAATAACCTTAATATCGGATTAGTAGTGAATAAATCTAGAACGATTTATTTTCAAATAGAGCCAAATCCAATAAAATCACGTCACCGCAAAGGCAGACACCACCTTGGTGAATCCTATTCATTGTGAGAATGATTGGAGAGACCACATGTTCAATTTTCGCTGCCAAAAAAAATATATTTTTCTTAAAATCACATTTTCTAACGTTGTGACAACGTTGCAAAAAGTGGATTTGATCAAATTTCAAAAATTTTTCCTAATATATATATACTATTGACAAAAATGGTGAACAGAAGAGGTACTAAAATAGTTATGCTTAAAATAATATGTATTATTTAATTATTATTTGATTTTATATTTCACGCATGATATTTTTAATTCTTCAATTTATTGTATCTGTAACGATTATACACTTCAACCTTAATGTTATAAATTTATTATATTTTCTTAATTCATTTTATCGCTATTTATTTTATGTTAAGCGACTCAAATTTTTATTTTACCATGTAATAATTATTTAATTGGGTGTATCTAGTTGAGCGGAAACGTGATTTATATTAATGGTCGCGTTCTTAAATGTACCTATTCCTTATTACATATAAATTTAAGGAGGTTTTATTTAGAATCTGGAAAAGAGCAATTTAAAATTAATTATGTACGGTAGAAAAATATTGCGACTCGAGATATAAATTTAATAATTCAAAATTGTTTTGATTCTCCTGCATGCCTACAGAAAATTTATTTTATTTTTCGATTTATACTGTTATAACATCATTTTATCATGTTACAAAATAAAGATTTTGACATTTTCTTACTGAATATGTCATCATTAAAGAGTTGTCAGTACACTTTAGTAACCAACGTGTAATTATTTATCGTTTTTTTATTGTATTACTTACTTACAGTAGAGAGGATAGAATGCCACACTCTTCTGTATCCTGACACACAATTCTCGACTCATCCACATTCATACATCTTCTCATACAATCTCGACGATTATTGAGGCTTCAAACAGGACCATTCTTCTGTATCTGGTTTATCTGGTCGTGTCAAGTCTTCCGCGGACGTCCTCTATTTCTAGTGCCATCAACACTTGCGTCAAATATCTTTCTTACTTTCATTCATCCGTTCCATATAACCAAACCATCCACTTGATTCTTTCTTAATCTTAACCACTATACTAAGTTCAGCTTTACTACATATACGCCTAAGGGATTTCATATCCACCACATTCAGTCTACTTTCGTTCCTCTTCCGCCAACTCCAGGCCTCACTTCCATACATCAATGTCAGTACCAGGACTCCATTGTGAACTGCTAGTCTTGCCTCGGTTGACAAGTTCCCATTAGCTATAATTCCATTCAAAGCGACGTTCTCTTTATTCCCTGCAATCACCCTCCTTTCGATAACTTTATTTTTCTTTCCGTTTCTATCGAACATACTTCTCAAATACACAAACTCATTTACTTGTTCCAAACATTCATTACCTACAAGTATTTTGTATATCACGGTGTCTTGCTTTCCTCCATCTCGAATAACATCACTTTAGATTTTTAGACATTCATAATAAAGTCGCTTTCCTTTCATACATCGTACATTCTACTCACTAGTCTGTGAAACTCTTGTTCATTATTCGTCATTAATACTGTATCATCGGCGTACAATAAACACCATACAATCAAATTGTCCATTGTCGTTCCTACATTCATATATTCTAGTTCTTTTACATAATTATCCATATACAAGTTGAACAGCTGTGGAGACATTACACAAACCTGCTTGACACCATGTCATGAATAATGTCAAACCATGGTGTGAATGATCCATTAATCCTTACATATGCAGAACTTCCTTCATATAGGGATGAGATTGCGTGTATAAGTTTGTTATTTACCCTGTAATCAGAGAGTACCTTCCATAACCTTTCTCTTATAACTCTATCATATGCCTTTTGCAGATCTACGAAGGCGCAAAAAAGTTTTTGGTTTTTCGCTAAAAACTTTTCCGTCATCACGTAGAAATTTATATATTTTACTTAAACTAGACATGGTGTATAATTTTTTAGTTTAGGTAGATTTCAAACAATCTATTACAGAGGGTCTCATGACGCAACATGGCATAACTTCGAAAAATGTTACTATGCTTTATTTGATCATGACCAAGAGACCCCGTAATTACGTTAATTAAATGTATATCTATACGAATATATAACACATACATTTGTTATTTTTGAGGTTCAGTTTCAGCTGTCAGTTCAACGCTGTGTGAATTTTGCGCTAAACTACCGGCCTAAAAGACGTGTTTCCCGATAATTTTAGCGCGACACTTCACCATAAGGCATCCACAGAAGATAGGCAATGAGATTTATCAGAAATGTTCAGAAACAGAAACTTCTCAGGACTAGTAGACGCAGGATAACCGAGAAAGTTTCTCTATGACGTATATATTGTCCCGTTCGAATAAATGAGTCTCCGTGTGTACACCTAGACATGAAGAAACAAAAAGGTCTAGACGTGTGTGCGCCCACCTTATTTCCGTTAGCCAATGAGTAACCAGCGGTAAGGAAAAGTCTGTGGAAGGACAAAATGGTGACAACTGTCATTTCTGTTTTAGAGCGAGTTACGTTGGATGAAATCTGCAGGAGTGTGTGCAGTCAAGATGAAAAAAAAAATAAAGAAATGGCAGACGTAGCTCGTGCGGGATAGTACGAGATGCTGGAAGTTCTTGGCTCTAATTTATGTGAAGATTGGTGGCGAGTTTTGCTCTTAAATCCTGGAAAAAGTTGGTTGATGATGGCGTTCTTGGTGGAGAATATTCTGTGAGTGTTACGTGGAACTGATCCGCTCCGTCTCGGATCTCCAAGGCCACTGGAGTGCAAGATGTCATCGTAGAAGGAATAGTGCCTGTAATAAAAAAGAAGATGAAGTGAAACTATGGATATGAGAACAGGTAAAAATTGTGTAGATTAATGGCGAGAAAGGTGTGCATTAACCCTTCCCTGCCAACAATGATAACTCTTGGCTAGAAAGATGCCAGGTTAGCTTGGGCAGCATGTGACAATATATATGTGCATATATTTATAGGCATATGTATAGATAAAATGGATTTTATGGACATGATAACTCCCGTAGTTTTTATAAGATTTTTATCAAACTTTTCTAACAAATTTCCTTGTAAATAAATATCTCAACTAAGTTGGCAAATGACTAAGAAATTTTAAATATTCGTAATTCTGTTAATATTGGTCCTATAGAAGAAATACACTTTCTCATATGGTTAAAATCTACCGGGATTATTCGTTTACAAGATGATATATCTATTAACGTTTTGTGTTATTATTTGTACCTATCATTTGTGCATACCAAATAAAAATAAAAATAAGAATTACCATATTGTTGACTACATATAAAAAACAAAACAATCTTCTGCTAGACTGGCATCACTGAAAATATACAATACAAAGTATTAGGTAATCCAAAAGAAATGTTCCTTACCTTTGAGTTCATCAGTTGTTTTCATATCTCTCTACATTCGGAGAACTCTCCATTGTAATACTCATTCAAAACAGACGTACCATCTTTTTTTAGTGCTCTAAAGATTGCAGATAGTTGAACAATAGATTGTTGACAATACGGACCGCTCTTTTGCACCGAGTTAAAACGCTACCTCAGGTCTAGAAGATGTGTAAAATTTTCGATCCACAGGGATGCGCGCGCACAATAGAAAAGAAACTTGCCAAGTAAGGTACGGGATAACTTCTATAAAATTAAAAGATTGACTGTTTCTATGTACTCATACTATTTTCACACAAAGGGTAGGGAAATGGGATGTAGGAAGGATGTTAGGAATTTGGTAAAGGGACAAAATAATAAGGGCTCAAGGACCAACCAGGAAGCACAACTTACCTGAATTTTTCTCGATAATTAGCATGAAGCACTGTGTATCACCCAAAATTGATTGTAAATCATTGGCACGCACTGCGAGAAATCGAATACACAATAGCAACAGTATCTGTACAAATAACAGACAGTGTATCATACATATCAAACACGTACTATAGAAACCATCTTCTACATGATCTCAATCAGCCAATTGTGGACTCCGGACGACACTACACAAACTATGACAGGAAATACGTAATCGTAATTTTATGGGTGGATACCTGGCTAAATTACCTACCAGTCGAAAATGTTCAAAGAATATGTGTCTAACCTTAATTATGCCAGAGATATAAGCATTTTAAAAAAAAATCGTAATTATGCGATTATTTCGATTAATTGAAATATTTTATTGATTATAAATTGATTATATGCTAAATACAAAAAATTTAAGGTTATCGAATTTATTAATATTAGGCTATTAATTATTAATTTATTAATTAAGCGGCCAGAGTATTTTTTGTAAGATGATGTATTATAATGGATAAATTTTATAAATATTTATTTATCTACCTACGTAGACTTAAAGTTTAACACGATTTGTAAAAATTTCTAACAATAATATTTTCTGTAACGGTGCAGAATTTGCACATATTCCCTGAACATTTTAGACTTGTACTTAAGTCAGGTGTTACATAGCTACTCGTTTACAATACCAAATAAACTCGTAAATGGATACCTAATTTGGTCATGGAAGTTTCTTGATTTGTGCACCGCGTATATTTAATAAATTGCCACTAGACTTTAAAGGGTCTAAAGTAATTAACGATTTTAAACTAAAATAACAGTGATTGCGTGATGTGGGTAGAAAGAAAAATGAAACTAATTTTTCATTTGTGCTAACCTAACTACCTACACATTTTGTCTCCAACTATATTATAGACAGACATCTTTTTATAACTTCTGATTGTACCTTAACAAAATACAACTTATAAAAACTATACAGGTTTTAGAACAGACCACGTCTAGTAAAAAAATAAATCAATGATAATTTTCTCATATCGATGTATTGATATAATATATATATATATATATATTACGTCAACCGAATTATAGATTTATTGTGTGCAAAATACTTGTAGGTACCTACCGAATCATTTTAATTTAGTAGCTTTTTACCTATTTTAGTCTACTGCGCGCACCTGTGAGCTTATTTGTGTAATAAGTAAGTGTAATTAAACTAAAATATAAGTAACTTTGTGTGACTACGTAACATTTATCTTTGCAATGCCAACCGGTTTCAGTGTGCTCAGTTATTAGTGAAGATAGTTATTCGTTAGACAAGCTAACTCAAAACACCTAATTTAATCTTTGTTTCGCTAATGAGTCGCCCGACTACGCTGTTTTGTTACGTACGCCAGGTTTGGACTGTTGGACAGCTAACATTAATTAAGGGCTGCTGTGATCTGAGCTAGACTGATATTTTAAGTATGTACCTACAGTAATATTTATTTCCTAAAGAAACATAATTATACATAAAAAATTAACTTAATATTAACTAAAATACATTTTTTGTGTGCATATTATAGGGCATTCTTAAGTTATAATTTCAGTAATGTAATTTACAATAAATAATTACGCACAAAATTTGTTAAAATTTTAGATGCAACTGGTGTACAAAAGTATTACCTACGTTATATTACCTACCTGTATTAGTGTAAAATTTATTATTATTAATGTTTTTTTTCAACGTTGTCTATACCTACAGACCAAACTGTTTTTACTCACTGCCACAGAAAAGCAATGAAAAATAGTGTAGACTTTTAAATAACAAATATTTTTATATTTCTACTAAACGCTTCATTATTATAAGGGAATATATAATTGTCATTATTCATTTTCATTTAAATCATAATTTTAATTGATAATTTATTCATATACGTGGTTGTGTTGAGTACTTGTTTAAATTTATATTCTTACTTCTTATAAGAATACAGTTTTTTTAAGACCTTTACTATCTTACTATACCCTCCCAACGGTCTCCATATATCATTCTATAAATAAGCTACCCTTACGGAAACATGGAGCTTTCCCGTCGTGAAGTTGGGTTAATTTTTCTCAGTGATCTAGTGGTCGGATGTTCAAGCCTCGTTTCAGGAGACCAGCAAGTTAGACCAATTTTCATAACAAAGCTTAGTTTGAAAATATAAATAATATTGATATGACATGTGTTCCGTATACGCATCTCTTTTTAAAAATAAATAAATATATATTGATTTATGAATCTTGGCAACGACAAAATTTTGGAGATAAATCTATCTTGTTCTTATCTATATTATCTGTTCTTATCTATTTATAATTGTCTTTCTTGATCTATCCTATTTCTATCCTTTAAGTTTTTTCTTCTAAAAGACATGTAATCCGACGATTTATTGATTGGCTTTCTAGCTTCACTCTTCGATTACCTATTTGTTAAATTAATTTCTTCACATAAATATATTGTTAGTTTCATATAATTTAAAAAATACATATTTTTAGATATACATGAATAAATTATTAATAATTATATTGAATTGTTATTTTTTTTAAATAATATGGTTTTATATATTCAACTATTATTTTACAGATTTATATTTTTTTTACACTCAGCCGCACAATTTGCCAAGCAAGTTGATGAAAAAAATAACGTTTGTTTTCCGATTCCAAATATTCTTGGAAAGTTTATAAAAATACCCCTAGGATCCATAAAATGTTCTGACATACAATTCTTTTAATTGAATTTTTTAAATTGAATATCTTAAACTTTTAAAAAATTTATTTAAATATATTTTTTAAATGTTTAAAATCAGTATTCGTGACTCTCCTGTATGACTCTCGTACAAGCTTGAAGAAAAATATTATTTCTCAAATTCATATCATATTTTACCGATGCCCTATTATTGACCATTAGACATATTTAATCCAAGATTTTTCTATCAACCAAACTCCATTCCCTGTCTACATCTTAACTGTGTTATCATTTAACAATCAAATCAATTTCAAAAATATTTGAATATGTCCAAGAACACATAATTACTGGATTTTTACCTACAAAGGCACTGTTATTAAACAAATATCAGATATTTCAAAGGGTCAAAGCTATTTTTTATTATATTTAATGGAAATGGAAAATGCTTTGTCTCTATGAGATATCTGATATTTGCTTAAATCATTTTTAAATTATTAACGAAATTTCTAAAACCTATCAGAATAAGTCTTTAAACATTATATTTATTAAAAATGAATTTTCATATGGATGTATATAAGTGTATGTGTGTTTGTGTATATATTTATATATGTACTTTAGTAAAATATTATCTTTTACATAACACAACTTTACTGTACTTTAACAGAGCAATGCGAATTCGCTATTGAAATAAAATCAAACGTATAATGACTTAAATACGTTAATATTAAAAAAAAACATTAATCCACACTCTCATGTTAATAACTCAAGATAATACATAAATCAATATTAATTACTATATAATAATAAAAAAACACCCATCGAGATGATACTCCAAAAAAGGGAAGAAATATACGTAAAAAAAATTCAGTACATTTTTATTTTAACAATCTAATAATGCATTCGTTAGTTCTAGACAGCGGTAAAATGAAAAAATATGAAAATGTTTCCCGGTTAAGTGACATAAATTAAATAGTTAGGCTTAACTCATGTTGGATTAATCGCATTAGTTTGATGTTTGTGTTTCAATGGATAATGGTAATAACGTAGCTGATATATGCCGTGTTCCGTCTGCTGTGCGCAATGAACTAAAATGGCTAATGAGATTACAGAACTGTTGAATTATACGGAAACATGAATAATCATTACCACTTCACAGTCCTATCTTCCATACAGGTCCTGCGGGATTTTTGTGGAGTTTTGCTTAACATTTTAGGCGCTTCATTAGTAGACACAACGGAGGGTTTCATCTCACGAGGCTAGCAAAATTAAGAAGCATTGTGAAGATCCATTGTTGGTTTTAATTAATTAATAAAATTATTTAAAATGTTAAATGTACGTATAAGTATTTCAACATCTGGCACGCGATGAGGCAATTTTTTTACATACTTAATCATTAATCATCAAATACAAATTAAAAATAATAAATAGAAAGATACAAAGAAATGGTGCTCTGTTTATACGTGAAAATATATAGAATAAAACAAGTCAAAAGTATAGATAGTAAACCGTTGTTATGACCAGGGACGTACAGTGCATACAAGTAAAAAAGCTGGGCGTTACTAAAAATTCTGGGAAAAAAAAAAAAAAAATAATCTATAATATGGACCGTGAACGTATATTTACGGATTAATTACAATTAGCGCCATCTGTGTACCAGTAGAAACTTAAATGGCTTAGTTCTGAAAACTGCCATGACAACTATCATCTACTTTTAAGCTAGTGAATTGCTCAATTCATACAATTAGCTATTTACTGAATTAAAAATTATTTACGGTTGATACGTTTTGTATGGAGTCGTTGCTTATGCTATTTTTTAATAGAATGACATGTGAAAGGCTTACAACTTCGTGCTTAATTTCATTGAAGTGTCTAGTTCCTCTTTTAATAATTTGCGAATTTTACAATCCAATTATTTTAACATGTTAATTTCATGGTCGTTCTTTGCGTTCGAGTTACATTTGGTGCATGAATCTTTTATGATTTTAAAAAAACAAAAAGCAATTGGCAGAACTATTTCCTATGTTAACCTTTATTTCGTTTAGTTATTACGTGAAGGATTTTCAAACAATAAAAGAATCATGTTTAGTCATAAAAAGTGTTCTTAAAAACGTCCATATATTTTTATATTGATTTTTATATGGGTGGGAAAGTATTATTTTACGTTAAAACTTAAACTTTATAAACACTGTTAACAGTACTCTAAAATTACAAATAAATACGTGGTAGGGTCGTATAAGCGACGGATTAATTTTGTCTAAAGACGTTGGTGAAACGAAAGTTCATAATCCTATTTACAACATATATTATATATGATTGTATAATATCATTGGTAACAGCACAACCTAAATCTATACCTACTGCACGCTACTAGTTGAGACTATGATTGTGTTCGATTGTAAGGATGATTGGTAACAGAGATTTAACTATTGGACGGTTGGAGTTTGTAGTGCAACAATGATTGCTCGAAAAATTATGAATAATCAGTAACTAATCATCGTTAAAATTAAATACAGTCACTGTCATAATAACGGTTTAAATAATGGTTTAACCATCACTAGTCAAAATGTAACGCTTTTAGTCCAAGATTAGTGCAGACACACATAATTAGACTAAGCTTGTGATACCTGGTGGATAGTATTTGAGTATAAACTCACACCCGAGTAGACTACTTACTTAATGTTTGGGCTGTGGTCCTGCCGGTCTAGCTGTCTTAAAATTATTCAAAGAATAGAATTTTGACTCTGTAAATACACACGTTCTGTGATTTTTTAATCTAGGATTTTATATAGCATTATTTATAATATTATACATAAAGTTGGAAGAGACTTCTTTATGTTGCAAACTTGGGTTACGTAAAATCTGCCCAAGTTCAAATATTTTTTGTAAAGTTTAACTTTTCCCACTTATTATGCCCTTATGTCCAAAAATATATAAAGTATAGCTTTAAGAAATATGTTTAATTTATTTAAAAACTCGTTTTTTAAAACACTGGAATATAATAGACGAAACAAAGTTCTTAAATATTTTGAAAAATAATAAATTTTATAACCTTGGTATTAGGGCGACATCTAACGAATATCATTCAAATGCTTGGCAAAAATAAAAATTTAAAAAACAATTACTTTCGTACTTGAATCTTTAACAAAATCTATGAATGTATGAACAAAAGATATAGTTTTCATGGTAACCTTTTGAAATTTTTGGTTAATCCACATTAAATATTGCTTAAATAATCAATCAAAATATTTTTATATAGGCACTACTTATACACTTTTTTTGTATTGAATAAATCAACATTTAAAAAATATAAAATTAACGTTTTGCAATAGTTTTCACGAAAAATCGTTAACTTTACTCTAATTAAATTTCTGACGAACAAAAAATGACACAAATTGTTCTACTCAAAATACCTTCTACTCAAATATTGTGAACCGTTTGCTGCTAAATTAGATAAATGCGTAGGCCGCGATAGAAAAAAAGGTAAATAATTCCTTTTTTATTGTTGTCATAACTCAGCAGTTAGCATTTGGGTACAACTTAACATAATATATGTATAAAAAGTCACTGGCAATTTTGTAAATGTATCATCCTTCTAGCCTAGTAGGCCTACTGCTTGAAGGAGCTCGGGATACAAATTAAATTAATCAATTAGAAATATACTTAGAAAAAAATATATTTGGTTATGGTCGAATTCGTATCCCCTCACCATTGTTCATTTACAATTGAGGACAATGTGTATGTCAGATAATCCGATTTTTTTTCTGATTTGTTTTTCGACTTAACTAATACTTCTGGTTGAGCGCTCATTAAGAAGCCATCACTGCACTAAACATACACGAAGCTATATGAGTAGGTATGTAATTAGTAGATCAATTCAATCTAATAAATTATTGTCGTGAATTTACTATGGTTGATGTATTGAATATTAATGTGATTTTACAACTATCGTGAATTGTAGTTATAATATCTAAACAAAGCAATTTAATAAGCTCCCTAAAATCTATAATCTGATTTGCAAAATACAAATGACTTTATGAATATATATATATTCATTGTGATCACATTAATAATAGTTTCTTATTATTTATTTCATTAATTTTTATTTACTTGTATTTTCACGCAATGCCAAATTAATAATTTTATACTTATTTAAGGAAATGTGTAATTTACTTTGATTTGCAAAATATGTATCTATAATGCCACATCAAAATTAGTGATGTACACTACGATGTGTAATTCCAGGCTAAATATAATTTTATTTGCAAATCACTTTTGTACATTTTTAAATCACTGGAACCAAACTAGACTAAAGTTACTACATTTAACCGTAGCGCTTCGATATCAATTTGTCTGCACTTGATGTTTTTCATACTCTTCTGTAAATACTCCTAGCTCTTTGCTGGCTACATTATAGAATATTGCAGCTAGAAAATAAATTATGTTGAAAAAATATTGGAATACTTCGTGACAATAATAATATCTGAAGCGTGATTTATTTTAACAATAAATCGGTTATGATTTTTCGTCGGTCAGTAAAACGATGAAAATTCATGAACATATTATTTATTTTTTTATTGTGCCCGCAGAAGATTGAAATCACTGAGGAAATATTTTTATCCCATTCTCATGTAGAATGCTACGACGGAGATTATAATATCTACTCATAAAAAAAGTTTAATTTTTTGATGTTTATATATGGTCAACAGTAAAACCATAAATATATACCATATATTCAATTTTTATCACCACGAAGAAATGTACGACTGAAGTTTTATTATGAAACAATGTAACATTTTATGGCTGTATCGATACGAATTTGTTTTCTTAGGGTTGTACGGGTAGGTGGTATTGATGCGGAAAGGGACAGCGCGGGGGGATTATTTTTAAGGGTTCTAGAAGATAATAGCAGTGCCGAGATTAACAAAATAATAGTTTGTCACGGTTGAAAAATACTTATTTATTTTCATGAAAAAACCTTTACAATGCACTGTGCAATTGCAGCGTCACAATTTCGTGGCCCAGTAGTAATTTAGAGGTTAGCCGCTAGGTTCGCGACCGTGGCTTCGAGTGACGGACCAGCGCTATCAGGTACATAGATCATTTCTACTCGCCGCTTCGAGCTGAGGGGGTCGGCCGCGGGCAGCTATTCGGCTGCTACCGTCATTCTGTTGAATTCGTATTAGAAGATACGCTGAAGATGGAGCCCGTACAATATTCAGGCGCAGAGCCAACACCATAGAGCGTATGGACGTCGCTCCATGGAAAAATTAGAAGGGTAAAAATCCAAATAATATTTAGATTTTACAAGCACTCATTTCTAGGATTATGAATCCTAATTGTATCGTAAAAATTTATATTGTTGCAGGAAATAATTTAATTTCCCTTTTTTTCTTCTTTACTTCTTTTCCATTTTTTCTTCTTTTCCTTCATACTTTCTTCTTTCTTTCTTTCCTCTTACTTCACGTTACATCTTCGAGCCATTATCTCTTGTCATTTCTCATCATGGTCTACCTGGGAGATGAAGATTCGTGCGTGGACCGCCGGTTAAAGGAGTGTCCTGACCGTGGTGATGGAAGGATGTAAGATGATAATGATTTTTTACGGCAGAAGCAAGAGGAATCTCTCAAGGTCGATGCATTTTTACGTACTATTATTATTGTCTTCGCCACCTATTTTGTAGCTCCGTAATTTTATTTTATTTATTCAAAAAGTAATAATTCTCGTAATTTTCTATTTTATTTGTTCTATCAATAAAATTTAACGTAAAATTTTTTAATAATGTTTGCTGTTTAGTAAAGTTTATTTTACTCGGAGATGGTTAAGGATGATCTTGATATTATGGTAAGTAGGTAGCTTCTAATTCACGATCTTATACTCATGTCGCTGGTCGGTGGAGGATAATCCGCCAAAACACGCCTCACAAAGACGCTTGCAAGTCGTGGCGGGCTACGGTTGTTTTAATTTATTTCTGGTACATTTTTATCTGAAATATTATTTTTCAAAATACTTAATAAAAATATAAAACAGTGTTTCAAAAATTCTCTGAGTAACTCTACGTTCACCTATATCCTAATGTATTGGATATGTAGGATTGTATTAGAAGGTACGTATTAAGGTATGCTTTACTGGTTTTCAATAAACTGATTAATGTATTGGATGTGTAGGATTATATTAGAAGGTACGTATTAAGGCATGCTTTACTGGTTTTCAATAAACTGATTAATGTATTGGATGTGTAGGATTATATTAGAAGGTACGTATTAAGGCATGCTTTACTGGTTTTCAATAAACCGATTAATAACCGGTAAATATTGCTAAATTCCATTACCGAATTACCGGTAAATAAATTTTTAAGCATCTGTAATTTCGGTAAATTATTTTTCACTTTTTAATGTATTATATAATAATTTTTTAAAACTACAATATTATGTGACGATATTTGTTGTATGGTTCGTTTATCGTGAAATTTTCTCCGGCGTAATAGAATGCAGTCACGTGCGTTGGGGATCCAAGACTAACCATCGCAAAAAACACTAGTCAAGCTTACGATACTTTATTACATCCCTTGGCGGCTATTCTGTCTTCCGACAAATTCTTTTTAGTTTCCTCTAAAGTTTTGTGAAGTTCAGTTGTACTATACATTGTCTCTTTCAACATGTCACTGCAATTTCACCAATTATTCAAATAGTGATACCCTAACCCGTGGGGTAAGTTTTTTCAATTTGTCGCCTTATATCATATTATTCACTTTTTGACACCGGTAAACCGATATTAAATTCTGAGTTTTACCGATTCACCGGTAATTCCATTTTCTGGTAAATTTGCATGCCCGAGTACATATGTGATTAAATTAAATACTCTGATCACATACGTTATGTACGTTAGTATAAAACAAGAAAAAGTACTTTATTATAATTCAAGCAAAAACAAACCTCTTTAACTCTTATTTTATTTTATTTTATACTTGTAATACAAGACTTGGACAATCGCATATAAATAAAAGTTCAGCTTTGTGTATAATGTTTTTGTTTTGTAGGCAACTTCGAAGAGAAATCGATATATTATAAATGTTAATTTTCTGTGTAATACAGATTTGGTGAATATGTGATGTTTACATTTGAAGGAAATATTTTTCAAATAGAGAAAGAATCGCCTTTATTTGTACTGTCCGAAATTTCAAATAAGAATTTTTTTCAGAATTCATATTAAAGATTTTTGAAATGAAATATCCAGATTAATCAAAAATTATCGAAGCAATGTTATTAAACTAAGTGTAAATTATAATTCTATTTGAATAATTTATTTTCAGATATTTCATTAACGTCCTCAAATGAATTTAAAAGTGCAAAAACATATGGCCTATTATATATTTTCCATTTAGAAATGACAATTGTATTAGTATGAGTAATACCATACGTAATATGCACATTGTAACAGTGTATTGATGATGCCTAGCGTTTTAATTGGTCTGTGGGCGGAGTTGTCGTTTGAAATTAGTTAAAAACACGATATCCACAAAAAATGTGTCCGGAATATTTGAATTTTGTAAATTAGTAAAGTATATATTTATGTTTATGTTTATATTCCTTCATTTTTTTTAATGTATTAGTTATCTTTTTGTATTTTTATATTATTACTAACATTTATCTTAGTCGAATACATCTGTTGGTTTTTCCATTATTACATATATTGTGATCTAACGGGCCTACATCCCATCTACACTCATCAGTTAGTCAGTGAAGGTACACGAAAATGTGAGGTGAGTTCGTTACTTTTAATTTACCTATAGCTATTATGGTTTAATGCTCGGCTTACCATTTTGGAAAAAATAAAAATCATACAGATCATTCAATATAATTTAGAGGACAATGTGTTAAATATTAAAAGAAGTTTTGTTACAACAAGATAATATATTTTACACAGTAAGATATCTAACGACTGCGGAAGAACTATTGACATTATTACGAATAAAGATAATCGCTCTGAGCGTAGACACGAAACATTCTAGGTCATTAAAGAAAGGGTAATTAATGAACGCTAATATATTAAATCAAACAATGATGACAACTTCTGGATCTGATAATGACCAGTGCGTAGAATCAGTACACGGTGATGGTACTGGCGTGATGTTGATTACCGACGTCCTTGACCATCCTTGGAATCCGGCATTGATCGCACCTCCCGTGTGACCAGAGATCATTTGATGGGCTGTATCGCGGTTATCCATCATTCAGGTATCCCCGCTGAATGTCCCTCTCAGCATGAATTGCGTCTCTCAAAGACACCTCGGCATTTTAACTTCCAAATGTCACTATATCCTTCTCGTTCCGTCCCCTGGCCATCGCCGTCCGTTTCATTTCAATTAAAAATAAGAACATTGATGGAATACCTCAACCGAAGCTCAGAACAGGCAAATAGACTCACGGTTTCATCCCATGGCGTACTATAATCTTGTCACAATAATATGCTACCAGCATGGAGAGACCTCCAGGGGTCTCGTCCCTCAAATTGACAACGTTACATGATTACATATTAAGTTTTCACGATACAGACACGCTGCGCTCTCGAACGTTCTCACAGGCCGTCCGGTATTCCATAGATAAAGATTAAAAAAGTGTTCTCGTTTTTCGGTTGCCATTACATAGAGATTTATTGACAGTACTTACTAGGGCTTAACTGTAATGTCACAATATATAACTACGTACTTATACTATAAAAGCCATATATTAAAAAAAAAATCCTAAAGGCATTATTTGTTCTAATAAACCATTTTTTATCTGTACATAAACATACTTAACCTTATTTCTATCACAAATACACAGCGTACATGGAAATTTGAGCTCTGTATGTGGTGTGTGTTATATTTTCTACGAGTTTACTGGCACCATTCATTTATTTATTTAATATTTAAAATAATTAATATTAAAAAAATAAAGAATTACGCGTTTTTGAAACGGGCATTAACACAATTATTTTTTATAAATGAAATGTAGTTTAAAGTATTTCTAGTAACATATTATACAGGTTTCATATCTAGTTTAGCAACTTGCGCGTTTAAGCGAAAACTGACCAGATACACTTCGCAATCGAAATGAATGTATATCTGGGTTTGTATTATTTGTTGAATCATAATAGTTCTCATGATACAACTACTGGATGATGCTCAAGTTTATCGGATTTTCATTCATCTCTTTCTGTTTTGTCTTGATAATGTCCATCATTCATCTTCATCTCGGTATTCCCCTTGGTCTAGATCCCGTTGCGTGCCATAGTTTTAACGTATTTTATTTTGCTCCTACAAAGATGACAAAAAAAAATTGTTGATGTCAGTAGTGTAGTTGAATATTATTTTAATATTTGTACATATTTTGAAGAATATTAAAATGATAATAAATCTTACTATATTAGCTCGTTGTATCTAACATATACATTAATATTAACTTTTGTAAAATTATTATCAAAGGTTTTACTTTTACTACTAAACTAAATCTAAAGGCATATTCTGATGTCAGTAAAAAAGGCTCATTTTCATCAGTTCGGTTAACTTATTTTATATAAATTAAATTTATTAAAACTGTTAAAAGTTAATCGTTCAGACACACATGAAAGATATTATACTGGAAGTAACAAAACAGTTCACACAATGTAGGGAAAGAATCAGATAGAACCATTAAAGCATTTTAAAAAGTCGTAGATAAGCGATTATTTTAATCGATAATTAAAAAATTTCAGTACAAATTAAATGAACCAACTAGAAAGATATACAAAAAATATTAAATCTCTACCTGGACCTCTTCCTATCTGGGTAGGAAATTAAATTCATATAAGTCACCAAACACTATTTAAATAACACCTCTTTTTAATCCGTGAATTCATTATTTCATAAAACCCGCCTGTCGTGAAAATTCACTGTCTACTAGTGTTGAATTGGGCAAAAAGCACGTTTCATATTGTGTTCGTGTTTCTTCTTCTCTATGTAAACTTTATTTAAGGGTACAAAGAAACGCTAAATTATAAATATGACTAGCCGCAGAGGCAGGCGTGGGTGTTAAATGAATAGGTTTATTTGCAAAAATATGATTTATGTACGTAGTAAGCATATTATTTAATGCTTCAATTCGTTTTATAACGCGGTGTCTAATAATACTAAACATTTAAAAAAATCATAGGTATTATGATATTATTAGTGGCGTACACTTACTATGTCCTTATTGCCCTAATGATAACTTTGCCCGAAAAAATATTATCTTTAACAAGCTTTGAAAATAAATATTCCTGTGGTAGGAAGTCTTATTGTTTCACAGTGATATGGTAAAACTGTCATAAAACTGACATTTAAAAGAAAGTATTCAGTAATTGTTGTATCTCTCTCTCTCTCTCTCTAGTAAGCGTTTTACATTGATACAAGAATTGGAAGAGATTTAATTTTTGATACATTTTTTGAGTACCTACTTTAATTTTATTTTATTTTAGAACTGCATTTAATTAATACTTACCTCATTTTAAAAAAGTGCACCACTGTTACTATATTTATTACTCTTAAGTAAGTATTAATACTGTTAAAACTGCTTGCTAATTATTCTTCTTCCATTATTATAAATAAATTATTAATTATCTATTCATTTATATAATATTATATATATTATTATTACAAAGCTGAAAATTAAGGCTGTTTTTTCGAAAAATAATTCCTTTGCATTATTTTAAAGATATGTTTACATTAATTTCACTTTCAAAGAACAATTTTTCAAATCATCCGTATTAAGATATACAAAAAAAAACTATTGAATAAATATTTTTGTTGCTACCGGGATACATTTTATTTGTATTAAATACCACAGAACTATGCTCCGAAAAAAAAACTGCAACTTCACAATAATAATGTGAATTAATATTTATTAAAAAAAAAAATTGTATCAAATATTTTAAACGGGTTAACTTTTCCCATACGGTGCCAAAATAATAATCCACGCTCCGGTGCTGTAAACTCGAGTGTACATGGAGTTTTGCGATTGAGTCTAATAAATCGAAATATTTTACATTAATTACTTATATTAAACATTAAAATAATTATTTATATACATACATCAATTATGATGAAAAAGTGCTAAGAATGAGAATAAAACATTGGTCATATGGAACGACAGTAAAAATATGCTCAAGACACGTCTAACTCGGCCAGCGTACGCTTTGCCACTAACTAAAGTGACGATCGATCGGCATCCGGCACCCCGCGCCCCGCGTATTACGTCACGTAAGACACGTCTAACGCCTTTCGCACCACTCCGCATGTACACATACGCGTATTGACAAATTCACGACAGGTTCTTCGAGAAAACATTTTTTATTGTTGCCTATGATAAGTACTTATATATTGTAATTATTTTATCCAATACATAAATATATTACGGAGGAATACCTAAAATGTGAACTCTATATTTAGTATATTTACAGAGATATTCACATAATTAGAGGTAATGTCAACTCAGTTTACATCACTAGAAGGGAAAGGTTATGGATTAAGCCAGATTAAGGATTAAGCTCGCTAGGTTTTGCTGTTGCCCCGCAGGGTTTATGGAAGAAAAGATTACTCCAGTCACTAAAACGCCACGGAGTAGTATATTTATGCAGCAAACTGCGCGGTAGACGAATTGAAAATAGACTTTTAGTGGCTTATTTCAACTGTTATGCGTTGGATACGGTATATGCTGTATGTAGCAATCATTGCGGCGTAAAATTAATATAAATGTAATTTGGATATCTCACATTTTTCCAATATTTAACGCAGTTAATGCGATGCAAACTAATTCCTCATTTTTTAAATTAGTTAGGATTCGAGATAGATTGTCTACGATCTATATACACGTGAAAATAAATTATACCAAAAAATTGCTAGATAAATTTGTTAAAATATCGTTAAGGTAAATCGATCCTGGGATACTAAAAATAGTTCTCTTCAAGCGATTTGCTGTAACAAACCTGTCAGTTTATTCGGTACATATGTGCTGGGACAGCGTTTTATTGTATATATATGAAAGATTTATCTGTAATCGTTGATCTTTCGGAATTCGAAAAAATCTGACATTTATTTTTGTGATAAACGAAGACCGCCTTCATATTGTGCTTTTTCTTGGAAAGATGGGGTTACACCCAGTGACGTTCAGTAGATACCTATAAATTTAGGTTATGCTATTACCAATGATATTTTATAATCATATATAATATATGTACTACAATATATGTTGTACATAGGATTATGAACTGTCGTTTAACTAATGTCTTTAAACAAAATATCGTTTATACGACACTATCATTTATTTATTTGTAATTATTTAGTACTATTCACAGTGTTTTTAAAGTTTTAACGTAAAATAATACCTTCTTACCCATATGAAAATCAATAAAAAAAAATGCATGGACGTTTTTAAGAACACTTTTTATGACTGAACATGATTTTTTTATTGTTTGAAAATCTTTCACGTAATAACTAAAGCAAATAATTATTTATATTAAAGGTTAACGTAGGAATTAGTTCTGCCAATTGTTTTTTGTTGCTCCCAAATCAACAACAAATCCATGCGCCAAATTCACATCAAGCGCAAAGAACGATTATGAAAACAACACGTTAAAAACAGTAAGATGGTAAAATTCGCGAATTAGTAAAAGAGGAAGTAAACCATTCAAATGTTATTCTGCTAAAAATAGCATAAGTAATGAGTGTTCTATGAGATTATTTTAATAATCATGCTATTGAAATAAATTATTTTTTTATGTGTTCACAATACATAATATGCACTAATTTACCTATAATCAATGTATCGTTTAATCTTTCAGTTTTAAAAAGAACATTAACTTCCGAATACATCAAAACAAAATATAAATTGTTCCCACATGACAGATAAATATCTTATTGTATATGCACCTAAAGATGCATCCTACTGTATTTTTCGGTCACATCGCTCGCAGAGGAAAAGAACCTGGAGATGTGACGGAAAAAGTTGAACCCAGAGACGACGACCTCTATGGACTGATTAGATCAAAGACGCTATCCTATTGGAATGGTTATTCAAACTGCGGGCAGAGAAAGGTGAAGAAAAATCGTTTAAGGACATCGGCAGGTCACAACCTGGGGATCACGATTTGTAAACAGACGGGAGAAAAATAAGAAGAAACATTTAAATAACTAACTATCTAATTTACAACAGCTCGTTTTAGTTTCAGTTTTAGCTCATACAGGGTCAAATCTTTTGTTATCTGAAGCCTCCAGCGCTGCCATCATACCTACATTTGATTAATCTCTTCTCATTCATATATTGTACAGGTATTTCTAAATCACCATATAAATGCTATTTAAAAAATTTTCCATCATGCTACAGTCAGAATTCGTTAATACATTCACCACCTGTTAGTATATAGTATGTGCTACACCTCAGTTTTATCGACCCTTCAGAATTACAATGTTCCAAATGACACTGACACATTTTTTTTTTTAGATAATGAGCTCAAAAGTGTTGATTGTTTTACAACATATATTCATGTATATTCTATTTTGAGTATGCAAATATGATCAGTTTTAAAGTCTTAACATATTTTCAATATTATCAATGACCACTGTGAGATGAGGGAAGTAAAAAATTTAAAAAAACATTGTAAATTAACAATAATGGTCCATAAATTGAAATAAATAACTGATACAATAGGAACTCTCAGCTCTTTCTATTAACTTTAATATCCGTTAACCTTTACCATACCATGATATAAAATACCTGAACGTGTTACAGTAAATAACTGTTATAAAAAATGTTTTTATTAGGGTTTATATATATTATTTAATGGCCCGAATTTACTCTAAATATTGTGCATTCAATTCTGAAAAAATGATTAATAACATAATTTAGAGCATTCATTAAGTCATATATAATGTGTCCTTCCTTCTTATCTCTCTTTATTTAATTAGCGAGAAAGAGACAATTATATTTGTATGTTTGTTGTTCTTTACACTGTGAAAATAATGTGTGATCTCTGTCTTTCATATCACAAATTATATTTTTACCAACGTATTAATTTTACAACGGATTGAATAGAAAAAATAATTGTTTTAGTACGATTCCCTTTTCATAATGGATTTTTCACTAGTTATTCCTAAGCGCTAATATTTTCTTCAGGATTATCTAAAATATAAATTTTATGTTGCATATATTTACCGAAATATTACAGATTTAATTATGATGGTAGATGGTTTGGGAAGGGGAAGGGTTAAATAGAGTTAGTGTATAGGGAAAAAATAAAGAATAATGCATTTGTAACCCTTTTCACGCAATAACTTAAATTAGCCCAAAATGTTAGTTGGAACCTTGTTATTTTAAGGGGTTGTTATATCAGAATATTTAAAAAAATAAGAAAAAACACTTTGTTTAAAACATTATTTTTTGATAAATCAACATGTTTCATTACTTTTGGTATATCTATATATCTATAGTTATCGAAACATGTTGATTTATCAATATATCGTGGTTTAAAAAAAGGAAGTACGTGATCATAAAGTAATTTTGCTATTATTGAAGATTTTAATATTTATTGGTATATAGCTGATTGGGTATTATATTAACCACCGAATATAGACATAAAAAGAGTTAAGTATTTAAAAAAAAAATCCAATTACCAAAAATATTTGTCGATAAGAGTAATAGACAACGAAACCGTACAACAATATACAACTAGTGGATACTAGTGATGAGAAAATATGCTACTTTCGACTCACTGGCGTGGTTGTGATTGGTATTCAATAATATTAGTGAATTAATACTGTGACTGTGATCACAGTTTCAATACTAATGCGCATGCGCCGCACGATATTAAAATACACTAAACAAATAAACATAATTTTGAGACTATTTAATTATATTATTCAAACTTTAAGTGCTTAAAAAACAAATTCTAGGATTAATAATTTAGTATCATCACAAAGAGAATGAAAACCATTTAAAAAATGTGAGTTTATTTTTCGGGTCAAATTCTCTGCGTTTCGGGTCAAATGCGTTAAACGTTTAGCAGAATCAACTAGATGGCACTGATCATGAATTATAACATCATTCCTTAATATGCACGTTGTCGTCTCATGTGCACATGCGCCGAATCACGGTTCATAACCAAATAAAAAAATGAATCACAGATAATCAATTACTGATGGTGAGTGTGATTCAAAGATATCAGAGATTGTCTCACTGTTTGTGATTTTGAGTTCATCACTAGTAGATACCGTATATTTTGAAATTGATATTGTATGAGAAATATACAGGTATATAAATTTGAACAACGAAGACGTACCTACCTATAGTAATTTATAGTTAATTTTTATAAACATATACCCATCAACCATTTGCCTAAAACGAATCCTTCAATTTTATGCATTTTGAACATAGCTTGGAGAAGCTTGTTGTGATGGGCCACATCAAAAGATGAAGACAAAGAGAAAGATCCCCCGTTGGACTGATCAAGTTTAGTGGAAAAGGCAACAGACATTTCTCTGATGACAGTTCTAAGATCTGCATGAGATCTCATGAGGGACCGACATGGATACGATGATACCTATACTGGTATATTGGTACCAGAACTATTACAAGATTATGCGAGAACCTTTGTTTAAAGCAATACAACATTTCAAAATCATTCAATCCTGCCACATCACTATATCGGTCTGGGTAGATCTGAGTAACAAATGCTACAACGTTGTGTATCTTCTTGAGCATCGAATGATATATTAAACAACCATATAAAGGTGTTTTGTTAGAGGTTTGTTTTTCGAATTAGCAACACTTTTTCCAGCGATACCCAATTTGATTTGGGTTTAGTTTGGTATGCTATTTCATTATCAATAGACTTACGCCAGAACAAGTCTTGCAAATTGTGCAAATTTATTTCGAAAATCGTGGTTGAGTTAACGAAACTTACCATACTCTACGTCCATTTTACGATCGACATAATCGTCCATCCGAGCACGTAATTCGAATAACCATGGATCGTTTTCACATCACGTATACTCTAATTGTTAATCTAATTAATAATAATACGCATCCGAAGAGACGTCGTACGGTGCGCAGTATTGAGGAGGACCCGAATGAGTCGATCCACCATCGTGCACAGCAATAAATTCATGACTTTTTCGTTCCCCAATCGAATGGCATTAATGTGGAAAAGCTGTGATTTCAATAAGACAGTGTAACATGCTACACAGCTCACGCCACAATCAATTTATTGAAGAAAACATTCGATACCGCATAATTTCGCGTAATGGACCTGCGAGTGGTCTCAAAAATCGTGTGATTTAACACCTTTGGATTATTTTCTGTGGGGATATATGAAGTCCATGATATATAAGAAACTATAGACGATAGATGATTTGAAAGCCAACATTAGTTGCGATATTGTCGATATACGGTCCCAGCTAGTCCAAAAAGTGGTCGAAAATCGGACTTCCAGATTGAGCTTTATCTGAGCCAACCGCGGCGTCCATATGCGGAAAATCATATTTAAACACTAATGACATAAAATTATCTTTCCAATACCATGGCAGTTACTATGATTTTTACGTATTTTATTTCATTTTCATAAAGTTCTAAATCTCTAAAAAAACATTCTTTACAATAACTAACAATTCTATTAAACACAATTTTAAAGTGAGCTTTCTCGCAACAACACTGTTAATCAATCAAAATGGTCTATCTATCAACATTTGTAAAAACCGATATACAAGATTATTGCTGAGAAAGTCTCAATTGTATCTGCTAATTCTTTTCATATCGCCACTGTTTCTAATGTCTACATTTTATTAAGTCTGTGAAACCCTTGAGATAGCTTTGTTTTTTCTAGATTAATCACTATTTGATTTTTTATAAATATAAGTTTTTTCAGGTCCATGTTATTAAGAGAAAAATAAAAGTACCACACCACGTACGACCCACGTATTCATCTAACAATTCTAAATACGATCATTATCAGATCATAACACCCAAAAAAATATATTTACACATATGAATGAAAACATTATTTTAAGCTTTGGAATGAATAATTATATTAACAAATTGTATTTAGTTAGTTTTCACGTCGAAAATGATTCTTCCAACAAATTATCATTTGATAGTTTTCTCCAATGAGCGCCATCTTGTGAGGGTATAGAACGGCGTTCCATCCTCTTCACCGGCTAGTCATTTGAGAACATAAAAACAGCGAGGTATTCACCTCAGAAACGCATACCAACCTTGATCTGTCACATTCTGCCTTCGCCCTAAATTGGGAAAATTTATTATTTATACCTGGGAGAGATAAATGAAAAGATGTTAAATTATGATCAAAAAAACAGGTTAAGTTAGAAAAAATGTAATCGAAATAAAATAATCAAAATTCCGTCGGGTTGAGTATGAATTTTATGAGCTTCAGTGCAGGCTGGTGACAACAAGATTAAAATGTAACAAAAAGATAAGTAACCTCAAAATCCATCCTCGTCCGTGCGACCTTCCATCATATTCCATACTATGAGGCCTACATCATCCATATGCGACAGATGTCGTCGTGATGTCAAATCAGGTCAATCTAGGCATCCATCCAAAATAAAGCATCCCAGTGACGCAATCGAAACGTAGTTTACCTTCTCAAGTTTCCAAGCCGACAAAATAAGAAGGGTAGAAAGAAATGTAGAAAAAAAGGAATGTAGACAAAAAGGAAACATCTGGTTTTCTGAAATGAACGTTCATCATGGAATTAGGTTAAAACAAATTACAGTAAACCGTGCACTAATGATTGAATAATAAATAAAGTATCTACCCTTCGGTTACATTTTTGATCCTTACTATGACATCTTGGATCCTTAAATAATGGCTTTGCTGGCCGTAGCCAGCTAAGCTGCGTATTGTGACAGTTCCGAGAGAAAATTAACCTAAACTATAAACTACGACCGATTTTACAACTTGTTAAAACCGCACGCACTGCCAACCTCAGGGCGTTGTTTGTAATTACTAAGGTAGTTGGCATTAAAAATGACGAGGTGATTTCAAACGTGACATTAGTTTTGTAATGTAACAATCTATAAAACAATTTATATCCAGTGGATTCAAATTTCGTTCAAATTCAAGTTCTTTATGTTCGAGTTATTGTTAGACGTGTGATTTAACTATTCGATGATTTTTTTTTTAATGTTTGAAAGATCACATTAAATGTGACATAATGTTAGTTAGTAGTTAATATGCAATATATTTAGTACCGAAACGTGAAAACTATTCTTACGATTTTCCTCAAATTTCTAGTGCATTTAATTACTATAAAGAAATCGAATATGTATATTTATCGGGTATTCCAAAAAAAAAATTGTCACGAAAACTTAGTAAGAAATAGTATATTAGAAAATTTTGTAATATTTTCATATTTCTTCACTTTTAACCTTATACTAATTTCATTTTTACACCAGACACCTCTAACTTCTTGAGTATTTACCTTTTTGACTACTTAATTTTATGTATTTTAATAAAAAAAAATATATATTTGATATTCTTTATTATTTATACATTCAATTTTAATTTAACAGTTTATAAAAAAAGGTACATTTTGTGAAATTTGTACCAAGATAGTATTAATAAAGCGCCCCCTTATCACGCGGGTGGCCAGGGTTCGACAGCCAAGGAGATTTTCGTTTAATTTTATTTATTTAACTGGATTTATGAATATTTCTTTCTAACCAGAAAAACTTGTTTTAAGCTGGGGCAGTATGATAGGTGTAACGCGTATAAAAAAAATTAACACGTATTACATCAACTTTTGGCAGGTTCCATGTGTGTATTTAGTAATCCTCTATGAAATATATAAATTTATTACACCGTATAAAACGTGCATGATAGAAGGTTTCGTACGTGACAGACTGGTGTCGCATTGTGTCAACGTATCACAGCTCGGACCTATATGGCAGTACATACACTTGGATTATTTTGTCCCCGCAGCATGCCAGCCAAGAATGCATAAAATATGACAAACCATCTTTCGCGCAAGCAACGCAGACACTAACTGCTATTCTTTGAAGATTTTTCTCACTATTTTTCATACGTGGTAACACTTCCGCAGTAGGTACGCCAAGAAATATGGCGGCTGACATCACCGGCATCCGAATAGGGGATAAGTTTCAGCCCGACCTTTTTTATCTTATGCAAAATTGATTAAATTTTTGCTTCTGATGATGCTGTATACTCACTCATGTATGGTAGGTACCTATGAAATAGATGTTAAAAGAGGAGGTACAGTGTACCAAGAATATTGTAAACATATTTTTTGTTTTGAAGATGGTAGGGGTACCATATTTTCAACACATCAGCAGCAACGTGGTATATTTTAGCACGTGTCGATGTTGAGTTTAGCTTGTGTTGTGATTTAACGTTACCTCAATCAAAAAAACGCACAACTGATATAAAGCTAAGCTTAATAAATCCAAAAAAATATTTTTGGTGAAACTTTTAAAAATGTATTTTCAATATATTGCCTATTCTGATTCTGAAATAGTAATTACTTTGATCAAATAATATTCAATGGCTAAAATAAATTGATACGTTTATACATGTAAACATATATATCTTTAATATATTTCATTCAGGTTGCAAATTATACTAACAAAGTGAATGCAAATCCATGTGACATGAGTAGGTTAAATTTATATTCAACCAATATTTGTGTTAAATTATGTTTCAAGGTTGATTTAATTCCTATTTATATTTTGTTACATGACTTACTTCGACTGAGCCCGTGTTAGATATCGCTGATCTATTTGTTTATAAAAGTTAATCTTATCCTAGACAACATACCTATAAATAAATTTATTTATTTAATTATCTTTATATATTGTTTATATATCTAGTAAAAAAACTAGATGCAGTTGGTCACTTGAATATCTAAGAGAATTTAAGACCATAATAATATGTAAAATAGATTTTTGGTTATATAAACAGGTCGGTATCATTATCAATACATATATGTAGGTGTGTAAAAAAAATTGTAATAAAAAATATATTGATACTTCTGGAACCATTTAGTAGTGATTCACGTATCAGTGAGAGAGAGAAACAAAATAATTTTAATTTAAATGGCAAACCAGAAATGAATGTTATTAAAAAATAATTTCTTCAATAGTTATATTAATAATATTAAGAATATATATTATATTAATAATATTAATATAAGAAAACACTTTTAAAAACACTGTTTACACCTATTTATAGATAAATCAACATGTTTCGAGACCAAGATTTTGCCTATGTAAAATAAATTTGCAATGATTGCAATTATTTTTATATTGGTAAAACTTGTTGAAAATTTGATATTAGAATTAAGGAACACTAAGATGTCTAAATAGCAAAAACTATTCTGAATTGGCCAATCATATTTTGGAAACAAACCATTCTTTTGACATTAATAAGGGTTTAGAAATTTTACATACAAATACCAGGGGTTTGCAGTTAGATAAATTAGATGTTTAAGAAATAAGAAAAAGTATTAATAGCAAATTAAACATGGCCAAATCCTTTTTGAAAATAGTCACCATTTAAATACGTTCTCACAATAGTTCCTTATTAGTTTCCCACCACTTATATTTACAGTTTAGTTTGTCTATGCTTGCATTTTAAATTTTAGTATACATTGTAGCCTGAAGACGGGACCAAACAGTGGTATAAAGAAAGTATTTTCTTATTATTAATACAAAATAATTATTAATTACTATTTTAGTAAAATTAGCATTTTCCTCTTCCGTTACTTCTTGAACTTTTCAAGAAAATATTTTTTGACATACGTAATTAAATCTGTAGTTTTTTTAAACAAAAATTTTGTTAATAAAAATATTTTACTGCCAAATTGGACCACCTAAGTGCACTTGATGTCAACATTGGGAGATAATTTTTTGTCAAAAAAACTTCTAACACATGACAGTTTCGATTCTGAAAAAATCTCAATCAGTTGATTTATGTCATATGTTACAAAATGATTGCTAACCTCTTCGATAAAGTGAGCTCTTCCCTGATGGACATCCACAAATAAAAAACACGGTTTTCTTTGTCAATCTAACCACGCCAACTAAAAACGCATCAACTAACAGGGTCGGGTATTCGGAAGGATGGTTAATCAAAGTCTTAATGTCCGAGGGCTTTGGGTCATAGAGGTCACATTCTACATGAAAATCGTCGGCAAAAAGCACACTGGATGTGACGTAAAATCAGTGTGTCTACATCGTTTGTCCATGTCATAAACGAAACCGAGTGAGACACCCAAATAAATATACGGTTCCCTGAACGGGACAAACTCACCCTAGAGTGATGATAAACTCTGGCGGAGTGTTAAATTGAACAACTTGTATACAAGTATATGAACCAAATTTTAGGTTAAATTCACCCTGCCTTCGATGAGACCGCAATGCTTGAGATATCACGATGCTAAGAGTAAGTATATCAATGGATTCTCTGTTAGAAACAATCTTACAGTAATGTTAGTTTTGTATAATACAGTAAGTAGATAACAAAGTAACATTTTCGATGGCTTTTTACTCCTTAAAAAAATTATTTTTTGTAATCTTAACTGTTTAACTTTAACTTTAACTGTAACTTAATTGTTTTTGTAATCTTTTGTAAACTTAACGAGGTCTCAGTCTAACTATCACTATCTTGAAGTAAAATCGAACAAATTCTTTACACAAAGATTTCTCTCGTTTTTAGCTACCAAAATACACAACAGCCTGAATGTAAGCCTGTAATGATTTACTCATAGCCTTACGAATTTATCGCAATGATCAAGTACTAGCTATATAAAAAATGAAACAAATCATTATAGAAGGTTTATTATTCACAATATAATTTCTTGTAATATTTCACAATTTGTTCTAGATAATATAGTTTACATTTTTTTACAGTTATTCTATAACCTAGACCAGAGGTAGACAGACTTTCTAAAAAGTATATTAAGTAAACAAAATCTCAAAATTTTCATAGAGCCACAACATATGTTTTCACATAGCTATATAAATTTTAATTAAATCAAGATTATTATTTAAAACTCAAATTCACAATATAGTCGTAGGCAACTTAGAAGAATATAATAAATGGGAGTTATAAGCTTCAGTAGCCCTATGCTCTACTAACAGGGAAACCTAAATAATTAAACACTTTTTGGCCTTTGAAAAGTTTACTAGTTAAAACGGTGACCTTGCATGCTATGTCTGAGAAATAACTACTAGTTCAATTTTAGACAGGATTGTAAATTATCGTCGGTTAATTAGCTTCCCAATTTATTTTTAATTTGATTCATGGATGAGAATGTTTGTTCGTATAGATAGGTAGAGCCAAAAATTGGTGACAAATGGTAGTTCTTTTATTGTATCATATAATACAGGATTACTATTTCATGTATCAAATATGATTGTACATGAAAATATGAGCTGGAGTTGAATAGTCGCAAATGCCTATGAAAAGAGCCGCTCGCGACTCTCGAGCCGCGGTTTGCCGAACCCTGGTCGAGATAAATATTTTATTTTGTTAGCGGAGTATAATATAATCACTAGAAATATATAATGGACCTATAAAAACTAATAAAAAAATCTTGATTGTGCTAGTTTTGTGTATTTTATCATCTAACTAGGTGAGAGCATTTTTTTATCAACAATAACAGAACAGACAATTTAAGCAAATTGGTTAGTGAATACTTTCCTTCCGGTGTCCAATTATTATTGAACACGAAAAGTTGGTACATGCATACCCAGCAAAGCTCTGTTGATTAATTTAAAAACACTTATCATTAGATACATATAGGAAGGGGCGTGCAGTGTATATAAGCAAAAAAGCTGTGCATTATTAAAAATTCTAGGAAACAAATATAAATGAAATAACATAAATGAAAACATTATTTTACAATTAGCGCCATTTGTGTGCCAGTAGAAAATTTAATTGCTTAGTTTTAAAAACTAGCACGACAACTCACTGCTGTACCTATAGAGCTCTCGTGTATTCGCCGCATCGAACTATTCACATTACTCTGTTCTATCTTAAAGCTAGTAAATTTATCGAGTCATGTAATGGGTTATTTACTGAATTGAAAATTTCTTTCGGATGATCCGTTTTGTATGGAGTCGTTACTTATGCTGTTTTTTTTAACAGAATAACATTAGAAAGGCTTACAACTGCGAGAAAATCATTGAAGTGTATATTTCTTCTTTTACTAATTCGCAAATTTTACTATCTTAGTGTTTGGTGCATGGATTAGTTTTTAATTTGGGAAAAGCAAAAAGCAATTGACAGAATTATTTTCTATATTAACGTTTAATATAAATAATTATTTCCTTCAGTTAATAATTGAAGGATTTTTAAACAATAAATTAATCATGTTCAGCCATAGAAAGTGTTCATACGTTTTTTATATGGGTAAATAGGCATTATTTTACATTAAAACTTTAAAAACACTATTAATAGTACTCTAAAATTACAAATAAATACATGGTAGGGTTGTATAAACGTCGGATTTATTTTGTCTAAAGGCGCTGTTTAAACGAAAGTACTTATATTGTATTACATATATTATAAATGATTGTTTAATGTCATTGGTAACAGCATAACCTAAATCTATACCTACTGCACGCCACTGCATATATAATACTAACATTATTTTAATGTCTACGTTAAACCCAAGATTATTTCAAATTACATCATTTAAATGACAGTTTTACTAGATATTAGACATCATATGGGCTTTAAATAATGTAAGTCTTGTATAGAAACATATTCCGAAAATACAATTGTCTCGTTACCTTCATTTCGTCGCCGATGTGAGATTTATCAATAAAATTGATGACAGTGGTGTATAGTTCGGTTACTGACATCTTTCAACCACATGTCAAAACTTTTTTATTATAATCTTCATCAATGCTTCGAACAAATTTTTGATCACTAAACCCATGACCTAAACCATCTACCGTCTATCGAGTTTTTAGAAGAATCAACAGGTGCCGTTTCAATAATTCACGAAATAATGTGTAAACTATGATCGCACCACGAGCTCTCAATAATTGTAACACGCTGGCAATGTTTGATAATTTTTAAAACATAATGGCTTCTTGTAATTATTATAAATAATACATTTATCTCTAAGTGTTAAACATATCACTGGTTTCTAATATTTTGTAGTTGAATAACATCACACACACACACACACACACACACACACACACACACACACATATATATATATACTAAACTTAGTGTGACGTTAGAATGTGATCGGAATTTATTTAAAATAATCCGAACATGTGTGACAAACAACTTTATGCACGTTTAGTACGTATTAGTTATACCTTAGGATATTTAATTAAAAATAATTTTTCCAGCATAAACGTAGTAGGTACCTATTATTATTTTATTATAGTATTAGAAATACTAGGTATTGTAAAATATAATATTGAATATTTACAACATTTTATAAAAAGTCATTTTATTATCTTTCTGGATAATTTAAAATTGTCTACAGTTATTGTTGCAATATTGTGTAGCATTGTTTTTACATTTTTTTTTTATATTCGCTAACATCATGTAATGTTTTCGATAAATTTCTAAAATGTACCTATATAAGTGTGCATAGTAAATATATCTTTAATAATAATTTTTTTTTGCTACGAATTAAAATACTAATTTTTCTAGGAAAATTCGGTTAATTCTGGCTTTTGAGCAATGTTTCCCACCATTTAATTGTAAGTTTCTTAAATAAATGTTTTATTTCAAAAATTCTATTATTGTTTAATCCCTAAAAAACTTATTTACCATAAGATATATTATTATTTTAATAAGTACACAAATATTTATCTAAGATTTTAAATATGAATAATACATCTTACAATTCAATTCACGACGCAGGCTCGGTTTAAAAGAGTAATTGTATTGTACCAAATTACGATCGATAGTCGTCGAGCGTGTGATGCATGCTTACCGTAGCTGAGTAAGCAGTTCCCACTATTTGTCGAAAATCGAGGACTGTTGTATGACTCGTTCCGAACTCGTTGACCTGGGAACACATGCCCTCTGTACCTGTGTGATAGTTTTAATATATTTTTCATTTTACATAATTTTAAATTTGTAATATATAATTTTTTTAACCGTGTAATAAGAATAATCTGTAGCATTTTATTTGACTGTCAATATTTTTTAAACTTTTTAATCACAAAAATTGTGAAACATTTATATCTTCACATTGTACTTGAATATATCTGTAGGATATCTATTTGGGTCATTAACGACCTTTTGATAATTGATAATAAACTGGTCATTTTTTTATACTGGACCGACTATTTCCTGTTTTCTACCTCTACTTATTAATAGTCTTCCTAAAAATTCTCTTCTTTTACATCTTAAAAAAACTAACATCGGCTTTGTGACGCCAAATTCAATTTTCGATAAATTTCCAATAGAACCTTTATTTCAGTAGTTATGTCAATACTCAATATCAATCATAATTAAATTTTTGATTAATAAAAAACATTTTCAATAAATAGTATCTTTTATTAGCTAAAACTTTATAAGTAACTTAAAAAATTACAATTCTTAACATTCATTTTAATGAACGTAATTTTATTTCTAAATTCATAAAAGTGTAATCTTAATTATTGTAATAAATATTAATATAAAATAAAGTAACTTATATAATCATTCTGGAAACTATTTTACATAAAAACGACGGACATGAAATATTAAAAATTCACAATTCACTGAAATTATATGTAGGAGTATAATAGATAAGTAGCTTTGTATAAATTATCGTTGTTTTTTTTTTGCTCCATATGAACGCAATGAACACAAGAAGGATTTACTCTGTACATAAATTCAGTAAACTAAAACTATTAAAATCCAAAGATTGTCTGTCTGGTATATAAAATTATAAAATGCGCTGAAAGTAATTAAAATTGAATTGATAGTAAGTACATAAACATTAAAAATATTCTTATCGACATTTCAAAAAATTTAAATACTTTTCACGCGGACTAGATGGTTTAATAATGAACGTGTACACATTTAAAATCTAGTGACGATATCATCATAAAGTTTATTATCTTCTAATTTCTCGTTTTCGGAATAAGACAATAAATTTTGTATTTCTAAAAAGCTCTTCCCTTTCGTTTCTGGAACAATCTTTATCATTGTTAAGAATGTCAAAAAAGTGAGAAGAGAAAATCCCCAGAACACAGTCGTTATGCCGTAAGCATCCTGAACAATTTGATACAATTTGGTCATGATGAAACCTTCTAAGGCGGCAATCACGGAGAGGAGGCAGAATGCTATTTCCTTCACGTCTGATGTGAATAACTCTCCTAATTGAGTAAACGGAACAGGACTCAGGCCGAACGCGAAGAATATTTGAAGAGCATTCATGGCTACAACCGGAGCCCAGTTTACATTGGGTATGTTTTCGAGAAATCCATTTTGATCCAGGTAAATGTAAGTTCCCAGTGTTCCCGTAGAAAGTGCACATCCTAAAGATGAAATTAGCAGTAGAGGCTTCCTGCCCCACCGATCGACAAACATTACCGATAGGAATCCGGCACCATTTCCAATTACTGACGACATCATGACTGCAACCTCCGCAGGTATAGGTACTTTGGCTACCTGGTAGATCTGCTCTTGATAAAACATTACTATTATTGCTCCGCAAACACTTTGTCCTATAAACGATACATTGATTATTCCTAGAGCTTTTGGATTTGGTTTTTTAATTAGTTGTTTGAATCCTTCCATCAAACTGAGATTTTCGCTAGAACTTTTCTTAATTATATTCATCTCTTCGTCAATAATACTACCATTCTTCTGTCTTCTGAGCCACCTGAGAGATTTCTCGGCTTCATCTTCTTTATTTATTCTAACTAAGTAATACGGCGAGTCCGGCACTAAGAGCATTGTTGCTAACAGTAGAACCGGGAAAATAGAAGCAATTTCAGCCATTACTTTAATGGTCATGTAAGGACCAATAATAGATACGAATAATGCACCAACTCCCATACTGAATGTAAAGAATGATAAAAGAGCACCTCTGTTTCTGTCTTCAGCAATTTCTGCGACGTAAATAGGTGTCGCTGTTTGGCCAAAGCCAACAGCAAAGCCGGAGAGAAATCTGGACAAATATAACCAAATCGGCCCATTTGCAAATATGATTAAGACAAAGCCGGCGAGATAAGGGAAGGCAGATATGATCGTAGTCTGCTTAGGCCCGAGGTATCTGGACAGATACGAGCCTACGATCGGTCCAACGGCGCAGCCTATGGGGAGGAAGGCTGCGATCCATGAGGCTTGATTGTTGTCTACTGGGAAGGGACTAGTGGCCGATTGAAGTATCGCCAGCGATGGAGACGACCAGGCAAAACATATCCCAGCAGTGAAGAAGCTCATAGAAGCTGCGAAAAAAAGACAATTGAATATTAGATAAATAATTAAAACGAGCGTTATTTGAAAAAAAGTATTATTATGAGTTAAATCAAATAATATTATTTATAATAATTTGATGTATGTTTAATTTATGTCTAGCAGTCATTATAAGTTAACAATTGAAGGTAAATATGAATGTGCAGTATACAGTAAATAAATACAAAAAAATGACATATTTATTAGTACTTGTGCATTTTCAGACGACTCTTATCTACAAAATGTATTCGCCTTTTTTAACATTTCATATTATTCGGATGATAATATTTTTGAAATCTATATGTACTTGTCAACTACGGATATGCTTTTCATAACACGACCACTTTGTTTTGATTAAATAACTTCAAACAAATCACTTAAATCATTAATTAATTAATTAATTTAGTTAAATAATATTTAAACGTTTATTTTATTTAATATTAATTATTAGTAATCACAAGCTTTTGATTTCCATCATGTTCAAATCCGGTGTATTTAAAATGTTGTGTTCCGGATTCGTAAAATATTTTCGGCGCGTCTTGCGAATTAGCCGCGACCCACGTCATTGACACCTTTCCACGTCCAAATTCACACCCATTACCTTTCTTTAATGCTCATTTTTAGTGTAAAATATGACCTTGACGTCAGCAGACGTCAACGTGACCGATATTTGTTCGATCGCGACATCGCGATAGCATTCGCGGTGTGGATTTGTCAGCTCCTGTGCACCAGCATTGTAGTTTGTGATATTGTGTTTGATCAGGTAGTGTTTGTTGTTTTGTGTGTGCCGCGGGTGAAGTTGTGATATCGCCGTCTTCAATTGGAAGCGGAGATCTGCCCATCCGCGTGCCGTTTGGGTGATCTCGGCGGCGACTGCAGGGGTGACGGAGGCGTCATACACATTCTTCTTACACGTTCTTCCGAATACCGGTTATCCATAGATCGCTGGTCCTTCGACTGGAACCCCTATCCCATCACCGACCCTTATACCTTATATATAGGTTCCCTTATTTCCTTCTTTACAATCTTGTATTATTAAATCTTATTATATTAAGTCAAATAACTCATTTTCAAAATTCCGTTAGACTTATACCTATGCCTAGATTCATATAAAATAATAACTTAGGAAAATAGATGATAAATTCTAAAGACGAAGATGTCCGATTAAATTATTTCATCATCGAGATTACATTTCAACTATTAGAGACGGCATTATTGTGCATGTAAATACCAGACCTTAGATTAAATATTGTATACATTTTAGAAATTAAAAAATCACTTTAAACTAAAGCAAATATTACTTTTGAAATTAGCAAAATTAACTTTGTGGTTAAAATTCATATTTTTATTTGTACGTGTAAAACTTATCAAAAAATTATAAACAACTAACTAAATTTAACTACGAGTCCCATTCTAAATTTTTTCTTAAAAATTATTCGAGTAAATTTGTATTAAGTAACAATTTGATTTAGGTACTAAATTTATTTTTAAAATAATTGTTGTGTTTTTAAAAATAGATTCTGGTAAAGAAACAATAATATAGTTAACAAATAAAAATATAAAGCAAATATAATAAATTATCAATTAATCCTAACATTACATCTAATTTATTTTATGGATAAGATAGTGTAGTGTACCTTTGTCCTGACGAAGAAACAAGAGGTGCCGAAAACGATCGATATCAATGTAATCGGCGTAGTTAATATTATTTAAAAATTAATACATTTTGATATTTATACGCATTAATAAAAGTGTTTTTCAAATCGTAGATGAAAAAATGCTTTCTTGTTTTTCGTGAAATTTTTAGATAATTCTCAAGAGTTCTAGAAATTTCTAGATATTTTCCGCGTCGTGGTACGAGGGGAGCAGTGATTTAAAAAAAATGTTTATAGAATGAGTTACTGTCAATTATTGGGCATATTGCAGTGAGGGGGGATGAACTATCTGATACAACAGTTACGCCAGGTACATAAGCTTGTTTTATATTATTATAAATGTTATTAAAGTTGTTGAATTGAAAATTCTAAACTTTATTATGTAGAATTCCAGTTTTAAATTCATTAAATTTCTACTATCGATCTGAATGATGTTATTTCAAATATAGTTGTATTTATTGTATCGATGGGTAAAAATTAAAAAAATATATTCTTGTCTAATAAAATATTATTTTTTTATATGAGGTCAGCACAAGTCGACAAAACTTTTTAAAGGAAATTGCTCTTAAAGGGCCGTGAATGACGCCCACTAAAGGAACACGGATAACTCCGATTTCCTCCTAAGATTGGGAAGGGATCGGAACACAGAATAAGTTCCGAAGTTTGATCTGTGTTTCCGCAGAAACTCGAAGAAGAGAAAACTAAGTTGAATCTATGAACTCTCTTATTAAATTTGCCGTAACTCAAACCGAAATAGACAGTCCAGTGATCTGGGTAAAGCTATTCAACAGAATCAACTTATATATTTCTTTCATAATACATTTTTTCCTTTTAAAAATATTACATACATCATAACATGGATAGAGCATTAGTTTTGTTTACCTGCTAAATAGTTTTATCAAATAGATTAATCACTTATTTAATATGGATAAGAATGTATACTTAAAATCGCCTTAGATTGACATAAAGGCTTTATCTTGCCTTGAAAGCGTATTTTAAAATATACGCCTTAAACAAATACGATTATTCGAATAGTCTTTTAAGTACATCCGTATTATTTTTAGACAATCAGTCTATTTATTGATTTCCTATTTTGATGATATTTTAAATACTAAAAACAAATTTAATATTTTGTCGTAAGGTCGCATTGTAAAACAACTTGACGTTGTTTTAATAATATGCATATCTGGTTGACCTCAAAATGAACCACTTTAATTTGACCCACGCAAGTGGCAGTAATTTTTTGCATATGTTGACCTTAAGATATGACGGATTTTAAACATCGTGTACTCATCAATAATTAAAAGAACTATAAATGTTTCACATAATATTAATATTATCATTGTATGATATTTTTATGTATTGATAAATGCCATGGTGTGGGTTCGTAATAATGAATAAATGTTAATAATATAAAATAAATATTAATTAAAATAAAGGGGCATCATAATAACATATTGTTATTGTATTATTAACACTATGAAGAGACGGCATTTTTAGAGTCAAAGACTTGACTATCATCATGAATGTACAAATATTTATTTTTCTTTTTTCAGTCTGAATTGTTTTCAAAAAATGAAATTAGAATATAAATTTAACTGAATTAGCGAGACCTACATTTAGCACTAGGGCACAAATACCAGAATTCCAGAATACCGGTACCACAAATATCGGTTTTCTGTGTAACAAAAAATTTATAGATTACACTCGATGCAGAATTTTAATTTTGTATTTATTATTAATGAATTTTATGCCTTTAAATTTTTGAATGATAAATATTACTAATAATTAAATGCTAATATTAATTTAATGATACAAAAACTGATGATTATTTGTTATATTTTATAACATTAGTATATATTAAACGATTATTGTGATTTACTACTAAAGAGAAGAAAAATTGACAATAAATACTATTACATTTTTCTAATCTCGAACAGTAATGCCGGAATTCTAGAATTAAAAAATCTATATCGCGTCAAGATTTTAATGAGATTTAAGATTTTCAATATTAACCTTTCCCAAACCAAGCAGTAGCATAAGTCTATAGCTCTAATTATTTCGCTCTATTTCGATAAATATACACAACATATAGCAACGATATAAAAATACATGATATTTTTCTTTGTCTTTTAATATTTGAATAATAGAATTTTTTTTAAGTATATCACAAAATTTTGGTACTTTGAATTCTTCGAAAAGTAATTTTGTCGGATAATCATTTGGTTTTTTTAATATTACTTTTATGATGAGTTTTTAAATATTTTTTACTGGAATCAGGCTAGTATTATAAGCTATACACTAATGATGGCATATTGTAATATGAATTGAATAAATGCTATGAACCAACTGTCGAGAGTATGGTAAGACAGTGACATAAACCAATCAACTAAAATTATGTTGGTTTACACTCTTATCGTTCCAATGTTTATTTATCGAGTATGCAACGGAGACTTGGACAGTCGGCAATAGCGACAAGCATAAAATAGATGCCTTTGAAGTGTATTGCTGGAGAAGGATGTTACGCATCATACTGATAGTATGATGCACGATTTCCTTAATCCTGCAACAAATCCAACAACAGCAAGTCTAACTACAACAGTGAATAAAAGATTTAAATATGAATTAAATATATCTTTCTAATTAATATATTTAATTAATATTTAAAATATCATAGACCTATGTTCTGAATAATTACAACTTCACAATAATAATAAGTGTTCTCTTAATAATAAAAGATTGTTCCAATTATTTGGCCACGTTACGCATCAATGTGCCGAGATAAGGAGATTATCCTGAGGAAAATTTTGGGCTGAAGATGACCTGGAAAAGTGCTACAATGGTAGATAGATACGTTGCATCTGGATGAAGATACTCTGGAGCCACCATTACGAGCCGAGTCTCATCTGATTGTATGTGACTGTATGTCAATATTGATATGAAGGAGAAAAGAAAAATAAAGAAAACTTTCGACTATCGCCAACTGTTGTTGCCAAGCTCCACGGGTATTATGTACTTGAAACGTTATAGCTTGTATCTTTTATATGCAGTTTAGTGGAAAAATTGGCATTAAACAAAAAAAAATCATCACAAATAATTGTTGATAAGATTGGATCAATTATATTTTTATTGCGTCATTGATAATCAAGCATAAAGAAATTTATAATTGTTTTAATTATATTATTAAAAATCTGTATAATCACTTTGCGCATCTAAAAGATACATCGATATCATCAATTAGCGAATTTCAGACTAAAATAATAATATAGGCGATCCGATCCTATGATAACAATTAGTTTTGTATAAATGTCATTGCAGTATGACTGAGGGCAATATCGCTCAAGCAGATGTACAAACAAATATTATTATTATATATGTGATGACATTACGGTATTATATTATGATATTATAATATTTATGACAATCTTCCATCAATAAAGAATGCATTAAAAAATAACCTGTTTGTTATGTTTTATTTATTTTATTATTCTATTTATTTTTATATTTTAATTAAAACTAGACTCACAAAACATTTTACTAGACGTTTGTCTGCAGGTACATTCAGACCCATTTCGTATAATCAAAACATAATAACTAATCAGTGTCACAGTTTAAACGATTCGTTTCATGCTTACAAGTAAGACATGTTATTATCGATAAGCCGTTTTTTAATAATTTCTTCCAAATTGGGAGAAAGCGTATTCTTTTGTAAAAATCCAGGTTGTTTATTTTTTAGTGTAGGAACGACAAATTCTAATTTCCTCGATCCATACTTATTGGTGATTTTGGGAATTGTTAAATTCGGATTAGCATGATCTTTTGTGTCGTAAACATATAAATGGATTTTAATAGACTTTAAAGAAACGATGGATTCATCTTCTTGTTTTTATAGCGTCCTCGTGGGAATCGGAAGTCCATGACCGACTCACAATAAAGAGTTACCCATCCCTTAGCATCGCCTTTGTGGTCCAGTCTGCTGGGCACTAGATTTTGCAGAACTGTCTTGGCATTATCCGTTCAATTATGTTTTGGTCTTCTCCTCGGTCTCAATCCTGTTGGCTTATGTACAGGGGCATTATGCGTATTATGGGACTAATCTTCTATTCCCGCCCACTACAGCATCGTTTCTTTCACCTTCCTCAAGATATCTGAATAGGTATACCTTTCTCAAGTTTCAGGTTTTTTAATCTTTTTCATTCTTCATGTCAGGCTATCATGTAATGAATTATTTTTTTCATTTTTTTTTGCACTAAAGTCAGAGTTCAAACTTCACGTATAGAGCTATCAGTTGTATCAGTGTTGTATACAGAGTGTAAAATGGAACCATGAACGATAAAAAAAAATTGTTAATTGTTATGAATTTAACCTTTTTTTTGGAAACACATTTTTATTGTAAAGTTGTAATTTCAGAACAAAGTTCTGTGATATTGAAAACAAATTAAATTAATCATTAATTAAGGTTCGTATGTCGGTAGCAAACAGATGTTTTTTTGTTAGATAGATTTTTTTCTGCATATGTTTCTAATAGATTAATTTAATTGGTTTTCTTTATCAATTATTTCGGTCAAAGTCACGACCTTCGTCTTATATCCTGAATAAAGTTCTTCGACCTATAAAAATTTATAAATAAAAAATACACATCAAAATACAGAAACTACAGTGGGTGTAGGCCTTGCAAGAACATGACCTTTTCTACGGATATGAAATTTATATTTGAAATGTGTTTTTCGGAAGTGAATTTTAAACTAATTAATATGCGATACTTTTTGTGCAGGTAATACCAAATAATTACTCAGGCAGGTACTTGCTTAAGTGTAAACAATAAGTAATTATTGAGTATATAACCAAAGTAACTAAATATTTATTTATTAGTTAAAGAAAGTCGTGTTTTTATGCTAAGCACTTGGGTTATGAAAATAGGATTAAGATAGCTGGTGTCCCGAGATGAGACTCAAACTCTCAACCATTTGATCACAAGGCAAAGGTATTACCACTAGACCAAAGGCAAATCTTTTTGTCGACTTCTTCTTTCTTATAAAAAGGCAACCATCTTTCAAAAGTGATTTGTGCCATTTTGTCGTCTTATTAAGAGATAAACCATACTTATAATTTATTCGTAATGCATAATTAAAAAATTGGATTAACATAAACTAAAATATTATTTTGTAATTATCGCCATCTGTGTACCAGTAGAGACTTTAATTGCTTTGTTATAAAAACTATCACTACAACTCATAGCTCTTTTTTATTCTCCGCATCGTACTATTTACATTACTCAGCTCTGTCTTTAAGCTAGTGAATTATTCAAGTCATATAAATAGCTATTTACTGAATTGAAAATTTCTTTCGGTTGATCCGTTTTGAAAGGAGTCGTGACCTATGCTGTTTTTTAACAGAATAACATTAGAAAGGGTTACAATTGTGTGCAAATCATTGAAGTGTGTACTTCCTCTTTTACTAATTCACAAATTTTACTATCTTACTGTTTTTAACGTGTTAATTTCGTGAACGTTCTTTAAATTTGTTGCATGGATTGGTTTTTGATTTGGAAAACACGAATAGCAATTGGCAGAACTATTTTCTACTAACCTTTAGTAAAAATGATTATTTTCTTTATTTATTACGTAAAGGATTTTCAAACAAAAAATGAATCATGTTCAGACATAAAAATGTTCCTAAAAACGTTAAGAAAGTATTATTTTACGTTAAAACTTAAACTTTAAAAACACTATTAATAGAACTCTAAAATTATAGATAAATACATGGTAGGGTCGTATAAACGACGGTTCTATTTTACCCAAAGACGTTGGTTAATCGAAAGTACATATATTGTATTACATATATTATATATGATTGTATAATATAATTGGTAAAAGCGTAACCTAAATGTATACCTACTGCACGCCACTGGTAACAGCATAACCTAAATTTATACCTACTGCACGCCATTGGAATTATAGCATATGTGTTTTAGTCGATGCACTGTTCGCATTACGTCTCTTTCCTGGACATTATCCACAAGTTGTACGCAGGTGTCTGCTTTATTTTCTCATTATTTGGTGGATGTATTTTTGTCTAGTCTTCCTCTCCGTCTTTTCCCCTCAATTAGATTTTTGAAGTACGTACTGTATCTAAGAACTTATGCTATTCATTGGCTTCTTAAATTTAAACCTCTTTTCTTACACTATCCTTAAAACATCATCTGCAATTCTCTCAGTTCAGCTTATTCTTTCCATCTTATTCACACATCTCGGGTCATAGGCAGTTTTGGAGCAAGCACATTAATTTGGGACTTGTCCCTGATCCGTGGTGTACTTGCAGCCGTCTAAAGCAGATGCCGGAGCACATCTTCTGGTGCTGCGTTCTGTCGACTGATGCAAATTAGGATATTCTTAAGGGTATTGAGGAAGTCGGTCGTAGTTCTGTAAGGAACTCCAACTTACTCAATCTTGGAAGAAACCTGGAACTGATCATATATTGTATTTTATTGTTATTCTGTGTATTGTATATTTTATACAATAAAGATTTTTATATCGGGTCATAGGTGTAATGAGGGATGTTTTGGTTGACGGTCTTGCATCGTTGCTTGGACGCTGCGCTGAGCTGCGTTGCTCGGTCGCCTGTTTAGCATAAACAATGACAATCTGACGGTGAATGAGTAGGCACTTTTGCTTATAAATTATAAAACGGTCCTGGGTTATCGAAAGGTCGCTTTATTATTCTTTCCATCCTTCTTAGAGATTCCAACCAGAATATTCGATATTCGAATATATTCGACTTTTTCTACTAATCGATACTCGAATATTTGTGCATCATTCGAATAGAATTCGTACTAATTTCTAAGGATGGAATATTAAACAATTCTCAGAATTCTGATTCGGACGTGGAAGAGATACCTATTGCTTCTTCGAAGAGCATTGCAGACTGAATTAAGAAGCACCATTTTATTGCTCGTAGAAACTACAAGTTTGTTCAAAAAATTAAAAAAAAGATTTTAAATATTTGGACAATTTCAAAAAAAGAACAGAAACTACTATTTGCAACACTTTTAACAGTTAAGCCAACGTCAACCGCTACTGAGTGGGTATTTTAAATTGATAAAAACAAAATGAAGAACAAATTTAAATACGGTAAATTAGCTCGTTTTCTTATACATTTTGATGTACTTCCGTATAGTACGATTTATTTTAAATATTCAAATTTAATATCACACTGTTGTCATACTTTAGAAACTATTTGAATATTTTTAGTTTTACTATTCGATATTCGAATAGTTGATGATGTCGAATAGTTGAAATGTTTAGTCCTTCTCCATCGTACATCTCGAATACTTTCAACCTTTTTTATCCTTTCTGAATGTTAGCCCAGATTTGACTCCGTATTATGTTGTGTATCCGATATAGGTTTTAAAAAAATTGTTTCTCATTTTTCTGTTTATTTATGATTTGAAGTCTCCTTTTTTTCCGTTAAAAGTTTGTTTTGCCATCACTGATCTGATTTTTATATCCAATGAACTTCTGGCGTCATGTGTTATTTTACCTTTTAGGCATGTATTGATTTCTCCTATTTCTATTTTCTCATTTTTAATGCTTCCCTATCCCTACACTATTTCTTGTGAAACTATATAAAACTTCGTACATTTTTTAGTAGTGCGTGTATACACGGATGAGATTTTGCTTTTGGTCATTCTGCTCTGTGTACAAAATAATATACAATAGACAATGAATAACAGCTCGCTTCGCGAACAACTTTTTACTGTCCTTTATGCAAGTTTTTAAATGTTGTGTATATGTGCATACTCATAATCAAATAGACAACAAAATAAAAATTAATCGTTACAGACATTAAAAATGTTTTTTTTTAACGATTTTTTTCTACTTATGTATAATTTGTTAATTCATTAGTATATGAATAAGGACTATATAATATAAAAGTAGCTTTATGCCGATAGTGTATTTTCGTATTATTATTTTTGTTTTAAATCATTATTATTTGCTTTTCCCAAGTTATACCTCAATAGACATTACAGATTTTTTTATTCATCAGACATGAAACATTAAAATAGTTATTAAAAAAATAGATAACTATAGTAAATAGATAAAAATAATTATTATTCTTGGTAATTTAAAAAACACGTTATTTAAGGGACATAAAATGCCTTGCACGTGATTACAAATGAAATTAGTGTTTACGTAACGATTTAATTTGAAAGCAAAGTTCACTCGGTGTTAGATATAACAAAGTCAAAAGAATTCATTCTTATTTCAGGGACAAAATCAATTCACGGAATATTGTATTTCATTTTTATTACAACACATTCATCTGGTGATATTTTCTTAGATTTTTATTTTTATATTTTTAATTAAAAAAACAAATTTTAAATTTTTCAATGAATTTTATTTTGTTTTATAATTTTTCGTTCAAATTTCACGAGTGACTTGCGCAAATCATAAATTTACAAGTCAGCGCATAGTTTCCCTGTTTTATTTTACCTTTTATCGTTTTATTTTTTGTAATGAAAAAAATACATATTTTATATTTATCTTTTGTGGTAACTTTCTGACGCAAATGCGTATCTGTAAAACTGCAATGCCAATCTGGTATCTCATTTAGAGGCAAATAATTTTTACACCGTTTTGTTATTATTAACGTAGATAATTCTCATTTCTCTGGCTACATCAATCGGCAAAACTCGTGGAGTAGTAATTCATTAAGCGAAATGATATTTTTTTAACAAAATAAGACCGATGCGTATTACCAGTGCAACTTTGTACCATGACCATATTAAGTTGTCTTTTTAACGACGTGCAAGATGTCTTTTTCGATGAAGGTGAGACTGACCGTGTATGTTTACCGGCTGATGATTCAACACTTTTTCGTATCGGGATCGGATCGATTCAATGTAAAAATGTTGTGTCAGTAAGATGTAGCCATCGCACATACCGCCACTTCTCAGCGAATATATTCCAAACAGAGTAATCAGCAAAATTGGTGACTGAACTATTCCGCAAGATCTTTCGATTTGACGATTCCCAAGGGACAGCGTCAGCAAATAAAGCACATTTAACCAAACACAACTCGTTGATTTGAGCTGGTACATAAAATATATGAAGATTTCTTTAAAAAAACTGTGAATCTTCTATTCAGTACTGCAAAACTTTTGAGATATAACAATCAAGCCTGAGATGTTAAATATTTGTAAATGTTTTAAAGTATGTAAGCGAACATTTGCGCGCGTCTAATTTTTAATTTAACATCATGTTTTATTGCCAAACTATTTTTCGAGGCTGGAAGTGCATGAACGAAATTACATTGAACGATATTGATCAAATTTTAAATAGTTCTGGCAAATAATTTTTGTGTATTTTTTTTATTAACGTATAGGCGTATAAAACATTCGACGCATCCGAATCAAATCCGAATAGGCTGAATTTTAAAATAACTTTGCGTTCAATTCTGAATTATAATCAACTACCTATAGTTTTAAATTTAATAAAAACTCATACAGAGTAACAGTTAATGTAGGTACAGTGTATTGTTTATTTTTCGCCGCGCGTTTATTGCATTTTTTTGAAAATTAGTATTGCGTCTGCCGTTACACGAGAAGACAGTAAAAATTCAAAAAAATATGACAATTACGAGTATAACATCAGAATAATTATAATTTTAAGATGTTTTATTCAGCACAGACTTATTCATTTCGAAAAATATTACCATCTAAATGTGCACTTGATCTAATATTGACTTATTTTTATCTTTCACCAGGATGTAACAATAACGTTAATACGGATTGTTTAAAAACATCTTTCAAAAGTATTTGCAAGTAATTAAAAATCATATTCCTTATATCTATATGTTCTTTGATGAAATAAGTTTTCTGCGTTTACATTCGAGAGATTAAAGTAAAGTGTATTCTGATGTGTGTACAGAATTGACCTCAAAAGCCAAAGTAGTTTGATACTAGCGGTGGAATAAATAGTTCAAAAAACTCTACATATAAAATGATTTGTTATTAATTAAAACAATAATACATAATTCTGAATTATACATAAGATGTTATTACCTTCACCCACTTTATGAAGAGTCTATTATTTAATTTTTTTAAGAGTATTCGATAAAGTTTATCTAGAGACAGATACATAATCAATATTTATGAAAAGTACCTGATAAAACGGCCAACCACTGAGGCCATTGTCTGTTAGAGTTTCTTTTTTCTTCTTCCGTGAACTTTTCTTTTTTTTGGTCCATTTTACAAAATGTTATTATAAACCACCGAACTCACTTGTATCTTCAAAATTTAAACTCGCGTTATCATGCCGCACACCACTTGAAGTCTGTTTGCTCGAGGATTTAACTAGACAATGATCAGCTTTAATTTGTTTAAAGTTCTTTTAAATAATCCTCCGTCTCTCTCCATTACCGCGCTTTACGGCCTTACAGAGACAAACACAAATTGTCACCTGTAGCGTGCTAATATTATCACTTGATTACACAGCGTGTTGAAGTTAGCCCGGCAAACTTTGCAATCTCGCAAGATTTTTATTGTCCTTGTTCGTTGACAATTGCTCGGATTATGTTATTACAACGGCCGATAGCTGAGTGCGAGGATTTTGAATTCTTTGGCGCTTAAATATCGCGAGACACTGCCGCCGCGACGGTGACGCGTACCGAGCGCGTGTCGGACCAGGATGGAGTTGATCTGAATATTATATTATATTATTATACGCAAGGCGGTCAAGAGATGGCGCTGGTGTGGGAATAATACAACATTAATTCAATATTTATCTCTTAATTCGCGGAATGGTTTTGTGCGTCTGCGGAATGTTCTATAGAAATACATTATGATTTAATAATTATTCTGCTTATTGTGATCGAGTTATTGGCCTCGGAGATCGATTGAGCTAATTAAATATTGAACGCCATTTTTGTATACTTTATGAGAGAGATCAGATTGAATCGAGACACGTTTTTTCAATAATAAAGATACTAATTATTAATGTGTGCAGTGACGGATACTAGGAAAAATAAAAATCTCGATCTCTCTAGGTAGATTTTTAGTATTCTTAGAATTCATTTACAGTTAGATTCTTGATATATTTCCGAAGTGTTTACCAACAACAATAAATGTATACATATCAACATTGCGCTTTTAATGTTATTAAGAAATCTTCTCGATGACGAATGGTTAATTCAGAACTCTTGATAAACATAAAATATGCTAATAATACAATGATATACCTACTCGGCGTTAGACGGGTAGAAGTTGTGAATTTTAAGAACCCTTGAGAATCATCTAAAATTTTCACAAAGTTTCTAGAAACTTATTCTATATATATTTATATATTCTTACGTATATTTTAAAACGTTCATGTATCTGTCTATTAGTAATGAGCTAGACCGTGATTGATACTCGATTATAACGATAATTGGTAACTGACTTAACTGTTGGAAATTTAAAAAAAAAATAGAAGTATGTACGGATACGGAATGCGTGTCGCAAAAATATTTTGACTATTTCTAAACGCTTGTGCTATGAACATAGGACTGACTTGTTGATCTCCCGGAATGAAGTTCAATCCTACGATCACTAGGCAAGTATAGTTTCTAGTGTACCAGTGTGGCTCGCCGAATTGCGTATAATCAGTTACCAATCATGGTTACAATCGATCACAAATCTCACAATCACGGTTTAAATAACAATTCAGCTCATCACTACTGTCTACGTACGTGCACGTGATGCCTAGCAAAATGTGAGAGGTTTTAAGGGAATATTAAAGAGCTAACTAGGAGTGCCTTAGGGGCGGATATTATAAAGCATACAAGTTTTTTCTGGGGTCTGAGAAATGCAGGGTTTAAATATAAAGAATTGCTTGTAGATTTTATGGTTTCTGTCTTGCATACATATTATGACCATGGTGTATAAATATTTATCTGAAAATTTTGTTTTCTCATTACAAAAATATTATTTTTTACAAAATCTTATTGTCATATTATTACGATAATGAGTTTTTGTAGCGTTCGTCTAAACGTCAGTGTCACTTTTAGAAAATTATAAGAGGTATATTATATGTTTATTTATAATACACGGACTTTCTAAAACATATATACGATAATAATCCCAGAAATATTTCAAGGCAAGAGCGATAAGTATTATACTTACACAGTAAATTTTCCCACATGGTTTGAAATTACACCGTGAAGTTGGCTGCGATCAAAAATTTCAATATATTATGTACGTACATATTTAAATATTAGTTCGACTTTCACAATATCGTTTGAAATCAACGTTTCCAATTGATTTCAACCAAATCTGCAATATCTGTTTAATATTTTGGCATTACATTTTTTTCTGCTGATAGTACGCAAGACAAAATATATTATCTTTTTACATTTACTTACAAGTTTTAGAATATTCGTGTCAAACATTTTATTACCACATTAATAGTTGTGGCATATCGTGGGCAAATATTTACTTATTACGTGGGCAAATAATTAACCCTGCTCACCGATATACACAAAGTAACCATAACATTTGTGGACGACTGCCCATACCTATCCTTTATTTATTTATTTCAAACTACAAAAAATTAAAAATATATTAACATGTATTAGGTCATTCTATAAATAATGCGGTTTTTTCAATTACAAGAACTAAAAGTAGGAGGGGGGCGGAATAAGCTACCTGCATCAGGTAAAATTACTACCGGTTATAAAAGCAGATAGTAACTTATTCTAAGTACTTACATGTTTTAAAGAGTACAGTTCAAGGGGTCCAACGGACCCGGTACTCTGCAAGACATGAAATCCAAACAGTTCAATTTTAAAAGTGACTTTTTTTCAAAGCTATAATGGAAGTGACAATGGAGCACATTCCGCATATTTTGCTTTATGAGTTCAATAAAGGCAACAACGCAACAGAAAGTAATATGAATGCATATATAGGGATCGGAAAATAAGGTTAATCAAAGTGTCAACACAATAGCAACATCGTCAACAACTACAGCATAGAAGATGATTATTCGGGTATGGGTGACTCGTTGGAGCTCCTTGGGTAGTTAGGCCAGCCTGCGTGGGTGGGACTACACCTACGCGCCTACCTATCACTCTCCATACCTAGTATTTTGCAACTCCGTTAGTCTGTCCATGTAAGTGCGACTCAATCCATTTTGTGTCTTGTCCACTGTCCCTCTTTGGGGAGTGTTTTTTGATGAATGGATCCCTGAGTGTCTGCCTTGAACTACTGCAACTTAACTTTCCATTTGTATGTAAAATTATGTTCTATGGATTTATGTTATATGATTTTTATAAATAAAGATTTAAGGAACGCTGAAGGGTCTAAATTTAAAAATATTTGCGATAATTGCTAATAACCACATTAAATTTCTTCTCTTTTTTCGTTTTGCATATACTTTAATATGTTATTGAATTAAAGTCGCGTATTTTTATTAGCTTTGATGAGTAGAAGACAATGAAGACCTAGGGAAAGGGTGCCCCTCTCCTCCTTCAGCTGTCCTTTAAAAAAAAGAAGCCTAGAAGACGAGCCTCGTCCTGGAAAATCTATAAAGTTAAATGAGGACGTCCTGCAAACCCCTGTGGAACAAAATCTCATTGTAACTAATAGAGAAGCTTGGATTTGATCATTCAATCATTCATCAACACCTGCGTGCCATTGGAAAAGTCAGCAAATTGGGTCAACGGGTTCCTCACGAACTTTCAGAGTCTAATCGCGTGCAGAGAGTGAATGTACTCTCTTCTTTGCCGACACGTCTCAAGAATTAACTTTTTTTGGAAACGATGCCCCACCTACATTGCCGAACATTGCCCTATCTGTTAATCATTTATTCTGCACTCTTGAATGTCTTGGAGTCGTCTTTCAAATCATTTGAATGAAAAAAATATGTATTCTGTAGACGTGGTCAGATGAGTACTGGAGGAGTATTTTTCGTCACGGATAATTGAATTTTTAAATGGGAGCCTCGCAATTCTACCAAAAAAATGAAAGAGAATATATTATAGATTAAAAATTTGTTTATCCTAATTTTTAAAAATAATAGAAGTATAAAAATACAGCTTTGTTTATGGGATAACCTAATTAATAAAACTATTGTTGAGCAATCGCCCCGTATAATTATATTTTCTTATTACTAATTAGTTATTGGGGGCCTTTTCGGAGGCCACCGATCATTCATATAACGCTTGTAAAAGCGCTGCGTGGTGCTCAAGTCTTGTCCAGTAAAGTAAATATATATAAATTTTTTAATAATACAATTTTTACATAATCTTTAAAACAATTTACTTAGGTAACGTTGAGAAAGTGGCAAGAAAGGTGGGACACTGCCATGCAGAGGAGATGGACTTAAACCTTTCTCCCCTCCGTGGCGTGAAATAGAAAGATGGGGGTGGTGGTGGCTGGGCCACTACGAGATGCAGATGATCTCGGGGCATGGGCATTTCCGAAGTAAGCTTTTCGACTTAGGACTTGTCCGTGGCTTGTGACTTGGGTGTTTACACTCAAGTGAGGCAGACGCCGGAGCACAGATACAAGAAATGTGTGATTATAAATGATGGACGTGAGATCATGATTGCGGGATTAAAATGAATAGGTTATCGGATCCCCCGGAACGATTATCTTTTAAGAAATGAAAGGAATCTCGGACTTTTACGAAAATTCTTTAGGGTGTGGGTCTTACGCTGGGAGTTGCTGGGATGGATGATTCTAAGAAGAGCGATTGCTAGAGAGACCTAGCGGAGCGTTCTACTGGCTCCCGCTTGCATCCTCTTGTGACCTGAACCGAGTGAATTTCTACTGGACTGTGGCTAAGTTACGCGATTTCAATTCATAAATGTGATATTTGCCCTGCTCTTTTGGAGTGCACGACTTCCATAACTTCTCTTTGCCTTTTGGAATCAATCTGGAAATGAGCCTCACGTTGAATTAATATCATATGGATGAATATTGTACACATATGGCTTTGGTATGATGATACCGGAGCCAACCTATATCAGTAAATGATCAAGTATTATAAATATATGTTTGTTAATTATGTTATATAATAAATAAAAAAGAAAAAGTAAACTGTGAAGGAAAGTTACAAAGTATTAGTTTACTAACTGCTAGAATAGAACTTATCAAATTTAACTTTATAATATATATATTATTAATTCTATTTGAAAAAAAAAATTATTCTAAAAAGGTTTGAAGATTTTGTTGCTTTGTTGAGTGGATTCGAAGCGGGAGTACATAACTTTCATAACAATTTCGGGATAAGGTGGGACATTTTGGGGTTTCCATCATACAATCTTTAAAACTAGACCTACAAAGTATCCTTCTAGATGTTAGTCTTTCTAGGTTCATAATCACACTTAAAATCCATTATATTGAATTAAATATTATAAAGATATGAACATATAAGCTATATCGTTTATTACAAGTTTATATTTTTCCTTAAAATTAGTCTCGATTGCCTATTTTTAAATATTTTAATTAATCAAATTGAAGTATTGCACTGAAACTTTTAATGAAATATATGAAGACAAAATTACTAACCCAAACTAATCTAAGCTAATCTTATCTAGCTTTTCAATTAATCATCCGTATTAAAACGAGAACAAAAGATAACAGCGTAAACAAAACGAGAACAAAAGATAACATCAAAGCGGCGGCAGATAACACGAAATGTCCCTATGTAGGTATACTTTAATACTATAAATTTAGCTAAGCGCTAACATAATTTTTTGACATTACTAAATGACAGGTAAGTAGATAAAATAGAGCGCTACATTTTTCTGTTCTGACACACTAATCTTGCCGTATTAACATTGATGTATCTTTCCATGAATTCTTATAATAAGACCATTATCTAGTATTCGGTTTACCTGATTAGGTCAGGTCTTGTTTTAACAACTTTGCAATATGTTACTCACAACATTATAATGTAGATTCAATCAATAATTTAGTATTCAATTAGGAAGCCGTTGGAATACATGCACCTGCCTAGTCCAGTCACCAACCAGTATTGCATTACAACATAATCAAGTTACAATTTAATAATAAATAAATTGTATTTAGTTACAATTTTTTTCCAGTGCGTGAATATATTAAATATGCATTTACAGTGACAAAACTAACCAAAATTTGGAAGATCCTTACGCTGATCTTCGAATAAATTTTTGTAATGTAATACATAGTTGTAGATATCTGTTGTTCTAGGTGACGTTTGTATGTACGTCTCGAGTTTCGCTGTCAAATCGAACATCGTATACACGGGTTGCGTCTTTCTACTGATATCAAACTAATCTGTGAATTTATCTTCAGAGATAAAAGATTTATCTCATTATCTTTTAAGATAGCGCCCGTGCGATTCATAACTCATTTGCGTGCATCACTTAAATATTTCTTATGAGTATGAACTGAAAAACATTGAGATTTATTCACTAACTCAATCATTAGCAAGATTTCAATATTGAATTGCGATCTTGTGGCAGGATTAAAAAGAATAATGTTTTATATTATTTATTGCATGTGTAAGCGCTGTGACGTGCACTAAGCAGTGACGTGCACTAGGAAGTGACGTGCACTATTCAATTTAAAATTATTAATTAATCTTTATCTAACCTATCGCTACATTATTCTAAAAAATAAATTTAGTAAAAATAAGTCATTTTTTTATTACTTCAAACGCAACCCTTGTTTTGTCAAAACTCAATGAAAAACGTTAATAACTAAGTATTATTTTTCTTTCATTATAAAAGTATTACCCTTGGAAATTGTTTAAAAGTACACATATAAATAAATTTACAATTATATCATCATCATCTCTGGCTCCACAATTCGGCATGAATCCTGATATATCTATTATCTTTCTAATGCACCTTGACTCTTATATTTAATTATATGAATAGTCAATGAGCATTTGAGAGGTTTGAATAATAGTGGTTTTTCAGAATTTCTAATCATTTGTTAGAAAAAAAATTTGGGATTGTCTATTTTACATTTAAACGATGTCTAAAATTGAATAATTTGGAATCATTGGAAATAAATAAAGCATGTTAAACTAACCATAATATTATGAACAACCAAATAAATTTAACCACAAGTCCCATTCAAAAAGTTTTTTCTAAAAGTTATTCTCATAATTTAGTTTAGTAATAATTTAAGTTATGTACTAAATTTATTTTTTAAATAATTATTGTTTTTAAAATTAGATTATGTTAAAGAAACAATATAACATGTTTTTGATTAGTTAATGACATTCTGAGGAAGAAAATGATATTTTTCTGAAGCGGTAGATGTATTTAATTCATTAATTCATAACAATGTTAATAATCTAAAATAATGGATTTGAACCACATACAAAAATATTACTTATATATAACACAATTTTATAATTTTTATTCCCTGTTGATTTTTGATTAACAATGTTAAATGTTTACCTCAGCACGGCCGAAGTTCAATGCTTGAATGCACATTACATTTTTCAATTATTTATTATTATTAATACTTACGCTATGCTGCTAATGTGTTATATTACCACTAGAGGTTATATTCATTTGAACCGGTGGCGATTTTTATGGTAATAAATACAATCAATACAAATTAATGAATCATCTAGAAAGATATACAAAAAAAATCTATCTAAAAATATTATATTTACTTGCAACCGGGAACCTGAACCTCTTCCTATCCTTGAATTTATATTCTGTAATATTTTTATTTTTAAAAAAGCAATGAACTTTATATTCTAGTTAATTCTACTGAGATTCGAACTTGGATCTCTTTCTAATCCGGGGAAGGTGCATTAACCAACTATGCTACAGCAGACAGTACTTTTGACGACAAATTTTGGAACCCATATTGTTAATTCTGGTGGTGTAAAAACAAAGAAGATGGATTTGAAATAATGGAACGATTGATATATTAATTTGAAAAGTGTAAGGTATGGGTTTGAAAATTTGTCGTCAAAAGTACTGTCTGTAGCATAGTTGGTTAATGCACCTTCCCCGGATTGGAAAGAGATCCAGGTTTGAATCCCGGTAACAATAACAATATTTTTCGATAAAATTGATTTTTTATGTATATTTTTCTAATTAATACATTTAATTATTATTTAAAATATCACAGTCCTATGGTCTGAATAATTACAACTCCACAATTAGAATGTGTTATCCTTAATAATTTTATTATTTGTTTGCTCACTGTTAAGGGTCGTGGTCTTCAGACATATCTGACACCCTGTTCATAATACTTTTCCATTACTTCCGGATCCAAGAGGACCCTGTAAACTCATTTGTATTAATTTATTCAACTGTTGGTCATTATACTAACTAATGTAAATAATATTATTTTAGTCAGTTCATCTTATTAATTAGGTTTGGTTAGGTTAGATAATCTTGAGTTACGTCAGATTATGTCGTTATCATTTATAAAAGTTAAAAAATACTGACCCAATAAACATAAACCTTAATGTCTACATTTCGGGTGCTCGGGATTGCAATCGGTTCGGGTTTGTGTTTCATAACGCTCTATCCAGAGCGCACTCCGCTTCTGCACGTAATAATCACAACAAATAATAAATCTACAGTAAAGTTTATTTGCACATACAAAAACTTCCCTAGTATATATTTATAGTTTTCCTATTTTCATTCAATTTCACAATTTACAATAAAATCATAATATGAACTAAAAAAAACTGTGCAGCGGTGAATTCTCGAAGCTGTATTAATTGATCGCTGTGGTATGTGACATTTGGAGCAACAATATTTTATTATATATACCTATTTGTTTGCGTTTATAATTGCTTTTAATACCTCTATGATGTGGTCCTCAAGTTTTATCTTTTTACATATATTGCACAACATTTATTCTTTTCAATGATAAGGTTTGTCTTATTGAGTGTTTGTTATTAATTGATTACAATTCAATTTAATTTTTCATAATGTAGAAAATGACGTATTATGATGATTATGCAATTTTGGATATACTGGCCATGGCCGCATTAATTGATCGAAAGTCTTAGCAACATCAATCAACGGTAACCTGTTGCTTTTTGTTAGTTTTTTCTTAAATTCATCGATGATGTCTTGGTCATTTATTTTTTTCTTAAAACCACGTGAAGGAATGTGTTTTTCTTAAAACCACGTGTGGGAATGTAAAAGTGATAATGGTATAATTGTAGTGTTGGTGCACCTCAAGGTATACCTATACATCTAAGCAAATATAATTAAATCAGCACCTCCGTTAGGTATCGTGCTATCGTCATTACTTAATCAAATAATCACTCTCGTTTCCACAAGGAGATGAAATCATACACTATAATTCCTATTGTCCGAATATGCAAATGTAAAGAGAGACGGATAGTAGGAATATACCATTAAATAATATATACACATTATTTATGCGCGTGTGCAATTTTCTCACACAAATAAAAAATCTACAAACAATGTGATATTTTTCTCGGCTCAGATTATACGTAAGATTACATAGTTATTGCTGCACGTATTACGTATGTATTACACGGTGAATATAATGTTCCAGGTCGATGTTGTTTTTAAATAACTAAGAAAGGAAATACAATTTTTTAATTGTTTATTTATTTATCGATTACTTAGTTTATTACAATTATATTAAAAATATGTCTTTGGCCAGGTGGCCGCCTCTGGCAGCGGCACTTCATAATATTATCGTGCACTCCAGGTCCTATTTCAGCAATTTTATATCGTATTCCTCTAGCATTGGAATTGTTGTTGACTTATTGGCAGAGACCTTTCCTTTCAATTACCCCCAACAGAAGAAAATAGTCAGGAGCCGTAAAATCAGGTGATTGAGGAGGCCAGTCGATACCAGTCGAGTAGCTCGGGCTGTGTGTAAAGTGGCACCGTCCTGATGAAACCACATGTGTGACGATAGCGATCACCATTAATGGTTACAGCATTATCATTATTATTTAGATAATATGTTTTAATGACTTCAACAAGTTGTTGAGGTATTAGATATTACATAATAAATTGTAATCAATTAATCTTTACGATTATTAAATAAAAACTGACAAGTATCTTTCAAACCAAAATAGCGGTCAAAAAAAATCGACCTGGAACATAATATTCATCTGTATATGTGTTTACAATACAAGGCGTGATCATCTTATATTTATATATATTCCTTCTGTGGATCGCATCATGAAAGTAAATCAGGTACAGTTTGGAATAGTTTTTGATAGGTGTTTCGAGTCCAATATTTTACTAGTTCTTCTTCATCACTGTCAACATTATATTATGTTAATATAAATCTAATTGTTACATATACCTAGCTAAAAAGTTATCGAAATATTTTATATAAGGTAATTGCGGGTAATAAGGCCTAACTAAGAGAGATTCGAAATAAAATACTTCAGATAATCAATAATTTGTATTATTAACTAGTCTTACAGTATCATAGGAACAAATTATAAACCAAAATGTCAACTTTTAAAAACAATGCACATTGGCCTTATTATATTTTGGTAGGGTAATAAGGCTTATGACTGTGAAATATGTAAACATTCGAATAACAAACTATATTTTGTACTTAAAATCAACATAAAATAATTGTTGTTATTTCACAATGAAATCTTTCAAAAACACGACAATTTGTCTTGCTCTACAACCATCAGAGCACTTAAAGGTATCAAGATCTTCCGCTGATAAACCAACGCACTCCTCGTGATACCATTTGCCGCATCTGGTGCATATGTCTCATATCGACAATCTTATCAAAAATCAGCATCCTTTCTAGTATATGATTTTATATGTATATCTTTCTAATTAATACATTTAATTTGTGTTAAAAATATCAGACTCGTGTTCTGAAAAAATACAACTTTACAATAAGAATGTGTTCTCCTTAAAAAAAAAATTTAATATAAAAATACGTTTGTGTTAAAATATGTTAGTGCAAAATATAATTCTATTCATGTTCCGTGTTTCTCGAGTAATTGCGTATTTTTATAATTAATTTAAATGTATTCAAACTATTTTTATATGAATAATAATTAACATTAATGTTCAGCTCACTCTTATTGTAGGAGAGTGTTGGCGAGTTAGAAATTATAATATACGCATGCGGTGAACATATTTGTGAAGGTTTGATGACCAAATTATTATTGTTGTATACATTTTGATTATTGTGTCAATAAATTGTTCATGTTTTTTATAAAATAAAAAATATATATAGGTACATTATTAACACTTACTGTCCGGTGGGTCAAAACAAAACAGGTCCGTCATTTTAGACCCACCTTAAGTTTTCAGTTTTTAAACCGTTTTGTGGGAGATTTTTTTATAGATATTTTATTTGAAATATGATGAAATGGCATGATGTTTCTGCTAAAATAATTAAGTTTAAAATTAAAAAATATTACGAATAATGTACGTATTCTCACGCATCAACAGACGCCCTACACAGCCAAAATACACACATTTACTGAGCATGTAATCTTCTTGTCGTCTGGCGATTATTTCTAACTGTTGGTGTGTAACAGTGGTTATAAACAATTAATATGTATTATTTATTTTTTATATATTCGTATTTTTTACACGGAAACCGGATGAAAATAATGTAAACAGAATATTTATAGAAGTGAAATAAATATATTATAAATAAAATATTAAGAAATAACATCCTTTTTATACGAAACGCAATCAACAGTATTGTAAGCAGAAACAAATGTAATTGATACCATTTAAAAAAATAAGTATAACAATAGACAACTTATACTCAAAATAGACATAATATTGATTGTGTTCTGTGAATTTTGGTCAGTAAATTATTTGTTATTGTCAGTTTTAGGTCAGTTTTTGAGCGTTTTTTCACATTTTATCAATAACTCTTTTGAATTTCGTCCGATAACATGTATTTGTATCTCAAATTATTTGTAAATATTTAATAAAAGATTAGCTACAAGAAAAACAGCATTAAATTAATATTTGTATCGTAATTCATATTTTTACAAAAACCCGGATCGGATCTGATCCACTACCGCAGAGGATGTGTTAACTATAAATATTTGTTTTACAATATTCATTAGTTAATGATAAATTATTATTATAAGTTTAAATTAATTTTACATTTTAGAATAGTAATATAATAAATGAAAATAAATATTTTATTGTATTCTTTAGCGATCCTTTTTCAGAATCGCTTTCTCATGAGTGAGAAGTGCGATCACCGTGGAGCTCATGACTGATCCTTAGGACAGCAATCTTCTGTTTTTTTCGAACTGCAGGAGTTCTGTCTTCCCTGCTGTGACGAGTGGGAGCGAATAGTCTATCACATACACCCGATCTATCAGCGGGTGGGAAATTTCCCTTCTCCCTCTCGATCCCTCTACTCTGCCGATCACCATAAGATTCTCCAGGTTATAGATTTTTCTGGTATTGTCCAAAATATTGAAGAATGCAATAAAAACACAAAATTGATTGTTCACCAATTATGAAGTTCAAGTCCTAAAATACCAGAAGTGTTCGATAAATTATCGTTAATTTTAACTATTGAGTCCACATCATCAAATCCTTATCATCTATTCAATTCCATTGGCAAGCCATTCTGACATGATAATGTAACGAAATTTGTAATTCTCCGTGGCTATAATAATTTTGCTACACTCGGTGAAAATATTTGTATTTGACCGCATTTATTTAAAATTTTTCGTGAATTTTTCATATACTCAACCGTGATACGCATTCCTGAAATTCCAATGGTAAGACTGTTATTTATTTTTATAAATGAATAGCCCATAAGTCAAGTATTCTACGTAATCAAAGCCATGCAGGAATAAATTAATAGTAGGGATTTTAACTTAAAAAAATAAAGTATAATTTATAAAAATCGAGATAAAACTAATAAAAATCGATAGTTTTTCTACCTAACCAGGTATTATGCCTAGATCAATCACTTATTTTACTTATAAGGTGTATCTAGATAAATATTTACCTTTATAAGTCACTATATTTAATGTTTTCAAACTAAGCAATGCGTTAGTGCTGTTAAAATAGGACTAACTTGCACAATAAACAGTTATTATGATTTATTTTATTGTACACGCATGTTAAATTCAAATTAAGGTAATTTGGGTGGAGAGACGAAGGAAAAATTCTTCTGTTTTAAAATATTTTTTTACTACTGTTGTTGTTATTGCGGTGCAATACGAATCATAAAGTGATTTTAAAAGTAATTTATTGTGGTTGGTGAATAGAGATTTAAATTTTTTAATATGTACAGTGAATGATAAATCGTTGATAATGAACGATATTTTTAATGATCTGTCATCCCACTTGTCATTTCATATATGAAGGTTTTCGTGTCCACAAAAAACGGTCTTGTCGTGTTTCATTGCTTTACAACTATTTGGTTTGTCTGAGGCATTAAAAAAGATTGTATATATATAATTAAGGAGGCATGAAAGTAATTTATTACGTGGTTGGTATTACTGAAATAATGTTTTACTGTACATTGAAATAATTTATGAAATGTTACGGTAGATTATTTCTTTGTCCTAAACAGCTTTGTCATAGAGTTTACTGTTGAATAAAAATAAATTTGTTAAAACCGCAGCAATATAGACAAAATATTATTTTAGCATACAAAGAACTACGTTAAACAGAGCTGATGATTATTACTTCATCACTCACAATACGATGTACATATAATAAAAAATATATTTCTCAATATTTTTTTTTACAATTTCATCACAGTTCAAAATTGAGCCTATATTTATAATATTTGTCAAATTAATATGACAGAAAATGCGCGCATTCCTAGACTACATTTTTCATTAGATAATTGAACATTAACATAAAATCTATTATATTCATACAAGCTTCTGCAATTATTAACATATATAAAACAACATTATCAATGCATTATCATAATTATCGATGATTTGATAGAATAAATTAATAAATAACACAGGTGTAATGTGAAGATTGTTATTTCAGAATATTCTTGTGTGTAATATTCTTTTACATTGTTATAGGTACACGTGTATGTGCAGAGAAAATAAAATTTAAAAATCATTTTTTTAACAGTACACGAGAAAGTATAAGGAAAAATAAATCATTAAAAAAATAGATGTATCATTTATGACTACAGAATATAAGTTCCAAATTAGTCAAAAACTTAATTCGTTGATATGGCGAAATTGTACCGTGTTTCCCTGGAAAGGAAAAGTTACGGGCTTGGATAATTTTATTATTAATAATTAGATAATTTTTTTCTGCATATCTTTCTAATTTTTCATTTAATTTATTTTAATATTAATTGTATTGATATTGTAAAGAAAAATAATCAACACCCACTCTCCCGCACTCGTGCGGATCACTTTATTTGCGGATACTTGTTATGTTAATTGATTTAACCACACTGGCTTCTGAATACAGGTCATAGTCTTTCGCATTATATCTTCGTCTTCGGACATTTTTGACATTTCTTCTTCTTCATCATTGTATACTCAATTCTGAGCGTCGTGGTCCCCTGAAATATCTGGAACTCATTGTACAAAACGTCTCCATTCCATCGAAACGTTTAAAGATGACCTTGATAACTTCTTTATTAGGTCTTGCTCAGTTTCCCTCAATTGTCTTTGTCGCACGTGCTTCTAGAAACTTTGTTTCTTCTGGCAATATATCTTAAGTATGTAAGAATCCTTCTTCTGTATTTTATCGAAAGGTTTTCTCTAACTTCTGCAGGACAGAGACATTTATGCATATTGTTATTTATGAGACTCTAAATTCTACAAAGAATTTTTCTTTCGTAAATATATAGGATTATTGAATGGTCTTTTGTCAGTGTCAACTTTTCATTTATGTGCATGAGCAAAAGTCTAATGAGGGTTTTATATGAGGTACACTTTATTTATTTTGAGTGAGTAAGGACAAAATACCATATGTTAACTAACTTCACCCTTTACTCGTACCATTGGTATTATTTAAAAATAATCATTTATACGATAATGCGTCAACAGAATTAAACTTATAATTCTTGACACAAAATTGCGGTATCGGTCTTCAATTGGGTTTAGTTTTGGCCTCATTTATCCCATTTATCTTGTCGATGTTTCCAGTGCCATAAATGGTTCTTTCAGCTCTTATTCACTTCTTGCAACATTATTAACATAGTCAGCGTAAGCAAGCAATCATAAAGACATATTAAAGATTTGATTTCAATATTGGTATCACGTATCGCTTTTTGTATTGCAATAATAAGACATGGTAATGCATTGATCGGTTTCAGTCTGTTATGAGTCTTAAATGGTCATGCTTTTTAATACTAACATATTTAAGATCGTATAATATTATTAGTATCAATTACCAACAAATCAAACAAATAATGCCATAAGACTAAGCATATGTAATATTTTTATCTCAAGAGACCAACTGCAGATTACGATGATTATGATGTGGCCTATTTCTCTATTTTTCTCCCACTTTTTCTATTAATACGCTAGTGATTGGCACCGCGTTGGCGAACAGATCGTATGGATTTGGAACTGAATGCCGACCGGTTCATGGTTATCTCGATATCTAGGTATATATACATAAGTGACAAAAACAACCATTCACAATATTTAAATAAATGTTCCACTAATTCGTTCTTCCGGTTTTCACGTATTTAGCCTTTAATTTTTATGATATACTAAGTACATATGTAATAGATGATCACTGTCTCCTTAACTAGACCAAATTTAGCCTTTAGCCTTTTATGAAACTACAATATAAGGACATATGTAAAATATGTTCAATGTCTCCTTAACTAGACCAAAGTAACAAAAGAGATAAGTTGCAAAACTTGAATCATCACTCAAGAGAGGTTCAAAATCTGAATAAACAAGATCAAGAAAATGATATATTTAGAAATGTATACTGGGTATCTCACGAAGAAATATAGAAGAATCCCAATTGGTAAGAGAAAATACGAAAGCAGTAGACGTAATAGAATACTAATTAAAAGTATTAATTAGAAAGATATACATATAAAATCAAATTTATCAAAAAATATTGTTATTGCGCCACCGGGATTCGAACCTGAATCTCTTTCCAAACCGGGGAAAGTGCATTATCCAACTATGCTACAGCGACATTATTTTTGATGACAAATTTTAGAACCTATATGTTACACTTTTTCAAATTAACACATCTATCGTTCCATTATACAGACCTATGTACTGAATAATTACAACTTCACAATAAGAATGTGTTTTCTTAATAATAGTAATTGAATACGCCAAGAAAATGATTTAATAATAGTAAGGTCACATCACTCGTAGGGTAGATAATGAATGGACTAATGACAGTCATATAGAAGAAGTCAAGAGACAGGCCGAAAGGCCGAGACGAGATGACCCAAGAAAATTATAATATATTTAAGTAGGTGTAGCAATTCATCCGGAAGTGAAAGGAAAATTGTAAATTGTATTGAAGAATGTTGATTTACATTTCATTAGGAAATTACTTCGTACTGGCAGAAAAGCAATCTGCTATCGTCGATTACGTGCTGCTAGGCTCTGCAGGCGACTATTAACTATCGGCCACGAAGCGGCCATAATAGCCGCCTGCAGGGCCTATAACCGATTGTATTCTATATTACTCTCTCTAAAATTGGACAAACGTTGATCTTAAGTATCAATTTTGAATTATATATATCCAATTAATTATTCTTCATCATTCCACTTAAAAACATTATTGAAAGAACTGAGATCAGGTTTACAATAAATAATTACTGAACAAACGGCAGATGATCAATGTCGGAAAAATTCATACGAATTCACTAATATAAGTTTTTTCTTACTCGTAATAAAGACAATGTACATTTCATTTCAAGTTGAATATATGTATATTTGCGTACTCTTAGTAAACATATAAAAGAGAAAATATTTAAGTAATCTTAACCTAGAGATATTAAAAACATGTTCGACATATTCGTTACTTTGGTATTTTTTCTTACTGCCAATGATATTTATATATCAAAATACAGATCCTGTTTACGCGCTTTTATACTTCGATAGGTAGGTCTGATATAAAATTTTGAATATGTGTATTCTTTTTGTGTGGATTTAAAAACAGAAAACAAAAGCGAAGCTGCTACTGGAAAGATACAGTTTTTCGGTTCGGACGGATTTATTTACGGCGGCGATATAAAAACATTTTGTATTATATATTTCCGGTTGTGAGAAAGTTTTCGGAGACTGGCCAGCAAAGTTAAGGACCACCAGACTACAAAGAGAGCAACATCGGCGTCTACCAACCCAGGTTCACAAAGGTTGGTGTATTCTGGATTTGCATATATTGAATTACTGTATTCAACAATACCTATAGAAAACTCAGGACTAGTTATCAAAGTATTTACGGCTACAGATATAATAGCGACGAAGCGCAATCATATCATTAGATAATAATCGTTTATATATAAATATATAAATGTACAATAAAATGTACGTTCCTTTATTGTATAAGTTTTAAAATTATTATAATATTTATACTGAGTATTATTTTTTTATTATTTTAATATATTCATTTACCTTCGGTCAACAATGGCAACATAACTGAAGTCTGTATTTTTTTTTATTAGTACTGTATTGGAGTTGTGTGTTGAAAAAATTAGGAAACGGGTAATAAAACTGGTTTTTTAAATCTTGGAGCCAAATTCACAGAATTATTAAATGCATTTGAACTTGGCTATATACGTCGATTTGTCAAAATACTTAAGCCTCACTAATTCACTTTACGAAGAATAAATTTATAATATGGCACGTGGTACGATACCTGTAATCATATATGTATAATACAATACGACTTTCTCCGTATTTAAAAATCTTTGTGTTTTTAAGTAACATGAAAAATAATTTTAATAATTATTATTATTCATTCAATTGTAAGTACCGTAGATATGTTATAAGCTTTTCAATTACGTCTTAAATAATGTATTTAAATCAAACAAATCAATTAAGGGTAATGTCAGGCAAGTTAGGCAAAATAGAAAACAATGCGCAAAAGAGGGGAGAAAGCAAGAAAAGGTAGTCCTGTATTCATCATTGCTTGCGGATCGTTAGAAGATTAAAATTGTCAAGATGTTTGCCCAACAACATGCCGGATGTAACCTGATATATGTATTGCCTAATTCCAAACCCCTCCAATACGACTTTATGTGTTTTTAAGTTATGGATGAAAACAAATATATATTTTGAAAGCAAATGTACAAAATGTTTATTTTTACATCAGCATTTTTTTATAGAGACAATTCTGTAATGTAAATTTTATTTTCTGTATATATCGTTCTGGTAGCCATACTAGATTTTAGATTACGTTATCATTTACAAGTGTTGTGATTGGCTCATTTCATTTTAGAGGGAATAGCAACTTATAATCTGTCTTTTTTGGGGTATTTTGGAAATAACCCTGATTTTGAACATGCAATATCAACGATTTAAGTGGCTTTTACGAGAAACAATGTGTGTTGCATGTAGCTGACAAAATAATCTACAAAATTGCATATTTAATTTTTAGGGGGTTTTGGAATTAGGCGCTACATATATTTATTTTTTAAGCTTAATCATTAGATAAGCGTCCTAGGATGAGCTAAAGGCTATTTTTTTAGTAATAATTTCAATATCTGTAAGCGTTTGATGATTCTGTACAATAAATTAGCCTTACTGATCAATAAATACAGTGAAGATACGAGCGACCTCCAAAGGTCTCAACACAGAATTGTGGTCGTATACAAGGACGACACATGTAAATATTTTCACTAAAGTCCGGAATTCCGGTCATCTTGTTATTTTATGAATAACATAATCATTCGGTCATTTTCCTTATTACATGTGTCTAATGTAGCCTTGTGAATGTTGCTGTTTACATTGGCATTCTAGTGCCATTGGCATGCAAGTCTAGGACGTTGAAAATTATTGCGATCGTGATTCAATGATATCAAAAAAGGTAGTCATTAAATATCATTTATAAACTCGTAAAAGGGTCTACTTTATACACGGTGTTGATAAATTAATTAATACATGTAAAGATGAGTAATTTGAGTAAGTAAAGAAGTTGATATACAACGTCATATGACGCACCAAACGGAGTAAATCATCGAACGCAGACGAATAAAACGAAGCAAGCAACTTCAAATCTCTCACCAATCACGCTACGCGGATGTACCCGTTAATCCCTTGCGTCGATCAGAGTCATCCAACGGAGCGACTGCAAACGTAACAGCCTGATGTTTCAAATACTATAACTTCGAAAAAATAAATTCCTTCATCGTCGCTAACGAATCAAAAATTCCATCTTAATTTTTAAATTTTATGCATAGTCCCTCAAAAAGACACCCTCGTCAACGTCATGTTTACCGTCGTAGGCTTACTTGCATCTTTCATATTAGATGAAATAAGCTGTTTTGACATATTTATAATATTTTTCACATTTTTACAATAATATAATACAATTATTACAAATAGATTATTATAAACTTTACAATTTTTTTTTGAGTGGGATGTAATAAGTATCATCTCTGATTTAACCTTGTCCTGCCTACTTTGTTAGACTTTCGTATGTATAAAAATAACCAGTATTCAGCCTATGTGCTACCAAAAACAATACAGATAGATAGCTTTCAAATAATGAGACGATAGGCATATAAATTTGAAAAAGTGTAACATATAGGTTCGAATATTTGTCGTCAAAAATATTGTCGCTATATCATAGTTGGTAATGCACCTTCCGTGGATTGGAAAAGAGATCAAGGTTTGAATCCAGATAGCGCAACAACAATATTTTTCGATAATATTAATTTTATATGTATATCTTTATAATTAATACATTTAATTAGTGTTTAAAACATCACAGACCTATATTCAGAATAATTACAACTTCACAACAAGGATGTGTTCTCCTTAATAAAAAATATAATGAACGTGTTGAAAATCTAAAAATTGATTATTTATATGTTGTATAATTTGTGTAGAATTTAACTAGGAATATTAAACAGCGTTGCTTCCGACCGATCAAGTCCAATTGGAACATATATTGGCTCCATATTTCAGTTATTTTTCTATTAGTGAACGATTTCCAATTAGTATAAACTATTTTGTATGGTATTCGTTGACAATATAGTCTTGTGTGCATCCCGCGCTGCATATCCACTGGCGGGATAACTTCCATCAATCTATCATGATAAACTCAATCAACTTGTTTACTTTAAAAAAATGAAAAGTTCATCTACATATTTAATACGATTACAAAATAAATAAAAATAATATATTCTAAAATATATTCATTTAAAGATTTTTTTTGCTTCAAATGACTTAAGGGTTTTTGTAATTATGAAATTCCCTGCATTAGGTACTTTAGTAACAAAAAAACACATTTTTATTACACATTTTGAAAATTCTATTTGAATCATATTTTCGTGCCAAAGTCGGACTCTCCTACAGTTTACTATCCCTAAAAAACAAATTAATCTTGTACAAAGCAATCATCCGTCCTATACTTACATACGTGAATCCTATCTAGGGTTCAAGTGCCATAAACATTTTAGAAATCAAACAAAACTACATTCTTAGGAGAAACACAAACTCACCCTGGTTTGTCAGAAATGCAATCACTCATAGAGTACTCAAAGCCAAAGCATACCCTCCATTCAAACAACAAGCACGATTTATCTTCTAAATTTTATTCTAAATTAATTTTCATCTCAAACCCTTTCATAAACTCCCTCATCCCTCATCCGATCCCCATCATCGTCGTCCAATTTCACTTCTTTATCTTTTTCTTGACTCTATTGAACATAATTTATAAAAAGATTAAAAAACTTGCATAAAATATAAAAACAATCAAAAAAGAATTAAAATATTTAAAAAAAAAGTATTATATAAAAAACTTTACCTATTTTTGCTACTACTTTATACAATGTTAAAATAAAACAATTTCATCATGTTCCCCGCAATAGGGTCTCCCCAAAAAAAATCTCACGCCACTGTAATTACCTCATATATGGGAGATAAAAGGGCTCAGCCCTTATCCCTCCCCCATTTAACAATCGAATCAGAGGTCGGACTCATTTTTAGAGTTAACGCGGTTGTCTAAAGATAAATGATTACACTATTTGAACAATTATCGAAATATTATTTTGCTTCCTTACCGACATTACCTACTATATGCTAGAAAAAATTATGAAACTATAAACAAAATAATATTATTTAATAACATAAAAACCGAATTATTAGATATATTTGAAAAAAAAATCAGAGTGTACATTTTATGTAATAATAAATAAATAAAAAAATTCTCGGCAGATGATGTTTTGAAACGGTGTACCGCAAGGATCCTCGTAATGTGCAGCCAAATATAATATAAATATAAAGTTTTATCTATAATAGTATGATATCCAACCTTCTAATAAACTATAATATGGATATTATATATATGATATAAGGTTTAAGATATTATCTATGACGATTGATAGATGTGCTACTAGCTAGGCGCATTTAAGTGATCATTGTTTGACAACTCATCTACATGAGTATTTGTATAGCACGATGATCTATTAACTACACAATAAACCATTTCTTTCTATTTTCTATATTCATTCTGCCTGTACTCTACCGCCAAATTGCTGTCTCTAATATTGTGAAATATTAACAAATAGTCAATGTATTAATTAAACTTATGATTTTATGACACACCAAATTGCTAAATTTACATTTTTTTTGTTCTAGAAATTGTAAGTTTCTTATTTGTGAGTCACAATTATATATGTATATATGTATATATATAAACTTTGTAGGACTATCTAAGATATTAAAGTAATTAATAATTTATTGATATTATGTCTCCTTAAAATAAAATAATTTTTTATAGATTTTTAGTTGCTTTGTTCATCAAACAAATAAATAAAAACGTATATTCTCAAATTCCACCAAACTTTTTCGAAAGTCTAAAATGTTATATTTAATGTTATTATAATAACATTGGACAGACTTACAGACACATCTTGTGATCAGTGCGACAGCAATATTTAGAATTATTGTCAAATTATATTTTTATATAAATATTTTGCCGGCGGAAGGGTCAACGTCACCAGCCAGTTTTTTTGAATTTTTGGGTAATATTGCTATTTTTAGAATATATTTTACATCATTTATTATATATTATTTTTAATATTGTACGAGAGCTATTTTAGGAACAAGTACTTAAATTATATTCTCCAGTTCATATATTATTGATATAATGGAACGAAAGCAATTTTAGGACCAGGTACATAACTTACGTATGCTCTAATTATATAAAGTTAGTGTTCTTAAACAACAGGAAATGTGTTCTTGTTTATAAGTTTACAGAAATCCTTGGTATATTCACATCGTCAGTGTTATGAAATTTAGTCAAAACATCGTTAGTATTATTCAAGGTACTAATTAAGATATTTTTCGATATAATTTTCGAGTACTTCATCATACGATGAGGTATTCAGACCTACACAATTAGACAATTTAGGTCAAATGTATTTTATTGATATATGATACATAACGTACCTAAATACACATTTCAATGATTATATACAACTGAATTAAATTGTAGCCTTGATGATTATTATTTACTAGATGTACATTGCGTATTGTCTACTATCACTACGTATTGCGAGACTAATCATATTTTAAGCGTTTTATAAAAACGTTTTAAATTTAATTTTCTAACATTACTAATTTACTTTACAAAATAAATAACATAGAAACGAACAAAAAAAAAATACTAAAAAATCTTAATTATTTTACTTTTAGCTTGCATTTATCCACCGCTCTATTAAGGACTTAATTAATGACATATTTTGTATTCTACATACAGATACATCCTGTAATTAAAACATTTAAAAAGTAATGCTGATGGTCCAGCAAGAATGAATAATAAAAGACTTAATGTATAATTTCAGTATGGGGAGGAGCATATAAAACTTTAATATCACAATTATAAATTACTCAGTATGATGATAAAAATAATTAAAAAAATAAATGACGAAATTCAAAGTACCAAAACTAATAGATATATACAAAAAAATTTAAATAATCCTATTTTTTAAAATTAAATACTAGAAGCAACTTCTGATCTATAAAATTTAGAAACCAAATTGATATTTCAAAACTAAAATATATCACAACCTAAAACCACTGTATTATCAAGACATCAAATTCTTTAATAATATTCCCCCTCCCACAATTAGAAAAATTACAAATTATTATTAATTTGTATCTGAAAGAAAAAAATATGTATACAGACGAGTAGACGCATAAATTATATAATTCAGAACATAGGTCTGTGATATTTTAAATTCAAATTAAATGAATTAATTAAGTATAAAGAAGATGGCTTTCAAATAATGGAACGATAGATGTATTCATTTGAAAAGTGTAACATATTGGTTCGAAATTTTTTCGTCAAAGCACTGTGTTGGTATAGCATAATCGGTTAATGCACGTTCCTCGGATTGGAAGAGATCCAGGATCGAATCTCGGTAGCAACAACAATATTTTTTGATAAAATTGATTTTATATGTATGTCTTTCTAATAAATACATTTAATTTTTATATAAAACATATTGTTTCGTCATGTAGATTTAGCTAGTATATTTGAATACTGGGATTTTTACAAAGAACATATGTATGGGGAAGCAAAAATAAATAACAAATAAAATAATGAGCACAAAATAACACGAAGTTATCGAATACCTGATAGTGATGGTAAAATCGTTATTTCGAATATAGGAGGCATCCCTAGTATGAAGCAAAACCGAAACCTACTTAACTGGAATTATATGACTAATTCAATAACAAGTTTGGTGACACAATCGATCGTGCATGTGAATCTTGCATCCTGCATCATTTAAAATTTGTTTCAATTTCTTCTTAAAATAAATAACAAGAAACTCATAAAATATTCATAAGTATTCATTGCAAACACATTTTAATTAAGCTCATTGAATAAGAGTTCAGAACCTCTAACAGGATATAAGAGAACATTCGTTTTGAAAAATATACGCGTGTTGAATAATAATATCTATGCTATCGTAAATCCTAACCTTTATTGCTTATATGCGTATTAAAATCACGAATAAATAATGCCATTGTATTGTAAAAGCGTGTCTAAATTATATGTCAGTTCGTTGTATATATTGTTTATCTGTAGGTATAAAATATTTTTATTTATCTATACAAGACTATTGATCTAGGTAGATAAATAATAGTAATTGTACATAATTTGTCATTGTGAAGAAAGATATAACGTTTGTTCTAAGCCTACGATGTAAATATTAAATTGATTTTGAAATGATGAACAGACACTAAGTCGAGAAGATGGTGTAAAACTAAATTATTTAATATTTACTGCAAATATATTTTGATTAGTCATGTTTAATAAAACTATATGATAAACTTTGTAAAAATATATATTTATTAAAATAACACACCATTTTAAATATGAATTAAATATATTAATTAGAAATATATGCATATAAAATTAATTTTATCGAAAAATATTGTTGTTGCGCCACCGGGATTCGAACCTGGATTTCTTTCCTAACCGGGGAAGGTGCATTATCCAACTATACTACAGCGACAATATTTTTAGCGACAAATTTTCGAACCTATATGTTACCTTTTTGATATTAATACATTTAATCATTCCATTATTTGAAAAAGCCATCTACCTTATTTTTACAGAATCTCATATACCTTTGATTTCTGATAGCAGACGCCAGAATTATCAATTCATTTTTATTAAATTTTGGACACATTGATACAACTTTATTATTAGGAGAACACACTATTGTTGTGAAGTTACAGTTTTTCAGAACATAGTTCTATGGTATTTTTAATACAAATTATATGAGTTAACTGGAATATATAGATACAGAAAAAAATGTGTTCTCTATAAAAATTTAATAAAAATATATTATAATAATAATATAATTATGATTAAATATTTTACTCAAAGGTATTTGAGATTTGTCGCAATATTAAGTTGATTTCTTTTAAAAATTGAATTACAAATATATCAATTTTAAAGAGATACAGAATATTAGTTCAAAAATTGATATGGTGAAATGCGTTTCTCTGGATAGGAAAAGGTTCAGATTCGAATCCCGGTAACAACTAAAATATTTATTTTTGGTTGATTGATTTAATTTGTATTAAAAATATAACAGACCTATTTTCGGAATACAACCCCACAATAACAACGTGTTCTCCTTAATAAAAATAAATGTAACTACTAATCCTGTCTTTTAAATATTTTCAATAATTTCGGATCATTAAGATTATTTTCCAACATCACACTAATTTTATGCAGTTTGGAATGTACCTACAAGTATTTAGTTAATAACTTTTTGATATCTTTTTTAATTGAATTTTTAAGGCAAACCTCAATTATTTGATGTTTAGGTTTAGTTTTTTATCACCCTGAAAACTCTGTAAGAAATTTATATATATATTTTTAAATTTTGGTATCTCTGTGTAACACAATGATGCAAGCTTAAATGGAAAATTTAATAAAACTAGCAGAAAACAAAGAAACGCGACCACGACCAATGTTTCCATGTCGATTGCTTTTGCTAGGTAGCTGCCATGTGGCATAACGACCGATGTTGGCCGCTGCACAATAACGGGCGATGTTTACGTAGGGTATGTGAGCTGTGGAGACGGGGCTCCACACCTCCACCGTTTAGTTCAGCGGCAAGCATGACATGTGGATCCCACCGAATCAAACCTTTCAGAACTCCTTACCTTTCCAACGATTCCCCAAATCTGCATTCGTCCCTCGAGGCCAAAGAAGAATAATTAGAAGTAACAAAATGATAAAGGTGGTTTTTCATAATAAATAAAAACTTGATTGTCAAATGAATAAAATTTAATACTTAAACTTTACTTAGCAACAACTATGAAGTTGTGGTCAATTTAGTATCCTATTTTATATTTACAGTAGCTTGAACAAAGAAAACGTGGACAACAATATTTTCAGACGACATACTCTTCCGTTCCATCTTGCATGATTGTGTATTCATCCTACACGGTCGCACCGAGATATAGAACTCCGATCGCAGCAGTGACATCAGGACATCCATATTTTTGACAGGGCCACATCATCTTCAATCCAGCCAGACAATAGTCCCGTTTTGCGTGGTCTTCTTCACCGTGGCCACCCCGAGGTGAAGAAGACCCTGTCAGGAATTAATCTTCTGCCAGGATCGATTGTAGATAACCCATCGTGTCGCCATATAGTATTGGCTCCGCTTACCGTCTTGGAAATAATTCAATCTCTATGTAACAGATTCTTTCTACAGATTTAAAATATTCATAGTAGCAGGCATATCTGCTGCTTACTCTGCCGGGCCTCTGCTGCTTACTCTCGCTTCCCGTCGCCCGGACGGACGGGCATAATTTTTTAATTTTATATATTGGTAATCGCTTTTCCATAATAATCGTTTCCTATATGAATTTAGCTACCGGGGCGAGTACTATTGTGTAACGTTACAGCAAATAATAAAATTTATTACCAAAAAAGTGAAAGTGATCTACCACAGTATAACTTAACTTAACCGGTTAACGCAAACAAATACCCAATCCGACATATTCTTTCACTTTTAAAAAAATAAAGTAATATCCCATTTCGTCGACACATGTGACTCCTGGCGATAAATTGTATTCCCGGGTTTCGCCACGGTGGGGGCGATTATTATTATCAGCCTAATTTTAAATAAAATGGTTTGTATCTCAAACGGTGTTTTGAATAAACTTAACGTAACTTTTATGACGGATCACAGATATTCAAAAGTTTAGTTTATTTTTCTCAGTATTTAGCTCTCCTTGAAATGGCTATTGAATGAACGTCAATAAATAGATAATAAATAATATTTTACAACATTTTGTTAATTTGCATATAAGACATACGATTCCATTTGATTTGATATGAACACTAATTTGTTGTTTTTTCCTACTGAAAATATAAAATCTGTACAGCATGATGGATTTGCGGAAGTACTGATGTTTTTGATGCATATATGTGGGTGAAGACTCAAATATTTGGATATGTTAAGTATTCACTTATAAGAAGTACTTAAAACAAATCTATATATCCTATACTCAGAAGATCAATAGATATTCACATATTTTTTTATTATATTCATACTGAGTCATGTATTACTAAGAATTTTGTATCAAAGTCATTATTTTTATTATATTATAGATAGAAGACACATGGGACATCACATAAATATTTTTTCTTACACATGTTGTGATAGGTTCAGTTTCTACACCTGAGCTAATCGAGATAAGGCATGCATTACCGGTTTTCGGTAAGCCTATTTACTAGTAAACGTGGCTAATGTCCATTACTGTTAAATAAATTTCTAAGTACCGGTAATTTCGATAAATTATTTTTCACTTTATTATATAATAATATTTTAAAACTACGATATTATGTGACGATATTTACAGAAAGCAGGATCGTTGAGTATTTTGTTGTATTGTTTGTTTACCTAGAATTTTGTGTAATTTTTCAGCATAACACAGTGCCCACACGTGCGTTGGAGATCCGAGACTAACCATCGCAAATATCACTAGTCAAGCTTACGGTACTTGATTATTATTTATCTCTTGATCGTTATTCTGTCTTCCAACAAATACTTTTTAGTGTCCTCTGATGTTTCGTGAAGTTCAGTTGCACTATATATTGTCTTTAACATTTTGTTACTGTAATTTCATCAATCATTAAAATAGTGATACCCTAATCTGTGGGGTAAGCTTTTTCAATTTGTTGTTTTATATCATAATATTAACTTTTTGACAACTTCATAATTACTGGTAAACCGATATTAAATTCAGAGTTTTACAGATTTACCGGTAAATTTGCATGCCCTAAGTCGAATCTTCAAGGTTATCCTCTGAAACTCAGTTTATTAAATTTCTCTAACATTCGATAATTTGTTTTAAGAAAGATATATCCCTCCCGGTTCATTTAAGACTATGAAATATTACATGAAAGGGTTCTTTTCCGACCACTTCCTAAATATTCATCCTCTTACTCACACTGACACATGACACTATTTGAATGTTAAATTATAAGTTAAAGTTTGTGACTAACGAAGCTCACTGCCAAGAGATGCGTCCTAAAAAATGGCCTGGGGAAAAGTGGCTTCTCGGACCGGTTGCGTCGCGCTATATTGTCATCTAAATTCTGTCAAGACTTGGCAACGTGAAATAGCTGTAAGTTTCCGGTTTGACAGCCAGGTCTGTGAGGGGCGAGCGGGTCTTACACAAATGTTATTTTTTAATTTATTTCACTAAATTGGAGCTGAGCTTCTTAGCCACGTATGTAACAGCACCAGGCGTGGTTTTTGGAGAGTTTATTGTATAAATGGATTGATCTTGAAAGATTAGTTACAAATATGGCTAATGCCTCTTGTTAATTTGAAAATCGGCTTGATCCAAACATTAAACGTTTCAAATTAATCTTGCTTATTCATAAAGAAACCAATGTGTGTGTTTATTTGCTTATTATATAGAGTAGACTTAGTTATTAGTTGACTAAGAAATCATATAAATAAATCTATTATATTAAGTAGTAGGTATTTTGAATTTTGTTGTAACACATTTAAAAAAATCAGTCGTGTTTGAAACTTACAGTCTGACTTATAAGACTAAAACGGTCGGGTCAGTATTATCATTTTGATAACTGTACTATAGATATGACAAAATCATGCTTCCATTTATCAGTCCAGTCCAACATTTTATCTTCCCACAAAGAGTCGGCTCCAAAAACTCGAATTTGACCACTTTCCTAAACCATGTCCCATCTAAGTGAGTAATTTATTGCTGCTCTTTTATCTTTCAAATTCCCTTGCTTATAGCGTACACGCTTACACGCCTGCTTGAGTAGCTTCTTCTTCGAAACCATTATAATAATTTTACTGAACGTCTACGTGATTAATAAAAGTGTACGGGTTATGCACTCATCACATTTTCACTAAGGTTCACCTTTTACTAGATCCCATTTTGTTTTATTTTGAGTTTATAGAAATATAAAATAATATTATTATTATAAAAGATGAAGTCGAGCGGATATTTAATTGTTTTTTTGCTGTATTTACATCGCGATAAAAAAAACTTTAATAAGCTTGTGACAGGAATATTAATAAGGTCATCGAATATTGTTGCAATATTTTTATCGGAATTGTAAGAGTACTAAGGGCCGGTTGCGTAATTAATTTTTTTGTGAAAACGGGTTGTTTGATCGTTGGTAAAAGAATATTTACTTCTCGGAAGTACATCCCATAGTAAACTCATTTAACACTCCGATATCCGATAGTATAATAAAAACGAGAATCGATAGTTAAATATGGCGGACTTTTCACAGCTGTTCCAAAAGTCATCTGTCACATGGATACTTTGAATGTTGCAGTATACGTCTATTAACCATTCAATATCCTGCTATTTTAGTGATAAGAGTTCGTCCAATGATGATATCGTTGATACATAAGCACATAATACAAAAAAACATTACCACTAAAGTGACAGATTTCTAACGCCTATTCGAAAAAATCCATAGATAATGCAAATTTCATGATTATTTGTCGCGCCTATAGATATCTCATATATGCTTTGACAATAGTAAATTTGACGTTCAAACAACCTGCAAACGATTTTAATCACGGGCATTAGTAAAATGTTACTAAAGTAAAAAGATACCATCGTAAAAATTTACCACTGATCACACAACTGACCCTAAGTAAACTATTATTGAACACGTGGAACGTATTATATTGTTTAGTAGCCAGGCAAGTGATAAAATATCAGACGATTAAATCATTATTTTTTTTAATCACGTGAAAGCTTGCGGTTATCACGTCAAGGTAAATAATTTAAGTATTCCATTGTTGTTGAGTATTTAAATAAATTAATCTTTTAAAAAATATTAACTAATCAATATTTTTAACGAGTTGTTTCTAGTAGTAAATAATATCTTCTCTTTAGAGTGCATGTCCGGTCAACGAACGTTGGTGATTCGCATTCGCTCGTAATATTTGGACTCTGAAATTCCCAAACCATTAACCTTAAATTCTTCAACTTATATCTTGTTCATCTTCCGGGGGTTCTTCTGCTAGCAACCCGATATTTTTTTTGGTGTCTCATGATATTGCCGAAATATTGTAATTTTCGGGTTTTTATTGTATAAAGGATTTCTTTTTTCTTTCGCATCCAATTGTCGTCGGAGACCCTACCAACCCGACTTATTTTTGGTAGACATCTGTTGATCCACATTTTAAATTTTTCAAGTCATCTCATCATTGTTTCGAAGCGGTCCACAATTTATTTTTAAATACGAGTACACGGAACACGAATCATTTAATTTAACAAATAATATATAAACTAAAATAATATAAACATATCTCATAGTTTAAATCTATACCGTGAAATTATTGAAGTATCTATATCTATACTAGTTTGACATTTTTCAAACATCTGAAAGAACTTATGTTGGTACTGAGTATTAAGGGAATTGAATTTTTTTTAAATTAAATACTTTAATGCGATCCGTAAGTTTTAATATTTAATATTAATATAATATTTTTATGAAATTTTCATTTATTGTGATGTTGCAATTTCAGAACAAACATGATTCTTTAACATTGAAACAAGAAAGATGTAAAGAAAAATATTTTTCCGGATCGGATAGGAAAAGTTCCGGGTTCGTATCCGGGTGGTAAGCAAATAATTTTTCGATTGATAGATTTTTTCTGTCTATCTTACCAATTGATTAGTTTAATTTTTAAGAATTAACCCATAAACCTTTTGTAAAACTCGATATGGAAATTTTCTTTTTTGCTTGTATGCAGTGCACGCCCCTGATATTCACAATACTTTAAAGTTAGAAAAATAAAACAAAGAGAGTGCAATAGGCTAGAGATGTAGCAAGAATAGATGAGTTCTGTAATACGCACAAAGTCCTAATACAAAAGCCATCAAGATCAAGACCGAGAGGAAGATCAAGACCTAGAAGAAGATCAAGACGGAGAAGAAGGTCAAGACCGAGAGAAAAATGAATACTGAGAGGAAGATCAAGACCGAGAGGTAGATCAAGACCGAGAGGAAGATCAAGACTTAGTTAGTCTGATATTGTGAAAATAGACCTGCAAGGAGTAGGTGAGTGCCCTGTAGATTGGACCACAACAGCGATATTAAGGGATGGATGGTATTCTGTAATGACTTTTCTTCTCCTACCTTATCCGTTAAACGGACGTTGATTATTATGTTGACTATCATCACTTTGTTTACTACGGCCAGGACTGGACAATCCATTGCCTTAGGTTCTTCAACCATAATGTTCTCCTTTTTCGATGGCCCCGACTTCCAGCAATCTTTCCCTGTATTACGAGGTGCAATATCTCATACTTCTCCAGATGTCTCATTATATGTCCGAAATATTGAAGTTTTCAGATTGTTATTGTTTTTAAAACTTATTTTTCTTTATTCATACGAATCAGAACATCTTCATTCGTAACTCTACCTATCCAGCTAATATTGAGCATTCTTCTGTAGAAACAAATGTCAAATGCTTAAAGTTGTATTCTCATTTCTTCGGTCAGTGTTTATGCTTCCATTTCATAAAATTATGCCGAAAATGCGTAGCACCTGACCTTTCACATGCGTAATCTAAAGTTAAGATAATGCCTGAAGAACATTTTTTCATGCAGATAAAGGTTATATGAGCTTGCTCTAAGCGGTATTTGATTTCAACAAAAGGATCTCATCCTTCCTTTAAATAGCAACCATTAACATTATCCAATTTCATTCTAGTAATATAAATACTTTTATTATTTTTATTTGTTAACTTTATTTTATTAACCACTTATTGTGTTTAAATACGTCTACCGGTTTTGAAAAATACAATTTTCTTCTTCAGTACTAACTAATACTAACTAAATACATGTGTTATTTAAAAAATAAATTCAGTACCTAACTCAAATTGTTACTTAATACAAATTTAAATTTACTCGAATAATTTTTAGGAAAAAATTTTAGAATGGGACTTGTAGTTAAATTTACTTGGCTGTTTATAATTTTTTGATTAGTTTTACACGCTTTATTTATCTCCAACTATTCCAAATTATTTAATTTGTGACCAACACCGTGTACATGCAAAATTGACAATCCCAAATTTTTATCAAAAAACATGAACATTTTCTATCAAATAATTAGAAATTCTGAAAACCTACTATTTTTCAAACATTTCAAATGTTCCTTTACTCTTATATTAAAAATTTTACCTATTTTACCAATATAAAATGTATCACCATCCATGCAACTATGTTTATAGACACCAGAATTTTTAAATTGATCATCTTTGTTTTTAGAGTTTATGTGTAAATTTCCTATAGTATTATTTATATAAAATGCCGGTTTAATGTTTCGTGGTAGGTGTTTAGATATTTGATTCGAAAAGTTATTTATGTATAAAATCCTACTCCAATAATCATTATTATCATTATGTTTTATCTATGATTTATAAAAAATTTAATTATTATTTTATTTTAATTTATTTTTTAAAATAGTGTCTATCAAACCTGTATTATACCCGTCATTAATTGCTATTTTTTTAAATTGAATTCAATTCAATATTGGATGTTGACATTGGAATATTGACCAAACGATGTATCATGGAGTGGAACCCTGAATGTTTGTGTGATAATGAATGATTAGATTCACTATGCATGATAGTATCTGTAAAAGTTGGTTTTCTAAAAATTTGTAATTCAATTTCAAAAATACAAATACTTTTATTGCCAGCTGCTTTATATTCGCTAATATATCATATTTTGTTTTGGTTGTATTAAATTCTAACCCAAAAGTCTCACATGTGTTCACTACTTCATGGTAGTGACTACAGTCATTGAATTCTGATTTCCATGAGGCCGCTAAAATATAAGAAAAAGAAAACTTTGAACTACCGACATACATAATGTATTTATATTCGACGGATCTAAATGTAATGCTTTTTGATACGGAAGTTGTATTTCAAAACATGTCAAATCAAGGGCTTAACACCTATTAAATAAAATTAACATAGGTATATAAATATTCTTAATTATCAAGAAAAATATATTGACTACACATACTGGGATCTAATACGAATTTACCTATAAAATATATTTGACCTTAAAATTGTATATCTTATTATGAAAAATCATTCGATTAATGAATTCTTTAAATAATGATGACATATAAGAATAATTCATTTATTTTTATTGTATTGATTCATTTAAAAAAAGAGCGGCGCTACGCTAACAATCAAATAGTGCGTTCCCGTGCAAATGTGGTTACTAGGGCGATAAGTGGCATTATAAAATAGAATGAGACTACCTACACACAAGACACTTGATACGCAAACAGTATTTTTTGTGCGCAAAAAAGGTGGAGCAATTTTAACCTTCAAAACTGAAATAAAATATAGGCGTATTAAATTTCGTGATAATTTTTTGCGATACATTTTTCACATGTCATGCGTTAAGTTCTTGTAGCAATATACAGGGGTCCCTAAAATATGTAAAATATTCGAGGAAATGATTTCATCATATTTTACTTAATTTATTTAATACATCATTTTTAAGTAGATTCCGGTAAAAATATTATACTATGCATTGCAGAGGATCTTATGATTAGGAGACCCCAAAATCAGCCCTGTTAAACTTGTGCATATATATCAGTAGCGTGCAGTAGATTTAAACTTAAGTTATGCTGTTACCGACGACGTTTACGTAACTATACGGAAACCGGGTGAGGTTGTCTCGGTTGCATATATATATATAGAATGCGCAAAAGTTTTTAGAGGAGAAGAGAACTCTCTTAGCTGCCCCAGATATTTCAAAAGTGAATAATATAAATGGCATCTAGCTATATGAATGAATTCCGGGGCTAATCATCAGCTGCATCGTGAGAGTGTAATGTTAAATACTAAAGATAATTATTTATGTTCGAATTCAATCCGTCTCTGTTTTTTTGTAAATTCACCGATAACATCGTTATAAAAAGTTCCCGATCTTTTTAATTCTAAAAGCAATTATTTTTCAATGATCCGAAATTCGTGTCTGATTTTAAGTATTCCGTAAATAAATATGAATTCGTTTTAGTGAACTATAAAAAAGTTTGATTCATTCATAAGGCGATCAAAATCGAAAGAATGCGAATAAAATGATTATAATTTTGAAAACAATTGTATTGGAAATTATTAATTCTTAAATGGAATTCATTATTTCAAAAAAGGTAAATTATTTTAATGCTAGCTACCGTTCTCTCAATTCGCTTAAAATATATCTACGATTTTTCTGAAAACGCGATGGAAATGTATTTTAACATCAGCGATATTTCTTTCTCTTTTCGGCTGTTTTGTCAATGAAAGCGCTAACTAAAAACTAATTCATAAAAACAGAAAAAGATTGAATTAATACTATTAATTAAAATATATGTCTGTACGTACTGATAATTAATTAAAAGTAATAATCAACTTGAATATGTATTACACTCTTCTCACACTTCGCAGATTACAGATAACAAATTATCCGTTGAAATACACTGTGAAAAAGAGTTCAGTTAGCGAAGCAAATATGTAAAAGTGTTTTTACTTGGCGTTTTTAGTATGGATTAATTCCTTTCGAATAATACATACATTTTTTGAATTAAAGGTGTATTTTGGCAGCCTTAAAGATGCCCAATAGGTTGAGTAAGAAAATATGTAGTTTAGTATGTTTCTCATAGGGATTGAACAATCAAGTTAGACGTGACCGACGCGTGCGTTCTAGCAAAATGCGGAGACGAATGGCAATGAAGTTGAATACGAATGAGTCGCAATTTTTCATACTGTTGACCGCTAGATTAAAATATACCTATGGGTTACGCTTACCCGGGTAATATCGGCTAGTATTTTGTAAGGTCTTTTCATAGGATACAAATTTATTTTTATTGTCCAGAATCTTTAGTAATGCACAGCTTTTTTGCTTGTATACAGTGCACGCCCCTTATATATATATAAATCCGTAAATATGTATATCGGATTTTATGGACACGATAATTCCTGTAGCTTATATCAGATTTCAATCAATCTTTTCCGAAAAAATTATCTAATAGATAGCTTAGCCAAAGTTGTTAACTAGCCTGATTTCGCTGCCTTGTTTCAAAACTACCCTAATGTTAAATAAAAGGAAAACAAACTTTCTTTCTGGTGCCGGAAGGCAAATTTTTTTTCAAATAGTTTAATAAAAATTAACAATGGTTTTCAAAAGTAGTTACATATTTGTGATATATCTGAGTACCTTAAGAAGTTAAAATACATCAGTCAATATTTTAAGCCTGAATAATTTACGATAGTTAGTAAAATACATATTTCGCTTAAAAGATAAGTAAAATATTAAAATATATTAAAGCACGCTTATAAATATAAGAAGTTTAAGCCATTATAATGATTTGGTTTGAAATAAACTCAAGTAAAATGTCGTGATTTAAAAATTAAAATTATAATTAATTAATTATAAATTCAGGAAGCCATGAAAAAAATATTACTAAAATAAATAACTATGAGAACTGTCACTTGTCTGTGTAAATATGTGTGGGAAGATCCTCCATGAAAGTGTAAGTTTGAGTGTGTGGGGGCGAACCTTTATAAGTCTTCCAATTGTTAAGTCTTGTATAAATCCACATACCTTTAAGTGTTGTAATAAACCAAAATTTCTTGTAAGAAAGGCAGTTTTATTGCGATAATACCTACTAAGATACATCAGACACAACATAGAGGATGGAACGCCAAGATCTACCATAATAACATTATTAAAATCACTGTTGGTACATACATTTTAAATTTAGACGTAGGTAAAAATACATATTTTTTTCAAGATTGAATGTAAATTTATTATTTTTTTATTTATTAATAGAAAATTAGTCATTTTATCATCCCTCTCTTAGTCGATATGTTCATGTTTGAGCATCGTAGTTCTTTTGTTTGCTTCTACAGCGTGAACTATTTACCTCTACTCTTCGCGATCCTGCGCCTCGTGTAGACTTCGGTCATTTTTCTAACTTGTATGTGTTATACTGTTTATGATCAACTTCATGTTCTTGGTCTTTGTGTTTCTGTGATTATCATTTTTTTAACTAATTCTAACATAGCCTGACTTGTAAATTACAGTATTCTATCATGCATAACTATTTTATCGTGTGCTCCTAGACATTTGTAATTTTCTGTGGTTTCATATCAACTATACGACAACGCGGAAGATGAAAGCTCTCTCCGGAGTAAATGCCATATAAAATTGTATTTTAAATTTTTCACATTTGAAACGAAGAGCGGTAAATATTATTAAGTACCTGAATTTTGTGTATAATTACAGAGTTTATTTAGGAGATGACATACATTCGTCCATCCACCCGTTACTTTCTTGGTATATCAGTTCTGTCCTTTTGCGGTTATAAATGATTTAGCCATTTTGTTCTCTTACCTCTGGGGTAGGCAATATTATTGAAGAACAGCATTATATTGGCGATCCGCAATCATTTGTATTTTGGAACGAATACAATATTGTTTAGAAGATGTTTTATTTGGGTTTCGATTTGGAATCTGAAGGCGAGTTACCACAACCATTCAATGAGTCATCATGGGCTGGCTAACGAGTTCTGATATTTGACGACTATCATCTAAGTAATCTGTTTTAACATATTTGAATCCTATAGTCTCATGTCAAGCCGCTGGAAGCTAATTGATCGACGTGTACCAAGTCGCACCACTTCTAGGTGTGCACCAGGTGTACATAACAATATATATTTTTTTTAAACTCTAAATTGTATAAAATATACATGTTATAATAACATACTAAAAATAATTATAACTTACAATCGATCGGTATCCGGCATTGCCCGGAATTCATATGCAGTTATAATATTGAGCAGGCCCTAAATAATGACGATGTATGCAAATTTTTGTCCAGCAGGGAGAAGTTGAGGAGTCTAAATAAAGTTACTATATTTTTCTTAGGACTCTATAGAGTGTAACTGCACAAAACTTAGGTGGCATTTAGTACAATACATATTTATATTTTCTGGGTAATGGGTTTGTCGTAAAGATAATTTTTTTCAAAATTTGGGATGGATGGCAATCAATATAACCATTCATAAATTTTACTTTGTTCATTTTACTTATTCTCTATTTGTTTCCTTTTTGATTTTTCTGTTTTTTACCATTTCATTTAATTTGTTACCCTACTTCCAACTTATATTATAGCTTATGGAACTTTACAGCTACCTAACTCAGAACAGGTTCTTCATACGTACCTAGCGAGGTAAGACGTGGCTAACAGGCTTGCATGTAAATGAAATGTATTTTTAATACTTATACTAAGGATTTTTATATTGATGCAAGGTATAAAAAAATGTTGTTATAAAAATAAACGACGATTTATCGGCACTGAAAATGAATGAATCCACGTTTAAACCTTGGGAACGGGATGGGCTTACTAGCAGGAGAGGGGTTTGTGACTATGTTTTGTGCAGTATGATAAAGTGTATCGGAATTTAATTTAGATCTGTCAAAGGGTGTATAATTATATTAATGACAGACAGACAGATATTTAACTTTATTTATATACATCAAAATAAATATCATAAACGGTATTTTTTAACTTATTCAAAAAATATTATTTACCTTCCTATATTCCTAACACCTTAGATGATATTCTTCCAAATATATTTATTGCCTTATACATCACTAAATCCTGCCAATTTATATTAATCTGTTACCAAATTGATTATTTTTAATTATTCCAATGAATTCAGATTACGCATGACGATTGAGTATTTTGAAAATAAAAACTATTACAGAACAAATTAAAAGTATATCTTTCTAATTGATACATTTAATTTGTATTAAAATATCACAGACCTGTGTTCTGAAACATTGTAACTACACAATAAGAATGCGTTCTCCTTAAAAATAATAATCTTTACATTTACAGAACAGCCTGTACATAGGTAATTATATACACGTAGGTATATACTTGTTGTTACTGGCCATTTTTTTATAAAAATTTTACAGGTGGCTAAATTATTATTTATTTATTACCCTTTAACATATCTAAAATAATATACTGCTATAGTACCACGATTTATAGGAAGTGACGACTGAGAGAACTTATTTACATGTAAAAGTCAAACTACATTATTAGAGTACAATATTTCCCAAACTATGCTGGTTGATAGAACGCTAGATACATATTTTAATTATAGGTGTGAAATAATTAAAAAATATGTTATTCTCTTCACGCTATTGACAAATAAGTTTATATGATTAGTTTTTATAATTTTCTTGTAATATAATGTATCGTTTGCTAATTTTTTTACAAATATTTCGATGCACCTACATTCGTACGGGTATAATATCCCCCGACTACTCGTATAACCATACTACCTGAAACATTAACATGTCAAAATATTATTGTTATTTATTAATAATATTTTTAATTAAATAATATGTTATGTTAATGTTCATATAAAGAATTACGTACACGAAAATTTGTCTAGATTTTCATGTAGAAATTAGAAAATAGAAAAAAATTGTGAATAACGAATTTAATAAACTAGAAAGCTTTTACATACACATTTATTAAACTTATAATTTGCCGAGCACTGTGTGCCATACAACGAATCACATTGCTTTTTTTTTAAAATTAACACTAGACCCACAAAACATCTTGATAGACGCTTGTCTGCAGCTACATTTATATCCATTTGTTACATTTAATAAATTCAAGAACAACAATTAATCAGTCACCGTTTATACAATACATATCATTCTTACATATAAGACAGGTTATTTTATATAAACCATTTTTTTAATAATTTCTTCTAAATTAAGTGAAAGCGTGGTCTTTTGTAAAGACCCAGGCATTTTATTTTTATTGTCCTCGATCCATACTTGTTGGTGATTTCGTTACACTTCTTGTATTTTTTCGTGTGTATTTTATAGTTTTCTTTTATTGAAAGGAACTGTAACATCCCGTGTACAGTTAGTTGTATTAACTTCACTCTATTCTTTTCATGACCTCCATATTATCATTATTTCCACTATTCACCTTATATATATAAATGAGTTTAGTCTGATATATATTTATACAAGTTCAGTCTGATTTGTGAATTTTCGGGAAGTCAGATGCTGTGTTCTAGAAATTATTTTATGCAATGAAAGCGAGGAGGGGTACGCGATCTTCCACCTCATAATGCTAGAAGTCAGGGCCCAAGAACGAGGAGAACTTTGGCCAGTCTACTATAGAGCTTTTCCGGGTCGCAGTGAACTAAGTGAAAATACCCAACGTACGCTGAATGGATAGGACACAAGAAGAACTAGAGTCTGATATATATCTTATATCATATCTCTTGATGTACAAAAGTTTATCATAAAACTAATTCGATAACATTATTACTCTCATTTGCCGTTGTTCTCGTATGTGCGATAGACGCGCCTCTTTTCAAAATCTTCGTAAAGTTTTTAGTCTTTTTTTGTATTTATCGTATCCTGAATTTTGATTAATATTAATAATATGGCACAAATATTGATATTTAAATATTGTATTGTTAAGAAATTTAACAGGTCGATGGGATATCTTTTTTGTATGACGAACTGTAAATAAATAAGCTTGCAGTCCCGAGAATTTTCAAAGAAACATGTTCAAAATTAATCAACACACACAAATATACAATGGTGACATTACTGTTCTCGAGATACATTGCCAGCACTGATGTTGGTAATTTATTAGTTATGTAAGGTAATAAAAATGTACTCATGAAATACGTCACGTTTTCACTTGCTAGCATTTTCTCTTCAAATTGTTACTTAAGATATTTTTTCATCTAAAGGGTATTTTTTTTGTTAGTGTTCAAATACTTCTGTCATGTTGTATTATATTTATTAGTTTGTTTGTATTTATTATTATGTATATTTTAATATATTGATTAATCAAAAAACATTGTATTTAAACATGATTAACTAAATAATTTTATTTATTCTTTTTTTTGTAAATCAGAAGTGAACATAAAATTATTATACACTGATTAGTTTACTGTGTGGAATGCAGTAGGTATCCACCTATGGTGCATATAGCATTGTCCTGGTAACTTTACTAGACTACCGTTTGTGTTTAAGTAGACAGTTTTTGTCTTGCTGTTGTAGTGTTATTTAGTTAAAATTTGAAAGAAAAGATTCGACAGAGATATAAAATAAAATAGAGTAAATAAAAAAATGTAGTCAATGTGTAAAAAAACGAAAGTAAATTATTAGTGTGGATATTGTAATGTAATTAGGTTGAAATGTTGGATAGCGATGCTTTTGACTGATCTCTATCCAATTGAATCATATATTGAGTATATATTTGGAAGTGAACGATTTCTAGTTAGTGTTATGTGTGTTGGACAGTTTCGGAACTAAAAACATGTAAATGGTAGAATGTCGTTGTTGCTCTCGGAACTGGTGTGTAGATGTTCATTCGTTGTCTTGTGTTGTAACTATGATTTATTACTAGAGGTGAGTTATTGTTAGAATAGAAATATTGTACGAGTCTCAACATATAAATTTGTCTTACGTCTAGAACATTGTACTCTTTAAATATAAGATCTGATGGATATCTAAAGGGACGACCATTTACTACCCTTAGAATTGTCTACCGTGCTGTTTTAGCCGACCCTAATACTGTTTTTGCTACTCCTCCCCAAACTAGAATCGCATAATTAATTAAGGAGTAGCAGAGTGCAAAGTACGCCGATCTTAAGAGTTTATAGTCAATTAACATCGTATTCCTTTAAAAAAGTAAATAAGTTTCCTTATACGTTTAGCTAGGTTTAATATATGTTATTTCCAGTTAAGATAATCATCGATCAGTACTCCCAGATATGAAATAATATTAACTTTTATCAATTTTTCACATTGACATGAGGAACCTGGAAGCTTCTTGTTTGTTTTGCAGTCTTGTACGATGAGTGTAGGATTTTGATGTGGCGAGGTTCTTTCGTTAATACAAACCATTTTTTCACCTTGTCCAACCATTTTTGTGCGTGAGTATTGACCTCTTCCCAAGACTTGACGTTTTAATTATAATATTTTTTTCGTAGAATGTGACCAAACTAAAATGCAAAAATGCTTGTATGTAATAAGTTTGTAGTTATTTTTTTTTATTATTATTATTTTTACATTTTTTAAATAGTCTATGTATATGACGCAAAATAAAATCAAAATGCACTGATTATTTGTAAAAAAATTACAACTCTTCTCGTAAATTAATCACCGTATCACAAAATTAAAAGAAAGACACAATTTAAAATCTTCTGGAGAAATATTAATATTTATTTATTTTATTTGTAACTATATAATACAATGTAAAAATCTGTTTGGACTGTGCCCGTCTCACTAGAGAAATTCTGTGTCGAGACGGGCAACAATAGCAGTAAACAAAAATACAACAATTAGAGTTTGACCTTACCGAGGGTATAAAACTCAAATTAGAAGAAGACAAATTGATAAACAAACAAACAAAAAATATCACGTTGGACCGGTTTACAAGATTTCCGGACACTTTTAATTCCTCGAAATAATAAATATATAATACGCCCAAGGAGAGTTATCGACATATTATATTCACAACATATATACGTGTTTGTTTTTATTAATTTAAATAATGTAGGTGCTTATTGTACATTCGACGCAGCCATCGTAAATATCCGTGATTGCAAATCAACATCCGGAGACTGGCCACAATCGAGCCCTGCTTCTCCAGGCCAGGGCCTACGATTAGGTCGTTTAAAATTTAATATTTAGTTGTTAAATAAGATAATTTAATATTGTTTTTAATGACAATATGTTGCCCAATGTTGATTACAAGTTGTTGAAATTGCAGGAGGATAGGTTGCAGATAATTGAGGTACCTACTTTGATACCTGTCTAGGCGTTCGTCCAATGACCTGTAGATTTAAATAAAAGTGAAAGGGACGTGAGCCGTTCATATTATGCTTCTTATCACAGTTCTTGGACAAGAATATTCAACTACAAATGCGAAAATAATTTGTGAACGTATTTTACGTACAAACGTTAAATACTCAATCTTCTTCTTCTTCTTCATGTGCTTAAGAAGTTTGGCGACCAAGTTACAAAATGTTGATTTATGCTATGTAAGGTGTATGCATACAGTGTATAATGGACTTAGTCCACAATATATATAAATACCCGACTAAATTAGTCGAAAATGTTTAAGGAATATGTGCCTAATTTAAATCATGTCAGAGATATAAGCATTTCATCAAAACGGTAATACATATTTTATTAATTCCAAATGATATATTGAGTACAAAAAAAAGTGGTCAGGTTTGAGATTATTTTTTGATAGATGTTTTAGTTTAGGCCCTAAAATGTAGATTAATAATGAATACATTTCGTAAATATTTATTTCGAAGTACGTATGCTTAATACGATTTTGTAAAAATTTCAAACAATTATATTTTTATTAAGGAGAACACATTCTTATTGTGAAGTTATAATTATTCAGAATATAGGTCTGTGATATTTCAAATACCGATTAATAATACATTTAATTAGTATTTAATAATATTTTTCGTTATGGTGCAGAATTTGGACATATTCCTTGAAAATTTTCGACTCGTAATTTAGTCAGGTAACACCCATAAAATATTGTGGATTAGGTCTGTTACACCCTGTATATTGAGTCACTTTCTGAGGTTACGCAGCCACGATAACCTCTTTCTATCTACACCTCCGCTGCCTTCTATCTTCCTCCGCATGACGTGTTGTAAGATATCATATTTGTTATTGTGGAGAATGTGTCCGAAATATGCAGTATTCTTTTGTTTAATAATTATTATTATATTATTAGTTTTCTCTCTTTATTTCCTCATGTATCTTAATACTATAGATACGTCGGTATGGTCATCTCAAATACCTACAGAATTTTAACAGATGTTTATTTTAACGTCCAGATCTCAACGCCATAGAGCAGCATAGCTATAACTAGATATTATGATCGTAAATTCTCGAGAAATAATTTTGAAATTTCGATAATCTCGTTACACGAGAAATTTTTTACGAGAATCTTGAGAATATGAACAAATCATTGTTCAAAATATAGTAATTCGCATGTCATTCATGAGTCATATATTCATCTAGACCTATAGTGGCGAATCTAAGACACGCGTGCAAGATATGGCATGTACAACAATTTAGCTGACACATGAACGATTAACAATTTTTTTTTAAATGTGTACCTAACTCATGGATCAGACAACAGATAACTCAAACTCTTCTTTTTATAAAATATATTTAATTTTATAAACATTCTATTAATTTTTTGGTACATAAATACATAAACATATTCTTATTGTTAAGTTGTAATTATTGAGAACATAAGTCTGTGATATTTTAAATACAAATAAAATGTATTAGTTAGAAATATATACATATAAAATCAATTTTATCAAAAAATATCGTTGTTGCTACCGAGATTCGAAACTGGATCTCTTCCAATACCGGTGTTGGGCGTTATCCGATTATTCTATACCAACACAGTGGATTGACGACAAATTTTTGAACCTATATGTTACATTTTTCAAAATAATACATTTATCGTTCCATTATTTGAAAGCCATCTACTTTGTTTTTACGGAATCTCAGATTTTACATTTGAGTAAACCGATAGAAGACGCCAGAATTAACAATTTATTTTTATTAAATAAGAATGTGTTCCCCTTAAAAGTATATAAGTTGTATCAATGTATTAAACATTTATTAAAAATTAATTGTTAATTCTGGCGTCTCCTATCGGTTTACTCAAAAGTATTTAAGATTCCGTAAAAACAACGTAGATGGCTTTCAAATAATGGAACGATAAATGTATTAATTTGAAATGTGTAACATATAGGTTTGAAAATTTGTCCACTGTTTTGACATAGCATAATCGGATAATGCACGTTCTCCGGATTGGAAGAGATCCAGGTTCGAATCACGGTAGCAACAATAATATTTTTCGATATAATGTATTTAATATGTATATCTTTCTAATTAATACATTTAATTTGTATTTAATATGTTATGTTGTTGGCAACACTGTTATTGACATTTTTTGTTAACATTAGAGGTTATATGCTGACGTTTTCTGCTATTTTCTTTAAGAAGAAATTCTTCATTAAATTTGTCCATCATTATTCTTTAAAATAATTATATAATATTTTTTCTTGTTATAAATCGTGATTAGTGATATATTATTTTTGTAAATATTATTTTTTGTTGTTTAATTTTATCTGTATTATTTGTGAACTATTTATAAAAAATAAAAATGTTTAGTCTCGTATTATTTATTAATTAAAATATTCCAATAAATTAATGTACGATATTTCTAATAAATTTTGATGACTCTCGATTTTCTTGAGATTCTTCGAGAATATGAAATAAAATTCTCTATTGCTCGAGATAGAAAAAAATGCAAAAAAAGCGTATTTCTTAAACTCGAGAATCTAAAAAAGTCGAGAATTCATAATCACCTTGTATGACGATACATTTCATTACCTTCTAACATATCATACTTTTGTTTCGGTTGCAGAAGAAATTCTTCATTTTCACAAAAATTTTTCTTGAAATCTTAATTTTTATTTTTATTTCGAAGTGAGTTTCAGTCATAATTTAGCCAGCAGCCAGGGTACTCAATATTTTATTCCCTTTTGACATCAGTGCTATCGATTGACAAGTGAACATTCTTAACCTTTTGTCTACTGACTATTCTGAACAATGTTTTCTGATTATACATCTTACCATCGACGTAACGGGGATTATTGATCCATATACCTTTTTTTTAATGTCTTTCTGTATAATATCATCTGTGACATCTCTAAAGACAAATTTTGAGTTAAGATTTAAACAGAAGAAATGATAAATGATCATCCTTGTTATAAAAAATTATAATATATAAAAAAATCACAATTAATATAAATACTTTTTAATTAAAAATATTGTAGGTAATTAACGTTTGGAATAAGTAGATTAATTTGTGTATTTGGGAAGTAAGTTTGATAGAAATGGAAAGGCTGAGAATGATATCGAAAGGAGGGTGACTGTTGGGAATAAAGTGAACGGCGCTTTGAATGTAATTATATCTCACGGGAATTTGTCAACCAAGACAAGACTAGCAGTGTACAATGGAGTCATGATACAGACACCGATGTATGGAAATGAGGCCTGGAGCTGATAGAAGAGGAATGAAAGTAGACTGAATGCAGTGGAAATGAGATCACTTAGGCGTATATGTGGCAAATCTATTTATGACAAAGTAAAGAATGAAGAAATAAGGAAAGAATGTAAAGCTGATGTTAGTATCGTGAGTAAAATTAAGAAAGAATCACTTAGGTGGTTTGGTCATATGGAACAGATAAATGAGGAGAGAATGGTAAGAAAGATATATGACGCAAGTGTTGATGGCACCAGAAATAGAGGACGTCCGCGGAAGACTTGGCACGACCAGTTAAACCAGATAATGGAGGATGGTTCTGTTAGAATCCTCAACAATCGGCGAGCTTGTATGAGAAGATGTATGAATGTGGATGAAAAGATAATTGTGTGTCAGGACAAAGGAGTATTGTGATCTATCCTCTCTGTTTACCCCCGCGGTGAAACGGCGTGATGGTAAGTAAATAAGTAAGTAATAAATTTATATTTTTCTAAGTACACAATTTAATATTTTTTTAACGTAATAATACAGGTGGACATTTTTATTTTTTAACTCATTTAAACAAATTTTCATATTTAAATGTACGTTTATTAATTAATATTAAAAAAAAAACATAATAAATTATAAATTTACAATTTTAAGAGTATTTATAAAAATGCGTGATAGCAGATATAAAACGTCAGAACTTTTCTTGGAATGAATGCAAATGATTAAGGAAATATATATTATACAATATACATTATTGCTTGATCTACATAAATGACGGCAGACAGTATCCGTGAATGGCACTTAGCCAATATACCTAACTGAATATAAGACAGCATGAACAAATGTAGTTCGAATACTAAGACCTCTTGCTAGAGAAATTGATTTATTATTAATCCGAGAACACGAGTAATCATATGTAAAAGCTGATGCCAGATCAACAATAATGGAGGTACCTAGCTATCGATACACTTTTTTACAGATAACAAACACATTATATAGATCACTCGAATCTACATTCAAGACCTTGACATTGCAGAATGACCATAGCATCAGTTCTCGGAATGCCTGGAGCGGGTCTGAGCTCTTGAGCACCAGCTTGACGTGTCTATTACAACGAAAGATAAATTACGCACTGATCATGAATACTTCAGATTAGAATTGATTGTTTAATTTTCCATTGTAAGCTGAATAGCACAGCTCCTTGCAATATAATGCAATTCGAAAGGGATACAAGTGAGAATTTCAAAACCGGATTTGTGAATCAGGATCATAAATTTGTTCATTTGATTCACTAATTTCTTTATCTCTGAAATAAAAACTAGAACCTTTTAATAAGTATTGAATATCGTTGAAGCTTCTACCTTTCGTTTCTGGAACAAATAGAAGCACAAAAATACTTAATACAATTGTAATACTCATCAAACCTAGAAATACTGTGGCCGTTCCGAAATTATCTTCAACGATTTGGAACATCTTCGAACCAGCGAAACCACACAGAGAGCCGAGAATTGAAATCGTGCAAATGGCAACTTCTTTAACATTGGCTGAAAATATTTCACCAGCTATCGTGTAGGGCATCGGCATGAGACCAAGAGCTGAAGATATTTGAAGAGAATTTATAGCAACAATAGCTAACACTGAAATTTTTGCAATGTTTTCATTTTTTTCACTAATAATAAAAAATGCTCCCAGCATGGCATCAGAAATTATACAACCGAAAGAAGACATTAACAATAAAGGCTTTCTACCAAAACGGTCAGGGAGACCGATTGTTATAAAGCTAACTGTTAACATTAACAATAAGGTTAGGATTACAGCAATGTTTGAGGCGAAATTCATATTGGTGGATGCGTAAATCTTTTCAAGGTAGAGCATGGCGGTAACTGCACCACTCAGTTGTTGATTGATAACAGTCAAAAATACAATTCCAAAAGCTTTAAGGTTAGATTGCGTTAACAATTCTTTTAGACAATCCAACATTTTCATTTTTGATGCAGTGTTGGTTTTCATTAAATCTAAATCGTTTTGTAAAATCTTTTCATCAAATTGTCTTCTTAATTGGCTAAGCGATTTAAGTGCTTTTGTCTCTTCGTGGTTCCTCATGTAAAACAATGGTGACTCGGGAACGAAAGCAAATGTCATTAATAATATAGGGAATATTAACATGATTCCCGCCATTATGCTCAGAGACACATAAGGGGCAATTGCTGATACGAAAACCATTCCGGAACTTAAAGATAAAGTAAAGAGAGTCATGAGACCTCCTCTATTATGGTTTTCTGAAATTTCTGAAATATAAATTGGTGTTGCTGCAAAACTTAGTCCGACCGCTAAGCCGGATATAATTCTTGACGCATACAACATTGCCGCCGATTCAGCAAATATTATCAGTATGAAACCTAATGAGTATGGAATAACTGATATCAATATGCATATCTTTAGTCCAAAGTATTTGCTTATTAGAGCACCGGGAATTGGACCAACAGCCGCACCAAATTGCAGCAAAGAAGTGATCCAAGAGACCTCGCTGTTGGTGATGGGTAGTGGAGATGATGGTAATTGAAGGAGAGCCATCGACGGAGACGACCATCCAAAGCATAGTCCAGCGGAGAACATTCCCAGACAAGCTAGAAATAAAGACAAAATAATAGCAATTAATACAAAAAATGTTATGACACTTTAGACGGAGGCTTTTCAGATCGAATACAAAATTACACCATGATTTTAAGGCCCGTGTCTACGGAAAGAGGCATGATGAGATAATTTCAGATATTTAGTTGAGTTCAATCTCAATATCATATACGCGTGTTAAAGTTTTTATCTGCTTTGATCAGCTTGTGAGTTGACGGAAAGAGACAAAATCTCAAACCGGTGAACATGACGATCGATCTAAAAGACAGATTTGACATATGCACACAAACATAACTTAAAAACTACATAAAACCCACACAACTGACATTTGTTAAAAAAAAAAGACAATTTCATTAATCATTAACAATAATATAATAATAATAAGATATTTGACCATATTTTGAATTTTGACCTCATCCCATACGGGGGATATTATTATATAACAAAATGAATTTAATTACTAATATTTTTTCAATTCTATCGTTACATTATTTGAAATCCATCTACTTTGTTTTTACGGAATCTCAAATACCGTATTAATTTGAAAAAATGTAACATACAGGTTCAAAAATTTGTTGTCAAAAATAATGTCGCTGTAGCATAGTTGAACAATGCATCTTCCCCGGTTTGGAAAGAGATCTAGGATCGAATCCCGGCAGCGCAACAATAATGTTTTTCGATAAAATTGATTTTATATGTATATCTTTCCCATTAATACATTTAATTAGTATTTAAAAATAGTTCTGAATAATTTATAATTAATAATGTGTTCTCCTAATTTATATTTTTTTCCGTTTTAACTGCAGCTGGGTATCATCCACCTGACAAACGACATTTGACATGTACGACGTACATACGGGTACGATAAGCGTAAAATATGGTGCAGGACGGCGAATCTCTAAAACATAGTATGTACACGGGGACTACGAAAGCTGAGAATTATCTACAACGAATCTAATGGGAGAAAATTTCGTGTTTTAGAGATTATCTCAAGTTTCGAAAATCTCTTCCGTAGACACGGACCATTAGGTAGATCAAACCAATTCAAACAAAATATTCCAGTAGTTGCACATTCCACTAATTCTGAAATAGAAAAAAGGTCTAATTAATTATAAATTCATTTTTGAAAATATTTAATCCATTTGCAAAATATTACAGAAACTTACCGCATGATGCCGACAGCCACTGCGGCCATTGCTTGTTAGGTACATAATCAGATTTTTCTTCTACTGCACTCATTTTATAATTCCATTAAATATATTGAATTAACTTTAAATGTTTTTTGTTCTTACTAAAACTTTAAAGTTATCAATAAATTACAGAGGCATGCGGTCCACTAGTGTAGCCGAGTTTGTTAATAACGTCTGTCCCGATCGATCTGTTCATATAGTAAATTGTTTATCTATAAATTTCTTGCAATCTATTAATCAGGTACTTGAATGTGACGTTTTATTAGTTGATAAGAAAATGTATAACAATATAATAAGATAAGATAAGATTATAATATAATAGAAGTATTATATATAAGTATATAAATTACATCAATATCACTAAAAACATTTCAGGACAAGGTCATTGGATTGAGAAAGGCGTATTTTTTTATTTCATCAATTTCAGAAATCTTAATAACTATCAAAATAATGGAAATCCTTAAGTCAGCGATTATATTAATTTAGAAATATTTTTTATTGACCAAAAAAACAGTATTTACAGTTAGTTTAACTATTAAATTTTAGCAATATTTGAATATGTCCAAGAACACACAATTACTGAATTTTCACCTACAAAGGCACTGTTATTAAACAAATAATAGATATATCATAGAGACGAAGCCATTTTTTATTGTATTTAATGGAAAATATATGGAAGTATGGGTAATTACAGGGCTTACGACCTGTCTTCGACTGGCTTAAGTGATTACTTTATATAAATGCAACGTTCACCATTCTCACCCATTAATCTCCATATCTATCAAATTTTTGAAAGCTGTTTATATATTATTATGTGAACTCACTTCGAGTACCGCTACACTATCGCCATCTATGGACTAAATTTGACTATTTATTTTCTTGAAACAGCATATATGTCACAATAAGAATCTAATTATTTTTTTGAAATTATTTAAAGCAATATTTTATATCTGTAAAATATTTTTAATACATTATACTAGAATACGCATAAAAAACTAATATTTTTCATATTTATATTATATTTTGACCAGTATATTACTTCCATATATTTTCCATTAAATATAATAAAAAATAGCTTCGTCTCTATAAGATATCTATTATTTGTTTATTAAATTTTAGTTTATTATATATAAGAACAACCATAAAAAAATATTTCCAAAATGTAAGTCATTTAATTAGGGATTAATGACGTGATAATAGAAAATGAATTTAATGTGACTGCTGACACTGATTTAAGCGGTCTAATCTACCTGCTAAGTATCCACAAAGGTAATTTTCATGTAACTTCTATAAAGAAGGCGGACTGATTTACAAACGTGACACTAATCCACACGCGAGGTACTATTACGAAAGAGATTTAATATGACTTCTACGTTAAGACTGATTAATTTATGTGGTCCCTATCCACCTGCCAGGCAGAAAGAGGTTTAGTGCTTCAATACATAAAACAGGTTGGTTTAGGATATTCTTCTTAATGGTTCCATACATATATTAATATTATTATCCGTTTTCTATTCACTGCTAGAAGGTCTCTCTTAAGTGTCTCCGAAATTTCTCTGTCCATGGTTGCCACGCTTTTCCGAAGAGTTTGATCATTTAATTATTCCAGTGAGTTTTAGGATGGTCTGCCGGCCTCTTGATTCCTCTCGGATACTCTGAAGAGGAGAATCATCTATCATTGTAAAATATATTAGAATAACTAAAAACATAAGATTATATAAATACAGTAAAAGTAATAAATTATATAAAATAAATAATATATCAACTTTTTATTTAATCACCGTGATTTTAATATATACATACACCAACCGGTTTCAAAAAAGTCAAATTTCTTCATCTGGATGATACATTTTTCTAAACCATTAATTAGTGTAGATATTAAACTCATGACGGTCAAAGATAAAAGTATCGTTTATTAAAATGATTAACTACAATTAATTAAAAATGTATATCAAAATAACAAATATTAATTTAAAAAAATTATTATCTTTTCTATTATAGCTGAAGTAAAAAGTGTTAGAAAAGTTAATTGTTTTTATCTTATATATTATTTTATCTTATTATTATCATTAGAGTTAAGTGTCAATAATCAACTGAATGTACATATTTCAAAATAATATTAGTACCAACTGCTGTAATGCTGCTGAACTGTATGTAGGTAATTATTTATATATTAATAATATTTCTGATTCATATCATAAATACTTACATATAGTATTGTGTAGGTAGTTAAGTAATTACTTATTTCATTCGTTATGAAAAATTAAAAAGTGATTGTTATGTATGTGGTTAATTAATATGGAACTAGTTAAGAACCCAGTTAAGAAAAAGCGACGTTTAAATAATATTCTCAGTTGGGTTTTAAACACTAGTTCTTAAATAATTTGTATGATTATAATTAAAATATTTGAACATTTTTATTTATTTATCATGTGTTGTAAGTACACTTCGTATTTTAATATCTGCCTCACTGGGCCTCGCCCGTGTTGAGGTAAACATTTAACATTTTTAATCAACAATCATATTGTACATAATAATTTATCAACTATAAACTTTGAATAAGTATGGAAAAAATAAAAAGTGTAAGAAACAAAATATGATGCAATATTTAATCTTAAAAAATGTATAACCTACACGAAAAACAAGTAATAGTACAGTAAAATTTAATTTAATACACACACATACACATGTACATGCTGCTTACTCATTGGCAACGTATCTGAAGTGTTGACTCTGTATGTGTTCATATTGAAGGGGTGATCATGTTATGAACATACATTCGGCCAGAATTTTATTGCACCATTAAATTGTCTGTGTTGCTCAATGTTTTTTTTATGTATTTAGGGAGACAATTATACAATTTTGGTGCTACAAAAACATATACATTTTGATCGAATTTGGTGCATATTATAGGAATTTCTAAATTGTTCTCCTCTGAGATTCTGGTATTTTTTGGCATTTCCACGGAAACCCCATTAAACTGATCATTTACAAATGATCTTTATAACTAATCACCACTTCTAAACAATTATCTTAGTTATTTTGTTGCTAGGCGTGAAATAATGAAAGATCAAGTAAAAGTCCTTCGCTTATTTTATAATTCATTTAACAAATATAATATTTCAATGTGCTCATCAAAGTAATGACTGAATCATAAATACTTACTACGATTTGTTGACATACGACAACACAGTAGCTATCGATAGTATAGGAAATCCCAGTCTGTTTATTAAACAACATTCCATACAACCGTGGAGCAAATTTAAATGATATTTTCCCGATGAATGGATTTTTATGCATAAAGTAGAATGCAAACTATCCAGGCCAGTTAGTTATGCATTTGATTTAAGGCGTGGAATACAATAGGGTTATTCTTAAATCACGTATACTTCAACTACCTGCCTTAATAAGTTAACAACTCTAAATAATATAGTATACACTCAATCAACGTAGATTGAAGAATAGAGCTTGGAACTTGGCACTTTAACAACAGAAGCAAGGCAAAAATACTCGTAAAGTAGATTGTTTTGATCAAATGCCGAGAACTAATATTTTTGATGACTATGAAAAGATAGGTAATTTTATCTACTTGGGATCTCTCGTCTCATATATTGGACGTACGGTACTATGGCGAGGTCCAAAAATTAATTATTCTTTATCTTCTTATTCTCGTGCCCTATCCGTTCAATAGACGTTGACTATTACCACTTTGTTTATTGTAGCCCAGAAGAGCAAAACCATCGCCTCAGATTCTTCAACCTTGATGTTCTTCTTCTTCCAAGGTCCCGACTTCCAGCAATCTTTTCCTGCATTACGAAGAGCATGTATGGATTGCATACAAAATTTTGGAAATTCTGAAAATTTTATAGCGAATTCTGAATTATAAATATATAAAAATAAAATATTGTTACGAACACAGACTAACGGGTACGTTCCGAAGAGATCGTTTCTAGAAAGCGATGTAGAGATATATCGTCTTCGTGAAAGGATTCGATGAACTCGGCCGGCACATAAATAGACAAAAGACGTCGACCCGACAAACAAAAGATAAAAGATAGCGGCTGCATCAAAGAGATGTCTAAAAACTGGTGGATCAGTATTTATATTTGTTTTGTCGAGTGCGGGGGTGCAGTGTGTAGTATGCATTTAATTATTCTGTCTTGGTTTTCTGTTAAATAGTCGAAATTTTTTAACAAGGTAAGTTACCATTATTTTATACTCCGTTTACGTTATACTTCATCTTTAAGTTCATCATCGTCATTAAAACGCTTATCACAAAGGAACCGCATCAGATGAAAGAAAATATGGACATCACTTGGTGCTAAATTAGAACTGTAGGGGGATCTTCCCATTGTTCCGAACCAAATCATGTGATGAGTTTCTGGGTTTAATGGGCTATACTCGGTCGGGCATTGTTATGAAGCAAGATGATTCATTTCCTCACCATTCCATGCATCATTGCACTTTTACCATACACCTTACACACTTGGCGATGAATGTCAGCTGGTTTCATGTTCTGTGTATTCAATAAGCGAATCACGGACCGTATCTCATGGTCGGCGGGCTGATTTATTACCTTGAACATTTTAACCACTCTCTACAAAATAGCCACACTATGTGAATGACTCTAACTTTGCACGTGGTGAGTGAACAGGTGAAGAAAACCATTGCGCATGCGCAACATCTCAATCGAAGCGCTACACCAAGATTATCCAGCAACGGTACTTACTTAAAACACGTGTCTCGTACACACACATATCTAATAGCGTTACTAAACCACCAATAACAGCCACAATTTCCCTGCCTATTTCATGTAAATTAACATTTAATGATGGTGAGAAAAATGTATAACACAAGTGTTGATGGCTCCAGAAATAGAGGATGTCCGCGGAAGGCGCGACCAGGTATACCAGGTAATAATGAATGGTTCTGTTAGAAGCCTCAACAATCGGCAAGTTTGTATGAGAAGATGTATGAATATGGATGAGACAAAAATTGTGTGTCAGGACAGAGGAGTGTGGCGCTCTATCCTCTCTGTTAGTTAGTTAGTTATAACACATATTAATTTTTATATAACATGTATTTAATAAAAAATCAACAACAAAATAATTGACTTTTTTTAACGTGATAACCCGCACACTTTCACGTGGTAGAATTGACGTAAATTTTTGTGTGTTTTTTTTACAGGCGGATGGGCATGGAGATATTATCTACACAGATAAGTTTTTGACCTATGTCAATCAGTTCACGGTTAGTCTTTACGTAAGTGAGTTTATAAGAAGTCTATATTATAATTAAATGCTACTTATTAGTTTATGGGTATTTTATTATTCTGTTGGTTTTCCTTATTTTATCATTATCCTAATCGAAATTGCGCTAGATATCGTGATGAAAATTAAAAATCATTTAAATTAGATATCTCTTATTTACGTGAAGAAGCTCCCGCTCAGACAGTTTGTCATCAATTATTGATAACATGAAAAGTTATATGATAAAATATAAGTATAACTGCGAAACATAATGTATACCGCTCCATTAAATAAAATCGGAAACACTTTAATCAGAGATATTAATCTTAAATATGAGTTACTATTTCAATTAATAGCAATTATTTCAGACAGATAACAGTGGATGATACTAGGGAAGACTTTCATCTAGCAGTGGGTTGAAAGCAGGTGCCAATGATGAGTAAAGTTATTTATTAATATGTATAAATAAATCGTAAATATTTAATTTAGATATGCTTTTATAAAAATATATGTATATAATGTAAAAATATGTAAAAATAATTATCATAAGACACCATAACGAAAAAAAATGTAATTTAATGTATTAATTATAAATATATATATATAAAATCAATTTTGTCGAAAAATATTGTTTTTGCGCTACCGGGATTCGAACCTGGATCTCTATTTCAAATCCGGGGAAGTACACTTCAATTGTGTTATAGCGCCAGTATTTTTCATGACAAATTTTCAAACCTATATGTTACACTTTTTCAAATTAATACATCTGTCGTTCCATTATTTTTGAAAGCCATCTACATTATTTTTACGGAATCACAAATACCTTTGGGTATAAAAAACATCACAGACCTATGTTCTGAATAATTACAACTTCACAATAAGAATGTGTTCTCCTTAATAATAGAAAAAATGTATATATTACATACATATAATTATTAATTCTTTTTAATAATAAACTTTTTTTAATTACTATTATATTTACATATATTATTTAATTTCTCATTTTCAACTTCATGATTTTTAAAAACGTTTTAATAACACAATAAATCCTGAAATACAATATCTTCAAAACAGGTCGTTCCCTATTTTGAATTGGACACGTAGTGGAACAAGATTATACAATTGACTAATTATACTTTATTTATTTGAAAAAAAATAATTTGGAACTTATCGCTACTAAATATGAAACAAAAATAGAAAAAAATAAAAATAATCTCAAAATATTTTAATCAATCACTAGTAATTTATATGATTCAAATACATATGTGATAATTACATCGTTTTTATTAACTTTATGTATTATAATTTATCAATAATTGAATGATTGTAACTTTATTCATAAAATGATAATTTAAGTAGAAAAAAACATTAAAAAATTAATCGTATTTCGTATCACGCTCGTTGTTAAGGTTCCATGACTACACCAGACATATGGAGAAGACGACTAACTTGATTAGATGTATCTTCTTTTTTTATGATGGTTATATTTCTCTAAAACTTATCCAACTTTGAAATAATAATATCTTTGATCGCTGGAGTAACAATTAGTTGCCGGGCCTCCGGGCAAGCTTTTTTAACAGGCTTCTGTCCTCTCCTAGAAAATTTCACAATGGTTTCTATATTTATAATGATATATAATATATATATAAATAATATTTCAATATCTAAACATATACATATGACATATGTTAGAACTTGATAATTTCAATGAAAACTTTTTTCTACTCGAGTGGGGATGATGATTAGCGCAACAAAAATAGAGGTAATGTTGGTAAAAATACACCAGGGGCAGTACACGAACATAATCCAAGGGACGCAGCTAAAAAAAATCGACAAGTTCAAATACCTCAGATAATTTATAGTAATATAATAATAATAATTTTGTTTTTTGATTCATAGTACAGTACAGTGTGTTATTATATTGTTATAATCAAATAACATTGCAGCCAAGTAAGATATATATTTCGGTACCCTGCCTGCTATACTAGTATTTTACTGTATTATAGCAGACAGTGACTTTCCGGTATAGTAGTAAACAAAGTGTAGTGTTCAATGTACAAATAAATATATTTTAAGAGTAAACCAAGATGTATATAATAAAAATAATAAAAATTATATAGAGAGTAAAACAGGATGAAATTAATAGCATATAAATATTATGTGAAACTTAAAGTAAATGCAATGTTCCATTTATAAAAAATTTCAAAAATAAGTAAAGAAAAAGTAAATAATATACAAATATGAAGTAAAAGTGTGTAAAATAAGTGAATATCATACAAATATGAAGTAAACTTATGTAAAATTGTAATACTTAATATAAAACGATTGAAAAAAGTTCAGTTAAATAGCATACTAACACAACTACAGAGAAGAGAGAAAATGCAATATTCAATATATTGGTATTGTCGCAGATTTAATCTCAAGTTTGGACTTTTAAAAGTTCTTGGGTTTAAATTGTCTTGTTGAATATAATTCTTCACCAATAGGTTAAAGGAGTGTGAAACAAACAGAAGATTCGGGATTGCTTGTTGTTTTTTAGTTCTCTTTATATTATGGTGATAAAGATATCCGAGTTGTGTACCAAACCGAGTATTTTTAAAACTGTGTACGGGCCCACATTAATTTATGGTCATAAATTATGGATTATTTTGGAGAATGTGAGATCTAAAATCTAGACTGCCGGATAGAGTTACTTAGAGGAGTAGTAAGAGTAATATTAATGGATTGAGTGAGAAGTGCCGAGTTAAAATAGATTTTCGGCAAAAAGTCCCTACTTCTACATTTACAAATATCTCTTAAGAGGGCATGGAAACGCTTTATAAGAATGCTAGAGAATTTCCTAGACGTATCCTGGGAAAACAACCGATGAGTCGTCAAGCTGGTATAAATAGCAAGATAAACTATATAAAATCAGATTGGGTCTTCATTGTTTAGAAAGTGCTGAAGCGGTGCAAGATAGGGGAAGTTGGAAGCGCCTTCTTGAAACTTTGGTATTTCGACCCTCCTAGGATAAGAGCATAAAAATGATGTTATTGAATTTTATTCAGCACTAATAAAACTTTCATACATGCTGTATTATCAATTGTTTTATATTAATAGCATTTTAATAAATTCTTTTGATATATCTGTAAATTTTTGCAATTTCAGATACAACATATGAAGACTTTTCGAACAACATGACACTTCGGCATAATATTTGATACTTCATCAGCGAATGAATATAGATCCTCATGAACGGATATATATTTTTTTTGTTATCTTGTTAAGATACGAAATTTAAATAATTTTTGGTTTTGGATCTTTCTGGATGATTTTTCAAGAAAGCGAATTCGAGCCATCCTAGAGTACTGGGCTATTGTAATATGTATTCGACAATAAAAATTTAATCTGGTTATAAATTAATGGTACTTGAGCCGTAGCGATAATTTGAAAACGCAATTGCACATAATTATAAACATTAACATTTTATTCAAACAGAGTTAATAAACTGAGCCATCTTATTATACATTAAACCTGATAAATAGTATTACTTCATTTAAGTCGTCTAATAATTTTCTAATCAATAATGCACTGACTTAGTAAATAGTTTGAGGTTAGAATAACAATGCTTGTATTGGTGGGCCACTACTTTTTTCTTCAGAGTATCTTTCTTCCATGTGTACATTGGTTACACGCGTGTGTATTGTTTACAATGCTATTTACCTTCATACTTTTTCTAGCTACTTTACTGTAATCAAAATACAGATTTCATCAGCCTGCTCAGGATACATTATTTGCTAGAAATAATAATATTACTATTTTCCTCGTTTATCTATCTATCTATATAATAATAATTATCGAGAGTACACATGACTGAACCAGAGAGATACCGTCATACTAGAATACTAGAAGAGAAGGGTGGAAGTAAAGCTGCACACTAAAACCAATGACCTCGAGGCGGGCACTACACTCGGAGAATATGGGCAAGATGGCAGACTATTTTCTAATACAAATTAAATGTATCAATTAGAGAGATATACAGGAAAATTCAATTTATCAATAAAAAAAATGTTGCTACCTGGAATGCGTTAACTGATTACACCACACTAACAGAGTAAGTTGACGATTAATTTTTGAACATATATGCTACAGTTTTTTCAAATTGATACATCTATTATTCCATATTTAAAACACATTTAATTTGTACTTAAAACCACAAAACTATGTTTTGTAAAACTACAACTTCACAATAATAACGTGTTCTCCTTAATAATAAAATTGTTTTCTGTTATAAATTACAATTCTAGCCGTTTATAAACCCAATCGCAATGTACAGTAAATAATAATGGCATAATCTCATATATATTTTAGGATGTTATTGTCTGTCTATATATCCATATATAGTTTTAAAGGCACAATAAAAGGCATACTAGGGGTATCTTTTTAGAACGGATAACATTGGTATTGTTTTGTTGAGTGCGAGTGAGAAATTGTGAGTGTGAGGAGGTTCGGGATATTGTGGGATAGTGTAGGTGGTATAGATTTGTCAGGAGGAAAGATAGGGGCGAAGAAGGGATTGGGTACGGCGTAGTATAGGGAGTGGAAAGAGGAAGGGGATTGCGGAAGGCTGCGCGGGATTGATTGGAATTACGAGCAACGTTGGGTATGTGAGCTAGTTTAATTCAATATTTTGGTTCTATTTGTAATAATTACGAAATAATAAAATAGTTTTGTATAGTCTTTTTTTAATAGAGGTAGTTTCACGGAATGCGTATCAAATCAATATTCTTACTACTTTCAATTTAGTACTTTGAAAATATGACTAACTTGGTGATTTTCTGTAAATTATAACCACTAGTATACTGGGCGAGTATCTTAACCGCTTCGCTAAGCTACTCATTAATGTATACCTATATAAATACAGTAGGGGTAAAAAAAAATCCACGATCCTGATACTTTATAATTTATAAATAATATGATTGATGAGAAATGTTCTATTATCTAACACTGTCGTTCCCAAAAGCCAGTCGCGGTATCTCAAGATCACCTGAGAAGATTTAAATTTTTTAGAAAAAGTCAAGGAAATAAATTAATGAAGACAAATAATGTTACCTTGTTGCAACAGTTTGTATGTAAAATCTATTTTTGAAGATAATTTGTTCAAGCTTATCAACTAGTTTGAAAAATATTTGGGGATAACATCGACAAGTTCTCGTGAATATGCAGAGGGACATAAACACATTTGCAGAGGAACAATCGTGACATCGTGGTAAAATCCTGATGCACCAAGGTCGCCATTCATAGAAAAAGTTTGGGTACTGCTAATGTTGCACGTGATTTTTTAATCCACTTCTAATGTCAGTTCAGCCAACCAAATCTACTGTAAGTTAACTTATTGATAATTTCCATTTACGTTTGGCTCGAACCAAAAAATCATTACGAGTACTGAATTTTATGACTTCAATCCTTCTTCAGATATTGCCACCGAATATTTTGCGAAACTATGTCACGCTGCATTCTTTCCTTGGGATATTAGAATAGATGTAACAGAATTAGGATGGTATTCAATTTAATACATTACATTACAAAACTAATGTCATATTCAAAATCTCTCCATCATTATTTTTAATGCCAATCACTTAAGTAATCACGAACAACGCCCTCATGTTGGCTGCTTGGTTATAAAAACGGTCGGAGATTAATTTAAATTTTTCGCTCAGAGCTGTCAGATACGCGACTTGCTACTGCGGCCAGTGAAGCTATTTATCAAGAATCCAATATGTAACCGTAAGGATCCAACATGCAACTCAAGAGTAAATACTTTGATTATAATCACTTGTACACAATTTATTTTGACCTAATCGCATGGTGCACGATCTTTACAGGGAACAAGATTGTTTCCCTTCGGTCTACATTCATTTTCATTACATTATTATTCTACAATTCATTCTACCGATCTTATTGCGTTGGCATGGAATAACTAACTACGACGATAGGTCACAAAGATGCTTTACTACGATAAGATGTACACGGATGAGCATGGATTTGGAGGTTATAATAATAATAATAATAATGTGTTTATTCCAGCGTGATCAGGTTTTTTTTTAACCTAAAGATAATACATATTATGTTATACATTAAAGTTACGAAGTAAAAGAAAAAGAAAAAGAAAACCAAGGAAAAAATTAATAAATAAAAAATCAATAAAATAAAAAGTAAAAAGTTCACACGTATATACACACAAAATATAAATACTACATATATAACTACTTCAGTCACGGTCATTAATGTATATGTAGCTATTCTGTAAGCAATGCCATTCTCTGGTCAGGGAACCAGCTTTCCATGACTTGCACTAGAGAGTTCCGCTTGCACTACAGAGTTGGTGCTGTGCTCCAGCCGCAGCTTTACGCCCGCAACTCGATGTCGAATCCATGTATACGGCCTTCGGTAAACATTGTAGATGCGCTGCAATAACGCGCCAATCCAAATAGTATTGTGTATGAGTTGTTGTACTGAATTCGGAGACGGTTATACGTCACTTGCTTGTATTTCGATCAGAGCTCGCAGGTATACATGCTGGTAAAGAACGATTTAAACAGGATCCTCTTCAACACTTTACTGCATCGGTAGAAACGCTGTGACAGCATATGCTATCAAGTTATGCCATCTTTTGTAAAAATTTTAATCTTACTGTCACCAGCCTGATCTGAAGAACGCTGAACTCATGCTCAACCCGACGAAATTAGGATTATTTAATTTTGATTGTAATTTGCTCTAATTTTACCTGTGATTTTTTGAGTAGATTCCATTAGTTAACGTAAAACACCTTTTCATTTATCTCTCCCCTTATTAATAATTTTTCCCAGTTTACGATGAAGGCAGAATGTAACAAACTAAGGTGGGTATGTGTTTCTGAGGTGAAGAATCCGCCGTTCTTGTGTTCTCTACTGACTAGCCGGTGGAAAGAATAGAATGCCGTTCTGTACCCTTACAACATATTTACATTGAGGAGAGAAGGCCAAGGGGAGAAACAAAAATACCTGTATTTTATGCTGTACCCAAAATGGTAATTATGCAAAATTTAGGACAGATGGCATTCAGATTAATACGTATTTATATTGGGTGGAGGAGACAGGCTAGACATGGGGAGGATACTTTTATTTTGAGCAGGGTTTGCAATACTAAGAGTAAGAAATATTTGATTTAGATAGGTCAAATGGTAAAGAATTATTTAAAAAATAGACTGACATAATTGAATTTATATACATTCATTATTCAATGCTGGTAGAAGAAGAACGAAAGTAGACTAAATGCAGTGGAAATGAGATCACTTAGGCGTATATGTGGCAAATCCATTTATGACAAAGTAAAGAATGAAAAAATAAGGAAAGAATGTAAAGCTGATTTACTATAGCGAATAAGATTAAAAAAGGATCACTAAGGTAGTTTGGTCATATGGAACGGATAAATGAGAAGAAGTGGTAAGAAAGATTTATGACGCAAGTATTGACACCAGAAGTAGAGGACGTCCGCGAAGACTTGGCACGACTAGGTAAACGAAATACTGGAGAATGCTCCTGTTAGAAGTTTCAATAATCGTCGACCTTGTATGAGAAGATGTATGAATGTGGATGAGGCGAGAATTCTATGTCAAGATAGAAGAGTCAACCTCCGCGGGGAAACGGCGTGATGGTAAGTAAGTAAGTAATTATTCAATATTACATTTTAATGTTCCCAAAGCGCCATTGAGGTGAAAGTTTTTACGAAAATAGCGTTATACAAATTGTCCATTATTATTTATTTTGAGTCATGGTACTTGTACTGGTTGATTATTATGTTGTTTTAATTAAACCGATATACCTATAAATTTCAATACAAGACAAAATTCTTTTATATTTCTGTTAACCCAAGGTATACAACAGAGAATCTGTTACTTATTCAAAACTTAATAATATTGATGACAGAACATAAAACATATCTTTAATGTATCAATAATAATACAGTCATCAAATTTGCAAATTCTCACTAGATGTATGAATCACAATTTGAAATACCTAACACAATATATTATACTAACACTGACCAGCAATGGTACAAAGTGCGTTGAAGTAAATATATTACAGAAAAAAGTGTTTTAAATACTAATATAATGTATTAATTATAAACTTATAAAATCAATTTTATCGAAAAATATTGTTTTTGAGCTACCAGGATTCGAACCTGGATCTGTATTTCCATTCCGGGGAAGGTACATTATCAAATATGCTACAGCGTCAGTATGTTTCGTGATAAATTTATTACTCATAATTAATACTTTAAATTAGTATTTAAAACATCGCATACCTATGTTCTGAATAATTACAACTTCACAATAAGAATGTGTTCTCCTTAATAAAAAAGTGTTGTTAGGTTAGTAAAATATGCATATGAAAATGCAATATTTAATAAAAATATCTGAAAAATAAAACTGAATGTCTGTTGGTCTATTCTATATACAATTCTACACTGTTTGACCGATTTAAACCAAATTTTTCGTAGTTACTATTTAGGACACTGCGGAAAATAACCTTTAATCTGGCCATCCACCCCCGGTATAAATGTATTATCCATTAACATCGGGTAACTGTATAACATCCATTGCAAATTCTGGATAGTTTTTCTTAAAGACCCAGCTCAAAACATCATCCATTTCCTTCCTATCGCCAACCTATCTTCTCCCCACGATATAAATGTGTATTATATTAAATTGCCTGCCATTTGTTCAAAATTTCAAGGGGCTATTCTTGAACCATATCCCTTGCTACTTCACCTTCTGCCCCTTAAGAGAATTTGTATTTTTTTGAACACCATCAAAATTTTGTCTAGTTTCACTCTAGGATCCTGAGAAAAATAAAGTCAGTCCGTCCCACTCCCCGGACATCTTAACCTTCTCTTGCCTGGATTAGTTTTTGGAAACATCGTTATTATTTAGGGTCTGCGCAAGATTATGTGGGCTCTTTAAGGCAAGTGTAAAATAAAGCTACCCCTCTGCCCATATGATGTTTTTGACGCAGCTTCTTAGACAATAACCATCATATGTTTGCACTCTCACACGATACATATCAATACGAGATATGGAACATACAACGATTAAAAATTGCTCATAGACCAATGAAAAGGGCCTTCTCTGGAGAAATATCTCTGAGACATCAAGTACCTAACGTATAGGGTGTCCAGTGCAAATTGTATGATGTTAAAATTGAATGATAAACAAAAAAATAACATCTTCAATATTTAACAAATTACTTTGTGGCTACATAATATATTATACAAAAAATGTGAAAAAACACCAAATATAAATTAAATAATATACAAAAATATTCAATTTTTAGAAAAAATATTTTTGTTGCTACCAGAATTCGAACCTGATCCTTTTCTATCCGGGAAAATGCGTAAACCAATTACACCACACCAACATGTAAGATAAGGATAAATTTTTGAACTTATATTCTGCAGTTCTTACAAATTTATACATATATTATTCCAAATTTTAAAGCAGTTCATCACCTTTTATTGCGAAAATCTCAAATACCTTTGAGTAATATTCGCTAGGAGACGCCATACATTAAATCAATTATTTTTTTATTAAATTCTGGGTAAAATTAGATACGACTAATACATTAAGGAGAACACATTATCATTGTGAATAAGTTCGAATCACAGAAGCAACATTTTTTTTTTTCAATAATCTGAATTTTATAATTGATGTATTTAATTTGTATTAAAATACCGCAGAACTAAGTTCTGAAGAAACTGCAACTTCATAATAATAATGTGTTCTGCTTAATAAAAAAACACTTTATTTAAACCATTATTATTATTGTTTTTTTCTTATTATTTCATAATAACAAAGTTTATATTAGTTTTAACAGGTAATAAAAATGTGCGGATTTCACTTTTTAAAGATTATGTCACTTCTTGTTATGCTCTCTTTACAAATTCAACGGAGAACCAAGGTACCAGATATTGCCTAAAAACCTGCAAGTTCAAATGGCAATGAGCTGGACATACTTGAAGAAGAGATCGCTGGTGAGAATATAAAGTATTGTAATGAAGGCCTCACACTTGTAGAAGAAGTGTTGGCGCACTATAGTTGGATGAGAGGGGCTGATGACAAAGTGAATTGGGGGAGGCTAATATCTAGCATTGATGACGATATCTCACTGTCATACATCTATCTCATTGTTTATTCAAATAAAAAAATTATTTGATAGAAAAAAGTACAATAATATTTTAGAATGGGAAATATTATATTACAAGTCAATACCATTGTCGTTCAAAAAATTTGCTATTACATAGATTAAATGTGTGTGTGTAGAGTTAAGGGAAAAAATATGATACAAGTGAACCGGAAGTTGAAAATTACCATTAACGAGATTACTGTAAAAAAACCTGGCAGAAAATATATGGTCAAGGGTTTCTTCCTCGGCACCACACTCACATATTTGGGAATCTATTAAGTTCAATCTGAATAAATATACTGGCAATTCCCGATTCTCATTCTAGAGATATTTGATATTGTTCTTTTGGAGACTTTCCATTGCGCAGTCCAGATAGAATTCGTACATTTTTTTACCGTATTAAGTCTGTCGTACATCGGGATATGGAATTGATGAAGGAAAACTCCGGAAAGAGTGGCCTCCTTGGCCTGTTTATCGGCACATTCATTTTTATGAATTCCCTTATATGCAGGAATCCAAACGAATGACACCTGTTTATTGTTGCTGTCCAAATTAAATAGACATCTTCTGATGGAACAGATTATCTCGTTGTCTAGCTAAACTTTCATATTACCAGAGAGGCGGTGTGTTACTTATGTCACAAAAAAATTCAATTTTATAAACTCACCTATAATAAAGGGGCGCTAGAAGGGGGGGACCCACCCTTTCCTGGAACCGTTGTAAAAGTTTCAACTTATTCTATCGGTTCCACTCACAGTACTATAGAAACGCGTAATGTACAATTAATAAACACAAAAGAAAGGAGATAAAATACAAAAGGTAATGTAAGAGATTGCGAAAACGAACAGAGATTTAAATTTAAACCTTTCTGCGCCCTTTTAAGTGCTATCTTTATTTATTTTGAAATACAGGTATATAACAACATTACAAACAAATAGATAATCAAGCGTCATGTACGGAAGTAAAGAGACCAGTGGGTACAAGACAGTCATTAAATATCAAGTACACTCTCCCACTCGGACGAAACACAATTATTTTTATTATTTTTTTTTAAATAGAGATGCGTACACGGAATACATGTCACATCAATATTCTTACTATTTTCAAATTAAACTAAACGTTTGTGTTATGAAAATAGGACTAACTTGCTGGAGTCCTGGAACGAGGCGCGTCTTAACCACTACACACCAACAAGCTACTCAAGTGATGCATGAGTCACGTCACACACGTTACAGACCATGATTTGGTTTGTTTTATCTCACCTATAGTTGATCTTGATGATGATACGTGTTACTGTACCGAAACGTAGTATAAATCTATTAATAATGTCAAGTTTTTAATCTAATACAGAAATTATCTTATTTATTTAGAGCAATATGTAAGTAACCTCTAACATTGCGCATTGAGTAATAATGGTGTAATTGCGTGATAAGGGATTGTTTGATGTCACTGCGTGCACTTGAAAGTTGTGCCAACAATACATCACATCCAAAATAAGGTTATTTACTAGTTGACCATGTACCCGTTAAATTATTTCGTGATACATATTTTTCAAAATACTCCGTTTTCCTTGAATACAAATAAAACTCAATGATACCGTGCTCCATCACGCGTGAGTAGGCGCGTAATAATGAATAGTTTATTATGTATGTACTTGCCGCGTCTAACTTATATCGATGAAGATTTACTCAGTACTCGCATGCATAATGTATCTGTGGCTGGCCGCTAAAACTGCCTAAGTCAGATTTGTTGAAACTGATGAAATATTCCAATTTTCAAAATGGTATGATTTGAAAGTGTGTTTAATACTCTAATGTATCATTTAATGTAATATTTTGTTTTTATTGTTATACTGCCTTTTTCATACTATTGGTGAAGTTTTTTTTACATATTATATTGAAATCTACTACATTATTTAACGAAGATATTGAATTGTTTTGTATTATAGCCATATCCGTTGAAAAAAAAGGCATTATTAGATTTTTTGTTAAAACATAACTAACTTGCCATTACGCCGTTTAAACATAGAGAATAGAGCGCCACACTCTCCTGTCCTGACACACAATTCTCGCCTGATCCATATTCATACATCTTTTCGTACAAGCTCGCCAATTGTTGTGACTTCTAACAGAACCATCCTCCAGCATCTGGTTTAGCAGACGTTCTTTATTTCTGGTACCATCAATACGTTATATACCTTTCTTAACATTCTCTTCTCATTTATCCGTTCCATATGACCGAACCAATTAAGTGATCCTTTCTTAATCTTACTCATCATCAGCTTTACATTTTTTCCTTATTTCTTCATTTTTTACTCTGTCGTAAATAAATTTGCCACATATACGTCAAAGTGATCTCATTTCCACTGCATTCCTGAACTGCCAGCTCCAGGCCTCACTTCCATACAACAGTCTCGGTACCAGGACTTCATTATGTACCGCTAGTCTTGCCTCGGTTGACAAGTTACCATTAGATTGAAACATTAATATGTTTTATTTAATAGTATTAAAAATAATGATTCAATTTCAAACATATATATCGTTATGATATCGGAAGATATTTATAATATTGTAATCTTCCAGATGAAGAATTTCCTTAATAAATTCTTATTTTTTTCCATTGACAATGGAAGTCTCAAGGAGTATTGCTGCATGGGATCTAGTGAATGATTATTTTGTACTCTGCAATGAAATGAGACAAATTTAAAAGGATCATCAACATCGATATTAATCTTGAAGTCTAAGAAATCATTTTTATTCATTTATGCCACCTTGAATTTGGGCTCCAAAACTTTTATTTGCCTTCTACATGAGAATTATCACCGACCGTGATTTTGTGGTCAATCCATTTAATAATGTTCTTAGATTTTCAGGGCCGAATTAAAAAAAATATATATTTATGTACGTCGTGTGTATCGTTGCAGGGTCCATCATCAGGACGTCCGACATCAGCTCTGATAAATGACTGCAATGGGGTACGAAACGTCGGCCAGAGAAATCAATCACACACTGCAGAATACCCACGTAAACCGTACAAAGAAAATACTTTTAAATATGAATTAAATATATTAATTATAAAGATATACATATAAAATCAATTTTATCGAAAAATATTGTTGTTGCGCCACCGAGATTCGAACCTGGATCTCTTTCCTAACCGGGGAAGGTGCTTTATCCAACTAAGCTACAGCGACATTATTTTTAGCGACAATTTTTCGACCCTATATGTTACCTTTTTGATATTAATATATTTAATCGTTCCATTATTCGACAGAGCCATCTACCTTATTTTTACAGAATCTCAAATACCTTTGAGTAAACTGATAGCAGAATTATCAATTCATTTTTATTAAATTTTGGACACATTGATACAACTTTATTATTATTTCATATTTAAAATATCACAGACCTATGTTCTGAATAATTACAACTTCACAATAAGAATGTGTTCTCCTAAAAAAAAAAAAAAATACTTTTATCAGTTGCTGGATTTGCTTGCAAAACAGCAAAATATATCGCTGTAAAGTGGAAATGGACATAGGAATTTTTACGAACTTTTATAGAGTAAATAATGCTTTTAAGTATAATGAAAATATTTTTACCGAAAATTAAAGACCTTCTTACAACTATTATTTCCATCGTCATCGAGTCTTTTAATATGTACAAATATACATTTTTTGTCAAATTATGACTTAATAAGTTTTACCCGTCACCAACAAATATTTTATCAGCTCATACAGTCATGATAATTCAAATTTATGTTACAATAATTTATAATTTAATTCAAAATTCATTAAGAAATATGAAAATAATTCATTATATATTATGGTAAAAACACATAAATTTCAACAATATCAATGTAAATATCTGAGGAAATACACATCAATTGTTTTATGGTGACGTTTCAAGTCTTTTAGATGAATGGATTATAACAACAATGAGAACGAATACAAGCAGCTACCGAGCACGTGAGACTTATCGCGATCTGCTACAATACGCACATGAAAGAATGTAAATATCATTACATGATTAAAAAAAATACAATAACTGTAATAATTAAATTTAAAATATTTTTTTATTTAAGGTTTTATTTTTCAATACTGATAATTATTAGCATCGTTTTATGTATGTTTTCATAGTAATCTTTGTATTTTAGATATCCGCATTATACTGTGTCATTTATATTGAAATACATATCAAATAGAAAAATTTTAAGAACGAATTTTATAGTAGAAATTATTATTTTATATATATATATATTTTTAAATCATATTATTATTTTATTCAATTATAGGTTAATATTATGAAGTAAATTATATATTTATTGGCATCGTTGCAACCGTGTAAATTCTTATGTGAAATAATACTATTACTATACTATTACTATCATATTACGATACCATTACTATACTATTACTATACTGTTACTATACTATTACTATACTATTACTATACTATTACTATACTATTACTATACTATTACTATACTATTACTATACTATTACTATGCTATTACTATACTATTACTATACTATTACTATACTATTACTATACTATTACTATCATATTACGATACCATTACTATACTATTTAATTAGGACTCAAATAGTAATTGTGGTATTATTTTCATCATTTTCTTGCTCATCTCGGTCTGTGCTACTTACTAATTACCTGATAATATATGTAGTACTTCAAAATAGTTAATAATTATAAATATTAAATAACTATGATTAAATAAATATTACATAGTAAGTAATATAGTAACTGTAAAGAAAAAAAAAATATTTTCCGTCCGGCTTACTGCGGATGGTTACGCAAAAACCAACCTCATGTTTCCATATACATACGTTATTTTACTAGAGCTGGACTAAGATGAGATAACTTTCTATTGCCATTGACAGATTATACTGAAATATATGTATTTATTATAGATATTATGAAAAATAAGAATTGATGTATGAGTACTTGATATTAAAACGTGCAAATTCTGAATGGCTATTATATGGAAAGATTTCTGGTGTTGTTCTCATTAGCTTCTCCTCAGGTAAATGTAGTTGGTAGTGTGTAGTGGAAAATGTAGTAGTAATAGGTAGTGCCGGATGGTCCGTGATCCTGTTTAAATATGGTATCGCTAGTTACATAATAAGCATCTCTACCTGATATTAGAATTAGAATTATCTTCTATCTAAAATAACAAATATATATCCTATATGTTTACCTGTAGTACCTATATGAGATTACCTGCCTTACGTAGTGTAACAGTTTTTGTAGATAAGATAACTTCCTCAGTTCTTATAGGGAAAGTTCGAACAACTTTTCTGAAAAATAGACCCGGTGAATATCTCGACCAAGTTTCATTAATATTGAATTTAAATTAAAAAAAGTCACACAAATACGATATTTGTATAATTTTTGAAGTAAAGGATTTTAAAAAAAATAAACCTTCTTAATATTACAAATAAATTTCTACAGCCTAAAAATCTTGGACCTTAAATCGCCGTGTCCAATCCTGATACGCTGCGCATTCTTGATCGGGTCACCTAAGTTTTGTAAGTTTGTAGACTGTCTAGAAACGGAATGAAACATCGACCTACATTTTGCAAGAGGGCAGTTGTTGACATACTGAGTTGTAATTAAATTCATGATTCTCATGTCGGTTGAGTATGACCTTTCCCCAAGAATGGTTGTACACAAAATGTCCACCACACCGCATTCCTACCGAACGAATAGGGAACAAAATATTCAATTACTCCTAAATACATTACCAAAATGGAGTGCAGTATGTTTATAACGTAATTCTTAAAACACAAGTAATCCATAATCTAGATTATTCTTAAAATTGCAAAATTTTTAAGGACTGTTATTCAAAGATCCAAAAGTAAATTGATGACGTAGAACTGTACGGCCGTGTAATGTTTCCATTTGAATAATTCAAAACGAACCATCGACAGTCAGATGTCAATATTTCTATCGATGTGTCGATTTCTATTGATGATATTGGCTAATATCGAGAATATGGTCCTGTCTCAGATTTTTGCGAGAAATATATTATCCTGTAGAATTGAGTGCCCTGATTTAAAAAAAAAAATCCGGTTGCAAATATTAAAAAAATAATTACATTTTAATGTTTCGAAATTTTACCATAATGATGTATGGCATTTGAAACACTTGATGTATGGTTAACTATGGTTTCCAATAAACTACGGTATCTTACTTCAAAATAAGCAAAAATGACCCTTATGTTGAAAATATTTCACTAAATAAAATACAATCACTGTGTATGAAACCACGAGTTTTATTACACACCAACCGGTTTCGCTTTGCTCTAGTTTCGTCAGGACGTATTTAAAACTAACAATAAATACAAAAAGAGTGCACTTATACATACATAAAGAGGGATATATAATATAACATTATATGTGAAAGAGAGAGAGACAGAATACATATACAGTTAGATAGAACATCAAGGGAGACAGAATATGAAATTATATGCGAAAGAGAGAGATAAAATACATATACAGTTAGACGAAACATTAAGGGATGGGAAAGTACAATGTTGATGGATATTAAATTGATTTTAAAGAAAACATACCCAATATGAGGCTAATGGATAAATTTATTTGATTATTAAGAATTGATCTACCATTATTAACTCCCTTTTTTATCTCAAGGGTTTCTAAATTGTCCATCCGGAGGCCAAACCCGTTTTTATGGAGTATATTGTCCCCTGTGCTATTATAAAAAGAATGGTATTTTTCAATAATATGGGTGACAAATTCTGAGAAACCATTACTGTTTAAACATTGATATTCTTTGACACGAATATTGACATTAATATAGATACGAATAATAATAAATAAAATTTCTAAATAATGCGGTCTATGTCTTAGCTATTTTTTAAAGCTTTTTATTAGATCATTTGGAAATGTCCGGTGATACGAAATGCGTTAATATTGTCAAATTTTTAATAAGCATAGACTATACGACGTACAATGCTGTGGCATTATTAGTCGAATTTGTAGTACAATACAGTATATAAATATTTGTACAAACCGATTAAGGGTCTCAATTTATAAGTATACGAATTAACCAATGACACAGAGAGATAAAAAAAATAATTTTTGCGTAAATTTTCTTGCATTTCGTCAAGATTTCACTTATATTCTTGACCTATTCCTATATATATCGCTTGACGGCGCCCTGTACTAAGCGTATTAAAATATTAAAAATTATCACACAATACGTTATACGCAGTTTGTGTTTGCTAATATTTATTTATCTGACTGACGGAATATGAAAAATATTTTTTTTTGCAGAATGTATAATATTTTGTGGTATATCAAAAATGTAGTTATATTATTATATTATATATTATAGCGTAGCCAATGATATAAACTATAATGTTGTATAAAATAATAACTATTATTTTTCCACCTTAAGTGCAATTAGTCTACAAAAAAAGGTTTGTCGTGTGTTTTTAGAATAATAGAACCATTCGTTTTCTTAATTGACTGATCCATTAGATAAGTTACTCAGTTAAGTACTTAAGACTAAGTGGTTTCACAGAACCTAATTACATTCCCTACCTTATCGTGACTTTAAGCTCTGATTAATTCTTAAGCTAATTAAACTAATTTATAATTTCTATACAGTGATCCAGTGCTAACGGTATATCAATAAATAGACGAATAAAGACAGCAGTATGAGGAAAAAAAACTAGTCAAATAATGAAAGTGTGTCTAATTAATTTTTTTATTTATTTGACATTTTTACAATTTGTTTATAACATGAATTAAGTATTTTACATTATTAAAAATATATGTTTTTTTTTTCGCTTACCTCTCCAATAAATAAACTAGCTCTTGTGCTTGGGATATTTACATTACATAAAAGTGCGTGTACATTATATACTGACGTTTTAATTTAAAAGCGTTTTTGGTCAGTTATAATTTTTATAAATATATATTTAAATATTTTTTAAATCTTCTTTTTGTTCTAGATCCGTTGGCTGTCATTACTTTGTTTACAGCTACCCGTAAGAATAGACTGGCCAAACCATTATCTCATGTTCTCTTTCTTCCAGGACCTCACTTCCAGCAATATTTTCTTGCATTATGTGGAGCAAAATCTCGTAATCCGGATCCTCATTACAAGTCCGAGATATTGAAGTTTTTGGATTTTTATTGTTTTAAATACTTATTTTTCTTTATTCGTCTGAACCTTAACATTTTCATTCGTAACTCTATTCATTCAGCTTATTTTAAGCATTCTTCTGTAGATTCACATCTCGAATGTTTCAAGTCACCATAAAATAAAATCGAAAAAGTATAGCACCTGACCATTCTCATTTGTAATCCAAGGTTGATTTCGTGACTGCAAGAAGGATTCCATTTTTCATTTATGGGTAAAATCTTATGGATTAATATAACAAATGTTTGATAGTCGTTAAAAAAGTATTGTGTACGAAGAAAATACATGAGGCGAGTGTTGAAGACAACAGGAACAGAGGGCATCCGCTAAAGATCGGTCATGATCAGATGAGGTAAGAGTCGTGTGTCTACATCTATCCTCTATATCTATATATATATATACCTATGTGTGATAAAAAGTGAAAAAGTGAGTATTCAATATATTGCCAAACAACAAACCTTATTTCCAAAAAATAATCTGAAAAAACCCCAACCATTCCTTTCCGATAACCCTATATGTAAACATTAAATTTTATAGAGAAATATTATTACAGATTACAGAAAATAAAATAATTTAAAAAATATCAGTTTACGGGTTCCGTGCCGTCGCGTCAGCAAACGTGATAACAATACTTAAAATAGTAGCAGATGAATAACACTGGGTATCTATTATTTATATTGTTATAAAATAATTATAGTTAAAATCTTCCGATCACGCGAACAAACACGTTTTCTAACTCCAGATACTGTAAGTACAAAACATGTGTTATACAGTGTGACCACCACGTGATCAAAGTATTCTAAGTTAAAGCATGAATTTTTCTTCTTCATCTTTTAATACTGGTCCAATCTAGTTGGCGATCATTATTTTGTTTGCAGTAGTTCGAACTGTAGACTTAGACTTACTTCTTACTTCAAAGGAAACAACTCAGCAATTCTTAGGATATGCACCACATTCGGGAAAAGTAGCACCTAAATTGTACAATTATCTCCCTATATATATTAAAAAATATTGAGCAACACAGACAATTCAGAAACGCAATAAAGTTCTGGTTAGAAAAACTCATGTCGAACATATGTTCATAACATGGTCACCCCTTCAATATGAACACACGCAGAGTCAATATCTCAGCTCTAATACTAGTGAGTAGTAGTAGCAGCCTGTTTATATGTATGTATATATTACCAACCTGGAATATCTAGAATATTATTTAAACTCTTTGAAAACGAACGTGTATTATCTTTACAAATTTTAGGTAGATATTGTTTTATATACAATATTTCTCACGTTCACATATTGCGTTTTTTTTTATTTCTTTGTTATTTACTAATTTATTAAAAATATTGTCGCTGTAGCATAGTTGGATAATACACTTTCCCCGGTTAGGAAAGAGATCCATGTTCGAATCCCGGTGACACAACAACAATATTTTTCGATAAAATTGATTTTATATGTATATCTTTCTAATTAATATATTTAATTCATATTTAAAAAAATATCATATTATCATTTGTACACCTATCCACCCAGCTTATTTTTAGAAGTCGTCTATAGATACGTTTTAAATGGTTCGAGAAGCTACAGCATTGTCATATTATATTAAAAATCTAGACAATCCTATGTATATTTAATCAGACAACTCTAATAAATAACAAGAGATTATATTTATAGTAAGTACATGTGAGTTTTTTCAACATCAAGTAAGATTATGATTTGTTTCAAAGGCCTGAAAAATTCTTTTACCGGAAAAAAATGTTTGATTTCACGTAGGATTAGTTCTGCAATTGATTTCGTTGTGTACTCTGTTTATTTGTATAAACTATACATTTAGTTATGAAAAAGTAATTTCAAACAAAACTTGAAAATCTCTACATATATATTGTATAGGTATATAAAGAGAAACGTCTGTCTATCTGAGTGTCTGATGTTTGAAAACTGCGGAATGTAGTTTTCTCCACAGATTTTATGTATTTGTTCTATCGCAATTTAAATATCTTTAGAAATATTTTCAGCTTTATATAATATCATCAGGAAGGAGAACAATGTAAGAAATGTGTAGCGCAAGATAGAAAAAAATCGTGCATGCGGTTCAATGAATTCAACACAGTGCCTAATTAAAAATAATATATGTGGAGGTCTATCGCATCTATAACCTGAACGCACCTTGCAAATACCTAGATATAAAATGGAGCTCTCATCAGCCTTAAAAACGGACAACGCCGGGGAGGCGGCCCTAGTGCCTCATGTTTACAAAATCTTAATGGGTAAAATGTCATAAATCGGCAAAGGTCCGCAGCATTATACGGGTCATAAAACAATGCAGTTTTAATGGACAACATGCATTTAAAAAATACATGGTAAGAATTTATTTTGAAAAAAATTGTAATCATAATGATAGATGATCACATTTTGAATAATAGTAGGGGAACAGTTACCTAGGGACGCCACTGTGTAGAACATTTACTTCTTATACTTGTATGTGTAATTGTGTTTCAAGCAACAATAAATATCGATCTACTGTAAGTAGTATTTCATTGTTCATCACACACTCGCATTCAAACGAATAGTTAAGCCCTTAGTTTAAATTTGTTTTGGGCTACTCGGACTCTTACACACAGCCTTCCAATATCTCAATACTTTGAATACTACATCATTTCATTCCGTAGCATAAAGTGATCTTCCATTTTATATAAAATGAATAATATAAAACTGTTTCAATGCTCACGAATGGCTGCAAAATATGTACTATTAACAAAAGAGAGTTTCAAAAATTTTAAACTAGAGCGAAGTTAAGAGGTATGGAAAAATGTATGTTGGGCATCGCATGGCAATACAGGAAAATAAATGCGTGAATAAGAGAAGAGCCAGTGTATTTCATATAATTGAATACGCTCAAAAATAAAATGGCAATGGGCAGACCACATCGCTCGGAAGACAACGAAGACAATAGTTGAATAAATGCAATCATCCATAGGTTCCCGTGGTAAATCGAGAGGTCGACGTAATCAACAAATTCCGCGGAAATAAGTACGTGGCAGCGAATAACAATAAACAGATAAAAGTGCGACGAGCTTGGGTCAATGTAACTTCGCACGTGTGCGTCTTAAAAAAACAATACATAAATTAAATACCTGACTAAACAAAACAGTCTTACTGAAATCTGTACCGACAGCAGTAAGAATAATGATGACGATAAATAAATTAATTATAGGTGAACAATAGAAAGATGACAAGTCCACTGAACCGTGACTTTAATTTTACAATATTGCTACTTCATATTGCATATTAGGCAATAGTGACTGTGTAAGCGAAAATTCCTCGACAGTTTCGATAATGATGAAGAAGTTTGTTGAATCAACAAAATATTTGAAGCAATTGCCATATTATTTTAAAATCAGTGGAGTATCAATCTAATGTGGGTCTTGGACTCCTTGAGCAACTTTCGCCACTCCCATCTGTTCTCCGCTGTCCTTTTCCAGTTTGCGATACCAACTGCATGCATATCCTGTCAATAGATTTTACATCAAACACTTTCTTTGCTGATCGTTCAAAGTAATCAACCAATCACACCTGTGATATTTTGATAACTTAGACAATGTTGTATCAACCAGACAGTCACTACGAGATTCTTGAGGAATGTTACCTGCTTCTGAGGTTTATTGTTAAGAAATCCTTCGCCTTGAGATGGCAATTCAGGAAAAACAACCGGAAAGTTAAGTGGGTTTTTAGCATATCCGCGTACTGCTAACATAACAAAAGTGGCAATTAAATGGCTAGGATGGGAGTTTTTTCTACATCCACCCTATTTTTCTGATCTTGCTTTAACGGATATTTGTATTTTCCGTTCTCTTCCCAGCAATAATCCTCATACCAAATATCCTCGGCTTACAAAATCTTAATAATAATTCGAGCAAATTCATGGAATATACGAGTATGTAAATTGTGTATGTCCACCCTAATAATTGTGAATATTGAACAGTACCTAACATTTCGACCAATACGTGAGTATCGGTCTCAGGAGTATTTTCTAAATTTGAATCTTCATTTTCCGGGTCAGCAAATGGGTCTTCAGATGCTTTCGGAAGCCAAAGTAACATTATGTGTTGGTCGCTTGCAGGGTTTTTGTAAATTCTGCATCTGTGTCTAATATTAACAATTACAATTGAGCCCATATATTTTTAATTAGTTGGTTTTTTAAAGGCGCTAGGTGCAATATAAGTTAAATCCTGTTCCTGCTTTGGATTCGCTATTTTGAAAGCTATAATATATTTTGTTTCACTAGCATTCACTTAAAGACCAGCTTTATAAACTTCGCATTCTGATCTTGTAATGACATCCAGATCATGTGCATATCCCATAAGTTACATGACTTGTGAAAGTTGGTGCCACCTATCTATATTTTGAAATTTTTCAAATGAATCTTCAATGTTCAAAACACATATGTTAAAGAAAAACGTACCGCTTATCAGCTATTAAAATATTTTAACATATCTTTAAAAAAATCGCTTTTTAGTTTATATTTGAACAAGATTTAATATTTTAACCTAACCCAACCTAACCTGATACATTTTTTAAATAATATGTCTCTTCATTATATCTGTATTTCACGTATTCGTAAATAAAACTTTAATGGATGAAACTTATAGATCAAAGTAACAAAAAAATATATGCCATGTATTAAAATACTTAATTGTGGCAATTATTTTAGTGAACGAACGGAACGTTAATTACAAAGTGATGGAACTGTACCGAAAGACTTGTGAGATAGCATGGTCCTGGAATTAAAAAGCCGGGCCAAATATTCTTAAATATCAAAAAACATATCATTTATATAGGACGTGAATATAAATATTTCAATAAAGATCTCGATGTTAAGAAAATCTAGCAAGGTTTATTCAGTATTTTTTTTTAATATTTCAAATAAAAAGTATATTTTGATTTTAAATTTGACTGATCATAAGTCCATGTAAGTCACAAATATGAAAAACTGAACCTCAAATTTAATAATATCGTTTTGAATGAAAGTACTAATGGAGTCGCTGATATCAAAAATGCAGTACACAAACGGAGATCATCAAATTTTTATGCAAGTATTAAATAAATTAAAACTCCCTATGTGCCATAATTAGAAAAAAGTGGTAGTAAAAGGTAACGATTTGAATGTACACAACATTGGAAATAAGAAGGAAAGTATTATATTATGCACGACGGAATTGAAAAAAAGTTCTAGAATAAAGTCTGTACATTTTTGTATGATTGTATCGTTTATGAAATTCCAGATGAGGTAGAATATATCATTAATTTGGCAGTTACTTCGTGGGGTAACATTTTAATTTAAAAAATATATAATTTTTATTTTGACTTTGTACTCACACACACACACACACATTTTTTTTGAGTTAATATCACTATTAGTTTCGGGAAGAGCAGTCCTTCGCATCTACAGGTGTAAATTGAACTAAATTAAATACAGTTGGCTATGGGGAAGTGGGGTACGAAAGTGTAGGAGTGGCTTTATTGGTTCTTGAAAGCATCGATAGTAGCTGTGAAGTATTTGAAAATGTGATATTATTCATTAATACTTTCTCCGAATTTAATTTTTTTCTATATTTCTATCATTTCAAGATTATTAATCCAGAAAAATTTGAATTCTGAGAAAACATTAATGAATTTTATCACATTTTCAACTACTTCACCGCTATTTTCAAGAAACATTAATGTCACTCCAACCCTTACGTACCCCACCGCCCCATAGCCAACTGTATTTAATTTAGATCAATTTACACGTGACGGGAAGAGCAGCCCTTCTCATCATAAATTGATTCTACATGTATATCTTTTTAATTAATACATTTAATTTATATTAAAAATATCGCAGACCCATGTTCTGTTAAATTTAAACTTCACAATAAGAATGTATTCTCATTAAAAAATATCTTCATATATTTTCAAACGGTTGCGGTGGACAAAATAAAAATCACATGGTTTTGTTCTGCTCCGATAGATACGGACAAATTTAAAACTATCAAGCAATATTTCGCCCGTTATAGGACATTGTTTATTATTCTATGATCGATATTTCGCAGTGGCAAAGAAAGTACTAGAAAATAAAACCGTGCAGCAATACGCTGAAGTGATTGCGAACTCCCTATCTAATAGAGTGGATTTTCAGTTCACATGGTGGAGAATGGAATGATTAAGGATTTCTAGTCACGGTGGCCAATTTTTGACATCGGTGACATCTTTCTCATCACGTATCGTAGCACGAGATACAAAAGTTAGCTTTAATGTGACGTCATTCATGCACTTCATTTATAATATTCTTTATCAGCTATCACAGATAGGTGTGTGGCACTAAATATTTAAAACATAACTAAATAGTATTAAAAAAAACAGAAAACGTAAATAGTTTTTGTGGAAAAATGTTTGCTTGGCCCACGTGCGATCTAGGCGAAATTAAAATAATAAATGAGTAATAAATATGCCTTTTAATGTATTAATAAAAATGTAAAAAATATCATTAGAACAATTATAAAAAAATATTATTTGTAAGTTTGAAAAGTTTTACGGAGTTTAAATTCCCATATTATTTAAATATTATAATTCTCAACAAACCCAGAATGTATAATATTATTAAAAAATATTTTTTACAAGTTTTCCACCTTCAATTTATGAAAAATATATACTACAAAAAAATACATTAGATTTTATTACTTATCTCTAACTTACTCTGAGGTTATGCCCTGAGTCTGATAACCGATTCATTTATTGAAAACGCTGATAAATAATTAAAGCGGTAGACCTCTTCGCTTCATAAAGTTAAACAAATTATACAATTTCCATCCCCTCCTGAGTTTATTCGTAAAATAATAATCATTATTACAGTATAAAAATATTTTGAATTTAATGACCTCTTTTGGCAGAAACCGCAACATAAAATAATCGAAGAACCTGAGGAAAACATTTTATTTTATGTCCAGAGATGGTGCTTCACCTCGTGCTAGGGGTATTTGTACTCAGTTCGAAATATAATAATAAATATTTTTGTATTATGTTACTTGGTTTTTAACATATAAATGGTTACGACACGGCGTTAAAAGAAACGATAGAAAAACTGCTTAACACTAGATTTGTAGGAAGTTACCGGATACAAACACATTGTTACAGTGATGTAAGTATCATTAGGTGTTGACACTTAACGAATATCATTTTATATTCCACAATACAAAAGAATAACATCTGAACTTGAAATAAAATTCAGACGATGGTTGTTTGTTTAAAACAAAATATAATAATGTGTATACCTACAAGGTGTTATAAACAGGTGCATAAATTTTGCACCGGTGGTACGATGCTATTTGTATATTTATAATATTTATTACATTAAATGTATATTGAAACAACCCATATATTTTCGACATCTAATATTATTATTATCATTAGAATTTTTCCCATATTCTCTACCGGCAGAAAAATTAAGTTGCGAATAAATTTTATTTGATCTTTGCAGATGGCGCTTGGCCAATTTATGTCGAAAAATTATATTTTACTAGGCTAACCCGTGGACGCCAGGTATCCGTGATTTTGATTATTTTATGATAACTGAATAACAAAATAAACAATAGCATAGTCACCTATAACATCAAGTATCAAAAATTATGTACTCACGTATATATAAATTATTAAATTTAACACAAATAGATAGGTAGTCATATATAGTTAGATATAACTGTGTCAATGTATTTTTGATTATTACCTGAAGCCTCATTCCGGGTAGCTAGTTAACGTGACTAGTTCAAATGTCACGCACCAGCGTAAAATGACAATGAATACTGCGCCCACGTCATTGGCCCGTGACCATGGAATGAGACACGTCGAGATAAATCTCAGTATCGTGTATACGTATTGAGATTTATATTTGGAGATAAATTTAGATATCAGCTTGAGTTCGGTAAAAAGATCCAAAACTTAAACCCGTGTATACGATGTTCCATTTAACATTTAAACTCGATACGTGCGTACAAACCTCCTAAAACCATATATACCTACAACTGTTCAATCTGAGAAAGTAAGACAAACATAAGACATTCAATTACAAACTTTTATTCGGATTTAACTGCTGCAGGCGAGATTCTAATTCACCCAACTGACTAACAAATATCAATGAACATTTGGCGTTCAATGTATAACAATCGTGAAGTGAAGCGCGAGACGGCAAATCTTTGAGACGTGTTGTAACACAAGAAATACCAAAAAATTTCATGGGAGCAAAATACGTTTCTTTGAGATTGTCCCGAGTCGAAAATCTCATCTATAGATAGAAAACGTGTAATAACGGGTTCGGAATAAGGCTGCTAATTTTATAAATCGAATTGTTTCAGAATATTATTTTATTTTTTGTCTGTGTCTGTTTAAATGTGTACCATATTGACCGAAATCACTTTTAAATGCGTGTAGTATACATGTACAGAGCAAAATTTTAAAATAAATTATACAATCATGGATTTACCACAGGGTTAAAGGGGAATAAATAAATAATAGGGGAAAAAATAATTGGGTGCTACCGGAGTTAAAATGAAATAATTGATGTATCAATTAATAAAAAAAGGTTACAGAATATAGTTAAGTTTAAAATTTGTCGAAAACGTATTGGGTTACGCATTTCTCCGTATAGAAAAAGGTCTATCGTAGTAGTAATTAATATACTATATTTATTTATTAGAAGATGTTTATTACATTTTTAAATTATGACTTAATAGTTTATTTTTGGGCCCTCCAATATATCTTCAATGGTTAATCCGGCCCTGCCTTCAACGTTCATCTTTATTAAATTTAAAAAATATATAATTTTCGCTTTATACTATATATACACAATTTTTTGAGTAATATCGCGACTAGTTTCGAGAAGAGCAGTCCCATCCCACCTACAGGTGTACATTGAACAAAAATTAAATACAGTTAATCTTTATGTTGGTTCGTTTATCTAATATGTTAAGTAGGTTTTAGCCCTTCGATTATTTCAAGGTTATAATTACAATAAAATCGACGTTTAATGATTATTTATTCATATTTTAAACAATCACAGCATAATATTATATTCCACGACTGGCGCAACGCACTCGTGCATTAATATACAGAAATCATTAATTAACCTTCGGTTTTTCAAGTGTGTACATGTTTTCAATAAAAAACTAACCCATTGTCGATGTACGGATTTCTCCGAAATTAAATAATGTGCAATCGTTGTTATATCTGCATATTAAAACAATTTAAATAGGCACCTCCTGACATAAATAATCGACATTCGAAGCCAACATTATTATTTTATTTTAGATATATATATAATCGATATAATGGTAGACGAGTGTGCAGCAGACTTGACTACGCTATCAAGGGATGGGTGGCACCCTGTAGTATCTGTGATCATGGACTTGCAAGACTCACGAGAAGAAGAAAGGTCTAACTAATCCAAAAAAACATTGTTTTTTACGAAAAATCCGTTGCCGTGTTTTGAAGTCCTTTAATTTTATGGCATTTCTCCTTTAAAAAACTGATGTTGCATGTGTAATATACCATGACCTATTTTAAATAATGTTACATGTTAACCATTCTCAAACCATGCAGTAACATAGGTCTACCATTATAATTAAACTTGTAATATTTTGGTAAATATATGCAATATACAATTCATATTTTAGATAGTCTAACTTAGTGACTCTAAGTAACTCTAGTGAAAAACCATGTATGAAAAGTGAATCGTACGAAAACAATTATTTTTTCCATTCAATCCGTTGTAAAATTAATAAGTTGGTAAAAATACCATTTGTGATATAAAAGACAAAGATCACACACTATTTTCACAGTGAAAAGAACAATAAACATAATTAATAAACAAATATAATTGTCTCTTCCTTACTAATTAAATGAAGAGAGATAAGAAGGAAGGACAAATTGTATAGCACTTAATGAATGCTCTAAATTATGTTATTAATCATTTTTTCTAAATTGAATACACTATATTTAGAGTAAATTCGAGCCATTAAAGCCATATAAGCTAATAAAAACATTTTAAAACTATTATTTACGGTAACAGAGTTGACAGCTTGGTTGCATTCGGGTATTTTATATTATGGTATTGTAAAGGTTAAAGACACGCTATTGCAATTCGGTATATGCACGAAATTGAATACACTCATGTTCATAGCAAAAATTTCGCTTCAAAATGAAAATGAAAATATTATAAATACTAATTAAAGGTATTAATTAGATAAATATACATAAAAAATCAATTTTATTAAAAAATAATGTTGTTGCTACCGGGATATAAAATATCACAGACCTATGTTCTGAATATTAACAACTTCATAGTAAGAATGTTCCCCTTAATAATAATGAAAATATTATGCTCACAAGTTTCTATTTTGATCGTTCTGCGTATTATTATATTACTTATTTTACAAAGCTGCATCGAGATGGTTACGTAATAAGGGGATGAATAAAAGATATGTGCCTTCACGATTCATTTTCAGTGACCTGACTAATTTAATGTTGAGGCTACGTCATTAGATGAAAAAATAATATTTAAAATGTTTTCATACATATTTGATACTTGATGTCACTGTATTAAATAAAACAAATGAAATATAATGATGTCACGTGCGCTAGATAAAAACAAAGTTATTTCAAAAACATACAATTCTGTGAAGACGTTATTTAATATTTAGACTTTTAATGAGAGTTATCTATCTCGTATAATTATTATTAATAAAATCGTTGCGGAATCTCTGATGACCGCACAGGAAGGTTCTTATAAAATTAATTCACTTTTAAAAATATTTTTTCTAAAATCTTTAAAAATGAATAAAATAATTATTTATTTTTCGAGTCATACTTATATATCAATTGGGGTTTTAGAACAACCAAGTTTGAATCTAGTCTAAATACATAATTTTAACTTTGATTTCGTTAATTATATTGTGTTTTAATTTGTAAAATCTTCAATGTTCCAGATCCTAATATCCATCGGTAAAAAATGCAATCATCTCAAGTATCACGAGGGTTGTACTAAGTGGAGCTTAAATAATCTGAACCATACTAAAGTATATAACCTAATTGAAAAATTATTAGAATATAGCGGTTAAATTCAATTGGTTAATGTCTAATCGGACAAATATTGCTTTAGATATTAAAAAATCACATTAATCTGTTTATTTAAAACACACGCCTATTTAGTATATACTATATATTGTGTATATTAAAGTAAAATAAATATAAAAATAAGATAACAGAATCTTTGATTGCAAATATTAATTGTGACGTCACTCATGATGATGTGAATCGTCACATCCCCACCCTTAAATTATTTACCTTTAAGCCCTTCGGCAGTATACATTTTTTATATGAAGGATTAAGATTACTATAACTATGAAGTATTAAGAGATGAAAATATCCTTTACTGGTGACAAAAACAAAAAAATATTTAAATGGACAAAATACGGAAAATATTCTAATAATATTGGATAAATAAGATGAAGACAAATAAATAAAAATTAAGGATTTAACTTGTTATGTTGTCTCTAGCTTTCGCGAAGGGTCCAGTTTGGGTTTTCAAAACATTCCTTAATCACAGCTGCCTGCATCTTATTTTGATAATCTTACCTATGCATCATAAAGTAGATTTTTAAATATAGGAATAAAAAACAGATGAATTATTTTGCAAGTTTCGAAATAATATTTGTAATTTTTTTGCAGTAAATTGATTTAATCATCCTATAAAAATTATTAGGAAAATAGTTTTGTTATTATACTTTCTCTATTGTTTTTAAGCATTAAAATCTCAAGAAAAGGTTCTTAAATTTGATATTGTATAATATATATATATATATACCTATATGATGTAACATTTGATATAATTTCGGTAGTCAAGTCCGTATGGATACCAAAGCATTCATTACAATGTAAAATATTAAGGGAAATGGAAAGTGTTAGGAAAAAATATAAATAATTGTAGAAAATATTTAATAATTTTATTGCATTTGAATTTACAATACAATATATTCTGTTGAAAAAGAATTCAAAAAAGAATTCAACATAGTCGAAAATAAAATGTATTTAAAATTATAATACTTATCCTGACTTAAAATAATTATAAGAACTAATATCACATAAATTATTATTGGATATTTGTTATAAACAAATTTATCACCATAAAAGATTAAAATTATAAATAATTTCAGATCTTCCATGATTTATCACATTGAAAAAATATATTTATATAACTTGTTAATATATATATATATTTTTTAACAAGTTACTTGTTTTTTATTTACGTTAATTAAAAGTTTCTAGTTTATTATAATATTTAATCTCTTTTGAAAAGTATTCCGTACAAAAAAAATATTGACAGATACATGCCATACAGTGAAATTCAATAATCTAATTTTGATCTCACGTTATTTGCAGATAAATATTTACGATTACGTATGTACAGATGTTTCAGCTACATACAATTATTTCAGCCACATACTTAAAACTATAAGACACGTCCGTCGTTTTCTTGCAATATTGGTACAAAAATAAACCCCTTAACGACATAAACTTTATAAAAAACCTAGATAAATAAATAAAGAGAAATAATCACACGAATACATAGTATAATTTGGATGTATAAATACGTCTTCGGGCCGTCAAATAAATTAGGGTAGAAAAAAATTTAAAACATTTCATCATTAGTTACGATTCACAATACATTGAATGTTACGTATATAAACAGTAGATAATAATATTGGATAATTTATACCTCAAGGGCACTACGTGTATACTAAGTATGTAACAATGATGAAATATTTGTTATATACGATTGACCGGCAATTGAAATTTGAACGTTAGTTAACCTTTCCGCTGCGCTGCTGGTGAGACAGTTAACCCGAACGTTAATCATTTAAATTTGTACTATTTGATAATGAAAAAAAAAACCGTTTTTAAAATCCAAACATACATTTTATCGATATTTATTAAGATGCCTTGACTGGACTATTCAACACTATTTTATAAACGAATTTCACGAAATGATGCGGAGTACGCATTCCTTGGTGAGTCATAAACTGAAAATAACAAAATACTCATACCAACATTAAATGTTTCTTGCACACGATACAAGATGATGTAAAAAATGTAATTTCTTTCTCATTAAAAAAATATTTAGTAGAAGATTAACCCAATATTAGTTAAATGCTACTATTGTTAAATGATTACAAAACTATACGAAATGCACGATAAAAATTAAAAATCATTTTTACTTATGTATTATATTTATATTTTGGAGTTACTCAGATGCCTCGCAGAAATATTTTCAGAACCGCATGGGAAAGGTTAAATACGATCTCATTATGTATTGATTGCAATCCCGAGGTCAAGCGAACGAGTTTTCATTTTTGCAATTTGTTGACATATGGTTTGTTTATTCTATTCATCGTGTTTATATTTTATTTAAACCACTCGCATATAATAATAGTACGTATTTAGAATACACATCTATTGTATCCAAAATACGTCGTACAATTGTCCATTGAAATTAAATTATTCATACAAATTTTCAATTTGTAGGATATTGATAACATTTTTAAATACAAAAAGAGAATAGATGATTGAGAAACATTAACAATTTTAACAAAGCATCAATGTTAAAAAATATCTAGGCATTTTATGTACACTGTTTAAATATAATACTTGATTTTGACTTTACATATAAAATTATGAATATTTTTCTCATTCCTGATATTTGTACACTCAGACTTCGTATCAAAGTACACAAGTGTTGCATTATCATTAATGATATCATAGTTCACAAGAAATTCTAATAGTTCATAATGTTTTATTATTGTAAATTTCTATGGCAACATTCAACTAATCAATTATATATACAAAGCAGACACTTAAGAGCAGTGAACTCATATAACATCCATACACGCATTATTTATATATCCCCATATACAGAATTATCCAAGATATGAAGTTTCAGCTGCAGTACGCTAAGATTGAAATTAAGAAAACTTGTTGTAAAAAGGGTATCTTATGGATTAACAATTTTTTTTTTCTTTCTTCATGTTAAGTATTAAAATACATATAATGGTCTTAATCAGATGAGATACAGCTCGTAATGTATCTTCACAAATCTTGATCATAGGATGCCATCATGGTTGATTCAATGGACTCTCTCCAGCCAAATGCAACGCATTCATCCACCGTTATGACACTATTCCAGGTATTCTTTATCCTAAAGTTGTGCCCAGGATCATATTAATACATAATGTAGACGAAAAATTGGAAGAATATTTTGTTTACTACTGTAGATAGAGCTGCCGTAATTGGATTTGTAGCTAGATTGACGAATTCGTGCATCGTTTTCCACAGGATATCTAAGATCCTTTTATTCGTATATTTTACACTTGTTGATATTACGGACTGTTCACATAATTGCTGCGTACCTGAAGATCGATTCGAAGTCACATCCAAATCTGTCTTTGAATTCTCTGTCCAGTCATTGGTATTTGTGGTCAGTGCGCCTATATAAATTATCTTTTGAACTACCTCACATATTGCTTCTTGATAAGTGTATAGTAATGCATTTGCACAATATATAACTAATATGTTTATTTAAGATCGATTTATAATGTTAAAGAATACCTGAAAGAAAATCTTCTCAGAGAGAGGATTATCAAGGATATTTTGACATGATTAAATAAATTCTTGGATCATTTATGAGTTTATACAATAGAAGGTTGTTCTCAAGAAGGTGTATGAATATTGAAGAGGCAAAATCGTGTCAAGACAATGCTGTATCGGCCTTCTAGCATACGTTTCCGCCTCCAGAATCGGATTTGACATTTTAGATTTATGTTAAAATACTATTATGCATACCTGCACAGTGCACATATAGTATCACACTATTCCGTAAAGCTAGGAAGAGAGGAGAGAATGCCTCAAATTCACTGATTTGAAACAAAATTTCTTCGATTCTCTCATATTTCATCTTACATATTTACATTACAGTCGCCTTTTTAATATTTATTTTCAGCTTATTTATTCGAGTGTTATTTTATCGCGCATTTATTTCATTTACTTAAACCCTCTAATATTTAATGCCATTAATTGACATGGTGGTTACTTTGTGGTGTAACATGATTGTTTTAATATTCACGATAAAACTTTATACTGCACACACGTTGGGCTATTTTCATTAATAGTTTCGAGAGGTGCAGTCGCTATCATGATAACTAAATTAAATACTGAATTGTAGTCTATTCGGGCAAGGGGCGGAGCTTGAGAAGAGAGAGGAGATTTCAGTCGTTAACGGGAATATGGACAATAAAGGCGAATTGTTAGGGAATATCATGTTGTTAATCAGTGTTTTCTCTGAATTTAAATTATTTTGTATTTCAACTGTTTCCAAATTGTTCATTATTAATTCTTTATCAGGTACCGAGTTGAGAAGTTTAAGTCTATGACTATCGAAAGAATGGTTTGTTTCAATTATGTGGTTAACAAATTCTGAGAAGTTGTTATTTTTTAGACAGCGGCGATGTTCTTTTATTCTCGTATTCGAAGAGCTGCACCTCTCGAAACTAGTAGTGAAAATAATGTGTAGTATAAAGATTTATTATGAATATTAAAACCCTCTAATATTTATTTAAACAATCGTGCATAATATTGATTATTTCCTTGTTTCAACGCTCCTTATTGTATGGTATAATGTATACTTATGTAGGTACCCACATTACGTCACTATCTCCCCATAATTACATCACACAGCAATGCCCTCATGTTACATAATATGCACCAAGTACAGATACACTGTACATATACAGTAAATATAATAATTTAAAGGTTAAAGGACAAGGTTTGTCGATAGTACATGAAAATAATAGAGAGGAAAAAAATATTATTTTAGATAGCACAGAATAACAAAATTAACACATGTACATTACAATAATTAGAATTAAAATCTTGTGATTTGTGATTCTTTATCTTTTTCGTGAACAGGTAATTCAGTTTTTTTCCCAATCAACATTTGCTGAATTTCTAAAAGGCTTTTATTCATCGTTTCAGGAATAACTACAGTATTTATCAGCATTATAAGGAATGTAATAATAGAGAGTCCAAAGAAAACGATGGAAGATCCATATGCATCGTTGATAATTTGAAATAATTTAGCTACAAAGGTACCAGCCAAGGCGCCCGCGACAGATATCAAACATATTGCCACTTCCTTAAAATTTGACGAAAATACTTCACCCAGAATTGTATATGGAATCGGACCCAGCCCGATCGAAAATGATACTAAAAATAGGTTACACGCAATAACTGGTAGCCATCTAAAACTTGGATTTGAATCTTGTAAATATGATAGTTCATAGTATGCCCCTATCAAGGCAGTGGACATGGCGCATCCGAAAGAGGACATTATCAAAAGTGGTTTTCTACCCCAGCGGTCAACGAACAAAATAGAAGATATTCCTGAAATATTACTAATTACTTGAGACAAAATAACAGCAATTTCAGGATCCATGGGAATATGTGTATCATGAAAGATTTGTTCTTGGTAAAATGAAACAGCTAGAACTCCGCTAAACTGTTGCCCGAGAATCGTTAAAAATATGATGAATAACGCTTTTGGGTTTGGCTTAGTCGTTATATTTTTCAAACAATCAATAAATGAGATTTGATTATTTTCTACGCTTTGTTTTATTGCATCCATTTCAGATTCTATCGCTCTATATTCGTTCTGTCTTCGGAACCACATTAAAGAGCTGATTGCCTGTTTTTCTTTGCCTAGTCTCATTAAATAGAACGGAGAATCGGGTATAAAGCTAAATGTTAACAAGGTTAATAATGGAAATACTAACGAAACGGTTCCCATTAGAGGTATAGATACATATGGTCCAACACATGTCACAAAAAAACTACCTAAACTAAGCATCATGGTAAAAAGAATCATCAAAGCTCCTCTGTTATGATTTTCGGCTATCTCTCCAATATAAATAGGAACAGAAGTAAAACTAAAACCAACCCCGATACCTGATATAAACCTTGAAATGTACAATAATATTGGTCCATTAGCAACTATTATAAGTATAAATCCAAGCATGAAAGGTACAGTAGAAATTAAAATGGATTGCTTTGGTCCCAACTGTCGAGCCAGAACAGATCCAAAAATTGGCCCAAGAGCTGATCCAAAGGGGAGCAAGGAAGCGATCCAAGATGCTTCATTGTTGGTGACATTGAAGGGACTCTCTGGTGATTGGAGGATAACCAGAGACGGAGAGGTCCATGTGAAGCAGATTCCAGCGGTAAATAGTGTTATGGTAGCTGTAAATAATAAAAAAAACAAAACCTTTAATCATAATAAAAATGTATACGTTAATGCTAACGTTTGACACAGTTTAATAAGATGTAGGGAACGAAAAGAGAAATAAATATTTATTAGAACACATTCTTATTATGATGTTATAATTATTCAGAACATGGGTCTGTGATATTTTAAATATTAATTACATGTATTAATTAGAAAGATATACATATAAAATCAATTTTATCGAAAAATATTGTTCTTGCGCCACCGGGATTCGGACTTGTATCTCTTTCCAAACCGACGAAGATGCATTATCCAACTATGCTACAGCGACATTATTTTTAACGACAAAGTTTCGAACTTATATGTTACCTTTATCAAATTAATAAATTTATCGTTCCATTATTTGAAAGAGCCATCGACTTTGTTTTTACGAAATCTCAAATACAATTTAATTATTAATTAATACATTAAATTAATATTTTAAATATCACAGACCTATGTTTTAAATAATTACAACGTCTCAATAAGACTGTGTTCTACTAATAATATATAAGTTGTATCAACGTGTCCAAAATTTAATAAAAATGAATTGTTAAGTCTAGAGTCTGCTATCGGATTACTCAAAGGTGAAGGTTTGAGATTCCATAAAAACAAAGTAGAAGGTTCTTTCAAATAATGGAACGATAAATGTATTAATTTGAAAAAGGTAACATATAGGTTCAAAAATTATTCGTTAAAAATAATATCGCTGTAACATAGTTGGATAATGCATCTTTCTCGGTTTGGAAAGAGATTCAGGTTCGAATCCCGGTGGCGCAACATTAATATTTTTTGATAAAATTGATTTTATATGTATATCTTTCTAATTAATACATTTAATTAATATTTGTTGAACCCTAAAAATAAAATTATTTAAGACGTGTGCGCTTGTAATACAAATAAAGTAATGGTTAGTCATGGACATGAAATAATATACGAGTGCATTATAAACATTGCCGTTCAACTCGTCCTACTCATAGTTAATTAGTTTGGTAAAGTTTAAAATTATTAGTAATATGTGAATGGGTTGGATTCAAGATTTACGAATTGCATAACAATATTAAGTATAGGTAAGTGTTTATAGAAATATTAAAATAAAATAATACTGATAAACTTTTTAAAATGAGCAATAAAATAATTTGGAGTCAATTGACATTGTCATAAAATTACCAAAATCTCTCGATGGTACCAACACACTTAATTAATATAATCATCTAACGTTAGTCTATAGTGTTTAATTATTTTTATACGTTAATTTTTAAGGAAACTGATTAATTACTTTGGAATGAAGTGTATATTTCTTTTGAAATGAATAAGGTGGACACTTAACCTTTTTGTTCTGTAAGTACATATTTTTAATAGAAAAACGAATATCTCACAACTAGTAAATGAATACACATGATATGAAGTGTAAGAGGGGTTTGGAACAGTATTTAACATTCTGCACGCATTTATCCAAAGAAACGTAAATCCGATAGATTATGACACATTTATAATACTTATTTATTTTTGATTTATAGTACAGTGCGTTACACTGTTATAATAGGATAAACATTTCAGCAAAGTCGGTATATATTTCGGTACCCTGCCTGCTACACTAGTATTTTACTGTATAGTAGACAGTGCTTTTCCGGTACAGTAGTAAATATATACAGTCTAAAACTTAAAGTAAATGCAATGTTCAATGTATAAATGTATATATATAAAGTAAAACGATATGCAATTAGATAATTCAAAATATTGGTACTGTTGTAGCAGTTTTAATCTCAAGTTTGGACTTTTAAAAGTTCTTGAATGTAATTTCTACCCATTTTGTGGTCATATTTATGCAATAGTAAAAGTATTTACTCTTCGAAAATTAAATCTTTGTATAAATAAGACGTATTTTTTACATGAATGAATCGAACCATATTTTTTAAAAAGTCGCGTAGTTCTTTGATTGCGTGGGTGGTACCAAAATTAAAATTTTAGAACAAGGAATATGCGTTATTACATGTTTATTTATTTGATGGCCCGTGGAATAACTTCATTAAATTAAATTAAATTAGAAGTTGTTTTGTATTTGTTAAAATTTGTATCGTGACCTCTTTGCTTATTACGAAAATTTGTGAATTGGCTTTTTAATTTCTCTTAATACAAAATTCGTTTAATATAAAATGTATTTTGGTCCCCAGTTTCGCGTTAAATGATTTTCACTATACATCTATGAATCACGTATTTGAATATGGAGGTCATGGCGTTAAATATATTCTCGATTCAATCAAGCATTTAGATATTATCTACTAACGCAATTTTATGCAATTACAAAAAAAAAAAACGGAAATATTAAAGTACTGTTTTCATTTACAGCAAGGCCATGCCATGTGATCTTGAACAACTTACTTCGAACAGTTTTTTTAAACATTTGAGAGACACTCTTGATCTTCCAAGAACAGAAGCAGATGTCATTAGAGCACCTTAGTATAATAATGATCTTGAGCCGATTTCTCAAATAAAAAAGATTGGATTATACTTTTCGAACGTTGAAGCATTTGATATTAGTGAATATCCTATTATCATTTTATCCGAAAAGTTTGATTAAATACAATAATACCCGGTTAAATCTCTAACGCAGAGGCGTGCTGTGCATACAAGCAAAAAAGCTGTGCATAACTAAAAATTCTGGGAAACAAATATAAATTTAAAAATTAGATTAACACTAGCGAAAATATTATTTTGCAATTGGCGCCATCTGTGTACCAGTAGAGACTTCTAAAAACTCGAACTTTCACCGCTGTACTCATGGTGCTCTTTTTAATTCACCGCATCGTGCTATTTACATTACTTAGTTCTGTATTTAAGCTAGTGAATTAAAAATTTCTTTCGGTTGATCCGTTTTGTATGGGGTCGTTACCTATGCTATTACAGAATAACATTAGAAAGGGCTACAACTGCGTGCAAATCACTGAAGTGTCTACATCCTCTTTTACTATCTTACTGTTTTTAACCTGTTGATTTCCTGATCATTCTTTAAATTTAGTGTATGGATTGGTTTTTGATTTGAGAAAAACAAAAATCAATTGGCAGAACTATTTCCTACGTAAACCTTTAAATATATATATATTCCATAGTTATTACGTATATGATTTTCAAACTATAAATTAATCATGTTCAGTCATAGAAAGTATTCTTAAAAACGTCTATACATTGTTTATATGGATAAGAAAGTATCATTTCACGATAAAACTTAAACTTTAAAAACACTATTAATAGTACTCTAAAATTATAAATAGATACATGGTAAGATCGTATAAACGACGGATTTATATTGTCCAAAGACGTTGGTTAAACGAAAATACATATGTTGTATAAAATATATTATATATGATTGCATAATATCATTGGTAACAGCATAACCTAAATCTATACCTACTGCACGCCACTGCTAACACGTTATTGAAAAAAATGTTTTATATTTGTTTCGTTTTTATATCGTTTAGTACGATCTTATTTTTCTGTTAATTATTAAATAATTTGAAATAATCACCCTTTGAGTGAATTAAAAACCGTACATTTGCAAACATACATAGGACAAGAAATTAGTAAAATATTTCAATATCGAAAATGGTTATTAAGGGTAAATTACAAAAATGTACAAGCGAACGATAGTAATATGACATACATTGAAATTTTATACTGATGTAATGTATTTATTTTTATAATTATCTTGGTGCGTTTAGGAAAACAATTATTTGTTAAATATATTTTATCGACCAATATCGTAAGCTATTTGTATACAAAATTAAGTTAATTTTTTAATTTTTTTCATTTTTATGTATGAAGTAATATTTTTTCAGAACACAGTTGGTAAATAATGAAAGCAAATTAGATACATCTCTAATACACATATGTAATCTATCTATCGAAAAATTATATTCACCACCGGACTCAAACCCAGAGCTTTATTTCTAGTAAACTGTTTTACCAATTAAGTCACAGTAATCCTACAGATTAAAGTCTTATTTTTATCTTGATTTTTTTTTAATTATCATTTTTATCCCTAAAAAGGTACACGAGATTTAATTATAGAATAACTAGTGAAAAAAAATCAATATAAATTGTAAAGAGATTTATACATATAGTATACAGTAATACGTAGAAGTTAAGGCAATGGAGATCGAAGACTGACATCCTCTGTCTAGTTTGCAATAACATATCGCGCTTGAAAAACCACACAACTAAAACTACTACATGATTTATTTTACAATTTACAAATGTATTAAAAAAACAATATTATTTAGTTTTTATATTATAAAACAAGTTAACTTAAAATAACCTGTTAACATGATTTGGTTCCCATTCAATGGGCTTAACCTTCGATACAGCTGGTTGTTAAAACGATTGTATAAGTAGAACAGTAGTTAAAACATCAATCACGTTGAATCCAAAAAAATATCCTAGGTAATCAGTTTTTTGTTCATTCTGATGGTGAATACTCTGTATGGCTGTTACTAAAATTTTTTAAGTCTTTTAACACTAATTTAATACTTTTATTTATTAACGATATTGTTGCTACATTTGATAAATATATATTGTTGTTTGCTGCCTTAAGATAATCAGAACAATTAAGTCGATAAATGACTGTCTTATTCTTCAATCTAACCTTAACAAATAACATGAATGGAGTTAGACACATTCTTTTTAAAAATATTAATAAATGCCAATCTATAACGTTTTACAAAATTAATGTTTTTCATTACATCATTAACAGCGTTACTCTTAAAAAAAGTATCTCAAATTAAAGTTTCACGCATATTATTTGATGAAAAACTATCATTCGTTCCACACATTATTGAAATCACGAATAAAGCTATGAAATGTGTTGGTTTTGTATTAAGAACGGTAAAAGATATCAATTCACTTAAATCGCTTAAAGTTTTATACACGGTTGTGGTTCGTAGCAATTTAGAATTCAAATCAACTATTTGGTCTCCATTCTATAAAATGCATGGTTCAAATGGTTCAACATAAATCTTTAAGGTTTATTAACTTCAAACTGTGTATACCTGTTGAACAATTGAATTATGGTTTTCTAATGAGCACTCTTAATCTCACTAACTTGTGTAAAATAACTTTATGTGATTTATTATGTTTATTTAAAATGCCTTACTGGATGCTCCAAATTTAATTGAACTAATTGTATACCACGTTCCTGCGCGGAGTTCCATGTGAACGCACCATATACTATTTTTACAGGAATACACTCACACAATGACTTCACAGGTTTGGAAATGATTTTGGTCTTGTAGATATATTCCGATATTCTATGTTTAAATATAAGAGTGATGTTTTTGATACTGTTCTGAGTCAAAGATACAATTGATTTTGATACTGATTTTGTAAAAGCCGTAAAGAGCGTAAATTAATAAATAAATAAACACGTTATTTAGTTTTCCCATAAATTATCATTAATTAATTCATTTTAATCCCGTTATTCTGAGAGGGTTAGGGACTTACTACTACTTTACGTACATTCTGATCAATCAATACGTAATTTGTTTTTATACAGTCCTTTTTGCCGTTATTTTTAATATGGAACAACCAGTGGCGTGCAGTGGGCACAAACTTAGGTAATGCTATTACCGACGATGCTAACTAGGTATGCTAGGTAAATGTAGAAAATAATTTTGAATGTATTACTTTAAAAAGGCTAATTCTTTTGCTCTGCTATCGATTTTGCTTAAAATATTATCTGCGATTTCTCCTTCGGACAACGGATATTTAAAATGTTTCATTAGTAGTATTCAAAAACATATATTTAGATAACCAACTTTAAAATTTACCTTAACAGAAACTGATAACAGCATTTTTTTTCTACATTTCATTAAATAATTGGTAATAATCTACCCAAAACATGTAAATTCGTTCGATAATTAACGAACACCTATACGTATGTCTAATGCATGCAAACACCATACGAAATGAGGTTGGAATACACAATACGACATGACGTAGGAATATACAATACGCCATGAAAACAAAACGTTTATTTTGTTAGTAAATCAAATATATAGAAGGTGTCATTGCACGCAGTTTTCAATAACGATTAATCCCATTCGAAGACGACAAAATTAAAAACAAATTATTTGAAAAATGGAGAAAATTGGCAAATGTAGACATGTCAAAAAATATTTACATAGGTTCAGTAAGAAAATATTTAGCAAAAAATAATTAGATTCTCATTGTGATATATATGCTGTTTCGTGAAATGAATTATCAAATTTAGTCCATAGATGGCGATAGTGTAGTAGTACTCGAAGTGTTTCCACATATTAACATATCTACAACTTTCAAAAATTTGATAGATATGGAGATTGATTAATGGGTGAGAATGGTGAACGTTATATTTATATAAAGTGACCACTTAAGCCGGCCGAAGACAGGTCGTAAGCCATGTAATTACCCATACTTCCATATATTTCCATTAAAATATTTTTAAAAAAAAATAGCTTCGTCTCTATGATATATTCATTATTTGTTTAGAAAATATTTAGTTCAGTATGATTGATATGCGACTCGATTAAACAAATGACATACGAGCGTACCAATAAATTATCTGACAGCCTGCCATCATGTTGTTTACAAATGACTAGCAATTTTCCTAAATAACCCACGGCTTGAAAAAAGTATAGCTGTGGGTTAGTTAGTCCCATCTTTAGTAATGCACAGCTTTTTTTCCTTGTTAGTTTTGAACGACCCACCGGCCGCTTTTCCTCTGGAGTTGCCAAGAAGATATATGTTGATAATCGTTTCTCTGGCATTTGCAAAACATCTCTAAGCCACCGTGATTGAGACCTTCCTGTATGAAGAAGCAGAAACTCCATGCTGAGAGTCTCCCTTATCTCGATACTTTTATGTCCAATATGTTATAACTCATTTAGACAGCCTGGATTCTTAATCACACTCTCTTCGTAAGGATACATATTTATGCTTAGTCAGTTAAAGTCAGTTTGGTCTTGATACTCGAATTTACATATCACTGCACTACAAAGAGAACTAAACACGTCTCTAGCAGCCCCGATTCTTCTGTTTATTATGTCAATTCTTCAATGAAAATAATATTACATTACATTGCATTTTAGCAATATAAATTTTAACTTGAACTCAAATCGAATGTATGACCTGGGCGTATATTTGAGAATATGTTGATTTATTTCCTTATATTAAAATGCAAACTCGCCAATATTAAAAATAATTACTTATTCCTTTTATAGTCTAATTTATTTATTATAACACATTATAACATGACTTATTATATGAGTAGATGTAGTAGAAAAAATATGAAAGGTATAATAAATAAATAAATGATGTCCAAAATTTATTCTATACTGGCATTTTTTTAATAACGCATAGTAGATAACCTCTTAATATACAAAATAACTTAGTGAACTTATCTTGAAGAACTTAAGATGGATTATTCACTAATGTGAGGAAAATGTAAGAGTTTTTTCTAAAATATTTCTTATTAAAGAGAACACATTCTTATTGTGAAGTTGTAATTATTCAGAACATAGGTCTGTGATGTTTCAAATATTAATTAAATGTATTAATTATAAATGATATAAAATCAATTCTATCGAAAAATATTGTTGTTGCGCTAATGGAACGACAAATGTATTCATTTGAAGTCGGTAATGCATCTTCCCCGGATTGGAAAAGAGATCCAAGTTTGACTCCCGGTAGCGCAATATATTTTTTGATAGAAATGATTTTATATGTATACCTTTATGTAATACACTTAATTAGTATTTAAAATATTTAGAATTATTTTTCATAATAATTTTATCAATTATAGCATCCTAGCTTAAATTATCATGCCTTTCCTGGGAAGTAGGGGCAGTATTTACAAAAAAAGTACACATTTGCTATTCTATATTTCTGTATCCGTGAATTAAGGACGAAAGAAAATAAAAGATTTAAAAAATAATTTTTGATTCTTAATAATATTACTGTAATTTTGGAGAAACCTTATTTCATAAGTTCACGATAGATTGGTGGAAAATATTCCGATTGTGGGTACGCGATTATGTACGTAGGATAAAGTCGTCTACGAATTCGAAAGAGCCAAATGAGCAGTAAGTGGTGAATTCAACGTTTTTGAGTTCTTCCAAAGCCCTTAAACGATATAGGATATCAGTTGATGGGCTTTGCATAAAATAAATAAATAATAACGGCTTATTTAATTTGATCATTAATAATAACGACATATTTGATTCAGTAACGACGATGAAAGAAGTGATAAAAAATAGTGACAGTATATTTGACCCATTAACGATAGTGAATGGAGTGATGAAAATTAGTGACAGCATATTTGACCCATTAACAAGAGTGAATGGAGCGATAAAGAAAACAATGTTATTTATTGTTTTGCTTCTGAATTATTTAATATTATTTTTTAATTTATCGCATTTCATAGAATTAGTCAGACAAAATGGGACCACAAATAGCGAAGTTATTGACAATGATATTTCATTTGTCGGTCTCCGATGATTTGCTCTACCTGATGCACTCTAGAAAGTTACACATCAAAAATATAATACTATATGAATACAGGAGTTGTTTAAAACATTTGTTTGAGTGTGGGTCTCCAGGTGGGAGATCCTTCAGAGAACTGTTGCTGCTAAGTATCTTCATATTATTATTCTTCTCTTATTCTGGTTATTAGTGTTACTTTGATAATCTTCAATTTTTAACTATTATGCAATATCATTGTTACGGATCTCTTTTTCAGTTTGTTATTTTTATTTTCTACCATCTGCAATGTAGTGTTCTTGTTGGTTAAATCTGCCGACAGTGGTGCATTGAGAGTGAGTCACCTATATGTTTTTCTTTTGTACCATATCGTTTCCCGGAAGGGAGTGTCTCTTCACTTCCTATTTGTTCCCCGGCCTTATTACACCTTGTCTATCTCGCTGTCAACTATTATATCCATGTTATTATTTACTATTTTAATTATATTATTTTAAATTATCTCTTTTATATATACGCATGTTTGTTCTATATTTAATGTAGTGTATATATCTTATTTACTAATAAAGTGAGTCAGTCGGGGACAATGAGGGTAAATTTTGTTTTTGCAGCTGTGCGGTATCACCCTGTCATATATGCGGGGCCCTATCGGGGACCCGAGGAATATCTGCCCAGTAGAATTAAAAAATGCCAACAGGCAGCAAATGAGTTGGACTGGGATAGGAGCCTTGAGTCTATTGCACCGGTCCTGGGTAAGGGGTGGGTCCCCCTTCATTGTACATCTATATAAATTCATAATCATACATAACATATATTTTTTTTTAATAAAATAAAATCCCGATAAATAAGTATTAATTTAATCAGTAAACCATGAGCTGTAATTACTTATCATGATGGGAATAAAAAGTATTGCGTTTCTCGCCATACATTGTTGTGACGTGCTGTATTCTTTGTCACGTACCTACCCACTTCCTGTCTAACAATTGCTTATAGAGACAAACATGCACAATCAGACCGTTATGAAACGTGCATTCATTAAATACAAATGAAAAAATAAATGCATTAAAAATAATATCAACAAAAAAAACCCATGACAATAATCATGTCAAGTCTGTATAAAAAAAATAAGTTTTTACTACAATATTAAATTTTATGTACAATATTAAAGGAGTAACAAAATTGAAATTGTAAAAATAGTATTTATAATTTTTGGTGGACCAGATACATATAGCACAGGAAGAAGGAGAAACGTTTTTTTTTCTCTAGAAACAATATTAAAAGATATTCTTAGGTTTTCACGGCCGTTCAAAATCTTGTGTGTATAGTTTTCTGCTATACACAGAATATTTAATATATATTAGTAATTTAATAAATGGGTAAATACGAACTTAGCCGATATATCTAAAAAATTACATTTTAGAAAAATTTCATATATATTGTCCGTAAAAGACTTTGTCAAAGACTTTTTAATGAAGGATGGTGTCAAGGTTTCCTTTTCATGATCGCATAAATTTTGCGGAAATTTTGTCATGAAATTCTCTGCATTAGGTATAGAAAATAACCTAGAATTGTCAATTAAATTTCTATCCGTTATTACCCGGATAAGCGTACCCTAGGGGTAACAGACAACATTTTAGTAGGTACGATACGTATTGGTACACATCTAATTATTTTTTCAATCCGTATAAGAATCTGAATACTGAACTAAATATGTTCTTACTAGACCTATGTTAATGTTTTCATCTTTGCATCTTTACGTTTGCCAATTTTCACACAATTTGGGATTAATTCTGTTGTCTTCGAAAGCGATTAATCTTTTCTGAAAAGTGCATGTAATGATATCTATATATATGTTTTACTTAACAGACTGGGTGTTCGTCAATATATGATATTATCTTTCAAGCGAGCGAGTTTGCATTTTTTAGATATTATTAAGTAAGATTATTACTAATATTAAAACAAATGTTGAAATTAATAAATTAATATTATGAGTTTCGGCTATGATAATTTGTTAAGATAAGCTATTTAAATATTTGTTTTTGGACACTATTAATAAAACATTTTAAATCCGTTTTCCAAGGATAAATCGTAGATAATGTTTTAAGCGAAATCGAAAGTAGAGTACGATACAGAGCAATAAAAGTACTTGCATTTTTTAAAGACGTGAATTCACATTATTTTGTATATTTAAATTAATAGAATTGTTCTCAATACTAGAATAATTTTTTTACCATTTTTTTATACCTGGTATATATACCTATTTATTGTATACTCAGTAAGCAACGTCGGTAATAGAATAACCTAAATTTATATCTACTGTATGCCTCTGCTATACAGTATCTATATAAATGTACCTAAAATTGCCACTTTGAGCCCTAGCGATGGAATCATTAAAATAATACATTATTTTAATTAATCGTTAGGTAGATGCTCTGTGTGTCCAAGAAATTAACATCCGTGTAGAGTTCTGGGTAAGACAATATCATTAAAGTCATCCCATACAACGATTTCTTCGTATTGTTGTTCGAAATTTAAGCATAGATAATTTGAAACATTGGATGACGCGTTTTGGTATTGTTTGCTTTATTGTGTTAACAAATTGTTGTATGCTAATTATTTTTGATTCTGAAAATAACATTTTGTAACTTATGTTTTAACATATTTAGAATATATTGATTCAGCAGGTAGGTGCCCCAGTAAGATATATGAATGACCACGAAGTTGCTCGTGTCGCCTGCAACGTAATTGTTTTAAAATCATTAAAGTTTTCTTGTTAGAACATGTTTGAACTAATACGTGCGTAATTGTTTTAAAATCATTAAAGTTTTCTTGTTAGAACATGTTTGAACTAATACGTGCGTAATATAATAGTAGTCACAGTGTACTTACTGTGAAAAACTTTCTAACTAACTTTCTGCACAAAAATGCGATTTTTAAATTGGATAATTCTGCCTCTTTTCTTGACATAGCTCATTGTGAATCTGTTAAATTCCAAAATTAAAACCAATATTAAAATAACTAATAACCAACAGAATGTGAGGGGAAATTTATACGTATATTTATTTAACTGAATTTAAGATTATTTTTTCGAACCAAAAATATATATTGTGAGACATGTAACGCGTTTTTTATGAATATGACGTAATCAATATTCACTTTTACTCGCATCAGATCGCAGAGAGCTGTCGCCGATTGCTTACTGCTAGGCCCTGCGGGCGGATATTGTGGCCGCTTCGCGGCCGATAGGGCTGGCCCAACAGTATCTTACATGTGGCTGAAGCAAATTTTTGTGTACTTTGTCACTATTTACATGGGATAAAATATTTTTGATTTTAAGAATTCCGAAACCACTTGTGACCGCGCGTTGGCCACAATAGCCACCCGCAGGGCCTAGCAACAAGCTTTCTGATAGTTATTTAATAAATTACAAATATTATTTACTGATGTATTTAAATATATGTACACAGGTTAATATTTTTCAATTACGTAAATAAATCAATTTTTCATCCGTATAGTCACTTAGCGGATAACTAGGTTGACCAACTAATTCTAGTTTGAAAGATTGCAAAATTATTCAGCAAAAGTTAGTATTAACGTCATCGAGCTCCGATACAAAGTCAAGTAACTATTTAACATTCTGAAAACACGTGATAATAACTGGCAATTACTGGACTAGTTTGTTTAATATTGTCAAGTGCATATTTACAAAACACAAATATGCAAATCTTAGTATTCTTCCATGTTAGTAATAAAAAAACGATCTGATTGGTATGGTTTTAATGTGACCTTATGTTTGCAAAACGGGTCGCAATTTTTTTTATTTTTAACATTCAGTTTTGAATATCTTCTACTTACGTAATAGATAAAAAGTGAAAAAAGACTTGTTAAACTTAAGGCTCGTACAGAAAACTGACATTTCAATTTTTTTTATGAGTAATACAAGGTAATACAATTCCTTTTTAATTATGGGTACGTAATTATTTTTTTTAACATTTTGAACGAAAACACACTTTTATTATAATGTTGCAATTTTAGAACATAGTTTTGTGGTATTTTTGTGGAATCAATTATAAAGACATGTAGAAAAAATCTATTTATCCAAAAAATATTTGGTCGCTACCCGGATATTTTTTCGATAAATAAATTGTATCTGTATATCTTTCTAATTGATTAATTTGATTTGAATTCTATTTTTACTAATTAATTCAATTAATGTTTTAAATTACTAATTTATTAATTAATTTAATAAAATGCTTTTTCAATAATCATTTTTTTCCTAATAATACGCAAATGGAATATTATGGCTCTCCATAAAAATAATTATTATATATTTAAATGTAAATTAAAAATAATTTTATTACATTTATATTAAATATACTTTTTTGTATTATAAACTACTATAAATACAACAATCTATTTTATTAAGTGTTTAATATATGTTAACAAAGAATCAAATATCGAGTAAAATAATTGAATTCGAAACCAGAAGGTAGGTAACAATAGCATTTGAAAATATGATTCCTGATATAATATTGAATAGTTTTTCATTTATTATACTTTGAGTCTACAATAATAATAAGAAATATGTATGAGTAGATAGTGATTTTATATTAAGCAAATTATTTAACGCAATTTACTAAAGATTTATTTAATTAAAGTGAATTTATAAAGTGAAAGTAAATTTATGTATTGAAAAGAAACTTTTCATTGTGAAATTGTTCCGAAACTAACAAGTTTCGTAATAACATCTGTTCCTTCATCAAAATAAAATTAAATACAGACGTATAACATTGTTCTAGTTCTTAGTACCCATCGGTAAAACAAGTATTAGTTAGTTGTGTCAACTATTTATTAGATTTATGAGGGTTATGGGATCTTAATGGTCCCTGTATGACTAATAAATAAATAAAAACACATATACAGTTAAATATGTAAATATTACTACTAAAATTATTAAACGTACTATAATGTCGGTGATTGTATTTTTCATGTATTCTCTGTATATTATGCATATTATATTGTATGAACAATAGAATATAATCCAATTGTCTTACATTTTTGTAAGTGTTAATATGTTCACGTTGTAGTCAACAAAGAGCCATTAAAGTAAATAATATTAATTGTGATTTTTAATTACAACACATAAAATAAATGAATCAATAATTGTTCGTTTGACAATATATGAAGAGAAATAATTAATGATTATTATCATAATTAAGTAGTGTATCTAATCCTTCGACTTTCGCATAAATTCTTCATTTTAAATAGAAAAACTAACTATTTTTTTTAAATGTTTAAAATGTTTTAAAATGAATAAAAAATAAAAGTCACATAGATATTATTACGCGGTTATATTGTAAAAACTGAACTAACTTGGTAGTCTCCCGATCTTGAAATTTCATTTCACTCGGTCACTAGGTGAGTGTCCTACCACAAAACACTTGGTTACTAGGTGAGCATCCTACCACAAAACACTTGGTCACTAGGTGAAAATCCTATCAACTTACCATAAAATAAGCACATAGTATACCGTAATAGTACTATATTAAATTCATAGTGTATATTTTAACATATTTATACATATATACCGGTCTCTATTAAATAAATAAATCAAATAGATTTAGATAAATAATCCAAATAAACTGTATTACTAGCTCTTCAACGGCTAATCAATTAGACTTCCAACCAAATTTGAATTGTTTGATTCAGGAGTGATTTAGGATATATTTTAGCTGAGAATTCTTGTTCATAGATGTACAGAATAATTTTTAATGTATATGACATTGAAATCGTGTTTAATCCCCTCTTTCTGCAAACTTTTAAATTGCGTATAATTACGCGTATGTCTTAATGTGACATGTAATGTTTGGCGTATTAACTCATTAATGACATTTAAAAGGTAACACAATATAATATTAGACTAATTGTCCAAACATTTTACTATGCAATCAATGTGTAGTTATTCATTTAATTATATTATTATTAAGTAGATAGATTTATTAGATTATTTTAATGCAATGGTTTAATTTTACGAGTAGAGATATTCTTTATCTTCCAAACATCAAAATTAATTTATTATGTTATGTTAAAAAATTTTAATTAAAAAGCTAAAATTAACATAAGCCCAAGTTAGAATCTTACCAATTTTTTAAATATTTATGTTTGTGAAATCATTGTAAAATTTAATTTTTATAATCATGTCGGATAGCTAATGTATATTACATAACGTACATAACGAAGTATTAAAACGATGTATAATTGCTGCTGATAAAAGACTAGCGGCTAGATTTTAATAAAGAAGTATATAAATTAACTATTTAAAAATATGAACCTAAATATAATAGTTTTTACCTGACAAAACAGCCAACCATTGGGACCACTGTTTATTTTTATTCACCAATGAATTGAGAACCACTTTTCCCGCGTCGATAGTCATCGTTAAGTGGAAATTGTGAACAATTTACACGTGGAAAAATCTCAAAATAATCCGCCTGATCAGACTCGGATGGGTTCAGTCAACCAGATCATGAATCTATGATCGGGTGAATTGCACTTATGGTGTTGAAATTCCCGGTCAAATTTGTCGGCAATGTTGAAATACCGGATTTAAATTAACAGTAGAGCGTTGAAATACCGAGTCCACCTTGACAACAGTGCTGCAAAAGCAGTCAGACGAAAGCAACGGTCAGGACCATCTCGATTGGTCAAACATGTTGTACTGACTGGCTGAAACTGCAGCGTTCGTCCAATACGTTTGGTTCGCATGGTGCCACTGAAAATGTCGTTAATCTCTTTGCAAAATTATTTCCGCAAGTGTTTTGTATGCATGAACGTGTTCGTAATATATTTGAATGTGTTTTTATTTATTTATATATACATCTTCTCGTGCATGACCAACCGCAAGTTACCTTGGTCATCATTTATTCATTGATTTGTGATAGCGAAATATTGTATGCTCGAACACATATTTATTAAAGCACTGTTTTATTCCACTATATTTTATTGTGATAAACGTTATAACGTTTTTGGGAACATCTTCCTGTTATCAATAATATAATTCAACTAAAATTAAAAACACTTTTAGACAGAAATATAATGTGTGTTTGGAGTTAACGGAGGTAGGGGTGAGGGTGGAGTTAAAATGGATAAGAGAGAATATGTAATGGGCGGTATTTGAATGTTTTTATTGTTATTTTTATTATTAAATATTTCTAAATTTTCTAAAATGTCTAACTTTCGTCCTTTGATGCAACTATGTATAAGTTGTAAATTACTATTATCAAATGAATGGCCCTCCTCTTCTTGCGCATTTCTGCCATTTCGGAATTTAGACTGAAGTTTTTTTATAGCTTTCTTATGTTCTTCAATCTTGTAGACTCTGCTTTTTTTTTCTTGCGGTATTTTTGATTTAATATGCAGGATATATTTTTTAATATTGTTTTTTTTATAGAAGGCAGGGTTAAATTTTTTATCTTTACAGGAATTTAATAAATCTGTTACATACATTATTCTCCTTCATCGTTATCTTTTGGTAATTTATGATATAAGTACGTATATATTGATGTTTGTATTTTATTCTTATTAATAAAAGTTTTGATGGTTTTCTCTTATAATCATGGAATTCCACAAAGTTTCACCAAAAACCTTTGAACAGTTACTTATTTATAGTATATTTAATATTTACAAAATAATTGAGATGCTTACACGGCAGATCAATAATAACACCTACACTTTTTATAGACCTGCATTTAAATATATATTTTAAATGTTATATTTATGAACATGTAAGTATTTTAATATCTGCGTCATACAGTTTACATAGTTAATTAATAACCAGCAAATATAAATTAAAAATAATAAAAATAAAGAAAGACATATTTGTTGAAAGCTATGTTTAAACATAAAAACGTAGTTATTATATGTACAATATATAGAATAATAATAATATTGTTGAAATGGGTAGCAAGATTTACTGTTGCTGATTATTATATTGTATGATCGTTTCAAAACTCTTGTTAATATATTATAGCGGAGGTAGTTATAGCAAAACCAATTGAATAGATACCTTGACGTCTTTAACGTATTATTATCATGGCTTTAAAATATAAGCTTGACAATACTGCTTAAATTGTACACTCGTTAATTTTTGATGATTGAAATTTAGCAGCTCTCTTATATAATCGTCTTCTTTTTTCCATATACATTAAAAATTTAATAGAGTAGTATTTTTTTCTGTAATTTATTATTTATTAATGCATTTTGGTGACTATAAACCTCATAAAAATGATTTTTTTTTCTTTTGGATTGGTATATTTTTTAAAATCTTTTAAACACGAGTACGAATATAAACAGGTCTGATATAAAAAATCGCTGAAATTATAGCATTGTAGGTAAATAGAATTCATTCTCTTCGAGCAATTGTATAAATAATCTATGTTTCATAAACCATGGTTAACAAGAGTACACATATTAAGAACAGTGCATTAAAACCAAACAAAATTGGAAATTGTATTAGACGAAGTGCTACGTCTAATACCAGCTAGGGATATACGTAAAATCAGAGATGTTTATTACGGTAAAGGATATTTATCAATTTGATACAAGTCTGGTACTTCAATATCTCTCGTGAAGACGCCCCGTTGAACAAGGTTTTAAAAAGTGTTATCCAACTGAGAAATATAAATTTACTTAAATAATAAAGAAAAAATAATTTATATGGACAAAAAAACATCGTCATTGGATAAAAAATAATTTAAAAAAAAGTAAACTATGGAGAACAACATGAATTTTGTACCAAAATTTTTAAATAAAAGTAGATTTTCTCAGTAATTAAGCTCGTCGTATTTTTACAACTATGTTTTTTTTGACAGTAGATTTATGGACATATCAACTTTCCATATCAAAATATAAATTCAACTGAATAGCCGAAAATGTAAGTATATATACAAGAACACTTTTTTCATTTATCATGAGTGGTCAAAGCACAGACCAGCGTCAGAATCAATTATATATATATATTAAAGTCTTGTAAATTGTTACGTACTTGTCTTCTTAGTACGTCTTTAGTGCACACCTCGTCCTGGTAAGGACAATAAACTTTGTAAAAATTAATGGTTTATTACAGTATGATACAAATATTACAAGGTATATCGCTAGTGTCACTAAGCTGACATTATCACGGAGAAAGAGAGCCGCTTAACGATAAATGAAACTATTATCTAAAATGAATGAATGGTTCCAAAATAATAAATATGCATTCATACATGATTCTACTTCTTGCTACTAAGCAAAGGGGGTAAAAATATATCCAAACACCAAAAAAATATATACATAATGTCCAGCTCACCACAGAGTATTGCTTATGTCAAGATAGGGAAAATAGATGAGAGCGATTTTATTATTCAAACTTAAAAAAATAATTGAGATCTTGAAAAAAATCACTCTTCTAGTTTTTCAATACAATAATGCATGTGGAGGGTGAGTAAATTTACCTCAGGATCCTACAGTGAAAATGAGAAAAATTAAGTTAGCATTCAATGTATTGCACCTTTATAACTGCTAAATTTTAAAAACAACAAATAAAATCAAATATCTTGGAGTAATCATCGATAAAAATTTTAAATGAAAGAATCAAATTTGTCAAGTTGTTGATAATATTGGAAAATTAATACACACATTTTTAAGAATTAGAACATTTTTGCCGATAAAAAATGTGTACTTAATATACTACGCATTAATTCAATCCACATTATAATATGCCATCATTAATTGGGGATCAGCATATAATACTAATATAATTCCAATAAAAATCTTATCATAAAAATTGCAGTACAAGTACTAACATTTTGTGACCCATTTAAAAGATAATCTATTCTTAAAATATTAAAAGAAAAACAAAAATATCATTGGTGTGTGAGATGAGTGTTGAAGGTCAGAGTATATTAGAGGCCGTCACTGGGGACCGGGTCTCTTATTCAATCGTTCCTTCGTACTAATAGTAAATAAATATCTTAATTCTATAGTTGCACATTATGTAAAATAGTTGTTACAATAAACTCTAATTGTCACATATATCACGGAGTTTTACTACAGGCACTACACTAAGAGGAAAGAACACCCAAAGGGAATCTGTGATATTATTTCCCAAGGTATCAGCGTAGCTGATAGTCACATTACTACACTGCTGCTGACATATTGGAGAGTTACTACAATATTGAAAATATTTTTTTTTTTTTTTTATATATATATCCGTGGTTAGACTGTCTGGGGTAGTGGGCAGGGTAGCTACATTGTGTGCAGGGTTATAAATTCTATATTTATTCATTCACAATTTAGCCCGGGTGTGAGTACCTATATTTTACGCAGTCTTAAAGAGTAACTATGGAGAATTTTATTTAGATTAGTCGAAGGGTATAAGATTGACATACATTCAATTTCATATATATATAAATGATTTTTGCGAGCACTAGTGTATGCAATTCGCGTCTCTTCTGGGTTATATCGCGTTCTTTGTATATTATTTTCTTGTGGGACTTAACTAGGTTTCCCTAAGAAAACCATATACAAAGAGCGCAATCTAACAATAAGAGACGCCAATTGCATTTATATATGACTACTTAGGCTCACATGGTTAATTTATCAATGTGTGTTCTCTGTTCCAGTATACCGAATTAAAGTCAAAGAAGTTCAACGGCGATATCAATTGGCCGCCCAGATAACCTGATCTTATGGTGCTAGACCAGTTCCTGGCTTATTTCAAGATACTTGAGGTTTTAAAAAATAGCGTTATAGAATAAATCATATCGATAGGTACCTAATGAATGTTTGCAGGGCATCGTAAACAACTTTCGCTGACATACTCAAGAATGTATCCAATGGTGGGATGCCCATCTAAGTAAAGCTTATATGCATATTTAAAAAAATGCACCAACAAAACAACTTATTTGTTTTTTATTAAATAATATAATATTTAGTTTAAAACCACTTTAGTACAGATAGACTATATTTTTATATTTATTTATTTATTTAGCATAAAATAGTACATTTGAAAAAACTTTACTAGACGTGGTCTATTCTAAATCAAATACCTGTACCGTTTTTATAAGTTGCATATTGTTAAGGTACAATCAAAAGTTATTAAATTTATTTTTGTCCATAATATAGTTGGTGTAGGTAGTTAATAAGCACAAAGGACAAACTAGTTTCATTTTGTATTCTACTTACATCAAGCAATCACTTTGTTATTTTTGGTTTAAAATCGTTAATCACTTTAGAGAGATCAGGTGAATCAAGATCTAGAGACAATTTATTAAATATACGCGGTGCACAAAATAAAAAAGATTGTTGGCCAAATTTGGTATCCATTTTTGGCACTAAAAATTATCCTACGGTTTTGGTACTAAAAAGTATCCTATTGTCCTGGAAAAGGTTAGAATTAGTTGATATCTGTATATGTACATAATAAAGGGGATTTCAAACTAAATATTATATTACTTAATTATAATGTCAAGCCACAAAGTGTTTGCTTTCTGTGAAAATTGATTTATTTTTGTTTAACCCAATTATGTCTACTATTATATAGGATAGAGAATCACGATGATCCATCATGATCGCATTGACCGTGGAATTGATACGAATAATAATTATAAATAAATGCATAGATTTTTTAAAATCGAGTAACTGCAAGTTTTAATAATAATATTAAAAATAGTAATGTAAATGTAAATATAAATGTAGTAAATTAATTGTAAATAATAATGTTAATGTTAATAATATTAAAAAATTGAGAATTCTAGAGCTCGGTGTGTATTATGAAAACATAAAACACGTCTGTCTACTTTAGTTGAAGGTTAGTGGGTATCTACAAGGCGATGTTTATAGATCAATGAACCATGCATTCCAGTCAATGGAATGATTTTGAATTTAGAAAAAAAAAAGATTTTTCATGACCAAACAGTACTTTTTAAAAATATTACATTTCGTAAGATGTATCTGAATATTTTTTATTGGTAATAAATAACAAGACAGGATGTCGGTAAGAACGTTACCTAGTTGTAAAAAGACTTAATGAGTAAATTAGGCACTGCTTTTTTGCTTTCACGGTTAGTCAGTTAATAATAAAAAGCTACACAAAAAAAAACACAATATGTTTTCCACACTAAGTAAAAATGTAGGCATTCTCGATTCGGATGAAATATGAAAAGCTTGAGAAAAAAAATTAAATGATTGGCATTATTTCATTTGAATGAATATCATAGAAATTCTGGAGAAGCCTTATATTTAAAAATTATGTAAATACTGAATTATAATATATTGGTACTTAGTATAAGATACCCCTAAAAAGATCATTGGAAGGATTCAGTACGAATTAAAATGAAATTATCATTTTTATAAGATCTTTTTAACAATTCAAATTGATTTATTTAACAAAAAATAAAAATATTTATGAAATTTAATTCTCGTGTGAAGAGTTTTGTAACATTATTATGGATGACTAAAGTCCTTGTTGATTACACGTAAGTACATATTCCATTGTATATTTTACTTGTACGGTTATTGCGGTTTCTTTAATGTTGTGTAGTGTAAATGACTATGTTGGCTAATGCAGACAGTGTATTATTTCACTTTTGATCAAGGTTATATCAAATATCTGGCATCATAGAGCGAAAATTAGTAAATTAATTAATATTCAATTTAATCATTAGTGGTTATTTGATCAAGTGGAAAGACATGTAAGAACCAAGTGGTCGACGTCCAAGTCTCATCTTGGAAGACAACCATATATGTATGTTTCATAATATAATACTTTAGAAGACATTGAAAAATAATTTAATGAAAACACATTTTTGTTGTGATGTTTTCATTTCAGAAGACAGTTCTGCGGTATTTTTAAGACAAATAAATTAATCAATTAGAAATATTTACAGAAAAAAAATTTGGTTGCTATTGGAATTCGAATCTGGACCTTGCCTTATCTGGGGGACACGTTTTAGACAAAAAAAAATATTTGTACTAATTATCCAATCTTTGTACTTCACACATGATACACGTGTATTATTAAAAGTTATTATTTACACCTGTAATAAAAACTACACTTAGTGTGTGTAGTACAAAGTTTGATACAAAAAATTACATTTTTATTCATAAAGTAATTGAATTCATAACAAATTGAATATACTTTACAAACAGAGGTACTTAATGAGTAGACCTAAGGTAAAGTAACATAAGAGTAGGTATTTCGAGGCATCATGGCATCGCAACTCACTATGGGTGCGAGGTAGAACTTTAGTAAGTGATTTAGTCTTGCCATGACACGTCAATGATACGTCGCAAACAATAAAGTGAATGGAATTGACCCCTCTCATGACTTTTGCAAGTCGACTAAGTCTCCACTGAGAAAATCGTGTTAAGTATACAAACCTAGGTAATATGGGTTTAGTAGCTATACTAATCTACGGTTATCATACTCTAACTTAAAGCCTACTAAAAGTTATAGCTGCTTTACGACATGGGAGTTGACTTTCTGATTCAAATATAAATCAATTGACACTGCAAATCCTAAGATGAAAACAAAGATTATATATATATTTTCATATTTTTATTATTTTTTACAATTTAAATTAAATCCACAACGTTTGTCTGCAGGTACATTCAGATCCATTTTATTACGTTTCATATAATTAAGACATAATAACTAATCAGTGTCACAGTTTAAACAATTCGTTTCATTCTTACAGGTAAGACAGGTTAATATCGATAAGCCACTTTCCCCAAGCGTACTCTTTTGTAAAAACCTAGTAGTGTAGGAACACCAAATTCTAATTAGATTATCAACATACAGATGAAATACTTATATAAACAAGTATACAATATACATAAAAATCTATCAATCAAAAAAGTATTTGGTTACCATCGAGATACGAACTATCTATCATTTTTTTATAACTTTAACAAATTAATACATAGTTGTGCAATGAATTCCAAAAACCTTTGTTTAATATACGCTAGGATATAAGATATTTGGTTCAATTATATTTTTCCTGCACACCAATATTCTATTTATTGCTGGTCACAAGATGTTAATACTTAATGGTTAGTAATTTTTATTCATCTAGGTAATTTCGGGTATATCTAGTGTTTCCATTTCTGAGGTATTTATTTAATACGTTTTGACAGCTGGATAAATATTGCCATTTTTCATTGATGACGCCTTGAAAACGTTTTCTTGTTATTAATGTACATGAATGACGAATCTTCAAAGGTATTTGAATAAATAAACAATTCGTAATTTATTTGATTCTACAATATGATAGTAAACTGAGTTATGCTAAATGCAAACACACGTGTTTTATTTTATACCGCCACAATCATTTATAATTTCATTGAATTCTATGAAAACGAGGTCGCTCAGGAATACATTACGCAGTGCTCTGAGCACGTTTGGTTGTACAGTATGTATGAAAAGACTATTCGAAACCATACCGACAAGCGTGATAGAACTTTAAAATGGAAATATTTCTTTAAATGTAATCAATGATTTTTTTAATATTTGAAAGATCATTCAATGTCATAGACGATGGAATATAATTACAGCAATATTTGAATGTGTTCAAGAGCACACAATTACAGGATTTACACCTACAAAGGCGCTGCTATTAAACAAATAATAGATATCTCATAAAGACGAAACTATTTTTTATTAATGAAAAAATATGGAAGTATGGGTAATATTTACTTTCGTCCAGGTGAAAATCCAGTAATTGTGTGTTCTTGGACATATTCAAATATTGCTAATAATATACTGGTCAAAATAAGAAAATATATAAAAATTGATTTTTCAGGTGTATTCTAGTGTTGAAAACATTTTACAGATAAAGAATATTGCTTTAAATATATATATTTTTTAAATGCTGTTTCAGGAAAAATTAATATCAAATTTCGTCCATAGATGGCGATAGTGTAGTAGTATTCGAAGTGATTCCACATATTAAAACATATATATGTACAACTTTCAAAAATTGGTTAAAATATGGATGTTGATTGGGTGGAATGGTGAACGTTACATTGTGTAAAGACAGATCGTAAGCCCGAACTTTAATATTTTTTAATTAATAAAAAATAGCTTCGCATCTATAAGATATATATTATCTGTTGAATATAATGTCATTCAAACGTTCACCACGACTACATTTGATACAATGCATTCTTTGAATCTAATTTTCGGCCACTCTTTCAAATAAATTTGGTGCAATTTTATCAATAACACTAGTTATGTTGTTTTTTTAATTTTTCAATTGTTGATGGTCTTGCACTACCTAGATCTTGTATGAGTGTAGGCCCAGATCTCTATGCAAAATATAACATGTTGTATCATATGATAAGTCTTAATGTTGTGAACGTTGAGGAATCAATAACTTTGGATTATTCCTTTCACTTTCATTTACAGCGGCAGTATTGGTTTCACTCCAAGAATTTATTTATATTGCCGGTATCCTCACATCATGTAAATAATTATTGTTTTAAACTTTTAACTCATAATTCGACGAATAGCTTGCTCAGATTGATGATTATGTCGACCATAAAATTTTCAAAGTGCACGTTAGGTCTGCCGAGTTGACTAATTTTGATAATATCTTTTAATAACTTGTAAACGTTGTAAAATGGCAGACTATACTGAATAAAAATAACAAAAGAAAAATTACTAAACATAGCTACTATTCTTATTTGAAATTCTATCACATTTATTGGATAACGCTATATTACTTAGAATGGATAGCGAATGGTTATCCAGGTCCATTTTATGAGCAAAAGCTCCCATATTAGTCCTTTACATTCACCGCCAAGTTGTCATTTTTTAACGCTACTTGGCAACCAGGCTATGTCGTATAGCGGCAATGTAACACGGCATGGTTGCCAACCAATGACCATTCACTGTCCGTACAGTGAGGAAAAAATATATTTATTGTTTCACATGATTCCAGACACACCATCCTCCTCGGCGAGTCCTAAGGACTAAGGATGTCAGTATGATTATGGTGTATGATTTCATCAATGTGTGTTTTTTATTTTATATTAATATTTTTCTTAAAGTTTTAGATCAGCCGTCATTTTAAAACAAGATATCAAATCAGAATACGATCAGATTTAAACGAAATCTGATAAAACTACGGGAGCTATCGTGTCGACAAAATTCGTTATATTCCATATATAATATATATCTGGTTATGATCGAAAAAGTTACATTGAATTTTTACAAATATTACGTCTGCAATAGATAATATTTATATCGAAATCTACCCAAAAGTGTTATAAACACCAAATAGATCAACATGAATATCAGATAGGAAAATAAAGTATGATTCCGATTAGGAAAACAACTTATGGTCAGAGAGGTCACAAATATACAAGCGTACAACCTCTGGGCTGCCATTGAGGATTAAACTCATACATTATTAAACAAGTACGAATACTTAAACAATACCTAAAAGAACAGCTGTAAGATAGTGAATTATTCATTGGCTATCAAATAATGATTATTGAATTAATTTAAATTTATATTATTGACAAAACTATCGGAGGGGGAACTACAAAAACGGAAATAAAATCAAAACGGAAGAAGTATTGTGTATAAGATTTACAAATATTAGTACTGCGTGGTTTATCTAATAAATAGTAAGGAGAAAATTAGTATTTGATCACATATAATATTCACGCTATCATGAAAAAAACATAAGTATTCTTAGGCATTTATATACACTTGCAATTTAAAAAATACCTTATTCTGATTATGGTAATGATCTGATCTCTAACCCGACATATTAGCAGAGTACTGCTGCTATAGGTATACATTGATAATGTTTTCAAGTGTTTTTTTAAGTTTTATAATTGCATTACTTATTATGAATTATGTATTATTAACATTGACAAAAGTATGGACACTTGCAAAAATATTAATGCCGAATGAATTGTAGAGTGAAAACTTTTTGGGCGCCTGTGTGGGGCCCAATGCGCTGTATTGGTATAATTACACCACTGGTTGTGATTCCTGAAGAGGATATAGTAGTTGTTATTATTGTGCATTGTATCCCATTCATATTGTACAAGTCGTTTTTTATCTACTGCTAGCGAGTACCCGGCATGCGTTGCAATGCCACTCAAAACGCAAAACTTAAAAACGCACCGTGTCTTATTTTCATTGTGTTTACATCAAAATCAATCACATTTTATTATTTGACATGAATTATATTCTAATTTTATTATTTTATAAAAATCCAGAAACACAATTTCGTTTTACTATAACATGAAAAATGGTTATAACATGGAAGGTAGTTTTGGATAAACATAAAAAAAAATTCTCTTTCGTTATGCTTTTGGCAGAGCAGTCCCATGACTGCTTGCTATGATGATGATGACACCACATCCAAAATAATTCGGCGCCATCTGGGTCGATCTACAGCAATTCTGACGGCTTCCAGAATTGAGCCATTGATTGCAGACTTTACTAGATTCATCCATTTAGGCAGCGATCTTCCATGGGAAGGAACTTCACTCTGCCTTGTACCATCAGTTTCTAAATTACATCAGCACAACTTGTGAATTTAAAACAAAATATCGAAGAATTTCAGTATGCGAATTTGTATTGTAAAAGATAGACTAATGGATAGATAGTTGGTCAACATGTGTTTCTTGTAGAATGTACCACACGATCGCGAAGCGACCGCAAAAACTACCTCCAGGACCTATTAATAGTCTGCTAGTACCTACTAGGCCATGTAAATTTACTGAAAAATCGGTAAAATTCTGAATTTAATGCAAATTTACCGGTAATTATGAAGGAGTCAAAAAATTAATATTATGATATAAAACAACAAATTGAAAATAAAAAATATATAAATTAAAACAAATTGTTACATATTGATATTTATTTTACACAAAAATTACTTATTAATTCACTTATTAAAATTACTTAATTAATATTTATTATACATATGATTACATAAAAGTTTAGATATTAATAATTGATGAAATTGCAGTGACGAAATATCGAAAGAGTTAATGTATAGGACAGGACGACTAGACTTCACGAAACTTCACAGAATACTTAAAAGTATTTGTCGGAAGACAGAGCCGCCAAGGGATCAATAATCATATATCATTAGCTTGACTAGTAATTATTGCGATGGTTAGTCTCGGATCCCCAACGCACGTGGGCGCATTGAAAATTCCAAGTAAACGAACCATACAACAAAACACTCAAAAATCCTGCTTTCTGCAAATGTCATCACATAATATCGTAGTTTAAAAATAATATTATATAATACATTAAAAAGTGAAAAATAATTTACCGAAATTACCGGTACATAGAAATTTATTTACCGGTAATTCGGTAATTGAATTTAGCCATATTTACCGGTAAATCTGTTTAATGAAAACCGATAATGCATGCCCTAGCTAGTACCTAAGTATGTGTCACAATTCAGAAAAAAATCTTTTTTTACATATTTTGTAAGTTATCCAATCATGAATTTTCAAGATAATTGACACACTAGATTTCACTTGAAATTTTATTATTTAATTAAATAAGATTATCTTGTTATGTACATTGATTAGTTAGAACGTCAATTATGACAATAATGAAACCAATAAATCTTGTTCTGTTGTGTAGAATGCAATGCCTAAAATAAATGTTCTGCCCATTATAGTATACCATTTCTGACATGAATCATGTCACTGGTGACGTACAGTGATTTGAATATAATACTTGCATATTAACTGCAAACCAGTATAACGGCGGAAGAAGAATGTATACGCGCATCTATTTCAATGGGTAAATCGTCATTATATAATGAAACCTGATATATTACCAATTACACACGAACGTAGTGGTTGTAATACAAAAATACCAGAATTAATATAAAAACGCAGATATAATTTTCCACATGGACGCAATAATAATTATTGCATAAGCTCTCTGAAGGAGACTAATATTTTATCTGGTTAAAGTGTATTGCTTATAATTATCATAAAATAATTAAAAACTAAATATGTAAAAATAATAATATATTGGGCTGAATCTACAGCTAATGATTGTGTAATTTTTAAAACTACGTCATAATAATTCAATTCAAGAATGATATGGTACAGGAAAGACGTAATATAATATATAAACCGGTTAATACAATTACATATTTTTAATGACTTCATTCATGACTGGGAAAATTATATTAAGAGGTCGGTGATCTATTATTAATTAACAGATTATTAACCACGAGATATTTATTCAAAGAGGAATATTATTAGTATCATATTAAAATACGACAAATAATAAAAGCATATTTCTAAATAATTGTCATTTAGCTTAAAACTTTAGTCTTAATGCATGCTTAATCACCGGTTAACGCATTCATAAGTTGAAACTCCATAATTAATGGGTTTTTTTCACATACGGTAAATACATTTATATTTTTTTTAATTACGCACACATGTACATATTTAAGTATTTTTGTGAAGTGAATCTTACCGACTGAATGATAAAAATATTAACATAAATAAATCAATATACATATACTGATATACTGACAAAACCTATCTTTTGAAAAATTATTTGGTTGCTACCGAGATACGAACATGGACCATTTTCTATGTTTATAATTGATTAATCTATTTTTTGTTAAAAATACCATTTTGAAATTGAAAATTCACAACAAAAATATTTTGAAATATGAATTAAATATATTAATTAGAAAGATATACATATAAAATCAAATTTATCGAAAAATATTATTGTTACGCCACCGGGATTCGAACCTGATTTTTTTTCAAGCCGGGGAAGGTGCATTATCCAACTGTGCAACAGCGACGATATTTTTAGCGACAAATTTTCGAACCTATATGTTACCCTTTTGATATTCATACATTTAATCGTTCCATTATTTGAAAGAGCCATCTACCTTATTTTTACGGAATCTCAAATTCCTTTGAGTAATTTGATAGCAGATGCCAGAATTATCAATTCATTTTTATTCAATTTTGGACACATTGATACAACCTTATTATTAGGAGTACACAACAATATTTTTCGATAAAATTGATTTTATATGTATATCTTTCAAATTAATATATTTAATTCATATTTAAAATATCACATACATATGTTCTGAATAATTACAACTTCATAATAAGTATGTGTTCTCCTAAAAATATTTTCATTAAAAATAAAAGATTTTTATTTTTAAATTGGAACATTCATTCCATCATAATAACAACCACACAAGGCGGATTGAATCAAATTATATATCCAATTGGTTTAAAAAAATTAGATCTAGTTTTTCTTTATTGAAACGGTCCAACGACCTAAAGAACCTTCGTTGAGGTCAGTTCAATTCATGAAAATTCAACACTCATCAAAATTCATCGGACGCCATCGTCGTTCACCAGCGAGAAGGGACATGTCAGATTCAGCACGAGAGTCAACACAAGGCTATTGGAATAAAAGTGAACGGTTATACACGAGAACATCTGTAAGAATTGTTTTACATTCTTAACTTTAACATTTTATTTCTGTTTATTACTGAGATCTGAAATTCACACTATGCTATCATATTTATCAATTGAAAATAAATAATATACAACATAAGCTAAATCAACATGAATTTTTTTAAGTACACGTAATTTGCTGTTATATCTTTTTGGTTTACCTACAATGTGCGAGTATGATAAACCAAATTCATATATATATATACACATCTGTATGTACGAGTATGTCACGGTACATAAGTCCAGATAATAATTAAAAAAAATTGTGAACCTATTTAACGTAATATTCAATATCCTTATCACATAATAATTTTAAAGATTTTTAGTAAAATACGAATTTTTATTAACATAATAGAAAAAATTTTAAAACTCATTAAAATTTTTTGAATGATAATTTTTTTTTAAATTTTAAAATGCAATGTTCTCAAACGTAATCTAATTTAAGTTATTTTAGATGTTCATAGTTCACTATTACATCAGGGCAAAATACGCAGTTTTTTCGGTTTATTGTTGGTTTTTAGGCGAAAGAAATAAAAATTATAAACTCGTAATCTGGGTTTTTTTTTTAGTGAAAATCGACTTTAGCCATATTTAGTCCTCGATATGAAATTCATATGTAATCAAATCAATGAAGCAACAAACTCAAGTTAGAGAATTCCTTTTATAGGATATATATTAACAACATTTTACTCAAATAATTATATTTTCTTTAACTTCTATCGGCAATTCTTTATATTTTCTTGAATACTTTTATATTTTAATGTTTATATTTTTGCTTTAAATAATGTTCGTGTTATCAAAGTGAAACTAAAATTCACTATTAAATACAAGTATCGACAATTAAGTTCGTAGACTATTTTTGGGCGCAACGTCGGCACCGCGCTGGTCGCGGAATAACACCGAAATTTGTTCCCGAAAGACAAAATATCAATGCTACATTCTATCTTAATGCAATTAAATGTGTACGAGTGTAAGCAAGGCGTGTTCGGCCTAAATTGTTTGCGAACGAGAACTGGATGTTGCAATAAGGTACACAACAAAGCACAAACACTCATTTTTGTGAAGGAAATTTTCGCCAAAAATCGAATCACCATGTTGGAACACCCGCTATTTGGTCAATTTAATTCCATAAAATCTAGAAATATATAAAAGATCATCGAGTTATTGACTGGTCATGAGCGGAGGTGGAACAACAGATTACGACGCGTGCTCACAATGTCTTCAAAACAAATAAGTGTGTTATGTAAATGTAATAATTTTTTTTCCACGAATTTAATTGTCATCCGGCGTACGTACATATTAATTCGCCGGCAAAACATGTAGCTAGAACAAACGATATTTTTTTTACGTGGGAAAATTCATTTATTTGAAAGATACTCAAGATTCTTATGTAAGAAATCCACAATCTTTCCATTTCGTGGTTCACTTTGTATAATGGTCCATCGACTATTGGTACCCCGATAATTGCTTCCCTGATAATTGATGCTCCAACAATTGTTCCCCTGGACAATTTGCGCCTTAACATTTGATCCCCCGGACAGTGTATCCCTCTGTCAGTTGATCTCTTATACATTGATCCCCCCGAAAATTGATTCCACAAAATTTCTTCAAGTATTTATATTCGTAAATACCAGCATCCGTGAAGATTATAAATACATGTTATTATATTTGAACTAACAGATAAGTAATCTGCCAATAGTGGCCACTAGGCGGCCATTAGTGATCGCTGCGCGGTCAGGGTCTTATTAGAATTTATATTTCAATGCTGAAATCCTTCATTATATTGCTTTAACAATAGTGCATATATTATATTTATTTAGATGAAATATATATCCTACGGAAGCCCTGGCCGCGCAGCGGTCACCATAAGCCATCTATTCGCAGTCTATTCGATTGCTTTACGTATCTTTTTGCATTAACTGTAAATCAATGGCTGTTGGTGCACTCTGTATTGCTCTCCCATGAATTCACTTAAGAAACGTAATATTATTATGGATTGGGTGGGAGCAAATTTAAATACATATTGCTTTCGTACGAAATTATATATAATTCCAGATTATTCAGAAGGTTTTGATATCAATCGTAAGGGAACCGTAATAATAGATGTTCATAATTAATTCATTTGGTTGCCAAAAATAAACCATACCCAACATTGTAAACAGTGGCATTGTCCGATAGGCCATTGATACATTCGTCGTAATATTTGTCCGTACGATTTCAAAACATCCTTATTAAGGAGGTACATATTACATATATATTTATAGAGAACTACTTATCAAGGTTGTGCGTGCCCCTTGTAGGCATCAGGACTCCAACAATAATACATATTAATGTCAATTGAGTCAACAGTGAACCAGGAACTCTCGCTTTTGTATTTCACGAACACTGACACCTCGTCTTATGACGATTAGTATTGCTAGTCGTAAATGAGCGCATTTATTGCTAAACCCCATGAGATTGTAAGATTTGAAAGGAAACTATAAAATAATCTTCAAGGTAATGATTAATTATCTCACTTTATACTACGAAGTAATCTGACTTTCAAGTAACCTGAATATAATTGTATTATCTTATATTAAATAAAATAACAATCACTTTGCATGAAACCATGAAATTTATTATACGTCAACCGGTTTCGCTTATCTGAAACATCATCAGGACGTATTTAAAACTCATCATAAATACAAAAAGAGTGCATTAATATATAACATAAGGAGAGAGATAGAATATAAAATTACATGTGAAAAAGAGAGATAGAATACAAAAATAGTCAAATATATAAATCAAGGGAGACAGAACATCTTAAATGTTTAAACAGTAATGGTTTCTCAGAATGTTCCAACCATATTATTGAAAAAAACATTATTTTAATAATACCACAGGGGTCAATATCGTCCATAAAAACGGCTTTGGCCTCCGGTTGGACAATTTAGAAACCCTCGAAATAAAAAAGGCAATAAATAGTGGTACGCCAATTTTTAATAATCAAATTAATTTATTCATTAGCCTCATAGTAGGTATGTTTCCTTTAAAATCAATTTAACATTCATCAAAACTGTATTTTCTTCTCCCTTAATGTTCCGTATATCTGTATATGTATACTGTCTCTCTCTTTCGTATATAATTTTATACTCTGTCCCCCTTGATGTTTTATTTAACTATATATGTATTCTATCTCACTACTTATGTATATATAAGTGCACTCTTTTTGTATTAATGATTAGTTTTAAATACGTCCTGATGAAGCCCGAGGTAAGCGAAACCGGTTGACTTATAATAAATTTTCTGGTTTCATGCAAAGTGATTGCTTTTTACGAAAATATAGTATTATCTTAATTAGAAAAAGTAAATTACTAGAAACAATCTTAGAATTAAATCAGAAAATTGTTAGAAAAATATATATATAGTTAAATATATTTGTCGTAAAAATATTGTAAATATCGTAAAAATATTAATTATTAGAAACATTATAATTGAAATGGTGGTCGCTTCTAACAAAAAATAGAAAATGTATTTACATAAAATTTGGTAACTTCTGACATTATCATATACCATGTCTTTTTTGCCTGTCCATTGCGGATCACAGGTTTTTTTTACAATAATCTTGTCAATGGTAATTTTCAACTCCCGGTTAACTTGTGTCATCTTCTTTCCCTCAACTCGCCACATTTAAGCTAATAATAGCAAATTTCTTGAATGTCAATGGTATTAACTTGTAATGCAATATTCCTTATTCAATAATATTGTTGTACTGCTGTCTATGAAATAATCTTTGAACTTGTTTAATGGCACAAATCACTCTTGAAGGGTGGATTGCCTATTTGAAAGAAGAAGAATACATTATCATAGCTATCAGGTCAATCATAGGCTTAATCGATAAAGCTGACTATCGGAAATATAAATTTCTGGATTCGAGTCCCAGTGATGACATTATTATTTCTATAGATATATATGTTTGCGTATCTTTCAAAATTTGCTCTAATTTTCACAGAACTACATACGAGTATAATTTAATTAATGGATTTAATTATAATTAATTTAGAAAAGTCAGCAAATTTACCACACTAATGACTTACTTTAAACGTCTCTGACTCATTGGTTGAAATAGATAAAATGGTTTTAAGACTGAAAGTAAACCATTCGCGTTTAATATTAAAAATAAAAAACTTTTCTTGTGGACATGGGAAACTTGTTGTGTAGATAGTGCGAAAAAGAGAGATAGAAAAAAGAGAATCTTAGATTAAAGACGATTACATAACTGTATGGGTTCGGCCGAAATTCAAAAATATTTTATCAGTTTCAACACGTTCCGTCATAAGCAATACGTCACGGCATACAGGGAATATTCATACTTACTAGAACCCGAATATTTTCCTGTGTAAATAATTATATAACATACTGGTTTGATAAATATGAATTTAGTTTTAAAAAAAGTTATTCTCCAATATATTGACCATTATTTGATAAAGTTTTAGAAGAATAAATTGTTGAGTAATGAATCTTCATAAATACATTTAGTTATAGATAGCTTAGATATTTGGTTGAGGGATGAAAAAATATGTTTGCCCGGGGGCTGGGTTATCTGTTGCCGATATTGTCGGTTTTATAAAATATTAATAATTATTTATTTCTTAGGAAAATAATGTTACAGTTAGTTATTTTACATAGAGTTATTTTAATTACTATATTGGTTCAAACACTACCCTAGAAATTTATTTGCTATATATATATATATATATATTTTATTAACATTAACATTTTATAGTGTTATTGGCGAGTTTACGGAGTTATTTCTATGGGTATCTATGAACAACTAAGCGTCATTTGTAGTTTAGTTTGAGTTGGCAATTTATACGAAATTATTTGTGTTAATTCAGAGCAGTCCAGTATGTGGTTGATAATTTTATATAGAAATACTATATCGCTCACATCTCTTCTCATGCTTATATTTTTAATGTAATATGCAATTTAAAATTGATAAATCTTAGAAATTTATGTTGAACTCTTTCAATTTTTATATTATGTGAGCCATAGTAGGGAGACCACAGAGTCGGGTTATATTCCAGAGTACTTCTTGCATATGATAATGTTGTTAGAGAGTGGAATGAGTTAAAGTTTAAAGAGTACACCCAAATTCCGCATAACTGAGACTCTACGTAGATCTATAGGTAATAAATTAAAACAGCAATTAAAAAATAAAATAACGTAATTAAATATGAATTTAATTAGGTATAACATTTAACATTCGTATATGTTATATATCGACCCCACCAACCCAAAGAATCGTAAGTATAAAATGCATGGTTAATCATTCTAATATTTTTCTCGTCCTTGATACATTTTTAAATGGCTGTAATTTTTAAAATATTATGTTTATTAGTACATATATCATAGAATACAATTTATATAAGTATCAAATACGTGCAAAATACTAGATTTATTAAAAATGACAATTTTAACTTAGGATCCTTTACGTAGGAGGGGTCGATATTATAAGTCATTTTTTGTCTGTGTCTTCATTGCTCAAAGAGGTTTTTGGAATCAAATTTAGTATGAATGGCATTAGACAACACAACTTGAAAATTATTCGTTTTTTCTGCTTACTTTTTTCGTAACTATGATACTTACGTATAATGTCATTTCTTATTTGTAAATTCGATGAATCTGTCATTTTGACAGGATCAATAGCTGACTTTATTTTAACGGTTAAAAATGTAATACTACGAGGACACCTCGGTGTCTTGAAAACTATATATTCTCTGCAATGAGCAAACTTCTTAGTCATCAGAAAAGTATGGTGAGCGCGGTAATACAACAATGACAAATAAGTCTGCCTTTTCTAATATGATAATTAAGTTAACGTATGATAAAAATGTAAATTTGATAATTTAAAATAATCTAAATACAATATAGTTATATAGTTCACATGAAGTTATATAAGCAAAGTGTATTGGATTCTTTTAACCTTCAATTTTTTGCAGTTAATCGCCGTTAATTAAAACACGTTTAATCGTGACTTATGTATAAAGAAAAGGTACCGTGACCAAACCTGCAACTCATAGAGGTAAGTACAAGCAAACAGCTGTCTAATGGACTAACGTTGCTTTTATCCTAAAACAATATTGTCACAAAATATTCAGGTAACATTTTCAGAGGTTTTAAATGTAGATTCTATCAGAAAGGTGCTGATTTCATTAGATAAAGGTTGATATTTTTCTGTGTGAACTATCCATTTTTTGACCTCTCTTTTTATATGGACAAGTTTCCTGTGTTTCTGATTAACTTCTTTATCGTATGGTGATGTGTTGATATAGACAGGCTTAGTGTTGAATTTAAAGCTTCTGGTGTGGTTCTTATTACAGCGTCAGTTGTAAATCTCTCACAATCTCGCAATGAGCATCGTGATCCTCTAACTGCTTGCCTCCATTCTTCGCGATCTTCGACTTTGTTTGGTGTGACGTATAGCGAATAGTGATGAGCTAAACCGTTGTTTTAACCGTGATTATTACTGTAATTGTGAGATTTGTTTTGGATTGTAACAATGATTGGTAACTGATTATCTCTATTTCGATGAGCAGTCATTAGTATACTATAAACTAAGCCTCCAACGGTTTAATATCAGTCACCAATCATCCTTACAATCGAATATTAATCACAGTAACGGTTTAGCTCATCACTAGTAAACTAGTAACGATGCTATCTATAGTCATATCTCGGACTTGGTCTGTTCATCTTGATGAAGACCGAACTCTCGCCCTCCGTACTATACACCCCCCCACCAATTTTTCCAAGCTATCTTCTAACAATTTTAAATAAACCGCATCAAACAAATATATTGATCGTAGATCCTGCTAATGTAAAACCACAAATTTCTCAAATAAGATACGAGGTAGTACAAGAGGCAATCTATTTGGGAGCGTTGATCACGAATACCGATGATTGTAGATAAGAAAATTGAAGACTAATCCAACTAACAATTGTCATGAAACATAATATGAGCATCAAAATATCCCTAATAATATTGTACTACCACATCTTTTATCTATGACTTATTGAACTGTATTGATAGTGTCATTATGGCTGTAAAGTGCATGGCCAGATCGATCGTATTTTTAATATCTGTAGGTTAAGATTACTTAAATGTTTTCTCTTTCATATATTCAATAACAGTACGTAAGTATGTGTTCAATTTAAAATATAGTATACATTGTCTTTATTACGAGTAATAAAAATATACATTAGCAAAATCGTACGAGACGACTGGCAAGTGTATTGATCATCTGTCATATTTTCTATGCTATGCTGTCTACCATAAAATAAATCACTCTCTTAGTCGCAATGTTAAAGTGACGTGAGATAATTTTTGGTTATGTTTGCGACCTAATATTTGTCAAAATCTGCACCGGAATAGTTCAGATAAACAATTTTGCTTATCTGCTAGTCGTTGGTTAATTGTCACGATTTCTTAATGTACGCACTAGAGACTTGGACTGTCTTCAATAATGGAAAATCAACATCCTCTCGAAATGTACTTCTGAATAAGGTTATGGCTAGTATTTCATGGCGCACGATGTCTCAATTCTGCAACAAATTGCAGCACATAAAAATTATTTAACATTTTTTTTGTTTAAATAGAGATGCATGCATGGACTAAGTATCATAATAATATTATTCGTGTTTTCAAACCAAGCTAAATCCTCGTGCTATGAAAATAGGAACATCTTGATGGCTTTTGGAACGAGGCTCGAACTTCCGATCACTATATCACTAGGCGAGTATCGTAATCACTAGACCGTAAGCACGTCAATTATATGTCAACATGACAGCAGAAAAGTAAATAATTTTGGGTCCAACTAAAGGACAAGGCAGAAAACTATAACGGTAGATGGATGCATTTTGGCTGAATAGACTCTGGAGTCAGCTGCGAGGGTGACTCAGAACTGAGACCTGTAGAAGTGCATTATTAGTTACGTCTCATCTAATCGAGGCCGCTGTGTGTCAATACCGACATGAAGGAATAAAGAAATCATTAATATGCATACCGGCTGTCTTGTGATTTATATTGCTCTATAGCTTCCTGGGGACGAACTGTTCTGTTATTGGTCTGCCAAAAGGTAATTATTTTTAACATTTGCATTCTTCCATCTCCGTCTCCATCTGTCTTCGAAGTCGAAGTACGATGCCTTAAATTATTACAAATAAATAATTACACATAAAAATTAATAAAAAAAACCGTAGAAATCAACAGTATTTTAGCATAATGCAAGAAAAAGAGTTTGGCATTGCACATAAATAAAATATAGATTTCAAGAACCCTTGAGAATAAATTATAAATTTCATGAAGACTCTAGAATCATCTATTTTCATTAACTTTCACACTCCCCTTCAATTTCCACACCTACGGGCTCCACTCGCCACAGAATCATCCTGCTTCCCATTCCCAGCAAATACTTCTGTGTTCTGATAGGATTACGTCATCCGCCATCAAAATATGTCCCTAATAAGTTATTGACTCTGCCCTTAGAACCTGTCATCTCACCAGACATCGTGTGAACTATCCTTATGTTCATATATAGGGTAGTATAGATAATCTCAAACGTATAGGTATATGAGATAAAAAAATTATCAATACTTTAAATTCAGTTCTTACTCGTATATCGAGGATGAATACAGACAGAGTTAACATGTGATGTTCAGTACGCAAATTAGATCAGTACCGTTAGCTGAATGGGGGGGGGGAAGGTGGTTGGTTCTTTCACAGATTGCGAGACCAGAAAGAAAGAAAGTACTCATCTTATTTCAATGCTATTAGTACAGACCTTTCTCATGGTAAAAAAACGTTCCACAGCGAGCTTCATGATCTTTGTGGAAACGTTTGTTTTCTCAATTTTCGCGAGAGCGCTTTTTGCTCCCTGCACTCAAAGGCTCTTCACTTTGAAAGGCGGTGCATTAATTTGGATATCAAAGGAAACTACAATGCTATTTATGTCATATCTTACCTACAGAATGATAAAGTTCCTTCTGTCGTTAATCTAAAAAAAGTATGACTAAAATTTCGAATGAATAATATACATATTTACACCTAGAGCTATCTAAAATTGTTATAATTATTGTCAGAATGTTATTAAAAGCATAAAAATGAAGGATATAGTTCATAGGCAGTTTTGGTCATTAGCTGTATGGGCTGTGCATATTGTTGTTATTTTTCACGTTGTGTTTTATACAGTTGGGAACAGTTTGGCTTTTAATTTATTTTCGGGCATTTTGTGTGGGTATGTTCCTCTGGACAGTGTAGATATTTAGGTGCATCCATTTTTTTATACAACATATAGATGAATGGTCAAAAGTTAGGCAATGGTAATATTGCATGAGTGGGTTGCAGTATTTAACGTGAATTTTAAGAAATCCGATATTTATTCTTCCTTTCAGTAATAATAATTTTCTTATTTTGCCAGTAACTTCTACAATGTAGTTACATAATTGTGTATTTCTTCGATTTTTTAATATTTTTTTGTTTTCTAATATGTTTTTATGTTTATTTGTGGGGAATAATTGGTTAATGTCATTGTTTTAAAGTAGAATATCAAAACCACATAAAAATAACGCATGATTTTTTTTTTTGTAATTCTTCTGCGGATATTTCAAAGTCACTTTTTATTATGTTTATTTTTTCCGTAAGTATTTTGCGGGGTTTTTTGTGGTAAGTTATTATAATTTTATTTTGTTATTTTGTTTTTGTATCCCGTTTACATTAAATTCCAGTTTGTTTATTTTAATGTTCTCCTATACAATTTTTTTGTAGGTTTTCGCTTGGGATATCCTTTTTGCTGCCAAAAAATGAATTAATAAGACTGCAATTCTAAAATAATCGAGTTATCATATCCAATAATTATTCACAACAGTTTTTGACAAGGGTGTTGAACAGAAAAATTTCAAGATTAAATTGTAATTGCTCGTAAACCATCAGGGAGTGGTATTGCCCTACGCGCGTGATTTGCGCATTTGCCAGTCGCAATGACTCACTAATCGGGAGCATACCGTGCGTTCGAGGCTGTGCAATATTTAAAGTGCGGTGATTCATTGGTTCGTGCGCGTCGCGCTTTTTGTACTCACTTTAATATTCGACGAGTAAGTGATGGCTGAGAACGCAAATTACCTGGTGTTGGGTTCAAAAGTTCAGACAAGAAGGGACAATGGTTAACCAAACTCCTCCAGGACCATTAACGTCAGCAGCGACGCCAGAACATATGGCTCATGTTCGACGTGAAATTATGCGCAATCCGCGTAAATCGATAAGGAAGATTGCAGCCTGTACTGGAATAAAAAAATCAACAGTGTATGTTATTTTGAAAAATAAACTACAGTTTCACTCATACAAACTGCAAATCATGCAGTTTCTCAATAAAAATGACTATTATTTGCGTGAAACCTTAGCAAGTACGATGCTGGAACGTTTTGGAATAGCACGAATGCTTGGAAATATATTTTTTACTGACAAAATACATTTTCATATCGATGGCTATGTTAATAAACAGAACATGAGATACTGGTGCTCCGACAACTCAAAAGAACGCTATCAAAAACGTTTGCATTGTCCAAAAACGACAGTGTGGTGTGCAATTGCTGCCCGAGGGATAATTGACCCAGATTTTTTTAACCAGCGAGACGTGTACTTAACCTGTTTATTTGATTAGATTTCATTCTATAACGGAAAACATCTTTTCATTTATCTCTCCCAGGTATTAATAATATTTTTTTCCAGTTTAGGGCGAAGGTAGAATGTGATAAATCAAGGTTGGTATGCGTTTCTGAGGTGAAGAACTCGCCGTTTTTATGTTCTCCACAATATATATATCTAAATATGGCAAACTATTATTTACTATACAACATATTATATAAACAGTTATTGACGTTCATCCAATAGCCAATACAAGAAAGGCCACATAAATCATATTTTTAAATATTCTCATTATTTGAATACCTGTCAGAAAATACAAGGTTAAGGTTACGTAACAATATTTGTTACTGTTTGCATTTGCACTTGCAACTATTTGAAAGTAGGTTAATAATATTAATCACCACCAGGATAGCGAGACCAGGAATTATAATCTGTCACAGGTGGTACACGTGCCATAGCAACATTACGGTATTACTTAAATAATTTTAAAATGTTATTTGCATTAATAATACGTTATACGGATATACCGGCTACGGCCGTGTAGCGGCCATGATTAGCCGTGAAGATGCCACTGAAATAGTTATAATAAAATAATTTATTTTCTTTAAATAGTTATCGTTAATTAAATTAAATTTTGTTTACAAATCAGTGTCTAGAACGCCGTGAAGAAATACCATAGCTTAATGCTTGTGAAGCTTGTTCTTCTAAGACTGTTCCTTTCTACACGTTTGCATGTTTTACCCGTAGAATTTATTGATACCTCGTAATATCAGCATTGTCTAAGAAAGGAAGCACTTATTCAATAAAATCATTGAAAACGAAATCATATAATTTCTGCTATGACCTAATAGTCTATTTAGAAGAATTAGGGTAAACCATATAATGATACTCACAGATAGTGGGTGCGCTTGGAAATTATGTTAAAATCGTTTATTTTTTGAGCTACGTTTTTGTATTTTGTTTATACGTTCTTGATTTAATTGAGAAGAATGTAAAAGACAATATTTACATATTATATATTTTAGTTGATTCCGTGGTATGTATAAGTATGTAAATATGTTGAAAAAACAGCTGTGTCGTATTTTTTAAAGCTTCCAGTCACTGGCCAATCAATGCTAGAATGTGTAGATACTATAAAGTGTCATAATAATATATTTTATTGATAATCTTTGATGGTTCAGTTATTATTAATTACATTATGATTACTTACATTATTTTTCACAGATTGATATTATTTATTAATATAGTTACATATATACTTGATTTTTAAAATATATAATATAATAGAGAAGTAATAATTTGATTGTTTTATGGAAAATACAATACTTTTTCATTAGATTCGACAGTAAAATGAACGAGATAAATGTGTTTATTTTCAGTAGTCACGTTTTCACTGAATCGTATATTTTAAATTTATTCATCATAATGTTAAAAGTACGGATAAATTTAGAAAAGTATTAATAGTCATTCAGATTTTATAATATAGACCAAGCTGCGCAATCAGGTTCTCAATAGAATTAATATTTCAATGATAGAGCTTTCCACAAAATAAACCACACGTAAATAAAATATCGATCTAATTAAAATTATTCCATCTTAGTAAGTCAGCTGTCAAAACGAACAAAAATGACATACAGATGACATATAAAATTTGCATATAGATTATTTCTATGGTAAGTAAGATTTCTCCCTTACCATTGCAGAAGAAAAGATGACAGGTGTTAATGTACGTTTTAATATAATATAAAATATGTTTTTTTTCTTACACATAATAAAGACAATGACACTTGACAAATGATACTACTGAAGCCGCCACATCCAGAAAGTCATAGATATAGATGGAGAAGCGTTATATTATTTTGGATTATTATGACTAACCATTATTCATAATGTATACTACATACTCTAGTAAATGTAACTTTTCAATTAAAAAGTTGAATATTTTTATAATATTTATCTTAACTAATCTTGGCCTCCAGATGATATTCTTGCATATAGTTCTTGAAAAATTTCTACATGTTGTATCTAGTACATTTTCAGCAGCATTAAAATTATCTCCATAATTGATGGTTTAATTCGCTTTGCTTGGTTTACTTCGCCAATTGTGATGTTCGATGGCCAAAATTATAGTTAAATTGCTCAGAGAGTAACTGTATGCGCAATATCTAGCCATGACCGGCTAGAGTGATAAATTAATATCTATATATCACTTTGAGTAATTCTTATTCACTATGCTCAATGTCTTATTACTTACTCGGTCCAGAACTATCTTATTTAATCATACCTGTATAAAAATATAATTATGTGATATAATTTGTGCTAAATATTGATAAATATGAGAGCAAGAGAGATCTAAATACTTTTTTTTTAGCCTTAAGAAGCAAGGAATGATTTATATCAGAAGACGGCATCGTTGTACTTTAGTAATATCCATCACGGTTCATGATGCTAAAAGACTGCTCAAAAACCCAGCGTATTGACGAAATCAAAACTTACAGAATTAAATGGGAAACACTCGAGGTGGCCGTCATCCAACCGTGATACTAATATTGATGACGATGACGGCTTAGTTCTGTGAATTATGTCATGTAAATGATAACATTTCGTAATTCAATTCAATTGATGATAAACTCTAATCACGGGTCATAATTTAAGTATAATATTCAGCATCACGATATTTAATTAAAATTAAATTCGTCTTAATATGTGTGAAATTTACAATGATTAAGTATATTTCGCGAAATATTACGTCATTTCAAATCAACACGTTTCGTTTGTTGACATTTGATTGAAAATTATTTTAAATGTTCAAAGAAAAAGTAAATCGTACGTTGTTTTCTAATAAATTGAGAAAATAGTGCATTGTACATTTTATTATTTAGATATTAACTATAGATAGTCGTTGTAATAGGTAGTTTTTCTATCGAAGTATACCTAATATTTATGAAACTGTATTAACTCCTCTACTATTCCGCTAAACTAATGATATTAATATGATTTTTTTAAAGCTTAAAATGATGAATAGTTTGTAAAAAAAATGTAATATATTTCAAAATATTAGGTGTACCCAAAAAAAAAACGTTTTTGTGAATGAAAAGCATTTTTTTTAAAACAAATTTATTTTCACAATATTATTCAAGAAAATAGTCTCCATCAACAGATACAACTTTATTCCATCGTTCAGGCAAGTTTTTAATCCCTCATCTCATCACATAAACATTGACATGCTTTGATTTAAAATATTGACGGAGGGCTGTTTTCACTTCGCTGACACTGTTACATTTTTTCACATTTAATTTATGTGGTAAAGACCTAAACAAATGGTAATCCTATGGCACTAAATCAGGAGAATACGGAGAGTGATCAATAGTTTTCCATCCGAGAGCATTAATTTTTTCTCACTTTATTCTCGCAGTTCGAGGCCGCACATTGTCGTCGCTTTTTGCGTGCGATACCCACACCCCTTGTTCCCACACATTTCTGATATTTTTCAAAATTCTTTGATTGCTGTGTCATGAAAATCCTGATCTTCTTAGTTAATACGTTCATTGACATCTCTGAATTGGCCTTAATTTCTACAGGTAAGGGATTTTAATCGATGATTTTTGGTGTTCCATTTCTAGGCTTGTCTTCGAAACAAAAATTTCTTGATTTAATTCTTTTGAACTCACAACTGACCGTCAAAATTATATACAAATTTGGGTATACCTATTATTAACATTTTTTGTAACATCATAAATGTAGCGATAATTAAGTAGTTAGAAAAAAAACCACCTCAATATTTTATATTATATTATATTAGTCTAAATTTAAGAGCTTTGAAAATAATAACGTGCTTGTTCGTCTTGTGGTTAAGATACTTGTATAGTGATCTAATGGTCGGAGGCTCAACCCTTATCCCAGAAGACAACAAGTTTGTTCTATTTTCATAGCATAAGTGTTTAGTTTAGAAAATATTAAGAATATTGATGCGTATTCTGCGTATACATCTATATTTTTAACCTTTTCGTCACTAAGCGGCCAGAACTTCCGTGTGATCCGAAGCGGGGTATAGAAATACCCCAGATCATATTCATACAAACGATAATAAAAAGTTCATGACGGGCGACGTGGTCCCAACCGCCTCGCCGGACGTCTCTTGTCCAAACGCCGCGAGTCGCGATAAGCGATATAGCTGTCTCCCTAGTTCGAATCTGTGGTATGGGGCTACTCGGTGCATTAGTTAGAGTGAAACAAATAATAAGCACAATAATTTAAAGGTAAGACACAGGGGTATGGTATCGGTGTATGTCCCGCGCGAAGATCACTGGACCGAAAACAATATTTTTAAATATTATACTCGCAGAAATTTGAAAAACAAAAAATGACAAAAATTTTGTCATTATTTCGGCGAAGATTACAAAAAATAAGAATGAAATCGTTTTCATAATTATTGAGTTATCAAGTTTAAAGCGATCTATGAGGAATATGAATACCCGCATCGGTAAGGCAAGGTTAATAATAATAATTTCATGCTATTTAGTGTCTTCTTTTTTATATTCTTTTATTTATATAATTCTTTCTGCAAACATATTACATCAAAATTATATTATCAGAATTGATAAGAAATAACACAATATTATGAGATATGGAAACCTAACTCAAATCGCACTAAAAGGGCGCAATTTCAGGAATTCGTCGATGCTACATACATTGCTATTCGACCACATCATACGGCGAACATGGTAAATATAAACAAAACAATATATTACCGAGCCATTGTTTAGAAGGTTTAATTATTATTTCACTTTTAAGTACCCATGTTGGCTGGTCTGGAAACTTTTCTTTACGGATGGCTCCAAAATTGATTTAACTAGTCACACTGGGGTAGCAACATTCTGTGATTCAGAAAACCTGGCCCAGAAATATCGATTACCAAAAGAAACCTTAATATTTACTGCTGAGGCCATTGCAATCCTCGAGACTAAAATATATTTTGAAAAATCTACCCTTTTGCAATAAAAGCCTGATCCTGTAAGATTCTCTTAGCGTCCCACAAAAATTAAAATCGTATCCTCTTCATACGCCGAAGACGAGCAGTGTATCCATATACGAGAATTAATGTTTAGTATGAAACAAAAAGACATGGATATTGCTTTAGCTTGGATTACCAGTCACTGTGAAATCCCGGGAAATAAAAAAGCCGATGCCTTAGCAAAGGAAGCCTCCATTTACATAATCATGTGACAATATCTAATATACTTCCCATTCTCAAAGAGAAAATGATCTGCATTTGGAGAGATCAATAAGAGACTTCTAAACTTTAAAAAGGTAAATGGTTTGCAAAAATTTAGTCAGTGATTCCTACTAGGCCCTGGTTTTCCAAAACGAAATTAAATAAGTTTGAAACTTCCTCGATCTGCCGTGTGAGGATCGGCCATTGTTGTATCAATTCTCACTTGTTTAAAATCCGCATTCGGGACTCTCTTATGTGTGAATGTCAACTAGAAGAGGAAAATTTAAATCATGATTTTAGGATGCCCTATCAATGACCATTATTCAAATTTAATCCAAGATCTTTCTAACAACAAAATTGCATTCCTCATCAATATCTCAACATTGTCATCATCCAAAAATCAAACTATTTTTAAAAAAGAGGTTTCTGAACGCCATTGAAATAAACCTCTAAAAAAATTAAATGTATCCAAAAGGAACTTCATATTAAATAAAATTACTCTGTAATGGCAAGAAGTCCATAGGGGTGAAACGCCAATATTTTTTTAAAAAAAAGTTACCACATATAATCATGTGCATAGGTACTAAATCTGATTTAATTTTTAATTTCTATATCCATCTAGACAAAAAAATTTAAAATTAATTAAAAAATATACTTGAATGACATCTGTGGTCGTGTACCGAAATGATTATCCTCTACAAAAGCGAAATTGAAATAAACCAGTCCCCATATTAAACACTATTTAGTTTTCCCTCCGTAAACACAGATGGCAACATACGTTACTTTGAGAAACTCTGTTGATAGTTTTAACATAATTAACTATTAATTCATAACCAGGTACAATAATGAGATTTTTTAAGAGATTTCAATTACATTTTATCAAATCAAATATAGTAGATTGTGCTCGACACTCGGAAATTCACTACGGTGCCCAAGAATGGAAGAATTTACACAACTTTTTAGACGCCTCAAAAATTAAGCGTTGATCCATTCTAAGACGTATTTATTTTTAAGAATATTAATTGATTTGTGATTATATTAAACATAAAAGTTGTGGGACGTAAAGATTTAAAATTATTTTTTAAATAAAAATATTATTATATATTTGTTTCTCATTTAAATTCATTACCATCATAAGTAATGACTAATCACATAGTAGAGCTTCGTTTTTGTAGTATGATAGTTTTCGTGACACAGGCATTCATGCAGTGGCGTAACTACGGTAATACATTTGTTGTCCATTTAGACCTAGATCGGATAAGGGCCCAAATGATCCACGCTATACAATACATTTGATATAGATACTTTTCTCAGCGCTGAAATGAATTAATATTTTTTAAATATATCACAGTACAATACTTAGAATAACGAGTTGATTAGTGTATACATCAGAAGTTCACGTGATTATAACTTATACAAGTACCTAAAAACTAAAAAACGAGAAAACTATTATTTTAGGAGACATAAATTTAAATATAGCTAACAACTACTCATGTAATAATAAAGTACCTATATTATGCCAATACCTCCGACATATGAGACTACCCCTGCAACAACACTATTATTTTTGGACAGATATGAATTATGAATGCAAATGCGTTGTATATCTTCTTGGGTATCGAATGATATATTAAACAAACATAATATAAATTAAAATACTATTACACACAATTAATCTTAACTTATATAACAATATATAGATGATGTAGGCCGATGCTAAATCTGTCTATCAGAGTCAAGACCTCAGCCCTAATACCAGTGAGTGAGCAGCCTGTGCGTGTGTGTGTATGTGTTTCACCAACCTGGAACATCTGTCATTAACTGAATTATTTAAATTGAATTGTAACTGTATTATTTAAACACGTTGAAAACGAATGTGTATTATCTTTACACATTTCAGGTAGATATTGTCTTATATATTTCTCATGTTCGTTCAAACATTGTATCATTTCCTTCATTATTTTGTATTAACATTTTTTATTTCCCTTCTTTAATTATTCCTAATTTATATTTGTAAAACCAATTATGATATGATTAATGATTAACAATATAAAATGTTTGCCTCAGCACGAGCGAAGCTCAGTGAGGCAGGTATTAAAATACTAAATGTACATACAACATGTGACATAAAATAAATATATACATATCTATGTAACATTTTGTAAAAATACAGTGTTGTCGCTTGGGTTTAAAAATTAGATCAAGACAATGAGTAAATGATGCACTAGATACTTCACGAATGCTTAGGGCATATTATTCATAATAATACAATTCAGTAGTTTCAGTCAAAATAACTTTATTTTATAAGTTGCATTGATATAAACATTTTTACATAACTATTTGTCTTGTATATTATTTCGCCACAGTCAATATACTCGTGTTCTAAATTCTTTGATCCTAAATTACTAAATCTTCATAAAAGAAACATCTATTCCGTGTACAGCATGCCACCATTACGATATAAATAATCAAGAATTAAAAAAATAATAACAACCATTTTTAAATAACTTCAAAATTGACTCCGCGTAAATATTAATATTACGCGCAATTTCATTATACAATTCCGTTTAAAATCGCGCGTGCACAAGAAGTACATTCTAAAAATAGATTATTCAAGGGCACACGTACTGTTCCAACAAAACCAGAATAGCATGTCACGAGTTTCTGCTGTATAGAAATTATTGCCTAATCTTTCCTTTTTTTAAAGATGTTCTGTAGTTCTAGTTTTCCCCCTCTCTAAATTTACTGAACACCGTTGTTAGGAGGGCTATATAAGCAACTCCCACTTAGTCTCTCTCGAGCAGAAAAAAATCAACATCTATGTGACCTAGAGGCGCGCGTCCAAGAGATCATCGGTTCACGATCTTTTTCGGTCCTTTCTTGTAAAATGTATCAGTCGCGGTAAAACCATCTATCTCGGGAATATTTTTTAACAGTTGTAATATTCTTAACTAAGTGAGATAATAATTTACTCGGCATGTCACAGTGAACTTTTCAAAATCTCAAAGTGGTGACCTCGACCTATCGCGATTGTAATATACAAAACCTTATAGGAATTCTGCCGTATTAAATTACCAAAAAATTCACATTCATTTGAACAGATTTGACGTCTCTTGTAAACACCGTCGTAATACCTAGATCCTAGATAAATTTTCTACTACTTTCTCCATCGCCTAACTGTTTCGGAAGATCTCGCATTTACCAAGAAGTCATCTCCTACGTCTTTCATCAGCTTCATCCAGGAAGATCGCCTCTGCCCACCTGACGACTCCAGGCTGTTCGTGTCATTAGATATGCCGTCACCATGTTCCTCATTTAAAACTAAGGTACCGTGCGCCCTCCAGTGTTCCGCATTTACATAAACCTACAACTCTTCAAAATTTATATTCTGAACATTCCCGCTCTCGCCGAAAGTGATCCCTCCAGTTTTCTCTGTTTGAAACTCAACTGACAATGTAAAGTTATCCTCGACCACCGTATAGATTATAATAACCTCGAATTACTCCATAAAACTTTGTCTTGTAATACATTTCATTTCTATCGTAAATCTTGGTTGTGTATAAATATTTGTCACTTTACTTTTCCATAACATTTTATTATTAAGATTATTAAGATAAACCGGAGCATTTACCAACAAGCAATTTCTGATCAAACTTGCCCATATAATAAAACCATATCCGACCAGCTCTAGTTAAATAAACATTTGTTACATTATTTCTTGAAACGACAAGCCACAATTTATTAAAATAATTAAACTCGGTCGAGTATGATCTTAATATTCATTCGGTGTCTCCACAGTATCCATGTACAGAATTAATCTTGTATAAATCAGTCATCGGTTATGAGAAGTTAAAAAAAAAGGTATTGCTCTCTCTAGATACATTATAATTTGTCAAGTGTGATGTGACGGTCTCAATACCGAACACGCAGAAGCAGCAAGTCTTTCTATTGTATTTCATATATTACGATATGTGATCTTCCCATGTAAACCTTTTATCTTATTTTTCGCCACCACAACATTTCACTTTTATATTGTCTTTGTTCTGTTCATAACTTTTTAACTGAATATATGTCATTCCGTACTGAATGTACCTAAACCTTTTATTTCGATACCCTGACCATAAAAGCATATATTGAGTCAAACCTCGAGCAAAGCTTGAGACGAAAGAGAAGTGTTCTATCCGCAGAGCTGGTATCTTCAACTTCAACTTGATGAACCTAATCAAGGTCTTTTTACTGTTAATAACATACAATAAATTTTTTAAAAAGTCAACTAAAGAAGTTTTCGTTACATATTGCTAAACTGCCCACCTTGTTAGGTGCATATAAAGTTCGTGTTATAAGGTAGGTAATTGTTTCGTATTATAATTTTTATTTGTCTATCTTCCATTATAATTTGCGTAATTTTTATGCTTAAAGGTTCCTTAAGTACCTACCTACCATAATATTACATATATACATAAATCGATATATTTGATCTTTTTTATAAATGTAATTATGCCTTTTTTATAAATGTAATTATGATAATTGTTACTAAATTATCATTTTATAATTCTGATACTAATCCTTGGATCAAAAAAATTGAATTCCGATATTTCTAGATTGCAATTTAGGCTCAGAATTAAGATTCACTAGTTGCGAATGCATTTTTGTATTTTCTTCATTTTAGAAAATATAAACATTATTAACTAGGAGAAACCAATTTTGCTTTTAATATTTAATGCATAATACAATGCGTACTTATAATACATAATATTCCATTTTTGTAGTTACGCCACAATATATTTTTTTTATGTATTTATTTCTTCAACGCCCTTGTGGGCTTTTACATAAAAATACATTTTCATTTCATTTAAAATATAACAGTACATTTTTAATTGAAATTTCAATAAAACAGTTTAAATATAACATAAAAAAATAAAAACTAAGTATACTTTATGTATAAATATTTCTTCAGCTCAAGTATGCTCCTGCAACGAAAAATGTCAACGAAACTCAATTTGTTACCAAGACGATGCATTCGCGACATTGGCGAATTAATAGCAAAATTATTTCTATATGTACCTAAAAAAACACTTCATGTCGTCTCGTTTGAGTAGGTACTTTATACGAAAACATTTGTATCAACTCAGGGCAGTCCAACATGCTATTGATCATTTTATATAGATATACTATATCGCCCACATCCCTTCTCTAACTCATTAAATAATCGTAATTTATATTTTCTATCGGAATATGTAATTTAAAATTAATAAATCTTAGAAATCTATGCATTTTTTAGCCTCTGAAATACCTTGAATATATCCCAGATTGTGTAGGTATTCAAGGTATGTTCTATTATACGAGGGATTCCCCACTCGCTCAAGGGTGACACCATTAAATTAAATTAAAAATTAACGCTTCCTTAAGATGATCAATTGACCTTTTTTAACTTATTTCATTTACTTGATAATTATTAAAATTCTGTCGGTAGGATAGTATCTATACAGGGTGTCCAGCGGAAAATTTTCAAGATTAAATTGTAATTGCTCGTAAACCATCAGGGTGAGGAAAGTGAAAGAGGTATTGTTCGACGCGCGTGATTTGTTAATTTGCCAGTCATAATGAGTCACTGGTCGGGAGCGCACCGCGCATTCTCGGTTGAGCAATATTTAAAGTGTGGTGATACATTGGTTCGTACTCACTTTAATATTTGACGAGTAAGTGATGGGCCGAGCACGCAATTTATCTGGTGTTGTATTCAAAGGTTCAGACAAGAAGAGACAATGGTTAACCAAACTCCTCCGGGACCATCAACGTCAGCAGCGACGCCATAACATGTGGCTCAAGTTCGACGTGAAATTATGCGCAATCCGCGTAAATCGATAAGGAAGATTGCAGCCTTTAATGGAATAAAAAAAAAACAGTGCACGTTAATTTGAAAAATAAACTACTGTTTTACCCATACAAACTAAAAATCGTGCAGTTTTCAATGAAAGTGACTAATCTTTACGTGAAACCTTAGCGAGAACGACGCTGGAACATATTGTTTACTGACAAAGCACATTTTCATATCGATGACTATGTTAATAAACAGAACATGAGATACTGGTGCCTCGACAACCCAAAGGAACGCCATCAAAAACGTTTGCATTGTCCAAAAATAACAGTGAAGTGTGCAATTTCTGCCCGAATGATAATTGGCCCTTATTTTTTTGACCAGCGAGAGACAGTCACTGCTGACATTTTTTGGTACCGCAACTGCAGCTGTTTCCCGGGTTCAACAACAGAACACAATGTCAGCAAGATGGGGCCAGTCCACACACAGCTAGAGTTTCAATGGAAAAGGTGAGGGGAATTTTTCCCAATAAATTAATCAGCAAGTACGAAGACATACCCTGGGCACCTCGGTCACTGGACCTTACACTGTGAGACTTTTTTATGGGAATACCTTAAGTCGAGTGTTTACAGCAACAATCCTCAAACAATTCAGGCAAGAAAATATCCACCGTGAAGTTGCTTCCATTGAACCAACGCTACGCTTTGCTCTCGCGTGTTCGCAAATTTAAGAGTCCGATTGCAAGAGTGACTTGAGAGAAATGGATGGCATTTAGACGATATTGTTTATAAAACGTAAAATCCACATCGTTAAACTCCATTTTGTATAAGTGAAGTGTGAGAATAACATTGTAGTTTTTTTTTAAATTTAATATTAAACTTGAAAATTTTCCTCTGGACACCCTTTACATTGTAATATTATTTAATGTTTATTATATAATAGATGTAGCGAGAGCGCACACCAAAGATGCTGCCCGCCGGCGCATGGCGCCAGAGCGACATAACATTATTTGTGATAATTGACAATTTAAACGGAAACATGTATACCTACATATTATTTACATGTACGTACGAAAATACGCAATATTTTTGCCATTCCCCGTTCGTACTAATGCCGTCACTTCGGCAAGGCACTTCATCATAATGTAATATCAGATTTGCACCCGTGTTTATATACTATTATTAAAATCAAAATAGTATCATAAATTATCGTTGGTAGAATGAAACTAGTAACTGTATGTTTCTCGTGTTGAGGAAAATTGTGGCAATGCTCTAAGAATAAATAGTTTTGATTTATGCTCGATGAAAATAATGTATGATGCACTTTTAAGAAATTAATAAAATAATTCAAAATACTGATTAAAATTACTCATTAGTCATGAAACGTTATCCGGATAAAATTCTTATGGTGTCAGTCAAAATTCGATGTGATTAAAATATACTAGTTAAACTCGGCGTAACATTGGCATATCTTAGAGAATGTTAATTGGTGAAAATCAAAGAATCATTGTTATGCATCCATAAATTTTAATAAACATAATTAAAAATTTAAGTCTTCCCTTATACGGATGTTTTTTTTTTGAGGTATAGAATTTTAAAATGAAATAAAACAAATAAAAAACATGGTAATGGCATGTATTGGATTTCTTGGAATTATAATTTTATGCTATTAGAATTTAAGTATGTTACGCATAATTTTTAAAATACTAATTTAATGTATTAATTATAAATATATACATATAAAATCAATTTTGTCGAAAAATATTATTTTTCGCGCTACCGGGATTCGAACCTGGATCTCTATTTCCAATCCGGGGAAGTACACTACCAATTGTGTTATAGCGCCAGTATTTTTCATAACAATTTTTCGAACCTATATGTTACACTTTTTCAAATCAATACATCTATTGTTACATTATTTGAAAGCCATCTACATTGTTTTTACGGAATCTCAAATACGTTTGAGTAAACCGACTGCAGACGCCAGATATTTTTTTCGCTGGAAGTCGGTTTCGACCACTTTTTAGAGCAGCTGGGGACGTATATCGCCAATAATGCGACGAATGTTGGCTTCCAAGTCGTCTATCGTCTCTAGTTTATTGGATTAGACTAACAACTTCACATATCTCTACAGAAAATAATCCAAAGATAATCCAGAAAATAATCGTACGATCTTGGAGGCCGATTCACAGGTCCGTTACGCGAATGCTCACCGAATATATCCTTCAATAAATTGATTATGGCTCACGCTGTATATCATATTGCACCATATAATTGGAATCACAGTTCTTCCATATTAATACCATTCAATTGGGGAACGATAAAGTCAGTGATCATGGATGCTGTGCACAATGGCTAATCGACCCATTCGGGTCCTCAATACTACGCTCTACTGCAGCTCAGATTCTTCGATGCGCACTGTACACCATCTCTGAGAATGCGTATTATCAATTATAGTATTCGCGATTCATAAACGATTCATAGTTTTTCGAATTACTTGCTCGGATGGACGATTATATCGACCTTAAAATGGACGTAGCGTACGGTAAGTTTCGCGAACTGAACCACGATTTTCGATATAAATTTTCATAATTTGCAAGCGTTATTCTGGCATAAGTCTATTCATGGTGAAATGGCAGACCAAATTGATCATAAATCAGTCAAATTTCAAATTGAAAATGTCGAATTGGCTCTCGCTGGAAAAAGTGTTGTCAATTCGAAAAAGAAGCCTCTAAAAAAAAACAACCTTTACAAGATTTAATGAGTCTATTTATTTAATTCTAAGAAGAGAACAACGTATAGTTCCATGATTGAATACAGGTATCTGAAAATGTAATCATATTTTTAACGTGTGTTCTTGTAACTCGTAGACAGTCTGATAAAATTCTGAATATTTAGTAAATTGACTTGTTTTGAATTTGAAAGGCATATTTGTGCAAGAGGTATGCGCGGTATGAGATCAATTTTCATATTAAATTCATCTATTACGCTAGATTCTACGATGAGTCCTTTGCAGATGCGCTTATATCAATCTTGTTTTATTAGCGAGTTTCATTGATGATATCAGATTCAAAACAGTCATGCCAAATCTTGTAACATACTTGGATGGTAAATATCGCTGACTTGAGAACTTCAGTTAAACGTCCAATAAATAATCTTCACCGTTCTGTCTATGTTTTTAACTGCATCATCAACGAATATCATTATTATTAATTATTTATTTAACAGTATTAATTTAATTTACATTTTTTTAAATATGGCTACAACATTCCCACTTAAATTTAGACTTTCAAAAACGCAATTATATTTTATTTCAAATTGTCGTGAAGATCTGTAAATTTGTAGACTCTTACATTTTCTTATTCTATCATGCTCAAATTTAGTATGCAAAAGCTAATTAAATCTAAAACTTTTTCTAGTATTTTTTCCTTGAGAATGATTACCGATGTAGACGGGAGACAGTATGGTGAATTGTGTGCATCAGAACCACGCATCTCATGCTTTCCATTGAGCGAACCGGTGGACCAACACGTCACAATATATAAGACTTTGAATCTCTGCTCTAAAACGTCAGTGTCGCAATTTTCCTGTATTTTATAGTTTCTCTTAATTTTTGGGCTTAAATAATGGAGTGTCAAGTTGAGAAGAACGAACATTTTCGACACATGTGTCTTTTCGCCTTTAATTAAGTTTAAAATGGTCATTCGTAATAAAAAAAACAAACCCTTACAGATAAAAACCATTGCGTTAAAACGAAATATATATTATACTTACAATGCATGACGCTTGCAGAACTAATATTTATTTTTGTGACCTACAAAATTTAATTACAAAATAAGGAATGGTCGCCATTGATGGTAATATGTTTTGGTACGGATTCATTAAATATATTTGAATCAGAACATGAAAGTAAATGGAAGACTATATGTACTTCTACTCACACTCTGAGTATAATGCGAATAAAAGCCACCCTTGAAATGAAAATAATATGTGTGTATGTGGATGATAATCGAATTTATTAAGCTCGTGTGTGAGAGGGAGAGGGGAGAAGCCGCCAAGTGCTGTGGAAAATGCGAAAATATCTCGCTGAGAATTGGAGGAAAGTACTTCTGAACCACAATCCCACTCGATTTCAAAAATAATGGATGTAAATTCTTACGATGTTTGCTCTGGTGTGGAAGTTTTAACTTTTGATTTCAAAGCTTTTGGGCGGCATTACAATTTTTAGGACTGAACTAAAAAGATTAATAATTTTGGTAACGAAAATGTGAGACGAAAAGGCTTATGTAAATATATATATATATATATTTATATATTCTTTTTTTTTCTTTTTAATTTAATATTAGAAAATATAATACATTTTAGAATTATCAGTAGGATATATATATATTTTATTTCTTTTCTATGAGAGTAGGACTCGTGTATAGAGAAGGAGTATATACGAGATAATTTATGTTTCAATTAGTCTGTGTATATATTTTTTTACTTCAGATACAAATTGATAGTAGTCTGTAATTGTTCTAATTATGATGGGAAAATTGTTAAAAAATTTGATGTCTTGATAAATATAGTGATTTTGAGTTGCGGTATATTTTAGCTTTGGAATATCAATTTGGTGTCTAAATCTTGTAGATCGGAATTCGCTTCTAAAGTTTAATTGATTTTTAATTTTGAAAATTTGGATTCAAATAGTCTTTATTTTTAGAATAATTTTTATTAACATTTTTTGAGTGATTTCTAAATGTGACATTAAAGTTTTAAATGTTCCTCCTTATCCAATAATACCATATTGCAAATGTGACTGCAAACGCGTAATATATTATTTTCAGATTTGTAAGTGATAAGATAAGTCTTAAAAATATGTAGGTAGTTTTCCTTATTTTGTTTGCAAGATTAGTCATATGTTCTTTCCATTTTAGTTTGTTATCTATTATGATTCCTAGGTACTTGATACAGTATTTCTCTTCAATTTATATTATCGACTTGTTTATGACCTTGAACTAGTGTATCTGCTAATGCTCTGTAACTAACCTTGATTCAGTAGTGTATGCAGTGATTAACTATGATTAGAGCTTCTTTCTTATTTTACTATTAAATTACCAGTTAAACCGGTCCTAGAACATCATTTAAGTGTCGCTTTTTCAAAATTGGATTTTCTTCCACCTGAATTAAACACTATAAACAACACCTTTTTATAAATGATAGTAATTTTTTCTTTAAACGCGTTATAAGGAGGATATTTTTAAAGATCTATATAAGCAGGGGCATGCAGTGCATACATGCAAAAAAGCTGTGCATAATTCTGGGAAACAAATATAAATTAAAAAATTGGATTAACATTAAGCGAAAACATTAGTTCCATCTGTGTACCAGTAGAGAATTGTAGTAGAGAAACTCACCGCAACTCACAGCTGTACTCATGGCGCTCTTTTTTTATTCGCCGTATCGTGTTACTTACATTACTCAGTTCTGTCTTTAAGCTAGCGAATTACTCAAGTCATATAAATGGCTATTTACTGAATTGAAAATTAATCCGTTTTGTTTGGAATCGTTACCTATGCTGTTTATTAACAGAATAATATTCGAAAGGGTCACAACTGCGTGCAAATCATTGAAGTGTCTACTTTCTCTTTTACTAATTCGCAAATTTTACTATCTTATTGTTTTTATACTGTTGATTTCATGATTGTTTTTTAAATTTGGTGCATGGATTGCTTTTTAATTTGAAAAAAACAAAAAGCAATTAGCATAACTATTTTCTACGTTAACCTTTAATAAAAATAATTATTTCCTTCAGTTATTACGTGAAGTATTTTAAAACAATAAATTAATCATATTGAGTCATAGAAAATGTTCTTAAAAATGTCCATACATTTTTATATGAAGAAAGTATTATTTTACGTTAAAACGTAAACTTTCAAAACACTATTAACAGTACTCTAAAATTACAAATAAATACATGGCAGGGTTCGATAAACAACGGATTTATTTTGTCTAAAGACGTTGGTTAAACGAAAGTACATATATTGTATACATATATTATATATGATCGTATAATATCATAATAATAGCAAAACCTAAATCTATACCTACTACACTCCACTGTATATAAGGCCATAAATAATAACTACCTATTAATTCGTATCTGAAAGATAATTATCATTTAAATTCCAATTTTCTATTTTATGACAATCTAAATTGATATTTTTATTTACTATTTTGAAAAAATTTAACTTCAGAACAAATAGATTTGACACTTCTTCTTAAGATAGAATAATAGAAAGTATTGTTTCATGTATTCAAAAAATACTTATTTGAATATGACCATATAGATCTCTACAATACAATACTTTACACTTATATTTGTTAGATTTCTATTTTTGATACCACAAATCTATTATAAGTAATTTACGTATCAATAGATGTGTTTCAACTCAACATTGATGAAATAACGAAAAACCTAAAAAATTAAAATGTTTAACGTGTGCGTTTTTTTATTTCTAAAACCTTTTAGCCTCGTCCAGGTCAATAGGATATTTTCACATAAAATGAAAAAAATCTTTCCCGTGAACACGGTAATACGCTGAATTTTTCTATATCATATTGAAAAATATTATATATTTTCGTACATGTTTATCTGTCTTGGTATTTCGTTACTATGGTTTGACAAGATTTTAATCGGCGATTTTTATATAAAAGTGAAAGCAGGAATACATGTTCAATAGTCGATGTTTTTCGGCTTTTTTTATTCGCGATAATTGAAACATTTTTCAAATAGCGGAATATATATGGCAGCAAATATCTCTTTCTCCTAATTGAATCTTTTCTGCCAGTACCTACATTAAATTAGTTATTAAAACTCATTGGTGAAAATTCTCATATTTTTTTAATTAGTTAAGTTAGGTTAGTTAGTTACAAGAAAAACATGGCTCATTACTATTTTATAAATAAAATTTAAAGTTTGTGCTTTGAAAAATAAGACATATTTGTTGGATTTTTGGTACAAGGATCAAAACTTTAATATTTCGGCAAACCAGTGAAGGCGTTAGATTTTATCTAGTGTAAACAACCTCACGATTGCTCTTCAGTCACGGTTTCAGGTTCCAATAACTTGTTAACTATACCAATAACTTATTAGCCAATTGCCGTAAAACTGGGATGCCCAGAAGTACCTAATAATTATAGAGTTGTTAAAACAACAAAATTTGGCAAATATGATAAACAGCTCTAGCATATAGTAGGGGCAAGTGCCCTACTTTTGGACAAAACTTTATTTTTCAACTACAGATTTTTTTATTTGATAAATAGAAAATAATATGGCCAAACTCTTTTCTCTTACCTATCGTGATGACATTTCTGTATGTATTTTACTTTTACATCGTGTAAAAGGTATAAGGACTTTACTGAAAAACTGTATTTTTGTCCAAAGGTACGACAGGTGCGCGTGTCTTTGGACAGGGGTGAACCTAACTTTGGACACTTATTCATTTATGAAAATAATATTATGTAAGGGTAAGATTTAAGCTACAAATATACGTTGATTGTTTTTAAAAATGTTTCATTTATTTTTTTATAATCTTCTGAATAACAGTAATTAAACGAGGCTATCAAAATAACGATATAAGATGTTATCAAAAAATATAGCAAGAGAGCTTAATAAAAAATATGATGTAACTAAACTTCTTAGTTACGTTTGGTTTTTAAATAAATATTGTACAGCTCTTCTGAATCCACAGAATTATTTATATCGGATTTTGATCGGAAAATTTTATTTTTCTCTTATATCTCATTTTTTTCCGAAGTGTCTGTAAGAATTCTTGATATTCCTTTCTTCCTATCTCCTTGATTTTTTGTTTTCCTTTTACCTGCCTTTGGAAATGGCATAATCATTTCAGGAGTTATTAAATGTATATCCGAAGAGGTTGATGGAATAGGAGTTTCTGCGAAAATAATTTCAGTATTTGGAATGTCCGGAGATGTTCTTTTTTGATTGGATCTTACTTCGGAAGCTAGTTCCATGTTCAGAATTAGTTGGTTCCACATTTGGAATATCTCTGACGAGTGAGCTGTACCTGAAGCTGTACCTGTGAGCTTTACCTGAAGAAACATGCCTCTTCACATAGTTAAACAGTGAGTAAGTTTTCATTTTGTAGCAATCATGTGAGAACCTTTATCTTGGATCACCTTTTTAATAGGTTCTTTCAACTCTTCAATATTAACATTCTTTCTCTTACGTCCCAATTTACTTTTCGGCACTATTAAAAAAAAAGGTTTTATTAGCCACAAACCTCTTGGAAAATACACTCCACTGCGTTTGTGCCTTTGGATACGTCTAAAGGTACGAACGTAAAATTGTCCAAAGGTACGACAAGCGCACAAAATTCAAAGATTATTGATCGTAGAAATTTGAGGTTAAGAAATATACAAAAGTAACAATTGAATCAAATATGCTTATTTTTGGTTTACTAATATGCAATTATAATATAAGATAATATTTAAATAGTAATTAAAAATACTTCATCACTTTTTTTTCAAACTTGTAAAACAAAAACACTATTGATAAAATGAATGATTTGACACAATAGTGTTGCTAGCTGACGAAAATGGAATACTCAAATATTTTTAGGGAATTTTTAGGTTGAATATTGCCAGTGATATTAATGTTGTCCAAAGGTAAAACCGTCCAAAGGTTGGGCACTTGCCCCTACTCTCTTCTTCATTTTTAGTTTTTTCCATTTACTTAGGGTCGGCTTTCCTTGTACGAAAGCGCCTGTACACTATGTCCTGAACGTCTCCTGAGTCCTGACTTATGCGGACGTTCTTTATTATATTCTCGATGTTTCACCACCAAGTTTCTTGTGTTTTTTCTAGATGTATTCTGCTGTCTAGTTAAGTATTGAACCATCTACTCTCAGTTGAAAGCAATTGGAGGTCAGAATCCATAGAGTACTAATGTCTTAATTTTGGAACAATTAACGATTCAAGACATATAGACAGTTGGAAAGCAAGTGGAATAAAATTTATTGAAGAGCGATGCGTTCAATGCCTCAATTTTAGAACAATTAACGATCCAAGATAGATCATCCACGATCTGTCTAAGATGGTGTCCCGACAATTGCGCGCAAGACAACTGCGCGTCCACAATAACGCGAAAAACAACTGCGCGCCGACAACAGCGCGCAATACATAAATAAATGAAGATATTTATTCCCATGTATTTCATTTTTAAATAAATTTTAAATGTAAAACATACTCATTAAATGAAAAAAATCAGAAAAAATATCATTTGGAAAGAAAGCCTTTTTTTAAATCAAACTAAAAAACTTAATGAAATAAAAAAAATTTTATTCTGAGTATGTTTTCTTTTTTTCGTATAAAGTTTTGGTTTGTATAATTTGTGATTTTTCATATTATAAGTATGTTTTAATTTTTATTGGATATAAAATACAATACATAGGAATAAATGTCCTCATATATATTAATTCTAGGGTTCGAAACCCATGAACTAAATTTTTAATTTTGTAGTTTTGTTCTGCGTATTATTGTCGGTGCGCATTTGTCAGCATTCTGTTGTCGGGGTTGTATTGCGCGCTTTAGTATCACGCGCAGTTATCTTGCGCGCAATTGTCGGGGATGCCGTCTAATATGCATGCCATAATTTTTCGGACACACGTATCGTTCGCAAGGAAAAGCTGATGGTGACTGGAATGATAGAAGAGAAGGAGAGTTAAAAGAACGATCACCAACTGAAAGACCGACCTGACCGAAAACACCACTGGTTATTCTTTTATAACGGGTCGAGAAGAGAGAAGGAAGAAAATCCTCAAGGGCATCAACAGATCACATCCGAAGGATGAGGAAATCAACTAGAAAATAAGTATTATTGTCAAAAATGTTAAATATTTTGTAAGTTTTTCCACTCTTAAGAATATAAATCAGCACCAATGAACCAGTATTCTTACATACTATGCTATTGAAACACTACTGAATACTAAAAACATTTAAATTGAACAAAACTAGATTTGGAATATTAAAAAAATATAAAGTTTTTGGAGAAGGTTACTTTTACACCTCTATTACAATGTACCCCACTAGATACATTTTTTTTGCTAATGATTTTCAATCTCAGCATGCCCTAGAACTTTAACTCTCTGTATCTCTGAGCTTTGACGGTCGTTGCGTTTGTATGTTTAATTTAAATTCGGCAATTTTAAATACTAAACTCTAAAAGTCTTCCTCTGACGCCATTTGAATACGAAACGAATTCACAAATTCCGGTCACGTGGTTGGCATTCAGTTATGCCGAGCAGGTATGTATCTTTACTGAATAAAAATATTGGAATGCCCTAATAAATTTTTATTTGTATCGCTAATGACAAGTTATTCAACGTTCGTCAATGGAAGTCGGAAATTGACAAAAAATCTTATTTAAATTAATGTTTTCAGTTGGGAAATTTTAAAAAACAATAAGTGAACTCACAAAAATAACTGGAATTCTATGTTTCTAGGAAGCGATATAGGAAGTTGACATTTTGAATGAGGGCCCCCAGGATATGATAGAAGTTGATATGCTATATGAGTAGTTTCTTTAAGGCGAAATATTAAATTTGTAGTCATGAAAAATCAACGGATAATCAACTTTCCTTCAATTAAAAATATCCGTTGATTAATTTAAGTAGATCAAGCATAAAACAGACAGATATATCATCGTTTACTTTCACGGGCATAATTTAAAATAAAAATTGATACTTGAGACATCAAATAAAAAAATAAATATATTTTATTAAAATTAATTCTAGGTCAGGAAGGAATTTCAGGTGGCTATGGTAGTGAATTCATAAGCGTTTAAACAATAGAGAAATAATAGATATATCATAGAGACGAAGCTATTTTTTATTAAATATATGGAAGTATGGGTAATTACAGGGCTTACGCCCTGTCTACGACTGGCTTAAATGTTAAATTATTATAGATAGTGTAGTGGTACTCGAAGTGAGTCCACATATTAACATATATCAATCTCCATATCTATCAAATTATTTAAAGTTGTATATATGTTAATATGTGGGCTTCAAGTACCACTACACTGTCTATACTAATTTATCTTTTGTAAATACGGAAAATTAACAACTAACACATTGTTTCCACCTTCCCACTATATGTGGATATTCTAACTTATCGGGTATTACTACCATACAAATTGGAAAAATAACGATGTACGAAGAAACCAAAAAGTGATGTCACATATTATTTATTAGCATCTCAACTCTTTCAAGAAACGAACTTTTTTTTCAAACGATATATGAGATAATCACTGACCGCTTATTACTGCGTTCGAAGCACGATTTAATTTATTCCTTGCGTTCATATTCTTTCATTGTTTATTCATTTAATATCCAGTAAACAGACTATAAAAGTGTATTTAATTTATTTCTAGGTGTACATTTACATCCTGTATCTATTTTTTTTGTTCAAATTTGTCACTTTTGATTTGTTATCAATTTTCTTGCGTACGTCGATTTCCTTGAATTTGCCCTAGTTAGTAAAGCGCAAATAACATTCACTGCATACAATACATAGAATAATAAAATCAGATCACGCCTCTCATCTACATTTTCAGCTCTTTCATACAAAGTTCCAAGTAAAAGTTAAATGTTCATGGTGACACTTCACAACCATTGTAATGTCGAACTAGGGTGTGCATATCTCAATTTTACACATGCAAACTAACTTCGTAGTACTATTTACTCATTTTTTAGATAAAACTGTCGCATTCCCTTAATCTTTTCATTTTTTTATTTTATTCTACCTTACCTTATTCTATTCTATTCTATTCTATTTTATTCTACCTTACCTTATTCTATTCTATTCTACCTTACCTTATTCTATTCTATTCTACCTTACCTTATTCTATTCTATTCTACCTTACCTTATTCTATTCTATTCTACCTTACATTATTCTATTCTATTCTACCTTACCTTATTCTATTCTATTCTACCTTACCTTATTCTATTCTATTCTACCTTACATTATTCTATTCTATTCTACCTTACCTTATTCTATTCTATTCTACCTTACCTTATTCTATTCTATTCTACCTTACCTTATTCTATTCTATTCTATTCTATTCTACCTTACCTTATTCTATTCTATTCTACCTTACATTATTCTATTCTATTCTACCTTACCTTATTCTATTCTATTCTACCTTACCTTATTCTATTCTATTCTACCTTACAAGAATACAATTTTTTCAATCATCGCACAAAAAATATTGATCCATACATCAAGGTTATTAGACAGTATTTATTCACTAAGCTTGAATAAAAGGTTGTGAATTAACATTTAAATAACCTAATTTATTGTTATTAGGAAAAAACCATAAAAATCACCGGTTTCACTGAAAATCGGTGTAGATAATGTTTAACAAACTCTGCCAATAAGCGATCTCTATGTATATCTGTCTAATTGATGGATTTTATTTGTATTAAAGTATCACAAAACTGTTTTGAACTTCACAAATAATAATGTGTTCTCTTTAAAATAAGAATGTATTTAGTTCTGATTGAATTATTAAAATTACCGCAAAATATGGCGCTATACAATTTTATATGTACATTTAACGATTGTATATCTTCTCAGTATTTATTTATAACAACATAAGCCATGTCGCAAAAATATGGAGATTTCTGAAACGTGATGCTTTAAAAGGATATTAAAAAATTACTGAGTAAATAAAGTGCAACACTCAAAGGAGTAACAGCTCTTGTATCTCATAATGCAGAGAAAGATTGCTGGAATTCCGGACACTGAAAGAAGTAGAATATCATGGTTGAAGAACCTGGTTTGGCATGTGTTCTGTAGAGCTTTTCCGGGCCCCGGTGAACAAGGTGATGATAGACAGCATTCGTTAAATTGATAAAATACGAAAATAACAAAATGCAAAATAATGATGCTTTGAAATGTAAGAAAATAAATAAGTGCTTATATTTAGAAGAGGAGTACCTTAAGTTGGACGTGAAATATAATATGAATGTAATGCAAGGTAAAACTCAAGAAAAACGCGGTGCAGGAAGTAGACGCATCTTCTGGTTAAAAGACTTACGTGACTGCTTCCATTGAAGTTCACAGTTATTACACAATGAAGCTTGTCTTTAAAGATCATTCAGCAGTGATGACTTTCAACCTCCAGGGGGAATGTAATTTTGAAAAAATAGAATGCATCCCTCGAAAATAGGTTCGATAGTAAAATATTTGTTGCTGGTCATATACTATATTCGAAGATAAAGTGAAGCGTTTATTTAAAAGAATTAAGAAAAACGAAAAAACTTTAAATCACTTGAATTATAGAATAAATATAAAATAATTTTGTTCATCGTACAAATTCTTTGTAAGGTGGCACATTCCATTTAAAAGAATTCAAACCATAATTCATTCCATGGGTGAATTTTGTTATATACGAAAACATTTAAAGTATAAGTTGAGGTAAAATTCTTAAATGTAATAATGTGTATATATATATATCATTTTATTGGAAAGTACACCCAAATTTTAGATTGAAAAAGTTTTGCAATAAATTGGATTTTCTATTATTGGAAAACAACTCAACAAAGTTCATATACCTACTTTTCAATGATAAAACTTTGAGAAGGTTGATCCTACACACTATATTTTAATACGTAGAAAATAATTCGAATGAAACGAAAATATAAAAAAATAACGTAATTCTCTTTTAGAGACTTATTTAATATAAAAAAAATAAAAAAAAAATTAATAATTATACGATGCAAGTGGATTTTAATATTTTTATTCAGTTTATACTCTGGAATACGTTAATATAGGTATTTTTTATAATATAAATGGGAAAATCTTGGCCGAAATCGTAAAAAAAACATTTTTCTGGTTAGAAAGATAGTATTGAAACTTTATTATAAAGAATTAAAGTCATAAGATATGATTTTCAATCATATTTAATAATTTTAGATAAATTTAAGTGGCTGTAAACACAAAAAGTGTAGAATCTCATTCATTTGGTATTAACCTCTCCCAATCTAACCTAACCTAATTAAATGTTATTAATTTTATGGTAACTGAAAGGTAGAATATAAATTTTATTTTTCTTCTCCAAAATATTTCGAGGATTGAGATCATTTTTCATACCTAATAGCGTGCATCATTTACAAAAATTTATTAGTTAACATTTTATCTGAAATACATTTTTCTTACACACGCTGTAAAAATACAAAATGGTTATACTTTAAATCTCGTCCTATTAGTATCATATAATAGGCGTACATTTGCTAGGGTAGTATGGGTATTTGTTGATTGGATGGTTATTTTTTTGACTGAAGGATTAACATGTTTAAATCAAACGTACCAATATTACAGAATTGACGTTATTTTCATCGACATTTTCTCCAAGACAATAAGCAAAGTGTTTGAGAAAAGTAAAAATCCTCAGTTTTTTTTTTCAATAGTTTTAATGTTGAATTATTAAATAATAAAAATAATTATTGATCATTTCATTTGTTTTTTTTTAAATTATAAATAATTAACGTTATTTTATTCATGTAATGTAGATTTATCTTTTTTGAGTCGGATATAAAACAACGTCTAAAAGCCATAACAGATTTCAAGTTTTCATGAGACTCCAAGAAATTGTATATATTTACATGTGTACCTGAAATATTATCTCGACAGATTTGTCTCGTTTTAAAATTCACATCTTTTACAAGGTTGATTAAAAAAATACATAATTATGAAGATATTCGTTGGATATTATTTAGTTCTTAATCAGATTATAAATGAAAGACTGCGCTGACAATAAATTAGGTGCTCGCTATCATCAAGAGCACTGCACGAGCGCGCGTAGCTTAGATGAGACATTGTTTTCAAATATATCTATAATTGAGTTTTGATTTTAGGCAATATAGATCCGATATTGCATCTATCTATCGGATGGCAAGAAAATTACATCTTCATTGTAATAAAAAAATAAAACAAAAATGTTTTAAGGCCAAAAACTCTGATGGCTTTTTTTTGTCGAATATCTTCCTTCTTGCTTATAATGGTTTCCATTACTTGAAATAACCGGCAGTGAAGGGAGTTTACCTACCCCTCACGGTTACATTAAATGTCGCTGTTCTCTACTCTACCTAAAAGAAGAACATTTTATTTTACGATTGTAGACGCAGTTAAACTCATAACAAGGACTTTCACCCAAATCAAATCGCTCAGAGTGGGGTGGAATGTTATTCCATTAAACCGTATAACTTTTACGAGGTTTTATAGAGGATAATTGAACGACAATAAATAAGTAAAGCACGCGGAAAATAAATGATACAGATTGATTTTTTAGATTATTTTAAATATCTATACATAATTTAATCTTGGGTTGCATTCTGTAGTAACTGCGGTCTTGACTTCCGAGTTCTGTGAGTCATTTTAAAGAAAAAAAATATACATGTAAATAAATTAGCCAAATGTTTTTTCGTGCGTCACGAGTTAAGAAATTTAAAAGGAAAGTGACATTTAATTGGAGTGAAGGGACTATTTTCTTTTAAATATTCGAATTAGGTGAATGTGTGATCTTTTGTTCTAAACAAAATTTTAATGAATTGAATTGAATTGCTTTTGGCTTATTTTGAACAATTACAATTTTTAAGTTTTAAAGAAGTAGCTGGACGCTGATCTTTTTATCGAGTTAAATATCGTCATCGATGGCTGGGTCGTCCACGAATTCCTCATAACTGTCATCATTTCTGTTTTCAGAAGCAAGTGCTTGATAGAAGAACTGAGCTTCAATATTTACTAAGAACTGAAGACAGGTGAAGTAAGTCTTTCAACTTCGCTGCATTGATAAGTAGTTGTCCATTATACAGCTTACTTACTTACTTACTTGCCACCACGCCGTTTCCTTGAGGTAGTAGTCAGAGAGGATAGAGCGCCACACTATTCTGTCCTAACACACAATTCTCGCATCATCCACATTCATTTATCTTCTCATACGCCGATTATTAAGGCTTCTAACATGACCATCCTCCAGTATCGGGTTTACCTGGTCGTGTCAACACTTGCGTCGTATATGTTTCTTACCATTCCCTCCTCATTCATGCGTTCCATATGACCAAACCACATAAGTGATCCTTTCTTAATCTTACTCACTATACAAAGATCAGGTTTACATTATATCCTTATTGCTACATTCTTTACTCTGTTATAAATGGATCTGCCACATATACGCCTAAGTGATCTCATTTCCACTGCATTCAGTCTACTTTCGTTTCTCTTCTGCCAGCTCCAGGCCTCACTTCCATACTGCCAACTGATTAAAATGCGAAATTAGTCGTTGTCGTTCATCGAAAATGATAGTTTGAAAACACTTGCAGTCTTCTCCGATCTCGTGACTGCTTGCAGGTTACTTCTTCATAATATCAGTCAATCTGCCTATTTTTTTCCTCTTCTTTACTCTACTCTGCTCACTACTTCCCCGAGATGAGTCCGTATCACTGAAATCAGTCGACATCATTATGACTCACAAAACGGAAAGTCAAACATACACCGAATCGACGGCACCTACAGTACATGGCAGAGGTTTTTGGACTCTGATCGTTTCTAGTCGTCAGCGCGGGGAACCTGATCATTCTTTGGCGGCATATCATATCTTTACCCTTTATTTTCCCAAGGACAGTGATACTTTTTTCTCCAAACGAATCCACGTTTCAATTCGATCCGTTAAAATTCACAAGATAGCACCACAGTATTGTTATCAACCAAAAATGGACTCTGATCGTTATTTCCCGCTACCCTTCAATTGTGATTTGAAAAAAAAAAGTCAATTTCTATTGTCAGAAATAGGTATGTTGGAAAACTGTAATGCTGTTACTGTAATTATTAAATTATGTCTTATGTACGTAGGTATGTAAATTATGTTCTTTGTTCGTCTTTTGCTCTCGTCTTATGACATTAGTGTTATATAAAACGTTCTAGTATGCTTCTCAAATTTACGGATCCTATTCCAATTTTTTTTTACAACTGCATTTTAAATAGCTATTATTATATGCATTATCAATAATGATAAAAAAATAATTAAAAATCAATGAAAATATTATAGAAAAATAATTTTAATTGACACTAGTATGAAATTAACCGGCTGTTGAACGATCGCTTGGTGTAATGCTAAATATAAATTAGTTAAAAAAATGAAGCGACTAAAATACAAGAGTGTTGTATGTTCCAAAAATGCACTTAAAAAAACCTTTTATGAAACGGTTTTGAAATTCATAGAGGTATAAATTCATAGTTGTGCATTTATATACAAAGTATCAATTATTTCATCATTTATTTAATCTGCTTGGCCATTTTAGATAGTATTATGTATATCTACTTCGCTATAAATGACAGGTATGTCAAAAATATTATTTTTTTATCAAAAATGTAACTAATTTTAAATTTATGATTTTTCCTGGCATTCTAGGAAAATCAGCGGTAAAGAGATCCGAAGAGTGAGTGAGTACATAAGCTTGCGACTCGCTTTTATATACATCGGTGTACACTTATAATAAAATGTAGTGTTTTTATAAATTGATTTAATAATTCGTTTGAAAGAATTCTATTAAAAAAGTATTTTGTAATCCTTCTGTAACTTCCATTCACGCCGTGAGTTCTTTCATAGATACTGTAGTTGTAAATATATAAATAAGTATCATCAGATTGTGATATTTGCTTATTTTATAGTCGAAACTTATATACTTATAGCCATCCAATCGCTAATAAAACATTTCATTAGATATTCAGGGGATTTGTTAAACTGACCGATGTTGATCAAGAAATAAGAATATTAATATAATAAATATGTAAAATCAATGATGTAAGAATTTAAAATTAAAATAATATTAGTGAGGTGAAATGTGTGAAATGAAACAGCTGTTTCGTCGTAGAAATTGTAATCCTGTCTAGATTATTACCTCCAAACTGTGGTGACAGCATTCCGAGAATCGATCGGCTGGTGTGGTGAATTGTGTATAGTGGGTAAATTGTTTCTACGTAATTTGCTAATTACCCAAATCGTCAATTGATGCTAACATTAAACATTGTATCGTTTGAGCCTCTCAACTGGAGGGTAAGGAATTTTAGCAATTTCTTGATCAAGCGTTCAACTTCCAGAATCAGGGGCCCTAATTCGAGTAACTTCTCCTACAATAGGCTTTGTTTACCCGAAATACAATGACAAAGTTGGTTTGAGCTCTTTAATACTGCGGGAATACCGAAGCTCCACTATCCCATGCATATTTCGACAATTCATTTCAATGGACTTAGGGAAATGAGTACTAATAATAATAGCATTAGATCGCCCTGGAAGCGAAATTAGTCTTTGTTGCCAATGGGCTTCTGCGACAATGGCCTGACCCGATACATATTTATGCTACCCGAAATTCCAACAATATTATTGGTACGGTATCATTCTCGTGGTTCTGTAGTTCGCAACGATAACGTTAACTGAAATGATGATAAACATCATAAGAATACTTTCTTAATAGATATTATAAACTAGTTGACATACTCGGAGTTACACAGGAAGACAGACATATTTGAACTTTAAAAAATCTTCATAACCAACTAAAAAATTCACAAAGCTTCTAGAAACATATACTTTCAAAGCGCCAAAGCTTAAATTATCTGATTTAAAAACACACCCTTTTAAGTTCCTTATTATGTCCTTAGAACTTCTTATTTTAAAACTTTTGAGAACCAACTAAAAAATTCACAAATTCTAGAAAATCGTCCATCATCAATGAATATGCTCTTATGGCATTTCTACTGATGAAGTAAGGAGGTGAAGAGGATCCTGTTTAAATCGTTCTTCACCAGCATATATACCTGCGAGCTCTGGTCGAAAAACAAGCAAATGACGTATAACCGTCTCCGAATTCAGTACAATAACTCATACAGAATACTGTTCGGATTGGCGCATTATTGCAGCGCATCCACAATGTTTACTGAAGGCCGTATACATGGATTCGTTTCGATTCTGAGACATCAAGTTGCGGGCGAAAAGCTGCGGTTGGAGCTCAGCATCAACTCTCTGGTGCAAGCGGCGCTCTCGTGGAATGCTCGTTCCCTGACCAGAGAATGGCAACGCCTACAATATATTAATGCTCATAACTGAAGTATTTATATATGTAGTATTTATATTTTGTTTAAATATATATATATACGTGTGAACTTTTTTTTAAATTTATTTATATTTTTTCTGGTTTCCTTTTTCATAACATTATATTTATTTAGTAACGTCAATGTATTATTAAATAATATGTATTATCTTTATGGCGAATCGGGTTAAAAAAAAACCTGATCACGCTGGAATAAATGCATTATTATTATTATATATTTTCAATATGCCTATACCTAAATTATCTGCCTTCAAAATACACCCTTATAACTCCCTTACTGTGCCTTTAGAATCTTTTATCTTGACAGGCATATATGGTATATAATATAGAAGATTACACAATTAACCAAATATTTCGGTTCTTCACATTTTATTTTCTAATTGGGATTTTTGACTGCATGCATTTTTCTGAGATTCCCACATGTTGCTTGGCCATTTTTAAAAATTCTTATAATTTTTGTGCCCCAAACCTTTTACTCTTTAAACCCCAACTTGTTGGTGGTTCAAAATGACAAATATTTTAATTTCATTGTTTTTGGTTTTTGCGTGGCAGTCATATTTGTTTTACGGGGCGTAGCATATTTTGGAATTGTAAAGGGTTTGCGGAAACTGAAATATCTCAACATGGGCTTAAAACCAATTCGTTCAGAAAGAAACGGACCATAAGATTAATTTGACATATTTTTACTCACATGCATTTCCACAGTATGAAATATCAACCTTAATTCTTTGCTGTCCTTATAAAAAAGTACCATCTTGACCGCGATGTTTTTGCAAGAAATGTTAGAGTTTATATGTCAAAATTTTGTTTACAAAAAGGTGGAAACTAGTTGGGGTCACACACCAAATTTAGCCCCTGAGACATATACCCCTTTTGTTCTAAAAATTCTCAAAGTTTGAAAATTTACAAAAACTGCACTTTTCAAGGCTAAATAAGATTGTACATGAGTTGTTACAGATAATTTTATTTCAGTTGTAATTATGGATACTAGTTTATATATTAGGTGGTGTTTTAAAACTTTTGATTGAAAAGAAAATGTTATAGGTTTTTTTTTAAGGAAAATAAATTATTATAATTTGTATTTGAATTTTGTGGGTAGAAATGAGTACAAACATAAATATATATAAAATAATGATTATGAAGCTAAACCAGACTCTTTCTTCGTTTTTATTCAATTATTTGTTTATATTTAAAATCTGATCTCTGTATTTAAAAAGATCAATGAAGATGGTTCTGATAGTTTTTACACAATTCATTTCAAACAAAACGAAAAAAAAAATCTTTTATAATATTAGAATTCTAAACATAAACTTTTAAAAATGAGTACCATGCAATCTGTCAATCGATCATTGAGCGTGGTGTAATTACATGGGGAGGAGTAACTATAACTGCTATTAATCCATCGCTAGCAGCTCAGAAAACCATTTAAAAAATAATTCCTTAAACACTACCCACAACAAAGATTAAGTAATTGTTCTGTATTTTTGATATTAGACAAATCTATACTAATACTATTCCAAATTACGTTTACAAATACAAATATATATATTTTAAAACTCAAAATATTATTGCAAAACGTAAATACAAAAATAATCTACAAGATTGTCCAAAAAATAACCAAAGAATTATGGGTAACGAAATATCTGGTAATTAGATCACAACAGCATGTTTGACAAGATAATGCAAATAAATTATCCCGATGATATAAAATTTTAAATGAGTGCTTAGATTCATTTATCAAAATAATTTGATCTTTATATCGTTATTTTTTTCAAAATAATCTATTTTTATATTTATACTGTCTCTGTTATACCAATTTACATTGATTCAACTCATTCTTGTAGTTTACTTTCACTTTATTTTTATTTTATGCAACTTTTAACCTTACACGACTACTTACTTATAAGTATAGTTTTTGGTAATCTGTGTTTGCAAGTATGCCCCCAAGACATATTTTTCTAATGTAACAGGCATAGTCCAATGTGAATCTATTAATAATCTTGTAAAAATACAATTAAACGAGTAATATAATTTATTTAACAAATATGAATAACTTTTAAATAATAGCCCACTTCAACAAATAATCATTCAAGTGAGGGGGATATTACTAACTACTGTTAAAATATTATAAAATGAGAAGAAGAAAATAAATATACATTATACAGTATTTTTAATAATATGTACGAACACTAGATGACTATGTAGAAAAATGAGTTTAATTGATGTAAATTTTAACAAAAACGTACACGTTTATTATATACTAAAAAAATAAACCATCCCCTTGCGATTACGTAATCTTTCGTCTAAGACTGAAGCTAGCTGCTCCAACTCTCAAGCTTCTAATTGATATCGTAATTACAGGTTAAGGAAATGCAGTCGACTTGGGTAGGGAAAAGTTCTAGCTATTAAGGGTAGTTTTAGGTTGCACTTTAACGGCGTGCATGAATCATAGTTGCAGTTACACATCTTAACATTTCACGCGAATTTGCATTTTAATATTCAGACGAGGATATTAAATACGCTTCGTTATACCGCAGAAGTTATCTCTGTGTAATGTGGAGGTGAGTATTTTATTTTTGGTTTATTATACTTGGAAATTTTGGTGCAATGGTTATATTGATTTTGTTTTGGTAGAGTAGATGAGTTTATATGAAGAGTATGTGGTAAACAGTGTGCGATTAAGTAAGAAATTCATTTTAATGTAAATATGATTTTTTCTTTAAAACAATTGTAAACTACAGAGATCACAATTAAGAACAATATTCATTTCACGGGCGTGCATTTATTTTCCAATAATATAATGGATTATTTAAAAATGACTCGATTAATCATCTGAACAATGTATAAAAGATAAAGTCTGTCTGTTTTATAAAAAATCGATAGTGACTGAACCGATTTGATTTAGTTTTATTGATAAAGTGTGTTGGACATTTCTCTTATTTCTATGGTTTTAAGTTCATGGAAATGTAAGGTGGCATTATTTTATAATTTATATATATTTATATTTAGTATATATTTGTTTATAGCATGAACTGCTGCATCTATTATACGCCATACAATATCTATTGTATTGTGGAGTAATACATACATAATACTTTTTGTGAAATAATTCACTAATAAAGTATATATATATACAGTAAGGGTTTGATTAAAAAATGCATTAAATATATTATTAAGATATTTTAGTGCCTAAATAATATTAATAATCAACACATGGCACATATATCCTATTTATATAAAAAAGTTCGTACCCTTATTAATCGCGTAATATCTATGAAACTGTTTATTATAATTAAACATGGGCGTTGCCCGGAATTAAAATACTAACCCAAATGGATTTTTTCTGTATATCTTTCTAATTAATTAATGAATTAATTAAATTTGTTTTATATATCACAGAACTATGTTATGAAGTTTTTAATTAAAATGTGTTTTCATTAAAAGCACTAATTTATTTTTACAAATAAAGTTCTTTCGTCCAATTAATCGTTTAATTTTATAACATTGTTATGCAAACAGCTAATATTATATGTATAAATAGATAATTGACAATTTTATTGTTGCATAATAACACAAATTTAATTAACCAACTAGAAAGATATACAGAAAATATGTATTTATCGGAAAAATATATGGTTGCTATTGGGATACTAATTGCTTAATATAGCGATATTTCCCTGTATAGGAAATAAATCCTGGTAGCAACAAAGTATTTTTTCTATATATCTTTTAAGTTGATTCATATAGTTTGTATTAAAAATACCAGTTCTGAAATTACAACTTCATAACTAAAATATTAAAATGCATTAGATAAGAATTCGCAAACCTTGATATGATTTAAAAAATATTTAAATAAATTACGAGTTCAAATTGAATGCGACTAAGATGGCGGCGCGATAACAACGTTGTAAATTTAAGATCTTGTAGAGTGGACTGCGCGGCGGAACTGCAAGTGTAAGGAAGTCTGTAATTACTCGGCCAGAATTCCAACAGACAGTTTCCTGCAACACTCAGCATATTTAAGATTAAGGAGCTCTCGGGTCTCAAGCCTGCATTACATGATCAGGTTGTAATGTGTTTTCCGTGACCCGATCGCTGTTGGGATAGTCATTTTGAAGTCTGAGCGTTGAACTGAGACGTGAGTATCGCTGGTATAGTTCGATCCTTAATGTACTGCTAGCTACAGGTACATATGAGTATAATATTATATATTAGGTGAAGGGGAAGGGAGAGGCGTGGAGAGGAAGCTGGATAGGATGAACAGAAGTTGTTGTAATGGAAATTTACATTTTTTATAAAGTTACGTAGTTTTTTTTTTGTTTAGGATAATAAATTAATAGATGCAGGCACGTTTACCTACATAAAACAGTTTCAAAACATTTTCAATTTTATAATAATTTTCCGAATTAATGGAATTGTATTTAATTTACCTGAGATATACAGGTACTTTAATAAGTATTGTATTTTAAAGTTTTGCTTTTTTTTCATTTATATTTAATAACTTTATGTTTTCTACAAATATATATATATATAAAACTATATATGTGACCATTATTATGAAAGTGGTCTAGGTCAAGAAATTGAAAAAAATAAGTTTATCAATTATTTCTCGTCACGTTGTTTTAAATTAATATAATATGATGCAAATTATAACAATTGTGAAAGATTTGAAGCATTCTATTCAGTGTATTGTTACGACGTTCAACGTTATTCTGTAATATTTATTTTGATGGAGTAAGTCATTTCAACCTTAAATTTTTATTTCCTTATAAGCCGCGTACAACATTTATATGTCGAATTAAATTATACATTTAGTAGCCTTAATAAATTTTGAATCATTGTGTTGTGTAATTTAAAAATATTTTTTAAACAATTAAAACACTTACCTTTGAATATCTCGAAACGAAAGAAACATGATATAGACCACTTTAAATTAAATCCGATTTACTAGTGCATATTTGTTGATTCTTTATAGTTTGAAGTAAAAATTTTGTAACCATAGTTTTTTTTCAAATATATGAGCATTCTTATATACAAAATCACAATGATTTTCTATGTCACACGTAGGAAAATTGATATATTTTATTATAGTGGAGTGTCAAATTTTCATTGAAATATGAATCTTTCTTCCAAAATACGAAATAATGAAGAAGCATTCCTCAAAATATGTATTCCTACAGTAAACAAAAAAAATCATTTATATTGTCAAATATCAAAAAAATGTAATGATTAGGTAATTATTAAAAAAATAACATCCTGAGATGGATATATGCACATTTTTTTTTTTTTTTAAATTTAAAAAACAGTGTCTTACATGGAACACATGTCACATAAAAATTAGAACTATTTTCAAACTGGGCTAAATGCATGTCCTTTGAAAATACGACTAACTTGCTGGTCTTAATCACTAGACCAAAAATTGCATCAATGATAGCAAGAAAATAAAAATTGCACAAATTACGTGATTGATAAAATAATGCAATCGATTATTTTGCACTTGTTTGATTATTTTTGCTTTTAAATCAGACTGACAATTTTGTCCAGACAAAATATGGAAAGACTGCGGTATCTTCAAAATAACCATGGTTAGGCTTTTACAATCCGGTGCATTCTATATTTCTATATCGTATGGAATCATGGACCTAAAAGGCAAATGAGATGGATCGATGTCTTTGAAATGTGGTGTCAGAAATACATGTTACGCATACACTGAAAGCCATTATTCACGAATTTCTGTTCTGTAAGAGTTGAATTTTTAAATGTATTTTTATTTAATTTTTGGGAGCATCTTGCGAAAAAGATATATGATAGCTCGGAGAAACTTGATGTGGTGGGTCAAGAGGAAAATCCCCTACTCGTTGGATCGACTGATTTTAAAGGCGACAGGCACATCTCTGGTAAATGATGAAATCAAAGCAAGTATGGTACTTCAGTTATATATGTATCATTATTGACCGGTATCGGAAATAAATAGAAAATTAGCAATATTTGAATATGTACAAGAACACACACTGGCACTGTTATTAACCCTTCCCAAACCATGCAGTAACACAGGTCTACCGCTTTAATTAAACAACCTGTAATATTTCAGTAAATATACGCAACATGCAATTTATATTTTAGTTAAATTAAAGGAAAATATTTACACTTAGAAATGACTAGTGAAAAAATCAAGTATGTAAGGTGAATCCTACAAAAATAATTATCTTTCAATTCAATTCGTTATAAAATTAATACGTTGACAAAAATACTATGTGTGTCAAGGTTGAAAGAAATCACATATTAATTTCGCATTGAAAAGAATAACGAACATACAAATATAATGTTTCTTCCTCACTAATTAAAAAAGGAAGGTTGTATTATACCTATAATGCAACCTCCTATACAGGACTTAATGAATGCTCCGAATTATATTATTATACATATTTTTTATATTTAATGCTTAATATTTATAGTAAATTTATGGCACTAACCATCTTTTCACATTTAAAGGCTAATAGAACTCTTAATTTCTTACGGTAACACGAGTTGACACCATGGCTGCGTACGAGTATTTTATATCACGGTATGGTAAAGGTTAAACAAATAATAGATATCTTATAGAGACGAAGCTATTTTTTATTATAGTAATGGAAATATATGAAAGTATGGATAATTATAGGGCTTATGACCTGTCTTCGGCTGGCTTAAGTAATCACTTTATACAAATATAACTCTCACCATTCTCACCCATTAATCAATCTCCATATCTATCAAATTTTTGGAAGTTGTATATATGTTTATATGTGAAAACACTTCGAGTATCACTACATAATCGCCATCTATTGACTAAATTTGATATTCATTTCCAGAAACAGCATATATGTCACAATGAGAATCTAATTATTTTTTAAAATTATTTAAAGCAATATTCTTTCTCTGTAAAATGTAAAAGACAGGTCGTAAGCCCTGTAACTACCCATACTTTTATATATTTCTATTAATATAATAAAAAATACCTTCGTCTGTATGAGATATCTATTATTTGTTAAATAAAAAATTGTTTCTGAAAGTGCATTTTGCATATTCTTTTTAACCAGCAACAAAATTAAATCACCAAATTAAAATGACCAAAAAAAGTGCCCCAACTGTTGTTATTTTGTTTAACTTAAATCGAGTGGTTGAAGTTATCACTTATCACGTATTGTTATACTGCGAATGTTGAAGTTAAATAAATTAAATAATACACGTAGGTAGTGAAGAGAATAAGACATTAGACCGGAAAGGTTTGCTTCATTCTAGATTATGGCGGTGAAAAATGGCGCGAACGAAAGAAAATTATTACTGAAAGTAGGTGAGACCCGAACGGGATATCCGGCTTTCACCATAAATTTATGGTCAGCCGCGACTTAATAATATGGCTGGCTTACAGCACCACCTGAATTTTAAATTGTGTGATGAAAAATTTATGCCATGTAGTAATTTTACTATTTTCATTGATATTATGGCTACAATAAATTTTTAGGAAAACGCATATTATTAGTAAGCTCTTAATTTTATTCTAGAATAATGAATATAAATTAAAATAATCCTAAACATCTTTAAAAACTAAAATCTACATCAAATACAATAATGTGCCAAGATGTGGACTCTCACCGTCATCATGTACAAATTAAAGGTGCCTAAAGAGCAATGGAAAGAAATATGATTGAAGATATGTTTGGAGTTCGAGTACCAAGGTAACAAATCGACCCCTCAGAATAACAAGGTTCCATCTGACACTGACACTGCTTTGAGATAATGAACTCAAAAGTATTGATGGAATTTCAACATATATTCATGTATATTTTGTTTTGGATATGCAAATATGATCAGTTTTAAGGTTTTAACTTATTTTCAATACTATTGATGATCACGGCGAGATGAGAGAAATAAAAAATATAAAAAAAACATTGTAAATTAACAATAATGATACATTGAAATAAATAATTGATGCAGTTAGAATTTTAATCTCTTGCTATTTCCTTTAATATCCATTAAATAGAGTTGGTGTATACGAAAGAATTAAAGAATAATGCATTTGGAACCTATTTCATGCAATAAATCAAATTACCCAAAAATATTAGTTGGAGCCTTGTTATTCTAAGGGGTCGAAATGTTGCCCAAAAAATCTGCATGCTCAAGTGCTAATGGGTTAGGTGTATTTATCGAAGGGATGATGGTTGGTGGGGATGCAAAGAAAAGTTCTGGAATGAAGGCCTCGCACTAGTAGAAAAAGTGTGATGAAGAAAAATCAGAAGTGTAGTAGGCAACAAATGGATGATAAAGGTTGAAGGCAGAGAATTTGTGATTCTGAAACACTGCTGGAAGGCCAATAATGATGATGACGTATAAATGAATGTTAAATCTTCTATATAAGCAATTTTTTTATTCAATTTATTTTGCAGTAATTTAGATTTTCTGTTTTTTAAATATAATCGTTTCTTCATCATGCAAATATTTTATAGATACTGACTGGTTGCTGATAGACTAGGCTAATGCCCAAATTTAACTGTTAAATATAATACAGTAAAAAAAAATAAGACAAGAAAAAAAGTATAATTAAATCAGTATAAGTATGCACTAATATAAAGAAATCAATAAAACCATTCAACCTTATTATTTAAAAAATAAAAAAATGTTAATTTCTTATTTAAGTAAATATTTACAAATTTGTTTTAAAAATATTGGTAAGTATCATTTACGTAAACAGATTTTTTTAAATCTATTTGAAATATTATAGAGCCTTTTATTAAATAGGTACCGAGTTTATGAAGAATGGAGACATTCTTTCATTTCGCAGTCAATGTTATAGGCAGCATATGACGCCAACACCATCAAATCAAAGGTTTTAATTATAATTTAAGTACGTATATTTCTTTATAATCTAAATAAATTGTTTATCTTATAGTCACTTTGTATATAAATATTGAAATAATATAGTTTGGAGACTACTGATTTTTTTAAAAATTTAAATTATTTCAAAGTGTTATATCTGAAAAATATCTCTATAAAATTTCAGAACGATCCGAGCATTTCTCACGAAGTTACATGAGTATACAGGTAGTAAGCGCAAGGTATGTAGCTAGCGGCAGCTACCCGATTCCTTCGCTGGCTCTTTTACCTACATATTTGACTGATTGTACACAATATAATATCGGAATTTTGTTTCCATTTTATTAAGAAAAAACGAAAATTTTGAAGTCAAAAAAGTGATTTTCCAATAATTCAATATTTTTCTAAAAATCAATATTTCAAAAAATCTTTCGATTATTCAGCAGAAGTTGATGTCTTTTAGCATAATTACTTGTTTCGTATGTTTCAGATAAGGCCTTCTAAAGTTATCGCGTACACCGCAAAAAAAAACCAGAGATCTGTTGTATCCCGCCCATTTTAAAATATATATTATAATAATTTATATTTTATGTTCAATATTGGCTTGTACTTTAAAATCATGCATATTGTTTTGGATTTAAGTAGAGAAAAAAATTTGTCGTATTTTGTCTGTGACGAGTAGACGTAATTAACAATTAAGTATCAATTCCTTTTTCTCTGAGTTTATATGGTTTATTGAATAACATTTAGGCGCCATATTTTAGAGACTTTATAAAAAATACGTAAAAATTTACATCTCTGCCATCGCATATAGGTGGTAGGTCAATTCAGGCACATTTTTTGTGAAAGTTAATGAATGAATGGATGTTCTCGGTCGAACGGACGGCCAGCGCGATAGTCGTATTTATTTTATAACATTACTGTTATTTTATTAGCATGGATAAATACATGTTCGCATTTACTTATCCATGCTAATAAAACACACAGATACAACCAGAGCCGTTCATTTTATTTATTGTAGTTGAGACCGACGCAAGTCGCCAATCACAACGGTGGTGATGGAATCGAAATGGTGGAATATGAGGAGAAAATGGGTGAATGGGTAGATGGGTATGAGTAGGGAATTGGAATAGGGAATAGGAAAATAAGAAAGGGGACAATGAGGGAATCCTTCGATAATAGCGGACCAGAGTAGCTTACGGTATAAGGAGGACTGATCGACTCACCTGGTGATGACGCCATCCCAGGTTTTCTCTTGAAATTCACCCAAAACTTGAGCGACTCGAATACCGTACACTGTTCAATAATTACACAAACACAGAATACAGTTCAGTATGTCTCTCACTGATCAGTCAATCACACTGATCACAATGAATTCCAAATCTCGACGAGTTTAATCTCAATACAAATAGGACAACCAGCCGAACTGCTAGGCACTTCCACAGGATCCAAACAAATGATCACAGCGAGGAAAGCACTTCCAATCCAAATCGTGACGAATTTCACAAATACAAAACAAACCAGTCGAGCTGAGGGAATGTGTACTGAATAGGGAATGGACTAGATGAGGGAACAAACTAAAACTAAAACCGGTGACAAAATACTACATTTTTAAAAATAATAATTTGTTTCAAGGCAATATAAGTATGAAGTATACGCGTTCACCGATCAAAAAATAAAATAATTACGCATACGGAATAATGGTAGGAACTCGTATTTTAAGAATAAATAGTCCATAATGGTTCACATACACACAGATAAAATTTTGCCCTCTAGACACGGAGAGTTTGACAGTTAAGGTCGATATACTTCGATTAGTTAGTCTTTTCATCGCACAAAATATAATAGATAACAAATGACTCGGCACACTTAGCACTAATACTTGACCGTTGTTTAAGCATGTTTCTAGAGAAAAATCATCTAGACACGCACCCTTATAATACAGTTTTACGTGAATGAATATATTGAATGTTGCTAAGAAGTATATATTTATTATTTTTCTCTCATTGATAAAATAATACATTTAGACTTAATAACTCCAGGCGTAGGTGACAACAATAATTTAATATTTTAATACAAATTAAATTAATCAATTAGAAAGATAAACAGAAAAACGTTATCAGAAGACGAAACCGGAATATTAAATTACTAAAATGCAGTTTTAACACTTACTGCCCGGTGGGTCAAAACAAAATACGTCCGGCGGTGGTGGGTCATTTAAGACCCACCCCAAGTTTTCGGTTTTTAATCGTTTTTTTGGAATATATTACTACGTTATATTTGGTATCTACCACGTACTAGATAGGTTGGGAATTGGCATTCACCAATTGGCAACACTGGCCGCGCAAGGAAAATAATTCTGGCTACCGTTTCTTTTCGGTTGACAGATCTCTTCATGTGCGCGGGCGTTAGTCCGATGTAAAAACAACGAAGACGTGTCTTCGAAGAGGAGAAGAAGAGTAAGAATAATTAAATATGTTTGACATCTGTGTTGTCTGCCACAGTGAGTAATTTTTAATTCGCTAATTGTGTGTGTAATTTCAGGATGGAGGCATCTCTTCTTCCTAGTTTTTTTTTTTTACCTTCTTCTTAAACTACTTCTTCTGACATGACGGGAATGTGGTCATGCCACGACAACACTTTCTACTTCAGGAAGAATTTTTCCTGAAGAATGAAAGAAGGGATACGATTTGATTTCTGCCGCCAATCAATACACGACGGGATAATTTTACAACCGAAGATGATGCAAGAAATTCATGGCGAGCTAAAACGCAGGAAGATGACCAAGCATTCCTGACGTTCTGAACAGTCAGAGATGCAAGTAATTACAGGTGCCTCGGACAAGTAAAAATTTGGATGAAGACCGTGGATCTCTGTGCAATGGATATTTAAAATTAAAAAAACAATTTTTGTTGTAATTGATAATATGAGAGTATTGTAGTCTTATTTTTTTATTTTCATTTTTTGATTTAAAATTAATAACTTTCTGCTCATGTTGAACCAATTATTAGCCAGTTTTTAAAAGTTGAAAATGTTATGAGGTAAGTCAATATAACGAGTGAGTTATAAAAAGTTATGTGAAAAAAAAGTATAATCAGAAGTTACAAAAAGATATTGAAAAAAAGTTATGAAAATATTATTTTCAGTAATATACAATAGTCTGTGACAAGAATGTGTTTGGTAGTTAGGTTAGCACAAATGACAAATGTTTCATTTTGCTTTCTACCCGCAACAAGCAACTACTTTGTTATTTTTGATTTGAAATCATTAATTACTTTAGACCCTTTAAGGTCAAGTGGCAATTTATGAAATATTCTCGGAGCACAAAATAAGAAAGTACGTTGAGCGAATTTTGGATTAAATTTTGACACTGAGTAGTATACTAAGGCATTGCTCCTGGTTTCTTTTGGATCGGATTGAGGAAGTAAAGTTAATTTTTTCTTTAAAAAAAGTTTTAAGATTGCTCCGGTAAAAAATTGTCTTATATCTAAAACTTAAAAGGATTTAAAGAGTTTTCAGAGTTATGTCTAAATGGCCTCTTGTTTATTACTCTGATGACCCACTTCTGAGCCTTAATTAGAGGATCAATTGAAGTAAGAGCTGCACCACCTCATGTACATATTGCGTAACTACATGCGTAAATACATTACGCATCAATGAACGTCCGACACGGACCAAGTACAAATATCCACTGAACCATCGGTATGTTATACTTTTTCAAATAAATACATCTATCTATTGTTAATTCTAGCGTCTACTACCGGTTTACTCAAAGGTATTTGAGATTCCGAAAAAACAAAGTAGATGGCTTTCAAATAATGGAACGATAAATGTATTAATTTGAAAAAGTGTAACATATTGGTTCAAAAATTTGTCGTCAAAAGTACTGTCGCTGTAGCATAGTTTGATAATGCACCTTTCCCGGTTTGGAAAGAGATCCAGATTCGAATCCCGGCTGCTGTTTTTTAGTTAGTCTTTTAGCTAGCTAATATTTTTTGATAAAATTGATTTTATAAGTATATCTTTCTAAATAATACATTTAATTAGTATTTAAAATATTCTGTATTGTTTACTATATCTAGAATATTAAATCCATCCTTTATTATACCTACTTTGAATAACTATTTAATATTAAATTAATTTATATATAAATTACTAGTAGTACATGGATACCATTTGTCGTCACATTTATATGCGCAAAATTATATTTTAAAATAATATTGTTACGTACATTCAATTATTATTGTTACTGATCCTGCCTTCCAATATAGAATTAATCTGTTTTTATAAATTGGCAAAATAGTTTCATCGCCATTTACAAAAAAATAAGTAAAAATTGCGCTTCAAATCTTAGATGTTTCTAGTATCTTATTCTGAATTAAGGAACAGTTTCAGCGCCTAATGATGATACATTAACGTTTTATTGGCGAAGTTGCAATTCTATTGTTAAACCGAATTAAATAGGAATGTCACTGAAAAAATCAATATACCGAAAAATAAAGCTACCACCGTGACTAGAACCCAGATCCTTGTGAAATCCTGTGTATTTTTTGTTTGGGTTAAACTTTTTTACGTTCATTATTACATTTTAAAGATAACATAATGTACAATTTTATATTGTAATGAATTTCATGATAAGTATTAATTTAGTAATAATCTGGGACCCATACTGGATTGTGGAGCCAGAGATGATGATGATGATGGTTAATTTATTTCACACGAACAAGCATAATTCCTCACTAGCTTCGTGTTCCAATGGATCCCCTTGGGCTTGTCTACTAACCCTTTAAGTGGGGTTAGTTGATAAATGGGATAACGTTTTTTTGGGTATTTTCATGCTTAAAATAGTATTTTAAAAATTAATATTTTTTTGTACGCTTTTAAACAGATTCCTAATGGCACATTAACATAAGTATTAATAAATAATAAAAAAGGTGTGTCAATTAAATCTAGCCTTTACATTTATAATTATATTTAATATTTCAAAAAGGTTTTCTTGTCTATCTTCTTTTCTCAGCATTGGCCTTGTGGGAGCCGAAAGTCCCTGAATAATCACTACAGAGCGCATATATATCTCGATATCCAGACTGCTGAGCGATATTCAGTCGCCTACCTCTTGGAGAGCTGTGTATAAATATTTAGGTTTTTTTAAATTTATTTTAATGTTATTAGAATAACATTTTAAATTAATTATCAGACAAACTTTGATTTTGAAATATTTATGAATCGCCCGGCAAATGTATAATAATAATCTCATTTCAAAAATTATTAACCTCAAAATAAGTAAGCAAGAATGAATTACAAATTTTTCGCTTTACTTTTTCCTACAAATGGGCTCGATGTTGTAGAGATAGTTGTTTCGCTAGGTTTTTGTGTTACATTGTATAATAATTAATTTATTTTAATATTACGTGTTTGACGGTGTGAACATGACATACGTTGATTGGTGATTCCTACCCAGTACCTACCCACTACTCGTTTCTTTTATACCAGAAAACGACCTATTTCTATGGTGTGTTCGCTATGGTTAAACAGTTGAAATTATTCCTTCGAACTGTCAAGGAGAGTTAATGCTGCTATTTGCTCGTCACTAATTTGAAGCTATTGTAAAGTTTACTTATTGCTAGTGTTTTATTTTGGTTCCTCGCTATCGTGCGTGCCGATTGTGCAAGGTATAAGGACCTCTTCGCGTCATCACCGAAAGTGTATTTTTAAGTGTACTTCGCGCTGAACCGAGTTGTTTCACAAGTTGGTCGTGTTTTCTGGTTCTGGATGGTCCTTTGGCCAGCTCCTGTTCCCTACTCTTGTCCACCTCCCAAATTCCGTCCACCCTTTCTGCATCCCTTATTTCCCCACCCCCTCGTGTAAATATATTATTTAAATACCAAAACTCACTGTACCTAATATCATGATACCGATGTTTTCGGCATTATCGGCATTAAGCGGCAACCGAGACCCGGGCCGGGTTAGCAGTATACAAAGTGGCTTGACGTCTTCCTAGTTGGAGCAGTGTTGCGTACCAAGTAACAGTATTTATTATTCTTATAGATTAAGGGAGTGGATGAAGAATTACGTCATTTTTATTATGCAGTTGCATCCAAAAAGTTACAATGATTGAGATACCACTGACAAAGATATTTCACTTGAAAAAAATATAGAAATCGTATTATTAACAAGTTCGGAATTTAAAGAAATAAGAGTACGTAATATAATATATTCATGGAAATAGACTTAAAATATGTGAAGAAACTTACTACATTAAAATATTAAAAACGAAAGTAAAGTTTTGACTCGGATATTTTCCCCGTTGTCCACCAATTGAGAAAGTTTTATGCATTAATTTCACATTTCGCAGTTTTAAAGCGAATTTTTTATATGATTGATTATTGCAAGTAAAAATAAAAATTGATCTGGTTTTAAATATCATTATTAATATCTTTACTATAATATCTTCACTTATCCCATTATTTTAATGACGCGATCTAATCGTCATGGAAGAAAAACAACTGCCTGTTTGTGTTCGATTTTGAAAAGTATTGATATAATATGGAAAGTAAATATTAACAAATATCGAAATTATAACAAATATGACCAAAAAAATTTATTTCATTTTAAACGATATTAACACATTACATGTTTCCGATGTTTCATGTTATTTGGAATCTTTAGAAAGGTGAAAATAATTTGGAAATGGTGTTATATTAATTTATATATTCTAATTTTTCTGGTCAATAGACGCACCGCACCTAATCTTACCCGCTAACGAAACAAATTTTATATAATATCTTCTTGCACATATTTTTTCATATTATTTAATTTAATATAGTGTAATATTGTATTTATATACTATATGAATTGCACACTACTCCAGCAGTTTGGAATAAATGTTTAATTTTAAAAGCCTAAAATTCATAACGCAGTAAGATTTTTCCTCCTTTTTTTTAAAAAAAAGTCAGTATCTCCAATATATTATTGTATTTATAATTCAACACATGACAAACAGTTGTGAAACCTTTTGCTCAATGAAAATATTACATATACTTTGATTTTAGTGAACCCTACAGAGAAATATACACTGTTTACTTTATTACTTGTTTAATAGGAGACGTACGTTGTAAGGCAAGTTGTTAAAGGAATATGCTAAATAAATAGCAAATCTTACTTGGGTCAGACTTCTCCGCGGGGTGAAGTTAAGATTTATGTCGTGGAGCAAGAACCGAGTCGGACGAGACTTGGATAACTCATCATATTTATTGCTCGCAGATAGCTGAAGTTGCCGAGTACCATAGAAACGTATAAACGATTACTGTTTTAAACATATGCTAATGTAAGCAATTTTGTGCAGAGATATTTCTTAACATACCTCATTAAAATCGTGTATGTTTATGTTTGGTAAACCATATTACTTTATATAGTATATCGTCAAAATAAATCATAAAAGCCGAGCAAGCAAAGCTTGTTTGGCACAAAAAAATGATAATACCCCAGATAGAACACGGCTTTGTAAAACTAGATTCATTTATTGAAATACAGTTACTACTAAATTATGGCTAAAAAAGCTCACCATTGTAAATATATTTTAATTTATATTAACTTATTCAGTTTTTATTAAGTTTGGTGCTAAACTCTATTTCCTGCATATCATTTTTAAAATGTTTATTTGATTTATTATTAGAAAAAATGTGTACAAAATAGGTAGGTGATGCATTATTTTATAATTATGTCGATTTAGGATGGCAACCTGATGTTCAATGAAAATAGTACAATATATACAGTCAAGTGTTTCATTTTGATATCATATTACATTACAAAATTGCTCTCGCTACATGTTCCGTCTACTGCAGCCTGGTCAGTGCGTATCTGGTGCGGCACACTGTTTCCGAAAAAAATGTCAAGTTGAAAAAAACACTATACGGAGTTGAATCTAACGCTCAATCTACGAACGTTCATCATAGGACTTACATATCAATTTAATTAGTATTTTTTATAACATAAAATACAATATTTCAACCACTAACATTATGGGTAGTTAATATAATTCGATCAATTAGTTATGTTATTAAGCCTTAATAAAAATAATCCTTTCACCGACATAAGTGTGATTTTTTTTTTCATGCATCATCTAATGGCTTATTTATTTTTTCTTTACGATTTATTTATTCAGAAGTTCGTAGTATAGTCTATTTTTTAATTAATAATTATACAAAATAATTTATTTTAAAGCACTATTTATTAATTATTATATATGTTTCGATACCTATGGTATCATTTTGAGGAAACAATGTATACATACTGAAATTAAAAAATACAAGCATAGATAAAAACAAAAATGTAAAATGGTGAATAAGTAAGAAATAATATGAAAACAAATTTAAAAGGTGACTATTTGTAAAGAAGATTTGTTTATTTATAATATTAAGCTTGCTATTAACACTTTTTCTTATTTCTAAAATTTCTAATTTATCTAACTGTAAATCCCTAGTATTTGTATGTATAATTTCTAAACCCTTATTAATATCAAAGGAATGGTTTGTTTCCAAAATGTGATTGAAAAATTCTGAATAGTTAATGTTATTTAGGAATCTCAAAGGCTCCTCAATTCTTATTTCAAAATGTTTGCAAGTTTTACCTATATAAAAATAATTGCAATCATTGCAAATTAATGTCACATTTTAAATTTGTTTTCATATTAGTTCTTATTTATTCGCCATTTTATATATTTAGTTTTTATCTATGCTTATATTTTTTAATTTCTGAATACATTGTTTCCTGAAGATGATACCATAGGTATCGAAACATATAGAATAATTAATAAATAGTGGTTTAAACAAAGTATTTTTTATATTTATTAATATAAAATGAGGCCACAAAGCAATTTTGCAAATATTTTTGGCTAAAATGTTTAAAGAATATTGTTTTTGTTTAGTTTTGTGCATACCTATTTTTAACAGTTTCACGTATATTTTGGGTATGCGTTTTATAAAATATTAAGGCCGTATATAAGGACTATTTTAAAAATATAATTTAGTATAAAAAAATATAAATACAGACGGAGTCTGGTGTACATGATATGTATAAAAAAGATAATAAAAGTACGTTTAAATTTAAATTTCCGTGTTCTCAAAGGTTTTCAAAGAAAATAAAGGCACAGACTTCTCTAAAGTAAAAAGCACGTCTGTATATTTTGGAGACATGGGTATTACGCACACCTAATATTATCTCTGTGTACATTCAAAATAATATATTGCATAAATATTTTTCCATTTTATTAAGGGAAGGTTTTTCGCCCCGTTTGGAAGTCACGTAAGCATCTTACAAAGGGAAAATGGCATTGTTCCGTTTCCGAATAAGTAAGAATAATTCCGTAGTTTGGGCGGGAGTATGCCACGGTTTTCCAGTATTGATCTGGCGAACGACGAATTTCAATTTCAGCGCCATTACGGCGCCGGCTGTCAAATGGCGTAACTTATTTTACAAGCGAATAATTAATGCCGTACCTTTGCGAAAATAGAGCCCGATTTACAACTTTTTAGCTGCGCCAGTGAGAAGAAATGGATATTTTGTCTAAGGCTTCTGACAAACGCAGCCGTAAATGCGGCTATTTTGCTCGGAATGTTGAGTTTGTAATGCGGCTTTAGGATCGATTTAATTTATTTATATATTAATATTAATGCTAATTTTTACAACAACGCTTGAAACAAAAATACAATACTTTTTTATTTATAGCAAGGTTGTATGAATCACGTTGATTAGTTTGTCGTCGACCGGAATTGATACCGCTGTATTTTAGTCAGAACGGTTGGTTTCCATCCATTGTGATGAAAATACATGGTATCGAAATCGATGTTGGTAAATATTAACGGAAAATTGAAGGGTGGTGAAGTCACAGGGAAGTTTTAATCTCGCAATGGCTAATAGTGATAATGATAAAGGAATAAGCTATAATATATAAAGCTCATCTTAAAGTATGATATTCACAGTTTACTTTTTAACTTCAATGTTGTAATTTTACCCCATCTCAGGATTAAGAACAATGGTATAGAAAATATACATTAAAAGTGCTGATATAAATATAAGTAATAATTTCCATGAAATTTATGGTGATTAATAATCGATTTATCTTTTTGTGCGTTCTGCGGAAAGTCGCAAAAAAAAAATCGCCCAAAAAATGCTATGACTTACATATAAAAAGTGAAAATGCGTTCCATGAATTTTTAAATCCGCGTAACTTTGAAACTGCATGTTAAAATATACCCAAAATCGCATAAAAAATGTTTAGAAAAAACAAAGAAAATAACACGGTATAAATAATTAATTTTAAATTATTTTATTAAAAAATAACATTTTAACCTTTACCATACCATGATGTAAAATACCCAAACGCAGCCATGCTGTCAACTCGTGTTACCGTAAATAACAGTTAGAATTTTTTTTTTATTAGCTTAAATGGCTTTAATGGCACGAATTTACTCTTAATATTAAGCATTCGATTTGGAAAAAAATATTAATAACATAATTTAGAGCATTCATTAAGTCCTATCCAATGTGTCCTATACAATGTGTCCTTCCTTCTTATCTCTCTTCGTTAAATTAGTGAGAAAGAGACAATTATATTTGTACGTTTGTTATTCTTTTCACTGTGAAAATAGTGTGTTATCTCTGTCTTTCAGATCACAAATGGTATTTTTACCAACGTATTAATTTTTCAACACAATAATTGTTTTTGTACGATTCCCTTTTCATAATTGGTTTTTCACTAATCATTCCTAAGCGCTAATATTTTCTTTAGGATTATCTAAAATATGAATTGTTGCATGTATTTACCGAAATATAATAAGTTTAATGATGATGGTAGACTTGTGTCACTGCATGGTTTGGGAAGGGTTAAGGATGTTTGGCATATTGGGATACCCGTAATGTCAGACATCTACTAGAGAAATAATATGTATTTTAATTACAACTATCGTCACTTTATGATAATCGATTTTCAATGTTGCTCGAAATCGCTCTCTTCTTCGGAAGAAATAGTATGCGCAGTTGTAGTCAATGGTTTTTTTTGATTAGACCTCCATCAATCTCACCGCCCTTCTGTGTTGATTTATTTTTTCTAACCACATAATTAATTATCAAAGTTTATTCGGATTTTATTGTTTAATTAACTAATTGTTTATGCAGTTCTTTATATCCAGAGATACAATTGTTGAGCTCACGTTGAAATTTGAAGCCTCGTTTGGAATTCATATCATGAAAAATAAAATGATTTTCCAATTTATTGCAAAGTTGTAGACCTTCTCGAATTATTTTTTCCGTAAGTGGAACTAGATTTTCTTCCATCTCAACATACTTTAGAAAAGTTGAAGATCGCTGCGTTACTAAGATGTCGTGACATGTTTTTCTGCTTAATCTATCAAAAGCACACTATTCGTAAACAATGAGCAGATACTTGAAAGGGGGGAGCGATGATGCACGAATGCCCAATCTCGCTGAACATGGGCCGCGTTCTATTAGCAACGGCCCACTTTTTAGTAAAACGAAGCAGTTTGAACTTCCCTGCCATGTACGCAAGTGACCAAAACACTGCCGCACGTGTTTTTGCACGTCGCCTTGAAATAAACTAGTAAAATTCTGGATTTTGTACGTAAAATATGAGAAGAGCGTGTTGTTAAGTACGTAATTAAAATGAAATTTTATTTAAATTGCATTTAAAAAAAACCGCATAATTTCAAAATCGCACAAAAAAAAGTCCCACAAAAAGTGGTACACGTATATATATATATATATATTGTAACGTTATAAATACGTTCCAATAATTTAATTATTTAATATCTAAATAAATTCGGTTGGAAATGAAGTATTAATAATAGCACCACTCTCGCACATGCGCGGTAGGTTGACACAATCGGGGACCGGGTCAGAAACGCATTGACCGGCGTGCGCAGCGCTGCCGTCAGTTCTTATCTGCAGACAGGTTTGGCGTCTGGTCGCATTTTTGGTGTTTTGGCTTTGACGTTAAACTCGTAAATTTATAAATCCTTCATATAATACTGGGTTAGAAAATAGTCATAATTACCAGTACATAAATATTCTTACAATCATCTGATAAATCCTAATTTGTATTGTATTCATCTCTTCTGCAGAAATAGTTTATTTTACTCTTGGACCCGGGATGGAAGAACTTACAAGGGTAGCGGATGACTCAAGCCTATAAGCCAATTCTTTACAAACCAGTACGCAGATACTAGTAAATTAAAGGAACGAGTTCAAACATGGAGAAAGTGCGTCTTAAATCCAAGGTCATGTACTATTGTTTTATTTCATCTATCTGCATTGGATTATCAACCAACCGTGATGGTTGTTTCTTATTTTTAACGGGGGATATTCTGCGTAGACTTATTTTTGTATTATATTAGGTTGTACTTGTCATGATTGCTTTCCACTTATTTTGTAATGAATGGGTATGGTTGACTTCTTTCAATAATGTAATGATGCAACTTATTTCAATAATGTAGATTAGATTCTTGTCCATCCGAATTACACAAGTTTTTATAAATGTATCATAAGTGAAAAGAAAAGTCATCAGCAAGGTGAGTTATTTTATGTTTCTACACTGAACTAGCCGGTGAGTGTGAACGAGACTCAGGTCTCGAACGTCACGTATATATATAAATGACCAATAATCAAGAAGTGGAAATGAAAACTGAGTATCGTTTATTATCTACTTAGGAAGAGGTAAATGAACAGTACCTAATACATACTGATTTTAAAACAATTTATTTTTAATATATCTGATTTCAAAAGCAACACCCATATCATCGCAAGAGCTTTTTCAACACGCGATATTCGCATCGATATTATAAATTACCAGGGATCAAATACTCAATATCATATAAGACAACTGCTAAGCTTCCAGGCCTTACATATTGAGATAATAATATATTACGTAGGAGTATTTCTACATAGTCTGGGAGGTATTTTTCAAGGCAAGAACAGGTGACAGGGATGAACTAGGGGAATATCTGTACTGGCCCCCAAAGTCGAGACGGACCCCATTCCGTACTGTTCGTTTGTAACTGAAGAAGGTGTGGGTGTCTTGCACACTCGGCTTTGTCGTATTTTGGGCCTTTTAATGCTCACTGAAAAGCGGCAAGTGCATTTTTTTTATTAACGAAAGGATTCAAAATTAAATTATAGTATATAAATAAACATTTTCTTCATGAATTTAGTTATCGTAACGAGTACTTTAGTGTAACATTTCAACACATAAAATGAATCAACTAGAAATATTTACGGAAAAACCATTTATTAAAAAAAAAACAGTGTCTGGTAGATAAATAGATTTTTTCTGTACATCTTTCAAGTTAATTTATGTAATTTATGATAAAATACCACAAGGTTATTTTCTGAAAATGCAAATTCACAACAAATGTATGTTCTCCCTAAAAAGTAACAATTTTGATTAGATATGTGCAGGTTGTCCCAATAAAATGTATAGAAATAAGACAAGAGTTCAAAATCGTAAATTACGTCCATTGCAATTAAAGTGAGCCTATTGGAAAAGTTTTACTTGTTAATTGGGAGTTTTATTTCTAGTACATCCCCACTACCATCGCGGTATGATGATCTATTGATAAATATCTTTCACAACAGATTAATTGATCCAAGAGATATAATTCAATATGCCTCACATTCTCCGGACCTCGCGTCATTGCATTTTTTTTACAGGGACACATAAACGATAAGGTTGATGGTAAAAAACTGACTTCAATTAAAAAAGTAATGGCAAGTTATTGAGGTGGGCATGTTTGAACGTTTGCGATAATTAAAAAAATCTTCTTAAATTTGAAGTTAAAAAACATAAATTTTAATCAACATTGAAATTATAACTCTTCAAAGTGTCTATACATTTTATTGAGATTCCCTTTATTTTGATCAACCGTCTCTTTAAAAAATATATTTTTATTCAAACCAACGTATGGACATGACCATGATATAATCCATTTGTGTTATCGCGTGAGATACATCAATAGTTGATATTCATATCTAACAAAGAAGCCAATCAAATTGAATTGAAGTGTGAACCACGTCAATAGGAGCATGGCCTGTGTCATATCAAATGGTAGCGACAGTGAAAAATGAAATAACATCATAATAAAGCTATCGATAAAGGCGACAACACTGTTCAAGCGTGATCTATTGTTACAGTATCTGATGAGAATTAATTTAACCGATAGGTTAGAAGTACAAAAATGAAAACGTAACGTTAAATTAGAACCGCACTATAAACTAATAATACTAAATGTATGTGCATAAATTCATAATTACTAAAATATTTAAAAGCAGTCGATCCATTAAATCATTCCAGTATACATCAAATGAATCGCAATGACTGTTGAGCATTTTACAAAAGTAAAACGTCACGAAGTTTCAATATTAGAATAAAAGAATACTTAAGATGCCTCAGTACTAATGATCCTTTCTCATCATCTTTTAGAGACAAATCACACTTTTGAAAAATAAATCGGTATTGAAAATTTAATTTTATCTAAATTAAAAATCCTTTAATACTAAAAAAATAATATAATTTATTACTTATTCAATTTGATAAATAATCTGTTATTATATTTCCGATTTCATTATCTCCTTGCTTCACCCGCAGCACGACTGAGGCCACCTCTCGTCCGATTATTGTTTTTTTTTGCATTTTATATTTTATGTATCAGTAAATGTTTGTGTTTTTTACAAGTTTCCTAAACATTTAATATTAATTATGTATTTTAGAAAAATTTCTTAGGATAAAATTTGCTATATGAAAAATGGCTACCGTCTACTTCCAAAAAGATTATGATCTACCATAAATAAAACACTCATAAAAGTTGTAATGTACGCGTTAAAATCAAATATATATAAAACAACATTATTAAAGATTATTCGACAATACTTATTGAAGCGATGTAATCTGGAGTTCGAAGTGAACCGGCGCGAAGTAAATTTTTACTTTTCCCTGGCAGCAGATGGCAGCAGGTGTTCGCCATATATATAATGCTAACCTTTATGATATATATGGAGACGCCAGTGTGGTAAAATCAATTTTAATTGGAAGACTAATTCTAAAGAAAAATTTGAACTTGGAACAACCACCTACGAGGAGATAATGACATGTTGCAAGCCCTTAAAAATATTAGGCAGGATAGTTAATACACAGTTCTCTTTCTTATCGGTCTCATGATATATTGAAGCCCATAACCGTAGACACTACAGAGCGCTATTCGTTCTTTGACATCGCCGTTGAACATGAATCTTGGCATCGTCTTTTAAAAATAACAAAACACTATGTACGTAATTATGAAACAAACTAAAATTAACTGGAAAAATTATATCATACGCCGACGACACTGCTATCATTGTAAACGGATATAACTAGAACACTGCTAACGAACATACAAATAACATCATGAATACACTCAAATCCTTGTTCGATAGAAATTTACTTTCTTTAAACACCGAAAAAACCTATTATATCCCCTTTCAATCAAAAGTCTTAAAACACCGCCCAATATAAAAATTACTATCCATAACGACAACTGGAATAAAATTACCTGTTATCACGTACAATCTTAAACTCTAAAAAATAAATCTAATACCTCGGTGTAATTATCGATCAGAATTTAATATGGCACAGCCACATTAGCAAATTGGTGAAGAGAATAAGAAAATATATTTATATATTCATAAGATTAAGAAACATTTTAAGTGTAAATAACTTTAATAAGGTACCCTTTGCTATCGTTCACTCACTACTCCGGTATGAAATAATTGGATGGGGAGGAGCATACAATAACATAATGAACTCGGTAAAAATAATATACGGAACAATTATTAAAGTAATATTAAAAAAGTTCAACTTTTTCAACACAAACACTTTTTGCAAAATTCCCAGTTCCCAAAATAGAAAACATTTACAAAAAAATCTTAATTTATCAATTATTTAAAGAAAATAATACTGTAAAACTTGAAACATGTACATCATTAAGATTTCAAAATAATTTGAATATTCCTAAATTTAATTAATAATTAATAAGCAAAATTTAATGTGCTTCGGAATAAAAAACTTCAATATTCTTTAATATATTTAATATATAAATATATTAAAGAGATAAAGAATATAAAAAAACTAAATAAGAAATTAAATGAACACTTCAGAAGCACACAATTAGATAAATAACAATATTATAGAGAATCTATATTAATTATTACAGTGTAAATCCATGCACAAAAGTTAGTCTCTTTTTTGGAGATTTGCGATTCAAAAAATATGTAATTAGTTTTGTAAAATACTCTAGTAACTCATATATTATATAAAATTTCAAAAATTTCAAAATAATAAAAAAAAATCAGCAATGTAGATTTCAATAAATTATTTTAGATAATAGCAGCCTTCCAATCTGTTTCAATGACTTTGAATATGAAACAGTCGAACGACATCACACTAAATAAATAGGTACTTGCATATTTTTTATCTTTAATCTCAAAACATATTTACAGCTAGAAGAAAAAGCATTTAATTTATCTGAGTATATCAATTTACATTATTTTGCTTTTGTATTTTAGTTTATTTTTTAAAATAAATTAAGATTTTACGTAATACTATTATTTTAATTCACATTATATATTTACTTACCCAAAGCTTTCAACTTTCATCAAAAAACCTTACAATGAATTAATTATTTTAAACTTTATTTTATGTATTTAATCGCAAAGAACAACATCCAACAGTTAATTAGAAACCTGCATGTTTTAGCATGTAATAATGTATTGGCTTTGGAAAATAACAGTTTAATTTTATGCTTAAAACGTGGTGTTATTTTATTTACATATTTGTTTTTGTTTTTAGTATGCCACGCGCCCGCAGCTCATTAATTGTTCAATAGCGGTTGTATAATATTTAGTTAGTTATAATTTAAAACAGGGGTTCAAATAGAGGAGGGAGAGAAATGCCTTTATTTTGGGCAGGTCTTAAATAATAAATAAGGTAAATGGGGGAGTGGAGTGGAGTGGAGTGGAGTGGAGTGGAGTTTAAATGGTAGATGACTATATTTGCAGCAGGATCCTTGAGTGCAAGTGAACAAAATTTAGATAGCGTTAATACACATTTTTGTTTGGCAAGGTGGCCAGAAAGACGGGGGTGGTGCCCATGTTTTGATTTTAAAGAGAAAATCTATACAAAATTTTAAATTAATGACTTTTTAATAGAATATAATACTTTTGTATTTTGAGGGACAACACTCTGAGCCAGCTTAGCATTGAGCACACGATGAAGAAGAAGACAATGTCCATTTTATCTATTTCGTCTTCATACCTGCGGCCTGCGCCTATTTACCTATTTTGAGGTAAAGGCGCAACTGTAGTATGTAGTATTTTGAGGTAAAGAGTTAACTGTAGTACATAAGAAAAAACATTTAATAAATTCAACAATTTTTTGAATAATTTATTATAAATATTACGTCTATAAAATCATAGTAAATATATGTAATTTTATTTCTTACCCTAATCGAAGTCATTCACTTATACAGCGTGCTTTTAACAGTTTATTTTTTTTTGCAATATTCGCGTTTTGTCGTAAATGATGCCAACCATCTTGTAAATTTAATAATAAATAACGAAACACATTTTCAATTAAGTGGTTTTATAAACAAACCAAACCAGAGATCCACTGCATTCAACTCGAGTAATGGTCTGGTGTACCATAACTGACGATTACATGATGGTGTTCCTTAGACGGCCAGTGAAGCGCATTATAGAGAAATGCTTGAAACTTTTAAAAGATAATATCGATAGATAGCCGTAGTAACTCCTGAAACTCTGAAAGAGGTCGCGAGAAATACAGTGAGAAAAACATATTATGTTTACAAATCAGAGGGGAATTTCGAATAAAGCTTTGATTTTCTATTTAGATGGTTAATTTATTTTATTTCCTTTAACAATTACCTACATATAAATAAATCTAGCTTATTTTGCAACATCCTGTATTTTTAGTTATGCAACACCTTAATCAGAATACGTATAAATGAATCCACAACTAAATATATGCCTGTACATGTCACACAAGTGAGCAGGTACTTCATTTGAAATCACTGTTGGTTTATACCCATTCTCGTGAAGAGGTTCACGTATCTCGTCTCTTTGACTTGAGAGAAGTATGTAGCATGTAAGAGCACATGGTATCTTTGCAAAGGATCCTATTGCTTCAATAATGGAGATGACGCGGGGAATTTGTTCTAATACTTGTTTTTCATACTATTTGTGTCCACCAGATTTTTTTTGGTTATGTTTAATGTGTTTTTGTTAGTATCTTAAATAAGAAGATAATTGAATACTAGGATATTGTTTAATCGTCAATTTTTACGAATAATTCAACTGTCTTCTATATTAATTAAACACCACAAATACTTACTAATAATCAATGTCTTGAAACGTCAAGATAAATAGTCAGATATTTTAACTTTGAAAAGCGATCATTACGAAATTATAATTACCAACCTAAATATTCAAATCAGAAATATTATCATCCTTATTGGCTCTATAATCCCTAGAGGGTCTTGACCTCAAGAGTTTTAATCCATTGATCCTTATTACGAACCATTTCTCTCTAGTACTAGATTTCTATGTCTTTGAAGACTCAATGTTAGATTTGACCTTCCCAAGATCTTATGCTCTTTTCTGGTCTTATGCTCAGTAATTACTTTAGTGATTGCTATTCAATCATTCATAATTCAATATTCACCAACTGTAAATCGTTCAATTCCAATAAGATTACACAAATATGGACCCAATAAATGATCCAATTGGGTAGAAATCAATCAGAAGAATCGCTATCCAACATTCTAACATAGTCATTATACAGCGCCTACACTAATATAATAATTCACTAGTTCTACAACACTCTCACTATATATATATATTTTTTTATTCCTGTCGAATCTTTCTTGAATTAAATAATACCACAACAGCACGAAAAAAACTGGCTACTTTAACATAGACTGCAGTCCATCAATGTAACCAGGACAATGCTGTATATATCAGAGGTGGAGTCTACTCCATCCCACACAATTAACTAGCAGTATTTAATTGCAATATAATTGTACCTTATGTTTATGATGTTATATTATAATATATTCACCTGTTACAACAAAAACATGTATGTCAATAAAGTCTAATAAATAAATAAATTCATCACACTTCTAGCGTAATGATCGTAACAGACAAACAACTTACACACACTTTCATGAATTATTACTTAAGATTTTCTAAATATATATATTATATAACTAAATTTCTATCTGTCCGTTCTTTATACAATCATCCATTTTAACCAAATTTTACATAGTAACTTTTTAGGATCCTGCGCAAAATACAAGCATCCTACCTCCGGCCAACTCAACCCTCTCCCTTAATATAATTGTATATGTTTTGTTCAGTTTTAGGATCCTGAGCAAAATCACCCCATTTTCCTCCTGCTTGGGCCAAATTTTGCATTTGTTGCGTACAAAGCACCACAATCCAGATTCTACTGACATCTCCAAAGATGTGAACTGTATATTTTAACTCACTATTTTGTCAAAGGTACCGACACAGTATAGACGCGAAGTCTCGAGATTGTATAATATTGTAAACTGCACCGTGCACGTATAACCGTACTGGGTCAAGAGCGCCAATCGACTGGTCCGGTGGCAAGGCCGTGAAGAGAAGGGAATGGGGGGGAAGGCACAGTGCTTTATTTTCGTTCAAAAATTAATATATTTATACACACATACATGCATGTCCCAAACATCGTTATTTTTTAGGAAATGTTGGTACGTAACTCTCTTTGCCCCTATACCCAGACATTAAATTATAACTTAAAAAGAATCCCGAGCAACGCCGGATCGGGATAATAGTTAGTACGTTCACGTTCACGTATTTATTCCATTGCAGTAAATTTATCTCCAAAGTACTTTATATTGGCAGTAAATCTTATTCTTTGAAGTTTGTTTGCTGTATTCTGTAATGTAGGTACTGTGTTTGGAGGGTTGAGGAATGAGGTAAATTATTGAAATACGTGATTAAAAGTGATTATTTCAATTTGCTATCCAATTATCTTCACTATATATAACTTATTTTCTATTTTCTTGCGTCTTAAAGCTTCCCTTCCAAAAATAATTCATATTGTCAATTTATGATTAATTGGCGGTTTGAAATAAAAAAAAAACCAATCGATATAAATATTATTTACTAATAAATTATTATATTTTTGTTACATAACTTGATTTTAAATATTAGCTGAACCCTCAAAGTATGTAAGTAAATATAATAAATTATTTTAAATAATTTTTTTTCACAAAGTGTTTGAAAAACGTCGAAAATTGATTATATGTACTGAAAATTTTTAACTCTATTAATAATATTATGCTAATTTGATTCGATACAGATTTGTCTTCGTAATCCTGAATTTAAGATTATAAGAAAATATTTTTCGTATATGCTAGAACTTTCAGTGTGAAGGCAAATTTGTGGCATGCTGAAAATAAATTTAATGGTCGTGGCCTTTCTTATAATGCTTATATTTTCTTAATTATGACAAATAACATCCAGTTTATTTATTTAACATTAGTGTAAAAAATGTGAAATCTCATGTTTTCTAGTATTTTGGAAAAAAAATAGAAAATATTAATTGTTTTTGAAAGCGCGCCCTTAACAAATTTCTAAAAAATTCAAAACACATTTAGAGATAGGATTGGTTGCATTCAGCGTTTTGGATGTATGTAACTATGCATGTATTAATATTTGTAAATCATCAGGTCGATTGTAGTAAGAAAAGAATGTCACATCGCATGAATATAAATTTCTATTACAAATTTCTTATAATTGAAAATATTATATTAATTAACAAGAAGCTAAGAAGAATACTAAGAAAAATTTTGTACAAAATGTAAAAATAAAATAAATTAGGTACTTAATAGATTCATTTGGTTACATGCAAAATTCATAGTTCTATGGGATAAATTTTGTGAAATGTAAAAATGCAAGGTTACAACTATGGGGTATGATTGGATCACAGGTATGATAAAGAATGCTGGCGACGTTGTGCGTGTGAAAAAGTGTGTGTGTGTTTTGGTGCGAAATATAATGATTATACAGGTAATATTTTTAATGATGAGACTATTTAACATGTGAGTGGTAATTGACCCAATATTCATCTACCATTCACATGTCCAACTGATAGTCGTGGGATGTTTTATTTTTGTGCCGTATATACTACGTCCAGAGCAGGTTATGTAAACGAAAAACTAATTACGGTTAAAACTGGGTACCGATATTGTTAGGCATAGTTTGTAAGTATGGAATATTTAAGCTGCACAGTAAAATATACTACGCTCGAATACTTCTCGTAGCTGTTTTGGGAAGGCGACGGTAAGAAGAGTGGCATTCTGCTACATGGCGTCTGTACTGGGCGTGTTTACGACTGCTAAGAGTTTTGTTTCACACGCCGGTATCTGCAGGGAGTGTTCAGTATCGCAGAGCGGTGATAACAAGGGTGGAGGTGATAGACCTCCACAACTTTACATAAAAACTAGACAAACATATGCCTCTTAAAATTTTTTTTGGTCACATAGGGAGAAGTAGCAGTGATATTGACGTGTTTGATAGTTTAGTGATTAAAACATTCGCCTAATGATCCAATGGTCAGAGGCTCGAGTCTCCTTCCAGGAGACCTGCAAGTTAGTGCTATATTCATAGAACAAGCGTTCAGGTCGCTTTTAAAATAGTAAGAATATTGATGTGACACGTACTTGTCCGTGTACGCATCTCTATTTCTTTTTAAATAAAAAAAATCTGCAGAATGTTCTAGAAAGAGGCATCATAATTTACACTACATAGAGCAATTTACTTTGCTAAAGATTGAGAATCCTGAATAGACTGAACTTGACAAAAAAACTTCAAGAAATATCCTATAGAGATCACGACTTGAGGACAATAAACAATAGTTCATAAAAGAGCTGTAGGGGAGTGCGTTTATTGAAAAAAAGCAATTCTCAATTTGTAAATACGATGTTCCTTCTGCACTTTCCCATAAAACTACATTTCTGGCAAATAAATAATAAATACAAACAAATAAATAAAATGCTTTGTTTGCTTTTGTCGTTCTTAAATTTTACTATTCAGGAAAAACAAAGCTTTTAAAGAACTTTTATAACGGTTTCACGTGAGAGCCTGGGGTGATTGTAAATTTTATGGCAATGAACACATTTCCGATGTTTTATGATTGTAATTTACGATCACGTACGCATGCCATTGCCCACCATTTTGCTAATGTTCATTTTATTGTCAGGATCACGCTAACCGAATTTTTAAGCAGATTTAGAATTGCTGATATCGATCATAAAAAGAGCTGTATAGTGCTGAATAACCAATTTTGTTTAATCTTCGGACAACACTTTTTACCAAAGTTCATTATGTTATCAATCGTAAACATATTTTTAAATATGAATTAAATATATTAATTAGAAAGATATTTAATTCATATTTAAAATATCACAGACCTATGTTCTGAATAATTACAACTTCACAATAAGAATGTGTTCTAAACATATATTTAACTTAAATTTAATATACGTTTCAAAACGTCATTCAATGGGCATCGTGAACTGGATCAGAGTGGCGAGAGTTACTTGAGAAAACCCACACCGGCCTACTGCACAACGTAACCTGAAAACGCTTTATCATACATCTTTATCTATTTTGAATTAAATAACAATACAACAGCACGAAAAAAAAACTGGCTACTTTAACATAGACCGCAGTCTAGCAAAGTAGCCAGGACAATGCTATATATATCAGAGGTGGAGTCTACTCCATCCCACACAAGTATTTAATTGCAATATAATTGTATCTTACGTTTATCATGTTAAATTATAATATATTCATCTCCGTTTCAACAGAAACATGTATGTCAATAAAGTCTAATTAATAAAATAAATATTATATTTAAAAATCATTTTCGCCGTGGACACAAACCAAGTGAAACGCCACCTACCATATAAAATTGTAATTACTTAAAGTCTTTGGACAATCCTCTATAAGTAATGTCTTTGATTTAAGATGTTTTGACAATTCTGAGAATTTTAATGTTGGGCCCTGTCTCTTTTATTACAGAATTCGGTCCAGTTAGCAGACAGGAAATATTTTCCCTGTAAAATACTGTAGAATTATGCTCCAATAAAATATTATTATTATTCAATAAAACTACAAATCTTTTCAAATTACTAAATAAGAAAAGTTCAGGCGTTCTCAAACATTATTGAGCTCTTCATATTTTCTGAGACAATATAATATTTTATTTAAATTAATATGTTCTCCATAACACGTGTATTTATTATAACTAACAGAAATCAATCGGCTAGTGCTGATTACTTACTGCTATGCCCTCCGGGCGGCTATTGTGGCCGCTTTATGGCCGGTCAGGGTTCATAGAATCTATATTTTAAAGTTTATTATATTGTTAAAGAGAATACATTATTATTGTGAAGTTGTAATTATTCAGAACATAGGTCTTTGATATTTTAAATACTAATTAAATGTATTAATTAGAAAGATATACATAAAAAATCAATTTCATCGAAAAATATTTTAAACATATTCACAATAAGAATGTTATGAATGAATGAATGTCCTTAATAATATATAAGTTGTATCAAATTGTCCAAAATGTAATAAAAATAAATTATTAATTCTGACTTCTGCTATCAGTTAACTCAAAGGTATTTGAAATTCCGTAAAAATAAAGTAGATGGCTTTCAAATAATGGAACGATATATGTATTAATTTGAAAATGTGTAACATATGGGTTCGAAAATTTGTCGTCAAAAGTACTGTCGCTGTCATTGGATAATGCACTTTCCCCGGCTTGGGAAGAGATCCAAGTTCAAATCTCGGTAGCCTAACAACAATATTTTTCAATAAAATTGAGTTTATATGTATATATTTCTAATTAAAACATTTAATTAGTATACTTATATTGCTTTATTTCCAGTAAATAAAAACAGAATATGTATTTGTAAAATAACACATGTACATTGTGACGTGGTCGCCTATATGTGACGGGTAATCGTCAGAATAGGACGCCATGTTCGCACACCACCGGCTTGCTCAGAGGTTTGCACGATATGCGTGGGCTCTAGGTTACAGAATTCAACACAATCTCTTGCCTTTCACTTCAACCAGCATTCTCAGGGAAAAATAAAAAGATTATTACAAATTTTATCTCTAAGTTTAATACAAGAAACAAGAAAAAAAAATATTAAAGAATAGAAATGATTAAATATTACACCATAAATTTTGATTTAGTGAAAGAGTTGATCTCGGCAATTTTGCCACAAAAAAATTATAAAGTTACAATTTTTTCCCAAACTAAATGAACATAAATTGTTACTTGACGGTTTGTCAGGTCAGGTATAAAACAGAAATAACTTGACAAATAGATTGGTTAATACGAGTGGGAAAACCACGAGTTTTAAATAAAATAAAGAAACAAATATGCTACAATGGAAAAATATTTGTTTTAAATGAGAATATTAGAAGAAAGATTAATGCTATATAAAAAGTATTCATAGGCTTTAAATTATTCGTACACAATAAAAATGCATTTTTACAACCAGTATTTGCGTAGTCATTGTTTATTTCTGCAGAGATTCATAGTCTTCATCAATTTGGTCAGTCAAGGTACACGTTAAAAATTTGTTACTCCTCTTGCCGTACATCAGAATAACTGGATTATCTGACATTTGGTTCTCCATGAATCGCTTGCGTCTCCTTTGGTTAAAAAAATCCATCTTGTCTAGTACTGTTAGTGACAGATTAACTCGTCCCCCTCATCCACTGTACGGGAGAAATCCTTTTCGCTGCATTCCGTGTGTTGTGACAAAATTTTAAAGTGAAAATAACTGGGCACGATATGCGTCAGTGAATGAGTGAATCACTGATGAAAATTTTTGTGAGTTATAAAATAAAAAAATAAAGAAAGTTTAAGTAGAGAAAGACTAATCAGAGAAAGGGATGCGTTGATCCTGAAATTTCACATATAATTAGTCAATAGTTCAGTTCAAACATGACGCAGAACAACACAGATGTAAAATATTATATTGTTTTCACCCTTCCTCATCGATTAAAGATCGGATTCGTCCCGTCCGTTATCCATGATAGTTGTCACATGAAAAAAACGTTGCCCGAATTCTTCTCCCCACGCGGGCTGAGTTGCCAACATGAGAATGTTAATTTCGACATATTTCGCGCGCGGTATGTACCAGATTTAATGTTATTACATATGTACACTTAAATATATATTTCTTAAATTGATATAATTATCATTTGTTTAACAGTTTATATACATATTTGTACATTTATCATTGCACTTTGCTTAACTGGAGGAACACTGTCTACTATAATATAGTAAATTACTAGTGTAGCAAGCAGGGTATCCAAATATATGTCTTACTTTCTTACTGATATGTTGTATTTACTTTGGCAAATTTTATATGCATACCCTTAGTACATTTGTCTGATATTTGAAATATTACGCAACACTCATAGTGATTAACTAGGTGAAGATGTATACTTAATGAATATTAATTTGGAAGAGTAATACGTCAGACCGTTAGATATTATTTATCAATGTAAGTGAACTTAATAAATGTATTATTATTATTATTATTATCAGAATGTTATGAAAAACATACACATGAAGGATACAACTCAAGAAAATGAAATGATATGGACAGGTAAAAAAATTTACTTATAATTTTGAGTAAATGCTACATTTTGTGTAAAATATTATTTTAGCAGTTTTTGACAAATATCAAACATAAAAAAATAACCCTTTTACGGCCTAGCGCCGAATATGAGTGTATCCATCGCAAAAAACTTCCCCCCGCAGCCAGCGACATATTAATTCAGTTGTGAATAGCGACACTTACAGTAGATCATAATCAGTGATATATATTGCAATGCAATCAATGCAGAATGATTGTAAAGTAATATTAATTTTTTTTTGCTAATCTGTGCTGCCACCTAGCGGATTTCTAAAGAAAATGACGCTTACATAGGATGTAATATGGGATGCAATGGATACGAAGCGCTAATATTTTTATTCCACGAAATATAAAATCGAGAGTATAAAAATCTATCTTTTGTGCTATTGTTAATTCAACTCAATATTACATTTTCTAAAATAATTAGATTTTATTATTAATTACTAAGCAAGATATGCAATCCTTAATAAAGAAATTACAAGTAGAATTCTAACATTATCATATATATAATAAAAAAAATTATTACTAGTAATTAAAAGTAAAAGGAATCACATTGCCTAGATTCAGAGAAGTCTTAATAAACAAATTTAAAATTTCAATGTTTTTCAATATTTTGCATTTTCCCCTCGATACAGCGCATTACATCCTCTGTGTCAAAGCAAGTACACACTTGTCATAAATCTCTGAATAGAACTTCATTAAGGATGGAAATCCTTTATACTAGTCGTTGCACTATTGAAAATTTCCTCCCAGTTCTGAACTTATTGAAGTACTGGAATTGAAATACAATTTGGAAAATGAACTCCAATCTTCAATGCAAAATAAGTCATAACGCAATTGATTGCGAACTGTGATGACTGTGATTTCCTATTTGCGGTGTATTCATGTTATTGTTTCATTAAACGATGACCAATCTAATCTACTTCATTGATTTATATAAGTGAATTGATTAAATAAATTATAGTAGAAGTTGGGGTGCTAACATTTATGTTCCTACTATGATTATCAAATCTATAATAGTTAGTTATGATAGATATTATAGATTTTTTTCTATTGTTTTACATAATTTTAAAATGTTTATTTTGTAATATTGTTATGCTAATGATTACTTAAATATTTTGTTATATATTTAATTAAGACACAGGTTTAAATAAAAATAAAATGTTTTTTTTCTAACCGAAATGTTTTTACTTCTCCATAAGATAAATTATTATCACAGTAAGAAAATATTATTATTTATTTGTTAATGTTTTATACATTTAAAAAAATGTTCAACACTTACCAATAAATAAAAAAAATTGTTTGTATTCAATATTCATCTAAACTATGCCTTACAAATTAATACAACCATGGACACGCACTCTAAAACTATTGAAATAATAAATAAACATTACATTAATTTAATAGGATAATATAATAATATGTATATCAAAAATATTATCTACAACCAAGTTGGTATGTACTAACATAAACAAATTATTTATATTGCGTAATATGTGGTTCCCACACTTATATGTAGAATGATTTAAAATAAAAAAGTATTAAGTAGGTACATACCATATTTATTATAGTATTTTTTCATATTATATGTAAAATATATAAATATAATACATATAAATTCATATATCTATGTAATAGGTTATTTTAAATTTAATGTGTATACTAAATTAAAATCCCAAACCATATAAATACTCAGATACTAGGTATAACCATATTTTTTTTTATAATTAACAGAATGTACCTTCATAAATAGATTAATTCCAATAAATAAATTAAATTATTTCAATTTATATTTAACTTTGTTTAAACCACTGTGTTGTTTTTACGTCAACCGGTTTCGATACTAACGTATCTTCGTCAGGACCGGCGGGTGTAAACTGTGCACCTCGAGTTTAAACTTATACTTTGATGTTATCTACGTTTAAATTAAATAATGTTTGCTGGGATGGAGGAGATAACGTTCTATTATTTAAGCCTACCCTTTCGGGAAACGATGTAATGGTTAGTAATTAAAATAATATTTTTTAATGATTTAAAGGGATAGCAGGTGAACCTTAACGGTAAATAATTTTAAAAAAAAAATTTTTTACCCATTGTTGAAATATCCAAAAATAGTTAGTATTATAAAAATATCTAATTAAAATCCCGTGTCACAAAAAAATCTCCCCGGCGGGGAATCGAACCCCGGTCTCCCGCGTGACAGGCGGGGATACTTACCACTATACTACCGAGGACCTGAACACGCCGGGGAAATAAAAGCTTAAATATTATCACCTTCATAGAATGTGAATAATGTTAGTTCGTGACGTAGTACGTATGTACAGAGTAATTATGTATTATCTTCAATGATATAAAACATATATTAGATAAGTTTGTTGACTCTTGAAAATTAAATATTCTACAATCTGATAATATTATACACATATGTATATTAACATACATACTAATTATATTATTTGATTTTCAAAGGTAAGATTTCTAGTACATACATTAGAAGAACATTTATCACATCACCTAGGGGTGTGATAAATATGTTTTTCTGATATGAAAAATAAATAATTAAATACGTACTCATGAATTAAGTTAGATAAATAAAATATAAATCTCCCTTTATCTTTGAAATTTATAAGTCATTTTTCTATATTATTATTTGTACTTATAAAATGCGGGTTTAATGTTTGGTGGTAGATGTTAAGATATTTAAAATTAACTTATAAACTGGTTAAAAAAAAATTTAAATAGTTTATATTAAAATGAATAAAATCCAAAATGTAAAGTTTGCAGTAAATATTAAATATACTAATAATATTCATGTTTGCAGTCGACTTGAAAAGGCAATAGTGACAAGCGTAAGATAAACCCTCTCAAAATGAATTGGACGACGCACGAATACCTCTATATTTCAATAAATCGAACCACATCAAGCCTTCTTCTAATTTATCGACCACCCTATGCGTCTAAATGACTGCCTAGAAAAGGAGACTATTCCGGGAACAACTTTGGACCGGAATACACCTAGAGTCATCCCAGGACTGGAATTTGTGAAGGTGCATAACGAGTCTCATTTGATTGAGGTCACTATATTTACGTCAATATTGACATAAAGAAGGAATTTTTTAAATATTTTTTTATATTATACTAGCTGAAGTGTCCAGCGTTGCCCGGGCTTAAGGTAGAGTGAAGAGGCTTCATTTAGAGGGATGGGGCTAGTTTTTTCGAAATCTCAGGTAGACATTAATTTTCCTTTTATTTGGAACGTCAAGTGTGCAAAATTTCATCAAAAAGTACCAAAATTCTACTTTAAGGGGTGGGAAAGGGGGATGGGGGTGGTTTTTCGAAATCTCATGAGACAGTGACCTTCCTCTTTTTTTGAATGTCATGTGTACAAAGTTTCATCAAATTCGGAATAAAACTGTAGATGTATAAAAAACAAACAAACCATCCAACAAAGTAACAGATACTCTTCTTTATATGTATAGATATTGTGTTCAATGAAGCATAATGTGATGCAATGTAAAAAAAATTGCCATTTCAAATATATATAAAATATATGATAAATATATAAATAACCTATTTATTAGTTATGATCCTTACGATAGAAAGGGTTGAATGATTTCAGCGTTTGATATTCCACAACACATTATTATTGTGATGTTGCAATTTTTTCACTACATAATTCTGTGGTATTTAATACAAATTAAATTAATCAACTAGACAGATATACAGAAAAAATCAATTTATCTAAAAAATATTTTAGTTGATCCCGGTAGTAACTAAAATATTTTGTCTGGTATGTAATTAATTAAATATGTAATTTTCTGGTACTTTGCAACTTTAAAAATATTGTTCTTTGAACATACTATTTTTAAATTTGATTAAATTAAAATAAAAAATTTAATCATTCTCATCGATTTATGAATTAAAAATTAACCGGAAAAATTGAAATGGAATGTTCCACATTTAATTAAATAGATATCTATTTTTAAAATTGGAAGAATTAACTTTGTGGCTAAAATTCATTATTTTTATTTGTTAACTTTGTTTTATTAACCACTTATTGAGTTTAAATACATCTACCGGTTACGAAAAATTAAATTTTCTTCTTCAGGATATCAATACTAATCAAAAATATGTGTTATTGATTCTTTTACAGAATATATTTTTAAAAACAATAATTATTTAAAAAATACCTTAGTACCTAACTCAAATAGTTACTTGATACAAAATTACTACAATTATATTGCTAATAAGTAATTTATTATGTGGGATGAAGTAGGTATCCACTTTTCATATATACATCATTGTTCAGGCTACTTTGCTAGACATATGTATGTGTTAAAAAATATATTGACAGAGATACAATAAAAAAATGTGCTGAATGCGTATCCAACTTAGTTAGGAGTCTACTCCCTAAGTGAAATAATAATTTTAATTCGATACCACCTAAAGAAATGATTTATATAAATTATAAAATGTGATTTTTTTCAGACATCCTCGACGGTCTTTTATTTATAAGTATACAACCTTAATCAAAATAATTCATTTTAATCGTATACATGAACATGAAGAAAATATTGTTCCATTTTAAAAGTTAATTAAATTTACTATATAAGTAAACCATACCCAACATAAACAATATGTATGAAAAAAAAATATTTGCTGTTGAAAGCATCACGAGTTTTTTCTTTATTAATCGAATCAAACATTTTTTTTACGAAATACAGGCCATATAATTTATTCCTGGAATTTTATACTAGAACTTGAATATTGTTTTACCTTTCAGAGAATCAGAAAAGGGTAGCTTGCTACCAGCTAAGTATTTTCAATATTGAATAATGAATGTTGTGTCTATATTTATTTAGTAAAAACATGGATAAAAAAATGAAAAATATTCTAAAAGTTTGGAGAAAAACCTTATAAAATTATCTTAATTGTTATTTTACACACAATTTTTAAAAACAGGGATGCGTACAAAGAATACGTCTCACATAAATATTCTTATTATTTTCATAGAAAGTCAGGCGCTGATACTAAGTGACAAAACCCCCCTGATTAATTTATCAATATTTTAAAGCTTATCTAAATAAACATGACACAATTTACAATTACGTCATTGGTATTTTAATAATTAACACACACTCGACATTATTGCGTCATTTAATTCACGTCCAAAGTTTTCAAAATGATTTTTGATCTGAAACACATTTACACGCAGGCCCCTGTTTTTATAAAATCACAAAATCGGGTGATGTAAAGTCGATTATTCGAGCCCCGATTAAATGAGTTTCCGTATTATCCGATCCGATCTCATTTTTCAAAAGCTTGTATTATTATACGAACGCGAGCGCTCTCACATTTTTAAAGCCTTTTTTAAAAATCGTTTTAAAGATGGTAAATATGATTTCCTAGCAAGTGAGGGATGGCTTGACAGTTGGAAAAAAATATACGAGTTGAGTTGTCTTCTCTGGTTAGTTTACAATGACTGGTGTTTACTGTACTATACTGCTGATTAGCTACTACTAGTTAATCAGTACCGACAAGGCGACATGTTTATTGTAATTTTTTTACAAAAATGCGTGTAGCCTATACAATATTAATGATCAAAACACCAAGGTATTAATCAATTGGTAGGCTCATTTGCTTCTGTATCGCAATTAGTTGTATTGAACGTGTGGACTTCTTTTAAAACTAGATTGCACAATTAAATTTATGGTATGCGCAAAACATGTCCAATGTGGCCACCCACTAATTCTAATTGCTGCTACAATGTTTGCAGCGCTGTCACTAACAATTATAACCGCCTTTTTTTTAACTTTCTAGTCGCCGCCCTATAAGCCTTGTAGCTGTGCGGAATGGCAGTCGATGAACTTTCCTAGATCCAATATTTATGTTGCAAAGAATGTTGATAAGAGGTGAGGTAGATGGAGTGTCAGTACGTATTCCTATTGTGTCAGTGTCTTGTGAATTACATAGTCAGCGTCATAGCATATTATACGCCGATTAACGATGCACCCTTATCAAAAATCTGTAGAAAAAAACTGAGTATTGAACAAAAAGAAAATAGATTATTGTATGTGAAATAATGTAAGTGGGTGGTTTGACCATATTTCTCATCAAACTATATGAAAACAACACAAAATAAGCTGAAATTCAATGGTTTGATCTCAGTTTGTTTGAACAACTACGAAGTTAATTAATCCAAAACGAATAGAGCCAGTCCACAACGGTTCAATGATGATAGCTAACTGGTTTGTGAATTAGTCGAGTGTGGTGTAGGATATATACTTAGGGAACTATTCTCTATTCCTTATTATATTCATGTTGTTACCTATATATAAATATTAAAAATAAACTAAAAATATCTAACACACGCCGTGTAATATCCAATGCCTTATTTATTATTTATGCAGTCAGGTTAAGTTTTGAAACTACACCCGCTTTAAGTTTATTCAGAATTTTATTTGGTTTATTTAGAAAAGTATTGTATGATGTGGCGTGACAACCATCCCCGAAGGCGCCTCACACCGTTCCACACAAGACCACAGAAATAGCGAGTAATTAGCCTTGACGGAATAATCAATGAGAGCGCCATCTGGCGCCCTAGAGAATAACAGGTGGAAAAGGAACTTCTTGACAGGCGGCGGGTGAGGTCGGGCGCGCGGGCCTCGTTGCACGCGGACGAAACGATGGCGGCGGACGCAGATACGAAGCCTGGAAACCCGTAGTAAATTTTTGAGAGGTTGGTCTCCGAATTTATCTACGTAGAAGAATTCACGTCGGGATGGTTCCGACGAGATTAAGGCGAAATATTGGACCCGTGGCGAGGCGGGATAACAGCAACAGCAGAAATGCAGAAGAGGGAATTTTTACTGGACATGGGACGGACATACACTGGTCCGTTGCCACTACTCGAGCAAGGTCGATTGTCTTAAACAAATAACGGTGTTCTAGGCCTGTGACGCCGGGTCACGAGTCGTCGGTTGCTTCGAGCGGGATGTGTCCCTAGAACAATTTCATGCGATTTGTTAACTTTATTGTGTAAATATAGCGCTAATATTGTGCTAACCGTGTTCGCCTGCTAATACCATTCCCGTCCTTCCGAGTCAATACATTTCACACTAAAGACGCACCCACACTGAGCTAGATCGGTGACGGTGCGTTGGCGTTCGATCCACCAGAGTCGTAAATATGTGTATGCTTACAATTTATTTAATGTTCTTCAATACTGATAACATACTAATTTAATACGTAACTTTATTTATAGCCCATTGAAAAAATGAAAACATATATTTTTAATGTTTCTATATACATATATTAACAGAGTAGATATTATTACGTTAAGAGAAATTCTGCAACGGATAGTATTTTTCTCTAATTCTACCTAAAATTAACGATAATTAAAATAAATGAAGAGAAAACATCTAATAAATGACAGGGATCATCTATTTTATTTTATTGTAAATAAATACTTTCTTCAATGAATTAATGATTAATACTATTTAGTATATTTTATTATTATTATACGTTATCTCGCGCAAAATATACACCTACTTAGTTTTCATCGTTAGAAACATCCATTTCTTTTCGAAATAAGAACGTGAGTCAATAAAATGAGTTTTCACAGTTTATTAATCAAGCTTAAATATATTTGGACAAATTGGAGTTCATATTGTTCTATGAGTACAGTATTACCGCAATTTTAAACTAACCATAATATTATATTGAAATAATGTACCATAATAATTGTTGCTGTGGGCATGCATTAGCAATGCTTATTTACTGGATGTATCGTACGATTTAAAATTAATACTAGTAATCCGATAAGGTAAATTCTTGGAAAATTTTAATTTTTCAATATGTATAAAAAAATCACGAACCAAAAATAACACTTTGAGATATAAATCGGCGTTTGTTTGCATCACGAACCTTTTTTCCTAGGCTTTCTTCTACTATAATCTTTACACTCTTAGCCGAAGTTTCTTTAGGAATTATTTGATAGTTTAAAAAATTCATGCTTTTATGACATAAGCCTATTATATGACTAAATTATTAATCAAATCATTATTAGCGAGATAAAATATTAATTACCTTTAAAACAGTACAATTTTAATATTTTCCGTCAAATTTTCGCTAATTAACATTATTTTCTTGAAACACGGCTAGGAATCACGTGCCGATATCGATTCGCAAACTGTTCTAACAAAAATATTAAATCTTTATTTATTTGAAAAATATTGCACTCGACTGCCTCAATGTACCAAGATGGAGAATATATATTATTTGAATACCCCTTTACTGATTTATAAAATATAGAAAAATGACATAACCAATGATTACGCAAATATTATCTAAATGTATAGTATATATTATTATATATATTCATACTAATGTTTATTTACTTTTTCTAGATATCAACCATTTAACTGTTGTAAAGATTTATCTGAACCATGCATATTCCCTTTACACATTTCTTTAGCATAGTTAGCAAAAATATGATAACCAATAAAATATTTAAAAAATATATTTATTAATGGTTATCACTTTTCCCAGAAATATCTGTTAATTATAAAAAAAAACAGTCACTAGATAAAATAAAAAATAATTAATATATAACTTGTATTTACTCTATTTAAAAATGTTTTAAGTAACAATGTAAAAAAATTATATCTGTGAAAAAATACAACATTTAAATTTCATGAAGATGAAATAAGTTTTGATGAATGTTCGTTGTAATATGTAATTAATTTGAAATTAAACCACAAGCTTTATTTCAGTTTACCTAATTTATGGTATTTTAATGGTATCCCTTGAATTTGAAACCAAAAATGATTGTTAATAACTCATCCATGATTGCGGTTAATTATAAAAGGGGTTTGAAATAACCTAATATGAATAATAAAAACAGCATGTATGTACAATGTGGATTTTTTGCTCCATTTATACAGTATTTAAAAGTTAGTGGGTAAAAAGTGATAAATATTTTAAATTTAAAAATGAAAAGGACTATTTTTTGTAGACACGAATAATTATTAATAACACGCAAGTGACATAATTTTTTAAAATAAAATGTTTAATTTTACTTTAGTTTCATTGGGACATTACATATAATACATATGAGTATAAAATTTACATTTAATACATATGGGTATAAAATTTACATTTAATATACATGAGAAAGATATCGAAAGGAGGGTGACTGCAGGAAATAAAGTGAACGGCGCATTGAATAAAATTATAGATAATGGGAACTCGTCAGCTGAGGCGAGACTGGCGGTTCACAATGGAGTCCTGGTACCGACACTGATGTATGGAAGTGAGGCCAAAAGAGGAACGAAAGTAGACTGAAGGCAGTGGAAATGAGATCACTTAGGCGTATATGTGGCAAATCTATTTATGACAGAGTATAGAATGAAGAAATAAGAAAATAATGTAAATCTGATGTTAGTATAGTAAGATTAAAAATGGATCACTTAGGTGGTTTGGTCAAACGGAACGGATAAATAAGGTGAGAATGGTAAGAAAGATATATGATGCAAGTGTTGATGGCACCAGAAATAGAGGACTTGGCATGACCAGGTAAACCAGATAATGGAGAATGGTTCTGTTAGAAGTCTCAACAATCGGCGAGCTTGTATGAGAAGATATATGAATGTGGATGAGGCGAGAATTGTGTGTCAGAACAGAGAAGGGTGACGCTCTATTCTCTCTGTTTACCCCCGCGGGGAAACGGCGTGATGGCAAGTAAGTAAGAACCTTGCCTTAATGAAAATGTAATTATGTATCGTATTCGGCAATAGAAATCGGAGCAATTGGTGACATTGTAAAGTTTAGCAATTTATTATTAAAGAGAACACATTCTTATTGTGAAGTTGTAATTATTCAGAACATAGGTCTGTGATGTTTTTAATACATTTAATTTGTATTATTAATATATAGCAAAGATTCTTATAATAATTCTTGTGGGACACCCGAAGGAACAGGAATACAATCAGACTCAAAACCATCAATCACTACAGATCATCTGCGATTAGAGATGTAAGTTGAGAGCCATCTAGATAAATCCTCATGAATACCAACAATTAACAAGAGTTTTATTAATAAGATACTATAAACTTTTTCAGTAAGAATAAGAACGTTTATAAGCCTCTAATAAACCTTAAACCAAAAAAATCATATTGTTCTGTAAAAATTCATAAACTTTGATAAAGTTAGTGGTTGTCGATTTCCTGCTGATGAAACTTTGTTGGTCTCTATTAAACTCTATACTTAAGATACCTTGCTAAATACGCATAGCTTTAATATACATATTGTGACATTACAAACCATCATACCCCCTACACCCACCCCCCTACATTACAATAACTTCACCTCCCAATCATACCCCATAACAAATTCAACCCTACAACCCAAATTACAACCCAATTCCAACCTCTACACTAATAACACCCCTCAAACACTTCCAAAAACCCCAACTTCCCCTCACTAACATCAATAAACACTCCCCCATCCCTAACATTCCCAAACATCCTTTACCCCACACTCACCCCAATCCCACCAACCTAATCCCCCCCATCAATACACAATACCATAAACCAATCTATTCATCCCCACACCCAACCCCCAACAAAACAAAAACTCTCTTCTCTTCCATACAATACCATTAATCCCCCCTCATCCTCTACAAACACCCCCCAACCCCCCACAACCCAAAACACACTCAACCCTTCTCCCATCAATATCCTACCACCCCCCCCTACCCCCCTCACCTACCTTCCTCATCTAAAATCACTCATAATCCCTTTACAAATCACACAACTATCCCACCCCCCCAATCACCAATATTCACCAAATCCTCAAACATTCAACATCCCCTCTTCACACCCCCCACACCCCTATATCCCCATATCCAACAATCAACAAATCCAACAAACAACAAACCCCCTTCCACATATTTACCCAAAACCCTTAATCCCCTTTACTCACTCACACAAAACCAATTTCCCCCCACCTGTCCTCCCCCCAACCAACCACCCCAAAAAACAAAACCCACACCCAACTATCCCCTTTATTACGACACTACCCCAAAAAATAAACCCTCAATCCCCCCCCCAATTATCACCCAACAAATACAAAAACAACAAAACCCTTTACCACAAAATAACTAACAATACAAAATAAACACCCAACTAAAAACCAACACCCAAACTCAAACCAATTACCCATTCCCCCAAATAAACACTAAAACACCCCCCTACACCTATCAACCCAAAACCCCTAAACTTTCTCATTCCTCCAATATTAATCAAAATAATTACATACAATCATCTTTTATTACCCCACCTTCTACTTCTAACCCCTTACTAGCCGTATCTTTATTTATCAGAAATCTTAACACTACATACTCACCAAACATCATTATATCCTAAAAATATTTATATACACCTTACAATTATCACATAATTATAACATATATGTCCCTCACCCATTATTAAATTCCAAAAAACAAAAAATAATTCCTTATTATTCAATAGTATTTCTGCAATAAGTTTGGATCGTGTAGTTCCATTATTAATACCGTACACTAAATTAAAATATTCTGAATGTAAATTAGAGATATCTGCCCTATCATCCCTTGGGATTGTTATTATATATTGTTCACCGAAAAAAAACAGCGATTTTAAATTAAAATGTTGTATGTATTAATAAATACATACATTACTTAATTTATGAATCGATGTAACATCGAACAAAATACTATAATAATTAAAATAAATAATAAACGATTTCTTATTTCCACAATTTACGGTATATTATACTACGCTATTCCGCCGCATGATTTGATCTTTTTTGATGACTTTTCAAACCCATTGGATACTCTATCATCAAGTATAATGCCATTCATATCATTAAAGCTATGAGATAATATTATTATAACAGTGAGAGCTGAAAAAGTTTTTGAAATTGTATTGAGTTTGATATATTCAAGTTTGAACTTCTTCAGTATTTAATCGAGTAGCTTAATATGCTATTGATCTAGTGATCGGGGGTTCACGCCTCGTTCCAGGAGACCAGCAAGTTAGTCCTATTTTCATAGTACAAGTATTTAGCTTAATTAGCATTTAGTTAGAAAATAGTAAGAATATTGATGTGACATGTATTCCGTGTACGCATCTTTATTTAAAAAAAATGACATCTCCCTTTTTGTATTAATGCAGGACTCTGACTCAATCCCCGAATTCGATACATTCAATCAGTTGAAATTTTGAATTTTTCTTGTACACGTAATAAATCTAATTTGAATCGCTTTATTCCCAAGATTGTGAGTCGAATCAATAAAACGAAGTGGTAGTTTTTTCAGAATTTATTCATGTAATCTGAATTAGTTTTCAACGTTTAATGCCATTTATAAAGTAAATAACGGTATTAAACGCCAAAAATTAGTGTAATAAATAATTAAAAACACAAACAAACAAAACGCATAAATATTATAAAATTGAATGTATCTACATAAAAACAAATTAGATTCAACAAATATTGAAAATAATTTTTGAAGTTGCCTTACCTACCAACAGAGTATGTATGTCTATTAGATATAAACTAAATATTTAATTTCGCACCTTCCCAAAATGTTTTATTCATATTTTTTTAAACAACCTGTGCTGGGTATATGAAAAACATCCGTGAAATTCCATCTGAGGAAACCTCTCGTGGAACTGTACCATTTATATGCAACAGGAACCGGAGGCCGTGAAAAAGAAAAGGGCGAGAAACGTACCCCGGGGCGGGTCGGCCCTTTTAAATTGAAATGAAGAACTTGATGCATGAAGGTGGGCGGGGGAGGCCGAGAATGGAGTCCATCAAGTGTCTCTTTGAAAAATATGACCCACTTTGGAGGGAAGTTACGCTTCGTCCGGACGCAAATGCGTCGGCATTTTTTCAGTTGCTATAAATGGTTGAATGGCGAAGTTTTAGAATTAAAAGTGAATGTTGTTGTGGTCGGGAATACTCGTGGGTATACAAAACGCGCTTAATTTGATCACTTATACTACAAATTCTAAAATGTCTCATTGTTCCAAAACTCATAAGTACGATTTTTATTGTTTACTCGGATATCTTCAAATTCTAGACTTTTTGAACGTGTGATTTTATCAGATTACACAGTATCATGAATAAAAGTTTCACTTTTTTACTGCCTGAATAATTTTATAAAATCCAACGATATTCTTAATAGAAAAATGTTTATATTTTCTATAATAATTTGAAATCCACTTTTACAAGATGTAAAATATGTGGATTAATTAAAAAACACATAGGTAGACAACGATTAATAATTTATTGTTAAGAAGGTAGAAAACATTATTATCCGAGAATCCTCGTACGTGCATCTATCAACTTACAAACTAACAAATATATAAAGTCTCATGTACAACTTTTCTTGTGTGCTGCATTTATTGACGTAAAAGAACACTTGTCAGCCATATTTATGATTAATTCCCACATTATTTCGTATGTAAAATTACGTAATCTTATATATAATATAAAGGCTTATATATATATATACACACGTTATATACGAGTAAATAGCACGTAGGTTGAATAATACAACGTTACTTATTATGTAACCAGTTATCTTGAATAAATCCAACGTGAAATCACTTGACTTTTTACTGACGGAGTAAATTCCTAAAATTGTAATACATAATCTTCACGCATGTCTCTATAAATCATTATCAATCAGTTAAAATATCCATAAAATTGAAAAAACAAGCACCAGAGAAAGAATACAAAAACGAGGAAATATAGTATTTATTTTATACGTAATGATTTATCATAAATATAAACTTAAATCTATGATATTACGGGTTGTGTCATTGATAAATTATCTGTTTACACTTAATTCTTTTTAATACCTAAGTATCTTGAAAGATGACATGAGCTTATTGAAAGAAAACAAACTCGCGATATAAATAAATAAAAATTGTACAGGCAACGTCATTCAACAGTTTTACATTCTCGAGATTTACTATTGAAAATAATGAAATATATATTTATAAATTTTTAATGCGATATCATGGCATTAAATTATCATTAGAAAAATTTACTTTATGATATGTTATAAATGGTATTCAACCCGCTTATTAATAAAGCTTTTTTTATGATTTGAAAATAAAAATAAAATAAGAGGAATATAATCTTAAGTGCACTTTTGATTTTTACCTTTATAATGACATGGCGCTATCATATTTTATACAAAAAGAAAATGTAATATTACGTTTTTTATTTCTAAAAATAAACATTACCTCGGGACGTCATATAAAAAAATATTTAATATAGGTATCAAAAAATATCCTCGCTGTACGCGAGCACATCCCCATTTATCCAATTTCATTTTCCCGCTACAGGTACCATTCTATATCGGTACTCTAAACTTTTTTACATTAGCCAACACATAATAAATAATTATAATACTAACATTGTTTCGAAATATTAGTTTTTCATGCGATTTTAATATGTAATTAATATTAGTAGGAAAAAACGTTTATATTAAATAAAACACAACCACTTTGTAAAAAACAACGAATTTTATTAAATACAACGCCAACCAAAATGGAAAATAAATGTCCCTCTTTATGTATGTCTAAGTGCACTCTTTTTATATTTATTGTTAGTTTTAAATACGACCTGATGTTGTAGCAAAACCGGTTGGGGTTGTATTTAATAAAATTTACAGTTTTATACAGAGTGATTGTGTTTTAATTATGTCATGTATGTCAATTCGTATGTCAAACCCCGAAGTGATTGTTCTCCAAGAAAAATAAAATGTTTGTTACATTGCTGGTATTTAAAATGTTAACAGTGATTTAAGAATGTTAAGATGTTAATATTTCTAGCCTTAATAATTTAACTGTTTATATTACACATTGTATGTTATGTACAAAAGTCATATTGCTAGATAAAATGCATAGATAATTGATGAACAAATAATATTCGTGAACGGTATTCACTAGTTATGAGCTCTAAATCAAGAACTGTCAGTCAATCATTGGTATCTCTAAAGCACAATCAATAACATTGATGGAGTATCTGAAAATGTTGTGATTTTTGTCTGAAAATATTGTAATTTAAATGTATTTATTACATTTATTTGTTAATGGTTTTCTGTATTATTGTACAATTTTTATTTATGCCAGAAATTTGCGAATTAAATACGTTTTTGAAACGAGGGGTTTAATATAATGATGGAATATGATGTACGTATATTTTTTATTTTGTTGTAAAAATTATAACATTCTTACATCTAGTATGTTACACTAACACTAAAAAATGTATTTAACTATGTCGTATATCAATTAGCATTAGGTAAAAAGATTATTAACACATAAGAAAATAAACACATAAAAAATGATCAGTTATTAAACTTGGATACTAAATATTCTGCACTTAACCTACAAAAATTAGCAATACTAGTTACTTCCTTCACATTCGCTGGCAGTTCATTGAACAATTTTTACCCATTATAGAGTGTTTTTTTAGAGGTGAAATAAAAATCGTGATAATGGCCATGGTGTTGGCTTTGTTGGATAGATAATTTTATGCCATTAGTGTTTAAATATGATTTCGCGCATATGGGCGCCGCGGTTGGCTCGAATAAAGCGCAATCTGAAAGTCTAATTTTCGACCACTTTTTAGAGCGGCTGGGGGACGTATATCGACAATAACGCGACGAATGTTGGCTTTTAAGTCGTCAATTGTCTCTGGTTTATCGGCGTAGACCAGAGACATATTACGGGACATCCAAACTCTCATCGGTAAACGAAGTTATCGAAGCAGTAGAAATGACAAGGCGAAGATGATTACGATTTAAACTATCACTCTAAAAAATAAAAAGGTACATAGATTTGATTAATGTTAAATTACTTTATGGATAGAGAATAAATTAATATCAATCACATCTTAATAATAATGACTGGTGATGCCCTTCATCAGCTGAAACTACAATAGTAAGTGAAGAAAATAAATTTTAGTTTGAAAAGTATATTTTATCATATTGTAACGCTAGGGGAAGGGGAGGGGGTGTGAATGAAAGCCCATCCCCGGAAATTAACGCATTTAATGAAGTCAACGTGGCTTTTCTTAAAGAATGCAGCCGAGCGGTAGTCGGACTGCCAGCGTGCCGTTACACCATACCCGCTAATTCGTCTAATCACATAGGTTGCTGATATTACCGAGAAGGTATCGATTAAAAACTAATTAACATTTCATCTTGAAGCAGGTTTTACCCGGCGTCAAAGATATTGTTTTCGTTTACACAATAGTCTCAGTCGATAGTGAAACATTTCTCTCCAAAAAAATGCTCTTTAAAAAGTCGAGGTCGTCGGAATATGTTTTAACGGCCTTTAAACAATGAACTAATGTACACTGTCTCGCACCACAAGTATCCCCAGATAATTCTCCTTTTATACGAATTCGGCATCGGCCGACAGATCTTGCAAACTTGATAACAATATTAATATAATGGATAACCACGAAGAAATTTCGAAACGTTTTAAAAATGGTTTAATTATAATTATTATCGATATGTTAAATTAATTTTTATTCTAACAACACACTGTGCGCCGCGGTGTACACAACCGATACCGTGAGTCAACTGACGTCAAGTGTGTTATTGCATTACTGTCTAACGTGAAGCAGTCACATAATTTCTCTATCTCGCATAGATAGCTCTCACGTACACATTGACGTGTATCGGTACACAACACATTCTTGAAGTGCCATGACCAAAAAATCTACCTGTACACCTTTAACACAACGTAGACACGTTTTTCTACAAAGATAAACTATAGTTGTGATTTTTTTTTCACATATTAAATTTTATACACTTTCTCAGTTTGAAATATTTTCATATATTTCAAGAATAGTAAAAGATCTTAGCAATTTTTCAATTTGATTTCAAATACATTTACAAATGGGACTCTTTTTTTTTAATCTTTCGTGTAGAGGGATTCTGAACAGGATAAAAGTTCGGCTTTCGTTACCTGCATAAATCATTTTTATTACGCTTCCGGAAAAAAATCTGAAAATAAAATCCTCATAGAATGAATATTTACTTTAGTACGAGAGATAAAAAATGGCAACTTTTAGAACGCCTTTTTAATTAAATCACTCAAACAATGGCTTCATGATTTATTTTGATAAAACTATAACATTTCCTGATAATATTTGAATAGAAGATATATTTATAATAAAATTATCCAATATAATACTTTTTTTTTAAGAATTAAAGGACCTCTTAATAAAGAACACTTGTACTATATAAATCCTCGTGCTTAAGGGAGCTTTGATCAGAACAGTCTCACAACTGTTACGTGAACGCACTGAACCTGAACGAAATTGAAAACTGAGCTTGAAATGATTGAACTGGACGTACACCATTTAATTTCTTGAAATGGCCAGAAAACGTTCGGATGATCCAACTTCTCGAAAATGAAATAAAATGACGAGAAAAATGTAGGGTTTTTAAGTAATTTGAAATAAATATTGTATGATCAATCTTCTATGATCACAATATTATTTTTAAAAACCAAATTTAAAAAAATATTTTTGACATATACAGAGTACGACAGACCTAGTCTATAATGTTTTATGGGTTTATATATACCTAAATTACAAATCGTAAATGTTCAAGAAATATGTGCCTAAACTCAACAATGTCAGAGATTAAAAAAAATCATAACTATGCGATTATTTCGTATATTCATTGAAATATTTTATTGATTCCAAATTTCAAAATTTCAAACAATAATATTTTCCCTAACGATTCAAAATTTGCACATATTACTTGAACATTTTTGACTCGTAATTTAGTCAGGTATTCACCCACAAAATATTGTTGATTAGGTCTGTATGTAGTAATATGAAAAAATATTATATTAGGGTACTAATTGCAATCTCAGCAACCTCCATTTGGAGTTAATCATGAAAAACTGATAGGAACTGGAGGTACAATATATTATATTTATTAATGCACTTATTTTTTTAAATGACATGTGCTATGCTGCATAAAAAGTTTTAAAAATAGAGTTTGCTGACTTTGTAACTAGTACCTTTATATAGCAGTTCAATTTTTCTGCATGTTGTCACGTGACAAAATCCTCCGTGTGGACTCTACCTTGTATTTGCAATTTGTAGTGAATACTGCATTAAAATCCTTTAGACCAATCATAGCGCGAGGACTGACCCCCTAGATGGAGTGGATAACCTGACACTTCCGAAAGGACTGGCAGCGTGTTGCAGAGCATCCAGCGGCGGTATTCTTAGACTCGGTGAATCGGTAGATTTTTGGTCACCGATTCACCCGTTGTATGGACAAATAGCCTGGTAAGAACTCGTGGGGAGATTCCCGGCTGGCAGCTGTGGGGACCAGTTGAGGTCTCCAATTCGGACTTGGTAAGATGGGGCAACTTCAAAATCAATCGGAGGCGCGATGGAATTTTAATCCGGGCGCGTATCATCTCGAGGATGACTGTCACCATGACCCATGAAGAAGAGTAATGTATTGTGAAACCTTAAATCCGGTTAGTGTTACCTTATCCGATGGTGAAGTTGGTAAAATTTGTTCGGAAGAACTTTTAGTTGAAACCAGAAGATTGTAACTCTCTTCGTTTACGTTTTTTTTTTTTGGGTACTTTATGTAAAACGAATATTATATTTTGTGATATAATCTAATGTGTTTCGTTTTTGCATTTGTTTTATCCATATCCCTCCATCCGAAAGCATCCGGCACCATACTTAGACTAAGCAAAACCAGTGACAGTGCTTTTTGGCGTTCGATCCGCTAGAGCTGGAAAGCAATTAACGATGTCTTTCTAGTTCATTTATTTAATTTGTACTAAAAATATGACAGAACTATGTTCTAATATTCCAACTTCAAAACAAAAATGTGTTTTTATTATAAATTAATCACATATTTTTATGGTGTAAATTTCACGAAAATCCAATAATAGATTTGCAATTAATGTACCTATAAATATATGAATACATAAAAATTGAATTACGAGATGTAACGGTTAACAAAATTAAAACGAAAAGTAGCATCGTTTAAGAATTATATAACATTTCCTTACGTTAACACAAACATTCTCATTATATCAAAATACTCGTATATAATGTACCTACCCACAAATTAGGTATTTTTCATTATACAGATAACAATGTTATTTGTAAGAATATTATTACAATTTGTTTTAATAATGTATTTATTTATATATATGTATATTTCAATACACGTTTTATTAGATTGGTTAGTTTGTAAATCTATATGCAAATATATAAGATTTATTTCCACTTTGTGCTATTCCTCGGCCAATTGGCTACATTCTGTGAAGGTATATCGTATTACGAATGACATTAAAACTGTCTACTTACTAAGAAAGAGCATTTGAATTTGTTCCAAAAATTCATTTATCTGAATTCCTTTAGGCACCTTTTAAGTAGGTCAATAGGTAGGAACTGTAGAAAATACTATTATTCGAGATCTATAAATGTTACCAGATGTATAAAAACATGGGTCAAGAAGAAAAATTATTTATATTGTTACTCTCTTAAGAATAAAATCGATGAATCAATAAAATTTGAAGAAAGAGATTACGTTTGGCATGAAATTTATGATTAAATAAATAATTTAATGAAAATGTTTATTATACTTATGTGTCAGCCATTTAGGATCAACGGATCAAGGGAGTTGGGACATGTTCTCCTTCAACCTATGGTCCAGTATATTCTTCAGTCTACCATGGCACCTTTGAGGAGAAGCCAGTTCGTGGTAGCCTTCATCCATCACCATCAATCCGTCAATATATCTCCGCAGTATGAGAAGTCGCTCTTCCTCGTACAGCTTGGTCATTCTGACTACCGTTTTAAATATCTGGGTCTTATAATTAAAAAGAGAACCTCTATTTGCACACCACCAAAGTTGATTCGATAGCGGACAAGGTAGAACAAAAATTGAAGAAAGCGATGAAAATAAATTTGATCTGTGATTTTGTAATTCCGCAACAACAAGTCAATGGTTAGACTACACTGAGCTAAGATAAACTAACCAAGGTATGTGTTCGATCTTTATAACATATTAATGGATCGCCGGTCGCCGTGTGCGTGCTTATAAATGTGATATACGTAGATATAATAGATCCTATCCATTATTTTCTTTACCCCCATTCCTATACCCAGAGTATGACTTTTTGTGTGGTTTGTTATCTATGATTTTGAACGAGTTGAGTTGTGGTAAGTTAACGTTTACTATCGAAGTGCATTAATTGCCGCCAAGTTCTTCCTGCCGTGTGGGAATAAATTTTTGGCTTGTGGATTATCATCTTGCTGTGTGGAGCTGATAGTGTACTACATTTTGTTATTGTGCTTGTGTGTCACACTTCGCGCCATAACATTAACAATGTATGAGTTCGAGGTATTTTGTGCGGAACAACGGAGTATGTATTTTGAAGCCAGAAAACTTGTGACTTCAGTGGAAAAAATAATCCAGATACCTAAAGGAGCTACTCAGGTGGGTTGTGTTACTTCCTGACCTCTGGTTGGTTCTTTGAGCCCCCCTGTTTCTCTTACTGCCCTGTCCCTGCAACAAATTCCGTCCACTCCTTCGATCCATTCCTTTCCCCTGTTCTCCAAGATTCCCCCGCGTAAATGAAAACTAAGTTAAATACAGTTTGGTGCCGACCTATTCGGCGGGTTGTGTGGCGGGGCGTGGAAAGAGGAAGGTTTTTTCAGTCATTGTTGGTATATTAGTAAAAAATATAACTCAACGTGTATGTGGTACAAATATTAGTTTATTAAGGAGAACACATTCTTATTGTGAAGTTGTACGAGGGGCAAGTAAAAAATAAGGTTCCTACATTTTTTTCAGGTATAAGGTATTTTTTATTGCAATAAATAAGTAAACCATCTGAAAGCTTGTACTTTATTCTATTTTTCTACATAGTCTCCTGATTTTTCTATGCATTTTTCCTGACGAGTTATCCACTTCTGAAAACCCGCTTCGAAGAATTCCGCCGCTAGGCCGCCGATGAACTTGGTGACCGCTTCTTTCACCTCTTCATCTGTATTGAAGCGTTGTCCACCCAAGTGTTGCTTCAATTTCGGAAACAAGTGGAAGTCGCTGGGAGCAAGATCAGGGCTGTAGGGGGCATGGTCAAGCAATTTCCAGCCGAATTTGTCCAGTAGGGCGGTGGTCTGTCGAGAGACATGCGGGCGAGCGTTGTCGTGGTGCATAACCAAGTTTATCGGTCAAAATGTTGTCGATGGTTTTTTCACAAACCTCAGGAACCTGGACAGCAAGCTCCCGAAGCGTTACTCTCCGATCTTCGAGGAGAATGCGCTCAATCTTCGCCACGACTTCGTCCGACACCGATGGCCTCCCACTCCTTTGCTCGTCGTGGACGTCTGTGCGTCCTTCGGAGAACTCCCTGCACCATTTGCGAACGTGTTGGACGCTGATGCAAGCTGTGCCATAAACTTATTCCAACTGTCGATGAATTTCAACAGGTTTAAGCTTCTTCGCGTTTAAAAATCGAATCACCGAACGGATTTCACACCTGGCGGTAACGGCGATGGCGGGTTCCATAGCGGATGGCTGTCAGGCCTTTACTGAGCGTCGCAGCGTTTGCTCCCGATAGTGGGGATGTAGTTAAGGGACCAACAATCAAGGCGGTGTTGCCGGATTTCGCCTAGCATCTCGCGTGGCGAGTGTACAGCGTAAGGAACCTTATTTTTTACTTGGCCCTCGTAGAAATAGGTCTGTGATATTTAAAAAAATACTAATTAAATGTATTAATTAAAAAGATATACATATATAATCAATTTTATCAAAAAATATTTGGTTGTATCTACCGGGATTTGAACCGTGACCTCTTTCCAGTCTGAGAAAGGTGCATTATGCAACTATGCTACAACAGACAGTACCTTTGTAGATCAAGGTTCGAATCCCGGTAGCAACAACAATGTATTTTTCGATAAAATTGATTATATATGTATATCTTTCTAATTAATACATATAATTAGAAATAATACATACAATATCAGTAATCAGTGATTATTTATTTTATTTAATTTTTAATTCATATTTGAGACATTTCACGTAACAATAGTCGATTTTAATTTTTGTTTTAAAAATACAAATAGATTAATTTGTGTATAATACAAACGTATAAATAACCCAGCAATCACAGGTACTTAATACTGAAATAGTCGGTTACGCGGGAAATGTTATATTTCCTTTCCGTAAAATGGGAAAGCACCCACAATTATTGATCCCTGAAAAAACGATAAATTCAAGACGATCGCCGGATCTAAAACAGGTGAGATGGGCACAGGATATCCGGTTACATGGTAACAGTATTTTTGTAATCTGAAATTACCTCAAGAGAAAATCGGGTAAACAAATAATAAATTTAAACCACAATTAAGATCAGAATTTGAGTTGTAAATTTAAGGTAAAGACTCGCAACTGAAGATTTAAAGCTTAATTACTGTAAAGTAATTTTTAAAGAGTTTTTGGCCAAATAAACAATTCCAATGTTTTCTTTGATTCACGTTTATTTGATTTTGAATTATAAACGCAGAAACAATCGGTTTATAGTAATATATATTCAGCATAACATAGTTTTTTCGTATTTAAAAAACACCAAACGTATTATATAATGTTTCGATATAATTATTCGTTATTATAGCAATAAATATTATTGTGATGTTCTTGAATTTGTATATATGTGTGTGTGTGTGTGTGTGTGTGTCTGTGTGTGTGTGTGTCAGAGCGCCGCATCGCCGTGGCGGAATGTGTATCTGTGGGCGTGTGTGTGGAGATAAAAATGGCGACGCGCGCCAGGCGCGCTCTTCGCGCGTTTGACTTGTTACTAGTGATATACCTTGTATCTAAATTGTATCATACTGTAATAAATATATAATTGTTACAAATAATTTTTCTTCGACTTTCAACATCTACGAGGTGTACAGTAAGATATACTTATAAGGCAAGCACGCGCTTTGTGGTGTAAGGGGTGTAGTGGTTGCGGTAGGGAGGGATCGCTACCCAAAGGACGCTGGGTGTATAAATGACTAATTATTATGAATTGATATGACATTATCGAAAAACAACGTGTAATTGAATCTGGTGCCATTCAATGGTTGATTTGACCACTAGAAGTAATTACTAATGGTCAGGAAATCCATAATTATTTCATTGGGTCATAATGGTTCATTACGTCAATCACTAAAGTACTTCAGGAACCACAAAATTATTTGACAACACTTCTTTCTTTGTCTCATCACTAAAAACAACTGGTTTAAAAATTAATAAAGCATTAGCCACATAATTAAATTAGTACTCTGGTATCAAATGGAAATTTCATTTCTATTACGCTTTATATCTACTTTAGTGGAATTATTGAAATTTTATCGTAGAATTATTTTTTATATATTTAGCTATTATTTTAATTGCACTTATTTACAAAATGTCGGTAAAGTTCAAGGAATATTTTTTAATTAGCTTTCAATTGGATTTTCTGTATAATGATTTTTTTAAATTAAGTGTGATTTAAATTGTTCAGTAAATCTATTAAAATTACAATATTCACAAAATTTATAAATATTTCAAATTTTTCGTAATTTTGTGGAAGCTGATTGTAAATAACCTTTAAAAAACTTTTTACTAAATTTTAAACTTTTTGAAAATAAATAAATTATTAAAATAAAACACAACGCTGTTAATTAATCATTAACCATATTCAATAAATTTTATTTAATAAGTAATAAACAACTCAATAACAATTTTAAAAATAAAAATTTACTTAAAATACAAACATCTCTTATTACATCTCCTCTTCCTTTACATATTAGCCCCACCCACAGCCATTTTCACTTTTCACCCAAACCCCCTTCTTCTCAACACTGCTTTCCGCTACCGCCCCTCCATATAGTCGATAGTCTATCTTATAGTTTAAGATTTAGTTTATTACTGACGATGGCGCAGTAAGCGTCGAAAACGTTTTAATTAATTATTTGTTTAATTAATGTGTCGTGTGAAGTAAACAACGTTGTGTATTATTTTATTAATTATTAAATCTGTAAAAAGTTTTTTAAAAGTTACGTATAATTTAATCATATTTTGATGTACTAGACACTTTTCTCATTAGGTTCTCATGCAATATATTATATTAGTAGGTAAATATTATTAAATGGAGTAAACTTGAATGTTGAAGGTATGCGCATAAAGGTGTTCAAAGTTAAATCCATTGAATTCAAAAAAATATTAGAAATTTACAAAAAGTTGTAAATATATAATGGAAAAAAGATTAATCTATACAAGATACCTGTATCCGTAAAAAAACTATAATACTTAATATTGTATCGTAACATAGAACCTTTATCCAATAAACCCATCATTTAGAAAACACGGTTGAGTTGGCAATATCCGTATAAACAGGGGTTTTTCAAACAAAATGTACTGATTTCAATATATAGATATTTTATTTTTCGCTATGTTGATCAAAATGTCAATATCTTACGAAAAAAATTTGAAATGGGTCATTTAAACATCATGCTTAGATACAAATACGTAAACTGGGAGGAATTTTTGGGTTTCTTTGATAGAATTTAAAGAAGAAAGGTGCGTCGCATTGATGACTACTGAATAATCAGTTTCTACAATAATCGTTACAATTGATAATAATAACAGTCACAATAACAGATTAAATAACGATTTAACTATGATTAGTATTGGGTGAATAACTGGGATGTATTATGTATCTCGTGTAACGCCAAAAATGATTTAAATGATTTTTTGCTATTCTATTTTGTGTCGAATATGTAAAGGATATCACAGACCTATGCCACAATATTTTATGGTTGGATAACTGACTAAATTACGAGTGCAAAATGTTCAAGAAATATGTGAAAATTCTGCACCTTTACGGAAAATATTATTGTTTGACATCTTTACAAAATCATGTTCAGTTTCAAGTCTACCTACTTGAAAATAAATATTTGCGAAATTTATACATTATAAATCTATATCTTTGCTTTAGGTTTAAGTCATCAACACAAAATTGTACGGCCGCTCTAAATCGTTCATATTCAATGTACAATATGGAATCAATAAAATATTTCAATTAATCGAAATAATCTTATAACTAGGATTTTGTTGAAATGCGTATATCTCTGAATCGGTTGAAATTAGGCACATTCTGCTTGGAGATACATGGAGGAATCTTATTTTTCTTCAACGGCCTCATGGGACTCGGAAATCGTGACCAGATCCATACATCCCTTAACCCTTCCCAAACCATGCAGTGACACAGGTCTACCATCATAATTAAACCTGTAATATTTCGGTAAATACATGCATACATACATACATACATAAAATTCATATTTTAGATAATCCTAAAGAATATATTAGCGCTCAGGAATAACTAGTGAAAAACCAATTATGAAAAGGGAATCGTACAAAAACAATTATTTTTTCCATTCAATCTGTTATAAAATTAATACGTTGGTAAAAATACAATTTATGATATGAAAGACAGAGATCATACACTATTTTCACTGTAAAAATAACAAACGTACAAATATAATTATCTCTTTCTCACTAATTAAACGAAGAGAGATAAAAAGGAAGGACATATTGTATAGGACTTAATGAATACTCTAAATTATGTTATTAATATTATTTTCAAAATTAAATGCTCAATATGTAGAGTAATTTTGTGTCATTAAAACCATTGAAGCTAATAAAAACATTTTTTCTAACTCTTATTTAGGGTAACACGAGTTGACAGCATGGCTGCTTTTGGGTATTTTACATCATGGTATGGTAAAGGTTAACTTCGCCTATGCACTCACCTGCCTCTTGTAGGTCTGCCATTACACTATCCGCCCATCTAAGTCTTTATCTTCGTCTCGGTGTCAATCCTCTATACGGAGAAATAACAGAGATTTTATTATATCACTACATTTTTTAATAATATTCATAAATATTTTATGATTTAAAAAATACTGTGATTCATTAAAAATTCTTTGAAAATCCTGCCCCTATTTGTTCCGTGTAGCTGATTTTACTAATCTACCTGTGCTAATTAAATATTTATTTAGACGTTTTTTAAGTCAGGTATATCGAAAAGCTCTGTAATTTGCCAAACAATTTAACATGAATCGATTTGTTGAAAACTAACAATTTATTTTTGATACAGGTCTACAAGATAAGGAACTGATACCGGGTATAATGATCAATTGATAAATAATAATAAACAGACTTATTTTTAATTATTAGATGTAGATCGAAAAATTCTGATCTTCATAATATAAAATTATCAAGTTAAGATGTTTCGTAGAATTTTTTAAGAAATACGTATTGTCGATATACATGCGTATAAAAAAAATGTAAGTTCCTACCTAGACTGGACATTTTATAATTCTGCCTTATTATCTGTAATTATTATTGTTTTGTTGTATACAGATTCTATAAACCTCCACTTGTAACTTGGTCTGGTTACGAAGTAATTAAATACGGTCGTTATTCGAAAATTCTCAGTTTATTACATAAATAATAATTAAACACTCAATATATATTGTACACTAAAAGCTTTTTTTATATAAGGGATTTTTGGGTATGGATGACACGTTGGAGCTCCTTAGGTAGGTAGTCAGGCTTGCCTGCATGCGTGGGTATTTCCACCTACGCGCCCACCTATCTCTCTCCATACTCCGTGTTTTGCAACTCCGTTAGTCTGTCCGTGTAAGTGTGACTCAATCTATTTTGTGTCTCATCCACTGTCCCTCTTTTGAGAGTGTTTTTGGGACTGGATCCCTGAGTGTCTGCCTTGAACTACTGCACCTTAATTTTCCATCTATATGTAAAACTATGTTTTTATAGATTTATGTTATATGTTTTGTTTATGAATAAAGACAGCACTCAATGGAAGATGGAGTGTCTAAATTTTAAATTTTGCGAAAATTGCTAATAACTACATTGAATTTATTTTCTTTTTTCGATTTATATACTGCATAAACTTAAATATGTTATTGATTTAAAGTTTCATATTTTTATTAGCTTTGATGAATGGGACCGACAAGAAAGTCTTAGTTTAGATGGGTCCCCCATCCCCCGCCTCCAGCTGTCTTTTATAGTACACTAAAAGCAATGGTTAAGTCGAAGAAGTCCCGTTGGAAATGAAACCGCAATCAAGGGCACGGCGCCTTATAACGCTTCCGCTACACACCACACACACGCACATCTGTCAAATCCCACGTCGCGCTCTCAGGCTCATTACATTATCATAAATGTTGAGTCATATGTTTATTTCATCATTTAATAATTAATATTGTTATTATAACTATCATCGCGAAAAAAAGTCCTAGTTAATTGATGTCGTAAACAAGAATTCAATTTAAATCTATATTTAAATACGTTACATGTATCATTCTACGTATGTTTTTTTGTTCGAAAAAATTAATTCATTAAATATTCACAAACAAAGTTAATTAAATAAAATAAAATTAAGATATTAAAATAAGACGAAGTATCAAGCTCTTTACTAATTCTTCTTTCTACAAAATTCAATGGAGTTAACTATTTTATAAAATAATTTAGTTTATTAAAAAAGTTTGAAGTTAAGAATGTATATTTATATAACAAAATATAAATCAGCGCATTAAATTATAACATTTATAAACAATCATTTAAGACAATTTGATTTTGTAATGCATAATTGTATGTTAGGGCAAAAGCAATATAGTAGAGCACTCGCTTAACGTGTCTGAGGTAGCGGGATTGATATTCGGTGCCTCTTAAAATCTTTTTTACTTCTAAATGATTATGGATGGACCCGGCACCGGTAAAGGTGAAAATATAACACAAGGTGCGATTACCTGTATATATAGAAATAGCACGAAATTTTCTAACACGTAATTTGTAACGCAGTTTTTGTGAAAAATTTTACACGTTAAGTAAACATACTCCATGTTAAATGTTTTAAAAACCGTTTCTACAAATTATTCATGACATAAAAATATCATTAGTGTTAATGATTGAATGATGATTAAACTGAATGGTTATTTGGAATAATTAGAAGCATTCAAAATCTATGGAAATCCTCCGAAATCCAATGAATAATGGTATCCATTTTCATCACATGCAAATAAAATTGTATAGCTGTCCTCCATTATAATTACAAATAAAAGTTGTTGAGTTAAATTGTTAGATTTATAATGCACTTGCAAGGCGAAACGCTTCTCAAGTAAATTAAATGAGTAGAATTAAAAAATAAGTGTTTTTGATTTTAAAAATGAGTTATAACTGAAGATAACAGAATGTATATATATATATAACGATCGAACGAATAACCCCTGCTCCCTATTTGTGTATCACAATCGTCCGGCCACTTTTAAACTTCCCAACACTTTACGTGATAAAACACTGTTCCCGTATTTTGATAAAAGTCTGCAATGAATTTCAGCTTCTTTTACACGCCTCCACCAGGGAAATCAGATCACTGTTGTTCCTCTTTGGTGAAAACTGCTAGCGGAGAGGATATGTTTACACTGTTATAGTTGCAAGTTAAGTGGCGTGATCGGGATCAAAGTAATCAGTAGTACTAACTCTAAGCACGCACACGCAGAAAGCAGTATGACAATCTAGAAGGTGTGTTATGGCAAAAGTGTAGATAATTTTTGACTCGCTCTCATAGGCTAGTGTAGGAGTTATTGTTTTAGATTATTATTGACTGTGATTTCATCAGATGGATTTGTAAATGGTGAGACAGAAGCCACTAACTACCTTTTAGTCACATGCGTGTTAGTGCATGTCTAAGAGTATATGGTGTGCGTATGTGAGTATTTATATTTTGTTTAGAGCAAGGTATAGAAATGAAAGAGCACTAATAAAGATTGGCGTTTATTGATGGATGGATTATCCAGAGGTGGTATAAAGTTAAATGCGTGTATGTGGTTGAACGCTGGAGTGGCTTGCTCGAGATGCCGATGAAAATACGGTCTGCGAAGAAGTAGTCGCTAAATCCTAGGGCAGTGTCCATCATGATGTACGTGTATGCTGATTGGTTAGTTGGATTTCAACCCTATATGGTTGTTTAGTGAATATCTACACGGCTTTGTCTGTGGGACACGTGCAGAGTCACCACGCAAGTATAATAGAATTTCAAAACAATTCAATTCTAAAACATAGATACATTGTCTTAGGATGGTAAAACCACAAGTTCTTTATACACATATAAATATGAAAAAGGTTACTGGGAGATTGTCACAGAGATATCTTATTAATATTTAATTAAAAAAACCTCTTAAGTTGTGAGGAGCTATTAACCCTTCCCAAACCATGCAGTAGCACAGGTCTACCGCTCTAATTAAATCTGCAAATATACGCAATATACACTTAATATTTTAGTTATTTTGAAGAAAAATATTTACGCTTACGTGAAAAATCAATCAATCCTATAAAAATAATTATTTTTAATTCATTCCGTTGTAAAATTAATACGTTGACAAAAATACCATTTGTGGCAAGACAAAAAGAAATAAAACATTAATTTCACAGTGAAAACAATAACAAACATAATGGTGTCTCTTTCTCACTAATTAAATGCAGATAGATAAAAAGGAAGGTTGCATTATATAATGCAACCTCCTATACAGAACTTGATGAATGCTCCGAATTAAAATATAACATATTTTTTATATATTTAATGCTCAGTACTTATGGTAAATTTATGGCATTAACCATTTATTTCACATGTTAATGGCTATATTATAACTCTAATTTCATACGGTAACACGAGTTGACAGCATGGCTGCGTACGAGTATTTTATATCACAGTATGGTAAAGGTTAATACTGTATGGCGAATATCCAGCAAGCGTAACAAACTAAAATATTTCTGGAGAAGAATCACCAAGATCTATAAAATAGGCAAGACTCAACGCCATCCGTGGTTATGCAACAGTTCAGCCTAACCCAACAAGTGTAATGTTTTTTGAAACATTTTCTGGTACTCTGAAGAAAGATTATATTATTGATAGTTTTTAGGATATCAATTGAATAATATACTTTTTAAAAGGTTTTTAATATCTTTGATAGTAAATTAGACATCGGTAAAGTAGAAAAAATAAATACAATATAATTACTTATCGCTAAATAGTAGAGATTCCAACCCAAATATTCGAATATATTCGGCCTATTTCTACTATTCGATACTCGAATATTTGTGCAGCTATTCGAATAGTATTCCTACTAAATTCTAAGTATGGAATATTAAACAATTCTCAGGATTCTGATTCGGACGTGGAAGAGAAACATGTTGCTTGTTCGAAGAGTTCATCAACGTCCGAATTGCAGACTGAATTAAGAAGCACCATTTTATCCCTCGTAGAAATTACAAATGTTTGTTCAAATAATCTGAAAAAAGATTTTATTTATTTAGACAATTTTCAAAAAGGACAAAAACGTTAGACCTACTATTAACAGTTAAGCCAGTTAACACTTTTAACAGTTAAGCCGACGTCAACCGCTACTGAGGGGGTATTTTCAACTGCAGCGACGATAAAAACAAAATTATGAACAAATTTAAAATACGTTCAATGTTTTCTTATTTTTAAAATATGTACTTTTAAAATAAAATAAATGAACAGTTTATGGTAAATTAGCTATTTTTCTTATAAATTTTGATGTACTTATTTAAAATACGATTTATTTGAAATATTAAAAATTAATTTCGTACTGTTGTCATACTTTAGAAACTATTCGAATATTTTTAGTTTTACTATTCGATATTTGAATAGTTGGAATCTCTACTAACTAGGGATTCAAAAAATGAATTATTTACCTTTGGTATAATCCTAACCCAGCTCCTAGTCATTCTTTGTTTACCATTTTGGAAAGAAGCTTGTATGATGATTTAGTGAAATTAAGTGAAAATAAGTATAATGGCGGCCACACATTAATTACATTCATGAGGGCATGTCAGATATAAATATTTATTACGTAGTATACCTACCAATTAATAATTGATAGAGATATATAAATGTATTAAGGCTATATTGGTAAGTAAGTAAATAAGTAGTAGTAAGTATATTTGAAATTAATTGACTTGCTTGCTTGCTAGCATCACCATATTGAAAATGTATTGAACTTCCCCCGAGCGTCATGTTTATAATTAAATTATTTTCCCTTCAATTCTTCCTTTGTTTTAAATACTTTGTTTGTATTATTAATTAAAATTCAGCGTAAACATCTCTTTGTTCATTTTTGTAACGAATTTTAAACATGTTTTCTTATTCGTTATTTACTTATTAAATTTTTGAAACAATAATAGGATTCGCATTATTACAGAACCTAGAAATAATATATATATTTAATTATTTATTCCATGTAAGTACTCTAGTTAATGGTTAAAAAAAAAGAGAAATGATTTCATATTCTAGAATCCGCTTTCAGCTCCGAAAATTTTTGTTATTAATGTTAATTTAGGAAAGAACTAGGAATCTGATTGTCATTTAAAAAACGAGTAAGATATACAATAAGCGTAAGCCAGTGTCAACAGTGGTTCCGGAAATTCCAAACCGGAAACTACAGCCTAGAAGACGAGTCTCGTCGTATAGTTCGACGAGGACGTCCTGCAAATCCTGGTGGAACAAATCCCATCGTAACTGTTGAGGAACGAGTAGAGAAGCTTGGATTTGGTTATTTAAAAATTCATCGACTCCTGCGTGCCTTCGGAAAAGTTAGCAAATTAGGTCAATGGGTTTCTCACAAACCTTAAGAGTAATTGTATGAAGAAAGTCAATGTGTGCTCTTATTTGCTGTCATATTTCCGGAATGAACCTTTTTTTGAAAATAAATCCACCATATTTGCCGGGTATTTACCATTTATTCTGCAGTCTTTAAAATCATTTAGACGAAAAAAATATGAATTCTGTAGACGAGATCAGATCAGTACCGGATTAGTATTTTTGTTTATAGACAAGTGAATTTTGAAAGAGGGGCCTTGAAAGTCTATCGAAAAGATGAAAAAGCATTGTAAAATATGAAGGAGAGTATATTTTAGATCAAAAAATAACTTTGTTTATCTTAATTTTGAAAAATAAAAGACGTATAAAAAACTTCATTATTTACGGAATAACCCATATATTAAATATTTTTTGTAGATATATCAATGAAAACACATTTTACTGTTTTAGAATTAGAACATATTTTGTAATATTGAAACAAATTAAATTAATCAATTAGAAGATACACAGAAAAAATATTTGGTTAGAACTGGGATACGTACACGAAATATTTAAAAAACATTCAATGTACGGTTGGCAGTGGCGTGCAGTAGACAAAAACTTAGGTTATGCTATTTCCGACAATGCTAACTAAGTATATAATAGGTAGGTATTATTAGGTATCAAAAGAAATGTTAGAAAATATATTCTAATAATGAGAACAATTCTATAAATTTAAATTAAAAATATTATTGGTAATTTATTATCTTAAAAAAGGCATGTTCTTTTATACCTCCATACCGCGCTTTTTTCGATTTCGCTTAAAATATTATCTACGATTTCTGCTTTGGACAACGGATTACAATTTTTTTATCAGCAGTGCTTAAAAACATATGTTTAAATGACGCGTTTTACAAATTATCCTAGCCAAAACTCGTAACAATAATAAATTACAACATTTTATTTAACATTTGTAATAATTTATCTTAATAATATCTCAAAAAAATGAAAATCGCCCGCTTGACAGATAATACATTGACAAACACCTAGTCTGTTAATAAAATAAAATATGTAGAAAGTGTAATTAGACGCAGTAAGAATTAATATAAAGACAACAGAATTAAGCGCAAATTGTTTGAACAATGTAGAAAATTAGCAGCTGTAATGATGTCAACAAGACATTAAGATAAGTTCAGTAAGAAAATATTTAGTTCTGTATGATTCTTATATGGATTGAACGAACAAATTAGATGCATACCAATGCGTACGTACTAGCAAATTGCATGCTAGCATTGTCATGAAGTTGTTCACAAATGATTCGCAATTTTTCTAAGTTACCCATGGCTAGAATTTTATAAGGTCTTTTAATAAGATTCTTTTCATTAGGATTATTTGATCTATTTTTATTTCCCAGAATATTTAGTAACGCACAACAATAAAGCATAGGCAATTGTCATATATGCAGAGCACGCCCCTGCTTAATGTTAACGGATTTCCCCGGGTAGGAAATGTTCCGGTTTCATATTCCGGTGGTAACCAAATATTTTTTCGATAAATTTTTCTAATTGATTAATTTAATTTGCTTTATACACAAACCAGTAAATGAGTAGACATGAAATAAAGTGTACATATAGGAGATGAGTTTGGAATATTAGTTAAAGAACGAGGGGTATTCAATAAAAATTATTTGTGGAAACATAAATCCGATAATTTATCACACATTTATGCGACAGAAAAAGTATTTACTTTTCGAAAATTAAATTTTTGTGTGAACAAGATGTATTTTTTACATTAATGCATATTATATTGTCAGCGTTTAAATTTTCCTTCCAATCAAGTCATGTATTTAAAAAGTCTCAGGGCTATTTGATTGCGTAAGTGGTACCAAAATGATCACGTGGTGACACCAAATTCAAATATTAAAACAAGGAATATGCCTTACTTCCTGTCTATATACTTGGTAGTCTGTGGTTTTATATTTTTATTTATTAAAAATAATGTAGACAAAATAAATACTAAAGATTAAAATGTATTTTTTAAATATGAATTAAATATATTAATTAGAAAGATATACATATAGAATCAATTTTATCGAAAAATATTGTTATCGCGCCACCGGGATTCAAACCTGGATCTCTTTCCAAACCGGGGAAGGTGCATTATCCAATAATTTAATTTAATAATTAATAATATTTTTTTTATAAGTATATCTTTCTAATTAATATATTTAATTCATATTTAAAATATCACAGACCGATGTTCTGAATAATTACAACTTCACAATAATAATGTGTTCTCCTAATGTATTTTTTATATTCTTCATTTATCGGTCTTATTGAACAGCAAAATGCTTGAAAATTAATTTGAAATACCTAGATGTAATCGGTTGAAAGTTTGTGGTCTATTCTGTGGAGCCATTATGATTATAATTTCCCGTTGCCCTGGAAACTTCCAACATTGATACAGCTGTAATTGTTTTATCATAATGTTGTACTTCCCCTTTTGGATGGCATAAATCGTCTTCTTGATAGTGCATGTTATCTTAATTGTTTAAACCTAACGAAATTTAAAACAATATTTTGCACGGATTTACATTGAACCTAACGAGTACGGTAATTGTATTAATTATTTTATGCTGGAGCCTGGACCAGTCTTTTGCGAAAATTTTTCTGGGATTATTATTACAAATTAATGCAATTACATTTTGATTTCATGATTATGTATAAGCATCGCATTTGTTATGTGTATGGTTAGTTTTTAATACATTTAATTTATATTAAAAACATCACAGACCAATATATGTTCTGAATATTTACAACTTCACAATAAGAATTAGTTCTCCTTAATAATACAGTTAGTACACTGGGAAGGATGGGAATTTTTTAATACTATTTTTTTACATTTCAAATTTTAATCTGTAATGATTGTGTCCATGGTGAAAACAAGGAAACTGTGGTGAGCTGAAAGACTAAAACGTAGACGGGCTGATAATATCAAGACAGAACAGCAATACAATAGGCAGGTGAATATTCAGGACTGTACCACAAAAGTGATGTCAAGAATTAGATGGTGCTCTATTGTGACTGTAACCTAATGGAGCATACACACGCGCACGGCGATCTGGTCCTCTCATAAATAGTGAAAATGATGGTTATAATTTTTGAACACGAGAATTTTTAGAAATTATATATATAATATAAGTTTGTCATTGATGGATACTGAATAAAATATGTATTCACCATGGTAACTAGTGTTATATATTTGTTTTGTCCCTTTTACGTCACATATTTTTCTGAAATTACTCAAGTGCGCAATTTTTTCTGGAGATTTGACGCGAGCTAAGATCACATCACATCAAAAACTGTTTAAAATATGAAATAAAAAATGTCAAAATAGTCTCAAAAAAGATTAAATACGTGTTATGTCGTTATGGGAGAACATTTTATTTTCAGTGGTTCTCTTTTTTATATAACTTTCACAAGTAGATACTGAAGTAGACAAATATTTTGTCCATCACACAAATTTTAATTTTTTCTGTCTTGTTTTGTTTGATACACTTTTATACTGAGAATTTTTGCGCATAATATTTACTAAAGATTATATTTTTGAAATCAAACACATCACCACCTAATTTAAATTTGCAGAAAGAATTTAGTTATTTATAATATTTAATTTCCAGTTGATACTTTTTCTTATTTATAAAATTTCTAATTTATCTAACTGTAAAACCCTGGTGTTTGTATATAATATTGATAAGCCCTTATTTATGTCAAAATAATGGATTGCTTTGAAGAGCTGATTGGCGAATTCACAACAGTTGTTGCTATTCAGGGTTGCATTCATAAAATATGTTGCCACAAAGTAACTTTGCAATTATTAAAGAAGCAAAATAAAACATTTTGTTTTTCGTATCACGAGATATTATAAAAAAGATCAGATCCAGCATCGCAAATCAAAATTACTAGTAGAAAAGACCCCGAAAAGCGAAGAACATCCTGGTTGAAGATGGCAATGGTTCGAAAAATGTACAATTATATCGAGCTGATAAAATAATGATTGCTAACGTTTGTTAAGCCGACAAGCATTAGAAGAAGAAGAAAACTTTTGCGTTAATCTGTCATAGATTAACGAGCCTGAACTCGATAATTAAGCACGGAGTATGCAGTTGCGTATCACTTAAGTAACACCGGGATTTTTGATGACATCCATAAAGATAGGATTACCCAGCTATGTGATACCTAGCATATCTTGAAAAGACATTAGCGTCGATGGGAGCAAAATATATGCCATGCGATTAATATTTAAAAAAATATTATGCTTGAGTCACAAAAAAAAACTGTAAAATTGTTAAATAATATATTTTTAGTTTAGCTATTTTTTTAGTTATTTAAATTATTTAATTATTTGAGCTTTTTTGTATGTTTAATATTATTATTTTTCAAATACAAAAAAAAAATCTAAGATTGTATTTCACAAAGATTTAATTAATTTTAATAAATCACAAAAATTTCGTTTGCGTCTTCTGTGGAAAATATTAACTGTGTTTATAAGGTTTGATATTTAATTAGTGGATTTACTGAACATGTTATGTATACATTTTTAAAAATAATTTTATTTATAAAATATAATTCGAATCATTAATTTGTGTAATAAAACAGTCTTTCATTTTTTTTCTAAAAGTTTCAATTTGACATAATTATTGTTGTTTTAAATTATTTTATCTTAACATTAAATTTCTCCCAAAATGATTTAGTTTTGACCGAATTTTTATATGTAAATATTTTTATGTATAAAACGTAATATTTTTTTTATCGTCAATGTCGCGTACAAGTACAAATGTCGGAAGTATCTCAGAACAGGAGAGAATAGATACTCACCATCAATTCGGATTCTGCTGGCACCTCCAAAATGGGGACTGTATATTTTTCACTCACTATTTCGTCAAGGTTGCGACATAAAGTATAGACCCAAAGTCTGGAGATTAACTGTTCCGTACACGTTGTAACCGTACTGGTTCAAGGTCGCCAATCGACTGTTCTGTGGCGAGGCCGGGATAGGGTGGGATGGGGGGAATAGGCACAGTCCATTATGCTCGTTCAATAATTAATATATTTATACACAAATACATATATGTCCCAAACAGTCAGTATTATTTTGAATACTAATTAAATGAATTAATTATAAAGATATACATATAAAATCATATGTATATCTTTCTAATTAATACATTTAATTAGTATTTAAAATATCACAGATCTATGTTCTAAATAATTACAACTTTACAATAAGAATGTGTTCTCTTTGATAATATTATTTTAAAGTACCTACTACAGATTCCAATACGGTTTAACTGACCAACATATAACATTAGCGTACCATGAAATAGTCAGGGGATGATACATTTATTATGTTTTGGTACCTGTATCCGCTCCCTGATTCTTGCGGTACACACTGCTTCGTATGCTAAATTAATCAATCAAACCTCAATGTATGCAAAATTAATAATGATTTGTCATGTGTTTTCACATAAGCGTTCAATTGTCTTAATTATAACAATGATCGAGTTAAATAATACATTCGGTTTAATGATGACTTATAAATTTGTATTTAATCAATTAGCTTTACTAATCCGGGTATTATTACTCAGTAGAGAAATAACATATTATGAACACTCATTAAAAATGCATATTTACTTAAAACATGGAAAAAATTAATCCTGTTAAACCATTGGTCAAAGTCACAGTGAATAAACGTTATGGAATAAATTAAAATATGTCGTATACATAAAATCGTCTTCGATCGATGATAGCTATATAACTCTTTCTTCTTCCGATTTTTATTATTTTTGAAACTACTATACGATTCACTCGCAAGTGCATTTGGATTGCAAAGTTTTGTACCGCGAAGAAAGATTTTTATAAGTGAAGCGGATAGTAAAAAAAATTGAGAAAAATCTCAAAACAAAATTAAGATTTGAAAATAAGTGATAAGTGTAAATTAGAAATTATTAAGAACACATTCTTATTGTGAAGTTGTAATTATTCACAACATATATTGGTCTGTGATACTTTTGTATTAACAATAATATATATTTATTTGGATAAATTGATTTTATAAGTATATCTTTTAATTAACACATTTAATTTATATTAAAATTAGAAATATTTGCCTTAAATCATTATTAAAATAGTGTTGAAATCAAATTAATTCCTAAGAAAATACTGTAAAATATGGTGGCGGTTCAATTATGTTGTAGGGGTGTTTTTTTTCTAGTAGAAATTAAAAGAAATATGGATTCTAAATGCTACGTAAATATAATATTTTAAAAATTGGAAGAATCAGTAGAAAATATTAGAGTCATGAAATTTATTTTAATGACTCAAAACACAAATCAATGACATCAATAACTTTTTTAAGCAGTGCAGCACCGAATTACTGGAATGGAGTCTCCAGTTTCTGGTTATTAATCTTATATAATTATTACGATCAATTTTAGATTAAAAAACCCCATAACAAACAGATTTTTTTTATTTTTGAATGAATTAACCATATTTGAAACAATGTGGAAGAATGCGTAATACAACAATTAGTAGAAACCATATCTAGAATACAGCAAGACATTGTAAGGAAGGATGATATATAAATAGTA